>OW799229.2:0-1250000 GCA_941918905.2 Xestia sexstrigata
TCCAAAATCGTCGAGTGGGGGACAGAGTTGAAGGCGTTGGCAATGTCGAATGACACCGCCAGCACTCCGTCCCCCGCATCCACCGCCTCCTTCACCTGGCCCTTCAGTAGGGCCAGCGCGTCGATCGTCGAACGCCCACGACGGAAACCGTATTGGGCGTCCGACAGATCCGGCCCTACCCCCCGCAAATGGCTGTCCAGCCTCCCGGCGACAATCCCTTCGAACAATTTACCGACCTCATCGAGCAGAACGATGGGCCGGTATGCCGAGGGGGAGTCCACCGGGCGTCCCTCTTTTCGGAGGAGGCATAGCTGCCCCTCCTTCCACAGTTTCGGGAACCTCCCAGCCGTAAAACACGCACTGAAGAGGTCCCGAAACCTGTCCTCCATTTGGGAGGCGGCGATTGCCACCACCCGTGCGGGGACACCGTCCGGTCCGGGGGCGGTCTTCTTTGCACGGAGGCTCAGAACCCCCGCGCAGAATTCCGCCGACGTCACCGGGGGGACCTCCGCCTCCGGTGGAGCCGCCCCTTGCGGGGGATCCATCGTTGGTGGGGCGAAGTCAGTCCTGCGCGGAAACAGGGACCGGACCACCCCATCCAACAATGCTGGCTCGAGGGTCTCCGACAGTGGGGGACCATAGGGGCGTAGCTGGTTCCGCGCCGCCTTATATGGTCTCCCATAGGGATCCCTGTCGAGACCCTCCAGCATCTCGGCCCTCGCCGAGTCTTGCGCATCGCCCATTGCAGACTTGAGGGCCACCGTAGCCTCTCGGTAAGAGGCGTGCAAGCGGTCCTCTTCTGCCCGGACTCGGTTTTGGGCGCTGCGCCGTCGGCTCCGCGTGTAGGCCCTTCTGGCCGCCACGCAGGTGGCCCGTAGTCTCGCTAGCTCCTCCGTCCACCAGTAGACGGCACGACGGGGAGGCGGACGGCGAGACCGAGGCATGCTGGAGTTGCACACCTCGGTCAAGGACCCCCTGAGCCGGACCGCTGCGGCGTCAACGTCCGGGACCTCCTCGACAGGGGGAGGCGACAGCCAGTCCTGGAGAAAGGCGGCCTCCTTGGCTGCCTCCCGGTCCAGGCGGGTGAGTGCCCACCGCGGGAAGGGAGATTGCCCAGCGCGGGCCGTCCCCCTCCCCTGCTGGGTGGAGATGTCGAACCGCACGTAACGGTGGTCCGACAAGGTCTCCACCAGCTCCACCCGCCAGTTCACGACGCGGGCGGCCAGCGCGGGGGTGGCAAACGACACGTCCACCACCGACCCGCCCTGTTGTCGCACACACGTGTGGACCGCCCCCCTGTTGAGGAGGGACACACCGCACGAGGCCGCCCAAAACTGGACGGCGCGTCCCCGGACGTTGCAACCAGCGGCCGGGTTGCCCCAGGCCACCGACTTGGCGTTTAGGTCGCCCAACACCACGACCTGGCGTGGCGCCGCCCTCCCTACGACAGCAGTGAGGACTTCGAGGAAATCCTCAAAGTCCGAGAGAGGGCGGTTTGGGGAGAAGTACACCCCCACCATCGCTATCTCTCCCCACGCGGCGGCCACGTATCCCGGTCCCCTCTCTAAGAGCGAGAGGGGAGGGGAGTCTGTGGAAGACCGCGCCACCAACGCCACCAAGCCGTCCCGGTCGCCCAGCCAACGGCCAGGGACCGAGTAGGGTTCGGCGACCACCGCCAAGTCCACCAACCACTCAGCCATGGTCTGCATCAGCAGATCCTGGGCTGTCCTGCAGTGGTTGGTGTTCGCCTGAAGGATGCGATGTTCGACTGTGTCCATCAGTCGGACATCGCACCCTCCTCCGCAGCCGCCGCAGGAACGGCGGTGTTAGCGGCAGCAGCAGGCGCAGGCCCGGTCGGCGCCTGCGCTTTGCCACGCTTAGGGGGAGGAATACACTTCCTCCCCTTCATTACGTGGCCCGATTGGCGGCCACTGGCGGCACACACCGCACAGTGCGGCGTGGCGGCCTTGCAGGAGGCGGCTTTGTGGCCGTCCTTGCCGCAGCGGTAGCATGTGTCCGTCCTGTCTACCTTAGACGGACACAGAGGCCTGGTGTGGCCGATGCCGAAGCACCGAAAACACCGCAGAGGCTGGTCCTCGAGTGCCCGGACTGCGCCCGAGCTGAAACCGACTTGAAGCCGTCCTTTCGCAAGGACGGCTTTGGCAGCGGCGATTGGGCACTCGAGGCGGATGGCGCCCATACCACCGCGGCCGGGCCTTATGTCCCGGCCTTGGACCGCCGCGGCGCCACAGCCCCCTACCGCTGCGACCGCCGCCACCACCTCCTCCTTGGTGACGGAGTCATCTAGCTCCGTCACTTCTATGGCCGCCGACTTCACCGGCCGGGCCACCTTGGCGGAGTCCGCGATGACCTCTTGCAGCTTGGCTGCAAAGAGGTCCGCGCGGGCACCCCCTTCGGCCCCCGGGAACTCGAATATTCGAGCCCCGGCTTGGGTCCGCCGGCAGGACACACTGCCGATCCCCAGTTGGGTGGGATCGGCATTCGTACGGGCCCGCACCAAAATGGAGGCGTAGGTCTCCCCTCGCCCCGCAGCCTCCGCGGTGAGCGTCACCACGACGGCTGCGGTTTTCGGGGGGACCAGCTGCCCCTTGCCCTTCACTGTCCCCTTTCCCCTGCCTCCACCCTTGCCCTCGCCGGTCGCCTGTGACTGGCTGGGAGCGGCGGTGGCGGGGGCGGCAGGGACGGCCGTCGCCGACTTTTTGCCCTTCCCCTTCCCCTTGCGGGCCACTTTCGTCCAGTCATTGGACGGGGTGGTCGAAGGGAGAAGGGCATCTTCCGCCTTGGACGAGCACGGCTCCGGCTCAGACTGCCTCTTATCCGCCGCAAGTGGCGGTCGGAGGCGCTTCTCCGGCAGGAGCCGGTCCTCTATGGCCGTAAAGCAGGCTCTCGTGAAGGCCCTCTCCTCCATAACAACCTTGCGGATGATATCCTCAAGGTTGGCAGTGGAGGCAGGGCCCTCTGCTGCAGGGCTCGCCTTGGCCCGTGGTGGCCGGGCCGAGGCAGGGCCCTCTGCCACAGGGCTCGCATTGGCCTGTTGTGGCCGGGCCGTGGCTTCAGCGAGCTTCTGGTGAAGCTGGCTGACCTCCGACTGCAGACAATCTATTCTTGCCTGCAGTTGCCGCGTCTCGTCGGTGGTCGTCCGCTTCACCAACTCAGCGACGACACCACGCAGGCTCGCGGCCCTGCACTTTAGGGCCTTTTGAAAAGTGCCCTTCAGGTTGGAGGACTTAGAGGCGACCTCTATGATCCCCTCCTCGTCCTCCTCCGCCATCCTCTGCAGCTCTACCAGAGACTGGTCCGCGTACAGAACGCGTGACGCACCGTACCCGGACTTGGCCCGGGCGACGTGCGCACGCTTCTCCTTGGCGGCAACTCGCTCCTCCAGCTCTTGCTGGAGCTGCGCCTTCCGGGCCAGGTCCACCTGGCGCTGGGCGTCCGCGAGCCCAACGACGTGGGTATCCGCGGGCGTTGTCGTCGGCTTTTTAGCCTTCGACAACGGTTTGGACCCCGAAGCCGAGGAGCTCTCGGACCCACAGCTCAGGAAGACCCGCTTCCGCGATCGAGAGCCGCTCGCATCCGACACTCCAACAACCGAGTCGCTGTCAGACGACTCTGCCCCACCGAAGTAGCTAGCCGCAGACGGCGCGCGGCTAGACTCTGATGCTGGAGCGTCGGGGTGGCCCTGAGAAGGGCCTTTCGGTTGGCCCTGAGAAGGGCCTTTTGGTTGGCCCTGAGAAGGGCCGTTTGGTTGGCCCTGAGAAGGGCCTTTTGGTTGGCCCTGAGAAGGGCCTTTGGGTTGGCCCTGAGAAGGGCCTTTTGGTTGGCCCTGGGAAGGGCCGTTTGGTTGGCCCTGAGAAGGGCCTTTTGGTTTTAAAAATCGCCCGCAGGCGTCCCGCGTAGGATTCGGCATTGCCTCCGCAGGTTCGTAGACAACAAGTCAAGATAAAATAAGCTACGAGAGCACAGAGCACTTTAGCCAACCCAGTCTGCCACTCCGTTACGGTGGTCAGAACTGGGCTGTTTCCAGGGGACACGACGTGGACGTAAGCTCTGTGGGGGGGTCCCCCAACCTAACCTAACCTAACCTAACCTAACCTAACCTAACCTAACCTAACCTAACCTAACCCGTTGATATCTACGCTTCCAGACGTGCGATTTTGAAGCTGTTTTCAGCATTTTTAGACCAAACTAGGCCTCCGCCTACGTTCTGACCATATCGCACGCATTTACACGCGCGTCGGGACTTCATCCCTACTAACACTCAGGAATTTCCGAATTTTTCATAGTAAATTCTCAAAATTAATTGTTTTTCTAAATTCTTTTGCAAAAATAACGTTAGTTTATAGTTGAAATAGTCCTCACCCTTCATCCCTGAATTCTGGTCCGCGATCCGTGTCCCGGTCTCCAGGTTGTGGGGTGAAATTCAAATTTTTTTGGTTCAAAAACTGGTTTTTTGACCGAAACTCAAAATTTTTGGTCGGCACCTAGTAAGTTTTATTCCTTATATCGCTAGCCCGCGCGGAGACGCGTCTCTGGACACCTCGCCCGCGCCCCTAGCCCGAATAAAACATACCTTTTCTAAAAAAATAGTTTTTTCATACATTCCTGTTAGTACCCAAAATCCACCTAAGGGATTGAATTTAAAACACAAACGTTGATATCTTCGCTTCCAGACGTGCGATTTTGAAGCTGTTTTCAGCGTTTTTAGACCAAACTAGGCCTCCGCCTAAGTTCTGACCATATCGCACGCATTTACACGCGCGTCGGGACTTCATCCCTACTAACACACGGGAATTTTTCGAATTTTCATAGTAAATCATCAAAATTAATTGTTTTTCCAAATTGTTTTGCAAAAATAACGTTAGTTTATAGTTGAAATAGTCCTCACCCTTCATCCCTGAATTCAGGTCCGCGATCCGTGTCCCGGTCTCCAGGTTGTGGGGTGAAATTCAAAATTTTTTTTTGGTTCAAAAACTGGTTTTTGACCGAAACTCAAAATTTTTGGTCGGCACCTAGTAAGTTTTATTCCTTATATCGCTAGCCCGCGCGGAGACGCGTCTCTGGACACCTCGCCCGCGCCCCTAGCCCGAATAAAACATAACTTTTTCAAAAAAATAGTTTTTTCATACATTCCTGTTAGTACCCAAAATCCACCTAAGGGATTGAATTAAAAACACAAACGTTGATATCTACGCTTCCAGACGTGCGATTTTGAAGCTGTTTTCAGCATTTTTAGACCAAACTAGGCCTCCGCCTACGTTCTGACCATATCGCACGCATTTACACGCGCGTCGGGACTTCATCCCTACTAACACTCAGGAATTTCCGAATTTTTCATAGTAAATTCTCAAAATTAATTGTTTTTCTAAATTCTTTTGCAAAAATAACGTTAGTTTATAGTTGAAATAGTCCTCACCCTTCATCCCTGAATTCTGGTCCGCGATCCGTGTCCCGGTCTCCAGGTTGTGGGGTGAAATTCAAAATTTTTTGGTTCAAAAACTGGTTTTTTGACCGAAACTCAAAATTTTTGGTCGGCACCTAGTAAGTTTTATTCCTTATATCGCTAGCCCGCGCGGAGACGCGTCTCTGGACACCTCGCCCGCGCCTCTAGCTCGAATAAATTTTGCCCGCCCACCCGCCCTCTGGGTTATAGGAAGGTAGACGTGGGATTTTCGGCAAAATTATTTTTCCTTTTTAATATTATTTAGGCCTGAAAATAGGGGTTTAGTGGGGAAAGCTCGTTTTTTAAACAATCCAGACCTGAATTTTTATGAAATTTTAATATTAATATTTAGATATTATATTTAATTTGGTATTTTTATTGTACTTTGTTGTTTGTATATTAGTTGATTTATTTGTTATAGGTATTTATTGTGTTCCCCCCTTTACAGGGTCACATAAATATCAGTGTTCCTCTGAACTTCTCTCGAGCAGACATTGCGGTTCCGTCCTCCTCTTTACAGGGGTCTGTTCTAGTAGTGCCTGCTCCCATTCATAATGTTTCGCACCCCATCCAGCACCGTGAGGGCCCAAGGCTCTAGTGGCTCGCCGCGATCGGCGGAGGATGCGATGCCTTCTTCTGCTGACGCAAGGAGGAGAATTTCTTTCGGAGAAGAAACTCCTTCTGCGTCGCAGGGGGGCCCTGCCACTCCGGGGACGCGCCGAGCTGCTATGGATGCCTCAAGACCGCTCAAAAAGCCTGAGGCGAAGTACCGCAGTCGCACTGATGAGGCGAGAGCTTGCCTAAATAAGGCTAAGCTAAATTTGGGCAACTCTCGCAACCTCAGGACCGACATTAAGACTGCGGTGCTCGAGGCCATTAACAGGCTTTTTGAGCTTGTCAAGGAGTCCGAACGCGACAAGGCCCCTGCCGCACCCGTCGCCATACCGGAAACCGCGCCCACTGCTGACTTCGGCCCCCAACCCACTTCCATCGAGGTTCTTGCAGGCCAGACTGAGCTCCTAAGAACCATGAAGGAGCACATCTCGGAGTTAAAAGACAACTCCGAGAAAATCGACAGACTCCGAGACAGTCTGGCCAGCCGAGAAAGTGTTGGGGAGACGACCTACGCGAGTGTAGCGGCCGTCAGTAAGTGCCACACCGGGGCGCAGGCCCTGGAGCGAACGACGCTACACTCCGTGGTAGTCTCATCAACACAGGAAATGGATACGGGGGCCGAAATCCTCGAAAGAGTGCGAAAAGCGGTGGACGCGAAGGAAGGCTGGGTGCGTGTGGAGAGAGTTAGAAAGGCCAAAGACCAAAAAGTTATTATGGGGTGCGCAACGACGGAAGAAAGGAGAAAATTAAAACTGCGACTAGAGAAGGCCGGAGAAAACCTCGTCGTCGAGGAAGTCAAAAATCGAAACCCGCTTCTGGTTCTCAGGGATGTGCTTTTAGTACATAGTGACGAAGAAGTGATTAGAGCCCTTAAGAACCAGAACCGGGAGATCTTTCACGGCCTCGGTGACGAGGAACAAAAGATCTCTATTAAGTTTAGAAAAAAGTCCAGGAACCCTCACGTGAACAGCGTTGTGATGAGTGTTTCTCCAGCAGTCTGGAAGAGGGCACTCGAAGGAGGCAAACTCCGTATTGACCTCCAGAGAGTGCGCGTCGAGGATCAGACGCCTCTGGTGCAGTGCACCCGCTGCTTAGCGTACGGCCACGGCAAGCGCCTATGTACGGAGCCGGCCGACCTGTGCAGCCACTGTGGCGGTCAACATCTTAGGGTGGACTGCCCAGAGAAGCACAGGAGCGAAGCAGTGGTGTGCGTTAACTGCACCAGAGCCAAGCTGGGGGAACACTCTCACAACGCATTCAGTGAATTATGCCCGGTGCGAAGGAAGTGGGACGCATTCGCGCGAGCAACCATAGCGTATTGCTAAAGTGGTCAGTGCGCCCACTTCCACGTACACGGAGATTTCAAACTCGGCACAACCAGAACACAGACGCATAGACCGAACCACTAGGGTTGGCTTTTTGGAGAACGGAAACTGGAGCCACTTTATTGCAAAAGTAACTGGAGTTAAGCTGGACCATGAGTCAACTCTAGCGGTATCGTCAATTCATGTCAAGGTTGCAAAAATACGTCGATTAAATGCCGGAATACCTGTGGAATTGATATTAAAATATATAGTACACAATATGGTTCTAATATCAAAAGAAACTAAAAGACTACTCTTGGCAAAAAGTGAAATCCAAAAATAAGTAAACGCAGAAAGGGCATGAATAAAAGGGTTACTTCGCTAAAATAAAACAGGATACAGATAAAAATTTAACAAAATAGTAGTCATAATATATTTATAAAAACAGTAAAAAGCATCACATAAAGAATTAAAATAGTAAAATTTAATAGAGATAAAACATAAAATGAAAAAGCAGTTAAGTCGTAATATTGCAACGTATTTATATAGCATTCAAATAAAAAACTTATTCAAAAAGGAACAAGATAGGTCTCATCGGCCTTCCAAAAAAAAAAAAAAAAAAATTGTCGCATCTAAAGCTTAAGAATATGAGAACAAGGTCTCTGATCATGTCAGAGGGACACTGGCGGGGCAGGAGTGTGGTTTTAGCCGGTTCGAGTCCGGCACTACCTCGATTGTCTCACAGGGAAATTCCTGTGGGATAATCGAGGTGTCCGCGGGGATTTCCCACTCCTGCCAAAACAAAAAAAAAAAAAAAAAAAAAAAAAAAAAACCTAACCTAACCTAACCTAACCTAACCTAACCTAACCCAGTACCCCCCCAGCCCTCGTGGTGGTCGGATCATTTTTAAAGCTGCTCCGCGCTTAAAAAATCGAAAAAATTGGTTTTTGTGCAGATATTACCAAGTGAACTATGTCACTGCACGCGGAAAATTTAGCCGCATCAAGTGCCGTGCCCCAAATGTGTCTGTGTTCCCAAATGTGGCTGTCTTTGAGGTTAAATAAAACGTGCTAAAGTTTAAAACGCTCACGCTGTCAAAACAAGATCGATGACCCCCAAATTTTTTCTCAAATTCCTGTGAACATCTTGGTCCCCTACCATCTGGGCCACTCAAGGACATTCGGACGCGTCACCTGGGCGAGTTATTCAGGAAAAACAGAAAACCACGTGTGCTGAAAAAGCAGAAGCGGTGGAGGTATCTTCACGAAACTTGGCGCCGATCAGGACCCTTGACAGTAAAGGCGAGTGCAACACTTTTCAAAATTTTATCGCAACTGGTTGTTTTTATATCGCAAATTAAAAGTTGCAAAATTGGACCAGTTTTTCTTCGGAACGGAGAGGAATTTTGAAGATCTACAACTGCAACCTGTTGCGCGCTTCCTAGATCACTATAAGTTTTAATGTTTAGATTTTTCGGACTGACCATTTTCTTAAAATCGTTAAAAAACCGGTAAAACCATAATTTCGGATTTTTTACAATAGAATAAGTTATTAAAATTAACAAATTTATTTCATAGTCAAGCCGCTTATTTCCAACATATTTTAACATTTTTTTCAAAATTTTCTGCCTAGCCGTTTTGAAGATATCGATTTTCTACCGATTTTATGCGATAAATTGTAAATAATAGGTTAAAATCACTTTTTTATTATATATTTGTGTTTAGGCAACTTATTGCAACTAGTTTAAGCCCAAACTTGGGCCAGGTAGCCCCGGAATTGCCGATTTTGTTAAATGTCGGCCATTTTGTCCCATTGGGATAATTGTTTGTTTTTATTATAGCTCCCGAACCGTAAGACTTACGGACTCGCGGTTTTCGGTTCGGAATAGAGTTCAGTTTGATGAACGACACCAGTAAATTTCAGGCTTTTTCAGGCTGAAAACTTTTTCGGGCCTGAAACCCTTTTCGGCTGTAAAAGAGAGTGGGGCCGATCTGTCCGTCGAAAACCCGGGCTCGCTGCGACCTATGGTTGCGAAGTTATCGTTGGTTGAAGTGGACGTTTGACATTTCGGCGGCCATCTTGGCAAAATTAAACCTGCCCCATCTCCTGAACCCGTCGGGATATTTGCATTCTGATTTCAGATTCACGCTCAGGGGCCCATCGTCTTTCCCTCCCTCCTGGTTTCAGGAGATTTGGTGGCAAAAAATTTCAGGATCCTGAATTTGTTTTCGGCCGCTAGCGGAGGTCACGCTTAAACAAGCGAGTCCAAACTCGGGCTTTCTGCGACGCACACGACTGGAGTTATCGCAAGTCAAAAACTAACTTTGACGTTTACGGCGGCCATCTTGGCAACATTCAAACACCCGTAACTCCGGAACGGGGGGTCGCAGAAAGTTGGGGTTTCTTTTGTGCCACCTGGCTAGACCTCGACAATCCTTGAAAAGTCATTTCAGGACTTTTCAGGACAAAAAATTTTTCAGCGCTGAAAATCCGCTCGTCATATAGAGCTCATCGAGCACATCACTTCAAGCCCAAGCACGGAGCAATTCGGCCAAGGGGTTCAAAAAATATAGCTGTTATCCCTTTTGTGGCGGCTAATCTGGTCGTATATCCCAAAATTTGGATCCCCTGTATCTCAGGAACCCTTAGGGCTATTGGCACCGTGTTTGGTATCGTTTTGTAGGGCTCGCGGAGACCTATCGGACGGGCGTAGCGGATTGCCTCTACATAGAGCAACTTTTTGCTTCCCCTAGAAACCTGGTGTTTTTGGACCTGCAGTAGTTTTTCTTTGGAAATTGACTTCCCTTGACCCCGAGTATTTGGCTCGCGAGGACAGCACCTCATTTAATAACATTTGACACCGACGGAGGCTTGCTCTATGTGGTGACAAGAGTTGATTTTCGCACCGCTGCAATAGGACGAAATATCACGGAGGCTTTATTGAGCCTAACTTATCTCTCTCTACGACCGCGGATTAGCAACTACTGCCTAGTTTTCTTGGTTTTATTTTACTTGCTTTCTGTTTTTTATTTATTGTTAATTGTTTTTATTTTATTCTTATTTTGTTATTTTATTCGGATTGCACATATCTTTACACTGTGTGCAAGCCGCTATTGACATTTATTTTACCCCAATAATTGACGCACTCTACCTACAATGCTTGCCAGAACACCAGCAAAACCCTCTGAGGATAAGGAGTCACAAAAGTCACCACCTAAAGCACAAATGCTCCCGAGGAAAAATTCACCACCAAAGACTCAAACTCTCTCGTCCAATGTAAGACGCAGCGTTGAGACATTGGAGGCGGCCGCATCTGCGCAACACAACGTGACTCCGTCTACCAGCAAGCTAGAAGTCCAAGTCCAGCCGAGACAAGTCCTGTCTAGTCGTTTGGCGGAAGCCAAAGCTAATGTAATAAAGGCAAGAACCAACCTGAACAACTCGCGAAACACTAAGACGGACATAAAATTAAATGTGCTGGAGGCGGTGGAAAAGCTCTTCCAGTTAATTAAAGATGCAGACAGTGAGATTAAAAAACTCAAAAAGACCGGGGAAGCATCTACACCTGACCCAACACAGACAACACCAGACAAGATGAGTCACAAAGAGACGCTCGAAAATAACAGTCTCATCATCGAGCAACTGAAAGAGCAGAGCCGTCTACTTATAGAAAACGGCAGGAAGATGGATGACTTAAAGGAGACTATGGAGCAGCAACACCAGCAGGTCATAAGCATTAAAACCTACGCAGAGACCGCGGCAGCTCGACCAGCTTTGCACATGTCACCACCGCAAAACGCACTACACTCAGTAGTCGTCACGTCGAAAGACGAAAGCGATACTGGCGATCAGGTGCTGACAAAGGTCAGGGAAGCAGTGGATGCTAAGGAAGGCTGGGTCAAAGTAGAAAGGACTCGGAAGGGTAAAGACCGTAAGGTGATAATGAGCTGCAACACGGAAGAGGATAGGCAGAAAATTAAACACAGACTTGAGAAATCCGGGAAAAACCTAGTCGTGGAAGAAGTGAAAAATCGGGACCCTTTACTGAAGCTCACGGACGTCCTCACAGTCAACACTGACGAGGACGTATTAAAAGCTTTCAAGAAGCAAAATTACGACATCTTCCGCGACCTAAAAGAAGGAGAAAACAGACTGGAGATCAAATATAAGAGGAAGGCTAGGAACCCACACACCAACCACATAGTTCTCAGCGTGTCACCAGTTATCTGGAAACGAGCAACGGAGGCTGGAGCGGTCTATATTGACCTCCAAAGAATACGGGTGATGGACCAATCACCCCTAGTGCAGTGTTCGCGATGCCTTGGGTACGGCCACAGTAAACGATTCTGCGTGGCTCCAGTGGACCTCTGCAGCCACTGTGGAGGACCACACCTCAGAGCGCAGTGCCCAGAATGGCTCGCTGGAAGCGAACCAACCTGCAGAAACTGCACAGTGGCCAAACTCGCTCGCAACGACCACAACGCCTTCGACTCAGAATGCCCGATACGGAGGAAACGAGACGCAATAGCCCGTATGTCGGTGGCATATTGCTAAAGTGGTCCCAAAGAATACTCCTGCGTCAAAAACAGCAAGACCATACCGAGTGGCCCAAGCAAACCTCCAGAGGAAGAAACTAGCAACCACTGAACTCTTCTTAGAGGCCAGTGAACGCAATATCGCATGGGCACTGATCCAGGAGCCGTATGTGGGGGGGGCGAGGAGTATGAAGAGCTACCGTGGCGCGAGACTCTACCAGTGCGAGGTTGATGGAAGTGGGAGGGTAAAGGCGGCTATTGCCGTCTTTGACAATGATCTGGATGTCATCCCCTACCCGAAACTCACCACAAACAATATCACTGTGGTGGGGATCCGGACCAAAGCCTGGGAAATCGTAGTAGTCTCTTATTACTTCGAGCCAGATCAACCCATAGGGCCCTACCTGGACCAGTTAACCCAGATCAAAAGAGAAGTGGCCACCGGTAGATTGCTTATAGGGGGCGACGCAAACGCGAAAAGTCACTGGTGGGGCAGCACGACAGAGGACCTCAGGGGAGAAGAAATGCTCGGGACCCTGGGAGAGTTGGAGCTTCAGGTACTAAACACGGGAGATACGCCTACTTTTGACACCATCAGAGGTGGAATAGCGTTGAAGAGTCACGTAGATGTCACGGCATGTTCGCTGGATTTGTTTGACCTGGTGGAAGGCTGGCGGGTCGACACCGGCGCAACGAGCTCGGACCACAACACCATATTTTTTAACATTAGCGTACAGAGGGAAAAGGGGATAAATATAATTAGAACCACTCGGAAATACAATACAAAAAAAGCAGATTGGGACAAATTTGGCGAAGAAATAAAAAATTATAAATTAGAAAATAATATAAATTTAGAAAACGTAAATAAATTAACTAGTAAAAACGAATTGGAGAAAATAGTCATAAAATATCAAAATGGAATAGAAAAAGCCTGTGAAAGTGCTATACCTAAAATAAAAACCAAAACTAAATTTACCGTCCCGTGGTGGTCCGAGGAGCTCGCTGCGATGAAAAAGGAGGTCGCCAGGCGGAAAAACCGCATCCGCAACGCCGCACCGGTCCGGAGAGCGAAGGTCGTCGACGAGTACAAGAAAGCGAAAGAAGAATACGAGTGCCTAGCCATACAAGTCGAAACCACCAGTTGGAAGGAGTTCTGTAGAAAACAGGACCGCGAAGGAGTATGGGAAGGGATATATAGAGTTATCGGGAGGACCGCCAGGAGAAAAGAAGATCAGACCCTACTTAACGATGGTGCATTCTTAAACCCAAAGGAGTCGGCAGCCCTACTTGCCGATACGTTCTATCCTAAGGACACAGCAGAGGAGGACAATGAGGACCACAGGCTCATAAGGGAAGCAGCCAGTCGGGTAAACGAGTGGAAGCATGGTGAATACCATGACCCACCGTTTACGCCGCTGGAGCTGAAAACAGCCGTAGGAGGTTTTAATCCAAAGAAGGCCCCCGGATCGGATGGACTTACATCGGACATCTGCTGTCGAGCGATCAACCAAGACCCGGACGCATTCCTTGCCCTGTTCAACAAATGCCTAGAACTGGCACACTTTCCGAACATCTGGAAAGAGGCTACGGTTGTGGTCCTCAGAAAACCGGGCAAGGATAACTACCTGAGCCCCAAGTCTTACAGACCGATAGGTCTACTGCCCGTCTTGGGGAAGGTCCTGGAGAGGATGGTAGTAACACGGATCAAGTGGCAGCTTGTACCGCGGCTCAGTACTCGTCAGTTTGGCTTTATGCCCCAGAGGAGCACCGAGGACGCCCTCTATACGCTAATGAAGCACGTGAAGGACAAGTTGAGGCTGAAGAAGCTAATTGTCCTGGTGTCATTGGATATAGAGGGTGCCTTCGACAGCGCATGGTGGCCGGCTATCAAAGTCAGGCTGGCTGAGGAAAAGTGCCCGGTTAACACCAGGAGGCTACTTGACAGCTATCTCGACAGCAGAAAAGTTAGGGTGAGATATGCCGGGGAGGAATGCACAAGAGAGACCAACAAAGGCTGTGTTCAAGGGTCAATTGGCGGTCCAATATTGTGGAACCTTCTGCTGGATCCATTGCTCCAGGATTTGGAAACGAAGGGACATTTTGTGCAGGCTTTTGCGGATGACATCGTGCTAGTGGTGGATGGTGACACCGCAAGTGAGGTAACAAGGATAGCTAATGCAGCCCTCGCCCATGTTCAGGACTGGGGTGTCCGAAACAAGCTTAGGTTTGCACCGCACAAAACTTGCGCGATGCTCATAACCAACAAGCTTAAGTACGACACCCCAGCCCTGAGCATGGCCGGGGTCAACATCGGCCTGGTGAAAAGTTTAAAACTGCTGGGGTTGACAATCGACGATAAATTAACCTTCAACGAGCACACGGCGAACATATGTAAACGAGCAGCTGAAATTTACAAGCAGCTGTCTCGAGCGGCCAAAGCTACTTGGGGGTTGAACAGAGAGGTGATCCGCACCATTTATACTGCAACAATAGAGCCAATCGTCACCTACGCGGCTGGCGCCTGGGCTCCCGCTACGAGAAAGCTGGGGATACGGAAGAAGCTTAGCTCTGTCCAAAGAGGCCTTGTCCAGAAGCTCTGCAAATCTTATCGTACCGTCTCCCTAAACTCGGCACTGGTACTGTCTGGTATACTACCTCTAGATTTGCGCATACAAGAGGCAGCCGCCCTGTATGAAGCAAGGAGAGGGTCGTCCCAGTTCGTGCCAGGAGATAGGGAAATTGAAAGTGTGGTAGGATTTGCAGAAGCCCCTCACCCAGCAATGCAAATGTCCCTGGAGTTCGTGTGCCTAGCTGACCAACAGCAGGTAGACACAAACAATGTGCAGGCAGTGCGAATCTTCACTGACGGCAGCAAAATTGAGGGGAAGGTTGGAGCCGCATTATCTTTGTGGGATAATGACGGCGAAATCCAAAACCTCAAACTAAGTCTCGCCGCATACTGCACAGTTTACCAGGCGGAACTCTTGGCCATTTGTAGAGCAACGGACGTGGTCCTCAAGCGCAAAGAAACGAGCTACGGTTTGTATAGCGACTCAATGTCAGCATTGCAGACGCTTGCAAACCATGGCTCCCTCCATCCCCTGGCAGTCCGCGCACGAGCCAACTTGGCTCAAGCTCTGGACCAGAACAAGGATGTATCCTTGTTTTGGATCAAGGCACACGCGGGACTGCCGGGGAATGAACGCGCGGATGAGCTGGCGAAGGAGGCAGCATTGTCGTCGCGGAGGAAGCCGGACTATGACCAGTGTCCGATTTCATTCATAAGAAGTCAGATCCGCATGGGATCAGTCGATGAATGGAATCGGAGATATGTGTCTGGCGAGACTGCCTCGGTGACGAAAATGTTCTTTCCGGATGCCAAAGCGGCTTTCCGTATTGTAAAACGGGTGCAGCCAACAGGTATGCTTACACAGGTCCTGACGGGGCACGGTGGGTTTTCTGAATACTTGAATCGCTTCAAGTGTAAGGAGAGCCCATCGTGCATCTGCGATCCAAATGTAAGTGAGACCATCCAACACTTGCTCTTGGATTGCCCCGTTCACGCCACCGAGCGATTTAACCTGGAGCAGGAAATAGATGTTAAATTAAATAAAGAAAGTATAGGGGATGTATTTAGGGGAAAAAGCAGAAACCAATTAATATATTACTGTTTAAATATAGCGTCAAAGGTTGTAGAGAGAAATAAGACAGCATAGAAACTATGTTTCATAAAATATTATTACATATTTATATGTTAACATAGAAATAGATATTGTAAGTAGAATAGCAGTAATATAGATAGATTTAAGATAGTAAAGAAATATTAGAAATAAAAATGTAATAGTATAGGTAAATTAGTTTAACAATAGTTATAAAATGTAATAGTATAGTATAGTAGTAAGTATAGCAGAAAGAAAATGTAATAAAGGAAGACCTAGTAAACAATTGTAAGAACTGTGTTTCCTGAGGATGTAAATAAAAATTTGTAACACGTCATTTCCCCTGAGTGAAATAGAAATAAATAAAACATAAGATAGTAGATTAGTTAAATATATGGGAATCCCACCCATAGACACGAGAGATGAAGGATGCAAGAAAGATACAGTATGAAGAATAAAAGTACGAGAGGCAAAAAAGCGAGAACTAGCATGAATGTGGTTTGATAAAATAGGCACCAATTATGTTGGTGGAGCAGAGAAAAAAAAAAAAAAAAAAAAAAAAAAAAAAAAAAAAAAAAAAAAAAAAACCTAACCTAACCGGTTGATATCTTCGCTTCCAGACGTGCGATTTTGAAGCTGTTTTCAGCGTTTTTAGACCAAACTAGGCCTCCGCCTAAGTTCTGACCATATCGCACGCATTTACACGCGCGTCGGGACTTCATCCCTACTAACACTCGGGAATTTTTCGAATTTTCATAGTAAATCATCAAAATTAATTGTTTTTCCAAATTGTTTTGCAAAAATAACGTTAGTTTATAGTTGAAATAGTCCTCACCCTTCATCCCTGAATTCTGGTCCGCGATCCGTGTCCCGGTCTCCAGGTTGTGGGGTGAAATTCAAAATTTTTTGGTTCAAAAACTGGTTTTTTGACAGAAACTCAAAATTTTTGGTCGGCACCTAGTAAGTTTTATTCCTTATATCGCTAGCCCGCGCGGAGACGCGTCTCTGGACACCTCGCTCGCGCCCCTAGCCCGAATAAAACATACCTTTTTCTAAAAAACAGTTTTTTCATACATTCCTGTTAGTACCCAAAATCTACCTAAGGGATTGAATTTAAAACACAAACGTTGATATCTTCGCTTCCAGACGTGCGATTTTGAAGCTGTTTTCAGCGTTTTTAGACCAAACTAGGCCTCCGCCTAAGTTCTGACCATATCGCACGCATTTACACGCGCGTCGGGACTTCATCCCTACTAACACTCGGGAATTTTTCGAATTTTCATAGTAAATCATCAAAATTAATTGTTTTTCCAAATTCTTTTGCAAAAATAACGTTAGTTTATAGTTGAAATAGTCCTCACCCTTCATCCCTGAATTCTGGTCCGCGATCCGTGTCCCGGTCTCCAGGTTGTGGGGTGAAATTCAAAATTTTTTGGTTCAAAAACTGGTTTTTTGACAGAAACTCAAAATTTTTGGTCGGCACCTAGTAAGTTTTATTCCTTATATCGCTAGCCCGCGCGGAGACGCGTCTCTGGACACCTCGCTCGCGCCCCTAGCCCGAATAAAACATACCTTTTTCTAAAAAACAGTTTTTTCATACATTCCTGTTAGTACCCAAAATCTACCTAAGGGATTGAATTTAAAACACAAACGTTGATATCTTCGCTTCCAGACGTGCGATTTTGAAGCTGTTTTCAGCGTTTTTAGACCAAACTAGGCCTCCGCCTAAGTTCTGACCATATCGCACGCATTTACACGCGCGTCGGGACTTCATCCCTACTAACACTCGGGAATTTTTCGAATTTTCATAGTAAATCATCAAAATTAATTGTTTTTCCAAATTCTTTTGCAAAAATAACGTTAGTTTATAGTTGAAATAGTCCTCACCCTTCATCCCTGAATTCTGGTCCGCGATCCGTGTCCCGGTCTCCAGGTTGTGGGGTGAAATTCAAAATTTTTTGGTTCAAAAACTGGTTTTTTGACAGAAACTCAAAATTTTTGGTCGGCACCTAGTAAGTTTTATTCCTTATATCGCTAGCCCGCGCGGAGACGCGTCTCTGGACACCTCGCTCGCGCCCCTAGCCCGAATAAAACATACCTTTTTCTAAAAAACAGTTTTTTCATACATTCCTGTTAGTACCCAAAATCTACCTAAGGGATTGAATTTAAAACACAAACGTTGATATCTTCGCTTCCAGACGTGCGATTTTGAAGCTGTTTTCAGCGTTTTTAGACCAAACTAGGCCTCCGCCTAAGTTCTGACCATATCGCACGCATTTACACGCGCGTCGGGACTTCATCCCTACTAACACTCGGGAATTTTTCGAATTTTCATAGTAAATCATCAAAATTAATTGTTTTTCCAAATTCTTTTGCAAAAATAACGTTAGTTTATAGTTGAAATAGTCCTCACCCTTCATCCCTGAATTCTGGTCCGCGATCCGTGTCCCGGTCTCCAGGTTGTGGGGTGAAATTCAAAATTTTTTGGTTCAAAAACTGGTTTTTTGACAGAAACTCAAAATTTTTGGTCGGCACCTAGTAAGTTTTATTCCTTATATCGCTAGCCCGCGCGGAGACGCGTCTCTGGACACCTCGCTCGCGCCCCTAGCCCGAATAAAACATACCTTTTTCTAAAAAACAGTTTTTTCATACATTCCTGTTAGTACCCAAAATCTACCTAAGGGATTGAATTTAAAACACAAACGTTGATATCTTCGCTTCCAGACGTGCGATTTTGAAGCTGTTTTCAGCGTTTTTAGACCAAACTAGGCCTCCGCCTAAGTTCTGACCATATCGCACGCATTTACACGCGCGTCGGGACTTCATCCCTACTAACACTCGGGAATTTTTCGAATTTTCATAGTAAATCATCAAAATTAATTGTTTTTCCAAATTCTTTTGCAAAAATAACGTTAGTTTATAGTTGAAATAGTCCTCACCCTTCATCCCTGAATTCTGGTCCGCGATCCGTGTCCCGGTCTCCAGGTTGTGGGGTGAAATTCAAAATTTTTTGGTTCAAAAACTGGTTTTTTGACAGAAACTCAAAATTTTTGGTCGGCACCTAGTAAGTTTTATTCCTTATATCGCTAGCCCGCGCGGAGACGCGTCTCTGGACACCTCGCCCGCGCCCCTAGCTCGAAAAAATTTTGCCCACCCGCCCACTCTGTGTTATATAAGGAAGCTAGACCGGGTTTTTTCGGCAATAATATTTATATTTTTGCTTTTTGACTACAAACGCTTATTTGACCTAAAAAAAAAAAAAAAAAAGGATTTTTACATCGTTTTAAAGCTTTTTTAAGATAAAATCCCGTTGTAAGGAGATAATTTTAACGATTATTTTATTTTATTTTAATTACTAGGACTAAGTCTTAGTTTAGGACCAATTTTATTTTGACTTGTTTTATTTATACATTTAATTAATTATTATATATTTTACCGACTGCATCCCCCCTTTACAGGGATCAGTCTGTTCGTGTCCCCTGACTATATTCACACGATGTTAGGCATCAGGACCCCGCTGAACAAGGCGAAGGCTGCGGAGGAGAGCTTGGACGTGGAGGGGGCATGCCCAGTACAGGCAGGCCCTTCAGTGCGGCGTAGTATTGGCGAGTGGGAGGCGGAGAAGCACAAATCGGGGCAACCCCGCAAACCCCTTACACCTCCAAAAGCGATACCCGCCACCACTCCCCCAAAGAAAACACTCGTGCCCACTCCCCCCAAACAACTCAAAACCAAAGCACTAGCCACTCAGCGGGTAAGATCCGACACCTATGAGCTGCCAGGAAAGGCCCTGGAGAGTCCGCCTCGAGAAATGCCACCCGTGAGGTATCTCAATAGAACCACGGAGGCAAAGGCGTGTCTCTCCAGCGCCAAGCTTCAACTGGACAGCTCAAGGAATCTGAAAAAAGAAATAAAAGATGCCCTAACAAAAGCCGTGGACCGGCTATACCAGCTCGTCAAGGAGGGAGAATGTGAGAGGGCGAAAACACCGATAGAGGCAGTCGAACCCGAGAAGGCCCCCAAGGACCTGGCACCGGCTCCCAGCGCACCGACAGAGCTCATGATGCAGCTCATGGAGAACCTCCAGCAGCACAACAAGGCGCTGGAGGAATGCCAGCTGCACACGCGAGCCCTGTCGGAGCACCTACTACAGGCACCTCGCTTTGTCGCAGGCCAAGGACCCTCGTTCGCGGAGATGGCCGCCGTCCCGAAGCAACACATCCAAGCACCTCTTCACTCGATGATCGTGTCATCAGTCGATGACAAGGACACGGGTGAAGAGGTGATTGAGAAGCTAAGGACGGCAGTAGATGCCAGGAACGAGGGCACCAGGGTGGAGAGGCTGCGGAAGGCGAGGGACCAGAAGGTGGTGGTCGGTTTCAGGACCAGGGAGGAGCTGACTCGGGTGACGGAGAAAATAAAGAGAGCGGGAAACCTCGTGGTGGAGGAGGTTAAAAACAAGGACCCGCTCATTATAATCATGGACGTTCTCTCCTGTCACTCAGATGTGGAGGTCATCGAGTCGCTAAAGCGACAGAACACCCACCTGATTGGGGACCTCCCTGCAGATGATGTTAGGATGGGGGTCAAGTACCGTCGTAGGACGAGGAACCCCCATACATCTCACATCATCATGCAGGTGTCCCCTTCAGTCTGGCAGAGGCTGACGCACGCGGGCCGAGTGCACATCGACCTGCAGCGGGTGCGTGTGCAGGACCAATCGCCACTGATTCAGTGCACCCGCTGCTTGCGATACGGTCACGGCCGTAAATCGTGCACGGAGCCCGCAGACCTCTGCACGCACTGTGGTGACCCCCATCTGAGGGTCGACTGCCCCTCGCGGCTGGCGGCAAAGGCGCCGAAATGCAAAAATTGCGTTTCCGCCAAGCTGAGCCACACGGAGCACAACGCCTTCGACAGCCAGTGCCCAACTCGTCTCAAGTGGGACGGATTGGCGCGGCTGTCGGTGGCGTATTGCTAAGGGCCAGCCAGCGGAAACAGGAAACGACTCTACCAGGGATTCCCGAACGAACTCGAGAGCCCGTAAGGATTACCAGGTAATCCAAGCGAATCTGCAAAGGAAGAACCTGGCAACCCAAGAACTCATGATTGTGGCTAGTGAGCGGAGGGTTGCGTTCGCATTGCTCCAGGAGCCGTATGTGGGTGGGGTCAAAAGGATGCGAGACTACCGGGGAGCGAGAGTCTACCAGTGCGCTGATCAAGGAGGTGGAACTGTGAAGGCGGCAATAGCCGTTTTCGATCACGACCTTGACGTGACACAGTGTCCGAAACTCACCACCAACAACATCGTGGTGGTGAGGATCCGTACCAGCGCCTGGGAAATCGCAGTAGTTTCGTTTTACTTCGAACCAGACCAGTCCATACAGCCATACCTGGAGCAACTTTTGCAGATTCGCGAGGAAATAGGCCCCACTAGGATGATCATTGGCGGAGACGCCAACGCCAAGAGCACCTGGTGGGGTAGCCTGGTAACCGACACCAAGGGAGAGGACATGTCGGGAACCCTGGAGGACATGCGCTTGCAGGTACTCAACGTCGGCAACACTCCGACCTTCGACACCGTCAGAGGTAACACCCTGTACAGCAGCTTCGTTGATGTAACAGCTTGCTCAACGGAGCTGCTGGACTTGGTGGAGGACTGGCGGGTCGAGGAAGGCCTTACGAGCTCGGACCACAACGGTATAGCTTTCAAAATTAATCTTCTGAAATCTAAAGGAATAAATATCAACAGAACCACAAGAATCTACAACACAAAGAAAGCAAATTGGAGCCGATTTCATTCGAAATTGGCCCAATTAAAAGCTGAAGCAAATTTAAATTTAACAGAAATTGGTAAAATAGAAAACAAAACAGATTTAGAAGAACACATAAACAAATACATATTCAAAATTACAGAATCTTGTGAAGTAACATTAAATAAAATTAGGAACAACACACAAGTTACTATACCGTGGTGGTCCAAGGAGCTCGCTGAGTTAATGTCGGAGGTGAACACCCGGAGACGCCGCATACGATGCGCTGCACCGGTCCGTAGGCAGAAAGTCGTCGATGAGTACCTGCAAGCAAAAGCAAAATATGAGTCCCTAGCATTGAAGGCACAGACAGAAGGCTGGAAGGGCTTCTGTCAAAAACAAGACAGGGAAGGAATGTGGGAGGGGATTTACAGGGTCATAGGACGGACCGCCAAAAGACAGGAGGACTTGCCGTTGGTAAAGGACGGAGTGCCGCTGAGTGCACAGAAATCGGCTCAACTGCTGGCCGAGACCTTCTACCCGGAAGACCTAGAGGAGGGTGAAAATGCTGACCACCGTCGGACACGTGAGGCGGCCTGTCGTGTAAACGATTGGGCGCATGATGAACAACATGACCCACCGTTTACACTTCAGGAGCTGAAAACCGCGGTGGAAAGCTTCAACCCGAAGAAGGCACCCGGAGCAGATGGTCTCACAGCCGATATCTGTGCCCAAGCTATTTTCCGGGACCCAGGGACGTTCCTTGCACTGGCCAACAAGTGCCTGGAGCACGGACACTTCCCTGGGGCCTGGAAAGTAGCCACGGTGGTAGTCCTCCGAAAACCCGGCAAAGAATCTTACACCGCCCCTAAATCGTACAGGCCAGTCGGCCTCCTACCAGTCCTAGGTAAAATCCTGGAAAAGCTGCTAGTAGCAAGGCTAAAATGGCACCTAATCCCGCGGCTCAGTACTCGTCAGTTTGGTTTCATGCCACAGAGGAGCACCGAGGACTCCCTCTACACCATGATACAACATATCAAGGGGAAGCTAAGTGAAAAGAAGCTGATCACTGTTGTATCACTGGACATAGAGGGAGCCTTCGATAGCGCATGGTGGCCGGCCATCAGGACCAGACTGGCTGAGGAAAAATGCCCCGTGAACCTTAGGAGGCTGCTAGACAGCTACTTGACTGGTAGGAGTGTCAGAGTCCGATACGCTGGTGCCGAGTGTCGGAAGGACACGAATAAGGGGTGTGTGCAGGGGTCCATTGGCGGTCCGATCCTATGGAATCTGATCCTCGACCCTCTCCTAAAGGGGCTGGATGAGCGAGGCGTCCACTGCCAGGCGTTCGCCGATGACGTGGTGATGATCTTCGACGGTGAGACAGCATTGGAAGTCCAGAGGCATGCCAATGCCGCCCTCGAGTATGTTCGGGTGTGGGGCATCCGAAATAAGCTGAAGTTTGCACCGCAAAAAACTTGTGCAATGGTAATTACCAAGAAGCTAAAGTACGATGTCCCACTCCTGAGCATGGGCGGGGTAGACATTGGCATGTCTAAGGAAATCAAAATACTGGGGCTCACCGTCGACCACCAGCTCACTTTCAACTCCCATGTCGCAAACGTTTGCAGGAAAGCTGTGAACATTTACAAGCAGCTGGCACGCGCGGCAAAAGTGAGCTGGGGCCTTCACCCGGAGATCATCCACACCATATACACGGCAGCAGTGGAGCCGATAATCTTGTACGCGGCAAGTGCTTGGGCGCCGGCTGCAAAAAAGATCGGAGTGCAGAAAAGCCTCAACACGGTCCAACGAGGATTCGCGCAGAAGCTCTGTAAATCCTACCGCACCGTGTCGCTGAACGCGTCCCTGGTGCTGGCTGGGATACTCCCACTCGACCTCCGAATACAGGAAGCAGCCGCTCTGTATGAGGCGAAGAGAGGGGTGCCACAGCCAGCACTTGCGGGCAGGGAGGTAGAGCGGGTGGTGGCATTTACAGAGACTCCGCACCCGGCGAAACATATGGCCATGAAGTTCGTATGCCTGGAAGACCAGACCCGTGTGGACAGCCACAGCAGTCAAGCAGTAAGGGTGTTCACGGACGGCAGCAAAATTGAGGGCAAGGTCGGAGCAGCACTGTCTCTTTGGGAGGGTGATGCAGAGACCAAGTCTGTCAAACTTAGCTTGCCTCCGTACTGCACAGTCTACCAGGCGGAACTTCTGGCCATATGCGTAGCCACGCGCGAAATCCTCAAGCGCAAAGAGGGAACCTTCGGTATCTATAGTGACTCAAAGGCCGCACTTCAAACAGTCACAAACCAAGGTTCCCTCCACGCACTGGCCGTGGAGGCGAGAGCGAACGTTGCCGCAGCTTTATCCCAGAGCAAAGATGTATCCTTGTTCTGGGTAAAAGCACACGCAGGGCTCGAAGGCAACGAGCGCGCGGACCATCTCGCGAAGGAGGCTGCACTCCGGTCCAGAAAGAGGCCAGACTATGACCGCTGCCCGGTTTCATTCGTCAAGCGACAGATCCGTTTGGGGTCGCTCGACGAATGGAACCGGAGGTACCAGAATGGCGAAACAGCCTCTGTAACAAAATTATTCTTCCCTGACACAATCGAGGCCTTTAAAATAGTGAAGAAGGTGAAACCAACAGGCATCCTCACACAGATTTTCACGGGGCACGGTGGGTTCTCCGAATACCTGCACCGTTTCAAGCGTAAGGAGAGCCCATCTTGCATCTGTGAACCAGATGCAGTTGAGTCTGTCGCCCACATCCTAACAGAATGCCCCGTCTTTGGCGCGGAACGATACAACGCGGAACTAAAAATAGAGACGACGATAGATAAAAATAATATGGTCAAAATTATTGCGAACAACAAAAAACGCCAAGACTTTTTAGAATACTGTGTAGAAATAATAACTAGAGTAATACATAGAAATAAGGATATTTAAAAACTATGTTTTATCTTATATGGATATTTCGAAATGAAAGGATATACAGATCAAAGCATAGAATAACTAAGTAATACTATATATATAAATATCAATAAAATTCGGAATAACTATTTTTAAAAACTGAAAATTAACAAAAATTAAAGCCACTTTCAAAATTCTTTTCAAAATCGACAAACAAAATTATACACAATAGCAGGAAAAGTTACATAAGTCTAAAAAGGTCTCTGACAACGTCAGGGGACACACGTATAAAAAAAAAAAAAAAAAAAAAAAAAAAAAAAAAAAACCTAACCTAACCTAACCTAACCTAACCTAACCTAACCTAACCTAACCTAACCTTTTTTTTTTTTTTTTTTTTTTTTTTTTTTTTTTTTTTTTTTTTTTTTTTTTTTTTTTTTTTTTTGCCGGGGTGGAAAATCCACACGGATGTCCTCTGCCCTGGGGCGGGCAGAGGGGTCTGTCGGACTTTAACCGACTAAAAACCACCCCGGTGTTCCATTCCCACACTTGCACCGGAGATCATGGGAACTAGTGCGCCTTCCACGATCCCCGGCTAGTGCTGGCCCGCCTCTGCGGGCCACCTCATGTCTGCGGGGGGAGCGAGGTGTACTCCCCCCGCAACGCCAATAGGGGCGCGCGCGGAACACTACGCGCCACCGCCTCGGGTCCAGTTATTCGGTGGGGCAGCGGACGTCCCCAAGTCCGCCGTCCCTCTGAACCCGTTTAGGGGGGCCGGAAGAGGGCGTTGTCTGCCCTCCGCCGACGCCCGGTGCGTCTGCTGCGGGTCGGGAGAGCGGTCTCAACCTCCCTCAACCTCTCCGCAGCCTCCTTCTGTGAGATGACCGTTTCACAGAAGGAGATCACCGCATCCCACGACTCTGCGCTCCCGACCATCGCGCGAGCGACGGCCGCCAGCGACAGGTCGGCTCCCACTTCTGTCACGAGGGCACGGCGCGGCTCCTCCCATGCGGCACACTCTGCCAGCGTATGCCGCGCCGTGTCCTCCAGACAATGGACGCAGTGATGACACCGGGCGTCCGGCTCCCTGTTTATGCGACACAGGTACTTCCCGAAGCAACCGTGCCCCGAGAACACCTGCGTCGCCCGAAACGACAGGGAGCCATGCCTTCTCTCGAGCCATTCCTCGAGCACCGGTCGGATCGCCTCGATGGTAGCGAGGCCGGCGGTAGGGCGCAAAAGCCTCTCCCGCCACTCCGCCACCATGACCTCGCGGAGCTGAGACCGACGCAGATCGATCTCTCGCTGCATCGGTCCACCTCCCCGCGTCCGCACCTCCTCGCGCCACCGGTACAGTGACGCGAGGACTCTCGCCTCTAGGTCCCAAGGTGGCGACCCGGCCAGTGCACAAGCCGCCTCGTAGGAGACCGTGCGATACCCCCTGACAGACCTGACGGCCATCGCCCTCTGCGGCTTTCGCAGGATCGCGATGCTGCCGGCCGTCAGGTCAGACGCCCACACTGGGGCCCCGTACAGGGCCATGGATCGCAAGACCCCCAGGTACAATCTCCTACAGGCGGTGCTCGGGCCCCCCAGATTGGGAAGCAGCGTTGCGAGCGCGCCCGCTGCACCCATCAACTTGGGCGCCAGCCGCTGGAAGTGGGGGCCGAAGCTCCAACGGCTGTCGAGCACCAATCCCAGATACTTCATGGTGGACTCGACAGCGATTGGAGTCCCCCCAACCACAATATGTGATCCCGGCGGCGGCGCCCGCCGGGGGCCGTGAAAGACCACGGCCTCCGATTTGTTGAGGGCCACCTCCAGGCCCAGGCGCCGTATGCGGCTCACAACCTGTGAGACCGCTGAGGTCGCCAGCAACGCTGCCTCCCTGTACGAACTCCCCCGGGCCGTGACCAGTGTGTCATCCGCGTAACACACCAGGGTTACCCCCGGTTGGAGCTCGCCTCTCAGTACCCAGTCGTACCCGATGTTCCACAGGGGTGGGCCAACGACCGAACCCTGTGGAACACCGCACGACATGTTGCGCCAGCCTCCACCGTCGCGTCCCCTGTAGGTGACACACCTTTCCGCCAAATAAGCCCCAACGATGCGGCGGAGGTACGGGGGCACCCTGTGATAACCCAGCGCCTCCCGAATGCAGCTCCAGGGCAGGGTGTTGAAAGCGTTGGAGATGTCCAAGGACACCGCCAACATCATCCCGCCCCGGGACACCGCTTCCTCCGCCAGGACTCTTACCCGCATTATGGCGTCCACAGTGGAGCGCCCATGCCGAAAGCCAAACTGGCTATCGTCCAGATCCGGCCCCTCTCTGTACAAGTGGCCGGCGAGGCGGGCAGCAATAATCCGCTCGAAAAGCTTACCCACCTCGTCCAGCAGCACTATGGGCCGGTATGCGGATGGCGAGTCCGCTGGGCGCCCCGCCTTCTTGAGCAGGACCAGACGACCCTTTTTCCACTCACTAGGGAATTGGCCCCGCTCAAGACACGCTGAGTAGAGTCCTCTCAGCTGGGGCTCTAGCTCTTTCAAAGCGAGGGCAAGCGCGACGCCAGGAACTCCGTCGGGTCCCGGGGCAACGGTTTTGGCCCGAAGCCGCGTTATTGCCGCCCTCATCTCTGCTTGTGTCACCTCTGGGACGCTGATGTCCTCCTCGTCCGTTGGCTCCGTGGCTGTGGGCAAAGCCATCGGCGGCGGTACATGCTCCTCTCTAGCAGGGAAGAGCGTTGCGACCACTTCTTCCAGCAGCTGAGGCTGCAGACTCTCAGTGAGGGGAGGCGCCCAGGCACGAAGTTTCCCTCGGACCGCACGATAAGGGCGCCCCCACGGATTGACGTCAAGTGTCGACAACATCTCCTCCCTGGCTCGAGTCCTAGCCTCTCCGACGGCCAGCCACAGAGCCTCCTTGGCCGCGCGGTACACCTCATACAGCGCGGCCTCTTCCTCCGGAACCCGACGACGTCTCCTCCGGTATCGGGTGTACTGGCGTCTCACCTCCACGCACGTCACGCGCAACTGCGCGATGACGGCGGACCACCAGTACAGCTGGCGCCTTGTGGGTTGGGTGACGCGGGGCATAGACGCATCGCAAATTTGTGTCATCGCCCCTCGAAACCACTGCGCCTCCGCTTCGACGTCGACGGGTTCGTTCGTCGTTGACTCCCGGACCCAGGCCTGGAGTATTGCGGCCTCCTCGAGAAGCTCCCTGTCGATACGCTTGTACGACCAGCGAGGACCATTCATTTGCGGGGCCGACGGGCGACCGCCGCCCGCAGTCTGGGTGGAGACGTCAAATCGAATATATCGATGGTCCGACAGCGTCTCCACCTCTACGGCAACTCGCCAGTCGCGCACACGGCTCGCAACAGCGGAGCTTGCGAACGACACGTCCACTATGGACCCGCCCCGCTGCCGCACGCACGTGTACACCGAGCCCCGATTCAGGACGGTCAGGCCGGTCTCGACCGCCCACTCCTCCAACACCTCACCCCTGGGATCGGTGATCGGGGATCCCCATGCCGCAGACTTAGCATTGAGATCCCCGAGCAACAGCACCGGGCGAGGATGGAACCGGCTCACGACGGCCCCTAGCTCGACAAGGAACTCCTCAAAGTCAGCGAGACTCTTGTTGGGGGAGAAATACGCCCCAATTGTGACTATGCCGTCCATGAGGGCAGCCACCCAACCGTGTCCTCGGGACGGACTGTCAAGAGTCCCGCCAATGATGGCCACCAAGCCGTCCAGGTCCCCTGCCCAGTTATCACGGGGAGGGACAAAATACGGCTCGGCGACCACAGCCACGTTGATCAACCACTCCGCCATGCTCTGGAGCAATAGATCCTGAGCTCTGGTGGAGTGGTTAATGTTCGCCTGGAGGAAACGGAATTGTGCCATTAATGGCATTCCATTTCCTCGGCTCCTCCTTCCCTGGGTCGGGAGTCGGGCTGTGGGAGAGGCGCAGGTTCTCCGACAGCTCTAGACCTTCTGTTCTTGGACTTGGGTGCCTTGCGGGCCTTCCCGCCAAGTCTGTGCTCCGAGCGTTTCCCTGCAGCTGCGCAAAGGCTACAGTTTGGCGCTCCGGAGCACTGGGCCGCCTTGTGGCCGGGTCGACCGCAGCGGAAACATAGTTCGCTGCGGTCGACTTGTGCAGTGCATTGTGCCTTGACATGCCCCTTTTCCAGGCACCGGAAGCAGTGCAATGCCCGCCTTGGCAGGAGTTTGACCCTGGCAGACACCCAGCCTACCAGCAGTCGCCCGCCATCTGCAACCTTGTTCGCCGCCGCGACCGGGCACCGCACCCAAACAGTGCCCAGCCCATCCGTGCCGCTGCGAATTTCGCCCGCCACCACGCTGTCTGGCGGACACCCACCGTTTTGGGCCATGGCCACCACCACTTCCTCTGGGGTTACAGAGTCGTCCAGGCCTTCCACGCGCAATTCAGCCGTGACCATGGGCCTGGACACTCGGGCGTCCTCTGGCTTGAGGACTTCCCGGAGTTTAGCGGCCAACTTGTCCGCCCTCTCCTGCCTTCCGGCACCCGACACCTGAAGCATCTTGGCACCCGTGGCTGCGGTCCTGAAGACGAAACCAGCCGGGGTCCCAAACTCGCTAAATTGCAGCTTCTGCTTCATTTCCGCCAGGACCGACTTGTAGGTCACTCCCCTGCTTACGGCTTCGGGCTGCAGTGTAATAACTACAGCCTCAGAGCGTGGGGTAGTGACCCTGGGTGGCCTCGTGCCCTCCGGTTGAGTCGGTACCTGGGGTGGTGTCGGCTGCAGTGCGCTCTTTTTGCGCCCCCTCTTCACCACCGTCGTCCAGGCCTCCTGGGTGGGAGGTGCGGTCGCCGGTAGCGCGGCCTCTTGGGAGGTAGGAGGCGCGGTCGCACCCGCCGCCGCCTTCTTCTTCTTCTTCTTTTTGCGGCGGCCCTCTTCACCCACCGTCACATGGGTAGAAGAAGCAGCCACCGAGGTCTGTGACGTCAGAACGAGGGGTGCGGACGCAACCTGTGTTCCGGGCCCCGGTACTGGCTTTTTTGCCCCCTCTGCAGTTTTCTGCGTGACCTGCGCGGGGTTTGTCCTCGCAGGCTCTTCTATCCTCCGCCTGTCTGCCGCAAGCGGGGGCCGGAGGATCTCAGCTGGGGGCAGTCGAGACTCGATTGCCTCCAAGCGGGCACTCACCATGCCCCCACACTGCACCATGCAGATTCTCGCCACCCTCTCTACGTCGTAGTCCGACAAACTACGAGTTGGTGGCACTGCAGGTGCAGGAGCTGACGAGGGAGCCACCTGCTGCTGTCCCACATTTCCCAGAGCGGCAAACTGCCGCTTGAGGTCCTCCAGCTCGGATCGAAGACGGCTGTTCTCCGTCCATAGCCTCGCCGTCTCCTACGAGGTCGTGTGGTCATGGAGAACCTGAACCGCCTCCCTGATACCCTCTGCCGCCTCTTTGAGGGCGCGCGTGAACGAGCCCTTCAGGTTGCCAGATTTGGTGGCAACCTTCAGGACAATGTCCACGCCGTCCATCACTTGGCGGCTAAGAGCCTCTGCTGTCAGGCTCTCCCCATTGGCTGCCTGGGCAGACCGCCGCTCTCGGGCCCGACGGGCCATTTCGGCCACTTCATCGGCCGCAACCGCTCTGCTTTGAGCACGCTTCGCGGCATTGGCCTCCGCCTTTGTGCCCACAAGAGCGACGGTGGCCCCTCCAAGGTCGTCGACTGAGACCGCGGGTGAGACGCGACCCGAATCGCCGACCATCGGTGTATCAGGGCGCTTCACGAAGTGGCCCCGGATATCGCGTGGCGCTGCCGGACTGTTTGCCCCGCGTCCTCGGCCTCTTCTGGCTGTCGGCATCTTGGGGGCCGGTAGGTTCTCCTCACTGGAGGACAGACCCGCCGAACCCGCGTCCGACTGACAGCTGCGCAAACGCTTCCCCCAAAACTTGGAGGGAGCGACCGTAACTGCTTGCGGTGTGTCGTCCGACTCCGACATGCACACCCTCTCCAGGACCACGCGTGGCTCCGCTGGAGCCTCTACTTCCGTCCTCAATGAAGCAGCGCCGCAGTCTGACATTGCGTCTGCGTCCACCGCGCGGCGCTCACCCTGTTTTCTTTCAGGTGGTTTGAAAGAGATCAGGTCTGAGAAAGACCGTGATCTTGAGCCTCCTCGGCCCTCGTTGCCTTTGGCAAGCGGAAGACGATTGTTGCCCTCCCCAGAATACGGGGGGCTTGACGATCCCGAAGGGATCGTGGCGGATTCTCCAGCTGCTGAGCAGCTGGTACCGCCCTGGGGTAAATCTTTGCAATGCGTCTTTTTCATGGTGGTTGTTTGTTTTTCCTTTTAAGGGTGTGGTCCCTGTCTCCCTACGTCATAAATATATAAACACAATAAACATATCTAATATATATACATACATACATATATATATATTCCCCCCCTCCCCCTTGACCCTCCATCACGACATTTATCACGCTCACAGTCACGTCTGATGGGCAGACGCATACCAGAGGGCGACGAATGCCGTGATCCAAGATGAAGGAGGACCCCCAACCCTGATTCACTCCCCCAGAACTTCGAGGAGTGAATCTCTTATCACGTACCGTCCGATGAGCCCGCTCCGTGAGCCATCGCACGGCACACGACGTTTAAACCCAGCCCTGATTCACTCCCCGAGAACTTCGAGGAGTAAATCACTAATCACACGTACCGTCCGACAAGCCCGCTCCGTGAGCCATCGCACGGTACATGACGATATCCCCGACCCCTGATCCACATCGCACCTCGCATGATAGACCCGCTCCGTGGGCAATCGCACGACGAACGATGTGACACCTCCCAGAATATTAGCCGCGGCAGTAACACTCCCCGGGGAATAAAAGGAAATTTTAATTTCCTTTCATTCCCCGGAGAAGGATACTGCCGCGCCCAGGGTGCACCGGCCCAGCAGCTGCTCTTCCCTCCAGACGTATCGAGAGAGACCAGCAGCCACTAGGCACACGTGGAGGAATTCTGACGCACCCCAACCTAACCTAACCTAACCTAACCTAACCTAACCTAACCTAACCTAACCTAACCTAACCTAACCTAACCCAGTACCCCCCCAGCCCTCGTGGTGGTCGGATCATTTTTAAAGCTGCTCCGCGCTTAAAAAATCGAAAAAATTGGTTTTTGTGCAGATATTACCAAGTGAACTATGTCACTGCACGCGGAAAATTTAGCCGCATCAAGTGCCGTGCCCCAAATGTGTCTGTGTTCCCAAATGTGGCTGTCTTTGAGGTTAAATAAAACGTGCTAAAGTTTAAAACGCTCACGCTGTCAAAACAAGATCGATGACCCCCAAATTTTTTCTCAAATTCCTGTGAACATCTTGGTCCCCTACCATCTGGGCCACTCAAGGACATTCGGACGCGTCACCTGGGCGAGTTATTCAGGAAAAACAGAAAACCACGTGTGCTGAAAAAGCAGAAGCGGTGGAGGTATCTTCACGAAACTTGGCGCCGATCAGGACCCTTGACAGTAAAGGCGAGTGCAACACTTTTCAAAATTTTATCGCAACTGGTTGTTTTTATATCGCAAATTAAAAGTTGCAAAATTGGACCAGTTTTTCTTCGGAACGGAGAGGAATTTTGAAGATCTACAACTGCAACCTGTTGCGCGCTTCCTAGATCACTATAAGTTTTAATGTTTAGATTTTTCGGACTGACCATTTTCTTAAAATCGTTAAAAAACCGGTAAAACCATAATTTCGGATTTTTTACAATAGAATAAGTTATTAAAATTAACAAATTTATTTCATAGTCAAGCCGCTTATTTCCAACATATTTTAACATTTTTTTCAAAATTTTCTGCCTAGCCGTTTTGAAGATATCGATTTTCTACCGATTTTATGCGATAAATTGTAAATAATAGGTTAAAATCACTTTTTTATTATATATTTGTGTTTAGGCAACTTATTGCAACTAGTTTAAGCCCAAACTTGGGCCAGGTAGCCCCGGAATTGCCGATTTTGTTAAATGTCGGCCATTTTGTCCCATTGGGATAATTGTTTGTTTTTATTATAGCTCCCGAACCGTAAGACTTACGGACTCGCGGTTTTCGGTTCGGAATAGAGTTCAGTTTGATGAACGACACCAGTAAATTTCAGGCTTTTTCAGGCTGAAAACTTTTTCGGGCCTGAAACCCTTTTCGGCTGTAAAAGAGAGTGGGGCCGATCTGTCCGTCGAAAACCCGGGCTCGCTGCGACCTATGGTTGCGAAGTTATCGTTGGTTGAAGTGGACGTTTGACATTTCGGCGGCCATCTTGGCAAAATTAAACCTGCCCCATCTCCTGAACCCGTCGGGATATTTGCATTCTGATTTCAGATTCACGCTCAGGGGCCCATCGTCTTTCCCTCCCTCCTGGTTTCAGGAGATTTGGTGGCAAAAAATTTCAGGATCCTGAATTTGTTTTCGGCCGCTAGCGGAGGTCACGCTTAAACAAGCGAGTCCAAACTCGGGCTTTCTGCGACGCACACGACTGGAGTTATCGCAAGTCAAAAACTAACTTTGACGTTTACGGCGGCCATCTTGGCAACATTCAAACACCCGTAACTCCGGAACGGGGGGTCGCAGAAAGTTGGGGTTTCTTTTGTGCCACCTGGCTAGACCTCGACAATCCTTGAAAAGTCATTTCAGGACTTTTCAGGACAAAAAATTTTTCAGCGCTGAAAATCCGCTCGTCATATAGAGCTCATCGAGCACATCACTTCAAGCCCAAGCACGGAGCAATTCGGCCAAGGGGTTCAAAAAATATAGCTGTTATCCCTTTTGTGGCGGCTAATCTGGTCGTATATCCCAAAATTTGGATCCCCTGTATCTCAGGAACCCTTAGGGCTATTGGCACCGTGTTTGGTATCGTTTTGTAGGGCTCGCGGAGACCTATCGGACGGGCGTAGCGGATTGCCTCTACATAGAGCAACTTTTTGCTTCCCCTAGAAACCTGGTGTTTTTGGACCTGCAGTAGTTTTTCTTTGGAAATTGACTTCCCTTGACCCCGAGTATTTGGCTCGCGAGGACAGCACCTCATTTAATAACATTTGACACCGACGGAGGCTTGCTCTATGTGGTGACAAGAGTTGATTTTCGCACCGCTGCAATAGGACGAAATATCACGGAGGCTTTATTGAGCCTAACTTATCTCTCTCTACGACCGCGGATTAGCAACTACTGCCTAGTTTTCTTGGTTTTATTTTACTTGCTTTCTGTTTTTTATTTATTGTTAATTGTTTTTATTTTATTCTTATTTTGTTATTTTATTCGGATTGCACATATCTTTACACTGTGTGCAAGCCGCTATTGACATTTATTTTACCCCAATAATTGACGCACTCTACCTACAATGCTTGCCAGAACACCAGCAAAACCCTCTGAGGATAAGGAGTCACAAAAGTCACCACCTAAAGCACAAATGCTCCCGAGGAAAAATTCACCACCAAAGACTCAAACTCTCTCGTCCAATGTAAGACGCAGCGTTGAGACATTGGAGGCGGCCGCATCTGCGCAACACAACGTGACTCCGTCTACCAGCAAGCTAGAAGTCCAAGTCCAGCCGAGACAAGTCCTGTCTAGTCGTTTGGCGGAAGCCAAAGCTAATGTAATAAAGGCAAGAACCAACCTGAACAACTCGCGAAACACTAAGACGGACATAAAATTAAATGTGCTGGAGGCGGTGGAAAAGCTCTTCCAGTTAATTAAAGATGCAGACAGTGAGATTAAAAAACTCAAAAAGACCGGGGAAGCATCTACACCTGACCCAACACAGACAACACCAGACAAGATGAGTCACAAAGAGACGCTCGAAAATAACAGTCTCATCATCGAGCAACTGAAAGAGCAGAGCCGTCTACTTATAGAAAACGGCAGGAAGATGGATGACTTAAAGGAGACTATGGAGCAGCAACACCAGCAGGTCATAAGCATTAAAACCTACGCAGAGACCGCGGCAGCTCGACCAGCTTTGCACATGTCACCACCGCAAAACGCACTACACTCAGTAGTCGTCACGTCGAAAGACGAAAGCGATACTGGCGATCAGGTGCTGACAAAGGTCAGGGAAGCAGTGGATGCTAAGGAAGGCTGGGTCAAAGTAGAAAGGACTCGGAAGGGTAAAGACCGTAAGGTGATAATGAGCTGCAACACGGAAGAGGATAGGCAGAAAATTAAACACAGACTTGAGAAATCCGGGAAAAACCTAGTCGTGGAAGAAGTGAAAAATCGGGACCCTTTACTGAAGCTCACGGACGTCCTCACAGTCAACACTGACGAGGACGTATTAAAAGCTTTCAAGAAGCAAAATTACGACATCTTCCGCGACCTAAAAGAAGGAGAAAACAGACTGGAGATCAAATATAAGAGGAAGGCTAGGAACCCACACACCAACCACATAGTTCTCAGCGTGTCACCAGTTATCTGGAAACGAGCAACGGAGGCTGGAGCGGTCTATATTGACCTCCAAAGAATACGGGTGATGGACCAATCACCCCTAGTGCAGTGTTCGCGATGCCTTGGGTACGGCCACAGTAAACGATTCTGCGTGGCTCCAGTGGACCTCTGCAGCCACTGTGGAGGACCACACCTCAGAGCGCAGTGCCCAGAATGGCTCGCTGGAAGCGAACCAACCTGCAGAAACTGCACAGTGGCCAAACTCGCTCGCAACGACCACAACGCCTTCGACTCAGAATGCCCGATACGGAGGAAACGAGACGCAATAGCCCGTATGTCGGTGGCATATTGCTAAAGTGGTCCCAAAGAATACTCCTGCGTCAAAAACAGCAAGACCATACCGAGTGGCCCAAGCAAACCTCCAGAGGAAGAAACTAGCAACCACTGAACTCTTCTTAGAGGCCAGTGAACGCAATATCGCATGGGCACTGATCCAGGAGCCGTATGTGGGGGGGGCGAGGAGTATGAAGAGCTACCGTGGCGCGAGACTCTACCAGTGCGAGGTTGATGGAAGTGGGAGGGTAAAGGCGGCTATTGCCGTCTTTGACAATGATCTGGATGTCATCCCCTACCCGAAACTCACCACAAACAATATCACTGTGGTGGGGATCCGGACCAAAGCCTGGGAAATCGTAGTAGTCTCTTATTACTTCGAGCCAGATCAACCCATAGGGCCCTACCTGGACCAGTTAACCCAGATCAAAAGAGAAGTGGCCACCGGTAGATTGCTTATAGGGGGCGACGCAAACGCGAAAAGTCACTGGTGGGGCAGCACGACAGAGGACCTCAGGGGAGAAGAAATGCTCGGGACCCTGGGAGAGTTGGAGCTTCAGGTACTAAACACGGGAGATACGCCTACTTTTGACACCATCAGAGGTGGAATAGCGTTGAAGAGTCACGTAGATGTCACGGCATGTTCGCTGGATTTGTTTGACCTGGTGGAAGGCTGGCGGGTCGACACCGGCGCAACGAGCTCGGACCACAACACCATATTTTTTAACATTAGCGTACAGAGGGAAAAGGGGATAAATATAATTAGAACCACTCGGAAATACAATACAAAAAAAGCAGATTGGGACAAATTTGGCGAAGAAATAAAAAATTATAAATTAGAAAATAATATAAATTTAGAAAACGTAAATAAATTAACTAGTAAAAACGAATTGGAGAAAATAGTCATAAAATATCAAAATGGAATAGAAAAAGCCTGTGAAAGTGCTATACCTAAAATAAAAACCAAAACTAAATTTACCGTCCCGTGGTGGTCCGAGGAGCTCGCTGCGATGAAAAAGGAGGTCGCCAGGCGGAAAAACCGCATCCGCAACGCCGCACCGGTCCGGAGAGCGAAGGTCGTCGACGAGTACAAGAAAGCGAAAGAAGAATACGAGTGCCTAGCCATACAAGTCGAAACCACCAGTTGGAAGGAGTTCTGTAGAAAACAGGACCGCGAAGGAGTATGGGAAGGGATATATAGAGTTATCGGGAGGACCGCCAGGAGAAAAGAAGATCAGACCCTACTTAACGATGGTGCATTCTTAAACCCAAAGGAGTCGGCAGCCCTACTTGCCGATACGTTCTATCCTAAGGACACAGCAGAGGAGGACAATGAGGACCACAGGCTCATAAGGGAAGCAGCCAGTCGGGTAAACGAGTGGAAGCATGGTGAATACCATGACCCACCGTTTACGCCGCTGGAGCTGAAAACAGCCGTAGGAGGTTTTAATCCAAAGAAGGCCCCCGGATCGGATGGACTTACATCGGACATCTGCTGTCGAGCGATCAACCAAGACCCGGACGCATTCCTTGCCCTGTTCAACAAATGCCTAGAACTGGCACACTTTCCGAACATCTGGAAAGAGGCTACGGTTGTGGTCCTCAGAAAACCGGGCAAGGATAACTACCTGAGCCCCAAGTCTTACAGACCGATAGGTCTACTGCCCGTCTTGGGGAAGGTCCTGGAGAGGATGGTAGTAACACGGATCAAGTGGCAGCTTGTACCGCGGCTCAGTACTCGTCAGTTTGGCTTTATGCCCCAGAGGAGCACCGAGGACGCCCTCTATACGCTAATGAAGCACGTGAAGGACAAGTTGAGGCTGAAGAAGCTAATTGTCCTGGTGTCATTGGATATAGAGGGTGCCTTCGACAGCGCATGGTGGCCGGCTATCAAAGTCAGGCTGGCTGAGGAAAAGTGCCCGGTTAACACCAGGAGGCTACTTGACAGCTATCTCGACAGCAGAAAAGTTAGGGTGAGATATGCCGGGGAGGAATGCACAAGAGAGACCAACAAAGGCTGTGTTCAAGGGTCAATTGGCGGTCCAATATTGTGGAACCTTCTGCTGGATCCATTGCTCCAGGATTTGGAAACGAAGGGACATTTTGTGCAGGCTTTTGCGGATGACATCGTGCTAGTGGTGGATGGTGACACCGCAAGTGAGGTAACAAGGATAGCTAATGCAGCCCTCGCCCATGTTCAGGACTGGGGTGTCCGAAACAAGCTTAGGTTTGCACCGCACAAAACTTGCGCGATGCTCATAACCAACAAGCTTAAGTACGACACCCCAGCCCTGAGCATGGCCGGGGTCAACATCGGCCTGGTGAAAAGTTTAAAACTGCTGGGGTTGACAATCGACGATAAATTAACCTTCAACGAGCACACGGCGAACATATGTAAACGAGCAGCTGAAATTTACAAGCAGCTGTCTCGAGCGGCCAAAGCTACTTGGGGGTTGAACAGAGAGGTGATCCGCACCATTTATACTGCAACAATAGAGCCAATCGTCACCTACGCGGCTGGCGCCTGGGCTCCCGCTACGAGAAAGCTGGGGATACGGAAGAAGCTTAGCTCTGTCCAAAGAGGCCTTGTCCAGAAGCTCTGCAAATCTTATCGTACCGTCTCCCTAAACTCGGCACTGGTACTGTCTGGTATACTACCTCTAGATTTGCGCATACAAGAGGCAGCCGCCCTGTATGAAGCAAGGAGAGGGTCGTCCCAGTTCGTGCCAGGAGATAGGGAAATTGAAAGTGTGGTAGGATTTGCAGAAGCCCCTCACCCAGCAATGCAAATGTCCCTGGAGTTCGTGTGCCTAGCTGACCAACAGCAGGTAGACACAAACAATGTGCAGGCAGTGCGAATCTTCACTGACGGCAGCAAAATTGAGGGGAAGGTTGGAGCCGCATTATCTTTGTGGGATAATGACGGCGAAATCCAAAACCTCAAACTAAGTCTCGCCGCATACTGCACAGTTTACCAGGCGGAACTCTTGGCCATTTGTAGAGCAACGGACGTGGTCCTCAAGCGCAAAGAAACGAGCTACGGTTTGTATAGCGACTCAATGTCAGCATTGCAGACGCTTGCAAACCATGGCTCCCTCCATCCCCTGGCAGTCCGCGCACGAGCCAACTTGGCTCAAGCTCTGGACCAGAACAAGGATGTATCCTTGTTTTGGATCAAGGCACACGCGGGACTGCCGGGGAATGAACGCGCGGATGAGCTGGCGAAGGAGGCAGCATTGTCGTCGCGGAGGAAGCCGGACTATGACCAGTGTCCGATTTCATTCATAAGAAGTCAGATCCGCATGGGATCAGTCGATGAATGGAATCGGAGATATGTGTCTGGCGAGACTGCCTCGGTGACGAAAATGTTCTTTCCGGATGCCAAAGCGGCTTTCCGTATTGTAAAACGGGTGCAGCCAACAGGTATGCTTACACAGGTCCTGACGGGGCACGGTGGGTTTTCTGAATACTTGAATCGCTTCAAGTGTAAGGAGAGCCCATCGTGCATCTGCGATCCAAATGTAAGTGAGACCATCCAACACTTGCTCTTGGATTGCCCCGTTCACGCCACCGAGCGATTTAACCTGGAGCAGGAAATAGATGTTAAATTAAATAAAGAAAGTATAGGGGATGTATTTAGGGGAAAAAGCAGAAACCAATTAATATATTACTGTTTAAATATAGCGTCAAAGGTTGTAGAGAGAAATAAGACAGCATAGAAACTATGTTTCATAAAATATTATTACATATTTATATGTTAACATAGAAATAGATATTGTAAGTAGAATAGCAGTAATATAGATAGATTTAAGATAGTAAAGAAATATTAGAAATAAAAATGTAATAGTATAGGTAAATTAGTTTAACAATAGTTATAAAATGTAATAGTATAGTATAGTAGTAAGTATAGCAGAAAGAAAATGTAATAAAGGAAGACCTAGTAAACAATTGTAAGAACTGTGTTTCCTGAGGATGTAAATAAAAATTTGTAACACGTCATTTCCCCTGAGTGAAATAGAAATAAATAAAACATAAGATAGTAGATTAGTTAAATATATGGGAATCCCACCCATAGACACGAGAGATGAAGGATGCAAGAAAGATACAGTATGAAGAATAAAAGTACGAGAGGCAAAAAAGCGAGAACTAGCATGAATGTGGTTTGATAAAATAGGCACCAATTATGTTGGTGGAGCAGAGAAAAAAAAAAAAAAAAAAAAAAAAAAAAAAAAAAAAAAAAAAAAAACCTAACCTAACCGGTTGATATCTTCGCTTCCAGACGTGCGATTTTGAAGCTGTTTTCAGCGTTTTTAGACCAAACTAGGCCTCCGCCTAAGTTCTGACCATATCGCACGCATTTACACGCGCGTCGGGACTTCATCCCTACTAACACTCGGGAATTTTTCGAATTTTCATAGTAAATCATCAAAATTAATTGTTTTTCCAAATTCTTTTGCAAAAATAACGTTAGTTTATAGTTGAAATAGTCCTCACCCTTCATCCCTGAATTCTGGTCCGCGATCCGTGTCCCGGTCTCCAGGTTGTGGGGTGAAATTCAAAATTTTTTGGTTCAAAAACTGGTTTTTTGACAGAAACTCAAAATTTTTGGTCGGCACCTAGTAAGTTTTATTCCTTATATCGCTAGCCCGCGCGGAGACGCGTCTCTGGACACCTCGCTCGCGCCCCTAGCCCGAATAAAACATACCTTTTTCTAAAAAACAGTTTTTTCATACATTCCTGTTAGTACCCAAAATCTACCTAAGGGATTGAATTTAAAACACAAACGTTGATATCTTCGCTTCCAGACGTGCGATTTTGAAGCTGTTTTCAGCGTTTTTAGACCAAACTAGGCCTCCGCCTAAGTTCTGACCATATCGCACGCATTTACACGCGCGTCGGGACTTCATCCCTACTAACACTCGGGAATTTTTCGAATTTTCATAGTAAATCATCAAAATTAATTGTTTTTCCAAATTCTTTTGCAAAAATAACGTTAGTTTATAGTTGAAATAGTCCTCACCCTTCATCCCTGAATTCTGGTCCGCGATCCGTGTCCCGGTCTCCAGGTTGTGGGGTGAAATTCAAAATTTTTTGGTTCAAAAACTGGTTTTTTGACAGAAACTCAAAATTTTTGGTCGGCACCTAGTAAGTTTTATTCCTTATATCGCTAGCCCGCGCGGAGACGCGTCTCTGGACACCTCGCTCGCGCCCCTAGCCCGAATAAAACATACCTTTTTCTAAAAAACAGTTTTTTCATACATTCCTGTTAGTACCCAAAATCTACCTAAGGGATTGAATTTAAAACACAAACGTTGATATCTTCGCTTCCAGACGTGCGATTTTGAAGCTGTTTTCAGCGTTTTTAGACCAAACTAGGCCTCCGCCTAAGTTCTGACCATATCGCACGCATTTACACGCGCGTCGGGACTTCATCCCTACTAACACTCGGGAATTTTTCGAATTTTCATAGTAAATCATCAAAATTAATTGTTTTTCCAAATTCTTTTGCAAAAATAACGTTAGTTTATAGTTGAAATAGTCCTCACCCTTCATCCCTGAATTCTGGTCCGCGATCCGTGTCCCGGTCTCCAGGTTGTGGGGTGAAATTCAAAATTTTTTGGTTCAAAAACTGGTTTTTTGACAGAAACTCAAAATTTTTGGTCGGCACCTAGTAAGTTTTATTCCTTATATCGCTAGCCCGCGCGGAGACGCGTCTCTGGACACCTCGCTCGCGCCCCTAGCCCGAATAAAACATACCTTTTTCTAAAAAACAGTTTTTTCATACATTCCTGTTAGTACCCAAAATCTACCTAAGGGATTGAATTTAAAACACAAACGTTGATATCTTCGCTTCCAGACGTGCGATTTTGAAGCTGTTTTCAGCGTTTTTAGACCAAACTAGGCCTCCGCCTAAGTTCTGACCATATCGCACGCATTTACACGCGCGTCGGGACTTCATCCCTACTAACACTCGGGAATTTTTCGAATTTTCATAGTAAATCATCAAAATTAATTGTTTTTCCAAATTCTTTTGCAAAAATAACGTTAGTTTATAGTTGAAATAGTCCTCACCCTTCATCCCTGAATTCTGGTCCGCGATCCGTGTCCCGGTCTCCAGGTTGTGGGGTGAAATTCAAAATTTTTTGGTTCAAAAACTGGTTTTTTGACAGAAACTCAAAATTTTTGGTCGGCACCTAGTAAGTTTTATTCCTTATATCGCTAGCCCGCGCGGAGACGCGTCTCTGGACACCTCGCTCGCGCCCCTAGCCCGAATAAAACATACCTTTTTCTAAAAAACAGTTTTTTCATACATTCCTGTTAGTACCCAAAATCTACCTAAGGGATTGAATTTAAAACACAAACGTTGATATCTTCGCTTCCAGACGTGCGATTTTGAAGCTGTTTTCAGCGTTTTTAGACCAAACTAGGCCTCCGCCTAAGTTCTGACCATATCGCACGCATTTACACGCGCGTCGGGACTTCATCCCTACTAACACTCGGGAATTTTTCGAATTTTCATAGTAAATCATCAAAATTAATTGTTTTTCCAAATTCTTTTGCAAAAATAACGTTAGTTTATAGTTGAAATAGTCCTCACCCTTCATCCCTGAATTCTGGTCCGCGATCCGTGTCCCGGTCTCCAGGTTGTGGGGTGAAATTCAAAATTTTTTGGTTCAAAAACTGGTTTTTTGACAGAAACTCAAAATTTTTGGTCGGCACCTAGTAAGTTTTATTCCTTATATCGCTAGCCCGCGCGGAGACGCGTCTCTGGACACCTCGCCCGCGCCCCTAGCTCGAAAAAATTTTGCCCACCCGCCCACTCTGTGTTATATAAGGAAGCTAGACCGGGTTTTTTCGGCAATAATATTTATATTTTTGCTTTTTGACTACAAACGCTTATTTGACCTAAAAAAAAAAAAAAAAAAAGGATTTTTACATCGTTTTAAAGCTTTTTTAAGATAAAATCCCGTTGTAAGGAGATAATTTTAACGATTATTTTATTTTATTTTAATTACTAGGACTAAGTCTTAGTTTAGGACCAATTTTATTTTGACTTGTTTTATTTATACATTTAATTAATTATTATATATTTTACCGACTGCATCCCCCCTTTACAGGGATCAGTCTGTTCGTGTCCCCTGACTATATTCACACGATGTTAGGCATCAGGACCCCGCTGAACAAGGCGAAGGCTGCGGAGGAGAGCTTGGACGTGGAGGGGGCATGCCCAGTACAGGCAGGCCCTTCAGTGCGGCGTAGTATTGGCGAGTGGGAGGCGGAGAAGCACAAATCGGGGCAACCCCGCAAACCCCTTACACCTCCAAAAGCGATACCCGCCACCACTCCCCCAAAGAAAACACTCGTGCCCACTCCCCCCAAACAACTCAAAACCAAAGCACTAGCCACTCAGCGGGTAAGATCCGACACCTATGAGCTGCCAGGAAAGGCCCTGGAGAGTCCGCCTCGAGAAATGCCACCCGTGAGGTATCTCAATAGAACCACGGAGGCAAAGGCGTGTCTCTCCAGCGCCAAGCTTCAACTGGACAGCTCAAGGAATCTGAAAAAAGAAATAAAAGATGCCCTAACAAAAGCCGTGGACCGGCTATACCAGCTCGTCAAGGAGGGAGAATGTGAGAGGGCGAAAACACCGATAGAGGCAGTCGAACCCGAGAAGGCCCCCAAGGACCTGGCACCGGCTCCCAGCGCACCGACAGAGCTCATGATGCAGCTCATGGAGAACCTCCAGCAGCACAACAAGGCGCTGGAGGAATGCCAGCTGCACACGCGAGCCCTGTCGGAGCACCTACTACAGGCACCTCGCTTTGTCGCAGGCCAAGGACCCTCGTTCGCGGAGATGGCCGCCGTCCCGAAGCAACACATCCAAGCACCTCTTCACTCGATGATCGTGTCATCAGTCGATGACAAGGACACGGGTGAAGAGGTGATTGAGAAGCTAAGGACGGCAGTAGATGCCAGGAACGAGGGCACCAGGGTGGAGAGGCTGCGGAAGGCGAGGGACCAGAAGGTGGTGGTCGGTTTCAGGACCAGGGAGGAGCTGACTCGGGTGACGGAGAAAATAAAGAGAGCGGGAAACCTCGTGGTGGAGGAGGTTAAAAACAAGGACCCGCTCATTATAATCATGGACGTTCTCTCCTGTCACTCAGATGTGGAGGTCATCGAGTCGCTAAAGCGACAGAACACCCACCTGATTGGGGACCTCCCTGCAGATGATGTTAGGATGGGGGTCAAGTACCGTCGTAGGACGAGGAACCCCCATACATCTCACATCATCATGCAGGTGTCCCCTTCAGTCTGGCAGAGGCTGACGCACGCGGGCCGAGTGCACATCGACCTGCAGCGGGTGCGTGTGCAGGACCAATCGCCACTGATTCAGTGCACCCGCTGCTTGCGATACGGTCACGGCCGTAAATCGTGCACGGAGCCCGCAGACCTCTGCACGCACTGTGGTGACCCCCATCTGAGGGTCGACTGCCCCTCGCGGCTGGCGGCAAAGGCGCCGAAATGCAAAAATTGCGTTTCCGCCAAGCTGAGCCACACGGAGCACAACGCCTTCGACAGCCAGTGCCCAACTCGTCTCAAGTGGGACGGATTGGCGCGGCTGTCGGTGGCGTATTGCTAAGGGCCAGCCAGCGGAAACAGGAAACGACTCTACCAGGGATTCCCGAACGAACTCGAGAGCCCGTAAGGATTACCAGGTAATCCAAGCGAATCTGCAAAGGAAGAACCTGGCAACCCAAGAACTCATGATTGTGGCTAGTGAGCGGAGGGTTGCGTTCGCATTGCTCCAGGAGCCGTATGTGGGTGGGGTCAAAAGGATGCGAGACTACCGGGGAGCGAGAGTCTACCAGTGCGCTGATCAAGGAGGTGGAACTGTGAAGGCGGCAATAGCCGTTTTCGATCACGACCTTGACGTGACACAGTGTCCGAAACTCACCACCAACAACATCGTGGTGGTGAGGATCCGTACCAGCGCCTGGGAAATCGCAGTAGTTTCGTTTTACTTCGAACCAGACCAGTCCATACAGCCATACCTGGAGCAACTTTTGCAGATTCGCGAGGAAATAGGCCCCACTAGGATGATCATTGGCGGAGACGCCAACGCCAAGAGCACCTGGTGGGGTAGCCTGGTAACCGACACCAAGGGAGAGGACATGTCGGGAACCCTGGAGGACATGCGCTTGCAGGTACTCAACGTCGGCAACACTCCGACCTTCGACACCGTCAGAGGTAACACCCTGTACAGCAGCTTCGTTGATGTAACAGCTTGCTCAACGGAGCTGCTGGACTTGGTGGAGGACTGGCGGGTCGAGGAAGGCCTTACGAGCTCGGACCACAACGGTATAGCTTTCAAAATTAATCTTCTGAAATCTAAAGGAATAAATATCAACAGAACCACAAGAATCTACAACACAAAGAAAGCAAATTGGAGCCGATTTCATTCGAAATTGGCCCAATTAAAAGCTGAAGCAAATTTAAATTTAACAGAAATTGGTAAAATAGAAAACAAAACAGATTTAGAAGAACACATAAACAAATACATATTCAAAATTACAGAATCTTGTGAAGTAACATTAAATAAAATTAGGAACAACACACAAGTTACTATACCGTGGTGGTCCAAGGAGCTCGCTGAGTTAATGTCGGAGGTGAACACCCGGAGACGCCGCATACGATGCGCTGCACCGGTCCGTAGGCAGAAAGTCGTCGATGAGTACCTGCAAGCAAAAGCAAAATATGAGTCCCTAGCATTGAAGGCACAGACAGAAGGCTGGAAGGGCTTCTGTCAAAAACAAGACAGGGAAGGAATGTGGGAGGGGATTTACAGGGTCATAGGACGGACCGCCAAAAGACAGGAGGACTTGCCGTTGGTAAAGGACGGAGTGCCGCTGAGTGCACAGAAATCGGCTCAACTGCTGGCCGAGACCTTCTACCCGGAAGACCTAGAGGAGGGTGAAAATGCTGACCACCGTCGGACACGTGAGGCGGCCTGTCGTGTAAACGATTGGGCGCATGATGAACAACATGACCCACCGTTTACACTTCAGGAGCTGAAAACCGCGGTGGAAAGCTTCAACCCGAAGAAGGCACCCGGAGCAGATGGTCTCACAGCCGATATCTGTGCCCAAGCTATTTTCCGGGACCCAGGGACGTTCCTTGCACTGGCCAACAAGTGCCTGGAGCACGGACACTTCCCTGGGGCCTGGAAAGTAGCCACGGTGGTAGTCCTCCGAAAACCCGGCAAAGAATCTTACACCGCCCCTAAATCGTACAGGCCAGTCGGCCTCCTACCAGTCCTAGGTAAAATCCTGGAAAAGCTGCTAGTAGCAAGGCTAAAATGGCACCTAATCCCGCGGCTCAGTACTCGTCAGTTTGGTTTCATGCCACAGAGGAGCACCGAGGACTCCCTCTACACCATGATACAACATATCAAGGGGAAGCTAAGTGAAAAGAAGCTGATCACTGTTGTATCACTGGACATAGAGGGAGCCTTCGATAGCGCATGGTGGCCGGCCATCAGGACCAGACTGGCTGAGGAAAAATGCCCCGTGAACCTTAGGAGGCTGCTAGACAGCTACTTGACTGGTAGGAGTGTCAGAGTCCGATACGCTGGTGCCGAGTGTCGGAAGGACACGAATAAGGGGTGTGTGCAGGGGTCCATTGGCGGTCCGATCCTATGGAATCTGATCCTCGACCCTCTCCTAAAGGGGCTGGATGAGCGAGGCGTCCACTGCCAGGCGTTCGCCGATGACGTGGTGATGATCTTCGACGGTGAGACAGCATTGGAAGTCCAGAGGCATGCCAATGCCGCCCTCGAGTATGTTCGGGTGTGGGGCATCCGAAATAAGCTGAAGTTTGCACCGCAAAAAACTTGTGCAATGGTAATTACCAAGAAGCTAAAGTACGATGTCCCACTCCTGAGCATGGGCGGGGTAGACATTGGCATGTCTAAGGAAATCAAAATACTGGGGCTCACCGTCGACCACCAGCTCACTTTCAACTCCCATGTCGCAAACGTTTGCAGGAAAGCTGTGAACATTTACAAGCAGCTGGCACGCGCGGCAAAAGTGAGCTGGGGCCTTCACCCGGAGATCATCCACACCATATACACGGCAGCAGTGGAGCCGATAATATTGTACGCGGCAAGTGCTTGGGCGCCGGCTGCAAAAAAGATCGGAGTGCAGAAAAGCCTCAACACGGTCCAACGAGGATTCGCGCAGAAGCTCTGTAAATCCTACCGCACCGTGTCGCTGAACGCGTCCCTGGTGCTGGCTGGGATACTCCCACTCGACCTCCGAATACAGGAAGCAGCCGCTCTGTATGAGGCGAAGAGAGGGGTGCCACAGCCAGCACTTGCGGGCAGGGAGGTAGAGCGGGTGGTGGCATTTACAGAGACTCCGCACCCGGCGAAACATATGGCCATGAAGTTCGTATGCCTGGAAGACCAGACCCGTGTGGACAGCCACAGCAGTCAAGCAGTAAGGGTGTTCACGGACGGCAGCAAAATTGAGGGCAAGGTCGGAGCAGCACTGTCTCTTTGGGAGGGTGATGCAGAGACCAAGTCTGTCAAACTTAGCTTGCCTCCGTACTGCACAGTCTACCAGGCGGAACTTCTGGCCATATGCGTAGCCACGCGCGAAATCCTCAAGCGCAAAGAGGGAACCTTCGGTATCTATAGTGACTCAAAGGCCGCACTTCAAACAGTCACAAACCAAGGTTCCCTCCACGCACTGGCCGTGGAGGCGAGAGCGAACGTTGCCGCGGCTTTATCCCAGAGCAAAGATGTATCCTTGTTCTGGGTAAAGGCACACGTAGGGCTCGAAGGCAACGAGCGCGCGGACCATCTGGCGAAAGAAGCTGCACTCCGGTCTAGAAAGAGGCCGGACTATGACCGCTGCCCGGTTTCATTCGTCAAGCGGCAGATCCGTTTGGGGTCGCTCGACGAATGGAACCGGAGGTACCAGAATGGCGAAACAGCCTCAGCAACTAAACTGTTCTTCCCAGATGCGATCGACGCCCACAAGATTGTGCGGAGAATCAAACCAGTAGGGATAGTCACGCAGATCTTAACAGGTCACGGTGGGTTCTCCGAATACCTGCACCGCTTCAAGTGTAAGGAGAACCCATCGTGCATCTGTGAACCGGATGCAGTGGAGTCGGTCGCCCATATTCTGACAGAATGCCCTGTCTTTGGTGCGGAGAGATATAGAGCAGAATGCAAATTAGAGACAAAAATAACTGTCAACAATCTATCTAAATTAATAGAATCAAGCGCTACTCGTAAAACTTTTTTGGAATATTGCACGGAAACTATAAGTAGAGTCATCAAAAGAAATAAAGTGACCTAAACACTATGCTTTATCGTATATGGATATTTCTTACCAGAAAGGATATAAAGATTAAAGTATAGTAAAATAGAGCCTTCAAATCAATGTAGCCAAAACAAATTTAAAGTAAAACAAAAATTGCGTTAAATTTATATATAAATTTATGTAAAAGCTGGCAGCAGTCTCAAAAAAAATAATAAGGTATAACTAAGGTCTCTGACTACGTCAGGGGACAAGAGCCAAATTTATAAAAAAAAAAAAAAAAAAAAAAAAACCTAACCTAACCTAACCTAACCTAACCTAACCTTTTTTTTTTTTTTTTTTTTTTTTTTTTGACGCTGGGAAAAAATGCATTACGCATACCCTCCCATCGGGGGACGGGAGGGGTATGTGGGACTCCCCGGGCGGACCCGGTATACCCACTAAAACGACCCAGCGCATTCCCGCTTCGTCCGAGTGGCGGGGGACTGGGAAACCGGCGCAGCCTTTACTTCCAGTCCTCCACCGACGATTGCAAGGCAGACCCTTCACACCCTCACGGGTTTGGGGGGTCGGGAATGACCGAAGAAGGTGACGGGTGCAATGCGGGCGAAGGCACCCCCGCGCCTGTCGCCCGCCCGTCACCATTAGGAGGGAGGGCTCGACGCCTTCTCCCCCTTCTTCGTCTGCGGAGCGGCGCAGCGAGAGGATCGTCCTCCCGCGCTTGCTCCGAGAGAGGGCGGTTTGGGGAGAAATACACCTCCACCATCGCTATCTCTCCCTACGCGGCAGCCACGTATCCCGGTCTCCTCTCTAAGAGCGAGAGGGGAGGGGAGTCTGTGGAAGACCGCGCCAAAAACGCCACCAAGCATGCGATGCAGAGGATGCGATGTTCGACTGTGTCCATCAGTCGGACATCGCACCCTCCTCCGCAGCCGCCGCAGGAACGGCGGTGTTAGCGGCAGCAGCAGGCGCAGGCCTGCTCGGCGCCTGCGCTTTGCCACGCTTAGAGGGAGGAATACACTTCCTCCCCTTCATTACGTGGCCTGATCGGCGGCCACTGGCGGCACACACCGCACAGTGCGGCGTGGCGGCCTTGCAGGAGGCGGCTTTGTGGCCCTCCTTGCCGCAGCGGTAGCATGTGTCCGTCCTGTCTACCTTGGACGGACACAGAGGCCTGGTGTGGCCGATGCCGAAGCACCGGAAACACCGCAGAGGCTGGTCCTCGAGTGCCCGGACTGCGCCCGAGCTGAACCCGACTTGAAGCCGTCCTTTCGCAAGGACGGCTTTGGCAGCGGCGATTGGGCACTCGAGGCGGATGGTGCCCATACCACCGCGGCCGGACCTTATGTCCCGGCCTTGGACCGCCGCGGCGCCACAGCCCCCTACCGCTGCGACCGCCGCCACCACCTCCTCCTTGGTGACGGAGTCATCTAGCTCCGTCACTTCAATGGCCGCCGACTTGACCGGCCGGGCCACCTTGGCCGAATCCGCGATGACCTCCTGCAACTTGGCTGCAAAGAGGTCCGCATGGGCACTCCCTTCTGCCCCCGGGAACTCGAAAATTCGAGCCCCGGCTTGGGTCCGCCGGCAAGACACACTGCCGATCCCCAGTTGGGTAGGATCGGCATTAGCACGCGCCCGCACCAAAATGGACGCGTACGTCTCCCCTCGATCCGCAGCCTCCGCGGTGAGCGTCACCACGACGGCCGCGGTTTTTGGGGGGACTAGCTTTCCCTTGCCCCTCCCTTTACCTTTCCCCTTCTCCTTTCCCTTGCCGGTCATCTGCGACTGGCTGGGAGCGTTGGCGGCGGGGGCGACAGGGACGGCCGCCACCGACTTTTTGCCTTTTCCCTTCCCCTTACGGGCCACTTCCGTCCACTCGTTGGACGGGGTGGTTGAAGGGAGAAGGGCGTCTTCCACCTGGGAGGAGGACGGCCCCGGCTCGCACTGCCTCTTATCCACCGCAAGCGGCGGTCGGGGGCGTGTCTCCGGCAAGAGCCGGTCCTCGATTCCTGCTAAGCAGGCTCTTGTGAAGGCCCTCTCCTCCATTACAACCTTGCGGATGATAACCTCAAGGTTGGAGGAGGGACCCTCTGCCACAGGGCTCGTCTCGGCTTGTTGTGGCCGGGCCGTGGCTTCAGCCAGCTTTTGATGAAGCTGGCTGACCTCCGACTGCAGGCGATCTATCTTCGCCTGCATTTGCCGGGTCTCGTCGGTGGCCTTCCGCCGGACAAGCTCCGCGACGACACCGCGCATGCTTGCGGCCCTGCTCTTGAGGGCCTTCTGAAAGGTCCCCTTTAGGTTGGAGGACTTAGAAGCGACCTCCACGATCTCCTCCTCGTCCTCCTCCGCCATTCTCTCCAGCTCGGCTAGAGAATGGTCCGCGTATAGAACGCGGGACGCACCGTACCCGGACTTGGCCCGGGCAGCGTGCGCCCGCTTCTCTTTGGCAGCAACCCGCTCCTCCAGCTCTTGCTGGAGCTGCGCCCGCCGAGCCAGGTCCAACTGGCGTTGGGCCTCCGCGAGCCCAACGACATGGGTATCCGCGGCCGCCGTCGGCTTTTTAGCCTTCGAGGCCGAGGAGCCCTCGGACCCACCGCTCCGGTGGACCCGCTTCCGCGACCGAGAGCCGCTCGCATCCGACATTCCAACAACCGAGTCGCTGTCAGACGACTCTGCCCCACCGAAGTAGCTAGCCACAGACGGCGCGCGGCTAGACTCTGATGCTGGAGCATCGGGGTGGCCCTGAGAAGGGCCTTTTGGTTGGCCCTGAGAAGGGCCTTTGGGTTGGCCCTGAGAAGGGCCTTTTAGTTGGCCCTGAGAAGGGCCTTTTGATTGGCCCTGAGAAGGGCCTTTGGGTTGGCCCTGAGAAGGGCCTTTGGGTTGGCCCTGAGAAGGGCCTTTTGGTTGGCCCTGAGAAGGGCCTTTTGGTTTTAAAAAACGCCCGGAGGCGTCCCGCGTAGGTTTAGGCATGGCCTCCGCAGGATCGTAGATAAAACAAGGCAAAGATAAAATACGCTACGATATCACAGTGCACTTTGGCCAACCCAATCTGCCACTCCGTTACGGTGGTCAGACTGGGTCGTTTCCAGGGGACGCGACGTGGACGCAAGCACTGTGGGGGGTCCCCCAACCTAACCTAACCTAACCTAACCTAACCTAACCTTTTTTTTTTTTTTTTTTTTTTTTTTTTTTTTTTTTTTTTTTTTTGACGCTGGGAAAAAATGCATTACGCATACCCACCCATCGGGGGACGGGAGGGGTATGTGGGACTCCCCGGGCGGACCCGGTATACCCACTAAAACGACCCAGCGCATTCCCGCTTCGTCCGAGTGGCGGGGGACTGGGAAACCGGCACAGCCTTTACTTCCAGTCCTCCACCGACGATTGCAAGGCAGACCCCTCACACCCTCACGGGTGTGGAGGGTCGGGAATGACCGACGAAGGTGACGGGTGCAATGCGGGCGAAGGCACCCCCGCGCCTGTCGCCCGCCCGTCACCATGAGGAGGGAGGGCTTGACGCCTTGTCCCCCTTCTTCGTCTGAGGAGCGGCGCAGCGAGAGGATCGTCCTCCCGCGCTTGCTCCGAGAGAGGGCGGTTTGGGGAGAAATACACCCCCACCATCGCTATCTCTCCCCACGCGGCGGCCACGTATCCCGGTCTCCTCTCTAAGAGCGAGAGGGGAGGGGAGTCTGTGGAAGACCGCGCCACCAACGCCACCAAGCATGCGGTGCAGAGGATGCGATGTTCGACTGTGTCCATCAGTCGGACATCGCACCCTCCTCCGCAGCCGCCGCAGGAACGGCGGTGTTAGCGGCAACAGCAGGCTCAGGCTCATTCGGCGCTTGCGCTTTGCCACGCTTAGGGGGAGGAATACACTTCCGCCCCTTCATTACGTGGCCAGATTGGCGGCCACTGGCGGCACACACCGCACAGTGTGGCGTGGCGGCCTTGCAGGAGGCGGCTTTGTGGCCCTCCTTGCCGCAGCGGTAGCATGTGTCCGTCCTGTCCACCTTGGACGGACACAGAGGCCTGGTGTGGCCGATTCCAAAGCACCGGAAACACCGCAGAGGCTGGTCCTCGAGTGCCCGGACTGCGCCCGAGCTGAACCCGACTTGAAGCCGTCCTTTCGCAAGGACGGCTTTGGCAGCGGCGATTGGGCACTCGAGGCGGATGGTGCCCATACCACCGCGGCCGGGCCTTATGTCCCGGCTTTGGACCGCCGCGGCGCCACAGCCCCCTACCGCTGCGACCGCCGCCACCACCTCCTCCTTGGTGACGGAGTCATCTAGCTCCGTCACTTCAATGGCCGCCGACTTGACCGGCCGGGCCACCTTGGCAGAGTCCGCGATGACCTCTTGCAGCTTGGCTGCAAAGAGGTCCGCGCGGGCACCCCCTTCGGCCCCCGGGAACTCGAATATTCGAGCCCCGGCTTGGGTCCGCCGGCAGGACACACTGCCGATCCCCAGTTGGGTGGGATCGGCATTGGTACGGGCCCGCACCAGAATGGAGGCGTAGGTCTCCCCTCGCCCCGCAGCCTCCGCGGTGAGCGTCACTACGACGGCCGCAGTTTTCGGGGGGACTAGCTGCCCCTTTCCCCTCCCTTTCCCTTTACCCTTCCCCTTTCCCTTGCCGGTCGTCTGCGACTGGCTGGGAGCGTTGGCGGCGGGGGCGACAGGGACGGCCGCCGCCGATTTCTTGCCTTTTCCCTTCCCCTTACGGGCCACTTCCGTCCACTCGTTGGACGGGGTGGTTGAAGGGAGAAGGGCGTCTTCCACCTGGGAGGAGGACGGCCCCGGCTCGCACTGCCTCTTATCCGCCGCAAGCGGCGGTCGGGGGCGTGTCTCCGGCAAGAGCCGGTCCTCTATAGCCGCAAAGCAGGCTCTCGTGAAGGCCCTCTCCTCCATAACAACCTTGCGGATGATATCCTCAAGGTTGGAGGAGGGGCCCTCTGCCACAGGGCTCGTCTCAGCTTGTTGTGGCCGGGCCGTGGCTTCAGCCAGCTTTTGATGAAGCTGGCTGACCTCCGACTGCAGGCGATCTATCTTCGCCTGCATTTGCCGGGTCTCGTCGGTGGCCTTCCGCCGGACCAGCTCCGCGACGACACCGCGCATGCTCGCGGCCCTGCACTTGAGGGCCTTCTGCAAGGTCCCCTTCAGGTTGGAGGACTTAGAGGCTACCTCCACAATTTCCTCCTCGTCCTCCTCCGCCATTCTCTCCAGCTCGGCCAGAGAATGGTCCGCGTATAGAACTCGGGATGCACCGTACCCGGACTTGGCCCGGGCGGCGTGCGCCCGTTTCTCCTTGGCATTAACCCGCTCCTCCAGTTCTTGCTGGAGCTGCGCCCGCCGAGCCAGGTCCAACTGGCGTTGGGCCTCCGCGAGCCCAACGACATGGGTATCCGCAGCCGCCGTCGGCTTTTTAGCCTTCGAGGCCGAGGAGCCCTCGGATCCACCACTCCGGTGGACCCGCTTCCGCGACCGAGAGCCGCTCGCATCCGACATTCCAACAACCGAGTCGCTGTCAGACGACTCTGCCCCACCGAAGTAGCTAGCCACAGACGGCGCGCGGCTAGACTCTGATGCTGGAGCGTCGGGGTGGCCCTGAGAAGGGCCTTTTGGTTGGCCCTGAGAAGGGCCTTTGGGTTGGCCCTGAGAAGGGCCTTTTGGTTGGCCCTGAGAAGGGCCTTTGGGTTGGCCCTGAGAAGGGCCGTTTGGTTTTAAAAAACGCCCGGAGGCGTCCCGCGTAGGTTTAGGCATAGCCTCCGCAGGATCGTAGAGAACAAGGCAAAGATAAATTACGCTACGATATCACAGTGCACTTTGGCCAACCCAATCTGCCACTCCGTTACGGTGGTCAGACTGGGTCGTTTCCAGGGGACGCGACGTGGACGCAAGCACTGTGGGGGGTCCCCCAACCTAACCTAACCTAACCTTTTTTTTTTTTTTTTTTTTTTGACGCTGGGAAAAAATGCATTACGCATACCCTCCCATCGGGGGACGGGAGGGGTATGTGGGACTCCCCGGGTGGACCCGGTATACCCACTAAAACGACCCAGCGCATTCCCGCTTCGTCCAAGTGGCGGGGGACTGGGAAACCGGCACAGCCTTCACTTCCAGTCCTCCGCCGACGATTGCAAGGCAGACCCCTCACACCCTCACGGGTGTGGGGGGGTCGGGAATGACCGACGAAGGTGACGGGTGCAATGCGGGCGAAGGCACCCCCGCGCCTGTCGCCCGCCCGTCACCATGAGGAGGGAGGGCTCGACGCCTTCTCCCCCTTCTTCGTCTGCGGAGCGGCGCAGCGAGAGGATCATCCTCCCGCGCGCGTTCCGCCTCCTCCTTTTGCGAAAGTACGTCCTCGCAAAAGGAGGCTACCGCTGACCAGGCCTCCTCGCTCCCCAGCATGGCGTCGACCACGCCGGGAAGCGAGAGGTCCGGTCCGACCACCGCGGTCAGACCGCGGCGCAGCTCGGACCACGCCGGGCACACCTCGAGGGTGTGCTGCGCCGTGTCCTCTGCCGCGCCGCAGTCGTGGCACGCCGGGGTCTCCTCCCTCCCGATCCGGTGCAGGTGCGATCCGAAGCAGCCGTGCCCGGACAACACCTGCACCAGACGGAAAGAGAGGAAACCGTGGGACCGCTCGAGCCAGCCCCTCAGGACCGGACCGAGCGCGTCCAACGTCCGGCGGCCAAAGGCGGCGTTGGCGAGGTCCTCCGTCCAATGGAGGACGATGGCGTCCTTCGCCTCCTGCCGCACGGCCTCCCGCTCTTCGGCGACGGGGCGCTCCCCGAGCGCCTTCCGGTGCGCCGTCCACTCGTACACTCTGGCGAGCACCCATGCCTCCAACTCCCAAGGAGGGGTGCCGGCCAGAGCGCACGCCGCCGAAAAGCCCACCGAGCGGTAAGCCCTCGCAACCCGCTGTGCAATGGCCCGCTGGGGCCTGCGGATGGCGGTCGCATTCTCCCTCCTATGGAGGGAGTCCGCCCAGATGGGCGCCCCGTAAAGGGCCATGCTCCGCAAGATGCTGGCATAGAGGCGCCGGCATTTCGCCTTGGGCCCCCCCAGGTTTGGGAGGAGCCACGAGAGGGCGTCCGCGGCCTTCAACAGGCGCGTCGACAGTCCGCTGAAGTGCGGGCCGAAGCGCCACCTGTCGTCCAGCACCAGCCCCAGATATTTCATCTGGGGCTGGACCCCTATACGGACGCCCTCCACGACGATGTGGGCGTCGGGAGGGCAGCGCTGCCGGGGACCGCGAAAGTACACGGCCTCCGTCTTGTGCAGCGCCACCTTCAATCCCAGGCGGCGGATCCTCTCTGCCACCAAGGATCCGCCAGCCGAGGCCAGACAGGCCGCATCCCCGAAGTTCCTCCCCCGGGCAGTGAGGAGAGTGTCGTCCGCGTAGCAGATGACACTCGTGCCCGGGAGGAGGGCTCCCCGCAAGAGCCAGTTAAACCCGATGTTCCACAAGGGGGGGCCAAGCACCGACCCCTGTGGAACACCGGACTCTGAACCTAACCTAACCTAACCTAACCTAACCTAACCTAACCTAACCTAACCTTTTTTTTTTTTTTTTTTTTTTTTTTTTTTGTCGATGTGGAAATCCTCAATGGATGTCCTCCGCCCTGGGGAGAGGGGAGGGGTCTGTCAGACTCGTACTGACTAAAACCACACCGGTGTTCCCTCGCACACTTGTGTCGGGGGGCAGCGGGAACTGATGCGACTTCCGCTGCCCCTGACTAGTGCCGGCCCGCTTGACCTGCGGGCCTCGTCCCGGGAGGAGTGAGGTGTAAGACTCCCCCCGCTACGTCCAAGAGAGGCGCGCGTGGAACACAACGCGCCGCCGTCTCGGGTCCATTGTGATAGGGGGCGACGGATGTCCCCGAATCCGTCGCCCCTGGACCAATTTAGGGGGGCCGGAAGAGGGCGTTGTCAGCCCTCTGCCGACGCCCGGCACGTCTGCTGCGGGATGGATGGGGGCTCGTGATCTCCCTTTCCCTTTCCGCAGCTTCCTTCTGCGACATTACGGTCTCGCAGAAGGACATCACCGCGTCCCAGGACTCTGCACTGCCGACCATCGAGCGAGTGACGGCCGGCAGCGACAGGTCTCCTCCTACCTCTGCTACGAGGGCACGGCGCGGCTCATCCCACGCGGCGCACTCGGCCAGCGTATGCCGCACCGTGTCCTCCATACAGTGGACGCAGTGATGGCACCGGGCGTCCGGCTCCCTGCTCAAGCGACACAGGTACTTTCCGAAGCAGCCGTGCCCCGTGAGCACCTGCGTCGCCCGAAACGTCAGGGAGCCGTGCTTCCTCCCGAGCCAGTCGTCGAGTACTGGCCGGATCGCTTCGACTGTATCGAGGCCGGCGGTGGGGAGTTCTAGCCTCCCCCGCCATTCCGCCACCATGACCTGTCGGAGCTGAGACCGGTACACTGTTATTTGTCGCTGCACCAGTCTTTCGCCCCGATGTTTGGCCTCCTCGCGCCACTGGTATAGTGTCGCGAGGGTCTTCGCCTCCAGGTCCCACGGCGGGGATCCGGCCAGTACGCAAGCCGCCTCGTAGGAGATCGTGCGATATCCCCGTACGACCCTGACAGCCATTGCTCTCTGCGGTCTGCGCAGAACTGCGATAGTGCGGGCCGTCAGGTCTGTCGCCCATATCGGGGCCCCGTAAAGGGCCATCGATCGCACGATCCCCACATACAACCGCCTGCAGGCGGAGCTCGGGCCCCCCAGATTGGGAAGCAGCGTTGACAGCGCGCCCGCCGCGCCCATCAACTTGGGCACCAGCCGCTGAAAGTGGGGGCCAAAGTCCCAACGGCTGTCGAGCACCAATCCAAGGTACTTCATGGTTGACCCGACAGCGATCCGAACCCCCCCGACCACAATGTGTGATCCCAACGGTGGTGCCCGCCGGGGGCCATGAAAAGCGATGGCCTCCGACTTGTTAAGGGCCACTTCCAGGCCCAGGCGTCGTATGCGGCTCACCACCTGTGAGACCGCAGCCGTGGCCAGCAACGCTGCCTCCCTGTACGAGCTCCCCCGAGCCGTGACCAGCGTGTCGTCCGCATAACACGTCAGGTTCACTCCCGGCGGGAGCTCGCACCGCAAAACCCAGTCGTATCCGATGTTCCACAGGGGTGGGCCCAGAACCGAGCCCTGTGGAACACCGCACGACATCTCGCGACGGCCCGCGCCGTCGCGTCCCATATAGGTGACACATCTTCCCGAGAGATAAGCCCCCACGATGTTGCGGAGGTAGGAAGGCACCCGATGGTATCGCAGGGCCTCCCTAATGCAACTCCAGGGCAGGGTGTTGAACGCGTTGGAGATGTCCAGAGACACCGCCAGCACCACCCCACCCCGGGACACCGCTTCCTCCGCCAGGACTCTTACTCTCCTGATGGCGTCGATGGTAGAGCGCCCACACCGGAAGCCAAACTGGCTGTCGTCCAGGTTCGGCCCCACCGTGCACAAGTGGCTGACGAGGCGATCTGCGATTACTCGCTCGAACAACTTGCCCGCCTCGTCCAGCAGCACTATGGGCCGATAAGCGGACGACGAATCCGCAGGGCGCCCCGCCTTCTTGAGCAGGACCAGTCGACCAGACTTCCACCTGGTAGGGAAACGACCCTGCTCAAGGCACGCCGAGAAGAGTCCCCTCAGTGGGGGCTCCAGCTCCTTCAGGGCGAGGACTAGAGCGCGGCCAGGCACTCCGTCGGGCCCCGGAGCAGTGTTTTTTGCCCGGAGCCGCATCACGGCCGCACTCATCTCCGCCTGTGTCACCTCTGGGACGGTTTCGCTCTCCTCTTCTTCTTCCGACTCTGCAGCTGTGGGCAGAGCCATCGGCGGTGGCTCATGCTCAGCTCTCTCAGGGAAGAGAGCCGAGACCACGCGCTCCAGGAACTGCGGCTCGAGACCTTCCGTTAGCGGAGGGGCCCACGGCCGAAGTTTCCCTCGGACCGTGCGATAAGGGCGCCCCCACGGATCCCCGTCTAGGGTCGCCAGCAACTCCTCTCTGGAGCGCGTTTTCGACTCGCCGATGGCCAGCCACAGAGCCTCCTTCGCCGCGCGGTACACCTCATACAGCGCGGCTTCTTCGTCGGGATCCCGCAGACGTCTCCTCCGACATCGCGTATACGGGCGTCTGGCGTCTGCACACGCGACGCGCAGCCGCTCGATCTCGACGCACCACCAGTACACGCGGCGCCTTGCGGACAGAGGGGAGACGCGTGGCATGGACGCGTCGCAGATTTGCGTCATCGCGTCGCCAAACCACTGCGCCTCCTGTTCGACGTCGATGGGACCGACGGCAGCCGACTCCCGAATCCAGGCTAGGACGATAGTGGCCTCCTCGAGAGCCTCCCTGTCGAGGCGTTTTAGTGCCCAACGCGGACCGTCTCTCCGGGGGGTCGATTGGCTACGACCTTCAGCGGTTTGGGCGGAGACGTCGAAGCGTATGTATCGGTGGTCCGATAGCGTCTCCACCTCCGCTTCCACGTGCCAATCACGAACGCGGTGCACGACAGCGGGACTAGCGAACGAGACGTCCACTATGGACCCGCCCCGCTGTCGCACACACGTGTAGGCCGAACCCTGATTTAAGACGGCCAGGCCCGTCGTTATGGCCCACTCCTCTAGCACTTCGCCTCTCGGGTCTGTGACCGGGGATCCCCACGCCGCAGATTTGGCGTTCAGATCACCGAGAAGCAAAATGGGCCGAGGATGAGACCGGCCGACGACGGCTCCCAACTCGACAAGGAAACTCTCGAAGTTGGCGAGACTCTTGTTGGGCGAAAAGTATGCCCCGATCGTGACGATACCGTTCACAAGGGCGGAAACCCAACCGTGACCCCGGGATACGTCGACAAGAGTCGCGCCGATGATGGCCACCAGGCCGTCCAGATCCCCTGCCCAGTTTTTCCGGGGGGGGATGAAGTACGGCTCAGTGACCACCGCCACATTTACCGACCACTCCGCCATGCTCAGGACCAAGAGATCCTGAGCTCTGGTGCAGTGATTAATATTCGCCTGTAGGAAATGGAGTGCCATCACTGACACTGCATTTCCCCGCTTCGTCCCACCACAGGCCGGGAGTCGGCCTCAGAGGTGCTAGAGGGTGCAGCTCCCGCAGCCTTGGTCCAACGCTTGCTGCGCTTTCTGGGCGCGCCGCAAGCGCTGCCGCCCATTCGGTGCCCCGCGGACTTTCCTGCAGCTGTACACAGGCTGCAGTTTGGCTCCGCGGAGCACTGGGCCGCCTTATGTCCGGGCTGACCACAGCGATAGCACAAATCGCTGCGGTCTGTTTCGCAGGTGCAGAGTGCCCGGACGTGACCTTTCTCCAGGCACCGGTAGCACTGCATGGCCCGGGGTGCCAGGAGTTTTACCCTCGCTGACACCCAGCCCACCAGTAGGCGGCCCGCATCGGCGACCTGCTTGGCCGCAGCCACCGGGCACCGCACCCATATGGTGCCAAGCCCGCCAGCATTAACACGGATGTCGCCCGCCCGCACATTTTCTGGCGGACATCCGCCGCTCCGGGCTATAGCCGCCACCACCTCCTCTGGGGTTACAGAGTCGTCCAGCCCATCGACGCGAACTTCCGCTGTCTTTATGGGTCTGGACACCCGGACCTCCTCGGGGTTGAGGACGTCTCTCAGCTTTGCAGCTAGAGAGTCCGCCCTCTCGGCACTGTTGGTCCCCGCCAACTCAAACATCTTAGCCCCCGTGGCTGCCGTTCTAAAACGGAAGCCGTCCGGGGTGCCAAAGTCAGCGAAGACCAGTTTGCCTCTCGCCTCTGCCAGTACCCTCTGGTACGTGACTCCCCTCTCCTTGGCTTCGGGCTGCAGCGTGACCACTACAGCCTCGGAGCGAGGGACGCGGATTCTGGGGGCCTGCCCCTTGGAGCCCTGCGCGTTCTTGGCCTTGCGACCCCTCTTCCGCTTCTTTTTACGGCCTTCGGCTGTCTGCCAGGCCTCCTCATTTTCTTTGGGGGACGAGCTGCTCCCTTCAGTGGGATTACTTGTCCCCTGTCCCGTCTTTTTGCCCCCCGCTGTGGGCTTTTTGGGCGCCTGCGTGGGCTTCTTGGGCGCATGCGAGGGCTTCTTGGTCACCGTCGTGGGCTTTTGTGGCGGCGGTGGTGCTTTAGCCACCTGGGCCCACGTTGGCCCAGCTCTCGCTGGTGCAGGCTCCGCCTCCTTCCTCCGCATATCTGCCGCCAGCGGCGGACGATGCCTAATAGGGGGGTTGAGCCTGGGCTCTAGGCTGTCAAAGCGGGCGGTCATTATGCTCAACAGCCGGCTGAACTGGTCTTCCCCCAAAGACCCGTTCTGTGGCAGGGCACGACTGTCCGTAGTCGTCGCACCCTGCTGCCGGCTGAAATCTGCCCTCAGGGCGCTGACCTCCCGCTGGAGCTCCTCCATCCTTGTATGGAGACGGTAATTCTCCTCTCGGAGCTTCACGGTCTCCTCCGAGGTCGTCCGGTCAAGGAGGACATCCACCGCCTCTTTGATTCCGGTTGCCGCCTCCTTCAGGGCCCGCGTGAACGTCCCCTTCAGGTTGCCCGACTTCGTGGCCACCTTCAGGACGACGTCCACGCCATCTAAAACCTGACGGCTAAGAGCCTCTGCCGTCCAGCCCTCAGGAGCTTCGCCAGTCTGGGACCGCCTCTCTCTTGCCCGACGAGCCAACTCAGCGACCTCGTCGGTCGCGATGGCCTTCCGGCCCTCCCGCCTCGCGGCATTGAGCTCTGCCCTGGTGGACACCAATGCGATGGAGGCATCACCTTGTTCCACCTGCATTGTGTCGGAGTCGCTCACCGGTGTTTCGGGGGGCTTTAGAAAGCGGTCCCGGGATTCGTGTGACGCCGCCGAAGCACTCGCTCCGGAGGGTATTCCGCGTCCTCTGCCCCTCCTTGTTGTTGGCACCTTGGGGGCCGGCAGGTTCTCCTCACTGGAAGACAAGCCCATGGAGCCCGCATCCGACCCACAGTCATGCGGCCGCTTCAACCAAAATTTGGAGACAGCGGTCGCAACTGGTTGCGGTGTGTCGTTGACCACCGACGACACATCCACCCTCTCCAGGACCACGCGTGGTTCCGCTGGAGCCTCTGCTCCGGTCCCTGGTGACGCAGTGCCAGAGTGCGTCACTGCGTCCACCGCGCGGCGCGGTGAAAAAGAGATCAGGTCTTCGAAAGACCGTGATCTGGTTGAGCCTCCTCGGCTCTCGTTGCCATTGGCAAGTGGAAAACGATTGCTGCCCCCCCCAGAATACGAGGGGCTTGACGATCCCGAAGGGATCGTGGCGGATTCTCCAGCTGTTGAGCAGCTGGTACCGCCCTGGGGTAGTCTTTCACAAATCGTTTTTTTCATATTGTTTTTCCTTTGAAGGGTATGGTCCCTGTCTCCCTACTCTTCATAAATATATAAACATATATATATAAATATATAAAATATATACATACATACACATACATATGTATTCCCCCCTCCCCCTTGATCCTTTATCACGACGATTGATCACGCTCACAGTCACGTCTGATGGGCAGACGTGTACCAGAGGGCGATGAACGCCGTGATCCAAGATGAACGAGGATCCCCAACCCTGATTCACTCCCCGAAAACTTCGAGGAGTGAATCTCTTATCACGTATCGTCCGATGAGCCCGCTCCGTGAGCCATCGCACGGCACACGACGTTTAAGCCCCGCCCCGATTCACTCCCCGAGAATTTCGACGAGTGAATCTCTTATCACGTACCGTCTGATGAGCCCGCTCCGTAAGCCATCACACGACACACGACGTTTTTACCCCTCCCCGATTAACTCCCCGAGAACTTCGAGGAGTGAATCACTAGTCACGTACCGTCCGATGAGCCCGCTCCGTGAGCCATCGCACGGCACACGACAATATCCCCGACCCCTGATACACATCGCACCCCGCACGACAAACCCGCTCCGTGAGTAATCGCACGACGAACGATGTGACACCTCCCCAGAATATTAGCCACGACAGTAACATTCCCCGAGGAATGAGAATTTCTTCTCATGCCTCGAAGAAGGATACTGCCGCGCCCAGGGTGCACCGACCCAGCAGCTGCTCTTCCCTCCAGACGTATCGAGAGGGACCAGCAGCCACTAGGCACACGTGGAGGAATTCTGACGCACCCCAACCTAACCTAACCTAACCTAACCGAGTTCCTCGCTAGCCGTCAGCCCTAGCGCCACGATTCTAAGTCGCTCCGCACTCGAAAAATACGGAAAAATGGACAAAGTGAACAAAAATACCTGCGAATTTGCTTAAAGTTGCGCGCTAACGAGTTACGTGTGTTCGTGAAAAAACTTTTCAAATCGGTGAAAAACTGATGAAATTAGAGCTAAAATACCGAAATTTTAACCTAAAACTGACTGTGGAAAAGTGAAAAAGTGAAACGCCACGCGATTTCGATCGATAACCTAGTGTTTTTGAACTGCCCATCGAAGCACCTGGGCAAGCACCACATCCTGGCTGAGAACGGGATTTTTCCTGTGGGAACTCGCCAAGATACAGGATAAAAACAAAAATCCACGTGGCCACGAGGTCTTTTTCCAGCAGCCGGAGAGGAAGACCAGAAAAGGAGATAGGCGCAGGAAGCCGGACCCTTTCACCCGACACCTCGATCACCGAAACTGGACCATTTTTCAGGAAGATACAAGGTTTCCAAAACTTCAAAAATTTTTTTCTAAATTTCAACCTTCTATAAATTTAAATTTAAATCGACAACATACAATTTTTTGGACCTTAAAAAACAGTGCATAGTTTAAAGAACCTAAGTGCAAAATTTCATATTTTTTGGACTAGTATTTCTAATTTTATAAATTCTTTAAGCAAACAAACCCGTTTTTACAAAAAGTAAACAAACCATTAATAATAGCGACGAAAATCGCAAAAAATTTGAGGAGTTTACTAACACCACGGACTGAAATAATCTGGTCGAAAATAAATTTTATGACGTCTGGATCCATCAGGAAGCCCTATTTGCGGTATTTGTTTTCCTCCAAAAAACTTTGACCACCTGCCAAAAATAAGCAGGCAACGATAAAAATAGGAACCTGGACAAATCCGAAGCGGAACCTCACCAGTATCCATAATCTGAAGAGCGCAGGCAGATTGAACAGAAACTGAAATTTCTGCGGAATTTTATTCCAAACCTTGACCCGGGACGCCATTACCATTTAATCTTGTCGTAACCGTAACCCTGGAACGGTGCGTCGAATCGAAAAACCAACGAAAAATCGGTTCACTTACGTGAACATATCCCAAGAAAGAGTTTCCAAGACATTTTACCACCAGGTCGCCAGGATCAAATTTTTACCTTCCCAGGGGAATAACTTTCGGACGGGACCAGCTACAGAAACCTCACTGGTGCCAGCAGTTGGCGAAGAACCAGCCCTACAACCCGACATAGGTCACGATCCAGTTTACACCACCCCCTGGAAGCGGCACCCCCGGGAAGACTTCAGACGTCGCCAGAGCAGCGAGGATCAGCGGTGGAACGAAGACGCTTAGCCAAGTTCATAAATTAGTTTATTGTTTAAGTTTAGGATTAAGAACCAGACTCCGGGAGCAACCCGTTTGGGAGATACAGAGCCCAAAGTAAGTTAAATCGCGAGCCCCAAAAACAGCCATCTGCGGTTTTTGGTATTTGGACGAAAGTTTCAGGAGTCAACAGCTCACACCCTATAGAGGACGCCCCATTTTCAAGGAGCGCCAAACGCAAGCAGTGTTTTCCCCTACAGGAACCCACAAACAAAATAATTTTAAGACTTAGTGTATCTGTGTAAAGTAATTTTTAAGGAACCGGAAGTAAGTTTACCAACAGCATTAAAACCGAAAAAGGCCTGTAACTCTGAAACGGTGAGTCATAGCCAAAAAATAACAACATTTTTGAAGCCCCCCCCCTGACCCCCCCCCCTGGTTGGATACCCAACCATCCTAGACCACCCGCACCCTTGGACAAAATTTCAACCCTCTAGGGCTAAGTCACCCCTAGGACTTAAAATTTTTTAGTACCAATATATTCAAGTAGAATACATTAATAAGTGGCCCTCAGCCAAACAATCATTTATTTTATCTAATTCACATTTCCGGGATACCACCCCCTTCCAATAAACCCCCCGACAAAATACTTCCCCATCCAAATCCCAATTTAACCAACAAGCGGCCCTCAGCCATACTGTGGTACCTCAGCCTACATCTCCGGGATACTCCTCCCCCCCCCCAATTACACACCCCCTCTCCCCTCCAAAATACTCCTCTATCCCAATCCTACAATAACCATTAAAATACCCCAATAACAACCCACGTCCTAAACCCTCCTTACCACATAAGGACTGTTCACACCCGGTAGGGTCCGTTTACACCCTGTATATGCTAAAAAAGCCATATCTTGGGAACGAGAGGGGATAGCGTAGATCTGACCTCAAAATCAGCCTCTGTGGTTTCGAAGAAACCACGGTGAAAGTCGCACAAGAGGTATCCATCCCCCCCCTCTTTTTTTTTTTTTTTTTTTTTTTTTTTTTTTTTTTTTCCTGAACCTTTTCCCCCCTCATCCTTTAACGGGCCATATCTCGGGAACGAGAGGAGATAGCGCAGATCCGACCTCAAAATCAGCCATCGTGGTTTCTAAGTCGCACACGAGGTACCCTCCCCCCCGTTTGCACCCCTCCCCACCCCTCCCATACCAAAACACCGGTATCTCGGATTCTATATGAGTTAGAAAAATTTGGATCGCGGATTTGCATTGTCTTACTTAGACTCAACAGTTTTGACTCTATTTTGACCATTTTGACTTTAGTATTTAGATTATTTAATATAAAAAAAAAAAAAAAAAAAAAAAATAATAATAATAATAATAATAATAATAATAATCACGGGGGAAAGAATAATTTGCTTCTTAATTACCATTTTGCTTTGTAGGTACATGTCATTTATATTTTCTTTACTTGTTTTGTTAGACTTTCCTTGTGACCCGCTCTTTTGAGCGAAGGCTGGACCCTTGAGGATATTGGTATCCCAAGTACATTTACACCCACCTATTCTTAAATTTTCTTGTGTTGCCTTCTTTCTGACCTGTATCTACTAGTGTTTATTTATTTATTTTCGAACTGCACACACTCTTTACACTGTGTGCAGGCCACGTGACACTACTGTGTCGTCCCCGTTCTCCCCGCTGTGCCCTATACACACAAGCCACACTTTACAGGGTATAAACAAACGGAACGAAACAACAGAAATGGGTCTCGGAATTCGCACCCCAGTAAAAAAAAGGGAAGGGCCGAGAGCTGGCACCAGCGGACCACAAGAGTCTACGTCGCCTGCCCACCCGGGAAACGAGGGACCCTCTGGAGTGCGTGAAGCGCCGAAGGGGATATCTCTGACGTACGGTAAGAAAGTCGCTGTTCAAGGAACCTTAGCGGAAACAGCAGAAACGCCACTGTCGTCGGCGGGGACCTCTGGTGCCACCGCTCGCACCATCACCACTCCCAGCCCCGCAGGCCCGCCAGGACAGGCGCTGGACGCCGCCAGGACCTTTATTCGGAGACCGGAGCGAAAAAGAAGGTCCATCGACATCATGGATGCTTACAAACAGCAGAAAAATATCTATGATACGTCATCCAATGACAAGCTGCTCCAGGAGGTCATGAAGACTTTTGAGGACATACCAGCTCGAGTCAAGGATTACCCTCAGATGAGGAAGGACATTAGGATTTTCCTGGAGACCCAATCAGACAAATGCCTACGGACCCTATTTGAGCTGAGTAAGCGCATAAAAAGCCTGGAAACAGCGCCTAAAACAGCCCCATCACCCACCAAGACAAACACCACGCCTACATCACCCGAAAGATCGGAGGAAATTCTGGAAAGGCTAGAAAAGGTGGAGACGAGCATAAAGACGCGGCTCAGCGACCTAGAAATGAAAGTCACAAAAGGCTTCCAGGACATGACATACTACTGCTCCGATAGCGGTGCCGACATCATCGACAAGGTCATCGACAAGGTCGTCGAGGTCAGCGACAAGGTCGACGTAGTAAACGCGAACCTAAACCACACGACAGAAGGGGTGAAAATCGTTGGTCGTGCCGCGGCTGTCCTCGAGGATAAAATCGGTGACGTTGCCGGTGAGGTCGCCGCCAGTACTGAAAAAATAAAGGAGGTCTTGAGAGAAGTGGCTTCCGAGCCAAGAACTGACTTACAGTCATACGCCAACGTCGCGGCAGCCAAACCCGGGCACCGACCGGCACTTCATTCAATGGCGGTCACTTTTGAAGGCAGTCAGGAGACTGCGGACGAGGTGCTGGCCAGGGTGAAGAAGGCGGTCGACGCTAGGGAAACTGGCCTAAAAATAAATAAAGTGCGAAAGGCGAAAAACCAGACAGTCATACTGGGGTGTGACTCAGAAGCGGAGCTTAAAAAAGTGAAAGACAGGATTGAGAGCCGAGGTGAAGGGCTAATAGTAGCGCCGATGAAAAATAAAAACCCGCTCGTCGTCCTAAAAGACGTCTTTTTGGACAGCGACGACGACGAAATGATCAGAGCGCTCTACTCCCAGAATGGAAACCTATTTAGGGACATGGAAGAGGACGAAAAGGAAATGACAATAAAGTATAAGAAAAAGACTAGGAACCCCAAAACGGCGCACGTTGTCGTCCAGGTCAGACCCAGGGTTTGGCAGAGGATGACGGAGGCTGGAGCCCTCTACCTTGACCTGCAAAGGGTCAAGGTGGAGGACCAGTCACCGCTCATCCAATGCACAAAGTGCCTGGCTTTCGGACATGGCCGGAAATTTTGCACCGAGAGTGTGGACAGGTGCAGTCACTGCGGAGGACCGCACCTCCGAGAGAAATGCTCAGAATTTCTCGCGGGGAACGAACCGCAGTGCTGCAACTGCCTGCACTCAAAGCTCCAGAGGACCGACCACAATGCCTTCAGCATGGAATGTCCGACCCGCAAGAAGTGGGATTATCTGGCCCGGACGACGACGGCATACGCCTAAATTGCTTCTTAGGGTACACTTAACACACGCAACACACACGGGAACACACACAGGAACACACACAGTAACACACCAATACAGCAACACAAACTGGGAGTACACAACGAAAGTGGATTGTAACTACGAAATGAACAGAAACATGGAAACCAGAAAACAACAAACACAGATATACAAAATATATAGTAAACATATACGAATATATCAAAACACACACATAACACAAAACACAAACCCCAAACAATCCCTTATAACGATAAGAAAGAAAAAACCCCAGAACAAGAATTGTCAATAAATATGTATAACTTATGTATATATATATATTATTGCCGCAAATTAAAGAAAATAAAATAACAATGTGAAAGAAATCCACACAAGCCCCTAGAACATTCCAGTAACCAAATGTCATAACATATGAAAGTAAAATATTAGGATGAACGTGTACCATGTATCGTATGAACATAGCACAAGATAATAAATATGTAAACTAAGTATATAAGGAAATATTATAGATACCTGTTTAGAAGATAAGAAAGTATTAAAATAAGAAAGCACATATGTTATCATAATATAGAAGTAAGAGAAAATGTCCATAAATTTGATGTGCATACGTATTATAATAGAAGCTTAGAATAAATAAAAAACCTAGCATGTAAAAACATAGATAGTAAGAAATAATGTAAATAAAACAAGTGTGTATTTAAATATCCCTAAATAAAGAAAAGTAAAAGTAGTTAGTTAGAATAGCGGGAGTCCCACCCGGCCAAGAATGAAAGGATGTGTAAAAGAAAGATAAAGTATGAAGCATGAAAGTACGAGAGGAATAAATGCGAGAACTGGAATGAATGAGAAACTAGAATACTAAGATCCTGTTTACCCATGAACGGGGAAAAGCAAAAAAAAAAAAAAAAAAAAAAAAAAAAAAAAAAAAAAAAAAAAACAAAAAAAAAAACCTAACCTAACCTAACCTAACCTAACCTAACCTAACCTAACCTAACCAGTACACTGCCATACGCGGTCGCAACAACATCAGCTCCACGTGAAAAATTCGTGAAAACCGCAATTTTTGAGCTGCGCGTTTTTAATAGTTACAGTGCAGTTAGTTAGTGTCTGATTCACCAGGATTCATGTGGGCAACGTCATAAGTCACCAGGATCGGCTGCAGCAGGTCATCAACTTTGAGGATCTATCTACACCCAGAGGTCAGTGTTTCCTAAAAACCGTGTAAATTGTTGGCGAGGCGCCGTAATTCCCCGTTTAACGACACCAAGATCGCTAAAATCTGATCACCGGCAGCGAAGTTATTAGGCATCCAAATCTGCCAAAATAACCTTAAAAACACGTGTTTCTAACCTCAAACCTCCACAATATCGCAAAATACACACGTGGGAATTCGTCACAGCAGACAGATCGGACCTACCTGAAGCCTTCGAAGCCGACCCGAGGACTTTGCCTTGCAGTGCTGAGAACCACATCTCAAGTCGTCTGGTAACCTCTAGGGAACTCTTCATCCCGCAGTCCTAGAACACCCGTGTTTGGGTTCGCCTTAACCGGGTAACAAGGGCCTTCCTCCAACCCCTCCATATCAACCCTTTCCGTAAACTCCCCCTCCCCACCCCACCCTCAACGACAACCCCCCCAACCCTCCGTGGAATCCAGGGATCTCCGTTACCCTTTGACGTAGAGTACTCGTGTTTAGGCTCTTCCGAATCGGGAAATCCAGTCCTCTTCCCTCCCCTTCTTAAAACAACCCACCCGTTAACCCCTTTACCCTCTCACCCTTACAAACCCCTCCCCCCTCCACGTATCCTGTTTCCATAAATAAGCACCACACGAAACCAACCCCCCCCCCCCCCTCTTGGTTACCTCACCCCCCCGAAGCCTATCTCTGCAACCGTTAGAGATAACCATATCGAGATTAGGCTCTTTCGATTCGGGAGAAAAAATTAAACCATCTGGCCCTGGCAGAATTGCGAGGCGAAGCATAGTGAAGGAGATTTCAGCCCCAGAATCTATCAGAATTGACCTGAGTCGCTGCACTGCAGCTTAACAGAAGCAAAAGGCACATCCGTGTCTGTTGCGCAGCGGCGTGTACTCCGGACTACAACATAGACGCAGTCCATCAAGCGTCAGAACGCCACACCATCGCGTCCAGAACTTCGAGAAGACAGCATCATCGTCAGCTGTCGGAACTTATTTAGGGTGAGTCTATCACACACAAACAAAAAAAAAAAAAAAAGTGATTGTACCTAAATACAAATTAATACATAGTGTTACTTTTTAATTCTTAAATCCAAAGATGTCTTCCGTTCCTTCAATCCGTAAGTCAGCTGCGGAGGTCGCACCGAAGGCACGAACGTTGCGGACGAAAGTTCTTAAGAACGTAGCAAAATCCACTACGTCGGAGAGGCTTACCCAACAGTCCTCTCCACGGGATCTGCCTGAAGTGTCGAAGGCAGCGTCGGAACCAGCTGCCGTAGAGGATAGCCTAGCGTCGTCAGTCGACAACCTGTCCCTGCCTGAGAAATGTGACGCAGCAGAGATTGCGGTGTCAAAAGTTATCAACTGGGAGCAACTGGGCATATCTCCACCACACCGCATCCTGTCAGACGAGGAAAGCTCGGTCGCATCGTCCATCACCGATCATCAGGCACGAAAAAGGGCCAGCCTTCTCTACAGCACACCAAGAAGAGGGACTGGCGTAGAAATGGACATGGCGACGAGAGAGGCCAACACTCTTCTACAAAACGGAAAGAGTGCGTTGGAGGCATCGGGAAATATGAAGAAGGAGTACAGGACGACTTGTCATGACAGCTTACAAGGGCTGTACGAGATCGTCCTGTCCCTGTCCGACTCTCGAGCAAGGCACAAGTACAACCTAGAGAAGGAGCGCTCTCGACACGCCCGAGAGCTTGTAAAAGTGGAGCGTTCCCACAGAGAAGAGGTGTTGAGTTACCACCAAAAACTCATCACCGAACTGTGCCTCGCTCGAAATGACATTTCCGGAACCCTGAAGGAGGCTAAAGATATCCGAAACTGGCTTGGGTATGAGACTGAACAGCCCTTCAGGGAAATAAGGGAAGCCAGGAAGTCTATCGAGTCGTTGACATTGCTCGTTAAGACCGGGTACGAAAAAGGCAAGGACCTAGACGCGCCCGCAAACGGGGACCCAAAATGGGATACCGTAGTGGCGGGCCTAACAAAGCTTGGAAACCATGTAGCGAACGTATCAAACCAGCTGGATACGCTCCGCCAAGCAGTGGAAAAGATCCGGCAGGAGCTTCAAGCACCCGCGGAGCCCTTCGTTGCCCCTCTTCTACCTCCCGAGGCCTCATTGGAGCCAAAACTAGACAAACTGGCCGAAGACATAAAAAACACGATGAAAATGACGAGAGCCATACTAGAGAAGCCCGACATTCCTCCCCCCCAACAACTGCCACCGCTGGATTTAAAAAAACACCTCCAGCCTTTGTCAGAGAGACTGGACATTGTGTCTTCTGAATTAAGAGTACTGAGGGATAAGGAACCCCAGTTCCCGGCCCAAGCAGTACCGAGCCTAGACACGGAGTTCGCGGTGGAGGAAGTAAAGAGGACACTTGCTTCCATTGAAAAGGGAGTATCGGAGCTGAAGCAGCCTGAAATTATACAACAGGGCCCCAAAACCTTCGCCCAAGTTGCCAAAGCGCCAAAACGACCAAACCATACTCTCATAATCTCCTCAACAGATCCACAACACACGGGGGAAACCGTCATCGAAAGAATGAGGACAGCTCTTGACCTCAAAACCACCGGCGCAAGAGTCGACAAGGTGAGGAAAGCGCGCAACCAGAAGATCGTAGTGAGCTGCGCGAGCAAAGAAGACCTCAGCCTTGTAAAAAGTCGTGTCCAGACCACCAGTGGGCTACAAGTCCAGGAGCCCATGCCAAGCAACCCACTGATCGTCGTCAAAGGGGTTCTCTCTTCTTACACAAACGAAGAGATGGTGGATCTCCTCCAGGCCCAAAACAAACATCTTTGGAAAGATCTGGACCCGGCTGGCCTTGTTGTTAAATTGAGATTCCGAAGACGCGCGAGGAATCCCCATGAATGCCACCCGGTCTTCGAACTTTCCCCAGAGCTTTGGAAGCGGTTCACTCAGGCGGAAAAGGTACATCTGGGAATCCAGAGGTGTCCAGTAGAAGACCAGTCTCCTCTAGTGCAGTGCACCAAGTGCCTAGGCTACGGACACGGCAGAAATCTCTGCAAAGCAGAAAAAGAGAACTGTGGCTATTGTGGCGGTGCGCACACTGGGAGAGACTGTTCAGTCAGGGCAAACGGCGGCCCCCCTGCCTGCGTGAACTGCACCAAAGTAGGGAGAGAGGGAAAAGACACGGTTCATCCAGCGTTCAGCTCTGAATGTCAAGAAAGACAGAAATGGGACAACATAGCGAGGTCGCGTGTTTCCTATTGCTAAGGACAACGACAAGAACAATGTGTCAACCACCCAGCAAAGCACAAGACGACCGGCAGGTAGGCTAAAGTTTATCCAGGCCAATCTACAACGCTCCAAGCTTGCAACAGCAGAACTCCACCATGCGGCCGAAGAGATGGGAATCTCAATCGCACTTGTCCAAGAACCCTATGTTGGGAGAACAGGTGTGATGAAACAAAACCCCGGCACACAAGTCATCCAGTGCACTCTCAATCGGCAAAAACCAGTAAAGGCGGCAATCGTCGTGTTCGGAAACAACCTGGAGGTCATTCACGACCCCCAGATTGTAACCGAAAACGTTGCAGCCGTCCTACTGAAGGCGGGTCAGCTTAAGCTTGGAGTGATATCAGTCTACTTTGAGGGTGACCAAGATATAGACCCATACCTCGTCATAACCAAGCAGGCAACGACAAAGTTACGCACATCAAACATACTGGTGGGGGGAGACGTTAACGCATGGAGCCAGTGGTGGGGAAGCAACAGCGAAGACCACCGAGGGGCGGCGTACAATGCCTTCCTATCTGAACAAGACCTTCAGATACTGAACACGGGCCAGACTCCAACTTTCGAATGCTACAGGGGAGGCAGGCTGTACCAGAGCATAGTCGACGTTACCACATGCAGTGTGTCACTGTTAGGCAGAGTTGAGGATTGGCGTGTAGACAGGAATGTAACGACATCCGACCACAACGCGATAACATTCTCATTATGCCTAGAAAAAGCGTTAGAGCCTCTTAAACCAGTCTCTACACGCATATATAACACCAAAAAGGCAAAGTGGTCGGACTTTAACACGCGCCTCAAGGCATACCTGTTAGAATACAACATCACACCCACCACAGTATCTGAAGTCTCGGACCCTGAAAAACTGGATGCTTTGGTCTCAAAATACGTCGACCTAATACACCGCTCGGCCAAAAAATCGATACCGAAACTGGGAAATAAGAAAACTGTCTCGAGACCGCCATGGTGGACCGATTCTCTTGAACAGTTAAAACAAGCAACACTGACCAAGAAAAGGAGAATCAGGAATGCGGCCCCTAGTCGAAGGAACCTGGTCATTGACGAGTACGCAAAGGCCAAACTAGAGTACCAAACTAGAGCAGTGGAAGCAGCAACTGAAAATTGGAAGGAGTTCTGTTCCACACAGGACCGGGAAAGTATGTGGGATGGCATTTATAGGGTCTTAAGAAAGACGGCCAGAAGACAGGAAGATACGCTCCTGAGAAACACCGCAGGCGAAACATTAAGCCCAGAGCAATCAGCGAATCTTCTGGCAAAAACTTTCTACCCGGACGACTCTGTGGACGCCGAACAACAACACCATGCGTCGGTCCGGAGACTTACGGAGAAATGTACCCCTAATGAAACCCAGAGCCTGTCGGCCGACGATCCACCATTTACGCCCGCGGAGTTGGAAATGGTCCTTCAGCGACAAAACCCAAAGAAAGCTCCAGGACCCGATGGTTTGACGGCTGATATTTGCACAGCTGCTATAAATTGCAACAGGGAGGTGTTTCTGGCGCTAGCCAACAAGTGCCTGTCGTTACAGCACTTCCCAAGGCAATGGAAAATAGCTCACGTGTGCATACTCCGTAAGCCGGGCAAGGACGACTACACCCACCCAAAGTCATACAGACCAATTGGACTACTCTCGGTCTTGGGCAAAATCGTCGAGAAGCTCTTCGTGGGCAGACTGCAGCATCACTTCCTCCCGACACTAAACACACACCAATACGGGTTCATACCGCAGCGAGGAACCGAGGACGCCCTCTATGTCCTAATGGAGCACATACGAGCAGAAGTAAAAGCCAAAAAGGTAGTGCTTTTAGTATCACTGGACATAGAGGGGGCCTTCGACAACGCGTGGTGGCCTGCTCTCAAAATGCAAATGCTACACTACGCTCTCGTATCTTCATACCTGGAGGACCGGTACATCAGGGTCAACTACGCCAGAGCGACTAGCGAGAAGGGTACCACAAAAGGATGCGTCCAGGGCTCAATAGCCGGTCCGACGTTTTGGAACCTTATCTTAGACTCGCTCTTGGAAGAATTGACGACGATGGGAGTATATTGTCAAGCGTTCGCGGATGATGTAGTCCTCATTTTCTCGTCTCACGAGGTCAGCTCCCTGCAGCAGTCAGCTCAAAGAACGCTGCAGACAGTTTCAGACTGGGGTGAACGAAACAAGCTTCGCTTCGCCGCTCATAAGACCAACGCAATGGTGATTACGAAGAAGCTCAAGTACGACACCCCCGTAATTCACATGTCTGGCATTCGGCTGAATCTTGTCGAGGAGATCAAGCTGTTGGGTCTCATCATAGACCATAAACTCACCTTTAATGCGCACGTGACTGCAACATGCAAAAAAGCCGCAGACATCTACAAACAACTAGCGTGCGCGGCAAGGGTGACATGGGGCCTGAACAGCGAGATAATCAGGACTATATATGTGTCGGTGATAGAGCCAATCGTGCTGTATGCAGCGAGTGCGTGGGCCCCGGCAGCAGAGAAACTGATGACGAGAAATCAGTTAGACTCGCTGCAAAGAGGCTTTACGCAGAAGATCTGCAAAGCGTACCGCACGGTGTCTCTGACATCGGCTCTCATCCTGTCGGGCCAACTGCCCCTAGACCTCCGGGTCACTGAAGCATCTACCCTATTCAAGGTCAAAAAGGGTCATTCCCAAGAGTACCTACCACCGGGAAGAGAGGTCGAGCGCAAGGCCGGGCCCCTACAGATCCCCCATCCATCGCGGCTCATAATAACTGAGTATGAGTGCCTCGAGAATATGGATCCTGAAACCCTGAATGACCGCCGAGTAACCGGACCCCATATTTACACCGACGGCAGCAAAATAGAGGGCAAAGTCGGTGCGGCCTTTACTTGGTGGAACGAAGGCAGGGAATCCAAGTACTCAACCTTCCGCCTTGAGCCGCACAACACTGTCTTTCAGTCGGAAATGTACGCATTATATAGAGCAGTCAAAACGGTGAGAACGTCTAGGATGGCCTCCGCTAACATACTAAGCGACTCAAGATCTTCGCTTGATTTGTTGAGAAGCCCGTCTGTCACTCACCCGTTGGCCCTTGGTATAAAAAGGCTAGTACGTGAAATCCGAGAGGAGGGCAGAGATGTGAGGCTGTTTTGGTTGAGAGCACACGTGGGTACTCCTGGGAACGAGAGAGCGGACGAGTTAGCAAAGAAAGCGGCTCTTACAAAGAAAACAGCCCCCGACTACGACAAGGTACCAATTTCCTTCATCAAGAGACAGATTCGCGAGGAAACTGTAAAGAAATGGCAGCAGCGGTACGAATCTTCCAGCACAGGCTCGGTCACTAAAGTGTTTTTCCCCACCGTTATGGCGGCAAGGAAGATCCTTAAAGGTATGGCACTGTCACCTACCCATGTCCAAATTTTGACCGGTCACGGAGGATTCGGGGCCTATCTCCATCGCTTCCACCTTAAAGACAGTCCCTCATGCGTCTGCGATCCCAATTGTGAAGAGACAGTATGGCACGTGCTTACTGAGTGCCCAAGATTTGGTCGTGAGCGAATGGACCTAGAAACTGAAATCCAGATTTCAGTTATTCAGTCCACACTCCATTCCATCATGGATAACAAGGCCACCAGAACACCATTCTTGGAATTCGCGAGCAGGATCGTGCAAGTCGTAGCAAAGGCCAATGGATCAACACAGTTCACCCCACACACACACAATCCTACACCCACACCCACACACAACCCTACACACACACCCGCACATAACCCTACACCCCCACCCTCACCCACTCCCATACGAACACATCACACCGTGAGCCCAGCCGCAACCACGGGCACGCCCAGCCTCAGCATTTCCCAGCCGAGCCCTCGCACCTTGGCTTTACGCCAGTTACTTACATGCGGGGAGAGTGGGCAACCTGGCGTCAGAATCCGTGGTGTGGCTCTCTTTATGAACAAGAACGCCGAGAGACTCGGAATAAGCTTCTGCCGCGTGGAAAGGGGAAACAGCGTCGCCATTTCGCCGGGCCTAGCAGCGCTGATCAACGGAAGCACCTCAAAAGCGAGCATGAAACGCACGAAGTTCAACGCGTTGCCCAAAGCGGAAGTTGCCGAACACCGATACCGTGTAGTGCGATCACAAAACAAGACGATCGTACTATTCGAGTGGCGTGAGGAAACTCCGTTTGCACAAGCATGCTCCCTGCTCACCGAAATCGGAGAGGCCGGCCGGTACGCGAGCGGATGCCCTCGAATAATCAGCGTGGACGCAATGGCTATTGGCTACGATAGGGGGAGAGTGGCCGATCGGTACGGATGCATCAAAGCCTCACAAGACCATGAGGTGGTAGTGTACGAGGACAGAGGGGAAGACTTAAGCTTCCTAAAAGCACCTCGTAACGATGCCGATAAGACCGCGACCGACCACCAGGAGTCTTCCAAGTCGGCCCCAACAACGCCTTGCGGCTCAGAGCGACTACAGCAGAAGCTTGCTGCGGAAAAAGCCGCTTCAGACAAGAAAAGTGACAGTTCAAGAGAAAAGGCCAAGTCCGTGAGTCAAATAAAAAACATCTCCAACCTCCTCAGTAGGCTACTAGGTGTCAACAGCGCGAAGCCAGGAAACCCCCATCAAAACAGCCAGGCGGCCGCATTACGTGAGTTCACAAGGGTTACCCCGAAACCTCCTAAAGAGCAGCGACTAGCTCCAACTAGGGCCGACAAAGGAGAAGTCAGCCCGCCGAAACTCAAGACGGCAACGGAGCCTGCAGACCACATAGCGAACGCCTTTCTCGAGTTTCAAGCCATTACTAAAGCAACAAAAGCAGTCAGTCTCATGACTTGCCAGAAAATAATGCAGTCATACCAGCTGGAGATTGAAGGTCTGCTTAAAGTGAGACTCGAAGAGGCCGAAGCAGCCATATACAACAACGTCACCTCCCTAGTCATCAAAGGAGAAATGACCGGCACATACATGGCTGCGTACAACGCCACACACGGCTTCGTGCCGTTAGACGAGTCAGCAACGTCACAGACTGGCCACATAACCTTCGTGACACCCGAAAGTGACCCAATAGTGGTGGTGGCCCGATGTACTAAAATTATGCTGGACGACAAGATCCTCGAACAGGCGGAAGCAATCTCGAGGAGCATAAGTCAAAGCGGAGGTTGGTCACTACCGAAAATAAAGTGGGTAAACGGCGTTCCAGGATGTGGCAAGACGACCTGGGTGGTAAATAACTTCGATAAGGATCACGACGTTATAGTCACTACCACAACTGAGGCCGCGAAAGATCTGCGGCAAAAGCTGGCGCACCAAATCGGTGAAGACAACAGAACCAAGGTGCGCACACTGGCCTCAATATTATCGAACGGGTTCAAAGGGCCACACAAATGCAGGCGCATTGTAGTGGACGAGGCTCTTATGAACCACTTTGGGGCCATAGTGATGGCTGTTCGATTGTCGGGAGCAACCGAAGTTGTCCTTATCGGCGATATTAACCAACTACCCTATCTGGACAGGGAAAACCTATTTCCCCTTACGTACGCCCGTCCGAACTCTGTGGCGACCATCAGCCAAGAGTTGTCCTGTACGCATCGAAACCCGATGGATGTCGCGTACGCACTAGCAGAAGTCTATCCTGGCATTTACTCGTCGAAGAACCAAGTCCACTCCCTGCAGCTGAAAAGGTTTACAGGCGCCGATATACAAAGCACCCTCTCCAACACACTGTTCCTGGTCCACACGCAGGAGGAGAAAAAGTCCCTCATTAACCAAGGATATGGTGTGGGTACGGGATCAAGCGTTCTGACCATCCACGAAGCTCAGGGACTAACATGCGAGACAGTCTTCATCCTGAAGACCAAGTCCAAAAACATCGTCATCCACAGCAGCGTCCCCCATGCGGTAGTGGCCGTATCAAGACACACAGCCAGCTGTGTGTACTACGCCGACAACGCAGACGATGCTATTGGACGATTTGTGAGACGAGCACAGGAAGCCTCAACAAACGATATCATCAACACCAACATGATGAAGGCTATGCGACATCGGGACATGAAGGTCGTCGAAGCGCTAATACGACTCCAAAGGCAATAACCGACTATGCTTTTGACACAGGGTGGACACCCCTTTTCTGACTCAGAGACAATATTTGACCTTGGAAAGCCAGCTGCAGCAGCCGTTCCACGGTGGGAAATCTGCAGCTGACGAGAAACCCAAAGACCATTCCTACCTTGCGTAATTTAGAAGTTGGTAACTAACATAATTATATTATTAAGAAAAGTCTGTAAAGGTGGTGAGGCACAGCTGGCAACATGAACCTTGTCATACTCACTTAAACGACCCGCTGATGGTGGCGTGTGTGTTGGATCGTTCAATTCCCTCAAATATGGTTGAGTAGGGCGGTGCCAATGCAGGCGGCAGCTTTCGTGAACGAACGCTGTCAGTAGAGTCCGGTCAGGTTCCGGTTGCCAGGTGTGCGTCAAACTTATTGTTGCATGTAAACCCTAGTACATAAGTATAATTTAACATCTATTGTGTAAATTGAATAAAAAAAATATATTTATATATATATATTGACGATAATAATAAAATTAATTAAAAAAAAAAAAAAAATTAAAAAAAAAAAAAAAAAAAAAAAAAAAACCTAACCTAACCTAACCTAACCTAACCTTTTTTTTTTTTTTTTTTTTTTGACGCTGGGAAAAAATGCATTACGCATACCCTCCCATCGGGGGACGGGAGGGGTATGTGGGACTCCCCGGGCGGACCCGGTATACCCACTAAAACGACCCAGCGCATTCCCGCTTCGTCCAAGTGGCGGGGGACTGGGAAACCGGCACAGCCTTCACTTCCAGTCCTCCGCCGACGATTGCAAGGCAGACCCCTCACACCCTCACGGGTGTGGGGGCGTCGGGAATGACCGACGAAGGTGACGGCTGCAATGCGGGCGAAGGCACCCCCGCGCCTGTCGCCCGCCCGTCACCATGAGGAGGGAGGGCTCGACGCCTTCTCCCCCTTCTTCGTCTGCGGAGCGGCGCAGCGAGAGGATCGTCCTCCCGTGCGCGCTCCGCCTCCTCCTTTTGCGAGAGTACGTCCTCGCAAAAGGAGGCTACCGCTGACCAGGCCTCCTCGCTCCCCAGCATGGCGTCGACCACGCCGGGAAGCGAGAGGTCCGGTCCGACCACCGCGGTCAGACCACGGCGCAGCTCGGACCATGCCGGGCACACCTCAAGGGTGTGCTGCGCCGTGTCCTCTGCTGCACCGCAGTCGTGGCACGCCGGGGTCTCCTCCCTCCCGATCCGGTGCAGGTGCGATCCGAAGCAGCCGTGCCCGGACAACACCTGCAAACCTAACCTAACCTAACCTAACCTAACCTAACCTAACCGTTGATATCTTCGCTTCCAGACGTGCGATTTTGAAGCTGTTTTCAGCGTTTTTAGACCAAACTAGGCCTCCGCCTAAGTTCTGACCATACCGCACGCATTTACACGCGCGTCGGGACTTCATCCCTACTAACACTCGGGAATTTTTCGAATTTTCATAGTAAATCATCAAAATTAATTGTTTTTCCAAATTCTTTTGCAAAAATAACGTTAGTTTATAGTTGAAATAGTCCTCACCCTTCATCCCTGAATTCTGGTCCGCGATCCGTGTCCCGGTCTCCAGGTTGTAAGGTGAAATTCAAAATTTTTTGGTTCAAAAACTGGTTTTTTGACAGAAACTCAAAATTTTTGGTCGGCACCTAGTAAGTTTTATTCCTTATATCGCTAGCCCGCGCGGAGACGCGTCTCTGGACACCTCGCCCGCGCCCCTAGCCCGAATAAAACATACCTTTTTCTAAAAAATAGTTTTTTCATACATTCCTGTTAGTACCCAAAATCTACCTAAGGGATTGAATTTAATCGGGCGGGAGGAAACGCCCGGGTGTTTCCATTGCGAGGATCGACCGGAGGACACGGTGGAGCACACGGTGGAGGTGTGCCCCGCGTGGGCGGAGCACCGCCGTGCCCTCGAAGCGGCGATTGGCGGCGGCGACCTCTCGCGTCCGGCCCTGGTGCAAGCCATGGTCCGGAGCGAGACGGAATGGGACGCCGTCACCTCCTTCTGCGAAGCAGTAATGCTAGAGAAGGAGGTGGCGGAACGTGAGAGGGAGAGAGCCTCACAGCGTCCCGGCCGCCGCGGGAGACGCCCCGGGCGTCGGGGGCCACGTGGTGGCCCCCGGCCACCGTAGGCGCGGGCCTGTGGACGGTGGGCTATGGGCTAGCTCGCCGTCCGTCCGTCTCATGACGACAGGCCGTGTCGACGGCGCGTTCGTGTTCCACGCGCGCCTCAAAGAGAGTCAGCAAGGGGAAGGGGTCCGCAAGGACCGATGCCTGCCGGGGTTGCGGGACTGTTCGAAAGAGATACCGTGACCCCGGAACACAAAGGGCGATGAAGGAACATGGATGGGTTTTAGTCAGTAAAAGTCTGACACTCCCTCCTGCTCCGCCCAGAGCGGGAGAAGTCATTTGATGATTTCCCATCCGAAAAAAAAAAAAAAAAAAAAAAAAAAAAGGATTGAATTTAAAACACAAACGTTGATATCTTCGCTTCCAGACGTGCGATTTTGAAGCTGTTTTCAGCGTTTTTAGACCAAACTAGGCCTCCGCCTAAGTTCTGACCATATCGCACGCATTTACACGCGCGTCGGGACTTCATCCCTACTAACACTCGGGAATTTTTCGAATTTTCATAGTAAATCATCAAAATTAATTGTTTTTCCAAATTCTTTTGCAAAAATAACGTTAGTTTATAGTTGAAATAGTCCTCACCCTTCATCCCTGAATTCTGGTCCGCGATCCGTGTCCCGGTCTCCAGGTTGTGGGGTGAAATTCAAAATTTTTTGGTTCAAAAACTGGTTTTTTGACAGAAACTCAAAATTTTTGGTCGGCACCTAGTAAGTTTTATTCCTTATATCGCTAGCCCGCGCGGAGACGCGTCTCTGGACACCTCGCCCGCGCCCCTAGCCCGAATAAAACATACCTTTTTCTAAAAAATAGTTTTTTCATACATTCCTGTTAGTACCCAAAATCTACCTAAGGGATTGAATTTAAAACACAAACGTTGATATCTTCGCTTCCAGACGTGCGATTTTGAAGCTGTTTCAGCGTTTTTAGACCAAACTAGGCCTCCGCCTAAGTTCTGACCATACCGCACGCATTTACACGCGCGTCGGGACTTCATCCCTACTAACACTCGGGAATTTTTCGAATTTTCATAGTAAATCATCAAAATTAATTGTTTTTTCCAAATTCTTTTGCAAAAATAACGTTAGTTTATAGTTGAAATAGTCCTCACCCTTCATCCCTGAATTCTGGTCCGCGATCCGTGTCCCGGTCTCCAGGTTGTGGGGTGAAATTCAAAATTTTTTGGTTCAAAAACTGGTTTTTTGACAGAAACTCAAAATTTATGTCGGCACCTAGTAAGTTTTATTCCTTATATCGCTAGCCCGCGCGGAGACGCGTCTCTGGACACCTCGCCCGCGCCCCTAGCCCGAATAAAACATACCTTTTTCTAAAAAATAGTTTTTTCATACATTCCTGTTAGTACCCAAAATCTACCTAAGGGATTGAATTTAAAACACAAACGTTGATATCTTCGCTTCCAGACGTGCGATTTTGAAGCTGTTTTCAGCGTTTTTAGACCAAACTAGGCCTCCGCCTAAGTTCTGACCATACCGCACGCATTTTACACGCGCGTCGGGACTTCATCCCTACTAACACTCGGGAATTTTTCGAATTTTCATAGTAAATCATCAAAATTAATTGTTTTTTCCAAATTCTTTTGCAAAAATAACGTTAGTTTATAGTTGAAATAGTCCTCACCCTTCATCCCTGAATTCTGGTCCGCGATCCGTGTCCCGGTCTCCAGGTTGTGGGGTGAAATTCAAAATTTTTTGGTTCAAAAACTGGTTTTTTGACAGAAACTCAAAATTTTTGGTCGGCACCTAGTAAGTTTTATTCCTTATATCGCTAGCCCGCGCGGAGACGCGTCTCTGGACACCTCGCCCGCGCCCCTAGCCCGAATAAAACATACCTTTTTCTAAAAATAGTTTTTTCATACATTCCTGTTAGTACCCAAAATCTACCTAAGGGATTGAATTTAAAACACAAACGTTGATATCTTCGCTTCCAGACGTGCGATTTTGAAGCTGTTTTCAGCGTTTTTAGACCAAACTAGGCCTCCGCCTAAGTTCTGACCATATCGCACGCATTTACACGCGCGTCGGGACTTCATCCCTACTAACACTCGGGAATTTTTCGAATTTTCATAGTAAATCATCAAAATTAATTGTTTTTCCAAATTCTTTTGCAAAAATAACGTTAGTTTATAGTTGAAATAGTCCTCACCCTTCATCCCTGAATTCTGGTCCGCGATCCGTGTCCCGGTCTCCAGGTTGTGGGGTGAAATTCAAAATTTTTTGGTTCAAAAACTGGTTTTTTGACAGAAACTCAAAATTTTTGGTCGGCACCTAGTAAGTTTTATTCCTTATATCGCTAGCCCGCGCGGAGACGCGTCTCTGGACACCTCGCCCGCGCCCCTAGCCCGAATAAAACATACCTTTTTCTAAAAAATAGTTTTTTCATACATTCCTGTTAGTACCCAAAATCTACCTTTTTTTTTTTTTTTTTTTTTTTCGGATGGGAAATCATCAAATGACTTCTCCCGCTCTGGGCGGAGCGGGAGGGAGTGTCAGACTTTTACTGACTAAAACCCATCCATGTTCCTTCATCGCCCTCTGTGTTCCGGGGCCACGGTATCTCTTTCGAACAGTCCCGCAACCCCGGCAGGCATCGGTCCTTGCGGACCCCTTCCTTTTTGCTGACTCTCTTTGAGGCGCGCGTGGAACACGAACGCGCCGTCGACACGGCCTGTCGTCATGAGACGGACGGACGGCGAGCTAGCCCATAGCCCACCGTCCACAGGCCCGCGCCTACGGTGGCCGGGGGCCACGTGGTGGCCCCCGACGCCCGGGGCGTCTCCCGCGGCGGCCGGGACGCTGTGAGGTTCTCTCCCTCTCACGTTCCGCCACCTCCTTCTCTAGCATTACTGCTTCGCAGAAGGAGGTGACGGCGTCCCATTCCGTCTCGCTCCGGACCATGGCTTGCACCAGGGCCGGACGCGAGAGGTCGCCGCCGCCAATCGCCGCTTCGAGGACACGGCGGTGCTCCGCCCACGCGGGGCACATCTCCACCGTGTGCTCCACCGTGTCCTCCGGTCGATCCTCGCAATGGAAACACCCGGGCGTTTCCTCCCGCCCGATTCGGTGCAGGAACCTCCCGAAACAACCGTGTCCGGTGAGGACCTGCGTCAGGCGGAAGGTGAGGACGCCGTGGCGTCTCTCAAGCCACTCCTCAAAGAGGGGACTTACCGCCACTATTGTGGCGTGCCCTGCACGGGGTTGCGACAGTCGCTCTCTCCATGTCGCCATGAGATCATGCCGGAAGTCTGTCCGCTGCAAGACAATTTGTCGCGGCAGCGGAGTTTCCCCCCGGCGTAGCACCTCCGCGCGCCATTCGTGCAGGCGCGCGAGGACAATTGCCTCCAGATCCCATGGCGGCAATCCGGCAAGGAGGCACGCCGCCTCACGGGAGATCGTGCGGTACCCACGGGCCAGCCTTACGGCTACCACCTTTTGGGGCGCGTTCAGGTAGTGGGCGGCTCGCCGCCTCAATGAACGCGCCCACACCGGGGCCCCGTAAAGGGCCATGGACCGCACGACTCCCGCGTAGAGCTTCCGGCAGGAGGCGTTTGGCCCCCCCAGGTTGGGCAGAAGCCGCCTGAAGGCAGCCCCGGTCCGTTCCAGTTTGGGGGCCAAACGTCGGAAATGCTCCACGAAGTTCCATCGGCTGTCGAGGACGAGTCCCAGGTACTTCAAAGTCGACTCGACGCCGACGGATACCCCTCCTACCGTCAGTGAGGATCCCGGAGGTGGCGCATTCCGAGGCCCATGAAAGCACATGGCCTCGGACTTATGCAATGCCACCTCGAGACCCAGTTGCCGGATCCTCTCGACGACTATCGCAACCCCGCGTGTCATTATTTCAGCCGCCGCCTCGTGCGACCCCCCTTGTGCCAGCACCAGCGTGTCGTCTGCATAGCAGACCACGCTGACGCCGCTAGGGAGGTCGGCGCGCAGCACCCAGTCGTACCCGATGTTCCACAAGGAAGGCCCTAGAACCGATCCCTGTGGAACACCGCACGACATCTCTCGCCGTTTCCATTCTCCGCTGCGACCGGGGTAGATGACGGCTCTGTCCGTCAAGTAATCCCCGACCACACGACGGAGGTAGGTCGGCACCCGGTGATACCGGAGTGCCTCCCTAATGCAGCTCCAGGGCATGGAGTTGAAGGCGTTGGCGATGTCAAGAGACACCGCCAAGACAACCCCACCCCGGGACACCGCATCCCCCGTCGTGAGGGCTCTCACGCGCATGATGGCGTCCACCGTAGAGCGCCCCTTGCGGAAACCAAATTGGTGTTCCGCAAGATCCGGCCCCGTCCCCGCAAGGTGCTCGGCGAGGCGGTTTGCAATTACTCTTTCAAAGAGCTTGCCCACCTCGTCGAGCAACACTATGGGCCGGTATGCGGACGGAGAGTCCGCAGGGCGCCCCGGCTTCCGAATGAGGACCAGCTTCCCCGTCTTCCAACGAAGCGGGAACTGTCCCCTCTCCATGCATGCGCTTAGGAGCCCCTCCAGTCGGGGCCCGAGAGCCTCCGAGGCCAGGACCCAGGCTTTGCCAGGCAAGCCGTCGGGTCCTGGGGCGGTATTTTTGGCACTGAGCCTGCGTACCGCCACTCTCAGGTCTACCCCATTCACTTCCGGAGTGTCGTCGTCGTCATCCTGGTGGTCCGCTTCCAGCACCGCAGGTGGCGGAGCCATAGGCGGGGGGGGATGTTCTCCCCGCGTAGGGAACAGAGTGCTCACCACGTCCTCCACGAGCTCAGGCCGGAGACTCTGCGTCAGTGGGGGGGCCCAGGTGCGGAGTTTATCCCGCACCATCTTATAAGGGCGCCCCCACGGATCTCTGTCGAGAGTCCCCAGCATCTCCTCGCGGGCCAGATCCCTGGCCCGCAGGACAGCCTCGCGGAGGGCGGTCTTCGCCGCTCTGTACCCCTCGTAAAGCTCCGCCTCGATGGCTGCCGCATTCGGTGGACGAATGCGGAGCCTGCGATGCCTGGCGTACAGGTGTCGCGCAGCCACGCACGCCTCGCGCAGAGACGTCAGCTCTCGCGACCACCAGTACACCTGACGTCGGGCGCTTCCTGGCCGGACTCGGGGCATTGCCACGTCGCATATATCGGACATGGCCTCCTGGAACCACCCTGCCTCATTGTTAATGTCGGCAGGCCTGTCTTGTGATGTCACCCAGGCCTGCACGATCGAGGCTTCCAGGAGGAGCTCCCGGTCCAGCTGCTTCAGCGCCCAACGCGGACCACTCGGGGCCTGTTGGACCAGCGCGCTTGAGGTCTGGGTGGAGACGTCAAACCGGATGTACCGGTGGTCGGAATAGGTCTCCACCCCCTCCATGACACGCCAGTCAACGACACGCGGCGACAGAGCGGGGCTAGCGAACGAAATGTCCACCACCGACTCGCCCCGCATCCGCACACACGTGGGAACAGAACCCCGATTTAGGACGACCAGGCCCTTCTCCAGAGCCCAGTCCTCCACCATCCTTCCCCGCACGTCTGTACAACGAGAACCCCAAGCCAAGTTCTTGGCATTGAAGTCCCCGAGGACAAGCACGGGGAGGGAATGGTTTCCGACGACAACACTCAACTCTGCGAGAGAGTTGTGGAACTCGGCGAGAGTTCGATTCGGGGAGAAGTAGACTCCCACCACTACGATCTCCCCGAACCGTGCTGCTACGCAACCCCGACCCCTCCTGACACCTTCAAGGGTCGGGGTACCGGCGGCGGCCGACGACACTATGGTCACTGAGCCGCTCAGGTCCGCCACCCAGTCATCCCTGGGCTGGACGAAATACGGCTCAGCGACCACAGCGATGTTTATCGACCACTGCGCCATGCTCTGGAGCAACAGATCCTGAGCACAGGCGCAGTGGTTGATATTCGCTTGGAGGAAGCGTAATGGGGCCGTTATTGGCACTCCATTACCGCTTCCTCCTCCCTGGCCCCTTGTGAGGGCCCCACTGTGGCGGCGACAGCGGCAGCGGCGGCAGTTGCGACTGCGGCGGAGGCGACGGTGGCGGTGGCGGCGGAGGGCCTACCTTTGCCTCTGATGGCCTTGGTGGGTGGAGCGCAGGCCTTGCTCCCAGCCCGGTGATCGGCCGGCTTGCCAGCCGCCGCACATGCACCGCAGTGCGGCGTGGCGCAGCAAGCTGCGGACATATGACCGGGCTGACTGCAACGGAAACAGAGTCCGCTGCGGTCCACCTCCGAGGCGCACCGCACTGACACGTGGTGTCCCACGTGGCAGCGGTAGCACCTCAGAGGTCTGGGCTCCAGCAGCTTCACCTGCGCTGAAACCCAGCCCACCAGTAGCCTTCGGCCCTCCACTATAGTTTTAGCCGCCGTCACCGGGCAGCATACCGTGACGGTATGCATACCCGTAATGTCCGGGCGAAGGGCGCCTGCCCTGACCTGATCGGCAGGGCACCCTCCGGACCTGGCGACGGCAGCCACCACTTCCTCCTCGGTCACCGAGTCGTCCAGGCCCAGGATACGCAGGTCTGCGCATCTGACGGGCCTGGACACTCGGGCCTCGTCCGCGTGTAGGGACGCTCTGAGCTTTTCAGCCAGAGCGTCAGCGGACGAGCCGCTGGTTTCACCGGGAATCTCCAGCAATCGGGCCCCTGTCGCTGTGACTTTAAGCCGGAGACCCCCGGTGATCCCAAGCTCACCGAGGTTAACCGCCTCTTTCGCCTTCGCCAGAAGGTCGCGGTAGGACACGCCCCTCTTTTCCGCGTCCGGCTGTAGTGTTATCACTACAGCTGCGGTCTTCGGGGCGCGGAGCCTAGCCGCGATCTTTCGCGCCTTGTGCTGGCGCTGCCGCTCCTCATTTCGGGCCTTTTTGGCCGCCTTTCGCCCCTTCTTTTTCTCCCCGACCACCTGCCATCCGGCTTCAGCCGAGGGAGGTGTAGGGGGCTGGGAGGGCGTTGGTGGTGACGGCGGCTGCTGTGCCGCAAGCACTGGCCCATTCGCCGTAGGCACTGGCATTGGCACAGTGTCCACCTGTGCAGCTGCCTTGCCCTTCCCTTTTTTGCCCTTCTTAGCCGGCGCCGGTTTCGCCGGAGCCGGTTTCGCCGGAGCCGGTTTTTCGGAGGGGGCGGGCGCCACAGCCCTGCCAGAGGGCTGGCTGGATGGCCCCGGTCCGGGTGCGGAGGCCGCAGCAGCCGCGTAGGAGGCCGCCTTCGGGCCCATGGCTGCCTTGCCTGCCGCAAGGGGGGGGCGCAGGACAATTCCCTCCAGGACGGAGAACCGCGCCTGGAAGGAAGCCAGCTCCTGCCGAACCAGATTCAGGACCTGGCTCTCCACCGGCGCAGGCTGGCTCAGTCGCTGCTGCCGGCCCCCATTCTGAGGCACTCCGCGGGAGCCAGCCTCACGCAGACTGGCCAGGTCTGCATGGAGCTTGGCATTCTCCTTTTGGAGAACCTCCGTGGCGGCCGTCAGGCGAGCTACCTCCGCCCGCAGTTTGGCCACCTCTTCTCCCCCTATCGGAGGAGGAGAAGGGGAAGGCCCCGCAAAGTTGGCCTCTGCAGCCGCCATGATGGAGGCGGAAGCCACGGGTATGGCCTTGAGTTTTGAAGATGTCTTCACCTTCAAGGCCACGCCCCTTATTGCGGCTTCCACCTCCTTTGCGAACCTGGCCTTACGCTCCGCATCGGAGCTGCCAGGTGCACCCACCTCTTCGCCAGACCCGCGAGCAGTCATGCCCGGGTGGCGCCCCTCTTCGGCCAGTCTCGCCGATCTTTCAGGGGCAGATATTCCCCTCCCCCTGCCTCTGATCCCACCACGCTTGTTGGTGGGGATCTTTCTGGCCGAGGCCTCCTCCTCCCCGGATGATGACGCTTGGTCACCATCCTTTCTGGACCGCTTGCGGAAGAACTTGCCGTTCTCCGCAGCAGTCCCGGCCCTCACGCGGCGGGAGCTCTCTGAGCCTCCCGCGCTCGCATCGCTGGATACGAGGTCGGACTCCGACCCCGCATCCCTCCTCTCCTCTTTCTTGCCGTTACCGGCGGTGTTGTTGGGTTTTATTACTTTTTCCATATTGTTCCCACGAGTATGGGGGAAATATTCTCAATCTAGGCAGAGACCCCTGTACCTAGAAGGGCAGATTTGAGTATTTATTACTCGCCAGAGGGTCTGCAGGTACCCTGGCGAGGGTGAGCACTAGCGACTGATTAGTTCCATGGGAACACCCGTCAGCCATACATCCCCTCGCGGTGCGCCGCCGCTTGGGATTCGGGGTAACTTTTCATAGAGGTTTTCTACCTCGCAGTCCGGGCGGTTAAGCCAAGACCCTCGGTCCCTATCGAAGCCGCGAGACGTGATCCACAGCACTTCGACAATGGGATTACGAGCCTGACGGTGACAAAGAAGGACGCATCCTACTCTGTCTGCTCGGAAGCAGGGTGAGTGCACACCGAGCCCGCCCTCACTCCTCTGCTATGCCCTCTGCTGTACAGAGGGTCACGCAGAGGAACGCACCGGTGGTCCTGACAGGACCCCACCCATGTCAGAATAATTAGCCGCGGCAGTAACTCTCCCCGAGGGATAAAAGGAAATTCTCATTTCCTCTCATTCCCCGGAGAAGGATACTGCCGCGCCCAGGGTGCACCGGCCCAGCAGCTGCTCTTCCCTCCAGACGTATCGAGAGGGACCAGCAACCGCCAGACACACGTGGAGGACTTCTGACATCGCACCCCACCCAAAATCTACCTAAGGGATTGAATTTAAAACACAAACGTTGATATCTTCGCTTCCAGACGTGCGATTTTGAAGCTGTTTTCAGCGTTTTTAGACCAAACTAGGCCTCCGCCTAAGTTCTGACCATACCGCACGCATTTACACGCGCGTCGGGACTTCATCCCTACTAACACTCGGGAATTTTTCGAATTTTCATAGTAAATCATCAAAATTAATTGTTTTTCCAAATTCTTTTGCAAAAATAACGTTAGTTTATAGTTGAAATAGTCCTCACCCTTCATCCCTGAATTCTGGTCCGCGATCCGTGTCCCGGTCTCCAGGTTGTGGGGTGAAATTCAAAATTTTTTGGTTCAAAAACTGGTTTTTTGACAGAAACTCAAAATTTTTGGTCGGCACCTAGTAAGTTTTATTCCTTATATCGCTAGCCCGCGCGGAGACGCGTCTCTGGACACCTCGCCCGCGCCCCTAGCCCGAATAAAACATACCTTTTTCTAAAAAATAGTTTTTTCATACATTCCTGTTAGTACCCAAAATCTACCTAAGGGATTGAATTTAAAACACAAACGTTGATATCTTCGCTTCCAGACGTGCGATTTTGAAGCTGTTTTCAGCGTTTTTAGACCAAACTAGGCCTCCGCCTAAGTTCTGACCATACCGCACGCATTTACACGCGCGTCGGGACTTCATCCCTACTAACACTCGGGAATTTTTCGAATTTTCATAGTAAATCATCAAAATTAATTGTTTTTCCAAATTCTTTTGCAAAAATAACGTTAGTTTATAGTTGAAATAGTCCTCACCCTTCATCCCTGAATTCTGGTCCGCGATCCGTGTCCCGGTCTCCAGGTTGTGGGGTGAAATTCAAAATTTTTTGGTTCAAAAACTGGTTTTTTGACAGAAACTCAAAATTTTTGGTCGGCACCTAGTAAGTTTTATTCCTTATATCGCTAGCCCGCGCGGAGACGCGTCTCTGGACACCTCGCCCGCGCCCCTAGCCCGAATAAAACATACCTTTTTCTAAAAAATAGTTTTTTCATACATTCCTGTTAGTACCCAAAATCTACCTAAGGGATTGAATTTAAAACACAAACATTGATATCTTCGCTTCCAGACGTGCGATTTTGAAGCTGTTTTCAGCGTTTTTAGACCAAACTAGGCCTCCGCCTAAGTTCTGACCATACCGCACGCATTTACACGCGCGTCGGGACTTCATCCCTACTAACACTCGGGAATTTTTCGAATTTTCATAGTAAATCATCAAAATTAATTGTTTTTCCAAATTCTTTTGCAAAAATAACGTTAGTTTATAGTTGAAATAGTCCTCACCCTTCATCCCTGAATTCTGGTCCGCGATCCGTGTCCCGGTCTCCAGGTTGTGGGGTGAAATTCAAAATTTTTTGGTTCAAAAACTGGTTTTTTGACAGAAACTCAAAATTTTTGGTCGGCACCTAGTAAGTTTTATTCCTTATATCGCTAGCCCGCGCGGAGACGCGTCTCTGGACACCTCGCCCGCGCCCCTAGCCCGAATAAAACATACCTTTTTCTAAAAAATAGTTTTTTCATACATTCCTGTTAGTACCCAAAATCTACCTAAGGGATTGAATTTAAAACACAAACGTTGATATCTTCGCTTCCAGACGTGCGATTTTGAAGCTGTTTTCAGCGTTTTTAGACCAAACTAGGCCTCCGCCTAAGTTCTGACCATACCGCACGCATTTACACGCGCGTCGGGACTTCATCCCTACTAACACTCGGGAATTTTTCGAATTTTCATAGTAAATCATCAAAATTAATTGTTTTTCCAAATTCTTTTGCAAAAATAACGTTAGTTTATAGTTGAAATAGTCCTCACCCTTCATCCCTGAATTCTGGTCCGCGATCCGTGTCCCGGTCTCCAGGTTGTGGGGTGAAATTCAAAATTTTTTGGTTCAAAAACTGGTTTTTTGACAGAAACTCAAAATTTTTGGTCGGCACCTAGTAAGTTTTATTCCTTATATCGCTAGCCCGCGCGGAGACGCGTCTCTGGACACCTCGCCCGCGCCCCTAGCCCGAATAAAACATACCTTTTTCTAAAAAATAGTTTTTTCATACATTCCTGTTAGTACCCAAAATCTACCTAAGGGATTGAATTTAAAACACAAACGTTGATATCTTCGCTTCCAGACGTGCGATTTTGAAGCTGTTTTCAGCGTTTTTAAACCAAACTAGGCCTCCGCCTAAGTTCTGACCATACCGCACGCATTTACACGCGCGTCGGGACTTCATCCCTACTAACACTCGGGAATTTTTCGAATTTTCATAGTAAATCATCAAAATTAATTGTTTTTCCAAATTCTTTTGCAAAAATAACGTTAGTTTATAGTTGAAATAGTCCTCACCCTTCATCCCTGAATTCTGGTCCGCGATCCGTGTCCCGGTCTCCAGGTTGTGGGGTGAAATTCAAAATTTTTTGGTTCAAAAACTGGTTTTTTGACAGAAACTCAAAATTTTTGGTCGGCACCTAGTAAGTTTTATTCCTTATATCGCTAGCCCGCGCGGAGACGCGTCTCTGGACACCTCGCCCGCGCCCCTAGCCCGAATAAAACATACCTTTTTCTAAAAAATAGTTTTTTCATACATTCCTGTTAGTACCCAAAATCTACCTAAGGGATTGAATTTAAAACACAAACGTTGATATCTTCGCTTCCAGACGTGCGATTTTGAAGCTGTTTTCAGCGTTTTTAGACCAAACTAGGCCTCCGCCTAAGTTCTGACCATACCGCACGCATTTACACGCGCGTCGGGACTTCATCCCTACTAACACTCGGGAATTTTTCGAATTTTCATAGTAAATCATCAAAATTAATTGTTTTTCCAAATTCTTTTGCAAAAATAACGTTAGTTTATAGTTGAAATAGTCCTCACCCTTCATCCCTGAATTCTGGTCCGCGATCCGTGTCCCGGTCTCCAGGTTGTGGGGTGAAATTCAAAATTTTTTGGTTCAAAAACTGGTTTTTTGACAGAAACTCAAAATTTTTGGTCGGCACCTAGTAAGTTTTATTCCTTATATCGCTAGCCCGCGCGGAGACGCGTCTCTGGACACCTCGCCCGCGCCCCTAGCCCGAATAAAACATACCTTTTTCTAAAAAATAGTTTTTTCATACATTCCTGTTAGTACCCAAAATCTACCTATGAATTTAAAACACAAACGTTGATATCTTCGCTTCCAGACGTGCGATTTTGAAGCTGTTTTCAGCGTTTTTAGACCAAACTAGGCCTCCGCCTAAGTTCTGACCATACCGCACGCATTTACACGCGCGTCGGGACTTCATCCCTACTAACACTCGGGAATTTTTCGAATTTTCATAGTAAATCATCAAAATTAATTGTTTTTCCAAATTCTTTTGCAAAAATAACGTTAGTTTATAGTTGAAATAGTCCTCACCCTTCATCCCTGAATTCTGGTCCGCGATCCGTGTCCCGGTCTCCAGGTTGTGGGGTGAAATTCAAAATTTTTTGGTTCAAAAACTGGTTTTTTGACAGAAACTCAAAATTTTTGGTCGGCACCTAGTAAGTTTTATTCCTTATATCGCTAGCCCGCGCGGAGACGCGTCTCTGGACACCTCGCCCGCGCCCCTAGCCCGAATAAAACATACCTTTTTCTAAAAAATAGTTTTTTCATACATTCCTGTTAGTACCCAAAATCTACCTAAGGGATTGAATTTAAAACACAAACGTTGATATCTTCGCTTCCAGACGTGCGATTTTGAAGCTGTTTTCAGCGTTTTTAGACCAAACTAGGCCTCCGCCTAAGTTCTGACCATACCGCACGCATTTACACGCGCGTCGGGACTTCATCCCTACTAACACTCGGGAATTTTTCGAATTTTCATAGTAAATCATCAAAATTAATTGTTTTTCCAAATTCTTTTGCAAAAATAACGTTAGTTTATAGTTGAAATAGTCCTCACCCTTCATCCCTGAATTCTGGTCCGCGATCCGTGTCCCGTTCTCCAGGTTGTGGGGTGAAATTCAAAATTTTTTGGTTCAAAAACTGGTTTTTTGACAGAAACTCAAAATTTTTGGTCGGCACCTAGTAAGTTTTATTCCTTATATCGCTAGCCCGCGCGGAGACGCGTCTCTGGACACCTCGCCCGCGCCCCTAGCCCGAATAAAACATACCTTTTTCAAAAAAATAGTTTTTTCATACATTCCTGTTAGTACCCAAAATCTACCTAAGGGATTGAATTTAAAACACAAACGTTGATATCTTCGCTTCCAGACGTGCGATTTTGAAGCTGTTTTCAGCGTTTTTAGACCAAACTAGGCCTCCGCCTAAGTTCTGACCATATCGCACGCATTTACACGCGCGTCGGGACTTCATCCCTACTAACACTCGGGAATTTTTCGAATTTTCATAGTAAATCATCAAAATTAATTGTTTTTCCAAATTCTTTTGCAAAAATAACGTTAGTTTATAGTTGAAATAGTCCTCACCCTTCATCCCTGAATTCTGGTCCGCGATCCGTGTCCCGGTCTCCAGGTTGTGGGGTGAAATTCAAAATTTTTTGGTTCAAAAACTGGTTTTTTGACAGAAACTCAAAATTTTTGGTCGGCACCTAGTAAGTTTTATTCCTTATATCGCTAGCCCGCGCGGAGACGCGTCTCTGGACACCTCGCCCGCGCCCCTAGCCCGAATAAAACATACCTTTTTCTAAAAAATAGTTTTTTCATACATTCCTGTTAGTACCCAAAATCTACCTAAGGGATTGAATTTAAAACACAAACGTTGATATCTTCGCTTCCAGACGTGCGATTTTGAAGCTGTTTTCAGCGTTTTTAGACCAAACTAGGCCTCCGCCTAAGTTCTGACCATACCGCACGCATTTACACGCGCGTCGGGACTTCATCCCTACTAACACTCGGGAATTTTTCGAATTTTCATAGTAAATCATCAAAATTAATTGTTTTTCCAAATTCTTTTGCAAAAATAACGTTAGTTTATAGTTGAAATAGTCCTCACCCTTCATCCCTGAATTCTGGTCCGCGATCCGTGTCCCGGTCTCCAGGTTGTGGGGTGAAATTCAAAATTTTTTGGTTCAAAAACTGGTTTTTTGACAGAAACTCAAAATTTTTGGTCGGCACCTAGTAAGTTTTATTCCTTATATCGCTAGCCCGCGCGGAGACGCGTCTCTGGACACCTCGCCCGCGCCCCTAGCCCGAATAAAACATACCTTTTTCTAAAAAATAGTTTTTTCATACATTCCTGTTAGTACCCAAAATCTACCTAAGGGATTGAATTTAAAACACAAACGTTGATATCTTCGCTTCCAGACGTGCGATTTTGAAGCTGTTTTCAGCGTTTTTAGACCAAACTAGGCCTCCGCCTAAGTTCTGACCATACCGCACGCATTTACACGCGCGTCGGGACTTCATCCCTACTAACACTCGGGAATTTTTCGAATTTTCATAGTAAATCATCAAAATTAATTGTTTTTCCAAATTCTTTTGCAAAAATAACGTTAGTTTATAGTTGAAATAGTCCTCACCCTTCATCCCTGAATTCTGGTCCGCGATCCGTGTCCCGGTCTCCAGGTTGTGGGGTGAAATTCAAAATTTTTTGGTTCAAAAACTGGTTTTTTGACAGAAACTCAAAATTTTTGGTCGGCACCTAGTAAGTTTTATTCCTTATATCGCTAGCCCGCGCGGAGACGCGTCTCTGGACACCTCGCCCGCGCCCCTAGCCCGAATAAAACATACCTTTTTCAAAAAAATAGTTTTTTCATACATTCCTGTTAGTACCCAAAATCTACCTAAGGGATTGAATTTAAAACACAAACGTTGATATCTTCGCTTCCAGACGTGCGATTTTGAAGCTGTTTTCAGCGTTTTTAGACCAAACTAGGCCTCCGCCTAAGTTCTGACCATACCGCACGCATTTACACGCGCGTCGGGACTTCATCCCTACTAACACTCGGGAATTTTTCGAATTTTCATAGTAAATCATCAAAATTAATTGTTTTTCCAAATTTTTTTGCAAAAATAACGTTAGTTTATAGTTGAAATAGTCCTCACCCTTCATCCCTGAATTCTGGTCCGCGATCCGTGTCCCGGTCTCCAGGTTGTGGGGTGAAATTCAAAATTTTTTGGTTCAAAAACTGGTTTTTTGACAGAAACTCAAAATTTTTGGTCGGCACCTAGTAAGTTTTATTCCTTATATCGCTAGCCCGCGCGGAGACGCGTCTCTGGACACCTCGCCCGCGCCCCTAGCCCGAATAAAACATACCTTTTTCTAAAAAATAGTTTTTTCATACATTCCTGTTAGTACCCAAAATCTACCTAAGGGATTGAATTTAAAACACAAACGTTGATATCTTCGCTTCCAGACGTGCGATTTTGAAGCTGTTTTCAGCGTTTTTAGACCAAACTAGGCCTCCGCCTAAGTTCTGACCATATCGCACGCATTTACACGCGCGTCGGGACTTCATCCCTACTAACACTCGGGAATTTTTCGAATTTTCATAGTAAATCATCAAAATTAATTGTTTTTCCAAATTCTTTTGCAAAAATAACGTTAGTTTATAGTTGAAATAGTCCTCACCCTTCATCCCTGAATTCTGGTCCGCGATCCGTGTCCCGGTCTCCAGGTTGTGGGGTGAAATTCAAAATTTTTTGGTTCAAAAACTGGTTTTTTGACAGAAACTCAAAATTTTTGGTCGGCACCTAGTAAGTTTTATTCCTTATATCGCTAGCCCGCGCGGAGACGCGTCTCTGGACACCTCGCCCGCGCCCCTAGCCCGAATAAAACATACCTTTTTCTAAAAAATAGTTTTTTCATACATTCCTGTTAGTACCCAAAATCTACCTAAGGGATTGAATTTAAAACACAAACGTTGATATCTTCGCTTCCAGACGTGCGATTTTGAAGCTGTTTTCAGCGTTTTTAGACCAAACTAGGCCTCCGCCTAAGTTCTGACCATACCGCACGCATTTACACGCGCGTCGGGACTTCATCCCTACTAACACTCGGTAATTTTTCGAATTTTCATAGTAAATCATCAAAATTAATTGTTTTTCCAAATTCTTTTGCAAAAATAACGTTAGTTTATAGTTGAAATAGTCCTCACCCTTCATCCCTGAATTCTGGTCCGCGATCCGTGTCCCGGTCTCCAGGTTGTGGGGTGAAATTCAAAATTTTTTGGTTCAAAAACTGGTTTTTTGACAGAAACTCAAAATTTTTGGTCGGCACCTAGTAAGTTTTATTCCTTATATCGCTAGCCCGCGCGGAGACGCGTCTCTGGACACCTCGCCCGCGCCCCTAGCCCGAATAAAACATACCTTTTTCTAAAAAATAGTTTTTTCATACATTCCTGTTAGTACCCAAAATCTACCTAAGGGATTGAATTTAACCGGGGCTGCCTTCAGGCGGCTCCTGCCCAACCTTGGGGGGCCAAACGCCTCCTGCCGGAGGCTCTACGCGGGAGTCGTGCGGTCCATGGCCCTTTACGGGGCCCCGGTGTGGGCGCGTTCCTTGAGGCTGCGTGCAGCCCACTACCTGAACGCGCCCCAAAAGGTGGTAGCCGTAAGGCTGGCCCGTGGGTACCGCACGATCTCCCGTGAGGCGGCGTGCCTCCTTGCCGGATTGCCGCCATGGGATCTGGAGGCGATAGTCCTCGCGCGCCTACATGAATGGCGCGCGGAGGTGCTACGCCGGGGGGAAACTCCGCTGCCGCGACAAATTGTCGCGCAGCGGACAGACTTCCGGCGTGATCTCATGGCGACATGGAGAGAGCGACTGTCGCAACCCCGTGCAGGGCACGCCATAATAGTGGCGGTAAGTCCCCTCTTTGAGGAGTGGCTTGAGAGACGCCACGGCGTCCTCACCTTCCGCCTGACGCAGGTCCTCACCGGACACGGTGTTTTCGGGAGGTTCCTGCACCGAATCGGGCGGGAGGAAACGCCCGGGTGTTTCCACTGCGAGGATCGACCGGAGGACACGGTGGAGCACACGGTGGAGGTGTGCCCCGCGTGGGCGGAGCACCGCCGTGTCCTCGAAGCGGCGATTGGCGGCGGCGACCTCTCGCGTCCGGCCCTGGTGCAAGCCATGGTCCGGAGCGAGACGGAATGGGACGCCGTCACCTCCTTCTGCGAAGCAGTAATGCTAGAGAAGGAGGTGGCGGAACGTGAGAGGGAGAGAACCTCACAGCGTCCCGGCCGCCGCGGGAGACGCCCCGGGCGTCGGGGGCCACCACGTGGCCCCCGGCCACCGTAGGCGCGGGCCTGTGGACGGTGGGCTATGGGCTAGCTCGCCGTCCGTCCGTCTCATGACGACAGGCCGTGTCGACGGCGCGTCCGTGTTCCACGCGCGCCTCAAAGAGAGTCAGCAAAAAGGAAGGGGTCCGAAAGGACCGATGCCTGCCGGGGTTGCGGGACTATTCGAAAGAGATACCGTGGCCCCGGAACACAAAGGGCGATGAAGGAACATGGATGGGTTTTAGTCAGTAAAAGTCTGACACTCCCTCCTGCTCCGCCCAGAGCGGGAGAAGTCATTTGATGATTTCCCATCCGAAAAAAAAAAAAAAAAAAAAAAAAAAAAAAAAAGGGATTGAATTTAAAACACAAACGTTGATATCTTCGCTTCCAGACGTGCGATTTTGAAGCTGTTTTCAGCGTTTTTAGACCAAACTAGGCCTCCGCCTAAGTTCTGACCATACCGCACGCATTTACACGCGCGTCGGGACTTCATCCCTACTAACACTCGGGAATTTTTCGAATTTTCATAGTAAATCATCAAAATTAATTGTTTTTCCAAATTCTTTTGCAAAAATAACGTTAGTTTATAGTTGAAATAGTCCTCACCCTTCATCCCTGAATTCTGGTCCGCGATCCGTGTCCCGGTCTCCAGGTTGTGGGGTGAAATTCAAAATTTTTTGGTTCAAAAACTGGTTTTTTGACAGAAACTCAAAATTTTTGGTCGGCACCTAGTAAGTTTTATTCCTTATATCGCTAGCCCGCGCGGAGACGCGTCTCTGGACACCTCGCCCGCGCCCCTAGCCCGAATAAAACATACCTTTTTCTAAAAAATAGTTTTTTCATACATTCCTGTTAGTACCCAAAATCTACCTAAGGGATTGAATTTAAAACACAAACGTTGATATCTTCGCTTCCAGACGTGCGATTTTGAAGCTGTTTTCAGCGTTTTTAGACCAAACTAGGCCTCCGCCTAAGTTCTGACCATATCGCACGCATTTACACGCGCGTCGGGACTTCATCCCTACTAACACTCGGGAATTTTTCGAATTTTCATAGTAAATCATCAAAATTAATTGTTTTTCCAAATTCTTTTGCAAAAATAACGTTAGTTTATAGTTGAAATAGTCCTCACCCTTCATCCCTGAATTCTGGTCCGCGATCCGTGTCCCGGTCTCCAGGTTGTGGGGTGAAATTCAAAATTTTTTGGTTCAAAAACTGGTTTTTTGACAGAAACTCAAAATTTTTGGTCGGCACCTAGTAAGTTTTATTCCTTATATCGCTAGCCCGCGCGGAGACGCGTCTCTGGACACCTCGCCCGCGCCCCTAGCCCGAATAAAACATACCTTTTTCTAAAAAATAGTTTTTTCATACATTCCTGTTAGTACCCAAAATCTACCTAAGGGATTGAATTTAAAACACAAACGTTGATATCTTCGCTTCCAGACGTGCGATTTTGAAGCTGTTTTCAGCGTTTTTAGACCAAACTAGGCCTCCGCCTAAGTTCTGACCATACCGCACGCATTTACACGCGCGTCGGGACTTCATCCCTACTAACACTCGAGAATTTTTCGAATTTTCATAGTAAATCATCAAAATTAATTGTTTTTCCAAATTCTTTTGCAAAAATAACGTTAGTTTATAGTTGAAATAGTCCTCACCCTTCATCCCTGAATTCTGGTCCGCGATCCGTGTCCCGGTCTCCAGGTTGTGGGGTGAAATTCAAAATTTTTTGGTTCAAAAACTGGTTTTTTGACAGAAACTCAAAATTTTTGGTCGGCACCTAGTAAGTTTTATTCCTTATATCACTAGCCCGCGCGGAGACGCGTCTCTGGACACCTCGCCCGCGCCCCTAGCCCGAATAAAACATACCTTTTTCTAAAAAATAGTTTTTTCATACATTCCTGTTAGTACCCAAAATCTACCTAAGGGATTGAATTTGGGGTGCGATGTCAGAAGTCCTCCACGTGTGTCTGGCGGTTGCTGGTCCCTCTCGATACGTCTGGAGGGAAGAGCAGCTGCTGGGCCGGTGCACCCTGGGCGCGGCAGTATCCTTCTCCGGGGAATGAGAGGAAATGAGAATTTCCTTTTATCCCTCGGGGAGAGTTACTGCCGCGGCTAATTATTCTGACATGGGTGGGGTCCTGCCAGGACCACCGGTGCGTTCCTCTGCGTGACCCTCTGTACAGCAGAGGGCATAGCAGAGGAGTGAGGGCGGGCTCGGTGTGCACTCACCCTGCCTCCGAGCAGACAGAGTAGGATGCGTCCTTCTTTGTCACCGTCAGTCTCGTAATCCCATTGTCGAAGTGCTGTGGATCACGTCTCGCGGCTTCGATAGGGACCGAGGGTCTTGGCTTAACCGCCCGGACTGCGAGGTAGAAAACCTCTATAAAAAGTTACCCCGAATCCCAAGCGGCGGCGCACCGCGAGGGGATGTATGGCTGACGGGTGTTCCCATGGAACGAATCAGTCGCTAGTGCTCACCCTCGCCAGGGTACCTGCAGACCCCCTGGCGAGTAATAAATTCTCAAAATCTGCCCTTCTAGGTACAGGGGTCTCTGCCTAGATTGAGAATATTTCCCCCATACTCGTGGGAACAATATGGAAAAGCCAATAAAAAAACCCAACAACACCGCCGGCAACGGCAAGGAAGAGGAGAGGAGGGATGCGGGGTCGGAGTCCGACCTCGTATCCAGCGATGCGAGCGCGGGAGGCTCAGAGAGCTCCCGCCGCGTGAGGGCCGGGACTGCTGCGGAGAACGGCAAGTTCTTCCGCAAGCGGCCCAGGCGGGATGGCGACCGGGGGTCGTCATCCGGAGAGGAGGAGGCCTCGGCCCGTAAGATCCCCACCAACAAGCGTGGTGGGATCCGGGGCAAGGGGAGGGGGCTCTCTGCCTCCGGGAGGTCAGAAAGGTCAGCAAAGCTGGCCGAGGAGGGGCGCCACCCGGGCAACATTGCTCCCGGGTCAGGCGACGAGGCGGGCGCACCTGGCGGCTCCGAGGTGGAGCGTAAGACCAGGTTTGCAAAGGCGGTGGAAGCCGCGATAAGGGGCGTGGCCTTGAAGGTGAAGACATCTTCAAAACTCAAGGCCATACCCGCGGCTTCCGCCTCCATCTTGGCGGCAGCAGAGGCCAACTTCGCAGGGCCTTCATCCCTTCCTCCTCCTCCTCCGATAGGTGGAGAGGAGTTGGCCAAGCTGCGGGCGGAGGTGGCCCGCCTGACGGCCGCTACGGAGGATCTCCGAAAGGAGAACGCCAAGCTCCACGCAGACCTGGCCAGTCTGCGTGAGGCTGGCTCTCGCGCGGCGCCTCCAAATAGGGGCCACCAGCAGCAGCGGCAGCAGCAACAGCGACAAGCCCAGCCCGTGCCGGTGGAGAACCAGGTCCTAAGCCTGGTTCGCCAGGAGCTAGCTTCTTTCCAGGCGCGGTTTTCCGTCCTGGAGGGAATTGTTCTGCGCCCCGCCCTGGGTGCAAACAGGGCAGCCGCGGCCCCAACCACGATGCCGAGCACGGTGTCGTACGCGGCTGTTGCGGCTGCCGCACCTGGATCGGGGCCGTCTAGTCAGCCCTCCAGCGGGGCTGTGGCAGCCCCCCCCAAAGAGCCGACTCCGGTGAACCCGGCGCCGGCTAAGAAGACGGCCAAGAAGAAAGGCAAGGCGGCTGCACAGGCGAGGACTGTGACAGCGCCAGTGCCAGCGGCGGGTGGGACAGCGCCTGAGGCACGACAGCCGCCGCCGCCGCCACCGCTCCCCCAGGCCCCTACACCTCCCGCGGCTGAAGCCGGATGGCAGGTGGTCGGGGAGAAGCGGAAGGGGCGAAAGGCGGCCAAAAAGGCCCGGAATGAGGAGCGGCAGCGCCAGCATAGGGCGCGCAAGATCGCGGCTAGACTCCGCGCCCCGAAGACCGCGGCTGTAGTGATTACACTACAGCCGGAGGCGGAAAAGAGGGGCGTGTCATACCGCGACTTGCTGGCGAAGGCGAAAGAGACGGTGGATCTCGGAGAGCTCGGGATCACCGGGGGCCTCCGGCTTAAAGTCACCGCGACGGGGGCTCGTATGCTGGAGATCCCCGGAGAAACCAGTGGGTCGTCCGCTGACGCTCTAGCTGAAAAGCTCAGAGCGTCCTTGAACGCGGACGACGCCCGAGTGTCCAGGCCCGTCAGATGCGCAGATCTGCGCATCCTGGGTCTGGACGACTCCGTGACCAAGGAGGAGGTGGTGGCCGCCGTCGCCAGGTCCGGTGGGTGTCCTGCTGAGCAGGTCAGGGCAGGCGCCCTACGTCCGGACCTCACGGGTATGCATACCGTTACGGTATGCTGCCCCGTGACGGCGGCCAAAACGATAGTGGAGGGCCGAAGGCTATTGGTGGGCTGGGTCTCAGCACAGGTGAAGCTGCTGGAGCCCAGACCTCTGAGGTGTTATCGCTGTCACGTGGGGCACCACGTGTCAGTACAGTGCGCCTCGGAGGTTGATCGCAGCGGCCTCTGTTTCCGCTGCAGTCAGCCCGGTCACGTGTCCGCGGCTTGCTGTGCCACGCCGCACTGCGGTGCCTGTGCGGCGGCTGGCAAGCCGGCCGATCACCGGGCTGGGAGCAAGGCCTGCGCTCCGCCCACCAAGGCCACCAGAGGCAAGGGAAGGCCCTCCGCCGCCACCGCCACCGTCGCCACCGCCGCAGCCGCAACTGCCGCCGCTGCCTCTGCCGCTGCCGTAGAGGGGCCCTCACAGGGGGCCAGGGAGGAGGAAGCGGTAATGGAGTGCCAATAACGGCCCCATTACGCTTCCTCCAAGCGAACATCAACCACTGCGCCTGCGCTCAGGATCTGTTGCTCCAGAGCATGGCGCAGTGGTCGATACACATCGCTGTGGTCGCTGAGCCGTATTTCGTCCAGCCCAGGGAAGACTGGGCGGCGGACCTTAGCGGCTCAGTGACCATAGTGTCGTCGGCCGCCGCCGGTACCCCGACCCTTGAAGGTGTCAGGAGGGGTCGGGGGTGCGTAGCAGCACGGTTCGGAGAGATTGTAGTGGTGGGAGTCTACTTTTCCCCGAGCCGAACTCTCGCCGAGTTCCACAACTCTCTCGCAGAGTTAAGTGTCGTCGTCGGGAACCATTCCCTCCCCGTGCTTGTCCTCGGGGACTTCAATGCCAAGAACTTGGCTTGGGGTTCTCGTTGCACAGATGTGCGAGGAAGGATGGTGGAGGACTGGGCTCTGGAGAAGGGCCTGGTCGTCCTAAATCGGGGTTCTGTCCCCACGTGCGTGCGGATGCGGGGTGAGTCGGTGGTGGACATTTCGTTCGCTAGCCCCGCTCTGTCGCCACGTGTCGTTGACTGGCGTGTCATGGAGGGGGTGGAGACCTATTCCGACCACCGGTATATCCGGTTTGACGTCTCCACCCAGACCTCAAGCGCGCCGGTCCAACAGGCCCCGAGTGGTCCGCGCTGGGCGCTGAAGCAGCTGGACCGGGAGCTCCTCCTGGAAGCCTCGATCGTGCAGGCCTGGGTGACATCACCAGACAGGCCTGCCGACATTAATAATGAGGCAGGGTGGTTCCAGGAGGCCATGTCCGACATATGTGACGTGGCAATGCCCCGAGTCCGGCCAGGAAGCGCCCGGCGTCAGGTGTACTGGTGGTCGCGAGAGCTGACGTCTCTGCGTGAGGCGTGCGTGGCTGCGCGGCACCTGTACGCCAGGCATCGCAGGCTCCGCATCCGCCCACCGGATGCGGCAGCCATTGAGGCGGAGCTATATGAGGGGTACAGAGCGGCGAAGACCGCCCTCCGCGAAGCTGTCCTGCGGGCCAGGGATCAGGCCCGCGAGGAATTGCTGGGGACTCTCGACAGAGATCCGTGGGGGCGCCCTTACAAGATGGTGCGGGATAAACTCCGCACCTGGGCCCCCCCACTGACGCAGAGTCTCCGGCCTGAGCTCGTGGAGGACGTGGTGAGCACTCTGTTCCCTACGCGGGGGGAACATCCCCCCCCGCCTATGGCTCCGCCGCCTGCGGTGCTGGAAGCGGATCACCAGGACGACGACGACGACACTCCGGTAGTGACTGGAGTAGACCTGAGAGTGGCGGTACGCAGGCTCAGTGCCAAAAATACCGCCCCGGGACCCGACGGCTTGCCTGGCAAAGCCTGGGTCCTGGCCTCGGAGGCTCTCGGGCCCCGACTGGAGGGGCTCCTAAGCGCATGCTTGGAGAGAGGCCAGTTCCCGCTTCGTTGGAAGACGGGGAAGCTGGTCCTCATTCGGAAGCCGGGGCGCCCTGCGGACTCTCCGTCCGCATACCGGCCCATAGTGTTGCTCGACGAGGTGGGCAAGCTCTTCGAAAGAGTCATTGCAAACCGCCTCGCCGAGCACCTTGCGGGGACGGGGCCGGATCTTGCGGAACACCAGTTTGGTTTCCGCAAGGGGCGCTCTACGGTGGACGCCATCATGCGCGTGAGAGCCCTCACGACGGGGGATGCAGTGTCCCGGGGGGGGGTAGTCTTGGCGGTGTCTCTTGACATCGCCAACGCCTTCAACTCCATGCCCTGGAGCTGCATTAGGGAGGCACTACGGTATCACCGGGTGCCGACCTACCTTCGTCGTGTGGTCGGGGACTACCTAACGGATAGAGCCGTTATCTACCCCGGTCGCAGCGGAGAATGGAACCGGCGAGAGATGTCGTGCGGTGTTCCACAGGGATCGGTCCTAGGGCCTTCCTTGTGGAACATCGGGTACGACTGGGTGCTGCGCGCCGACCTCCCTAGCGGCGTCAGCGTGGTCTGCTATGCAGACGACACGCTGGTGCTGGCACAAGGGGGGTCGCACGAGGCGGCGGCCGAAATAATGACACGCGGGGTTGCGATAGTCGTCGAGAGGATCCGGCAACTGGGTCTCGAGGTGGCATTGCACAAGTCCGAGGCCATGTGCTTTCATGGGCCTCGGAATGCGCCACCTCCGGGATCCTCACTGACGGTAGGAGGGGTATCCGTCGGCGTCGAGTCGACGCTGAAGTACCTGGGACTCGTCCTCGACAGCCGATGGAACTTCGTGGAGCATTTCCGACGTTTGGCCCCCAAACTGGAACGGACCGGGGCTGCCTTCAGGCGGCTCCTGCCCAACCTTGGGGGGCCAAACGCCTCCTGCCGGAAGCTCTACGCGGGAGTCGTGCGGTCCATGGCCCTTTACGGGGCCCCGGTGTGGGCGCGTTCCTTGAGGCTGCGTGCAGCCCACTACCTGAACGCGCCCCAAAAGGTGGTAGCCGTAAGGCTGGCCCGTGGGTACCGCACGATCTCCCGTGAGGCGGCGTGCCTCCTTGCCGGATTGCCGCCATGGGATCTGGAGGCGATAGTCCTCGCGCGCCTACATGAATGGCGCGCGGAGGTGCTACGCCGGGGGGAAACTCCGCTGCCGCGACAAATTGTCGCGCAGCGGACAGACTTCCGGCGTGATCTCATGGCGACATGGAGAGAGCGACTGTCGCAACCCCGTGCAGGGCACGCCACAATAGTGGCGGTAAGTCCCCTCTTTGAGGAGTGGCTTGAGAGACGCCACGGCGTCCTCACCTTCCGCCTGACGCAGGTCCTCACCGGACACGGTGTTTTCGGGAGGTTCCTGCACCGAATCGGGCGGGAGGAAACGCCCGGGTGTTTCCACTGCGAGGATCGACCGGAGGACACGGTGGAGCACACGGTGGAGGTGTGCCCCGCGTGGGCGGAGCACCGCCGTGTCCTCGAAGCGGCGATTGGCGGCGGCGACCTCTCGCGTCCGGCCCTGGTGCAAGCCATGGTCCGGAGCGAGACGGAATGGGACGCCGTCACCTCCTTCTGCGAAGCAGTAATGCTAGAGAAGGAGGTGGCGGAACGTGAGAGGGAGAGAACCTCACAGCGTCCCGGCCGCCGCGGGAGACGCCCCGGGCGTCGGGGGCCACCATGTGGCCCCCGGCCACCGTAGGCGCGGGCCTGTGGACGGTGGGCTATGGGCTAGCTCGCCGTCCGTCCGTCTCATGACGACAGGCCGTGTCGACGGCGCGTTCGTGTTCCACGCGCGCCTCAAAGAGAGTCAGCAAAAAGGAAGGGGTCCGAAAGGACCGATGCCTGCCGGGGTTGCGGGACTATTCGAAAGAGATACCGTGGCCCCGGAACACAAAGGGCGATGAAGGAACATGGATGGGTTTTAGTCAGTAAAAGTCTGACACTCCCTCCTGCTCCGCCCAGAGCGGGAGAAGTCATTTGATGATTTCCCATCCGAAAAAAAAAAAAAAAAAAAAAAAAAAAAGGGATTGAATTTAAAACACAAACGTTGATATCTTCGCTTCCAGACGTGCGATTTTGAAGCTGTTTTCAGCGTTTTTAGACCAAACTAGGCCTCCGCCTAAGTTCTGACCATATCGCACGCATTTACACGCGCGTCGGGACTTCATCCCTACTAACACCCGGGAATTTTTCGAATTTTCATAGTAAATCATCAAAATTAATTGTTTTTCCAAATTCTTTTGCAAAAATAACGTTAGTTTATAGTTGAAATAGTCCTCACCCTTCATCCCTGAATTCTGGTCCGCGATCCGTGTCCCGGTCTCCAGGTTGTGGGGTGAAATTCAAAATTTTTTGGTTCAAAAACTGGTTTTTTGACAGAAACTCAAAATTTTTGGTCGGCACCTAGTAAGTTTTATTCCTTATATCGCTAGCCCGCGCGGAGACGCGTCTCTGGACACCTCGCCCGCGCCCCTAGCCCGAATAAAACATACCTTTTTCTAAAAAATAGTTTTTTCATACATTCCTGTTAGTACCCAAAATCTACCTAAGGGATTGAATTTAAAACACAAACGTTGATATCTTCGCTTCCAGACGTGCGATTTTGAAGCTGTTTTCAGCGTTTTTAGACCAAACTAGGCCTCCGCCTAAGTTCTGACCATATCGCACGCATTTACACGCGCGTCGGGACTTCATCCCTACTAACACTCGGGAATTTTTCGAATTTTCATAGTAAATCATCAAAATTAATTGTTTTTCCAAATTCTTTTGCAAAAATAACGTTAGTTTATAGTTGAAATAGTCCTCACCCTTCATCCCTGAATTCTGGTCCGCGATCCGTGTCCCGGTCTCCAGGTTGTGGGGTGAAATTCAAAATTTTTTGGTTCAAAAACTGGTTTTTTGACAGAAACTCAAAATTTTTGGTCGGCACCTAGTAAGTTTTATTCCTTATATCGCTAGCCCGCGCGGAGACGCGTCTCTGGACACCTCGCCCGCGCCCCTAGCCCGAATAAAACATACCTTTTTCTAAAAAATAGTTTTTTCATACATTCCTGTTAGTACCCAAAATCTACCTAAGGGATTGAATTTAAAACACAAACGTTGATATCTTCGCTTCCAGACGTGCGATTTTGAAGCTGTTTTCAGCGTTTTTAGACCAAACTAGGCCTCCGCCTAAGTTCTGACCATATCGCACGCATTTACACGCGCGTCGGGACTTCATCCCTACTAACACTCGGGAATTTTTCGAATTTTCATAGTAAATCATCAAAATTAATTGTTTTTCCAAATTCTTTTGCAAAAATAACGTTAGTTTATAGTTGAAATAGTCCTCACCCTTCATCCCTGAATTCTGGTCCGCGATCCGTGTCCCGGTCTCCAGGTTGTGGGGTGAAATTCAAAATTTTTTGGTTCAAAAACTGGTTTTTTGACAGAAACTCAAAATTTTTGGTCGGCACCTAGTAAGTTTTATTCCTTATATCGCTAGCCCGCGCGGAGACGCGTCTCTGGACACCTCGCCCGCGCCCCTAGCCCGAATAAAACATACCTTTTTCTAAAAAATAGTTTTTTCATACATTCCTGTTAGTACCCAAAATCTACCTAAGGGATTGAATTTAAAACACAAACGTTGATATCTTCGCTTCCAGACGTGCGATTTTGAAGCTGTTTTCAGCGTTTTTAGACCAAACTAGGCCTCCGCCTAAGTTCTGACCATATCGCACGCATTTACACGCGCGTCGGGACTTCATCCCTACTAACACTCGGGAATTTTTCGAATTTTCATAGTAAATCATCAAAATTAATTGTTTTTCCAATTTCAGTACCCCGTGGTGTGGTATGAAATATCCACTGGGACTGTCATTATTTTCAAACCCTTCTATTTTAGGAGAATCCTTTAAAAGGGCATCTAAGTGTCTATATTCCCTGGAACGCAGGCTAAAGTCTAAGCCAGAGTTTGGTAAATTATATCGCGACTTTATGTCTGAATATGAGACTTTAGGACATATGACCGAAAATAAAAATAATGACAGTCCCAGTGGATATTTCATACCACACCACGGGGTACTGCGAGAGTGTAGCACAACTACCAAACTTCGTGTTGTTTTTAATGCAAGTTGTGTTACTTCTTCAGGGGTATCCTTCAACGACGTGCAGATGGTGGGTCCTACAGTGCAGGACGATCTTATATCTATACTTCTTCGGTTCCGACAACACAAATTCGTCTTATCAGCTGATGTTGCGAAAATGTATAGATGTATATACGTCCACCCATCTGATAGGTACCTCCAACAGGTTCTGTGGCGTGATAATGCATGTGATCCTGTCAAGGTTTACAAATTGAATACCGTCACATATGGTACGGCTAGTGCACCATTTCTTGCTACACGTTGCCTCAAGCAAATAGGGATGGATTATCAATCCTATGACAATAAGGTCTCCTCGCGTTCAGTGGGTGAGTTATCCTCAGGTAGCAGAAATAAGATTGCTGACGTCATCATGCATGATTTTTACGTTGACGACCTCTTGACAGGAAGTGATGATTTGAATGAGGTTATGTTTATCCGCACAGAGGTCACCAACGCACAAGCGTCTGCTTGCATGCCGCTTAGAAAGTGGAGATCCAACGTACCTAGCTTAGTCTCCGGAGCTTCTCAGTCGTCATTAGATTTAGAAATGGGATCTAATGAACCTAATAAGTTATTAGGGCTTAACTGGTATTCTAGTTCCGACGAATTTGGGTTTTCAAGTTTTACGTTACCTTCTAAGGATTCTGTTACAAAGCGTGATGTACTTTCTGCCATAGCACGTATTTTTGACCCCCTAGGACTTTTATCTCCTTGCGTAGTCACAATGAAAATGTTTCTACAACAAATGTGGTTAGACAAGCTCTCGTGGGATGAGCCCATATCCCCGCCACTTAATGCTAGTTGGAATGCTATTGTCAAAGCATTGCCGCTTATCAATAACTATCGTGTCCCACGGCATGTTATATGTGATGCACATAATATACTGGAACTACATGTATTCACAGACGCTTCAGAGCGTGCGTATGGTGCGTGTGTCTATGTACGTAGTGCCAATGTTGAGGGTGAGTACATGGTTCGTCTCTTAGCCGCTAAAAGTCGAGTGGCACCAATTAAGCCGACCACCATTCCAAGATTGGAATTGTGTGGCGCAGCAGTTGGAGCTCGTTTATGCGAGAAGGTTGTTGGCTCAATGAGACTAAAGTTTACTCATGTTTATTGCTGGACTGACTCCACTATCGTGTTGGGATGGTTGCAGATGCTACCTTCTAAGCTTCAGCCATTTGTGCGTAATCGCGTTGCTGAAATTTTAGACAAGACGGGGCACTGTACTTGGCGACACATCCCAACCGCCAAGAACCCTGCAGACCTAATATCACGAGGCGTGGATATTAGTATTCTGCAATCTTTGGACTTGTGGTGGAGTGGTCCCAGTTTTTTGAAGCAAGTCCAGTCTCATTGGCCGTCTCAACACAAATCATTACAGTCAGACAAGCTGCCTGAAACTCGACCTCACGCTTTATTGAGCGCCAGTGTTAGTTGTAATAATCAATGTTATACAATCATCGATTTTAATAGTTTTTCTAGTTATTTAAGGTTAATCCGTAGTGTAGCAACAGTTTTAAGATTCATAAAATTGTGTAGGAAGTTTCCTTCTCCCAGTTTTCTATCACAAGTAGAGTTGCAGGATGCATTAAATATTATAATAATTAGAAGTCAGGTTGAATCATTTCCCGAGTATAAATTACTCATCAGTAATCAGAAGTTACCTTATAAAAGCGCCCTAATAAAATTTAACGTATTTTTAGATGATAATAAAATCATGCGTGTCGGAGGACGCTTAGCAAATTCAACTTTTTCTTTTGATAAAAAGCACCCTATTCTTTTACAGTCCACTCATAAATTTACGAAGTTACTATTTGAATTTGAACATAGAAAGCTTATGCATGCAGGCCCTCAGTTATTGCTGGCTTCAATTAGGGATTCATACTGGCCTATAGGCGGACGAAGCCTAGCAAAGAGTTGTTATCGTAATTGCGTGCGTTGTTGTCGCATGTCGGGTAGAACAGTTACTCCTTTAATGGGTAATTTACCGCATCAGCGTCTCCTTCCAGGCGGTTATCCTTTTGAATGTACTGGTGTGGATTATGCTGGTCCCATCATGGCTGCTAGTAGGCAGGGTCGGGGATGTAGGCTGGTAAAAGTGTACATAGCCATTTTTGTGTGCTTCACCACCAAGGCTATCCACTTAGAGCTGGTGAGTGACTTAACCAGCAACAAGTATTTACTAGCATTATTTAGATTTATCTCGCGACGGGGAAAACCCAGTGACATCTACTCCGACAACGGTACCTCTTTCGTTGGTGCCTGCAACGAACTTTCGAATTTTCTTAAATCTAATTGCAATTCCTTGGGCGAGCAATTGGCTAATGACGGAATTAAGTTTCATTTTATACCCGCGTATACTCCTCATTTTGGCGGACTCTGGGAAGCGGGTGTAAAATCAACTAAATATCATCTCAGGCGAGTGTTGGGAAATTGTCACTTAACCTTTGAAGAACTTAACACCACGTTAGTCCAGATTGAGGCGATATTAAATTCACGTCCACTGACGCCGCTGTCATCCGATCCAGCGGATTGCACACCACTGACTCCGGGTCATTTTCTTGTTGGTCGACTGCTGACGTCACTCCCGCAGCAAGATTTACAGAAACACTCCACTGCTTCATTGTCTCGTTTCCAACGAATCGAGCAGCTACGTCAGCATTTTTGGGCTCGTTGGAGTAAAGAATATGTGTCCGAGCTGCAACATAGGACCAAGTGGCATACCAGCAAAGATATGCTCAAGATGGGTTCTTTGGTCATCATAAAGGAGGACCATCTTCCTCCTCTTAAATGGAGAATGGGGAGAGTCGTAGCCGTTCATCCGGGATCGGATGGAATTGTTCGTGTGGCAGACCTCAAAACATCCACTGGAGTCGTCAGAAGAGCCTTCAATAGGATTTGCCCACTGCCCGTTGATTCTGCGCTTGGTTGAAAGCGCCTCTGCTGCTTCCAACGTCTGGGGGCATGTTCGAGCTAACGCCTGCTCGTTTGGAATGAGCAAGAATCAACGTTGCGTACTAATTAGTTTGTAATTAGATGTAAGGATTTTATGTACTTGCTTGTCATTTTTTCTTCCATTTTTGATCGTCATCAAGGCAATACATCTTTGACTAAATATCAGCATTTTTTGAAGTTTCTTTGGAAAGTCACCTAAAATTCCCCCACACTCCATCCCTTAGCATTCGAAACCCAGAAGAATATCCAAACGTTGAGGAATAGTGGGAAAGCCCTTAAATTGTTTTGGATAAAGGCGCATGCGGGGATGGAGGGAAATGAGAGGGCTGACGTGTTAGCAAAAGAAGCAGCCATAGGAAGCAAGACGAGACCACACTATGACTTGTGTCCGGCTTCATTCGTCAAGCGACAAATCCGAACGGAGTCGCTTGACGAATGGAACACGAGATACAGATCGGGCGATACAGCATCTACAACTAAAATATTCTTCCCAGATGCAATAGCAGCGTACCAGGCCATTAGAAAAATAAAATTAGACCCAATCATAGTACAAGTGCTTACGGGACATGGCGGGTTCTCTGAGTACTTGAATCGCTTCAAGTGCAAGGAGAGCCCGGCATGTCCCTGTGATCCCTCTAATAATCAAAGCATACAGCATCTTACCACAGAGTGTCCAATATTCGCAGTCAATAAATTCAACATCGAATCCGAAATAGAAACTGAGGTTAAATTAGAAAATATACCAACTATCATGGGAAATAAAATAACAAGAAATAAATTTTTAAAATATTGTAAGGAAATAGCTGAAGATGTAATAAGAAAGAACAAAGTCTAAAGCAGAAGATATACTTTAATGTATTATGAGAATATATTAAAAGTAATCGTTGTAAAATTGAAAATTGAAAATTGTTAAATAGTCTGAAACCTTAGTTGTAAAAATTTAGCGTTAAGGAAGTAAAAGTGTATAAATGGTATTAGAACTAAATTGGAACTGTCAATGTAGGAAAATCGTAAAATGTAAGTAGATTTAAGATGGTTGTAAAATAGAAAAGATGAAAACAAATATGTAATAGCATTAATAAATAAGATAGAATAAGAATAGATACATTAAGTTAGAAATAAGTTTAGATTTATATAAGATGGTTTGTAAAATTGGAAACACAAATTGTAATACATAATATAAGAATTAGAAATAAGCTAGAATAAGATTTTAATGTAAAGCATAATAAAAATAAATGTGTCCAGTGTTATCCCCGAAATAAAAATAAAAGAGGAGTAGTACAGAATAGGGAAAAGTAGAAGGGCGTCCTACCCTTAAGAAAGAAAGACGAATGGATAAAAGAAAGATCAAGTACATATGTGGAATGAAAGTACGAGAGGAATAAAAAGCGAGAACTGGTATGAACGAAAAACATAGCATAGATAAGGTCTCTGATGACCAATGTCAGAGGGACACGAGTAAAAAAAAAAAAAAAAACCTAACCTAACCTAACCTAACCTTTTTTTTTTTTTTTTGACGCTGGGAAAAAATGCAATACGCATACCCTCCCATCGGGGGACGGGAGGGGTATGTGGGACTCCCCGGGCGGACCCGGTATACCCACTAAAACGACCCAGCGCATTCCCGCTTCGTCCAAGTGGCGGAGGACTGGGAAACCGGCACAGCCTTCACTTCCAGTCCTCCGCCGACGATTGCAAGGCAGACCCCTCACACCCTCACGGGTGTGGGGGGGTCGGGAATGACCGTCGAAGGTGACGGGTGCAATGCGGGCGAAGGCACCCCCGCGCCTGTCGCCCGCCCGTCACCATGAGGAGGGAGGGCTCGACGCCTTCTCCCCCTTCTTCGTCTGCGGAGCGGCGCAGCGAGAGGATCGTCCTCCCGCGCGCGCTCCGCCTCCTCCTTTTGCGAGAGTACGTCCTCGCAAAAGGAGGCTACCGCTGACCAGGCCTCCTCGCTCCCCAGCATGGCGTCGACCACGCCGGGAAGCGAGAGGTCCGGTCCGACCACCGCGGTCAGTCCGCGGCGCAGCTCGGACCACGCCGGGCACACCTCGAGGGTGTGCTGCGCCGTGTCCTCCGCCGCGCCGCAGTCGTGGCACGCCGGGGTCTCCTCCCTCCCGATCCGGTGCAGGTGTGATCCGAAGCTGCCGTGCCAGGACAACACCTGCACCAGACGGAAAGAGAGGAAACCGTGGGACCGCTCGAGCCAACCCTTCAGGACCGGACCAAGCGCGTCCAACGTCCGGCGGCCAAAGGCGGCGTTGGCGAGGTCCTCCGTCCAATGGAGGACGATGGCGTCCCTCGCCTCCTGCCGCACGGCCTCCCCATCTTCGGCGACGGGGACGCCCCCCGAGCGCCTTCCGGTGCGCCGTCCACTCGTACACTCTGGCGAGCACCCATGCCTCCAACTCCCAAGGAGGGGTGCCGGCCAGAGCGCACGCCGCCGAGAAGCCCACCGAGCGGTAAGCCCTCGCCACCCGCTGTGCAATGGCCCGCTGGGGCCTGCGGATGGCGGTCGCATTCTCCCTCCTATGGATTCCCTCTTATGGGAGTCCGCCCAGATGGGCGCCCCGTAAAGGGCCATGCTCCGCAAGATGCTGGCATAGAGGCGCCGGCATTTCGCCTTGGGCCCCCCAGGTTTGGGAGGAGCCACGAGAGGGCGTCCGCGGCCTTCAACAGGCGCGTCGACGGTCCGCTGAAGTGCGGGCCGAAGCGCCACATGTCGTCCAGCACCAGCCCCAGATATTTCATCTGGGGCTGGACCCCTATACGGACGCCCTCCACGACGATGTGGGCGTCGGGAGGGCAGCGCTGCCGGGGACCGCGAAAGTACACGGCCTCCGTCTTGTGCAGCGCCACCTTCAATCCCAGGCGGCGGATCCTCTCTGCCACCAAGGATCCGCCAGCCGAGGCCAGACAGGCCGCATCCCCGAAGTTCCTCCCCCGGGCAGTGCCGGCCGCGAGAACTGCTACGCATGACGTTCGCGACCCATCCAGCGCTGCCCGTCTCCGGGCACCAGACTCCTTTGGCGATGTCCGGGCTCACCTGAGACATCGCCTCCACTCGTGAGGGCCGTGCAAAGCGACGACGATAGACTCCCCGATCTATCGCCCGCTGGCACCTCCTAGGGCGGCATCAGGTCGCCATGGCGCCTCCTCCGCCGCCCTGTCCTCCTGCGACGAATTGCGTCAGCGAGGGAGTCTTCCTCCCTGACGCGCTCCGCGAACCTAACCTAACCTAACCTTTTTTTTTTTTTGTTGCCGGTGTGGAAAATCCACACGGATGTCCTCTGCCCTGGGGCGGGCGGAGGGGTCTGTCGGACTTTAACCGACTAAAAACCACCCCGGTGTTCCATTCCCACACTTGCACCGGGGATCATGGGAACTAGTGCGCCTTCCACGATCCCTGGCTAGTGCAGGCCCGCCTCTGCGGGCCACCTCATGTCTGCGGGGGGAGCGAGGTGTACTCCCCCCGCAACGCCAATAGGGGCGCGCGCGGAACACTACGCTCCACCGCCTCGGGTCCAGTTATTCGGCGGGGCAGCGGACGTCCCCAAGTCCGCCGTCCTTCTGAACCCGTTTAGGGGGGCCGGAAGAGGGCGTTGTCTGCCCTCCGCCGACGCCCGGTGCGTCTGCTGCGGGTCGGGAGAGCGGTCTCAACCTCCCTCAACCTCTCCGCAGCCTCCTTCTGTGAGATGACCGTTTCACAGAAGGAGATCACCGCATCCCACGACTCTGCGCTCCCGACCATCGCGCGAGCGACGGCCGGCAGCGACAGGTCGGCTCCCACTTCTGTCACGAGGGCACGGCGCGGCTCCTCCCATGCGGCACACTCTGCCAGCGTATGCCGCGCCGTGTCCTCCAGACAATGGACGCAGTGATGACACCGGGCGTCCGGCTCCCTGTTTATGCGACACAGGTACTTCCCGAGCAACCGTGCCCCGAGAACACCTGCGTCGCCCGAAACGACAGGGAGCCATGCCTTCTCTCGAGCCATTCCTCGAGCACCGGTCGGATCGCCTCGATGGTAGCGAGGCCGGCGGTAGGGCGCGAAAGCCTCTCCCGCCACTCCGCCACCATGACCTCGCGGAGCTGAGACCGACGCAGATCGATCTCTCGCTGCATCGGTCCACCTCCCCGCGTCCGCACCTCCTCGCGCCACCGGTACAGTGACGCGAGGACTCAAGGTGGCGACCCGGCCAGTGCACAAGCCGCCTCGTAGAAGACCGTGCGATACCCCCTGACAGACCTGACGGCCATCGCCCTCTGCGGCTTTCGCAGGATCGCGATGCTGCCGGCCGTCAGGTCTGACGCCCACACTGGGGCCCCGTACAGGGCCATGGATCGCAAGACCCCCAGGTACAATCTCCTACAGGCGGTGCTCGGGCCCCCCAGATTGGGAAGCAGCGTTGCGAGCGCGCCCGCTGCGCCCATCAACTTGGGCGCCAGCCGCTGGAAGTGTGGGCCGAAGCTCCAACGGCTGTTGAGCACCAATCCCAGATACTTCATGGTGGACTCGACAGCGATTGGAGTCCCCCCGACCACAATATGTGATCCCGGTGGCGGCGCCCGCCGGGGGCCGTGAAAGACCACGGCCTCCGATTTGTTGAGGGCCACCTCCAGGCCCAGGCGCCGTATGCGGCCCACAACCTGTGAGACCGCTGAGGTCGCCAGCAACGCTGCCTCCCTGTACGAGATCCCCCGGGCCGTGACCAGTGTGTCGTCCACGTAACACACCAGGGTTACTCCCGGTTGGAGCTCGCCTCTCAGCACCCAGTCGTACCCGATGTTCCACAGGGGTGGGCCAACGACCGAACCCTGTGGAACACCGCACGACATGTCGCGCTGGCCTCCACCGTCGCGTCCCCTGTAGGTGACACACCTTTCCGCCAAATATGCCCCAACGATTCGGCGGAGGTACGGGGGCACCCTGTGATAACACAGTGCCTCCCGAATGCAGCTCCAGGGCAGGGTGTTGAAAGCGTTGGAGATGTCCAAGGACACCGCCAACATCACCCCGCCCCGGGACACCGCTTCCTCCGCCAGGACTCTTACCCGCATTATGGCGTCCACAGTAGAGCGCCCATGCCGAAAGCCAAACTGGCTATCATCCAGATCCGGCCCCTCTCTGTACAAGTGGCCGGCGAGGCGGGCAGCAATAATCCGCTCGAAAAGCTTACCCACCTCGTCCAGCAGCACTATGGGCCGGTATGCGGATGGCGAGTCCGCTGGGCGCCCCGCCTTCTTAAGCAAGACCAGACGACCCTTTTTCCACTCACTAGGGAATTGGCCCTGCTCAAGACACGCTGAGTAGAGTCCTCTCAGCTGGGGCTCTAGCTCTTTCAGAGCGAGGGCAAGCGTGACGCCAGGAACTCTGTCGGGTCCCGAGGCAACGGTTTTAGCCCGAAGTCGCGTTATTGCCGCCCTCATCTCTGCTTGTGTCACCTCTGGGACGCTGACGTCCTCTTCGTCCGTTGGCTCCGTGGCTGTGGGCAAAGCCATCGGCGGCGGTACATGCTCCTCTCTAGCAGGGAAGAGTGTTGCGACCACTTCCTCCAGCAGCTGAGGCTATAGACTCTCAGTGAGTGGAGGCGCCCAGGCACGAAGTTTCCCTCGGACCGCACGATAAGGGCGCCCCCACGGATTCACGTCAAGTGTCGACAACATCTCCTCCCTGGCTCGAGTCCTAGCCTCGCCGACGGCCAGCCACAGGGCCTCCTTGGCCGCGCGGTACACCTCATACAGCGCGGCCTCTTCCTCCGGAACCCGACGACGTCTCCTCCGGTATCGGGTGTACTGGCGTCTCACCTCCACGCACGTCACGCGCAACTGTGCGATGACGGCGGACCACCAGTACAGCTGGCGCCTTGTGGGTTGGGCGACGCGGGGCATAGACGCATCGCAAATTTCTGTCATCGCTTGCGGCACCACTGTGCCTCCGCTTCTACGTCGACGGGTTCGTTCGTCGTTGACTCCCGGACCCAGGCCTGGAGGATTGCGGCCTCCTCGAGAAGCTCCCTGTCGATACGCTTGTACGACCAGCGAGGACCATCCATTTGCGGGGCCGACGGGCGACCGCCGCCCGCAGTCTGGGTGGAGACGTCAAATCGAATATATCGATGGTCCGACAGCGTCTCCACCTCTACGGCAACTCGCCAGTCGCGCACACGGCTCGCAACAGCGGAGCTTGCGAACGACACGTCCACTATGGACCCGCCCCGCTGCCGCACGCACGTGTACACCGAGCCCCGATTCAGGACGGTCAGGCCGGTCTCGACCGCCCACTCCTCCAACACCTCACCCCTGGGATCGGTGATCGGGGATCCCCATGCCGCAGACTTGGCATTGAGATCCCCGAACAACAGCACCGGGCGAGGATGGAACCGGCTCACGACGGCACCTAGCTCGACAAGGAACTCCTCAAAGTCAGCGAGACTCTTGTTGGGGGAGAAATACGCCCCAATTGTGACTATACCGTCCATGAGGGCAGCCACCCAACCGTGTCCTCGGGATGGACTGTCAAGAGTCCCGCCAATGATGGCCACCAAGCCGTCCAGGTCCCCTGCCCAGTTATCACGGGGAGGGACAAAATACGGCTCGGCGACCACCGCCACGTTGATCAACCACTCCGCCATGCTCTGGAGCAATAGATCCTGAGCTCTGGCGGCGTGGTTAATGTTCGCCTGGAGGAAACGGAATTGTGCCATTAATGGCATTCCATTTCCTCGGCTCCTCCTTCCCTGGGTCGGGAGTCGGGCTGTGGGAGAGGCGCAGGTTCTCCGACAGCTCTAGACCTCCTGTTCTTGGACTTGGGTGCCTTGCAGGCCTTCCCGCCAAGTCTGTGCTCCGAGCGTTTCCCTGCAGCTGCGCAAAGGCTACAGTTTGGCGCTCCGGAGCACTGGGCCGCCTTGTGGCCGGGTCGACACAGCGGAAACATAGTTCGCTGCGGTCGACTTGTGCAGTGCATTGTGCCTTGACATGCCCCTTTTCCAGGCACCGGAAGCAGTGCAATGCCCGCCTTGGCAGGAGTTTGACCCTGGCAGACACCCAGCCTACCAGCAGTCGCCCGCCATCTGCAATCTTGTTCGCCGCCGCGACCGGGCACCGCACCCAAACAGTGCCCAGCCCATCCGTGCCGCTGCGAATTTCGCCCGCCACCACGCTGTCTGGCGGACACCCACCGTTTTGGGCCATGGCCGCCACCACTTCCTCTGGGGTTACCGAGTCGTCCAGGCCTTCCACGCGCAATTCAGCCGTGACCATGGGCCTGGACACTCGGGCGTCCTCTGGCTTGAGGACTTCCCGGAGTTTAGCGGCCAACTTGTCCGCCCTCTCCTGCCTTCCGGCACCCGATACCTGAAGCATCTTGGCACCCGTGGCTGCGGTCCTGAAGACGAAACCAGCCGGGGTCCCAAACTCGCTAAATTGCAGCTTCTGCTTCATTTCCGCCAGGACCGACTTGTAGGTCACTCCCCTGCTTACGGCTTCGGGCTGCAGTGTAATTACTACAGCCTCAGAGCGTGGGGTAGTGACCCTGGGTGGCCTCGTGCCCTCCGGTTGAGTCGGTACCTGGGGCGGTGTCGGCTGCGGTGCGCTCTTTTTGCGCCCCCTCTTCACCACCGTCGTCCAGGCCTCCTGGGTGGGAGGTGCGGTCGCCGGTAGCGCGGCCTCTTGGGAGGTAGGAGGCGCAGCCGCACCCGCCGCCGCCTTTTTCTTCTTCTTCTTTTTGCGGCGGCCCTCTTCACCCACCGTCACATGGGTAGAAGAAGCAGCCACCGAGGTCTGTGACGTCAGAACGAGGGGTGCGGACGCAACCTGTGTTCCGGGCCCCGGTACTGGCTTTTTTGCCCCCTCCGCAGTTTTCTGCGTGACCTGCGCGGGTGTTGTCCTCGCAGGCTCTTCTATCCTCCGCCTGTCTGCCGCAAGCGGGGGCCGGAGGATCTCAGCTGGGGGCAGTCGAGACTCGATTGCCTCCAGGCGGGCACTCACCATGCCCCCACACTGCACCACGCAGATTCTCGCCACCCTCTCTACGTCGTAGTCCGACAAACTACGAGTTGGTGGCACTGCAGGTGCAGAAGCTGACGAGGGAGCCACCTGCTGCTGTCCCACATTTCCCAGAGCGGCAAACTGCCGCTTGAGGTCCTCCAGCTCGGATCGAAGACGGCTGTTCTCCGTCCATAGCCTCGCCGTCTCCTCCGAGGTCGTGTGATCATGGAGAACCTGAACCGCCTCCCTGATACCCTCTGCCGCCTCTTTGAGGGCGCGCGTGAACGAGCCCTTCAGGTTGCCAGATTTGGTGGCAACCTTCAGGACAATGTCCACGCCGTCCATCACTTGGCGGCTAAGAGCCTCTGCTGTCAGGCTCTCCCCATTGGCTGCCTGGGCAGACCGCCGCTCTCGGGCCCGACGGGTCATTTCGGCCACTTCATCGGCCGCAACCGCTCTGCTTTGAGCACGTTTCGCGGCATTGGCCTCCGCCTTTGTGCCCACGAGAGCGACGGTGGCCCCCCCAAGGTCGTCGACTGAGACCGCGGGTGAGACGCGACCCGAATCGCCGACCATCGGTGTATCGGGGCGCTTCACGAAGTGGCCCCGGATATCGCGTGGCGCTGCCGGACTGTTTGCCCCGCGTCCTCTACCTCTTCTGGCTGTCGGCATCTTGGGGGCCGGTAGGTTCTCCTCACTGGAGGACAGACCCGCCGAACCCGCCTCCGACTGACAGCTGCGCAAACGCTTCCCCCAAAACTTGGAGGGAGCGACCGTAACTGCTTGCGGTGTGTCGTCCGACTCCGACATGCACACCCTCTCCAGGACCACGCGTGGCTCCGCTGGAGCCTCTACTTCCGTCCTCAATGAAGCAGCACCGCAGTCTGACATTGCGTCTGCGTCCACCGCGCGGCGCTCACCCGGTTTTCTTTCAGGTGGTTTGAAAGAGATCAGGTCTGAGAAAGACCGTGATCATGAGCCTCCTCGGCCCTCGTTGCCTTTGGCAAGCGGAAGACGATTGTTGCCCTCCCCAGAATACGGGGGGCTTGACGATCCCGAAGGGATCGTGGCGGATTCTCCAGCTGCTGAGCAGCTGGTAAACCTAACCTAACCTAACCACTCCAGCATTAAAGAAACCGTTCCCCACATCATTTTGGAATGCCCAGTGTTTGGACGAGAAAAATTTAAGATTGAACAAATACTAGATATAAAAATAACAATAGAAAACATCAAATTCATAATGTTAGATAAAGGAAGAAAAGACTTCATGAATTATTGCTTGAAAATAATAGAAAAAGTCGTAAAAAGAAATAAGTAAAAATAAGTATGATGACCGTATATTATGTAATATATTGTACATCACACACTAAAATTTATTAAGATATTTTGTAACTAAAATAAGAAATAAGCATAATTTTAAGATATAAAATAAGCAATTAGGATATAAACTAGATATGTAAGAAAATTGTGTAAAAACTGTATACTGGGCATGAATAATATTATGGAAAAAGTGTATGCTAGCTAATTATTAATAATACTAGAGATAAGGCTTAATTAAGATAATAAACTGTAAACATAAAATGTAAGCAAAAGTAGACTTGTAGAAAACATTGTACTAAATGTAAAATACTTGGCATTTATAAAATAAAGAAAATTGTGTACTGTGTAAACCCGAACCCCAAATAAAGAAATCACTAAGATAAGATAGAATAGATTTAATAAATAGACAGAATAGATAGATAAAACAAATAGATAGAATAGATAGATAGATTTTTTTTTTTTTTTTGTCTAACTTTTTTACACACTGTGTCTACATTTCTTATCCAACTTTCCTCTCGCAGGTCTGCTGGAAGAAATTTCTTAAGAAATAAGCAGTACCTTTGTGCTCTTCTATGTAAATATATTGTCCTGTAAAGTATTTTGTGTGTACATAAATAAATAAATAGAATTGATAAAAAGGCTATACCGGAAACTCACCGGAAATATTGCATGAAAGAGATAGTAAGAAAGAAAGATAAAGTATGCGGAATAAAAGTGCGAGAGGAATACTTGATAGAACTGGAATGAAAGAGTAGCATTAGATAAAATAGGCTCTGATCTGTGTCAGAGGAGGTAGCATAAAATCGCAAAAAATCTCACAGATCCTGATGGTCCACAAAATGGGAAAACCAGCGAATGAAGTAAGCTCTTACAGACCTATTAGCCTACTACCGATCTTGTCTAAGGTATTCGAGAAACTGTTGCTACACCGAATGCTACCCCTACTCCAGAAAAATAATGTCATCCCTAATCACCAGTTTGGCTTCAGGCAACACCATTCCACAGTGGAGCAAGTCCATAGGGTAGTGGATAAAATAAGAAAGACTTTAGAGGAGAAAGAGTATTGCTCTTCAGTCTTTCTTGACATACAACAGGCTTTTGACAAGGTCTGGCATAAAGGACTACTCTGCAAAATCAAGAATAGCCTCCCTCACAGTTACTATCCACTGCTAAAATCGTACCTGGCAGATAGACTCTTTCAGGTGAAGGAAGCCGACTCCACTTCCAAGTTCCACCAAATAGATGCTGGCGTGCCACAAGGATCAGTCCTGGGACCTGTACTGTATACCATAATTATATACGTCTGACCTGCCAGAAAATGAGCGTGTCACTACAGCCACATTCGCAGATGATACGGCAATTTTAGCAAGCGACAAGAACCCCGTGCTCGCAACCCAAAAACTACAAACAAGCCTCAACAATATTACGAATTGGCTCCAAAAATGGAGAATAAAGGCTAACGCATCAAAATCCGTACATGTTACGTTTACACTGCGACAAGGAAATTGCCCTCCTGTACACCTGGGAAACAATACACTACCTCATCAAGACAGTGTACGATACCTTGGACTACACCTAGACCGACGCCTTACATGGAGACACCTTATCAAAACTAAGAGGCAAGAACTCAAACTTCGATACACTCGCCTCTCCTGGATACTGGGCCGAAACAGCAAACTAACTGTAGATAACAAACTACTCATATACAAGAGTGTTCTCAAACCTGTCTGGTCTGGATGTATGGTATACAACTCTGGGGCAGCGCTTGTGACTCCAATATCATAATAATACAGCGAATGCAGAACATGATCCTCAGAAACCTATGCAATGTCCATGGTACATCACCAACGCAGAAATACACCATCATCTGGGGATGTGCACGGTGAAGGAAGAGAGTCATTACACTACAGAGACATACAAAGGGAAGCTGGAAAGACACCCCAACAAATTGGCGGCTAACCTAACAACTAGAAGCTACAAAAAACGGCTAAAGCGGAAAGACATATTGACCATAAAATCCACTTCTATGGTCTACTGATGAGGAGATGACCTCACTGGAGGACACACTCAAACTGCCACATCCTACATCTCATCTGCTTATAGCATAGCTGATTGCAGAATGTTACAGCACCATGCTGAGATAGGGGCCTTTTGGCTTAGCACAGGACCAATTTCATTTCATGTTTATTTTTTATTTTTCTTTGTTTATTTTTTTTATTAGTTGTACTGTTAATTTAACCATTTTAATTTGTGTTTTGTCCTGTGCGGGCTAATAAATGCTTTTTCTTTCTTTCCTAACTAAAGTAATATTTCATGTTAGATAACTATAAACTTTTATCTTATAATTCTTTACGCACTCATGAATATGTCCTGGCCGACTACACTTGTCAGATGAGATGATGGCCACAAGAAAACTAATATTTGAAAATTGAAAAAAGAAGACTACTTTGAAAACGAGCTGACGAACCGCTGGAGGCAGTCTACGTTTGGATCTGATATGAGAAGCATCTGATAACAGTTTGGTTTTTGCTGTTACATTTCTATATTACCCAGGGGATTCCGCTAAAGATTTCGCCTGGTGCCTCTACTCCCGATCTTCGGAAGCTGTCTTCGTGCCTGACTTGCTACTTGTCTCGCAAAGCTATCCTGACGTCTGATCCTGAAATCTACACTGCCTTCCTACAGTGCTGATCTGGTGCGTGACTGGAAACTGCACGACGCCCTTCCAGCAGATGTTTCCTGAAGCTGATCCTCGAAGTTGCCCTGATAACTGACCTGCTACCCTAACGCCTGTTCCCATTTCTACAGTGCTGAACTGATTCGCCACCAATTAAGTGCGTAAACTATAAAACTACTACGTTTCTATCCTAGAGTACGTGCATGGTAGGTTTTTTTTTATAATTAGCTGTATTTTTTTATATCATTATGTAAATTCATCCCCTAATTAAATTTTAATTGAACAAGTCTGCTTTTATCCATTTATTTTGATAGGATCAAGTAGATTTGTTACAATAAACACTTCCGTCATCCCTCCCTTTCATCACTGGACGAATCTTCGTTCTCTATCTCAAAATCAGAGTTATCAGAGTCGATAGAGTCAAACAACTTATCTTCCATTTTCAAAAATAGGTCTTGTGAATGGTTTTGGTTTGGGGTTATGTTCATTAGCAACGCGTTTACGAGCGTTCCGAATTGATGACAGCTCTTAGATGTCATAATCGTGATATCTAAATCGGAACGCAAAATATATTTGTGAGAGCTATGAGCGATTATTTTGTAATTCGGAATGCAACCTGAATTGACTGACGCTGTCAGGAGTTTCAGGTCCAGTGTTGCCAATTTAGCATATTATATGCTAAAGTTGGCATATTTTGTTCTTGTATAGCATAATTTTTTTAACATATTTTATAAAAATTGAAAATAATGTAAATCACAATCTTTTTTTTTAATAAAAACTAAATTCGATACTCGACTCCACGGCGGTTTGGCGGTAAGAACTCTGAATGCTATTTTGTCGTCAGATTCGGCCTAAAAAGAGCAGGAAAGTTCTTACACTGTTCCAGACCAGGTACTACTTTGTATCGAAACCAAAAAGAGTTACGACTCTAGCTCTCAGCCTTCCACATCAGCTAATGTTGATGAATATCAAGACATTGATATTTTATTCCCCTGATTTCAATTCTTAATAAATACTGACATTTATTTATGTTGGCATTTTTAGAGAAAGTTAGCATAATTTTGGCTTATTTTTTACACCAATCTAGCACATTTTGAAGTAGTTGAGTTGGTGGCAACACTGATCAGGTCAGTCTAACGTCTGTCAGTCCTGTCACCCAGATTTGGCTGTCACGCATGATGCTCTGTGTTTGTTGGTTTTTGAGTCGACCACTGAATATCAGTGGTAATTATATTTAATGCCCTGTGCTACTGTTGTTTTGAGGTTTGTTTAACTGATCACGAAATTTCGAATGAGCTAAGATTACAATGAGTAGTCGCATACAGACTTGCTGTGTTTTTAAATGTGTAAACACGCCGTCGAACAGCAAAGTGAAGTTTTTCAGCTTCCCTGAGCCTCGCCTTCGACCAGATCAGAGAAACAAATGGGTTGAAGCTATCCAGAACCAGAAGTAAGTACATAATGCTTGCAGTTTTTATTCCATAAACTCTGTTTTAGAAGCCCTTGGACGTTCACGGATAGAAATAAGGCACACACACAGCAGTCTCAGCGTTCATAATGTATAAGAATATGATTCGATTTGAATCGGATTTCGCTAACAATGTATAGGGTTTTAATTTTTTTATTAATACACCAGCAACTTGCCTTGAAATATAAACTTTTGGGATCTGAGGTAGCATACTGTGGGCGACCTAGTTCTCAAGAAAGACCATGTCATGTTGTACTGGGATCAGTCGTATCGCCAATAAGATTGACGTAGTGGTGAATTGGTGATGGACCAATCAGTGTGCCGCGTAATGACAGTCGATGTTACCACCCCGCATGATGAGAACCTTGCGAAAACTGAGAAGGTGTCTTAACTTGGCACATGAGATTGTTGGTATGTGGTATGTGAACTGGGTTAATGATAGCCCACAATTTTGTGCCGATTGTTGTAACGGCCAATGACCTGATAGCTAAGAGGCTCGACAAACACCTTTTGAGGTTGTCCTTAGGCGGTTGGATCAAGAGCCTGATTCAGAAGGCAGTACTCCTCGATATGACTCGCATTGTGGGGAGGTTCCTGTCTCTGCAGCCCTAACCACAGGTAGCTTGGAACCTGCTCCCGACACCAACAGAAACCTATTTAATTAATATTTTTATAACAAAAGTGTCTCTAAATAAATAAACAACATGTAATGCAATAATTTTGATGGTAATACAATTAACTAATAGTAAATTTGAAATAAATGTTCACGGTTGTCAGCTTTAAGCTGGGTATTTATTAGGCAACATTTGTTGCCGTTTATAAACAGTGTTTCACAATGTTTCATTTTAGCGGGGTATTCATTAGGCAACATTATTTTGTTACTTGTTCCACCATCTCTGGTAACAGTTTATAACAAAGGAAGCGGAAACAAAGATGCATATTCTATGCTCACAATTTTCTTGTGAAAAGAAAAAATCTTAAGTCACCAAAAAGAACTGGAAGTCATTGGGCAACATCCAAGCAAGTGACAAAAAGACGGACTGCCAAGTTTCATAACAGTGTTTACGGTAAACTTGGTGATAAACACGTCATAAACAGTTTAATAATTTTATGTGAAAGAGTGTAAACCTCTAAGGTAGATTATAAGGAACTAATATAATATGTCATTATTTGTATAGAGTGCAGGTGTTACAATAATGGTGTTAGTTTCAGATAAATTCCCAATACATTCTGCCTGTTGGCATACAAAAATATAGTGGCTAACTTACAGATAATATTTATTTATTTATTTAATAAAAAAATATAAAAGAAAAGGAACTAGGTGAGTAATTACTTAAATTCAAAATGAGATCATGGATCGGCTAAGTCTAAAGTCTGTCAGCAACAATGACAGTAGTTTCTTGAATTTTATTAAGGGTTGATCCTTAATACAATTTGGCAATTTGTTAAAGATAATAGATGCCATACCCATAATGTATTTTTTAAGCAAAGCAGTGTTATAATTACCAGTACACAATAGACTCTGATATTTTGATCTCATGGCAGTAGTTCGCATCCTCATATCATTTAATGCAGGAAATAGATGCTTGTTAGTTCTAACGAATATAGATACTTTGAGAATGTAAAGACTAGCTATCTGTAACCTTGAGATTGAAAATGGATCTTATGCACCGTTTCTGGGCTTTAAATATAGACTCCCTTTCGGAACCATTACCCCAGAACACTACACCAAACCTTAGAACAGAGACCACCAAACCGTGATATGCAACCATTAATGTATCAATGTTTATTTTCTTGGACAGATTGTAGAGAGCATACGCAGGCGTACTCAATCTTTTGCAGACTTCTTCAGTCTGCGGTTTCGAAGTTAATTGACTGTCAATCAATATACCCAGGAATTTAGCCACATTAACGATATCAATTGTTTGTCCTTTATAATTAATTTTTTATCCCAGCCGCATTGAGGGCCTCATGTCTGCGTCATTCCTGTTAACAAATACGTTGTCTGTGTTTGTGACAGCATGGTCATGGTAATATGTCTCCTCCAAATATAACTCCCCGGGCGCAACATAATTAGGGAGAGCGTTTGTAGCATACTCGGCCACATGATATCCTTCTGGCAGCCAGTTCGTTTCCCTGTCCCCGTCACCGGTGTTCAAAACCTCAGTTTGAAAAATGAACCTCATCGTTGCCCAGGCCACCACTTCGGGCACTTAGGGAAGTGTCATCAGCAAATAACACCATATTTTGCGGTTGGTTTTTCAGTAAATAGGGTAGATCATTTATATATACTAGAAAGAGAAAAGGACCCAATATTGAGCCTTGTGGAACCCCCATTTTTACTTTTAAACCCTGTGAATTAACACCATTTATTTGAACATGTTGTTGTTTATCATTCAAATAAGATTTTACCAAACTAAGTGCAAGTTTACCCAGTCCGTAATGCTCAAGTTTCAAAAGTAATGTGTCGTGATTTACGCAATCAAACGCTTTGGAGAGGTCACAAAAAATTCCTATGGCGTCTTGAGACTCTTCCCACGCAGTAAATATGTGCTTTAATAAGGTTACACCGGCGTCAGTTGTACAACGTCCCTTGGTGAAGCCATACTGTTGATCATGTAAGATTCTGTTGGTGTTAAAATGATAGAGCATTTGATTAAGCATTACTTTTTCGAAAACTTTGCTAAAAACTGGTAACACGGATACAGGTCTATAATTATTAGTATCTTTACTATCTCCGGATTTGAAAAGAGGTATGACTTTACTGTATTTCATTAAATCAGGGAAAACTCCTTGGTCTACACATAAATTAAAAATAAAAGCTAAGTAAGGGGCTATAGTCTCAAGTATGGATGTACAAACTTTGACAGACATTCCCCATAGATCTTCGGTTAGTTTGATTTTTATTTTCCGGAAAGTTTTAATAACTATCATAGGGTTAATGTGTTTAAATTTAAATTCAGCCAGGCAGCCAGACACATTCGCCTTTAATAAGCCAATTGAGAGTTCAGGTGAGGAAATAAGAGCCTCCGTTGTTTTTAGTGGTATATCGGTAAAGAAATTTACAAATTCTTGAGCTTCCTGATTTGAACTTTTAGGACCACACGCTGTATCTAATAGCTAGTGTTACGTATTTTCTTCCTGTTAGTCTCGTTATTTATAACTTTCCAAACTGTCTTTATTTTATTTTCTGCTGTTTTGATCTTGTTGCTAATGTGCAGTGCTTTAGCAACCTTGCACGTATTTCTAAAAATTTTTGAATACTTAGCAACATACTTGTTAAAAGTTTCAGTGTTTATAAAAGGCTTAAGGCCATAGCTCAAATAGTCTTTCCCTACTTTTTCTGATACCTCTAGTTGCCCAATCACTAAATATGAATTTAGGGCAAATACTTTTTGTCTTCTTTTCAAAAGTTTTATTGACACACGCTTACGGATATAATTTTTTTTTTGAAAGATATTGTTACGTCGTACCCGTACTTACCTACAGTTACGGTAGTAGGTACCTAATAGTAGGTAGGTAGGTAGTAGTAGGTAGGTAAAACGAGTCCCAAATGATGTAGGTACAAATTCGCAAACTACCTACAAAAGAACATCAGGAATTGTCATTGTAATTTCGACCGTACGCCGAGGGCATAAAGTACCTACTTCTTTCCTTTGTACAAGTTGTGGAAGTTTCTCGAAGGACAATGACCCACTATGGAATTGTCTAGAAGATTCTAGGAAGTCGTGGATATTTCTCGAACGTTCGATCGCCATATAAATAGTCGACGTGTTTGCGGGAGCAGGCAGTCTGATTTTGGCTACACAACGAAGCGAATCGAAGTGAACTAGAAGTGCGATATCTAAGCGAATAGTAATCAGTAGTGTATTTGTGATTGAGTTATAAGTGTTTTGTGATTATTAAAGTTATTTGTTGTTTCTTCGGTAGTAATTAATTTATCCCATACCCAGCTCGTAACAATATGCATTATATTTCGTTTATTGAGGTTTATGATAAGATTATTATCGTTGAGCCAGTTTATTATTAATTAAAATTAATAATAAACTGGCTCAGCGGTAATAATCCTAGAATTATCTCTCTTAAGAATTATTTATGTCATCTTCATATAGCCACTAGCTTATAATTTGGTATATGTAAAAGTTTCTCTTGGCCAGACATTATGAAATGTTCGGTTATACATATAACATCTAAATTAACTTATTTACTTAACAGTTCCTGTATATAAATAACCAGTAAATCGGACTTGCTTATGAGACCGGCTATATTTTGATGCATTATATTTAAATGATTAAAGAAAAAAATCGCTTCGTGGAGACGATATGCTTGTTTGGTTTGCAGCTATATTTACTGGTTTAGATAATGAATTATATTCAGCTATAGTTACCGACAGATTGTAAAACATATTTCGCATATCACGATCGTTTATTTTCCTGCTTAACTTAGAGAACATTGTAAAATCGTAACACAAGTCTAAATTAGAGTCAAACGCCGTTGCATAGTTGTACGTCTGCAAGTCTAATTGAAGTAGATTATTAAAGGTCTCTATGCGCCAGTTAAACAATGTTGAATGATCACTTAGTTTAAAAGTAGGAACACATATTATAATATTCGTGTGCTGTATTTTCTGCAATTTTTCTCTCAGTTTTATAATTATATCCACATAGTTTTCAGTTTTATGGAAGTCTTTTTCTCCAATTAAAATAATACAAAAATCATTCATTGTATATTCTATTAATTTATTCTCCAAGTTGTTGATAAGCTGCTCCGTGCCACAATTCGGGGAAACATAATGACAGAATTCATAGTTTTGAAATGTTCTCTCGGCTATAGACAAAATCTTGTTATTTGTAGTAGGAACATTTGCACATGATTTTGACAGTATGTTTTTTGTTTTTTTGTTTGGGGTAACGGTTATCTCAGATGTTAATTTACTTGTAACTTGTTTAATTATCTTGTGCTTTGCATCAAAATTTTTAATTTCTTGTTTTAACTTCATATTTTCTAATGATAAGTTATTGATTTCTTCGTGAGCTGCGCTGAGTTGTAGATTAACTTTTTGTAGTTTTTTTTTAAGCTGCAAGATTTCTTCGTCGCTTTCATCATCAGATATATTAGGAGGTAGGCTACTAGATGTGCCATCTAGCGGTGAGTCCGCAAAGTTATTGAGCGTACTTTTGTTTATTGTGTCGTTATGACGTTTCCTCTAGAGATGCATCCGATACCGATACCGATGCCGATATATCGCCGATATTCGAAGTTTGCTGATATATCGGCATCGGCGATATTTTTATGGCCGTTTCAACGATACTTTTCAAATTTCGCGCTTTAAAAATGTAATGTAAATCCGCCGCAGGTCTTATTCAAACAGATTTCCAAAATCGCCTTTCCCCGCAAAACTTAAGAATACTTTGTTTTTTAAACAAAAATCTCATCAATGTTAATTTTAATTACTAAAACTATTAACTAATCTCAACATGTCTATAGTTTTAAACGGTTTTATTTAGTTAATCCTGTTATTTGTTCTTTTTATATTCTTATGGTCTAAAACAGTGATTTGTGTTTTATTTATTTTACCTTCATTTTTGAATTCAATAAGCCTATTGGTATCGCCGTTATTTTTATAAGAGCATCGGTATCGGTATCGTATCGGCAAAAAGGCGTATCGAGGCATCCCTAGTTTCCTCATCCGAAACGTAATGTTTTCTAAGAATTCCATTTTTCTGCAGATATAGGTTGAATTATTAGTGTTCAAATTTTAAACAGCCACTTTATCGACTTTTTATATGTTATTAAAACCAATTTCATAATTTGCTAAGTCACAAAAAGACATGCAGATAGCGAGGCGCGAACTTACGACCTTATACTTGGCAGGCCGTGCAATTCCCCAATGTAGTAAACTGACTCTTAATAATATGGTGAAATTAGTATCCCACCAAAAACATTCTGTAAAAAACTAGCCAAGTCTCGATGGAGCTGCTTGTTTATCTCTAAAAAGTAATGAAATCTAGACAAAGTCGTGCCAAGTCTAAGGTTCCTTACTGCGATTTCTTTATTATTATAGTTAATGTTGTGTGACTTGGCCGTTGAACATTCTTTGTACGTTAGTGGGTACAAGTCAATTTTGTTTACAGACGCTAGTGTCTCATTTTAGGCTGTTGTTGATTGTGCAACACATGCATTCAGCATTGACAATGCTGACTTCTGCTCTCTTCTTTTTGGAGCGTCAAATCGACCACCGATCTAACATAAAATAGACGGATTTCTATCAATGATTAGAAGTCCGCCTGTACTGGTTTTTTTTTTATACTGTTTGTTTCAGGCGCGCCTATACGAAATACGCAGCTTTATCAAGCCTACAATTGACTGGTTATTGAATCAACGCTTTCCAAGTGGCAATTTTCCATCGTCAATGGGTAGCGGTTCTGGCGACAGATTGGTGCAATGGTGTCATGGAGCACCTGGTTTTGTACCCTTGTGTACCCTTCAACGGCCAGGTCACACAACATTAACTATAATAATAAAGAAATCGCAGTAAGGAACCTTAGACTTGGCACGACTTTGTCTAGATTTCATTACTTTTTAGAGATAAATAAGCAGCTCCATCGAGAATTGGCTAGTTTTTTACAGAATGTTTTTGGTGGGATTTCACTTCTTTTAGTAGAAACGTGGGCATATTAATTTATTTTATTAGATTTTCTTATTTGACACAGTTTTTTTCTTTTTAGGAGTAGTTTTTTTATTATTACAAATCTTTCTTTTCTTTTTTTCCGGTTCTGATTCTTGTACAGTAGCAACAGTTTTTCGTATTTACTTTATTCATTCTCTGTACACGTATGCCCGGGGTATGATCTCAGATTACCAATAACCAATCCATTGGTATGATCTCAGATTAATCAGTAATCCGTCACTAATCACAAAATTCCTAACCTATTCAAATCTTCGAATTGTTATAATAACAACCTGCTAATTAACCTTAGCAAACCTCACGAAATAATAAGCGAAATCAACGAAATGCAAATAATCCCTCCGAATTCCTAGCAAACGTTTTCAAGCTCAGTAGAAGAATGTCGTAAACGACTGTAACGCGGCCGGTTGCCACTTCGCCGTATAAGGTTATCGGAAAAACAAACGTAAGCGCGTTTTAAAATATAGTCAGCGCTATCTAGCGACGTGTGAGGGTATCACCGCCACTCTCAGTCCAATGCATTATATTTTGACCAAATTTTGAGCGAAATTAATATTTTAGTGTAATTTGTTTATTTAATTTTCGAGTAGAATAAAGTTAATATAAGTAAAAATAAGTAAAAAATATAAGTATAAAAGCCAGTCTAGTCTTATCCAGAGTTTTCCTTTAATTTTATTTATATGCGTATTAAAAGCAGAAGGGGAGGCATTCGCCCAGCAGTGGGACGCTATAGGCTAGATTAAATTAGATTAGAAGATGTGTCCACCACGCTGGATTTTTGCAATGACAGTCGATTTTTTTTATGTACTAATAGTAGAAGGGGGCATTACCATATCTCTAATACAGCTGAGACCAGCTGAGGGTTCTTCATCAGATACTTCAGACCTTCGATTTATGACATCAAATGAAGCGGTCCACCAAGTTGAATATTTTTTGTAAAGGCGGTATGTCGATCTCTAATAGTTTGGTTGGGCTCTTGTGTTTTCTAATCAGGGTCACCAGGTACTCCAGATCTTCGATTATCCTAGTTTTATAGTTTTCCCTTTATGTGGCCATTAAACCCTAACTCTACCAAATTTCAGCTCTCTGAGTTTATGGGAAGTACTAGTTCTATTCTGATGATCATGAGTGAGTGAGTGAATGTCATAAATGCGAAACTTTACTTTCGCTTAACTTCGGAACTAAATGACCTACAGACTTGACATTTTGGATTTTAAGTATGTGATTATAGCTTACTGGATGACGAAAATTTCTGCGTTCTGGTCTTATCCAGAGGTTCTCAAATAGGGGCCTAAAAATGCGGCGAAATGGTTCCAGTAAAGGATGGTACGGCAGTGTTTGCTTCGCGCTAGACTTGGCGGGGGCACTGCCGATGCCGTGCCCCCCGATTCTGTTGGATATCAAATTAGAAAAGTTCGTTGATGCGTTTTATTTTGAATTCAAAATTTTTGTATGCGCGCGCAGTTATACGTAGTTTGATAAGTTACATTTTTTGTTCTCACCAAACTAACAGTTGATGGCACTTTTGTACGTACACTGTAACATTTACACATCGTTATTGTGTTACAGCATAGTTTTGGATATTTTTGAATTGACGGTTGGTTTAAAATTGTTGTTTAGAATTCTGATTTTTTTGTTTATCACTGTTTTTTGTTTATTTTTTTGAATGCGTTATGCAACAGAAATATCATAAAATCAGTTTTATTAACCTTCAAGTCACAGTAGTTCACTGAAACACTGTAATAGCACTTTTTTGTCCCTTTTGAAGGTGATATTACACTAATGTTTATAACTTTTTAATCAATGAACATAAACACTGGATAATATTGTCACTAGTTTATAGTAAGTTACTTTCACTAATTTACTTATTTAATACTGTATATTTGCAAAAATACTATTTTTAAAGATAGAATACTACTGAGCTGATCTGTCAAGTACCCGGAACAAATTATTTATTATTAAGATCTCATGTAAAATGTACCAAAAATCACACCAATAAATGAATTTGAATTTGAAATAAACAAATGTTGCCTAATTAATACTATACTATGAATTGTATGTTTATAAGGTCTATTGAATAATTAATTAATGTCTGTAATGATTATGCCAATTGTGGTTGATTGTGCATTATTCATTTTATGAATATGAAATGCAAGTAATCACAAATAAAAGCTTTTTTTATGGTTTGTACTTGATGTATATCTGCAGTGGGCAGTGGTGGGTGCCGAATGCATCCAGCGTGATCTGCAGCGAGCACTTCGAGCAAGGCCACCCGAGCAAGGTCACGCAGGATACCGACTATGTGCCTTCCGTCTTTATCAATAGAAGAAAAGTGCACAGTAAACACAAGTAAGTACCTTGCGTATACTGCTAGATAAACCATGGGGGCTTAAATAAACAACAATCAAAGATTGTTAACTATTACGTTTCGGAACCACAACAGACTCAATGTCCACCCATTTATTCTCCTTCTTTTTTTCGTGTTGTTGGTTAGTTTTTACCCACGACGGAACGGAGACGGTGTATGCGTTTGGGGTAAAAGGATCCTTGTTTGTTTGTGCAAATACATGTTGCCATTTTTCTCCAAAACTACTAGTCTGATTTTGATGCAGTTTTCAGTGATGGGTTCGGGTTTTATTGGTGCATGTTCTTAGATAGGTGTTAGGGTGACAACTCACCAGGGGGCGCTGCAGTAAACATTTTGTTTGTGCAAAATCAAAACTAGTAGTCCGGTTTTTATGCAGTTTGTGGTTGATTAGTTTTGTTTATTTATTTAGAAATACATTTTAAGCTAACAGTTTTATACCAAAACGCTTAAAAGCTAACAATTATCATAATTATTACAAATAGCATCTTTTAATTACAATAATTGAGAAAGCAACATAAAAATTAAATGTCAAAAGGTGTTTAGAAACACCTGTTGACATTTAACTTTTCTTTTTCTTTCTTTCTTTTTTTTTTCTTTCTTTATTTTAATAATAATAATAATAAAAATAAAGGTATTAAATAGCCTTCTTTCAGGCGGGAACAAGGTGCGCGCCTTCAATGGTTGGGTCATGCCGGTTTTAATGTACTCTTTCGGCATACTCAAATGGACTCAGAACGAACTCGACGCCCTGGATAGAAGAGTTCGTACGCTGCTGACCGAAAGCCGGATGCATCACCCACGATCATCGGTTATGAGACTGTACATCCCGCGGAAGTGCGGAGGTCGAGGCTTTTTAAACGCGAAGACCCTCCACAACCGCGAGGTGTGCAGTCTCAGAGAATATTTTTTAAAAGCCGAGGTGGGTATGCACCGAGATGTGGTCGCAGTGGACAAGGGACTCACCCCGCTGTCCATGGCTAAAGAGAACTGGTACAAACCTGAGGTACTTACCACCGATGACCGCAAGCAAGTATGGCAAGGCAAAGAGCTTCACGGGCGCTTCTACCGGGCTCTTTATGGGCCCGATGTAGATTTTCTAGCGTCCGTGTCCTGGTTACGTTTCGGCGACCTCTTTGGGGAAACTGAAGAATAATTAGAATAAGAATAAGAATAATTTATTTAAAAAAAAAAAAAAAAGTATTACAAAAATGTACATTTAGGTGCAGTAGTGTTATTTCTGAAACATATAATTAGTGCATAAAAGTAAACTATAACTAAAATATATTTAACAATTGTAAGAAACGATAATGTGGAATTCAAATGTTTGTTAGCGACCTACCCGATCTAGGTTTATTTAAACCTGTGTTTCAGACCATCACTTTACATGCCACAAATTAACTAGGACATTCAATTTTATAAAATAAAAATATCTATTGACAACTACAGGAATAATCAAATTGGTACAATAAACATTAAAACTAAATTAAGTAAATACATATGTACAATTAGAGACGAGGGAATAACATAATCAAACCAGTACTTCTAGAAGTTTTTCTGTGTCCGTGTAATTAAGTATCGCTAAATAATCCGATATTACAAAAAAACATTTCCTATAACTTAGACTATAGAAGTTAAGTTTCTTGTTGAGTCTATTATACAGAAAAGGTCCTAAAAACACATAAAATCGACTAGCAAAAGCATGTCTAGTTTGGGGCTTTGTGCAAACCAGGTCCTTCCTTCTCCTAACGGAAGGAACTTCATCATAGGGAAGGGTAGTGTGCTGCTGTAGTATTGTGTGTAAAATAAATAATTGCCGTACTGTGAGCACATTACAAGCTCTGTAGAGTAGGTGTGTAGAAAATCTAAACGGACGAAAGGTAGCAACCTTTAGAATTGCTCTTTGAGCACGTTCTAGAGGGAGAAGAATCGAATTTCCCGCCCCCCCCCAGGATGTTATGCAATACGTTAGAATAGACTGACCCAACGCTAAATAAACCTGTTTTATTAATTTATAGTCGGCTACATTACGTAAATACTTAAAAACAAATATTAGTTTGCGCACTCTAGCACATAGTAACTCGATATGTTTACGGAAATTTAGATTGGAGTCAATAGTGACACCAAGATATTTCAAATGGTCAGCTCTTTCTAAAGTAGGGCAAGAACATGCAGTGTCATCGTACGTGCTACAGGTATGCGCGTAAATGATTAGGTTAGTAAGCGGTGTGTTAGTATTTCTCATTGTAAATGAAATGTATTTTGTTTTATCAGCATTCAGTGTTAGAAGATTATTCTGGAGCCAATTAGATACAATGTTGAAACCATTCTGAGCATATTCATAGGCCTCAGCTCTTGATTTAGCTACAAACAACAGGGCAGTATCATCCGCATAAGACATTACAACACCATTTTCGAGTGGCAGGCTGCAAAGGTCATTAATATAGACTAAAAATAATGTAGGACCTAATATGCTGCCTTGTGGTATTCCAAAACAAGTATTAGAAAGATCTGAACTTGTATTCGTACCAATTTTAACACATTGCTGTCGATCGCTTAGATAATCAGATAATAGTTGAAGTTGCGCTCCTCTTATCCCAAGTGTTTCAAGCTTCTGCAAAAGAGTAGTGCAAGAAATAGTATCAAAGGCCTTGGCAAGGTCTAGAAAGATACCAACTGTATGCATTCCACTATCTAGATTAGTAGAAATGTAATTAATCAATTTGTTTACTGCTTGGCTAGTTGATCTTTTAGGCCTAAATCCAAATTGATTATCTGAAAGTAGTTTGTTATCTTCCAGATATTTTATCAGTCTACTGTTTATGATTTTTTCTAAAATTTTTGATAGGCCCGTTAGTACTGAAATGGGTCTGTAGTTAATCACGCTCATTTTGTCTCCAGATTTGAAGATAGGTGTGATCACAGACTTTTTTAGCTCTTTTGGAAATATCCCTTTAGATAAGCATAGCTGAAAGATGTGGGTGAGCGGAGGGGCCAGTATGTGTTTAAATCTTTTAAGTACATTATTGGGTATATCATCCCACCCAGTTGCGCAGACATCCTTTAAGCCGCTTATTATTCTAATTACTTCGTTTACGTCCGTATCTAATAAAACAAAAGAATTTAACGTGGAAGATGTCCTAGTTGGGTTTTGAGTGGTAATATTTATGGATTTTTCAGCCAAGTTCTTACCAACGTTGACAAAATAGTGGTTTATCTTATTTATGGCTTCGGATGGGTTTATTTCTGTTGATAGTAAATCAATCGGAGGTTCGGAATTTTTACACCTCAATGTATTGGTTTTTATAAATTTCCACACAAGTTTACTATTTTTTCCCGCCTTCTCGAGTTCATTTTTATCGTGCTGGTTTTTTAGTTTTTTCAAAAGGTTATTACAGAAATTCCGATATCTTTTATATGTAACAGAAAGTATTACGTCATCAGGTGCAAGTTTGGATTTTAGGTGAAGTTTGTCTCTGTGTCTTATACAACGAACGAGACCGGGTGTGATCCACGGTTTAATACAACTATATTTCCTAGGGATTATCTTAGTGAAAGTGTTTTTTCTTATTACATATTGTAAAGAAATTATGAAATATTGTAAAGAGATATTTGCATCAGCAGAAACGTAAATAGGGTCAAAATTAATGCTGCGTATGTCACATTCAAGGTTTGTCATATTGACTTTAGTGTAGCTACGCTCGCAGTTTTTTCTAGGTGAACTTATTTGCATTGTTAGTAAAACAGCTTGATGATCGGTTAGCGCAGAGTTAGTAACTAATGTTTTGGATGGATTTTTTGATTTTAGAATGATATGGTCTAAGCAAGAACCGCTTTGATGTGTGGGGTAATAGTGAGCTGGTAAAAGTCCATGAAATGCACAAATATTAAGATAATTATGTGTATGGGTATCGGGTTTCTCGGAGGAAATGTTTATGTTGATATCTCCCACAAGTATTATATTTTTAAAAGTACATGTTTTTTAAGTTAGTGTCAAGTGAGTCCAGAAATCTGTCGATATTTTGAGAGGGAGGCCTATAAATAGCCATGACTACTGTATCGGGAATAATTTTAATGAGTAAGCAATTACTATCTTGAGTTAGTGGTTCTTCTTTGATAGTTCGTAGATTATTTTTAACATAAACTACAACTCCGTCGTTTTGGTTGGTGTTTCTTTCTGTTTTATATGAATAAAAACCGTTCAGAGACGGTAAGTTGACAGTCTGTTTTGACAGCCAACATTCTGTTAGTACGATAATATCACAGCTTATGTCAAGACTTTGTAAAAACACTTCAAAACCGTCCATGTTTCGGTTTATGCTGCGAATATTTTGTGTAAGCAAGGTAAGCGATTTGTCGCCAGAACGAAGAAGGTATTTACAGTCCTCAACATTACAAATTTTGGATTCAGACACAGTAAAACTATCTAAATCACTGATTAGCTGATTGCTCATGATAATTATAAACTATGAAGAAATACAAATAAGGGATGAGCTACCTGTTTGTGTGCCTACTAAATATAATATACTGTGGCGCTCTTAGGCGCCCTCATAGTCTATTGAGTTGATGTAGTTGGTCTCTGCATATTTACGTGCCGGGCAACTTACATCACCGGTTGGATGGTCACATTTCCTTTTGAATCTTTTGCACGTCGCACACTGGGGGAGGGAAGATTTGCTACTGCATTCCTTAACGGAGTGACCCGTCTCTGCACAGTGGTTGCAAGTAGGACTCGTTTCACGGCAAAACTTAGCTGCGTGGCCAAACTGCTGACAATTGTAGCACCTAGTGACTATCGTAAAATCTCTCACCGGGCACGAAGTCCAATTAATAAAGATTCTGCTTTGGTTGACCAGCATTTTTCTTATGCCAGCGGGTACTTCCAGAATGTAGTTGCAGGTGGGAAGGCCTTTCTTCCCCGATTTATGGCTCAGTTTAATGGTCTCAAGGAAAGATTCACGAGTTGTATTCGGCAATTTATCGGACAGGTTTTGCTCGTAAATACAGTCAAATACCTCCTTCTCAGTAAGGGCTACGGGAACACCAATGACAGTAACCCTAGGGCGTCGTTTAGAAGGTTCTTCTATTGTAAGGCCCGAGGTGAATATCTTCTCTCGAATTCTTCAATTTGTCTATATCGCCTTTATTTTCAGTGCTAATCAGTACTCCCCCATTTTTCACTTTTTTCAGGCCACGTACGTGAAGCTTGAGTTGCTCGGGAGATATTAACTTTTGAACAAGTGACTTGGTGTCGTCACTTGTTTTAGTTTTATCGCTGGGATAGATGGCGATTGCACTCAAATTTGCAGGACGGATGAAATTGTCGGAGCCTTTCTTCACCATACTAGCATATGAATTGCTGGTCGTATTTAGCTTCGACTCAATAACCTCTTTAAACTGGTCCAGAGAGTTGGCCATGTTCTTCTGAAGCTGTAGGTGCTGAACTGTGCTGTGGGATTGGATCATTTTCTGCTTTATCGATTGGTAAAGGACAGCCATCTGAGAAGTCCCACTTTGGACCTTACGGCAAAGATTTACGACACGTTGCTTTTGGTCCGAGTTCATTTTTCCTTCACCAACAATACTGCAGACTTCTGTCAGAATGCCGTCAATAGATAACAACCATTTCTGTATCTCTGGGGTGCTGACTATTTCACTCGGCAAAAAAGTTTCCTCAGGTGCTGGAACCGGTGTGGGTGGATTTGGTTCACTCGGGGGCAATTCTCCGATAGGCGTTGGCGGAGGACTTCGTCGTAGTAATTGGCTACGGGCCCCAAATGGGCTGGATCCTGGGTTAGACATCCTAACCGCAACACTTTATTTATTGTCAGTATAAAATAAATATAATTTAGTTCATCTTGCACATAAAAGTTGCTATGGCACTAGTCACTGGTGACACACTTTACTTTGTTTTTAACTGAGTCCGCAATAATTATTGATATATTTGTCGTAATTGTTTATAGATAGTTTATTTAAGCAAGTACAGAAAAACACGTCCGCTTAGTCTCGCATCTTGTAAAGCGAATGAAGGTTTTGTCTGTGCGATTATGGACGAAGTTATGTTGACGAACAACTACCGGAAATATATTATGAAGGACGGGACGGTTGACGTGTGTCGGGCATGCCACCTTCCGGGTGAGTCCATCAGACATATTATTTCTGGTTGTTCTCGTCTGGCTAACGGCGAGTACTTGCACAGGCATAACCAAGTAGCCAGGATTATACACCAGCAACATGCCTTGAAATATAAACTTGTGGAATCTGAGGTACCGTACTACAAGTATGTGCCCGACCCAGTTCTCGAAAAAGACCATGTCACGCTGTACTGGGATCGGTCCATCATTACTGACAGGACTATTGTCGCCAATAAGCCTGACAGTGATGATGGACCGATCAGCGCGCCGCGTAATGATAATCGATGTTCGCGAACCTCGTGTGCCAAGTCGAGATATTTTATTTGTTTCTCTTTCTCAGCTTTCACGAGGTTCTCGTCATGCGGAATATGAACTCGGTTATCATTGTGCCGAATGTCGTGACGGCCAATGGCCTTATAGCCAAGAGCTTCGATGACCATCTATCGAAGCTCTCTTTAGGCGGTTGGATCAAGGGCCTGATTCAGAAGGCAGTACTCCTCGATACAGCTCGCATTGTGAGGAGGTTCCTGTCTCTGCAGCCCTAACCGCCGGTGGCTTGGACCCTGCTCCCGACACCGGCGGACTACTATTTTTTTATATTTTTAAGTGTTTTATGTTTTTTTTTTAAGAAATATTTAAAAATGTAAAAATTATAAGATGATAATATGATGAATAAAGGAGATAATAATAATAATTAATAAAAAAATAAAATAATTAATAATTAATAATAATAATTAATTAATTTTAATAATTTTTAATATAAGAAGTCACAATGTCTTAAAAAAAATAACAATAATTAAATGTAATGATGATGTACGGTTAGACTGGATGCCGACCGAAATGGTTGAGCAGTAGTGATGGGTCGTTGACGGTTTTTCCGTTAACGAAACGTTAACGTTGATTTACGTTTGTCAACTGGTTAATCAACTAGTTAAATTCGTCTACGAGTTAATTTACTACTAATGTCAACTTGCAACGTAAACCGTTAATTAATTTAACGGTTTTTATTCAACGCTGCGACGTTCAATGACCTTCCCTTCATACTTTTTCATCAGGCTTATGAGGACTGACTGAATAGAATACAATTAGCTATACACACGTAAACAATAGAGACGTAACTCATAGAGAGGAGACCTGTGTCCCAGCAGTGGGAACATTAATAGGCTGACTATGACGTAAACAAACAAACTAGTATTACCCGGCGGCATGCGGCACGAGCGGGGCGCGCTATTCCATCAATATCACCTTATGTACTATTCTTAAAATAAATATTTCGAAAATCAACTCTGTAGCACGTTACATAGAGTTCAAATTATATGATATGACCGTCTCTCGCAAGCTATGACGTTATTTTCAACATAAGTTTTTTAATTCGTTGCGTTTGCGTTCTCGATTATTGAACGAGACGCACGAGTTAAATTCAACGTCGTTGACGAATTCAACTAGTTGATTCATAAACAGTTAACGTTAATACGTTGACAGGAGATTAACGGTTGATTCAACGCCCATCCCTATTGGGCAGATGAGGTTCAGTTAGTGAGGGTTCTTAAAAACACAGGAGTTACTTTCGATCAAACATAGAAGCAAACCAAAACTATAACCGAAGAAATAAAAACAAGTTGATTACACCGACACCAAAATTAAAAATAATGAAAAATAGCCCCAACTATAGAATTGCAACAATTTATAATAATTTACCAAAATACATAAAAGATGAGGAGAATACAAATTCATTCTATAATAAACTAAGATTACTTTTAATAAAGAAATGTTATTACACGGTAGACCAATTCATGACGGATAAAACTTTATAGGTGTACCCAGTGGCGTGCAGTAGTATTCCACGAAGGGTAGGCCACGAAATAATAATAGCAAAAAAAAATTTTCGTCTGCGCCATTTTGGATTTTCTTTTTGACCTCTTTTTCATTAGCGACCCCAAAAACCACAAAAACAACACCCATGTAGAAAAAACCGGAAATTTTCGTCAGCCCCATCTTGGATTTTCATTTTGACCTCATTTTCATTATCAGCGACCCCAAAAACCTCGAAAATGACACCCATGAAGAAAAAACTGAAAATTTTCATCGGTGCCATCTTGGATCTTCAATTTTGACCTCATTTTCATTATCACCAACCCCAATAACCACGAAAACGACACCCATGTAGAAAAAACCGGAAATTTTCATCGGCGCCATCTTGGATTTTCATTTTGACCTCATTTTCATTATCACCAACCCAAAAAACCACGAAAACTACACCCATGTAGAAAAAACCGGAAATTATCATCGGCGCCATCTTGGATTTTCATTTTGACCTCATTTTCATTATCAGCGACCCCATAAACCTCGAAAATGACACCAATGAAGAAAAAACTGAAAATTTTCGTCGGCGCCATCTTGGATTTTCAATTTTGACCTCATTTTCATTATCACCAACCCCAATAACCACGAAAACGACACCCATGTAGAAAAAACCGGAAATTTTCATCGGCGCCATCTTGGATTTTCATTTTGACCTCATTTTCATTATCACCAACCCAAAAAACCACGAAAACGACACCCATGAAGAAAAATATAATAACAATAATATTATTGATTATTATAATAATAATACGCGCCAATAACCCCCAGGAATCATTATTTTAATCAACATACACCCTAGCACTGGCCTGCAAATTGCAAAAAACGTAAGGAAATTTGAATTTCGCGGGCTAAAGAACATCCACCTTGAATCCTAACCTTGTGTTGTAGCAGCCAATCACAGCCCAGCAGCCCAGCTACACTCGCAGGAGTTACCGCCCTAAAATTACTGCAATCTATACATGTGTGCAGTCCAGTGCTTGCCTGTCCGGCGGAGCTCCAACCTTTGTAGTAACTTCCAGTAAAGTGTTAGTTGCGTGACACGGGAGCTACAAATTGCTATAAGTATTCTATCGGGAGTTTGAGCTTTTTTTTATATTTTGTACATAATGTGATATTTTATTACATAGTTCGTTATAATAAATGCCCAGTTGGTAGGGTAGGCTTTGCCTAATTGCCTCTTAGGGGCGCACGCCCATGCAAGTACGTGGTTGGAATCTTTTTAGATATTTCCGGGGCCTTTGATAACGCATGGTGGCCGATGCTACTACTTAAACTGAAGAATCGTGGCTGCTATAAAAACATATATAATCTTGTTTATTCATACTTTTTAAATGGTTCCGCGAAACTCAAACTCGGTCATTATTCTATGTCAAAGCCCGTTACCATGGGATATCCTCAGGGGTCGGTAATCGCTCCGTATGTATGGAATTTAGGTTTTGATGATTTTCTCGCGATTACCCTTCCTCCCGGGTGTTCATTAACCGGTTACGCGGACGACGGCCTGCTGCTCATTCAGTCGAGTACTCGGGCTGGTCTCGAGAATTTAGCTGACACTTGCCTACGATTAATATCTCAGAGGGGCGATCGAAACCGTCTGACCTTTGCTCCTCAATAAACTTACCAACTAATTTTAAAAGGTTATCTTAAATCGTAGCCTAGTATTAAATTTAATTACGTTCCCGTGAAAAGAAAGCAATCCGTGTGCTACCTTGGTTTGGTCTTAGAGAGAAATTTTTCATTCATAGATCATACAAAAACTGTAACTGGTGAAAAAGCTAAAAAGAACTTTTATGCCTTAACGAGAATATCCAAATCTCCGTGGGGTCTGTCATTTATAACAAAAGACCATTTATGGGGCTACTTACTTGGGGCGTATGTGCTACGGGGCACCTGTTTGGGCCGATAGGGCCACCATAGGAGCGGTACGTCGTAAATTGCTTCAAAGCCAGCGTTTGGCTTTGATATTCTTATGCATAGTGTATAGGACGTTTAGTACTGAAGCCTTACCGGTACTTGCAGGTGTACTTCCAGTCGACCTTGAAGTGCAGCGACGGGCAGCAATGTATAACGCAAGTGAGACCACGGACGCAGACTTTTTAACCCTACGTGACGGTGATAAGATTTCTAGATTATTCAAACCACAGACCGACGTCTGGGAGGAACTTTTGTCTGAATGGCAATGTAGGTGGGATAATTCCATCAAGGGTCGACATCTCCACCAGTTCTTTCCATCTGTTCGTGAACGGCTGGCCAGGACATGGTTGGAGGTTGATCACTGTGTTGCCCAATTTCTCACCGGTCATGGTAACTTTAAGAGTAAATTATTTTCCTTCAAGCTTGTTGACTCGCCTCTTTGTCAATGTTCCAGATCTGACTGCAAATATGAACAATCAACACATCACATTTTATGGTAGTGCAGTCTTTGGCAGAAAGAACGCAACATTATGTTGGATAGTGTACAGGTTACATCCGGAGTAATTTTTTATTTTTTTATTTATTTGCGTTTTTTTTTTAATTTTTTATTTACTATACAGACCTTGCGGAAACTAGAACAAATACCTATTATTACCTATTATTGGAATCAAATATAACAGCTCACAACTTAGGACCCATTAATGTTAATATTTATCCGTGGTGCGAGACAACGGGGCCTATCCCAGTTGTAAACGTCTCTTTGTGCCTATTGTTTCGTTCTGTCTCCTGCTGAAATAGAGGGAAGTGGAAATTACGGCTTTTTCCTACTTCTCCACTATACTTTTCTGATTAATTTCGTTGCGGGATCCAAGACAGTTAAATTCATACTCTGGGACTTCGCTGAGCTGCATTAAAAACGTAAAAATAAAATCGTTTATTTCAATTACAATAGGCATTTCGATACATATTATTGGATCACCTTTTAAGCAAGGAGTAAAACGACACCCATGATGGAAAAACCTAAAAATTTCCTCGGCGCCATCTTGTATTTTCATTCTGACCTCATTTTCGTAATCAGCAACCAGGCAAACTATGAAAACGACACCCATGATGGAAAAACCTAAGAATTTCTTTAGCGCCATCTTGGATTTTCATTTTGACCTTATTTTCGTTATCAGTGACCACGCAAACCATGAAAACGACACCCATGATGAAATAACCAAAAATTTTCCTCGGCGCCATCTTGGATTTTCATTTTGACCTCATTTTCGTTATCAGTCACCACGTAAACCATGAAAACGACACCCATGATGGAAAAACCTAAAAATTTCCTCGGCGCCATCTGGATTTTCATTCTGACCTCATTTTCGTAATCAGCAACCACGCAAACCATGAAAACGACACCCATGATAGAAAAACCTAGGAATTTCTTTGGCGCCATCTTGGATTTTGTTTTGACCTCATGTTCGAAATCGGCAACCACAAAAACCATGAAAACGACACCCATGACTGTAAAACCGAAAATTTTTCTTGCCGCCATCTTGGATTTTCATTTTGACCTTATTTTCGTTATCAGCGTCCTCGAAACCATGAAAATGACACACATGAAAGAAAAACAAAAAAAAAAAATTCAAGTATAAATAACAGGCGTGAATGTTTACAGATTGAACCTCAGTGGACATTAAGTCGCGCGAATGTCTTTCGCGCAAGTATCTTGATACCCTATGTAAGATCCCGTAGTAGTCGGCACCTTACACTTGTAGTTTAAGTAAGAAGTGGCAAGTAAGTAACTACTTGGAGTTAGGTGAGTTGACGTAAACACACACAGATTTGGTAACACTATCTCTTAAAATAGAAAATATTTTGAAAAACTGCTAGGGTCAGCTCAAGGTTATACATGAGTGATATTTATCTAGTTTATGGTTCAGTAACATGCACCAAAATAGAATACAAACCAAAAATGTTGAAAATTAGAGGTAACTTTGTGATGGTTTTCTATCGAGAAAATTTTATCCGAATATGTTTTTCGTTAGGGCCAACCTTCACATTCATAATGAAGTTTTCTGACATATACTTTTTTTCCAATTTGAACATGATTTACTACTCTAAAAATCTAATTAAAGATTGAAGATTCTGCTTTAGGCCCGCTCTTAAATAAGCGCTTCAATAGCGGCCGAATGCTGCAAGCTAAAAGAGTCGTATGGGTGGTGAGATTTCGTCCGAACTCATATACATACTACTGCTGTAGTAGCGGCGTATCTTCCATAGGGTCATTCGGGCGAACGCCTGGGGCGACGCGTTATGTAAACATAATATCTATGCACTCTAAAGTTTCAAATAAAAAGCAAAATTAAAAATAATAATATTACCATCGTAACCGTACCACTGCAGGGCACAGGACTCTTCTCAACAGAGAAGGCATGACATTGATGGTTTGAGGCTTTGTGATTAAACCGATGGTACTCGTAGTGTGGTGGTGATTACAAATGAATGCTCAAAATTAAACTTTGATTTTACACGGTTAAAGTAAGTTTCTTGGAAATTACGCTCTACTCAAGGCTACAATGGGGTCCTCATTTAACATCTCTTGCAGGACGGCTGAGCTCAGCAGCGCATGCTATTAGAAAAATCCGTCAATTTACTGATGTTGATACGGCGAGGCTAGACTATTTTAGTTATTTTCATAGTATTGTGTCTGAATACGGTATTTTACTATAGGGACGGGCAGACATCGAGTCTATGTTTATTCTGCAAAAAAGAGCCATCAGAGCCGTAAATGAATTACGTACACGCGATTCTCTAAGAGAACTGTTTATGGAAATTTATATCATGACAGTACCTTGTCAATACATCTATGAAAATATCATGTACGTTAGGAAAAATCTGCATTTATTCAGTAAAAGAGGTGACCGACACCACTATAATACTAGAAATAGGGACCAACTAGTTCAGCCAGGTTTCAGGCTTGCTAAAGTAGATTCATCTTTCTTGGGGTACTGTTTAAAATGTTACAATAAAATACCTCCCCACATTCTGAGACAAAATTTAAAGCTTGTATAAAACGCACACTATGTAGGCAAGCATATTATAAGTTGGGGGATTACATTGATGATAAAATGCTTGGCATTGAGCCAAATATTTCTGGTTCTGCTCTACAACCATAGGGGTAAACTAATTGGGCAAACTATTGTGGTAGCTGTAATATTGTATAATTGCATAGCACATGTGTGAGTACCATGTGATGTAAATCTACCATTTGCATTTAGTTATCTTTCATTGACTTGAATATGCCTTGGTGGCTGAGAGAATGTCATGCTCACTCAAATTAATGTCTCGCTGATGGTGGCGGGTGCGTCGGGTCATTTACTTCCCTTCAATATGGTTGAGTTTATTGGCGCCGATACACGCGTCATGTTCGTGAACGGGCGCTGTCAGTTGGGACTGGTCATCTCTTAGCTGCCACGATTCATTTTAATTTATTTTATTTTTAAATTGTTTTAATCTTTTACTCTGGACGCTCGCACTCTTAATGTGCACGTCTTTCTACATCGTTTTCACATATATGTATAATCTCAACATGAATGATGTAAGCAAGATTTTGTAACAATATTTTGATTTAAAAAAGAGTGTCCATGGAATTTATTGCCCGTTCTTCTTCATAGAGATCTACGCAAGGGAATGGGCAACTACAGTACTTTCTCAAGTTATTATGTGTAGACTGTAGCTTTGTTTTTTTTTTGTATTTTTGACATTCAAAAGTACCGTAATGGTGCAATTAAAATAAATGCTTTGAGTTTGAGTTGAGTAGATAGTTGAACGTGGTTGTGTGCGCAGGTCGCGCGCGGTATCGCTGAAGCGGTTCGCGCTGGAGTACATGCAGCACGAGGAGCTGCTGGAGCGGCCGTCCCGCTCCAACGTCAACACGGTGAGCCTACTCATGTTACACGTTGCCACTGTATTGTTTGCTCCGGAAATGGGACCCTGACAGATAACTAGGGGTGAAGAGGCGGGCGTTGTATTTGGTGGGCTACAGTTACTGCCCAACTGGGCCCTTCGTCGACGCGTCGACTTGCTCGCGATTCGAGTATGATACGGATGTCATACGTGTCGCTCGGCAGTTTCCGCCATATATTTTCGGTAACGCTCGTACACGCGTCGACGTGACGTGCTCTCGACGCGACGCGTCGTATACCAGTTCTGCGCGACTGATTGTGCTCGTCGTATGCGACTAGAGTATCATACGAATGACGTAAGCAATTATGGCGAACGAACAAAATAATATATTATTTGTGCAAAAAAAAAGACAAGTTTTTGACATTCTGTAGCATAACAAAAACATTTTATATCATCTTCTTGTATAGTTGGTGCCAGTTAAGATGAGAATAACGGTCATTGGCCCACCTACATTTATTAAACTTCTTAACTTTGAAAACCAAAAATAAGCCTGTTCAAGTCTGGAATCGTCATCTATCGTGATCTTCAACATTTTTTGTAATGAAAAACGATACAGGGTTTATTTTTTTTGGTACGTACGAAGAGATATTAGGGAAAGAGCAATGACCGCTATTCTCATCTTAACTGGCACCAACTATAGTTTCTTCGCGGCCACAACTGCTCAACAATTAAGATTCCTTTCAATTTATGTAATCATAATCAATGGATGTATCCAAAATTTTCTTTTTTTCTTTTGTTTCATTGCCCTTTTATAAGCAATAAAATTTCCTCTTCTGAATCAGACATCCTAAACGGTGGGAAAGTCGTGAATATTTAGGTCGACGCGTGTACGAGTGTTGGTCGAGAACAAGTAGCATACCCAAAGTAGGGTCTCAGTAGCTTATCAAACGAGTCCAAGATGAGTTGACGCGTAGACGAAGGGCCTTATAGTCTGGTTTTTCTTTACGTTCTTAGCTCGCGGAGGACTCTAATATCGCTATGTGGATTTTGATCACATTGTTACTACAGAAGTACGAACGGTATAATTATATTATAAGATTTATTAGTTGGAATCCAATATGGAAGTCTAACATCGGTAACTTAGAATCTTCAGTGTCACAGTTTCTTTGCTAGAATCAATAAAAATGCCTAAAAAACATAAACTCAAAAATGTATTTGTTATCTCACAGTTTACAACAGCTTTGAGATGGCGGCGAGTGCCGGCCATTGTTCGTATCTGTAGTAGAATCGTTTGAAGGTGTCAAAACAAACGAAATTCAACTTAGGCCTTTCGTCCACGCGTCGACTCATCTTGGACTCGTTTGGTACGCGACTGAGACTCTACTTTGCTTAAGCTACTTGTTCTCGACCAACACTTGTACACACATCAACCTAAATATTCGCGACTTTTCCACCGTTTAGGATGTCTGATTCAAAAGAGGAAATTTTATTACATTATACTGCTTATAAAAGGGCAATGAAACAAAAGAAAATTTTGGAAACATCCATAGGTATATTAAAAGAAATCTAAGTGCTCGGCCAGACTGCAAACGCGGGTGCGGTGCGGGCGCGGTGCGACGAGCTTAAACATATGAACTTCATTGGAGTGTCCATAGTGGGCACGCGGGTGCGGGCTGCGGCGCGGGCTAGTTGGCGCGGGCAGCTCGAGCCATAGCTCGTTCATACAAGTGGCCGCAGTGAGGGCGCGGGCGGCAAGTGCAGGGGCCAGGGTTACCAACTCCCAAAAATATTTTCCCCTCAAACTAAGTCAAAATTTCCACAATTACTTGAAAATCCCCCTTTTTTTTCGTAGGTTTTTGTGGCCACGTGGTGGCCCCCGGCCATTTATTTTATTAAATCACATCCCTGTTATTTACCCCTAAATTTGGGGGAAAACCCCTAAGTTGGTAACCCTGGCGGGAGCGGGGATGTCCAATCCCGCGCCGCACGCCGCACCGCGCTGCCAGTCTGGCCAGGCAAACCGCGCGCGTTGCCGCACCTGCACCGCACCCCGCACCGCGCTGCCAGTCTGGCCGAGCGCTAAATTGTCGAGCATTTGTGGCTGCGAAGGAACCGCAAGAAGATGATAAAATGTTTTTGGTATGCTAGTGCTACAGAATGTTTGTGCAAGTTATAATTGTATAAACATGCATGTTTCTCCACTTCTTGCACAAATAATGTATTATTTTGTTCGTTCGCCATAATTGCTTACGTCATTCGTATGATACGATCTCTAGTCGCATGTGACGAGCACGACCAGTCGCGTAGAACTGGTATCCGACGCGTCGCGTCGAGAGCTCGTCGCGTCGACGCGTGTACGAACGTTACCGAAAATATATGGCGGAAACTGCCGAGCGACACATACGACATCCGTATCATAATCGAATCGCGAGCAAGTCGACGCGTGGACGAAGGGCCCTATACCTACCAAACACTCAATGGGGAAGCTAACTGTGGAACTAATGGCGCTAGCATAGTTGGTACCCAAACATCGTCATTGGTTGAAAATGTGGTAATGTCATTTTATATTTCCAAATAGCTTAACTTCATTGGTCAGATTGAGACCAGCTATGGTAGCGCCATCTGAGATTTACTTTGCCTTCGCCACGCCATTGTAAACACATGACCTTTGTATTATGATACGCGTGCGATATGATATTGAGCTATAGGTAGTACGGTCAATATCGTTTCAAGTGGTCATTCATTTGTATTGTGCGTGTGTGTGCAGAAACGACGCAGGAAGGCGTACATGCGGCTGAAGGTGGCCCTGGGCGTCTCCCTAACCTTGGCGAAGACCTGGGAGCTCCGTTTCAGGCAGTACTTCGAGGAGAAGGTGATCGTATTACCATGCCGCATACAGGAGCGTAGACAGCAGAGCCATGGGTCTCGTATACCAACCGTAAACTACCTGCACGGTCATATTTCAGGGTCTGACAATGAGCTGTCCCATACATTTTATTCGAGTAGGTATTGAAGATTTGTACGGAATAGCAGTTTTGTTTTCGTGATTTCTATTCTTATCCCTTTGAGAAAATTGTTGTTTGATAGTTCACCACACCCTTCTGGTACACGCTGTATAACTTCCGCCAGTGTGCGATACCCTGGCTAAATGTTGTGCATTTCAGAGGTGAGACCATAACAAATTATTAGTGTATCATGTGGAGCAATTTGTTTACTAATAGCAAAATTTGTGTGAATTGTAGTTTTAAAGTTATTTGAGAAAAACACATTTTGCTGGAGTAACGTTTGAAACGTTATCCTGGCAAAACCGATTTTCAAAACTTCGTTCAGCCCGGAACCAAATACATGAATATGTTTGTTGCGTAGTAAATGTTTGTAAAAAGCTAAATTTGTGTGTGATAATGGTTCTTGAGTTATTTAAGATTTTGCTGCGGTAACGTTTTGGGATTTCCCAGATCACGAAAAATGCTCAACGCAGAAGATTGAAAAAAAAATACCAATAAGAGACCTTAATTTGTTTAAATTTGTTTAAACATTACTTTTTGATTTGGTTGTCGTAAACCAATGGAATTTAATGGTTTAAAAAAATAGATAAAAACGGATTTGCAAGTAAACCAAAACACTTAAAACCAAATAAACAGCTGTAAAAAATACCCATGGCAGATGCTTATAACGTCAAAAATATTAAATTTTGTATCTTTATTTACACGATAAGAAGAAAAAAACGAATTTGATAAATTTTTGACTGGTCGTACTTTAGCGATGAAATACGCAGTTCCCAAAACATTAAGAAACGTGGCATACTTTATATACAGACAACTGTACAGGTTTAATTTAGTTTTATATAAGTCGCGTCCTGGGTGGCCGAGATGCGAAGTATCGGGTCTTCTTCACGATCCGACATAGTTCTACGTAAATGTACTGTCGCGGGCACTCGAACGAAAGATAATTTAAATTAAAATAACTTTATTCAGTTTTACATTACAAGAAACAAACACGTGCGTTGGTACTGAGCGTCTGCCAAGGCTGTCTGAGCTTGACTGTCGCAACACTCCGTCCCTTCTCCAGCCATCGCTGCATCCCCTCTACTGACGATCGTGCCCAAGCGGTAGGGCGCGCTTGCGTTTCCGGTAACGATATTATTAGTTTACAAAACTAATTGTTAGATGGCGCTGCTTCTTGCACTACGGCACCATGAATCCACGACATGGCCATCCCTGACTAGCACCCGTCCTCGGGTGTAGTACCTGTGGACAAAATGTGCTCAGAGAGTAATCTCGCTCGGCTATCATGCCAATCAACTATCACGATTTACAATGCCCTATAACTAAGGCTTCGTACACAGTGCTTCCTGCACAACATCATTCATTGGAAAAGGTCCGATCAACAAGTTACAAGTGTTACAACACAGTAATTCTAACAATTCTGTTACTCTTTACCATAATTCTTAGGCAATGCAAACTCAACTCATGAAACTTTCATTGTAATCTGTGCACCAACACAGACAAGAAATCGCACCAACGATTCCCTACAGACCCATCGCCACATGTTACTCACGAGGTGCGGTCTAACAGTTTCGAGTATGAGTGTACAAGCCATTCTTAATCAGATTTGGTCTCACTAACCACTGTCATCAACTATGACATCTAATTGTCGAGGAACTTGGTGATCGGGGATCTTTCTCACACACGCAAAAATCTTCGAACTACCATTTACTGAATTTTGACTTACACCAGTTATAGTAACGACAACATAAATAAGCTGGGTTTAAGTCTAGATGAAACAGAATGAGCTCTGCTCCAGAGTCATAACAAAATGAAAATGACTTACCGAGTAACGAAAAATCCCAGTAGGTGCGCATGTGCTAATCACACACATGTCTGCTGCGCCTGCTGCACCACCGCTGCTAGTACCGCTATTCACATACTCTAATAAAATCAAACTTCATAACATCACACCTGTAATCCCCGAAGGATCTTCCTCTTAACGTGTCGACGGCAATCCAAATTGAGTCGGCCCAGAACCGAGCCACCAGTCCGGCGCCCTCGGCAGCGTCCACCAGCTCCTGCAGCGAACTAACAACAGGACACGCAGGACACGATAACAAGTGCCCCATCCTTTGCGGAACACTACCACTCTCACACTCCAGGGAAGAGTCACCAATGAATCTCCACTTGAGCAGGTTTTCCTTGCTGCGGCCAACCTGGGTCCGGAGTCTATTTAAAGACTTCCAGGTCAGCCATGGCAACTCTTGTCTAGGTGGGAGATTTTCAGGAGGTGGAACGAATAAGATTGGTGAGGATGCACTACTTCGCCACAGCTTTAGTCTTTCCGTTGAGCGCTCGCCACTGAGAGGGGTGACACACTTCAGAAAGCTGTTTCGGCTTTTCAGCCTTTGCGACACAAGGGTATTCAGATGTAAAGGGTGTCGTGTATCTGAAACAATTTTGACTCTTTCGCTAGAGCTTGCCACTGTCCTGCGAACTTCTGTACCGGGACCAGTTTAAGGCAACCAGTGATGATCCGGAGTTTCATTCAGAGCTGTATTCACTAACTTTGCCCGCACACTCCGCCAGTTATTCCCAAGTTGTCATCAACCAGGCGCAAATCCAGACTAAGTGGCTGCTACTGTGAAATTCCTGATAGAAAAACTCAATAACACTTTGCCGGACCTGGGAATCGAACCCAGAACCTTATGGTCAGCAGTCACACTTGCAACCACTAGACCAACGAGACAGTTGACTAAATCAAACATGGTTAAATTGGGAATAATCGAAATACAACAATCGATACCCTGGGCAATGTACCATAGTCGTCCGAATCAACCTTTAAAACTCTACTGCTATAAAAACTACGAAGCCTACAGAAACCTTCGAGTAAAACCTTTAACGCCACGGCTCTCTAGCCGAAAAGAAATCGCATTGCTCTCACACATCAAAACCCTCGCACCCATCAAATGGACCGCCCGTGTGCATCACTCACTGACTACACACCACGGTCTTTCCAGACCCCGACCGCCGCCGAGTTTAACACGCATCGCGCTCCACGGACCACGACTACGTAATAACTACTGGTACGGTCAAACACACTACTGATACCGAAAAGGTACTAAAACAAGCAATAACTGAAAATCATAACGACAATGCATCACTCAATACAACAACAAAACTCGATTGCCAGTCCATCGGGTATGCCTTCAGTCCATCGAAAGCATTGTACTTGTAAACAGTGAATCCATTAAAATGAAAGAAATTATAATCACCATAGTAACGTACACAACTAACTTGAAATAGTGGCATTATCATCATCAAAATCCTATCAACATCGACTGGTGACCCACTGGCATCTTCCTTAGCCTACCTTTTGCATATTTGCAGGCACGCTTAAAATTCAAAACTTCCAATTTAGGACGATAATTGTCCAAAATCTCAATCACTCTAAAATTACAAGCAAACTCTCATTATGGAACATTAAGTTCTAGAATCAAAATAAATTTGAAACACTCACCAAAGTACTTTACTGTTCCTGATGGGGGCTCGACAATGCAAAGGTCGGCTCGCTTCTCCATCAGTACAGCAGCACTGCTGTCCACCTGTGGCACACTTAAGGCACACCAGTGAGCTGCTGCTGGCTTGTTGTCGCTGCCCGACGCCCGTAGCAGCCGGCGCAGGCAACCGCTCACTTCTCAGGCTTATGACGTACGACGTACACGAATTTGGCACTGAACAATTCTTTAAACTGGTTTCACGACATACCACAACACTATCTTGCTATTCACTGGCTAGGTTTTAAGAATTTGTAAACGATACAAAGTCTTTGTTTTGCATTTCCAAAAGTAACCGTCACTGATTGTCATTAACACTAAAAACGGCATTGTGTATCCCGTTTTTCAGATGGTAAGTATCACTTGTTTACTGTGTTTGGAGTTTCCCGATATTTCGGCGCTGTTGCAAGCACTATGATCACGGATAAACTAAAGTTATTGCGGGTGGGTATTTAAAAGCAGACAATTCAGTCTACCCTCTTTCTTGGTCGTTTTTTTGCACTCAGTACCCGACACACGAAACTTATAGCGAACTTTTTTTTCGGCACTTTTTCGGGTTTTACACAGTTGACAAACAACAACAACAACATCAGCCCATAACGTCCACTGCTGGATATAAGCCTCTCCCATGATGGGAGGAATTTGCCGTAATCTCCACGCTTGGCAGGCGGATTGGAGATCGCAGTAATGAAAGGCTAACAGAAAATGCTGCTGCCCATTCTCTGGTCTACGGAGGCGCAAGGTGTTCTGCCTCAGACATTAGTCGCCTTATACGACACCCGTGAGTGTAATGGGTTGGTTCTATTCTACACAGTTGACACTGACTGTTATCGACACTGTCCCCCGCTTATGATTTCATTAGCACGGTTCCATCCCACTTCTGATGTCGCGTCCTGAGTGGCCGAGATGCGAAGTATCGGATCTTCTTCACGATCCGACATAGTCCTACGTAAATGTGGGCACTGTCGCAAGCAATCGAACAAAAGATAATTTAAATTAAAATAACTTTATTCAGTTTTATTTTTTACACGCAGGAGTATTATATCAAAACCAAGGAAATGGTGTCAACATACAAGGAGCCAAAATTTCCAACCTTTTCCATACCCAATTTTGAAGAATATTCTTATCAAGGGAATGACCTGCTTAATCAGCAGAACACCAATATTAGAGCATTGGAACGGCTAATGAATCGAATCAACATTGAAGACTTAGAGGAAAAATGGGAACTTCAGGATGAACTAAACAATATTCAGCATCTATGGAAGGTTATTGACACTACTCACCTACGTCTCGATAACCAATTAAAAGGGAGCAACGATGAATATGAAACCAAGTTTCTGCAGATTGAAGAGCGCTACCTTACCATCAAAAGGGAGTTGAACAGAAAATTAAACTCCACTGCTCACCTTGAGCAGGCCACGCCCAAATAAGAAGAGAAGTCCCTACATTTTTCGGAATATATACGCAGTGGCCGACCTTCTTAGATCTATCCGTCGAAACAATACATAATAACAAAGGTATTTCTAAAGCGCATAAAATGCAACATCTGAAAGGAAAGGTCAAGGGTGAGGCAGAAGGTTTAATCCAGCATCTTAATATATCTGCAGAAAATTACGATACGGCATGGGATATCCTCACTAATCGTTATAACAATCTAAAGATTTTATTTTCAACTCAGATGGATATTTTCCTGAATCAACCGCCGATCAACAAGCAATCATCATATCACGCCTTTAAGAAGCAGTGTATCAACAGCATTCGGAACCTAGTCATTGACATCGCTACCTGGGATCCGATTATAGTTCATCTATTATCAAAGAAACTGGACAACGAAAGGACAGACAAAATGACAAAATGTGCATTTCTACAAAAAGGTGCAAAGAATGCAACGGTGATCATAATTCGATTATGCATGACGCACTTTCGACCATGCAACGTGTCCCACTGGAACAAACAGACAAACCTCAGACTCAGCAGTCTTCTTCGCCATCGGACCCCACTTCAACATCGCGTAATAACCACAATGTTAAACATGTAGCAAGCGAAAATGAAGAAGTCCTTTTGACTACTGTAGCATTGATCATCAGAGCTTCAGTTGACAGCAATATGCGATTCAGGGCTCTCCTTGATCAAGGATCGCAAGTATCACTTATATCAGAAAATGCCGCCCAATTATTAGGGTTGAAAAGGCAATCATATCAAGCAGCAGTATCAGGAATTGGGTCGACACAAAAACAAAGCAGAGGCGTGACGCGTGACTGCATGTCAATTTACTACGACTATCATTTTAGAACGGAGGTCCTAGTCGTATCCCGAGTTATAAATAACCTGCCTAATACCTCGTTTAAGAAGCAAACTTGGCCCCATTTATCACACACTAGACTGGCAGATCCTGAGTATAACCTTTCTAAGCCAATTGACTTGCTCTTGGATGCCAGCGTCTATTCAGCTATTATCTTGAGTGGTCTTATCAAAGGACCAGTCCAAGCTCCTATTGCGCAGCAAACAAAACTTGAGTGGATCAGGCATATTAGGCAACGTAAAGACGTTCTCATGTCATGCTGTCATCGACGATGTAGACAGCATTTACAAGTTCTGGGAGGTTGAAGACATACACGAGCCCACGGCCTCATTATCATCTGCAGATCAATATTGTGAGGAATTTTATCAAGCAACCACTAAGAAGTTGGACTCGGGCCAGTATGAAGTAGCATTACCTATGAAACCTAACTTCGAACAAGAGATAGGTGCATCAAAAAAAGGCTGTCGCTCAATTTATTCAACTAGAAAAGAAGATATGCAAAAATCCATCACTAGCACAAGATTACCGCAAATTCATGCGCGAGTATGAAGAACTAGGTCACATGCGCCAAGTCGAGCAACAAGATCACACAGCATGCTACTTACCTCATCACGGCGTACTGAAATTAGACTCTACAACTACGGCTCTGCGTGTTGTTTTCAATGCTTCGGCTAAGATGTCATCTGGACGCAGCTTAAATGACTTGATGTATAACGGACCGAACCTTCAACAAGACCTTCAAAATCTCATCCTAAAGTGGCGACAATATAAGTACGTAGTCACTGCGGATGTAGAAAAAATGTTTCGAGCAATCCTTGTAACACTTCAAGATCAGGATCTTCAATATATATTGTGGAGAAGTCATACTCGTGAATTACTTCAAGAATATAATCTTACTACTGTTACCTACGGAACAAGAGCAGCTCCGTTCTTGGCGATGAAGACCTTGAAACAAATTGGCATCGATCATGCTGAACAACATCCTTTAGCAGCGGCCACCCTGGTATCGTCTTTCTATATGAATGACTATATGGGAGGAAGCAATACCATCGAGCATGCCAGACAACAACAACTCGATTTAATAGCAGTCTTAAAGAGTGCTGGCATGAATCTAAGGAAATGGTCTAGCAATGAACCTCAGCTAATCGAAACCTTACAACCAGAACAAATAAACGCTCCATTCGAGTTCAAGGATAGCGAATCGTAAAACACTAGGCTTGGATTTTAGGATTCCGTCAAGTGACATGTTTACCTTCGACACTAGAATCGAACATCAAGACAGCGATAAGTCAACTACTGTCAGATATTTCAAAAATATTTGACCCCATTGGCTGGTTATCACCGCTCACTATCAGAGCAAAAATATTATTCCAGACCACTTGGACTGTGCAACTGACATGGGATGAAGAACTACCGGCCAACATATTAGAATGGAAAAGGTTGCGAGATGACCTAAGAAATAAATACCTAGATATCTAGGTCCAATGGGAAAAAAACATACAAATACATGCATTCTGTGACGCCTCGGAAAAGGCTTATGCATGCGCAATATTTACATTGTAACAAATGATCATAAAGGCAAGCGCACATCGAAGTAAAAACAAAGGTGGCGCCAATTAATAAATCAATTACGTTACCTAGGCTTGAGCTACTAGGTGCATTTTTATTATCACAATTGATGGAGAAATTTCTTCAGAGCCAGTAGAGATCTTCGCTTGGACTGATTCGATGGTTGTACTGGGCTGGCTACACGGGGATTTATCAAAATAGAAGCAATTTGTGGCTAACCGTGTACTAAAAATCACTAGGATCATCCCCGCATCGAAATGGCGTCACGTCAGGTCCTGTGACAATGCAGCAGACTGATACGCGTGGATTGAGCTCCGAAAGTCTGTCAAGAGATCGCTTATGGTGGGAAAGGCCAGAATAGCTTCTTAATTTTAACTCGAATCATACCCCTACAACCGAATATCAAACTCCAACAGCAGAAATGAAAAAACCCATTGTACACACAGCCTTATGTCAAACCAGCTGTTCATGAATAATTGAATTACTCAATAAATTCAATTCGCTAACTAAGGTTGCACGAACAGTGGCACGGGTGTCACGTTACATCGCTAGCATGCACGATAAAAAATCACGTGAAGTGAGAAGTGCACTTACTGCGCTTACTGTAAAAATATTTTGTAATGCGGTTTACCTTTATTTTCCAATAAGGGATTATTGTAATTTTTTTTTTTTGGGCGGTAATATCATTAAATGAGTCCTCCCGCCCTGGGTGGAGCGGATGGGACTGTCAGACTTACTAACTAAAACACACTGACTAAGACACCATATTCTTTCGCCTTTGCGTTCCAGGGCCCCGGTACCCTGTTTAAACAGTCCCGCGACCCCGGCAGTTGCAATAACTCCTAAGATATTAATTTAAATTGAAAAGTGTTTAGGGTGAATACGGTGTAGAATAGATATTGAAGATAATCTATATATGTAGATTTACACCATACACCATAAATAAGCTTCTAAAATAATGCATTACTTTTTACGCAAAACTTAAAAGATGTAAAACTGTTACACTGCGACCCTATTTGTTTCGCTGAGAATGGTATTTTTAGTCGCGCGTAATTTTAATTTTGTGATATCTTCTAAATTATTAATTTAAATGATATACTTTAAGGGCCATATTGATCTATATTAAACGCACACTAAATTGGATAAGGATTAATAATGTATGTTGTTGTTGTTGTTGTTGTTGTTGCTTAAAATCGCGTCGTAAATAAGCCATTATTTCTCGTAAAAAGTAAAGAATAAAAAATGGTTATTGTGGGTTATCCCTAAGAGATAGACATATACCATCGCGGACTTTTTTGTAGACCTTTTTAAGGTGTACAATACTGTAGTACATTATTTTGATCTATCTCGTAGGGTTCAGCCAGCGTTTGCAATGTAAGCGCAAAAAAATGTGTTTATTTAAAACATCACATTAGAAACCTCTAAAATTATCAGTGTTTCTCTACTATATTATGCATGTTATATACATACAAACCTTCCTCTTGAATCACTCTATCTATTAAAAAACCCGCATCAGAATCCTTAAATGAATTGGAAAATCCATTAGAAGATTTTGTAAATTTTATAAATTCTTTTAAATATCTTAAAATCCCATAAGAACCCCTAAAACATTCTAAACAGTTATTAAAAAAAGATCTAATAAACCTAATTTAATTACTCGGACTTTTTCCCATTAAAAAAAACATTACCCTAAAGTTTGCTTGTCGACCTACCACCACCGGATAGGTTTCGACGCCTACTGTAATATTTGTTCAAACACCTAATGGCTATCTCTAACCGTTATGAAGTTACAGCCCATTCAATTTTAGGGGAGGTTGGGGAGGGGAGGGGAGGATATACAAATTTCAACACCCCTCAACAGGTTTAGGTAAAAATCCAATGATTTTTCAGTAGTAAAAAATGGGGGTAAGGGGGGAGTTTGAAAAATGATTTTGACTAACGCTTTGCCCCTTTATATGAATCTGAAAAAAATATTGGACCAAGTTCTCTCGTCTATAAAAGAAATGAAAATATTTTACAAATATCAAAAAAAGTTACATGGCGTCGAAAAATTCTTCCACATCGCTGTCAACAGGTAAAGTGCCCAGAAGGCTGGCAGCATTGCCACGTTGGATGGCAATGCTGATTCTTTGGCCAAAAAATAGGCCCGCCCTCTGGTCACGTGAAGAGTCGACCAACCGTTTGGCGATTTGAAATACTAGGTGGTCACTCGGACCCCATGCCCTAGTGTTTCAACCCCAAACGGCTCAAACACACAATTACCAATTAAATTATTGTGTTTGCGCCGTTTGAGGTTTTCAGCACCTGCAGCAGCCGCCCCAGCGCAGCACACTGTGCTAGGAAGATGGGATGGCGCAAGGGTGGCGACGCAAGTTTCGTCCCACACCAAAGGCCAACCCACCTTCCATGGCATTATGGTCATACCATCGGGTCTCTTGCCATCGACGCGTGCCAAGCCAGTGGGTTCTAATACAGCTGGCACCCCGGCGGTGGCAAGAGCACGACGGATGAGATCATTAATGCTAGCGTGCCGCGCTATCCGACCTGCACTCTTACTGCAAGAAAGGCCATGGTGTCCAAGGCAGTCGACTGCTTTACCACATTGACAGCGATGTGGAGCCCCACAAGGAGCGCCCAAACGCAAACATGTAGCGAGCCGGAAGGTTGTGTCACCTAACATAGTGCCTATATTAGGTGACGGTAGTGCCTGAAGCCAGAGGCCCGACTCCCATTCACCCACAGCCAGCAGGCGGGCACGCTCAGTAGTATTGGTAGACGTATCAATAAGTTTTTTTCGTACCAACCTGCAGAGCGGCTCATCCCACTATCTCTGGGAAAACGGGTTCTCGGGCCGATCCGTGTCCGGGCAAGTCAATTTCCAGGCGTCCTCTGCGTCGGTCAAGCACGGCACTTCCGAGCTAACCAGGGAGAGAGTTAAAATTTTCCTGGTTAACTTTTCAGTGCTGTGGACAGAAGACAGGAACGCCGGTAAGCTAACACTAGAAATTTTGCGGACGCCAAAGCCACCAAAACGAATTGGTAGGGTGGTGCAGCCACGCTCGGTCGTCCAGGGCCACATTAAGAATGGATGTTAATGTGTTGCGAATTATTTGGTCAATTTTGTCCAAAAGTTGTGGTTTCTTCCAAAGAGGAGAACAACGGAGAAAATACATAAAATTTGGACCAAAACAGCAATATCTGATAATGGTGAATGCCCAATGTAAATTAATTTTGGAGAGTCTATCCGAAATATCATTGAAATGTTTAATTTTGTCGTCGATGAAAGCTGAAAAACTTTCTTCTAAAATAGGGGAACCTAGGAGGTGCAGGGAACGTTTTTCTAAAATTTTAATTTGTGGGGCTATTGCATTAAATTTATCTATAGTCGATTGTCTGTCGGTAACGTCAGAGAGGTAAATTTCGCACTTTGAGGGGTTAAGGTCAAAACCAATAGATTTAAATTGATTTTTGAGGAGTTGTAGGTCAGCCAAAACCGTGTCAACATCACCTCCTAGCGTTCCATCATCTAAATACCACACATTGAATTTTGAATTTAGTTGTTGAATTATGGGATGAATAGCCAAACTGAAAATGACAGACCCGAGAGGGTCACCTTGTTGGCAACCAACTGCAGATTACAAAACGTTGTCCTTGTAAAGTAATTTTGAAGGGTGTCTGTAACATTGCCACAAAAAACTATAAACAAATTGCTCCTCATGATACACTAATTATTTGTTATGGTCTCACCTCTCAAATGCACAACATTTTGCCAGGGTAACGCACACCTTCCGCTATTATGTACAAAATACGGCCGATTACAGCCACGCATAAAATCGATAGGTACCAATCAATATCTGGTAATGGTATCAATACAAACAAGTATTGTAGCTATGAGAAAAAATCTTCTAAAGCGTCACGCTTTAGAAAATAAACCAAAATGGCGAAATATAGGCAGGAACAAACAAAAACTACACCGTTTTTTTTTTTTTTTTTTAATTATTGGAACAGAATCGTGGAATTTGGAGATCACTCCGCTCGCGTTACTGACTGATTCCTCGAGCACATGTACGGCGACACGTCGAGCTATACATTTCCTATAACATGGCCTCGCTTTAGAGGTCCGCATCAACTGGTTTTGTATAGCTTGATTAGATTGGTATCACGAAAAGTTCTGCGACCCATGTAGTTGACCCTGTCGCTGTGTACGCCCCTGCCTGCAGAGCCCTTGTCGCTTGTTGAGTGGTGTGTGACGCAGCGTTGTGTGCAGCTGGCGGACCCGGACCACAAGTGGGAGCCGTCGGCGGACGGCACGCCGCACTGGAAGACCACCGTCCTGAAGCGGCTCTACGCCAACCCCTTAAATGTACGTACGACACCGTTACCTACTGGCTAGTCATTTATCACACACCCTGACTGATAAATGACACACTCAAAAAAACAAAACTAACACCTAGCACGAAAATCGTACCATTTGAAGGTGGTTGCCTTGCATCAAATAAGGTAGTTGTGATTTTTTTATATGTTGTATGTGATGAAGTAGTTATGTCAAATCAAATTTTTCGACTTCCGAAACCCTCCGGAACATTGTTAAATTTTTAAAAAACCATTAATTTTTCGTACTTTTTTTAAACCTGGATCTTTACCACGGAATTAATACGAAATATTATGCATTTATTTGATGTCATGGACTTTCATAAAGCAAAACCTGATTCCATAGGTTATCATTGTAGATAGGTACAGAAGACCAGCTCGATACGCAGACACCGAGAGCACTCGCTGCACGACTGCACGTGGAGCGTCTCTGTGGAGGTGTGAGGGCGAGTTTGTCTGACTCTGTTGTGACGCTTACCTGTCGTGTCGCCGCAGCGCTTGACGGCGCTGGGCTTTGGAGGCGCAAAGTCGGCGCGCGGCGTGGTGGCGGCGCTGTGCGCGGCGGCGCGCATGCGCGGCACGCTGTGCAGCACCGCCATGTACCAGGACGTGCGCCACGCGCTGCGGTTCTCCAGCGCCATCAACGACCTGCACGCCGTCTGGTGAGAATCTATGCGCACTATCCATGCTATGTCACCCGGCGCCGCACACCGTCGGTGACGGTTTGTCTGTACCACACCGCGTGACGTCATTACATCGCGCGCTCGTTCGCGTTGTTTTAAATATAAGGTACTATAGAGCCCCTGTCTATAATACCTTAAATTGTATACTAATATACAATTTACGTATAATAATTGTTGTGCCTTCAGGAAGGAATATTTCCTGATACATTAAAAATCGTCAAAGTCACACCAATACATAAAACCGGAAACAACACAGATGTGAGTAATTATCGTCCAATATCAGTCTTACCGATTATTTCTAAAATAAACGAAAAAATCGTTATTAATAGCTAGCTTAGGTAGCTTTTGGTAGCTTGCTTAAATTCTATAACTGTTAAGGTGTGTTCCTTATTTTATAGGGTTTTGCAAATCAGGTATGATGACCAAAGTGACTGGTTTATTCTTCTAGTGAAAGGAATTTATTGTGATTTACAAATAAGCACACGTGATAGACTTCAGTTCGTGTTTTGTGGTCGCGGCAGCGTGAAGAGTCGGAAAGGGGGCGCATGGAGGTCGTCGTCAGCCTTTTATATCCACGGTTCAGCGCCATCTCGTCGTTGTTGGATGAGCTACGTAGTTTGCTGCTTGGCTAGTGTCGCGTGCGCAGTGTGTTCAAGATGTTGAATGTTTCGACGCGAGGCCCTCGTAGTTCTTCCCGATGTGCACAGATGGCGCTGTCCTCAACATCCTCCGGGGCTTTGAGAGTCTTTGGATAGCTCTCAATGATTGCCTTGATGCGGTGGTGTGACCGTCGCTGGTATGTCTGAAGCCTCGAAGTTGACCCTGGGCGATGGAAGAGGGCAGATCTTGGAGAAGGCCCTCTCAATGAAGCCTGTAGCAGTGCGGATGGAGGCTACTCGGGAAACGCCGTCCTTGCCTGGGAACACAGTCATTATTCGACCCAGTCGCCACTTGAGGGGCGACAAATTGTCCTCCTTCACCAGGACTAGTGTGTTCGGTGTAAGTGCCTCCTTGGTGGTCTTCCACTTGGAACGTTTCTGTAGCTCAGAAACATATTCGCTCGACCATCGAGCCCAGAAGTGTTGTCTCAGCTGCTCGATGCGGCGGTAGCGTGACAGTGAGTGTGTGGCCACCGTCATGACGTCTTTCTCTGCAGGCGCCGTCAGTGGTCGACCGATCAGGAAGTGCCCAGGCGTGAGGGGAGTGAAGTCATCGGGATCTGAAGACATAGGATATAAGGGACGGGAGTTCAGGACAGCTTCTATTTGTGCTAAAACCGTGCTGAACTCCTCGTAATTAAGATGTGCATTGCCTATTACGCGGGCAATGTGGTGCTTGCAGGATTTTACCCCCGCTTCCCACAAGCCGCCAAAATGAGGTGAGTATGGAGGAATAAATTTAAATTCAATGTGATTTTCTGAACTAAAATTTTGTAGATCATCAGAACATTTATTCAAGGAATGTGTGAATTCCCTAGCTGCACCCACGAAATTCCTACCATTATCCGAAAAGATTTGTAAAGGTTTACCTCTTCGTGAGATAAATCTTTTTAGTGCCAGAATAAAACCTTCGGATGATAATGTAGTAACAAGTTCTAAGTGCAAAGCCTTAGTTGAGAAACAGATAAACAGACATAGATAGCATTTTTCCAATTTCGCGCCCCTACCTTTACGGTTCAGTATGTACATGGGACCGGCGTAGTCTACTCCACACCTCAGAAAAGGAAAACCTGGCTGCAGTCGCTCGTTAGGTAAATTACCCATGATTGGTTGTGGTGTGATAGCTTTCAGGCGATAACACTTAGTGCATCGATGAACAACTTGTTTGGCTAAATTCCTGCCACCTAGCGGCCACCAAGCCTCCCTAATCTGTGAGAGGAGCATCTGTGGTCCGACGTGTAATAGCTGTTTATGTTGAAAGTTAAATAGTAATAAAGTAAAGTGATGTTTACTACACAATAATATTGGGTGCTTTTTATCATACATAAAGTCTGAATTTACTAACCTACCACCCACACGTATTAGTTTATTTTTATCTAAAAATATGTTTAAACTTGACAAATTACGTGATGGTTTACAAGGTAAGTTATTTGTTAACGCCTTTAGTTCATTAGGGAACGATTCTCTTTGTACTAGCTTTACGAGTAAGATTGTTGAATTTTCTAGCTCGTCAATTGTTAGTGAACCGGTAGAACGTTTGGTGTGATCCTTTGTCCTTGTGTTGTTTATGAATCGACACACGAATGCACAAGCGCGTTTGAGTCGATTGTACGAAGAGAATCTTTCAAATTTAATTACTCTGTCCGAATTTTTGACACAGGTCGGTACACTGACAATGTTCGATTTTAGTTCGGGTAATATTTCGGTCTGAATATGATCTAGGTTATGTTGTTTGCTTGACCAATCTTTTACCTTTTCGTGCAAGAATAAGGGTCCGTTCCACCACAGGGGCAGAGCACTCAATTCATCTAATTCCTTGCCACGTGATAACAGGTCTGCCGGGTTATTTATTCCACTCACATGAAACCAACACACATTGTTTGTCAACTCGTTTATCTCCACAACGCGGTTTTGTACAAAAGTTTTGAGTTGGTTGGGAGACATTCTAAGCCAGCCTAAAACAATTGTGGAGTCCGTCCACAGCACAATAGTATTGAATGTAACGCGAAGTAATTTTTTGATTTTATCTAATAATTTTGCTCCTACAAGCGCGCCACACAACTCGAGTCGCGGAATGCTAACTGGTTTGACAGGAGTGACGCGGCTTTTGGCACATAACAACTTCACTGTGACGTCGCCATTTGCGTTCCAGGTGCGAACGTATGCGCAAGCACCGTAAGCAATTTGACTCGCATCAGTAAATATGTGTAACTCAATTATATTAGGTGAATCACACATAACAAATCTAGGAATTCGCAATTTATATAAATTCGAAATTGACTCAACGAATTTTTTCCAATACAATACTATGTCTTGAGGCAGAGCGTCGTCCCAACCTACTTTGGTGAGCCATAGTTTTTGAAGAAGAGCTTTGACCACTATAACCACCGGACTTAATAACCCCAAGGGATCGTAAATTTGAGAAATAGCGGATAAAATCGAACGTTTAGTCACGTTTGAGAAATCGTTATTTATTTTGGATGTGAAATGAAACTCATCCTTGCTGTTATACCAGCCAAGGCCTAATGTTTTGCTAGATACATTTTCACCTAATGACAAATACTTCGAACTACTTGCATTTTGTGCTGTGTGTAAGACAATGTTCGACGAATTCGTTATCCATTTTCGCAAAGGAAAACAACCTGACTGACATACTTCTGTGACCTTTTTACATAAATATGATAACTGTGTTTCTGAATCAGCCCCAGTAATTAAATCGTCGACATAGAAATCTTCCAGTATGGTCTGAGAAACTAATTCGTCTGTACACTCTAATCCTAATTGTCTAACACAGCGAATACACAGGTACGGTGCCGATGCCGTACCGTACGTCACCGTATTAAGACGGTACACACTAAGAGGGTCTGACGGTTTTTCTCGCCACAGTATTAATTGCAAATTTCTTTGTTCGTCGTGAACTAAGATTTGTCTAAACATTTTCTCAATATCTGCACACGCAACGTACTTATACTGACGAAAACGTAAGAGGATGGAAAATAAATCGTTTTGCAATGCTGGTCCGATAAACTGTATGTCATTAAGCGATTTTTGTGTGGATGTTTTTTGACTAGCGTCAAACACTACGCGTAATTTAGTTGTTACGCTATCTTCACGGAGGACGCCGTGATGTGGTAAAAAATAAAATGGCATCTTGTAATCGTGATCGATGCGGGTCATGTGTCCTAAGCTCAAGTACTCCTGCATGAAGTCGCTATACATGTGTTTGTATTGTGAATTACGAACAAGTTTACGTTCTAATGATAAAAATCTGGTTTTTGCAACTTCATAGCTATCACCTAGTGACTCCGCTGATTCCTTTAGTGGAATCTGAACCGAAAAACGACCATTGTCTGCCCTCCTGGTAGTTTGTGTGAATAGGTCTTCGCACGAACTTTCTTCTTTAGAAAGCTGCTGACCTGAACAAGAAATTTCTTCAATTTCCCAGAACTTTCTTAATTGCTCATTTAATTGTGTGGATTGAGCAACGTGACACTGAATTTTATTTGTGTGAGAGTTTTCAGTGTATAACGGACCCGTAATTAGCCATCCTAATTTGGTATTGACTAAATAAGGACCGGAGGGTAAACGGATTTTACCACTAACAACTAAGTCCCAGAAACAATCTGCACCGATTAATAAATCAATGTGTGAGGGTATGCAGAAAGTTGGATCTGCTAACTTTATGTCTTTGGGTATTGAAATATTGTGAATGTCTATACTTGTGGCCGGTATAGTCGACGTAATGCTAGGTAGAACCAAACATTTAATGTGAAAATCATGATCGCTGTGTATCGATCTAAGATTAATTTCGCAGGAATGGATTGCCTGTGTGACTGAATGTCCTATTCCGCTAATTTGACAAGTGGACTGTAGACGTTGTGTGTTTAATTTCTTACATAAAGAATCTGTGATAAAACAGTGTTGACTGCCGTTATCTAACAATGCACGAGCTTTATAATATTTATTATCTTTGCCAGCGACTTCAACTGTAGCTGTCGACAGTAAAACGGATTGTAAATCGTGTTTACTTAGTAAACTTTTACAATTATTATTGTGTGAATTTACGACTGTATGAAGAGTCTGAACTACTGACGACGACCTATGCTGCGAATCTGAAGGCCTATCCTGGTGTGTTTGAGCTGCAGAGGGCACAGTGCCATCCTTATTGAGCTCATTGTGTAAAAGAGAATTATGTTTGCCGTAGCATTGTTTGCAAGGCCCGGCCTGACAATCATTGACCGCATGCCCTGTCCATAAACAATTAATACAGAGATTCTTATCTCTTACGAATTGAAGTCTATCATGTGAGCCTAAATCCAAAAATTGTTGACACCCATACAACGGATGTTTTCCGTTACATTTAACACATGTGCGGGTGGATTTACAAAACTTTTTCTTGTTTTGAGTAGCAACAAAACTGTGAGACTGTTTTTTAATATGATCTTGACCTGCATGAGATGACTGAGAAGTGTGAACCTTAACCATTTCCAACGTGTTAGCCTTATATTTTAAAAACTGTATGAGTGAATCTAAATTGAACTTCTTATCTGAATTGCTAGCACTGGTATTTTTAAACTGTTCCCATTCTTTCTCAATGGATACGTCTAATTTTGCGGTTATGATGTGAATCAGCAAGGTGTCCCACGATTCTGTAGGTCACCAAGTGTTTTCAAAGCACGTAAATTCTTGAGTACCGTATCTATTAGTTTCCTAATTTGTGCAGGCGATTCTTTATACACAGCTGACATTGAGAATAACGCTTTGACATGATTACGTATCAACAATTTGTTATTATTAAATCTATTCTCGATCAATTCCCATGCAATACTGTAGTTATCTGAAGAGAATTCCAGAGACTTAATAACTTGCAACGCGTTTCCAGAGAGAGATGATCTTAAGTAATGATATTTCTGGATATCGTCTAGTTGCTTTGAATTGTGAATCATTGATAAAAAAATATCTCGAAATTCCAACCAACTATCGTAGCTACCGTCGAAGTTGGGAAGCGAAATAGTTGGCAATTTTACTAAAGTGTTGGAATTACACTCGTGTTCAGAACTATTGGACTTGCACTCATGTTTGTGACTACTACTGTTATTCATTAAACAATTGGCTTCAGCGACAGAACTATAGTAAGAATTATCAAAAGACTCTATATACTCTAATTGTTCCGACATGTCTTTTTCTAACACTAATTCCTCGATTAGCGATTGAACTCTACTGAATTCCTGATGCAATCCTTGAGCAGATTTTATTCGTAATTCTAATTCTGCTCTTTGCTTAGGATTAATTTCACTGCCTACTAACAAATTCACACATTTCTCGAATTGGGTGAGCATACCTTTGATGGTACCTCGTTTCTTTTTTAAATCTGCTAGTTTTTTGATATCCTCAGGCAAACTCATTGTGGCACTTTATGGAAAGAGTGGGTACTCACGGTTTCCTGCAGCACGGGTGCGGTGAACAATGCGCACGAAGCTGGTCTTCGCGTTCCTGTATAGAAAAGCACGATTTTAGCACACACAGAATGAAATAGGTGAGGATAGGATTGCCTGGGACCCCTGAAGTCTTTCACTGGTAGCGCTGTGATCTTGATAGATTATTCGGCTTAGAAGGACCAATGTTAAGGTGTGTTCCTTATTTTATAGGGTTTTGCAAATCAGGTATGATGACCAAAGTGACTGGTTTATTCTTCTAGTGAAAGGAATTTATTGTGATTTACAAATAAGCACACGTGATAGACTTCAGTTCGTGTTTTGTGGTCGCGGCAGCGTGAAGAGTCGGAAAGGGGGCGCATGGAGGTCGTCGTCAGCCTTTTATATCCACGGTTCAGCGCCATCTCGTCGTTGTTGGATGAGCTACGTAGTTTGCTGCTTGGCTAGTGTCGCGTGCGCAGTGTGTTCAAGATGTTGAATGTTTCGACGCGAGGCCCTCGTAGTTCTTCCCGATGTGCACAGATGGCGCTGTCCTCAACAATAACTTTTATTTCAAAAAACCACTAAATCCGACAGAAATCAAATACCCTATCCGCGACTATTGACCTTATTACTAACTTAAAAAGTAACATTGATAAAAAAACAAATAGCTCTTGGGATCTTCATTGATTTAAAAAAGGCATTTGACACTGTAAGATAAGATAAGATAAGATAATATTTATTTGCTAAACATGTGTCATACATACAAGAAAATACATGCATGCAAGATGGTAACACGAACAACATTATTAAGTACAGCATGTTTGCCACATGATGTGACGTGCAAATGTCCAGAAGTGTTATTATTTAAAAAATCCTCATGGAATAACAATAAATTAGGTAATTCAATAATAATAATATTGCAATAAATTTAAAATAACAAAAATCAAACAGAACATTAAAAACAAAAATAGGTTATAACGACTGAAAAACAATAATCATGTCAACAATAAAAATAAAAAATAAAAAATTATTTCATTGTAAATTAATAAACACAAAAAATAATTATAATAATCAAATCAAATAAGCTACTATGTCAATACAAATCTTTCCTCTAGGAACTCGTTAATGTTATAGTATGCTTTATTAACTAAATAAGTCTTAAGTTTACTTTTCAAGTGTACATTATTAAGCTCCTTCCAACTTTTTGGCAATTTATTGAAAACAGTTGGAGCCATATGAAAAACACTTTTGCGCATAAGGGCAGTCCTACAGGGAGGTACACATAGTTGGGTTTGGTCACGCCTGTTCCTGGGAAATTGATCTGCTCTGCGCGCAAATAATTTAGGATTGTTCTTGACAAACATAACACATTCAAGAATATACACACATCAACACGGTCTAGGGATATTTCATACTCAATTAAATAACTCGAAAAGTACTGGCCGCATTGGAATCTTTTATACACCGATTTGTTTGTAATTTATCTCAGACTAATTCCAAATTCAAATTTTTGAAAATTCTTTTGTTTCGGTGGCATAAAAATGTCTTGATGTATAGGACAGGGAATTTTCATTTGTGCGAAATTTAGAAAACAATACGAATTACGTTTAGTTACAGTTTTTTTTCATTTTTAAACGAAAGATAAAGTTAAAATTGAGGTATTGTAGCCATGCAACGCCGACATTTGACGAGGGCGAAGATGTTACAGCTGTTGGAATGCTGGAAGCTGGATCTGTTCAGCGTAATGTTGCTGAGGCCATAGGGACTCATCAAAATGTAATTTCAAGATTGTGGACACGCTATCGTGCCACAGGTGAAGTAGCGGAGAGGCACCGGGGGCCAAGTCGCATCACTACCCCCAGACAAGACCGATTTTTGCAAATTACTGCGCGAGCACAACCAAATGCAACGGCGACTCAATTGGTCCAAAGGCTGCGAGTGGAACACCAAGTGCTTGTGAGTGACCAAACTGTAAGAAGGCGACTGCATGAAAGCAATCTACGCTCTCGTAGACCACTCCGGGTCCCACCTTTACGGAGAGGCAATCATGGACGACGATTAGAATGGGTTCGGAACCACGTGGACTGGGGCCGTGTCCAATGGTCCAATGTGCTGTTCACGGATGAATCCAGGTTCGGCTTCCATCCAGATTCACGAAGGACGCGTGTTTGGCGAGTTCCTGGACGATGGAGCCGTCTCCAGAACCCTCAGGAAGTTCACCCATACCAAGGAGGAACAATTATGGTTTGGGCAGGAATTCGTCTTGGAGGACGGACGGATCTCGTTTGGGTGCGGGGCAATATGACGGCAGAACGATACGTCCAACAGGTGCTGGGGCCCGTAATCTTGCCCCACAGAACACAAATGGGGCAAGATTTCCTGCTCATGCACGACAATGCCCGGGCACACACGGCGAGAACGGTAGCAGCTTGGTTACATACACATAATGTTAGGGCCTTAGACTGGCCTGCTCAATCGCCAGATCTAAATCCCATTGAGCATGCGTGGGATATGCTGCAAAGAAGAGCTCTGAAGGAAGTTCCTGAAAATCTGGCTACAGAAGATCAACTTTTTGCGCACCTCAGAAGGACATGGGACAATATTCCGCAGCAAGACATTGACAACCTTGTTCTGAGCATGCCGAATCGTTGCCGATGTGTTATGAACATCATGGGCGCTTTCTCAGACTACTAACTTCAAGTTTATAAACACAAATTAAATGATTTTTCTATTTTTTTCAGTTTTTACTCACAAATTAAAAGTTCATTCATATACGGTTTTCGTCTATGCTTCATTTTTTTTACATAAAATCCTGAAATTTTAATCTATACCTTAACCATTATTAAAAAATGGTAGAATATTAAATAACGTATCTTTTAAATATATACATGTCATATAAATAATTAACACATTGATAGTAATTCGCTTTTTTTAAAATATCCCTAGACCGTGTTGATGTGTGTATATGGATGGCAATGTTAAAATTTTATGCATTATAAAGTAGGGTTTGCAGCTGTCCGTGGTTTTCAAGTGCAACATTGCTCTAAGGCATCTCTTCTTTGCTTTAAATGCTACTTCTCTATTAGTCGAGTTACCCCAAAAGATAACACCATATCTGAGAACGGATTCAGCCAGACCGTAGTAAGCTGTTAATAACGCCTCCCTATTGACTTTTCGTGACAGTAAGTACAATGCATAGGCTACTAATTCTTTTACTCAGACCATCTATGTGATCCTTCCAATTTAAATGTCGGTCAATAATTAGTCCCAGAAACTTGGTTGTATTAACCGTGTCTATTGTTCTATTATTATATGTTATGTCAAGATTGGAAAATGTCAATAAACGCTGGCTAAAATGCATAATTACTGTCTTACTTAAATTAATTTTCAAATTATTATTGTCTAACCATTGTATAGTATTGATCAGTGTATTATTAATGTAATTTTTATATAAGTCTTTATTATTACATGGTATCGTTATAGTACTGTCGTCTGCGAAAAGTGTTACAGGATGGTCAATTGACTTTGGAAAGTCATTTATGTAAAGTGTAAAAAGTGGAGGTCCTAAAACACTTCCTTGCGGAACTCCGTAGGTAACGGTTCGTTCCTCCGATAGAAAGTTTTCTTCGTGTTTGGTTTTATTGTTTAGTCTACATATTTCGGTTACTTGTTTTCTGTCGTTTAAATATGATTTAATAAGTTCAAGAACATTCCCTCTAACACCGTAGGCATCAAGTTTTTTTAACAAAATATCATGTTGGACATAATCAAATGCCTGAGTCATGTCACAAAATATAGCACAGACTGGATTATTTTTATCCATATTTGACATAATCGAGTGTAAAAAGTCATAAACTGCCATATTTATTGTTTTCTTTTTTCTAAATCCTTTTTGTTCGCTACAGAGTATATTGTTCACTTCTAAATAAGAACTAAGTTGATTATAAATATAGTATTCAATTACCTTTGAGAACATCGGTATTAATGCAATCGGCCTGTAATATTCCATTAGTTCCCTGTCTTGTTTTTTAAACAATGGCTTTATTACCGATTTTTTTAATGCGTCTGGAAAAATACCTTCACTTATACACAAATTTATAATATGACTGAGCGGGTGACTTATTACATCAGCAACTGTCCCGTCCCGTCATAACCCACACTATTTGTATTGTTTAGCGCTAAAATGATTTTTAATATGTCATTCGGAGAACATGGAGCGATAAACATAGAATTCTTTCTGTTCAAAATATTTTTTGTTACTCTATGCCCTGAATTTATCGATGGTTGAATTTTGTCAATAAAATAATCGTTAAATGAATTAGAAATATGGTTTGGATCAGAGATAATTTCATTATTAATTCTAATTTTGGAGATATTATTCTTTGGTATATTTAATTTAGATTCGTTTATAATTTGCCAGGTTGTTTTTGATTTATTTATTGATGTCTTTATTTTGTAATTATTTTGTGCTTTCTGTGTTAAATTTATTATTCTTTTAAATAGTTTTGAGTAATTCTTAAATCGCGTTTTATTCTGTTGAGTAGGTTTTATTCGATACTGCCACAATAATTGCCGTTTCTTCTCACTGCATTTTTTAATACCGCGCGATACCCATTTTTGTTTATTGTGAACATTAATTGAAATAAAATTTACGGGAAAGCACTGATCATATAACAAAATGAAAATATCTATGAACTCCCTATATGCTACATTTGGGTCCACGGCTGCGTAAACATCTGAAAAAGTTAAGCTTTGCAGATAGCCTTTAAATTTATTTATATTATCGTTATTGTAGTCACGTCGTCTCTTAGTCCACCGTTTAAAAGTACATAGGTTACTAATTGGACATTTCAATAACTGCGCAGTATGGCCAGACAACGCTAACTCCAATACTGTGGCTTTACAGGACTTTTTAAAATTATGCGCAAAGTTGTCTATGCATGTTTGGCTCTTAAGGCGCGTCGGTTGATAAAGAGCTAGGTTTAGGTTAAAGCTTAATAACGTATTTTCAAATTCTACTGATTGCCTATTTCTCTTAAGAACATCTATATTAAAATCACCTACTAAAACAATACTTTTATAATTATTTTTCACTAAGTCTGTAATATTATTTGTAATTTATTCATACATTCGTTAAAATTTTTAGCATTAGGTACTCTATAAATACAAACACAAACAATTCTATGAGTAACAAGTTCAATGGCACAGCATTCAAAAATACCCGTTGATGACATTTTTGTAATTTTTGGCAATTCTCTCCATTGATGGCCTGATTTCACCAGTATGCATGCACCACCTCTTTTGCTTTCTTTTCTACTGAAAGAAGCCGCCAAGCAGTAATTCTTTAAGTTAAGGTGTTTGTCATAGCCTTCCATCATGAAATGTTCCGTAATGCATAGAACGTCCACGTTTATGTTTCTATCAGACAATTCATTCAAGCTGACTGCAAGGGTGTCACATTTAGCCAGCAATCCTGCGATGTTTTGGTGCAGGATATACAGATGTTTAGTCACGAAAAAAATTGTCGTCCGTTGTAGTTCTTTTGTTTAAGTCGAAACCATTTTGTTGCATGTCAGCGTAATTATGAGTAATTTCAGCAAATAATTCCCATAAATCGTTAAATATTGTACGTAGTCCAAGATTATTGATAGTTCCTGTGTATCTATTAAACATGCTGTCGTCATATTTCAGATTAAAGTTGCTGTCTAAAAGGTATGCATGTCCATGCGTCATAATGTCCAAGTATAAGAGATTGTTGAATGTCTCTACTCGACAATTGAATAAAGTAGCGTCAAAGGGATAGGTACTTATAAGTAGGCAAACAAATAATTATGTTAGTATTTCTTATATCTTGAACTATACTTCTCAAATAGAATATAATATCATAATAGTCATTAGGTTTTTTGAAGTCTTCTTGCCCAAGGAGTATGATGCAGCAATCTTTCATAGTATAATCTTTTAATTTGGTACCCAGTCCATCCAGAAGATGTTTTGTATTTCCATTTGATTTTAAATAATGAAATAGAGTGCAGTTATTTTGAAATGCATTATCAGCGGTTAACAATACATTGTGTTTATTATTACTACTTATTATGCATATTTTCGACCTAGTCTTCGCCGTGTGGCTGTTCGGGTCTGTTAAAGGTGTTTGAGTAGTTTTCAAATTTGTGTTATTATTTGTAGCCTGTCTTCCAGAATCAGGCATAGGCTTTCTCAGGGAACTTATATCTTCAACAGCCCTTTGTTTAAGTAATGGTTTTAACGGAGTTGATGACTTTCTTGACTTTGATTTTGGTGAGCCTACGTCGGTTGTTAACTTCTTAGCTGTTTTTTTCAAGAGCTCACATTTATTAGTGACTTCAAATAGTGTTGATTTTAAATTACTGTTCTCAATGGTCAGTGTGTTTATCTCTTCATGGGCTGATAATAACTCCAATTTTAGTTTTTCTATTTGACATTTTAAAGCTTCTGTCTCGTCACTTACATCGTCAGATATGTTTGGTAAACTACTTGTGCTGCCATCTAGCGTCAAGTTATTTGTATGAGATTCTTCGAACGTAGTCTCAGATAATGACTGAGTACGTGTTCTTCGTAGCGTAATATTCTCGAAGAAGTTCATCATGGATACAAATTGAATTATTACGACTAAGAATTGAAAAATGTAATGGAAAAAGTATATCACTTAGCGGGGATCGAACTTACGACCAGCAGGTACTGCCTCTCATACGCAGAGGTGTGATCGCTACGCCAAGCGAACTTAAGTGACAGCGTCGAAATTGGTGACTGCACCTTGGTCTTGGTTGGTTGATGTGTCGAGTTAGTCCAAAGGTCATTTCTTTGTTCTTTCGACGATACAAAAATGACGGTTGAAGAAAACAATAAATCACAGTTGTTTCTTTGTTGAATTCACTGTTTCACCAATATTGCTCTCCAGGCAAGAGTACACATTTAGTTTATGAGTTATCACACGCACTATAGAAGAGAATTTAAACTTTAATCCGGTTTTGATTTACACCTTTTGTCTGTTGTTTTTTATTTGATTGAATCTTCACAACACTGGATAACAATCTCACATGCATATTGTTGTGTCCTTTCACTAACTGAGGCGTTTTTTTTTTCACTTTATTACGACTATAATATTTTTTAATCAATTTAAGTACGGAGCTTATGTTTACACCGGCGGTGACAGCCGTCATTCAGCTTGCACTCAAGACGTAAGACAAACTTCTTAAAAAACTGGAAAGAATCGTTATTACTGGCTCTGCATTATAAATATTAAATTGTTATCGTACTAATAGGTACCAAGTACTCGGTATTGGTGAACATCGTAGTGAACACAAACCCACTACCTGTGGAGTGCCACAAGGTTCTATACTAGGACCTCTATTATTCTTTATCTACATCAATAATATTAATGAAATTGGACTTAAAGGAGTTATTTCACTCTATGCCGACAATACTAGTCTTTTTTATTTTGGCAGTAATATAAAGGTATTGTTAAAGAAGCACAAAGTGATCTAAATAATATAGATATCTGGTTCCTATGCAATCTACTTACTGTTAATGCTAGTTAAACCAAATACATGATATTTAGTGCTAAAAATAAACTTCATGCACATGGTGAATTAAATATAAATGGTCAACCATTATTAAAAACAAATACTGAGAAATATTTAGCTATTCTTACTCTTGATGAAAAACTTACCACATTGAGAAACCACCACCACATTGAGAAACTAAGAAAAAAGATACATATCATCACTGACATCGGACAACTCCTCTAAGTGCACCAGGCACTTAGAGGAATTGTCCGATGTCTCCCACTACGGGTCAGATATATTATTGTTACGTCGTACCCGTACCTACAATTACGGTAATAGGTACCTACAAGTAGGTAGTGTAACAAATCTACTTGCTCCTATTAAATAAAAGGATAAGCAAAATTGTTCAATTAAAATTTAATTAGGGAAAGATTAGAATTAGGGATAAAACAATACAGCTAAATATTAAAAACCTACCTAGCACGCACTCTAGGATTGTTTTTTAGGTCACGCACTTAGTTGGTTAGGAAGTTCAGCACTGTAGGAGAGACGGGAACAGACGTCAGGGTACCTGGGCAACTTCGAGGTTCAGCTTCAGGAAACCTCTGCAGGAAGGGCGTCGTGCAGATCTCAGAGTCCACCAAGTCAGCTCTGTAGTAAGGCAGGCGAGACAAGTAGCAAGACAGCTTCAGAAGATCGGGAGTAGAGGTCCCAGATCCGTAGATAGCTTCCGAAGATCGGGAGAAGAGGCACCAGGCGGAATCTTTAGTGGAATCCCCTGGGTAATATAAATATGTAACAGCAAAAACCAAACTGTTTTCTTATGCTTCTTATCTCAGATTCAATGGTAGACCCCTCCAGCGGTTCTTCAGCTCGTTTTCAAAAAAATCTTCCTTTTTCAATTTTCAAATATTAGTTTTCTTGTGGCCATCATCTCATCTGACAAGTGTAGTCGGCCAGGACATATCCATGAGTGCGTAAAGAATTTTATAAATATAATTTAAAATTAAGCTATTTAGTAAACAATCGTAATAATCTTTTAATACAATAGCTAAACACATATTGATAATATTAATTTAATTTTTATAAACCAAAAATCATCATAGACTAAGGTAGGAAGAGAATTATAAGTAATTGACAGTTTGACAATTTGGCGTGTCACAACATGAAAATGATGATAATATTTTATTGCAGCAATTTTTAAGTTAATGAGTCGTACTTACATCGATTTGCTGAGTGTAAAAATATAAACAAATAAAAAGGATGATAAATAGTATTATAAATGATGAATATAAAGTGTAAGTATAGCATAATACTATAGTAGGTAGGTAGTAGTAGGTAGGTAGGACCAGGCCCGGGCTGACATACGGGCAAATGCCCGATGGGCCGGATGTCCGGTGGGCCGATGTGGCCGATTGGTGATCGACTAACTTTTGTTGTTTAAAAAAAAAGACATCTCAATAACGTCCTCTACCATCAAGTCGAGGACCTAATTCAATTTACTCTAGACTATCTGTAGTAATACATAGTACAGTAGTAGTAATAGTAGAGGCTCTTGAAAGTTTTTAATTTCGTGCCTGATGCCACAGAATTAGTAAGTACGTAATAAATTGTAGCGTAGTGTAGAATCACTCTAACACGGAAATATTTTTAAGGATAAAAATGAATCTCTGAGAACCGCTAGAAACTTACACATTTTCTTTAAATCACCGGGCGCGGTTTGTACTTTGAACCCTGCGAAAAATCTTTTAACACAACGATTCCATTTTTCTGCCTGCGGACTGGCACTCCTTTTGGTTTTTCGCATGATCGACCGATATAGACAAGCTGAAAAAAAATAGGAGTCCCTTGCCCCGATGCCTATAGGCAATTCTGGCATGCATACAGAACGTTGCAAAAAAAAAAAAGTATGTAAACATTTTGATCTCAAATTACATAATTATTACTAAACTTCGAGGCAAGACGTAAAAATTTTCGAGCTCGCTTCGCTCGCTCTTAAAACCTACTTTCTCTTTGATCTTTACATTATCGATTATAAATCGACCAAGTAACACCAATGGGTCGAAACAATTTAACCGTTAAAATTTCAGCTTGCGACGCCCTTGTTCGACAGCGTCGATATTCTTTTAGTTTCGAGCCTCTTCTTTATCAAAGGCGTAGCCTAGCATTTCAGCCCAACGTTCTATTTGAGATGTTTTCTACAGTTGATTCAAAATTGATATTAGTGGTTTTCATTTGTCTTGAGAGTAGAGGGCCGACCGTCTCTTAAATGCCCGGGCCGGCTTCGGGTCCCAGTCCGGGCCTGGGTAGGACGAGTCTCGAATGATGTAGGTACAAATTCGCAAACTACCTATAAAAGAACATCAGGAATTGTCATTGTAATTTCGACCGTACGCCGAGGGCATAAAGTACCTATTTCTTTAGCTTGTACAAGTTGTGGAAGTTTCTCGAAGGACAATGACCCACTATGGAATTGTCTAGAAGATCCGAGGAAGTCGTGGATGTTTCTCGAACGTTCGGTCGCCTTAAAAATAGTCGACGTGTTTGCGGGAACAGGCAGTCTGATTTTGGCTACACAACGAAGAGAATCGAAGTGAACTAGAAGTGCGATATCTAAGCGAATAGTAATCATTAGTGTATTTGTGATTGGATATAAGTGTTTTGTAATTAAATAAAGTTATATGTAGTTTAATCGGTAGTAATTAATTAATCCCATACCCAGCTCGTAACATTATTTATAACTCTAAATAAAATGATTAAAGTCTTGGTCAATTATGATTATATAACATCTTCTCAAAAGATTTTTAAACAAACAAAATTAATGAATATTGATCAAATTTATATATATATAACATTTGCATACTTGTACGTAAAATAAGTAATAGAGACATACACACACGAATAACATTTACAAAAATAATGCTAATTCAAAAGCGCGTTACGAGGCAGGCTAACCATATAATTGTAAGAGCACCGAGGACAAACTTCGGTAGAAAGACTGTCATATCGTATATGAGGGGGCTGAGCTCTATAACTCTTTACCTAAAGTAATCAAGGAATCGAAATCACTTCCAACTTTTAAGACTAATAAAACACCACCTAAATAATTTATAAATTGTAAGTTTTTGCCGTTTTTTAACTTAATTTTAGTTTATCACCACCAAGGGAAACCGTCGCTTATTGTATCTTAATTATTATTGGTTTCCTCATAGAAGTGAATAACTGTATTCTTTTTGAACGAAATAAATTTTTTAAACTGTAATTTTAGTTTATTACCACCAAGCGAAACCGTCGCTTATTGTATCTTAATTATTATGTGTTTCCTCATAGAAGTAAATAATTGTATTCTCATTATTGAGCGAAATAAATTTCCTAAACCGTAAACCGTATATTTGCATGCTGTGTAAGCGGAATAAATCTACCATAACCTATTTATCTTTAACACCTCTGCTACAAACTCCTTGTCTAAAACTAAATGTCATCAGTTTTTTATCTGGCTACTGTCTGGTAGAGATTGGAAATTTTTGAATTGGACAAGGCAAATTGTGTTGTCAGTAATCAAACAACATGAATACTGAACAATTCGCGGCCTTCCTTACCGCGCAACAGGAACAACAAAAGGTACTAACAGTCCTTCTACAACAACTCGTACACTCAACACTCAACGCAAAAACAAGACAGACAAAAACAACAAGGTACAGAAGCTTAACAATCGAACGGAGACATCAGAGGCCTCATCAACGACATCGTCATAAAAAATATGATCTGCTGTGTCCATGACGACAACAGGTCATATTTTTTGTATGTTGTCTAGTTCAGCTGTTACGTCTATTATACCTTTCGGTTTCAGTTTAAATTGCAATAGGCTTGGAGTTTCGATGCCTTCAACAATGCTGGGGCTCCAATCTTTTTCCACATTTTAGTAGAAATTATTGAGTAGATTGATCCAGGGTACCAGTCCATCGTGCATTTTACACCATTGATGATAACGTAAATTTTCTTGCATCGAGATGTTTTCTTGTTAATGATGTAGACAGGATTGGTCTCGCTATCACTTTCTTCCGCGGAGGAGACCGCGTGTGACGATGTCGTTGATGAGGCCTCTGATGTCTCCGTTCGATTGTTAAGCTTCTGTACCTTGTTGTTTTTGTCTGTCTTGTTTTTGCGTTGAGTGTCTGGGTTGTGATAACAAATATAATCTACCTGATTTAATACATACACTTTCGAAATGTCCAGTCATCTCACATGCTTGACATTTGTGGTTTTTTGCTGTACAGTGCTCGTAGTCATGTATGTCACGCTTTTCGCATCGTCTGCATTGTTCTGGTCGTAACTTCCTGGGTGTTTCGTTGTTGACCGTAGTAACAGTGCGTTTGCCTTGGCTCTTGTTTGATTCTGTTAATATAGTCATTGTGTTTGTTACTTTCGGTGCCATTGTCATTCTCTGCGACTTCGCGTGACTGGGCAACTGTAAATATTTCTGCGAATGTTATCTCTCTCGTTTTGCCATCACCTGTGACTTCGCGTAGTTCTGGCCATCTTTGTTTTAAATCTATCACCAGCTGTGTGTGGTTCAAACCGGTTGCGAACCGATCACGGAGTTGTCTCTACAGCAAGGGCCCTTCATAGCCGCAGTTTTTTGAAAGTTCTTTTAGTCTATTAGAATAATGTTCCATTGTTTCGTCGGTTTTTCTCGTAAATTCCAAAAATCAATTAAGGCTTTGTATCGCGTTGTTTTTGTTCTATACAAATCCAAAAATTTCATTTTTATATCGTCGTATGTCGCTGTGTCAAAGTCAGGAGTTAACGCTACTTTCAGCTCGTGGTATATTTCCGGTGTTATGCAGTTTATGAGTAGGTCTTTTTGAATACTAACAGACTCTTCACCCCATATCCAGCATTTCGCTTCAAATAGGTCCACAAAGTTTTCTACAGTAGTTGTGGTGGGGTTAAACTTGTCGCACTTGAAGTGTTTTACAATGTTTTGTATTGATGAAGAAGGTGCTGCGTTATCATCGTTGTTTGATGAGAGGATGCCCCTTGGTGTTGTTGCAGTTGTACGAGTTGTTGTAGAAGGACTGTTAGTACCTTTTGTTGTTCCTGTTGCGCGGTAAGGAAGGCCGCGAATTGTTCAGTATTCATGTTGTTTGATTACTGACAACACAATTTGCCTTGTCCAATTCAAAAATTTCCAATCTCTACCAGACAGTAGCCAGATAAAAAACTGATGACATTTAGTTTTAGACAAGGAGTTTGTAGCAGAGGTGTTAAAGATAAATAGGTTATGGTAGATTTATTCCGCTTACACAGCATGCAAATATACGGTTTACGGTTTAGGAAATTTATTTCGCTCAATAATGAGAATACAATTATTTACTTCTATGAGGAAACACATAATAATTAAGATACAATAAGCGACGGTTTCGCTTGGTGGTAATAAACTAAAATTACAGTTTAAAAAATTTATTTCGTTCAAAAAGAATACAGTTATTCACTTCTATGAGGAAACCAATAATAATTAAGATACAATAAGCGACGGTTTCCCTTGGTGGTGATAAACTAAAATTAAGTTAAAAAACGGCAAAAACTTACAATTTATAAATTATTTAGGTGGTGTTTTATTAGTCTTAAAAGTTGGAAGTGATTTCGATTCCTTGATTACTTTAGGTAAAGAGTTATAGAGCTCAGCCCCCTCATATACGATATGACAGTCTTTCTACCGAAGTTTGTCCTCGGTGCTCTTACAATTATATGGTTAGCCTGCCTCGTAACGCGCTTTTGAATTAGCATTATTTTTGTAAATGTTATTCGTGTGTGTATGTCTCTATTACTTATTTTACGTACAAGTATGCAAATGTTATATATATATAAATTTGATCAATATTCATTAATTTTGTTTGTTTAAAAATCTTTTGAGAAGATGTTATATAATCATAATTGACCAAGACTTTAATCATTTTATTTAGAGTTATAAATAATGTTACGAGCTGGGTATGGGATTAATTAATTACTACCGATTAAACTACATATAACTTTATTTAATTACAAAACACTTATATCCAATCACAAATACACTAATGATTACTATTCGCTTAGATATCGCACTTCTAGTTCACTTCGATTCTCTTCGTTGTGTAGCCAAAATCAGACTGCCTGTTCCCGCAAACACGTCGACTATTTTTAAGGCGACCGAACGTTCGAGAAACATCCACGACTTCCTCGGATCTTCTAGACAATTCCATAGTGGGTCATTGTCCTTCGAGAAACTTCCACAACTTGTACAAGCTAAAGAAATAGGTACTTTATGCCCTCGGCGTACGGTCGAAATTACAATGACAATTCCTGATGTTCTTTTATAGGTAGTTTGCGAATTTGTACCTACATCATTCGAGACTCGTCCTACCCAGGCCCGGACTGGGACCCGAAGCCGGCCCGGGCATTTAAGAGACGGTCGGCCCTCTACTCTCAAGACAAATGAAAACCACTAATATCAATTTTGAATCAACTGTAGAAAACATCTTAAATAGAACGTTGGGCTGAAATGCTAGGCTACGCCTTTGATAAAGAAGAGGCTCGAAACTAAAAGAATATCGACGCTGTCGAACAAGGGCGTCGCAAGCTGAAATTGTAACGGTTAAAATTGTTTCGACCCATTGGTGATACTTGGTCGATTTATAATCGATAATGTAAAGATCAAAGAGAAAGTAGGTTGTAAGAGCGAGCGAAGCGAGCTCGAAAATTTTTACGTCTTGCCTCGAAATTTAGTAATAATTATGTAATTTGAGATCAAAATGTTTACATGCTCAATTTTTTGCAACGTTCTGTATGCATGCCAGAATTGCCTATAGGCATCGGGGCAAGGGACTCCTATTTTTTTTCAGCCTGTCTATATCGGTCGATCATGCGAAAAACCAAAAGGAGTGCCAGTCCGCAGGCAGAAAAAAGGAATCTTTGTGTTAAAAGATTTTTCGCAGGGTTCAAAGTACGAACCGCGCCCGGTGATTTAAAGAAAATGTGTAAGGTTCTAGCGGTTCTCAGAGATTCATTTTTATCCTTAAAAATATTTCCGTGTTAGAGTGATTCTACACTACTCTACAATTTATTACGTACTTACTAATTCTGTGGCATCAGACACGAAATTAAAAACTTTCAAGAGCCTCTACTATTACTACTACTGTACTATTACTACAGATAGTCTAGGGTAAATTGAATTAGGTCCTCGACTTGATGGTAGAGGACGTTATTGAGATGTCTTTTTTTTAAATAACAAAAGTTAAAGTTAATCGATCACCAATCGGCCACATCGGCCCACCGGACATCCGGCCCATCGGGCATTTGCCCGTATGCCAGTCCGGGCCTGGTCCTACCTACCTACTACTACCTACCTACTATAGTATTATGCTATACTTACACTTTATATTCATCATTTATAATACTATTTATCATCGTTTTTATTTGTTTATATTTTTACACTCAACAAATCGATGTAAGTACGACTCATTAACTTAAAAATTGCTGAAATAAAATATTATCATATTTTTCATGTTGTGACACGCAAAATTGTCAAACTGTCACAGCCCCAGCATTGTTGAAGGCATCGAAACTCCAAGCCTATTGCAATTTAAACTGAAACCGAAAGGTATAATAGACGTAACAGTTGAACTAGACAACATACAAAAAATATGACCTGTTGTCGTCATGGACACAGCAGATCCTATACTTTTTGGGTTACAATGGAGCCAAATGTACGAAATGACGTTTCCGAAACCTGTTTATTCTATCAAAGGTACCACAGACACATCATTGGATGTCGTGCTAGCTACCTACAACGACCTATTTGACAATAAATTAGGGAAGGTAAAGAATTATCAAGTGAACATCCACATCAAACCTGGCAGTGAAGCAAAACATCTGCCGGCACGTCCCATTAAGTTCAGCATACGCAAAAACATAAAAATAGAACTAGAAGGGCTTCTACGCGAAGGAATAATAACAGAAGTGGACCCCAACAGGACACCCTTAGAATAACACCCACAGTCCACGCCACACTCACAGTCAATGTTTTGAAACCAAATGGCCAAGTACGGATATGTGGCGACTACCGAACAATGATAAACCCGGTACTTATCAAACATACTCATCCCGTACCCCTTTTTGACCAGTTAAGACAACGTCTGGCACATGGGGATAAATACTCGAAAATCGACCTGCTTACCTGCAGTTTGAAATATCCCCTGAATCAAAAAAAGTACTAAATAATATCAACCCACAAAGGATATTTTGTCTACAACAGAATGCCTTGTTGGAATATTCGGACAGAAAACAAAGCTTGCATTGGTTTTACAACAGGATTTATTTAATTAAAGTAGAACGATATAAATGAGCACACACAAACGCATAGATCGCACACCATAGAGTAAAAACAGTAAAGTACAAAATCATAAATAACAGATGTCACTGCATTGCCAGAGACAAAATAGGTTGCGTTTACAAACTGAAAACTGTTATTCTAACACTACCCCTTAAACGCAAACTTTATAATATTACATCTTTTTAACTTACATAAAAAAACGCAAAACATACTTAAAACACATTACACAGTTAACATAACATTAAATTAGTAAATTCACTATGTTTCTCTTTACAAAGCGATTTTGTTAATATATCAGCCAACATAACATTAGTTGATAAGTATTTTATTTCAAGTATACCATTATTGACAATTTCTTTTATGAAATGATGGCGTATATCAATATGTTTGGTCCTAGAATGAAACATGAAATTTTTACAAAGTTTTATAGCAGATTGATTATCATTAAATATGATAAATTTAGTTATCAAGAATCTCAAATAAAAACTTTCTTATAAAAAGAGCTTCTTTACATGTATCTGACAAAGCCATGTACTCTGCTTCTGTGCTAGACAATGCAACGGTACGTTGCTTTCTACTCTCCCAGGAGACAATAGATTTACCTAGAAAGAACACATAGCCCGTATACGACCTACGATCTACATTGTTTGATGCCCAATCTGCATCAGCATAAGCTCTAAAATTCAAACCACTTTTAGTAAAAACAAGACCCAAATTAAGTGTACCTTTTAGATACCGTAAAACTCTTTTAGCAGCTTTCCAATGAATTTCACTAAAAAAATTGTTAAATTGGCTTAGGTAGCTCACCGCATAACTGATGTCTGGTCTGGTACAAACTGCTATGTACATTAGTGACCCTACCAACCCTCTATAATCATAAGTGTCATCCTTCTGAGTTTCTTTGGGTAACTTCAGACCAGTCTCCATCGGTGTACCTGAAGACTTACAATCCTCCATCCGGAACTTCTTTAACAATCTTAGAATATAATTAGATTGACTAAGACAGATCTCATTAGCTTTTCTAGACAACTTCATACCAAGTATGTGTTGAGCTGGCCCTAGATCTGTGATATCAAATTCATGCTGCAATTCTGCCTTAATCTTGTCTTTTCCTTGAAATGTTGGTGAACAAAATATGATCAGATCATCAACATACAAAGCTATGGGTATCATTGAATGCTTGTCAGACCTATAGTAAACACATGGTCCTGAAGTTAGACGACTAAAGTTCAACTTATCACATAATACCTTGGTAATTTTCTCGTACCAGGATCTTGATGCCTGTTTAAGTCCATAAACAGCTTTGTTGAGCTTGTATACCATATTCTCCCTCCCTTTAACTTCAAAACCCTGTGGTTGTTCCATAAAAACCGTTTCTTTTAGGTCTGCATTCAGAAACGCCGTTTTGACATCCATGTGGTCAATACTCATGTCATGTTCAGCTGCTAAAGCAAGTAACAATCTAAGTGTGGAGAATCTAACGACAGGAGAAAAAGTTTCTAAATAATCAACACCATATTTTTGAGTGTATCCCCTGGCAACTAAACGAGCCTTAAATTTCAACAATTCACCGTTTACTCCATACTTTTTCTTAAATATCCACCTGCACTTTACAGGGTTTTTCTGTTGATCTCGTTCTGTCAGAGTCCAACATTTATTTTTTATAAAAGATTCATACTCATCTGTCATCGCCTTACGCCAACTATCAGATTCTGGTCCATTCAATGCCTCTGCTGCAGTTTGAGGTTCATCAGGATCATTGCAGTCCATCATAGTCACAAAATTGGTCATGAGCGGAGACTCAGGAGCATCATCATAGCTGCAGTCTTCTGCTGACTCTGTCTCAGTTGCAGAATCTTCTTCTGGAATGTAAGTTGGATCCAAGCGATCATCTGATCCATCACTTATCCGTTCATTTTCGGAATCATCTATTGTGATTGTGCTAAACCTTTGTTGAGTATCCTGTGATAATCTTATGTCATCAGAAATATTATCAGAACTCACAGTGGATGATTCCGATGCTTGAACATCATTTTTATTCAATCTGATGTCAACAAACAGTTGTTGATCAGTTTTTTCATCATTTGACATTTCTTTTTCATAAAATTTGTTCTCTATGAAAACAACATCACGAGAAATTATACAATTTCTTGGATTTTTTGGATCAATAAGCCTAACCTAACCTAACCTTTAGATTCTTCACTGTATCCTACAAATATGTATGGTTTACCTTTTACATCAAGTTTCTTTCTATTCTTTACCATAGCATATGCAATACAACCGAAAATTTTTAAATGGTCAAGCTTTACCTTAATTCCACTCCATTTTTCTTCTGGGGTCGTGCCCGGAACTGCCTTAGTTGGACTACGGTTTTTCAAATAGCAGTATTCACTGCTTCAGCCCAGTACTTCATCTCGAGTCCAGCATCCTTCAGCATGCACCTGACCTTTTCCATAATAGTTCTGTTGGAGCGTTCAGCTACACCATTTTGCTGTGGAGAATCAGGCACCGTTTTCTGATGTTTAATACCATTAATCTTGAGAAAATCCTGAAATTTAGAACTCATATACTCTCCTCCTCTATCACTTCTAAGTATTTTTAATTTCTTTCCAGTTTCTTTTTCCACAAGAGCTTTGAATTGCTTAAAATAACTAAAAGTTGCATCTTTCGTTTTCAAAAAATAAACAAAATGTTTTCTTGTGTAATCATCTATGAAACTCAGCACATACTTAGTACCACTAAGAGATGGAGTTTGAATAGGGCCACATAGGTCAGTATGCACTAAACCTAACACATCTGTAGCTCTAGTATAGGACCTCTTAGGAAAAGGCAATCTAGATTGCTTTCCTACAATACACGGTACACACTGTTGATATTCAGACACACTATAGTTAATACCAGTAGCCATACCTGACTGCAGCAGTTGCATACTCCTGGAGTTGAGGTGCCCTAGACGTCTGTGCCATACCTCTTGTGATGTCGAGCCTGCTGCTACTGCTGCAGTTGCCCCTAATGCCTTATCCTCAGCACAGCTATTGTCAGACACAGTGTCAAGTTGATAGACACCATTTATTTGAGTACCTGTAGCTAAAACTTCAACACCGTCATAAACAGTACATGAAATGCTATCAAATGTAACTACATAACCCTTTTTAGTCATAGCACTAACTGACAATAAATTTGTACATAAATTAGGTACATAATAAGTATCACTTATTGTCTTTACACCTTTCTTTAAATGTACTTTCACTTGTCCTATTCCAGCAGTTAATAGTTTTTCACCATTTGCAATACTCACATCCACAGTTTTATTTGGAGTGTTGTTTACCAACAATTTTTCATTATTGCACATATGGTTTGTGGCTCCGGAGTCTATATACCACACATCACTATTCACCTTGACAGAAAGAGCAGCGACAAGAGCCTTGTCCTTTGGTGTCTTCGGTTTATTCCTATCTCGACCATGACTGTGAGTCTGTGTCACCTTTTCCGCCGCAGGCTGTCCTGTAGTTTGTTTATCAGGACAATTCTTTAAGAAGTGCCCAACACGCTTGCATTTGAAACATTTAGGCTGCTTCCGTGTGATAAGAGCAGTTATATTGTCCTGCTTGTCTTCTCTCCTTCGTGCCCCTTCTAATAGTTTGGCAGAGACATGTTCAGTACTTAACTTAGTACCAGCATTTTCAATGGCCATAATCAACGGATCGAAGTCTTCAGTTAGGCCACTCAGCAATAAAACAGCAATAAATTCATCGTCCAGTGACGACTCAATTTTACTCAATTGATGTGAGACTTCCTTAATTTTGTTGAGGTAGTTCTCCATTGAGCTGCTATCACATAATTTTGTGCCAAACAAACTTCTAAGAAGACCTAGTCTTCTGCACAATCCGCGACCTTCGTACGCCTTCTTCAGGTTGTGCCATGCTTCATAAGCACTTTTGGCGGAGCGAATGTATGGAATTACTGTCGGATGAACCGATAGGGCTATTCGCGCCAGCGCCTTTTCCTTTTCTCTTTTTTTTTATCGTCGTTCACGTCATCTTCAACAAATTCCCATAATTCTTCATGAATCAACAGCATTCGCATAGAGAACTTCCAAGTGGAGTAATTTTCTGAACCCTTGAGTTTCTCAATTGAATTCATATATTGTGTTGTCGCCATTTTTTATAAATGTTCCTGGCGACCGGCGTGGTACAACAATGAGGATTCCGCTTACCGGTATTATTCGCTAATCTGTCCGAAATATCAGCGTCTTACAGTATTACCTACCACGCTCTGCTACCATGTTGGAATATTCGGACAGAAAACAAAGCTTGCATTGGTGATACAACAGGATTTATTTAATTAAAGTAGAACGATATAAATGAGCACACACAAACGCATAGATCGCACACCATAGAGTAAAAAACAGTAAAGTACAAAATCATAAATAACAGATGTCACTGCATTGCCAGAGACAAAATAGGTTGCGTTTACAAACTGAAAACTGTTATTCTAACATGCCTTTTGGTATTGCAACAGCGCCTTCAATTTTCCAACATTTTCTTGACAAGTTACTTGATGGCATACCAAACGTCGCTGTATTTTTGATGATATTGACATTACTGGGAAAAATGACGAAGAACACGTAAAGACTCTTTTAATGGTTTTTAACAAATTGAAATAAGCCGGACTGAAAGTAAATCTAAAAAAATGCACTTTCTTAACCAGAAATCAAGTATTTAGGACATTATTATTGACAAAAATGGAGTACGACCAACAAAATCTAAAATAGAAGCAATTTCGAAGGCACCACCGAAAACAAATACCAAAGAACTTAGGGCGTTCGTAGGACTCATAAACTTTTATGAACGATTTATCCCACACCTACACAGCGAATGCGCCGATTTACATGAACTAACCGGTGACCGCCGAAAATGGCAATGGACTAATCATGCGAACGAAATATTTATTAAAACTAAAAGATTAATAACAAGATCTACTACTCTGTCAAGAAAGTACCGGGAAAAGGTCAATAATACACAAAATGTCTGTTATTCATCCAAATTTATTTTATCACCTTCAAAGTATGCTCCTTTAGAAACGATACACTTGCGCCAACGAATAATCCATTCATCAAAACATTTTTTAAACGCTGCTTCCGGAATTGAGTTCAGTTCTCGCCGCGAAATCTCCTTTATGTCTTCTATCGATTGAAAACGGGTGCCACGAAGTGGTAATTTGAGTTTAGGAAAAAGAAAAAAGTCAGCAGGAGCCATATCTGGTGAATATGGTGGTTGCTGGATGGTATTTGTTGAGTGTTTGGTCAAAAATTCGTTCACAATGATAGCCTTGTGCGAAGGCGCATTGTCGTGGTGCAAAATCCAAGAATTTTCTTTCCACAAATCTGGCCTTTTTCGTCGAATTTGCTCTCTTAAACGCCGCATAACGCTCAAATAATATTCTTTATTTACCGTTAGACCTTCCGGTAAGAATTCAGAGTGCACAACACCGCGATAGTCAAAGAAAACAGTCAACATGACTTTGACTTTTGATCGACTTTGGCGTGGTTTTTTCGGTTTCGGTTCAGTTGGAAGGCGCCACTCCGAAGCTTGTTGACTAGTTTGCATGTCAAACTCGTAAACCCACGTCTCGTCACCAGTAACAATGCGTTTCATGAATGTTGGGTCCGAACTGACTCGTTCTAGCATGTCCTCAGCGACTTTCACGCGATTGAGTTTTTGGAGAAAAATCAGATCTTTTGGGACTAGCCGAGCAGCAACATGTTTCATACCCAAATGATTAGTTAAAATGGTACGGATCGACTCGTGAGATACAGAAAGTTCGGCGGCTATCTCTCTCAGAGTTGAATGGGGATTTTCAGTCACTATTTTCTTCACTTTTGCGATGTTAACTTCAGTTGCAGACGTTGACGGCCTACCAGAGCGAGGCAAATCTTCCATCACATCTCGACCGCTTTTGAACGCTTTGAACCACTCATAAGTACGAGTTTTTGATAAAGTCGATTCACCGTAAGCCTTCTGTAACATTTTCAGTGACTCCGAACACGAAATTCCATTGGCGATGCAAAATTTAAGACAAACTCTTTGTTCGATATTTTTGTCCATTATGAAATTCGCAATACACACTATATATGATATTACTAAAACCAGCACTGTATTTAATATAAATAACAGATGCAACTCAAACTCCGCGCCAAAATGGAAAACAGTTGTGCCAATCTACAAAAAAACAAAAATTTGAATTTGGAACCTTAAACAATTATCCATTCCCGATACTTTTTTGACTGAATGTAAATCGCTTGTCGCGTTTGACGAATGTCGACCCCTTTACCTCTCCTGCGACGCCCCTGAGAAAGGAGTAGGCGCAGTCTTATACCACAAGGATAAAGAAATCGAACAACCTATTGCATTCGGGTCAAAAAAACTTAAACCGGCTGAAAGCAAATATTCCGTTATAGACCGCGAGGCATTAGCAATATTCTATGGCATTCAAAAATTCGACCAATATCTCAGAGGTACAAAATTCACACTTGTAACTGACCACAAACCACTTATTCACATATTGAGCCCACAACGAAATCTGCCAAATAAATTGCCAATAATAGACTTGTGAGGTGGGCACTCGTGATTGGAAATTATGATTATGACATAATTTATAGAAAAGGGGAACATAACATCATTGCTGATTACCTTTCCAGAATGCCAAATAGCACTGAACAGCCGAATTGTCCAGAGGTTTCGATATGCAAAATTACTGATTTGATACAGCATAATATAATTAACGACTTGACCTTATGTAAAGAGCATATTAGAAAAGAAACGAAACACGACGCCACACTAAAGCAAGTCCTGCAATTAATCAAAATTGACTGGTTTGACTGTTCACAGACTGATTTGAAACCGTTTATCAGAAAACGCAGTGAACTGTCTATAGAGAACAAGATCATCATGTGGCAAGGTAGAGTAGATTAAGAAGTACAGTACTGTGTTATTTGCATATTGGCCATCCTGGAACGTTTCTATGTTTGGTGGCCAATACTCGAAGAAGACATAAAAATGTTGTAAAAAAAAAATGCCAGGAAAATAGACCCAACAACTCAGAACTTCCTGTATACTCTTGGTCGATCCCAGAAAAGGTATGGGAAAGAGTTCACGTCGACTTTGCCGGACCTTTTGAGAGCAAGTATTGGCTAGTGATGGTAGATGCCTTATCAAAATGGATAGAAGTTAAACCTATGGACCATACCAGAAAGTTATGCGAGAAACTAGTTGGCTTTTTACTACATTTGGATTGTCTCAAATTATTGTCTCCGACAATGGACCTCAATTTACTTCCAAAACCTTCGAGAGTATTACAAGATTTGACTTGTAATACTCTCGAAAGTCTTTAGCATGGCATAGTGCACATGACATCTACACCCTACCATCCAAGAACCAGTGGATTGGCCGAACGACTCGTGCGAACTTTTAAATCCAGAATGGCGTCAAGTGAGACAGACAGAGGCAGAACAGAAGCTTCAAAACTTTCTCTTTTCTTATCGCAACACACCGCATACTACCACTGAAAAGTCCCCAGCCCAAATGATGTTCGGCAGACAGCTAAACATCTTACTGGATAATGTGAAGCCAAATATGAGAAGGGCATTGCGATATAAAAACATACAAGCGAATATTCAATCTGAACAAAAGACGCCCAATTTCCGGAATGGGGAAGCAGTGTACATCCGTACTGTTATATTTAAGAGCGGCCAACCTGCCATACTTTTCGCGAGAATTTTGACAAACGCTCGTGCGTGATTACGCCGTTGTTACACATATATCTTAAAAAATTTTAAACGGATAGGTATCTTGTGCACTATATCTAGGCTTCTATCGAAGCAAAAATTAAAATTTTGTAGGAACAAATTCAGTATAAGCCTCCAAAAATTGCTGTTTTTCTCAAATTTTACCTCAACTTTGGCCGTTCATAATGTACTCATAAATTGTAAAACTAAAGAAAATAGCCTGATAGAAGCCTTGCAAATATAGTAGAGATTTTAAATAACAAATATTTTTTTCACAAACTTGTAAGACTTATTCAAAAACACGTATTTCCTGGAACAAGTTTTATAAATTTTCGAACACTATATTTCGTTCAATGTCCTCGCGTTAGTCGGTATGAGGTGCGCGGTTGACGAGTAGTGCGGGGTCGGGGCAAGGTAAGACAGGGCAGTTGAAAAATATCGCCGCGATGGCTCTGGATATAACAACAAGCTTTTCGACCATGCTCGCGTTGACTATAGACGCGCCGGGAAGGGCCCTCTTGATTATTTATTACTATTTATTTGGTTGAGTTGAATTAAGACACAAATTAATTAATTGCACTTTTATATTCACACCAGACCATAGACTAAATAGGAGGAGATGTTGTCTATATCTATCTAGTTTCTGGGTCGACAATGTTGCCATCTATTAGTAATAATACACTACACTCCAACACGGAGAGTGTGTGCGCCCCTTTACATAAAAAAATAAAACAAGCGAGCTTTACAGCAGTCGCATAAGTGTAACATCTGACATTTCACCTTGCCAACAGTATTTCTAGTTCCAACTCAAATAAGTAAGTAACTTTTAATGATACAATCTGCACTTTGTTCCTTCTCCATACTTAAAAAATTAAAGCAAAATATTCCTTACATTAAAAAAAAAAAAAAAACTTATTCTAAATTCTGCCCACATTCCAGTAGTTGGTTGACATGTTGTTTCCATTGCTGGTACTAAAACTTCAACAACTTTACCTAAAGACCAATTTTTATTTTTTTCTTAAAACCTTAACCATTCATTTTTCACCGATTACAAATGTCTTATATAAGTTTTTACTGTCGTTTGTTATTTTTATTTGTTCATCATCAATTTTATCATGTACTGGGTTTGGCCGCAGCAATGAGAAACGACATCTCAATTCTCTACCATACATAATTTTTGCAGGACTTTGACCGGTGGTTTTATGTATAAAAGAAAGAAAGAAAAGTATTTATTCGACGTCAGTTATTAAAGCACACACACATATATAAAAAAAAAGGTACAAATTATGGAGGAAAACATAGTATGTGCTGTGTGCCTCACGGCTGCGCCAAAAAGGTCCATTTCAGCATTCATGCCAGACAGGTGATGTTGTCTGACGCTGGTCTTCCAATGAACCTTGAGGGGGTTACCTACCCCCTTTGTTTAAAACTGGTAAGTAACGGAAAACAGTTTCAAACAAAATGTATAAATAAATTGTTGGCAACACCAACAAAAATATTTTTAATTTTTGGTTTTTGGCAACATTGTAAACTTCTTCTCTTCCGTTGCCTCGATCGGTGTGCGCGGCCGTACATTTTTATAACCTACAATTACAAATTATAGTAAAAGGACAATTTACGTGATTAAAGTGATATACCTAAATACTACTGTACTGTGTGCGTCCATGTGTTGTGAGCAATAAACTGTGCCCCTCAAGAATTTCGCCTTTCACTGTCTGACGAAGATAACCAGCCCCTAGACATCCCCGAGCTGCACATCAAGCTCCATACACTATCAACAAATATATCGATGACATACATAATTTGTACAAGACAATTTCAAGTTTGAATACTGATTTGGAAGAACTAGAGTTCGAAGATAGTACAGAAAATATGGCTACGAGTAACTTTGACCTAAAAACGGCCTTGGCCCTATTACCAGTAATGAACGCCCAGGAGAGCGTCATTATTCAATTAATAGACAGCATTCAACTCTATAGCGATATGCTGAATGATCAAGGGAAAACCCAATTAATTAATTTTGTGTTAAAGACTAGAATTTCTAGTAGCGCTAAACTTAGATTAAAATCAGAGTACTCCACAATTAGAGAATTGATTAAAGACATGCACACGCATTTATTGCAAAAAAAATCCGCAGTAGGTATACAGTTACAACTAAATTCGGCCAACCAAGGCCGTAGGTCCATCGACAAGTTCGGTACCGAATTAGAGCAATTATTCGTGAACCTGACCATAGCTCAAGCCGACGGCGATACAAGAAAGTTCGATATACTCCATCCCTTAAATGAGAAAATAGCAATTAAACGTTTCGCTGACGGATTGTCGGATTCACGTTTAAGCACCATCATCGCCTCACGGCAATTTCAGTCTCTACCAGAAGCCATTCAGACGGCTCTTGACGAAAATTCCCTATCGTCTAAAGTAGAACAGGTCATGAACATAAGGATGTATCGTGGAAATGGAAATGCCAACAGGTTCGGTACCAGACGCGGCAACGCCACGCCTAGGAATAACTCGTTTAATAATAATTACCAAACATCTCAACGCGGTAATAGTACCTCAAGGACTTTCCATAACTCATATAGAATTTACAAATAAATATATAACGAGTAAATTAACCAAAACCAAGCACATCTATAGTCAAACAAAAACAGATTACAAGCATATTCCACCGTCTGCCCACTTTCTACAATTTTTACCATGTGTGCCTTAAATGTTTCAACAAACCGTTCTGCTAACCCATTAGTAGCAGGATAGGATGGTGGAGAGTAGGATTGCTTGACGCCCACCATTAAACAATAATTTTTAAATTCTTCACTGGTCCATGTTGGACCATTATCAGTCGCTAAATGTAAAGGATACCCATAGCGTACAAAAATGTTCTTAAATACTTCTATTGTTTTTTTGGCAGTTATATTGCTCATGACAATTGCTTCGGGCCATTTAGAATATGCATCTATCACCACTAAAAACATCTTTGAATACAGAGGACCCAGAAAATCTGCATGCAATCTATGCCAAACAGTTGGTGGCTGTGGCCACACTGATAATTTAGTTTTTTCTGGGTTTTTATGGTTTTGTAAACAAATCAAACAGTTTTTCGTTATACTTTCTATATCTACATCCATGCCTGGCCACCAAAAATATGATCTTGCTGTTTCTTTCATTCTAGTTATTCCTAAGTGACTAGCATGAAGCTCTGCCATGACATCATCTTGTATATTTTTCGGTATGATTACCCTGTAACCCCATAGTATACATTCTTTCTCCACAGTAATCTCATTTTTTCTTTTGAAGTAAGGTTCATAAGTTTCACCAATATCATTTTTTAGTGGCCAGCCATCTCTACTATATCTAAGTATATCACACAAGATTTTATCCTTTTTTGTTTCCTAAAAAAATAAACTAGATACTGTATTTAAATTAGATTTATTTATATAATTAACAGTGTTAATTTCAAAATTTCTTTCAATAATTTCTGAATTTTTCAAATTATTATTTTGTAAGCCTGTATCTACACGTGACAAGTAGTCTGCTGGATTATTCTTTGACTTAATGTGTTGGATGTCAGCAGTTGAAAGCACCTAAGAATATTGCCCAATACTGAAGTCGCCTAGCTGCCATTTTACCATACTTTGGCCCTAATATTTTTGAAAGTGCCTCATTGTCAGTTTGCAAGATAAATTTTCGCCCGTACAGTAATTCATAGAACTTGCTCACTCCAAAAATGATAGCATATGCTTCTTTTTCTAATATTGGATATTTAATTTGTGCATCATTTAATTTCTTGCTGGCAAAAGCTACTGGTTTTATGACATTACTGCTATCCCTTATTGATAGAACAGCAGCTACACCATCATCTGCTGAGTCACATGTTAGAATGACTGTTAAGTTTGGATCAAAATGTGATAATGTAGATTTATTTGAAAGGGCCTTTTTATTTCATCATCATCATCATCATTTCAGCCGAAAGACGTCCACTGCTGGACATAGGCCTCCCCCAAGTGTCGCCACATTGACCGGTCCCGTGCGACTCGCATCCAGCGGATTCCCGCAACCTTCACCAAGTCATCGGTTGCCTTCCAACGCAACGTCTTCCGGTTCGCGGTCGCCACTCCAGAACTTTTCGGCCCCATCGGCCATCCGTTCTGCGAGCAATGTGCCCTGCCCACTGCCACTTAAGTTTGGCAATTCTTCGGGCTACGTCGGTGACCCTGGTTCTCTTGCGGATGTCTTCATTTCTGATTCGATCACGCAAGGAAACTCCAAGCATAGCCCTCTCCATTGCCCTTTGGGTGACTTTAAGCCTTCTGATGAGGCCCATTGTGAGCGACCACGTTTCGGTCCCGTATGTAATCACTGGCAACACACACTGGTCATAGACTTTCGTCTTGAGACACTGGTAAGTTGGACGAGAAGATACCGCGCAACTTCCCGAACGCTGCCCAGCCGAGTCGGATTCGATGATTGACCTCTTTCTCGAAGTTAGACCTACCTAACTGGACCGTTTGTCCCAGGTACACATAATCGTCTACAACTTCGAGTGTAGAGTCTCCGATCTTAAAAGGAATGGGTGTGACATGGGCATTCAACATGACTTTGGTTTTGTCCATGTTCATTTTAAGACCCACTCTTCCGGAAACTCTACTGAGGTCATCGAGCATTGTACTGAGGTCCTCCATGGTTTCAGTCATGACCACTATATCGTCGGCAAACCGAAGGTGGGTGATGTACTCGCCATTGACGTTAATGCCTAGCCCTTTCCAGTCCAGAACCTTGAAGACATCCTCCAGTGCAGCGGTGAACAGTTTCGGAGATATGACGTCTCCCTGTCTCACGCCTCGCTGCAGGAGGATAGGTTCCGAGGCTTGGTCCTGAAGTCGGACTGACATGGTGGCGTTTTTGTACAAACACTTCAACACCTCGATGTACCGATAGTCGATTTGGCACCGTTGGAGAGACTGCAGTACAGCCCAGGTCTCGATCGAATCGAAGGCTTTCGTAGTCCACAAACGACGACCCGAATGACGCAGCGGTAGTGAGGCTGCCTTACGTTCTTAGGGTCCCGGGTTCGAATCCCGGTAGAAGCAAATGTTTGTGTGATGAGCATGGACATTTGTTACCGATTCATGGATGTTTATATGTATAATAAGTATGTATTTACAAACAAAAAGTATCTATGTAGTATATCAACTATCTGGTGTCCACGACACAAGCCTCGTTGCTTAGTGTGGCACTAGATTTCGCTGTGTGTAATGTCCAGCGATATTTATTTATTTAAACGCTAAACAGAAGGGTAGGTTATACTCTTCGGTCTTCTGTATAACCTGCCGCAGCGTATGTATGTGGTCCACGGTGCTAAAGCCTTTCCGGCTTGTTCGAGAGGCTGGAAATCGTCAAACCTGCGCGCGAGACGATTCGTGATGACTCTTGAAAACAACTTGTAGACATAGCTTAGAAGTGAGATGGGCCTATAATTCTTCAACCGGGCATTGTCGCCCTTCTTGAAGAAGAGTACCATCACACCCCTGCACCATGCCTGTGGCGTTTTTCCCTCAAGTATGACGGAATTAAACAGCTTCTGAAGGGCCTTAAGTACCGGTTTTCCACCTGCCTTCAGGAGTTCGGCCGTAATTCCGTAATCACCCGGTGCCTTGTTGTTTTTGAGCTGCTTCAGAGCCATCCTAATCTCGTACAGGCTGACGTCCGGGATGTCTTCGGTATAGTGTCGGGTCAGTCTAGCTCTTGGGTCGTTTGCTAGATCTACGACGGGTTGACTGGTTGACGTGTACAACTGTCCATAGAAGCTCTCGATCTCCCTCAGAAGCTCCGGTTTTGCGGATAAGATCCTACCATCGTCGGTCTTCAGTTTCGTGAGCTGGCTTTGCCCAATAGCCAGATCTCTTGCAAATACCTTGGAGCCTTTATTCCGCTCAATCGCGTCTTTAATACGCTTGGTATTAAAGCGGCGGAGGTCGCTCTTCAAGGATTTAGAGATCCGTCTATTGAGCTGTCGGTGTTTACACGCCTCGTCTGAAGACTGTAGGATCATCTCACGCCGCTCCTTCATGAGCTTTAGAGTGCGATCGGAGAGTCTCTTGTTCTGATCTGTACGACGTGCTTTGAAGAACTTAGACCCGGTCGTATGGACAGTTTCCACGAACCCATCGTTATATTCGTTCACTGAGCTTCCTAGGCATAACTTTTTTATTTGGTTAAAGGATTTAGCACATTCGTCTGTCCATTCAAATTTTACTTTTTTTAAACAGTCATACAGTGGTTTCAATATTATTGCTATATTTTGCAGAAACCTGTTATAGTAATCAACTTTTCCTAGAAATGATTTTAACATTTTCATGTTTTCTGGCTGTGGCAGTGATAATATAGGTTCTATTTTACTTTCTATAATTTTTATGCCAGTTTTATTTACCTCAAATCCAAATATATCTAATTTCTCTTCAAATAATTTACATTTATTTAATTTTAACCTAAGTCCTATTTCCTTTAGTCTTTGTAGTATTAATTTTAATTTTTCATATGTTTGTGATACTGTTTTATCATATATGTATGTATATATTGTCAATGTAAGCTATTACATCTAATCCTTTTAGTTTTTGCGTTATTAGTCTCTGAAATGACCCTGGCCCTGTGCATACACCAAAAGGTAAGTATAAATATTTGTGCCTTGTTCAGTGACAATTGTAACTAAATTTTGTGACTCTTTATCTAATGGTGCTTGCAAGTATGCTTCCTGCAAATCCAATTCACAAAAACATGTATTACCTTGGATCTTCATTAGAATGTCATTAATTGTTGGTAACGGGTAATGATCTGTTTGTAAGAACCTATTTATTGTGATACGAAAATCACCACATAATCGAACTGTTCCATCTGGTCTGGACTGGAACTTCATCTGGACTGGAACCACTGGGGTACCCCAATCTGAGTACTCCACTGGTTCAATACGCTTTGCCTCAACCAATCGTTTAATTTCATCGTTTACTTTATCCTTTAGTGCAAATGGAACAGTTCTCACAGGCATAAATATGGGTTTGACACCTGGTTTAATTGATAAATGTATTGGGTCTCCTTTATAATTCCCCAAAAACTCAAAAACTTCAGCATATTCATTTTTTATCTCTTCAATTAACTTTTCTTTAGATACATTTATACATACTTTTTGTTCAAACTTTGGTGGGCATAATTGAAATAATGAGAGCGAATCTTTTCCTATTATCTTTGGTAATCCATCTTGGTTGCTTACATCTACAGATTTATATTTAATATTTAAATTTTCAATTACCCCTAGCGGTGTTGATGTTGATTGATCAGTTTGTAAATATGTCATTACATTGTTTAATTTCTAAATCAGCGAAATATTGTAATTTTTCAGATAATGTAACAGTACTCACATCTGCACCTGTGTCAACTTCAAATTCTAATACCTTTCCATTCACTGCAATTGCTTTAGTTGCTGGTACTTTACCTTTATCATGAAAATAAAATATGTCAAAAACTTCTGTGTCTGATGACATACCGGATTTTTCCTTATTTTCCTCATTATTTTCTAAATTAGTATTTTCCACTAGATTCACATTATTCACTTTCACATTCTTATTTTTACCGCACTGCTTATAGATATGTCCTTTGGTACCACACTCACTACAATATTTGTTACGGAGCGAACATTGTGCTTTTACGTGTCCATACTTTCCACAGCAAAAACAAGTAAAGTTTTGTTTATTTTTAGATTCTGGATTCTGTCGATAATTACTATTTTTGTTTTTTGAGAAATTTCTTCCTTGTAATTTAAACATTTGTGTTTGTTCCTGTCCTCTCTCCTGGTTGAATGCTAACTTAAATGCTGTCTCCGCTGTTTTCCCAATAGCAGTTAATATATCCAATGTTTTATCTGCTGACTTTAACAATTCGAATTTTACTGCATCACAGTAAGTGAAGTGCCATTCAGCAACCTTTCCTTTATTTCAGAGACAAAATTTTTAAAATCACAGTTTTTTGACAATTTTTTGAGTTCAATTATAAATTGTTCTATAGTTTTGTTAGGTTTTTGACACCTTTTTCGAAATTCTGCTTGGTGTATAGCGTAATTTTGTACTGGATGGTAGTATTTTTTTAATTTGTCACAAATGGTTTCGTAATTCTCGTTTACTGGTTGCATCGGTGTACACAATGTAGTTAATAGTTCATAGACCTTTGTACTGAGTTTGGTAATCAGTAATGGTAGGTACTTTTTTCGTTTCGGGAATATCATTTAGCTGTACAAAACCCTCAAATTGCTGGATGTATGCATTCCAGTTTTCACCCGTAAATATTTCCAATGTAGATATGGAGGCCATGTTGGTTATGGTTTTTGTTGATTTTAATCTGTCGATGTAATTACGTAAATATATTCTTATTTCCTGAATAGAATGTGATTCTGAGAATATGGTTCTCTGCGCTAGGTTATTTGCAATTTCTATGAGTCCCCTCTTGTTTTTTTCTTGAATCCACGTTTTCTTTCCCTGATAGATTAGTTTTTCAACTATTCCATGCGTTTCAGTTTCAGGTTAGTTCACGATCTTATTTTGTAAAGTTGTTACCAATACCGTCGTCGTATTGTCTACATTCACACACTTTTAGAACTCGTTTCACGCTCGTCGCCAATGTTATATTTAATTATTTATTACTATTTATTTGGTTGAGTTGAATTAAGACACAAATTAATTAATTGCACTTTTATATTCACACCAGACCATAGACTAAATAGGAGGAGATGTTGTCTATATCTATCTAGTTTCTGGGTCGACAATGTTGCCATCTATTAGTAATAATACACTACACTCCAACACGTACCAAACTGAAAAATAAGTGGAAACCGGCTATCATTGAGGAAAGAAAACACAGGCATTCTTATGTGGTTAGAACTCCAGAAGGAGTCTTGAAGCGCAGACACGCCGACCACATACGTCCCAATGCCAGTGTAGCTCAGTCACCAACCAACGTGCCAGACATTTCGATGAAACCATCGTCATGCACTTCCACACCACATGAAGTACTACCTTGTGCCAGTTCAACTCCATTCAGTCAACCTCCAATTGAAACCGTTTCCTCACCGCGAACATTTGAGCAGACGGTGTTGAGGCGTAGTAAGAGAACAGTACGCCCACCATATCGCCTCATAGAGCAAATGGACTAAAGCCGGGAGGAATGTTACAAACTCCTTGTCTAAAACTAAATGTCATCAGTTTTTTATCTGACTTCTGTCTGGTAGAGATTGGAAATAAAAAATACAACTAAATGTTAAACAAATAACTTTATTTTAACCTCAACGTACCACGATATATTTCACGTAAATAAAGATTATTATTATTCTTGTAGTTGGGTTTTAGTTTTTGAACTTATTTTTGATAATATACTTTTTTTGTGAGATTTTGATCCATACTCACACACTGCAATTATTAACCTTGTATAATGTATTGTGTCTGGGTCACCAACATACAGGCAGTGCCTAGTTTGGGACCCGTTGTTAAACCTATCTCAAATACTCATGTAAATAATTAAATAAATATTCAAAAAGATTTTTTTTTTTACAGTTAGCAAGAAAATGGCCATTCTACACAATTTACTTACAGCTAATAAAAACAGAAAAAAAGGAAACCATAGTCACCAGAAAGCCAATTACAAGTACTCACGTATAGACTTAAAATAGTAATCTATGGTGTAAGCACAAACAGAAAACAAGAGCTCTAAGTTAACTAAGAAACAATATAAGTACCTATTTTGCAATTATATGTATAGCTGAAATAATAAAGAAAATAATACTAAAACAAACAATATTACCTACCGCTACTTGAAAAATTTGAGGCTTACGCAACTTCTGGCTGAATTCACACTAATTGTGAATGGATCTAAGATCTAAGTCATATTCCTTGCATAAATAAGTCGTTGAAATTTCTGCTTGTGCGCACAATATAACTGTTCTGCCTATAATTCGAGGATGTATGAGGTACACGTATGCCATGGGTGGATCAAAACGAAATGTTTTACTTGGCACATTAAAACAAAATTTAGACAATAACTCAGGGTTATCAATATTTCTATTGAGGATTTTTATCAAGAATAGACAGTCTGCTATTCTACGTCTATCTACCAGTGGTAGCAGATTATATTTCCTACAGAGTTCAAGATAATCTGCCAACTGATATGGAATCTTTTGATGAAAACGAAGATATTTTATGAAACGTCTTTGGATGTTTTCAATGCGGTCAATGTATTTAAGATAACGTGGATTCCATATCTGAGAAGCATACTCTAGCTGACCTATTAGTTACATAAGTGTAATTTAATATCTTTAGTGTTTTAGCATCTCAGAAACACATACAGAGCCGTATTATAAACCCAAGCAGTTTAGACGCTTTTTTTACAATTGCAACAATGTGTGTGTCAAAAACTAACTAACTGTCTTGACGGACACCCAAATCGCGAATCGTGTTGCACCTTGGCAAGATCTGGCCCGCCAAAGTATAACTAGTGGCTAGGACGGTACGTTTTCTAGCGTTAGTGATTACCGAACACTTGGATGGGTTGACATCAAGTTTATTAGGAGTTATCCAGGAGTAACTGACGTTTCTTACATAATCTAAATAGCACACGAGTTATTGCTACGCCGGGCGCGGCGAAGAAGAGCGGCCGCTAGACTGTATGAGCGGGGAACATTGCAATTAGCATCGAGCCTTATTATTACCTGTAGTTCCTACAATGCATTTTCTTATACAAACTCGTTTTTTTGGAAGTCTCTTTTTCCAAAATTTCCGTCAAGTCTTTCAGCATCAGAATAGAACATTTTCTCAACTACTTATTAATTCATTCGTTATAAATTCTGTCGTTTTACCAAATTAATTTTTCCCCACTGTGTTCAATAACGCGTGTACACCATGAACAAATAACTACTGTAAACAGTGCATTCAGTTCTCGGCGCCAGCGGTCGTTACTTACCCTCTGTGAGTGTGGCGGCCTACGCTCACTACACACATGGCGTGTGCCGGTGTGCCGCAGAGAAATATATCGCTACCTATACGAGAAAAAACGCTACTGTAACTTGCAACCGTGACAGCAAGACTCGTTATTATTTTTACCTATCAGTTTATTAATGACAACTAGATGTTTAGTGTAACTGACCAAAAAATATAATATTAACTACAAGGTAAATAACGCGCCTGTTAATACCAATGTAATTGTAACCATAAGTCAAGTAGACATTACTAGATCGGTCGTAAGGACTATTATGCAATCTGGTAAACATAAACACTTTTTTTGGTTTGAAAGACGGCGCGTATGCCAAGTCCGCACCCCCACTATGCGAATTATCCCCATTGGAGATAATCGCAGGAGTCAACCTATCCGCAGTGCAAAGGAAAGGCCTCGCCCTGTGGGAACCGCCTATTATGTCATTATTGTCACGGTTTCCTCTACGGGCGGTATGGTATATGTCATTGCCAGGCAGTATATGAGTTCTTTACAATACAGCGCGAGGGTCATTCAACGGCGGAAAATCTTAACACCGCGATTCAGAAACGTGACGTAAATATACAGCGCCATCTAGTTGACAAATTGTAATTAACTCGTTGGGATTTTAATTCATACATTTTACCGTTTACCGTTCCGGGGTGGTTTTTACTATAATATTCTTGTTAAGCCTTAACACTACATAAAAATGAAACCAAACTAAACGAATATTATACGACACTTAGAACGATATGTACTGCAAACAATAATGTAGTTGTAATAAAAAGATTATTGTTTTAATTACAGACACACTCGTAATCCACCAATAACATTGTAAATCATTAACCGGAACTAGATAATTTAGTAACTGCGAATCCCTATTTCTTAGTACATACAATACATTATGTACATATTAACATAATTATTGTTTAAGATACAATAATTATTGATGTTTTAGTTCAATAATAATTTTTGTGTGAGCTACATTAATCAAATAATATAATGAAACGTACGATTAGTAGGAGTGACTAATTAGTCGTAGAGATAACAAGGACCAAGTATTTCAAACTAGAAATGTTGTAACCTAATTTAACTATTCGATTCAGTACTTCTGTTTGTCACCAATTTCTCTGCGTGCAGGGTGTCGGCGCAGCGCGTATCGCTGGCGCAGGTGGCGCTGGCGGCGCGCGCGGGCGACGCCGGGCCGCCCGCGCCGCGCTCCGCCGCCGACGTCGCCGACCTCGTGCTGCTACACACCGACGTCGACATGCACCGGCTCGTCACCGACGTGAGTAGCGAGTATTGTACAGACGCAGAGTGACCGCCGTGTGTTCCGTCTTCATGCGAGCGTGTCGCGTTACAGGAGAGCGTCACTCTGTACGAGGAGTCGTCTGCGCTGCACACGCTGTGGCAGCTCGTGCAGCAGCACCGGCTGGAGGAGGCCGCGAGCGAAGCCCCGCGCGAGCGCGCGCTGCGCTGGGCCCGCGCGCACCGAGACTACCTCGCCAGGTAACACACACACGCACACACACAAGGCGCGCGCTGCGCTGGTTCCGCGCGCACCGGGACTACCTCGCCAGGTAACACACACACGCACACACACACGTCTACCTCGCCAGGTAACACACACACGCACACACACACGTCTACCTCGCCAAGTAACACACACACGCACACACATACGTCTACCTCGCCAGGTAACACACTTATTGCGCAGCGGGCGCACGGCGTCGCTGGTGGTGCTGCAGCGTCGCTGGTACGAGCTCAAGCTGCAGGCGCGCGTGAACCTCGCCGCGCACTGGCGCCGCGACCCCGCCCCCGCCACCGCGCCCCCGCCCCCGCCGCACGAGGCCTGCCCGCGCCCGGCCCCGCTCCACATCTCGATACTTAAACGGTCAGTATACTGCATATACAAATGAAGCTGAATATTTCCGACATTGAAGACTCGTGATGACCGGTGCCACGACCTCCCGCAGGTACCCGCACGTCGCTACGGGCCCGTTCAAGTGTTGGCGGGAGCAAGTGCTGGACGGGAGCGTCGTCATCGAGCCACTGGTGAGTCTAACATTACATACTGTGAGTCGATTACTTGTGTGTATCCCGCCGCGCACGGTATACTTCTGAACCATGATTGTTAAGTTAATGTCAGCTGTCGATAGCGGAACTTTCTCCAACGAAAGAGCGTTTACTCTACTAACTACTTTTTGTTGAGAACGACTTGCTTAATTACTTAACCCGTATGTCCCCAGTGCATTTTTATTTTAATGGTATCTAAAGGTTACATTAACCAAAAACTGTGAATACCCCAAATTTTTCGCTTCCAGGAAGAAGATGACATAACGGTAAAGCAAAGCCAAGAAATTGAACTGTCCACTGCGAGCACAGCTCCGAGCGACGAGCCCGCGGTCGCGCATCCCTCACTTAATATGAGCAAGCTCGATGAACCTAACGAGAAACAGAATACGGACTGTGACACTTCCTCTCAACAGCCTGCGATCAAAGAACCTAAGATCGAACAAAGTTTGAATCTTTTATTCAAGCGTAGTTCGAGTGAGGATTTAGCTGAACAGAGTACGGTCGACGACCATTTGACTGAACATCCTACGGACAGTAAACTTTTGAGCGAGCTTACTATGGTCAATACACTCAAAGATGAGCCGACTGCGGACAATGATCTTGTAGCTGTGCAGCCTGCGGACGGTGGACTTTTGACGGTCGATGAATCTAAGGTCAAGCAATATACGGTCGATGACCCCACGGTCGAGGGGAGATCTGGGGATGCCCCTCTAGCTGAGAGTGCTGCAGGCCGCCCGAGCAGAACCGGCAGAGCGGCCGATCTTATACATCGAGACGAAGGTAAGTCAAGTACGTCTCCCATTTATAATATCTATAGTACAATGAGTTGAGAAAGGGGTTGCTTCTGCGAGTGTCGTCTCTGTCACGATACTTACATCTGTGCGGTAGACTAAATAATAGTCTTAGCAGTTCGATACCCTTGCGGCGCCATATACATGTAATGGCACTTGCAGAAGTTCCTTGATCTAATTAAAATATAGATATCTCAAAACCCTCACAGAATTAGCCAGTCCGTATGAATACTTTTTTTTGTATATCTAGATGAAATCTTACCGCCGGAACGCGCAAACCGTTCAGAAACTGACACGGACACAGAAGACAATTTGGTCATAGACGAGTATTCTGACACGCCACCGTGTTCACTCAAACGGGAACCAGATGCGCTCACAGACAGCCACAGTGGCGACACTGTGTCACCTTACGCAGGGCTCGGAAACATCGCCCCGACCCCGACCTTACAAGTATTACACATGATAGATCCGAGCACGGTCAAAACCGAGATTCTCTTCGAAAGTGACGAAGACGACTTTCAACCTTATAACGAACTTGATAAAGATGAAATGGAGTTGTCAACAAAGAAAGAAGTCTCGTTTATAAGTGACAGGATAGTGTTTGCCGACGAGGAGCCGGGGGGAAGTTGTGACGTCACAAATCGCATGGATATTGAGACACCGACTTTTGGTAAGTTTACATTGTAGGCATAATTATGGAATAATGGTTGTAGACAATGAAATGGTTCCTAGTCCGTGTTTACATCTGGGCTGACTGTACATATCATCGCTGCGCGTGTGCTAGGACCCATTGCAGTATTACCCGTCTCGTCCTTGTTAATATGATGAATAAAATTGAGGATATCTTATGCACCTCTGCAACCAGAGACGTATCGAGCCACTTGTTATTATGGCACTCCTGCTATCAATAAAAATATTAAATATTAAGTTTTTTTTTAGTTTTTCAATAACTGCATAAGCCACTGCTTGATAATTGTATATTGCAATGAGCTTCAGAGGCAGTACACAGAGAGTTTCATCAATTTTAAAACTAGCTTTATAACCTGAATTTAGGAATAAGAAGGCGCCTCCACACACTTTTACACTTTTTGAACCATAGTGAAAATTTTACACCAATCACTGTACTTGGAAACTAATTCTGAAATCACTTCATGAATCAATCCATTGGGATTTTATAGTTTTTTCAAAATATCTGAATCACTCAGATCTTTACCACTTGAATCCACCATTTCACAACAAAGGTTCATGGGTATACGTAAAAAGATAGTTACACTCGCAACTGAAGACAAAAACGCGTGCGAACGGCCCATCGTCACAGCGCAAACTGTCTATCAGTAACTGCTTACATTCGAACAACGCGTCGGTTGTCGAAAATATGTGGATTGGGGGTAAACGAGTAGGCTCGGGACCACTCCGCCTGTTGTACTACTGTACAGCAGTGCAGTAATAGTAGCCGTGAGTCATGAAACTACCATGTCTTGCTTCGCATTCTTACCTGTACTTTTAATATTATGACACAGTGAAACGAAGATGTTGGTCTTCTTATTTATCACAGCTTAGTTTGAAGTGGGTAACATTTGTTAACAGATCCTAAACTGCTAATGGACGCATCTGTACCGCTGTTCAGAATAGACAAAACACGTGCGTGGAGAAACAACGTGCGCAAGGACAACTCCATCCGAGTGTCTCGCATACATAGGAGATATTACACACCGAAACCTAAAAACAAAATATGTAATGAGAATCAATCAACGACACAAGAAATTTCAGTAGATACGTCTTGTCTAGACAAAGTCGCCAACACCGACAGTATAAGACAACTGTGTAGAAATATAAAACGGGAGATGCTTGAGGAACAGCCCGAAGTGAACAACACACCACAGAAAAAGGTTAAAACAGAATCAGATTCGGAGGATGACCTGCCTTTACTGGAGATTAGAAAAGAAAAGTCGGGAGATACAACAGACGACGCAGAGGACGCATACATTAGAGAAGTATTGGTCGAGGAGTCGGGAGATACAACAGATGACGCAGAGGACGCAGACGAGAGGGAATTGGTCGATGAGTCGAGCTCTGACGACCAGCGAGTGAATAGGGAGATGCTGAGTGCAGTGAGGGGGCGCGGGGCGCGGGGCAAGGCGCACGGGCGCAGCGCCGCGTCCACCATCGAGTGGGCGGCGGCGTACTCACCGGTGTTCGGGCGCGTCGCCAAGCGCGTGTCGCTGCCCGACATCGAGCAGGTGCGCCGCCTCAACAGCGGCATGCAGGTCGCGCAGGTCGCGCCCATCACCAGCGCAGTGAGTACTCACACCTAACAGATATTATACAGGGTCATTGTTCGGGCGCGTCGCCAAGCGCGTGTCGCTGCCCGACATCGAGCAGGTGCGCCGCCTCAACAGCGGCATGCAGGTCGCGCAGGTCGCGCCCATCACCAGCGCAGTGAGTACTCACACCTAACAGATATTATACAGGGTCATTGTTCGGGCGCGTCGCCAAGCGCGTGTCGCTGCCCGACATCGAGCAGGTGCGCCGCCTCAACAGCGGCATGCAGGTCGTGCAGGTCGCGCCCATCACCAGCGCAGTGAGTACTCACACCTAACAGATATTATACAGGGTCATTGTTCGGGCGCGTCGCCAAGCGCGTGTCGCTGCCCGACATCGAGCAGGTGCGCCGCCTCAACAGCGGCATGCAGGTCGCGCAGGTCGCGCCCATCACCAGCGCAGTGAGTACTCACACCTAACAGATATTATACAGGGTCATTGTTCGGGCGCGTCGCCAAGCGCGTGTCGCTGCCCGACATCGAGCAGGTGCGCCGCCTCAACAGCGGCATGCAGGTCGCGCAGGTCGCGCCCATCACCAGCGCAGTGAGTACTCACACCTAACAGATATTATACAGGGTCATTGTTCGGGCGCGTCGCCAAGCGCGTGTCGCTGCCCGACATCGAGCAGGTGCGCCGCCTCAACAGCGGCATGCAGGTCGCGCAGGTCGCGCCCATCACCAGCGCAGTGAGTACTCACACCTAACAGATATTATACAGGGTCATTGTTCGGGCGCGTCGCCAAGCGCGTGTCGCTGCCCGACATCGAGCAGGTGCGCCGCCTCAACAGCGGCATGCAGGTCGCGCAGGTCGCGCCCATCACCAGCGCAGTGAGTACTCACACCTAACAGATATTATACAGGGTCATTGTTCGGGCGCGTCGCCAAGCGCGTGTCGCTGCCCGACATCGAGCAGGTGCGCCGCCTCAACAGCGGCATGCAGGTCGCGCAGGTCGCGCCCATCACCAGCGCAGTGAGTACTCACACCTAACAGATATTATACAGGGTCATTCCTTGAGATAGGTGATTCTAGACCTAATTGACAAACAATTTTGACCCTGATTACTTGGGGTCCAAACTGGGTTGTTTTGGAGAAATAGAACTATTGAATTATGAATGACTAATGAAGGTAGTGAAACTTAGATTATTTTTCATTTTACTGAAACATCTCATCATTCATCATCATCATCATTTCAGCCGAAAGACGTCCACTGCTGGACATAGGCCTCCCCCAAGTGTCGCCACATTGACCGGTCCCGTGCGACTCGCATCCAGCGGATTCCCGCAACCTTCACCATGTCATCGGTCCACCTAGTGGGAGGCCTTCCAACGCAACGTCTTCCGGTTCGCGGTCGCCACTCCAGAACTTTTCGGCCCCATCGGCCATCCGTTCTGCGAGCAATGTGCCCTGCCCACTGCCACTTAAGTTTGGCAATTCTTCGGGCTACGTCGGTGACCCTGGTTCTCTTGCGGATGTCTTCATTTCTGATTCGATCACGCAAGGAAACTCCGAGCATAGCCCTCTCCATTGCCCTTTGGGTGACTTTAAGCCTTCTGATGAGGCCCATTGTGAGCGACCACGTTTCGGTCCCGTATGTAATCACTGGCAACACACACTGGTCATAGACTTTCGTCTTGAGACACTGTGGTAAGTTGGACGAGAAGATACCGCGCAACTTCCCGAACGCTGCCCAGCCGAGTCGGATTCGACGATTGACCTCTTTCTCGAAGTTAGACCTACCTAACTGGACCGTTTGTCCCAGGTACACATAATCGTCTACAACTTCGAGTGTAGAGTCTCCGATCTTGATAGGAATGGGTGTCAACATGACTTTGGATTTGTCCATGTTCATTTTAAGACCCACTCTTCCGGAAACTCTACTGAGGTCATCAAGCATTGTACTGAGGTCCTCCATGGTTTCAGCCATGACCACTATATCGTCGGCAAACCGAAGGTGGGTGAGCGGTTTGCCGACGATATAGTGAAACATCTCAGGATGAGTAAAATGGCGAAATATAAATGGCGAAAAGAAAGAAAGAAAGACAAAGGCAAAAAAAACGTGTTGTGCCGATCCCAAATAACATGGGACTAGGGCAGGGAGATGACGATTTCGCTGAAACAGCAATTACACAAAACACAATGTATGTTCGACCTTTTTTCGACAACTAAAGAAAAATAATATTTACCATCTTCCATACTATGTCAAATAATAATGTACTGAAATATCTGTCAAAGTTCGCTGCTGCAGCCAGTCGGCAGTCCGCACCTTTACGTACTATGCCACAACTCACTGGTATGCAAAGTTTGAACATTTAGCTTTGCTATCCTGCCTTCAAACAACTGTGCACTTATTTTAAGTTATTTCTAGCTAGTAGGCCCGATCTAAGGAGCTGGTCATTTCACTGAGCCCTCTATGACTGTTTGCAGAAGAGCGCTGGCGGTGAGGACGTGCCCCTGGAGCAGCCCCCGGGCGATGCTGCAGACACCGACACTCCATTAGGTACGCCGAAGCGGCCGAGCATTGGCCTTATCGCCAGGCAAGGTCAATGACCGGCTGCGTCATGCACGGAGCACATACTAAGGGTGCAATTTCTTTAAAATCTAACCGTAAAGTGTGCCCTAGATTTGAACAGTGACAATCATAGATGACGATAATTTATAGCCAGCCAAAAATATGGCTTACGAAAATAAATCATAACGCTAATCGGTGTTATATTACTCGATTGAATGACTATTTCATGAAAAAGTCATTCAATCGAGTTACAAATGAACTTTGTACGGTTTACGTACAGGCTAGTAAGTCGCTGACGCCGCGACCTACTTTCGTTAATTCATTTTATATACATTTATTATACTAAACGTTAGTTGACCATTAGCTACCTTAGCGATAATACCAAGGATTAGCATCCAACATAACTTGTGTGTAACTTTACATTAAAGTACTTGAGATCGTAAAGTCTGTGGTTTTCGTCAACTCACCTTACTGCAACTTGACCACTCTGACCCGTTCAAACTTGGAGGGTTGTATTGATGTTTTTTTTTTATTATTGTTCTGTCACTACATAGGTCTTACAACCGCAAATGATTTTTTAATCAACATGCAGCCTGACACCTGCAAATTGCAAAAAACGTAAGAAAATTTGAATCTCGCGGGCTACTGTGGAGCTTCCACCTTAAGCTGGGGATTGTTTCATATTACCCCACAGATAACTTCCTCTAGATTTGGCATAGAAGGCAACTTATGCCCTCTGCACATCCATGAGTTAGCACAAAATATAATTCTCCTCAGTGTCGATCAGACGTTAGAGCCGTGGGTAACGCTAACAATTTCGAGATTTAATTATTTACGAAAAAAAAAATTTCAACGTTATACTTTTATTAAAAAAGACTACCTATGCTGTTAAATTTTGTGGATATTATTATCCTGCTGGACCTCGAGTTATAAAAAAGAAGGGATAATAATTATATAAAAACCGACTATTTTCGAAAGAGCTCAACTTATAGTGGCTCTCGATGATGTCATTCCCTTTCTCTCATTAGGTACTATTGTATTGCTGTCTTTTTCTCACAAAAGTAATAGTGACATGACTTGTATTAGTTAATACCATATTGATCATGAAGTAGGACTTAAACAACAAAAAAGTGTACATTAATTTGTCATTCTATATTGACACGTTAGAATCTGTGTTTAATGTCAATGTCGCATCACTAAGGCAGGTGACGTCACCTTGAAATAGCCAATCGGATTGCACTTTTCACTCCCTGCGTATACCGCGAGCCTACCGCTAAATTTGGTGAACTCGAATACCAACGAAATCATGTTAATCATGCGGAATGTAGAGGAGTTTATCTGTGGTATTTTATTAATGTTATACCTGAACGTAAAGTCTGTCTGGTGACAATATTTGTAGTGCTCACTCGACTCACATCAAGTGTCGGTTGCAGCGTGGCGCGCGCTGGACCTGCCGGCGCAACACGAGCTGCAGGCCGCGCTCGACAAGCTCACGGTCAGTAACAACACACACACACATACACATACTCACACCTTACCACGCCTTTCAACAAATCAAATTATTGACTTACTTATTTTTTAGGGGGAAATAATAAAGCTTCCGAAAAAAATAAATAAACTTGTAACAATCTGTGGTTGACTGTAATATTATGCTTGGTTAAAATGAATTAACAGACAAACATGAGCTTATTCAAATTACAATTCTACAAAAAACTGTAAACTCCCGAAAAAAAATGTAAGTACTAAGTTTCGAGTTTCGAGTTTGCGAAAACATGTTCTGCTAAAATAAACATTTTCTTAAGCTTTTTATCTTAGGATTAAATAATCTATCTTAGGATTTAAACCCTGCAGACAGAAATAGGAGCCCCGCGGGGCTACGTCGACTAGGTACGCTATTTTGTTATTTATATTGACGTTGATTTTTATTTATTTTATAGATAAATCGCGAAAAATATTACTAATTGTCAGCAAAGTTTGTTTGTCCTTTCAGTTGTCGTATAAGTACAAGCAGCCAGTAATGTCCCCACTGCTAGGGCACAGGCCTCCTCTCTATGAGAGGCAATGGGCAGTGCAGTTGCCACAAGATTAGTATTTAAAGCAGTACATTTGGTATTTTGATTATGCTTGATTTTTTTCGAAGCTTTTATTACTACCCATTGTTAAGGTACTTACCGTAAAACTGTGTGAATCTTTGCAAGCGATTTTAACGTTGAATTAATATGGTATGTTTGTTATCACCAAGGTCTCTAAATAATACAGTATAATTAAGTAAGAGTTCTTGTTGGTTATCTTATTAAACGTTCGTTTGTTCAACGTTAAAGCCCCTTTCAAATTTTTGTGTCGATTCACTCCTGCGTTTCTATTCATCCTGTTTTAACCGTAACTTAAAAGTTAAACAAATTGGTACAGTAGACACTGAGCGATTGCCACGTCACAACCGATTTTATTAATTTTATTTGATTATTGTGAATGTGGGGACCATGTGGGTCACATTTTTATTCTTTGTTTATTTTTTCCCACAACTGTCTGGCAGTTTGAGTACTATAAGCGACCTACCCAAATGTCCTTTCTTTGGTATTGTTCGTCGTTTCGTTGAGCTCCTTGATTTATAAGTCGAGCTACACGATAACTGACAAATGCTTGCAATGACTGGACAGGTCCACCATTTATCACAGCAAATCATGTAATACTTAATCGCAAATGCGTTGTCATAGCTCATTAGTGGATCATTCTAGGATTAAACGAAATTATACGATAACTATATGAAACTTATATTGTCACTTACGAGACATCTTACGCGATCATGGCGCTTGCAACAGCGTCGAAATATCGGGAGCTCAAAACAAATAATTTTCACGGAAGATATCCCGTAAGTGACAATATTAGTAATTTTAAACCGCGAAAGCTTAAAACAGTGTTAGTCATTCTCGAATCTGCTATACAGTTCCATAGTGGAAAGTTCTAAAGTCGAAAAATGTTGAGTAACACGGAAAGCTTCGGTATAAGTGGACACACTGAAAATCTTCGCAGATTATCTCAGAGATCGCACCCAAATAGTGAAAATCGGCCCACACGAAAGTGATGAGCTTTCAACACAACATAACATACGGCGTTCCACAAGGCAGCATTCTGGGCCTACTCCCTTTCTCATTTATATTAATGAACTCTGCAAACTGCCTCTCGAAAATTGTAAGATATTTATGTACGCGGATGTCACTGCCCTTGTTGTTGGTGGTGATGACTGGCCCCAGACATACCAAAACGCCGAGACTGCGTTGTCTGCCGTAATGAAATGTTTGGCCGACAACTTGCTCACCTTAAATGTTGAAAAATCGATATATGTTCCATTCTCCATTCGGTCGAATCTGTGTCCCTCAAACTCCTTTACCATAAAAGCGCATGCCTGCGGATCCTTAACACAGTGCAGCTGCCTCTTCCTCGCCTAATCCACTAGTGTAAGGCATCTAGGAGTACTCATCGATCAGCATCTCAACTGGGACCCCCATATCGCCAAAGTCACGTCCCGCATACGAAAGCTAATATATGTTTTCAGGAAGTTACGAAACTGATGATAATGAAACCCTAAAATTTGTATATTTTGTCTGTCGTGACGTACTGCTTGCGCGTCTGGGGTGGTGCCACCCAAAATGTATTTATCCGCCTTGAGAGAGCCCAGAGAGCTGTCCTCAAGGTAATGCTCGCTCTTCCACATAGGTCCCACTGTGCAGCTCTATTCCGACAGTAAGGTACTCACCGTCAGGCAACTTTATGTGCTCCTTTCGACCCTACGCAAACACTCTGTCCGCCCTCCAAGGAACCGACTGGCAGGCTTAAGCATAACGTTTTTCCCCACGAACGCCATAGAACTGCCCTTGCCAAACGCCAATTCTACGTTAATAGCATTAATATGTACAACCTCCTAAACAAAAAGTTTAAAATTTATTCGTGCCCTAAATATAAATGCAAAAACTTACTTAGAGATTATCTCCAAACATTAAATTATGATGAGACTGAGGATCTTCTGCTGAATAATTTACAATGATAAGGTACTACACACATAATATAAGTCTAAATCTAACCATAAACGGATGTGTACTGACGGACGGATGGTTACACACCATTCCTTCTCACTACACGCACCTTACACATACCACATACGCACTCACTACACACACACACACTCGGACCCTACATTTATTCACCTCACCACACACTTAAACGTTTTTCATTTTGTGTTTTCTCTACATAGATTAAAATTATCCTGTTTTCTTTTACACCATTTGCTTACTGTTGTAAAGTCTATTTATAATTTTACTATGGCTTTGTCTTGTTTGTTATGGAGACTCACTGACTCATTGTGTCTTGACACAGGCACATCATACACCTAGTTTAGAGTCAGGGAATTAAAATGATTGTGTCCTAGTTTTCAGCCTTAGGTATATTATGCTCTTAGTTTTTGGTCCTTGTACTATGATCGCTTTTGATTAAAAAATAATTTATTTATAAAGAATCCCGCACCGCTGCAATGCCTGGCTAGCCACGACACGGCGCGGCGCGGCGGCGCCTTTTCTATATCTATGACTTTTTAAATTCGTAATTTCTATTGAGTGGAATAGCCGATTTGAACAATTCAAAAAGTAATCTACAAGAATTGAAACAGTTTTGAAATCAATATGATTTATTTGAATAAGGATTTAAACAGAAGTATGAATAACATGGTCTAATTTTTTGGGGTATTTCTATCAACTTTTAAAATGTAAAAAGTGGTTATTGTGACATAACGATAATAGTTGGTGTTGGCGCGTTTACGCCTTGTGCTCAATTACAGGAGCAAAGAATAGAGTAGATGAAAATAAAAATACGTGGACTGATTGATCTGGTGTAATCCAGAATACAAGTTTTTAACAAGCAGTGTCTTCGTCGTGACAATGACAGACAGAAAACAGCCGACGTAACAATGATTATGTGTAGCAGGCGTCGAGGGCGGAGCAGGCGGTGGAGGGGCGGGGGGGCTCGCACTGCTGCGAGGCGCGGCGGCAGCGCGAGGTCAACGACACGCAGCGCCGCTTCGGCCTGCCCGACGTCAAGCAGCACACGTACGTGAACACGTAGCATTACATACAAGTTGTTTGGTATTTGTAATGAAACCACGAACTGTTACACGAACACAATATATTAAGATGAGCACTTTATGTTTATGACACTGTTTATGTCCACTTCAAGGACTAAGTGCGGAAACCTATACCCCATGATAGATAGATGACACTTGTTGGGGATTATTAGGTTTAGTTTTTAAATAAAATATTCCAGCAACGTTATAATGCTTGTATTCCGTGCGAATTACAGAGGAGCAGAGAAAAATAAAAACTAGGCGGTATACATAAACCATTTGATAAAAACTGAAAGTTTGTTGACGCAATAAGACACGTATATGTGAACTGCTTGCTATTAAAAAGTAGTAGGCGCTTTGCACTGCATAATAAAATAATCTAATTCTAAACATGCCCCCAGGCGTTGAGAGACTGTCTCTCAACCAGATTCTTCATCTTGAGGCAATGGACATATTTTACTGAAGGCGCGACGAACCACTCCACACGCCGTCCTGATATCTGCGACTCGACTGATGCCATCCTGCCCCGGATAGACCGTCGTAACTCGGCCTAATCGCCATTGCAATGGTGGTAGATGATCATCTTTGATGAGCACAAGAGTGTTCGGTTTAAGAGCCGTGGTGCAGGATCTCCATTTCACTCGCTGCTGTAGCTCCGACACATACTCTTTGCTCCACCTTAACCAAAAATGCTGACGGAGTTGCTCAATTCTCTGATATCTGGTCAAGTGATGCTTGGAACAGTCCTCCAAATTTTGAGTGGGCAGTGCTGTGAGTGGTCGTCCTATGATGAAGTGTCCAGGCGTTAGCGGCAGCAAATCATTGGGGTCCGATGAGAGTGGTGTGAGTGGACGAGAATTCAGCAGGGCTTCTATTTGGACTAACACAGTGTTCAGTTCCTCATATGTAAGATTACAATTTCCCAGTATTCTCTTTAAGTGATACTTAGTGCTTTTAATACCGGCCTCCCAGAGACCTCCAATGTGTGGAGCGTACGGAGGGACAAAATGGAAATTAATTTCTTCATTCGCCAAATCATCAGATAACGAATTGCAATTATCCTTAATAAACTTGCCAATTTCGTTATAAGCTCCAACAAACGAGGTCCCATTATCAGAGTAGATGTGTTTAGGCTTTCCTCTACGCGACACAAATCTACGAAGACATAATAAAAAATTGTTGCTCGTTAAATCACCTACCAACTCTATATGAACAGCTTTTGTGGTGAAGCAAACAAATAGAACGATGTACACTTTAGTGAGGCGACATCCACGTCCTTGTCTACTAGCTGATAAAATGGGCCCAGCGTAGTCGACACCAACAGTTTCAAAGGGATATCCCCCGGGATTCAAGCGCTGCTGCGGTAAATTACCCATGAGAGGAGGGATTACCTGCCCTTTAATGCGACAACATATCACACATTTACGATAAACTGCCTTTGCTAAAGTTAGACCACCAATCGGCCAGTAATTTTCTTTAATGGACGCTAATAAAAGTTGTGGTCCTGCGTGCATAAGCTTCTTATGCATGTAAACAAATAATAATTTTGTAACAATATGAGTGGACTGTAATAATAAGGGGTGTTTCTTGTCGTAACTAAATTGAGAATTTTCTAGACGACCACCGACACGCATTAAATTATTGTCATCTAGAAAAATATTATATTTGATTAATTGACTCTTTTTTGATAATTGTTGCTTATTTAATAGAATTTTATATTCTGGAAAGGATTCAACTTGTGAAAGTTTTATAATTAAATTTAAAGATTGTTTTAACTCATCATCACTAAGATACTGATGTTTAGATGGCTGTTTTTTGCAAATATTTATAAACCTTAATAAGTAGGCCACCGCGCGTTTAAGTCTTGAAAAATTTGAAAATCTATAAAAATCTAGAACAGGTTGACTCACCGATGTAACAAGTAAAGAAATCTCCGATCGCACTTCCGGTAATTTCTCACTAGTTACTGTTGGAGTATTAGGCCACTTTGAGGAATCATATTTTAAAAAGTCTGGGCCTGACCACCACAGTTCTAAAGATTTTAAAAGACTTACATCGATTCCACGGGATATGTGATCTGCTGGATTTAGATTAGTAGGGACGTGCCTCCAAGAACATGCACCAGTCTTGTCCAATATCTCAGCAACACGGTTGCGCACAAAGGGTTGTAGTTTGCTTGGTAACATGTTAAGCCAGCCCAACACTACCATGGAGTCAGTCCAAAAGGTGACACTTCTGACTTGAGCTCGGAGTGACTCAATCACTTTTTCGTAAAGACGAACACCAACCAACACAGCACAAAGCTCGAGCCTTGGTATGGTAGTTGGTTTGATTGGGGCCACTCTGCTTTTGGCTGTAAGTAAACGTACCAGTACATTATTATCATGATGTGAACTACGAACGTATAAACATGCACCATATGCACTTAGCGACGCATCACTAAATATGTGCAAGTCTATGTACATGTGGAAGTCACACAGTACAATACGTGGAATACGTAATTCATTTAGAATAGGCAAGCTATGCATTATATCGGTCCATAATTTTAAAAGATCAGGTGGCAACTGATCATCCCAACCCAATTTTAGAATCCATAATTTTTGAATTATCATTTTCATCACGATAATGCACGGGGCCAAGAGACCCAGCGGATCAAAAATTTGAGAAATAGCAGAAAGTATTCCACGTTTTGTCATTGGGCTGGAAGAATCAGAGTTAATTAAAAAACACAGCACATCTGAATCAGTCAGCCAACTGAGACCTAAAGTTTTACAGGGTTCTATGGAGCCAATATTTAAATTGAATGAAGAGTGTTCTGTGTTGTTAGACACTATATGGTAATCATTAGATTTCCATTTACGTAATGACATTCCAGCTGATGCCAATTCAGCCGTTACCTTACGACGTATGTCAAGTACCTCCTCAATCGTATCCCCACCAGAGAGCAAGTCATCAACATAAAAATCGTGTTTTATTATCGTTGCAATTTTGCTATCAGTACAATCAAGGCCTATCTGACGCAGACACCTCGTAGCAAGATACGGAGCACTAGCGGTACCATATGTAACCGTATTTAACTGATAGGCTACCATAGGCTTTGAGGGATCCTCACGCCATAAGATCTGCTGCAGATGCCTGTCATCAGGGTGTACAATGACTTGCCTGTACATTTTCTCAACATCTCCTGAAATAACATATTTATATTTCCTAAATCGGAGAAGAATTGACAGCAAGTCATCTTGTACAGTGGGTCCTATCATTTGTAAATGATTAAAGGATGACCCTGAGGTAGTTGGACTACTAGCATTGAACACCACCCTAAGTTTGGTGGTTGTACTGCTCTCACGCACAACGCCATGGTGAGGAATAAAATATGATACCTTTTGAGGATCAGGTACACATTCAGACATATGGTTTAAAACAGCATACTCTTTCATGAAATCACAGTAACGTATTTTGAATGATGGTTGACTTCTAAACCTGCGCTCTAGAGAGAAGAGACAATGCTTGGCTCGCTGCAGAGAGTCACCTAAGTTATCACATGATTTCTTTAATGGTATTCTCACACAAAAACGGCCGTCTTTAAGACGAGTTGTATTTGTGATAAAGTGCTCTTCACACATCTTTTCTTCTCGAGAATAGACTGATGACTGATGGCCAACTTCCTCAAGCTGCCAAAAACGCATTAAAAGGTTTTGAATATCATCAGTATTCGAGTTGCTCAGAGAACTACTATTATTTTTATTAATATTTGCAAAATTGCAAATTATAGGAGACGATTGTGATAGTTGGTTACTATTTAATATAGGGCCTGAAGCTATCCAACCAAGTCTCGTTTCGAATAGTACCGGCTTACCTATACCGAGGTTAATTCTTTGTGTGCCCAGTAGATCCCAGAACACATCTGCACCTATAATCAAGTCGACGGAGGCAGGGGTATAAAAGTGTGGATCAGCCAGACACAAATCACTCGGAATATTTAAATTACTAAGATTTAATTGACGGCAAGGTACTTCATCAGTTATAGAAGGTAAAATAAAACAATAAATGTTTGTAGAAAAGTTTTCATTTAAAGATTTAATTGGGACGCAACACATTTTACTTATCGGTGAGCTAGCATTATTAATACCCATCAGTGACTCATTAACTTGAATGGTTGGTAAATTCAATAAATTATGGAATTTTTCTGTTATCAGGCAAGATGTACTCCCACTGTCGAGAATAGCGCGACATAGATATTCCCGGTTATTTCTATCATAAATTTTTAATAGTGATGTGGCTAAAAGAACTTGACATTTATTGTGTGCAAATGTCGTAACTCGTGCAGACAATGTGACGTTACTGTTGGGCGACTGATCACTATCCTTACCAGTGACATCGCTGTCAACAACAGAAGTCAAAGTCGATTTACCTTTGGCATCCACATGAACAAGTGTGTTGTGCTTGCGTTTACACACTTTGCAACCACTTGATTTGCAATGGTTAGCATAATGGCCAGTACGGAAGCAATTAAAACATACTTTGTATTGCGGTAACAATTCTAACCTCTGATCATTACTAAGTCCCAAGAATTGTGAACAGTTAGTGAGACTATGTTCACCTCGACATTTGGGACACGGTTTTGATGAGCTAGTACCGCTATTTGACTGACTACTTGGCGTACTGGTAACAGATACCATGCTTTTAATTTTATTATTATTTTTAGGATAAGTTGTACTATTGTGTGACATTTCTAAGGTTTCTAACAAGTCTGCACGTTTTCGAATAAATTCAAGAAACATTTTTAATGTAATTGACTTACCGTTATCCAGATTACCTCTAAATTCTTCCCATTCACGATAAGTTTTTGAATCTAATTTATTCGTTACAATATAAATTAACAGTGTGTCCCAATATTTTGTTGGTTCCCCTAATGACTCCAAAGAACGCAAGTTTTTATTAACGATATCGATGGTTCGTTTTAAAGTAAAAGATGCTTCCTTTTTAATTGTCTCAATATTAAATAATGCAGATACGTGATTCTGAATCAAAAGACGTTTATTATCGAACCTTTCGCACAATATTTTCCATGCGACAGGATAATTACTTGCAGAAAATTCTATGGATTGTATTACCACAGCAGCTGAACCCTCGAGAGAGGTCCTTAGATAGTGGAACTTGTTTACGTCATCCATCTCATCATTAGAGTGTATCAAACTAGAGAATGTGTCCCGAAACTCCAACCAATTTTCAAAAGAACCGTTAAATTTTGGCAGTTGTATGGTAGGTAATTTAACGAGCCTATGATTATGAATTCGTGATGAACCTTTATCACTCCCCGGAAACTCATCGGTGTTTGATTTTATGTTTCGTGACAGCAGGTTTTGAGCTTCAGAAAACAACTTATAATATGTAGACTCAAAGTCGTTTCGTTCCGATATTTGAATATTGACGTCATCCACTAAACACTCTAATTTTAATTGAACCTCGTCGTATTGAGTAAATAAATGTTCCATCTTACCTAGGCGTAGTTGCAATTCGTTAACCTGTGACGGATTTAACGAATCCTCCAAACTGTTTAAATAATTTGAGAACGCAGTCAAACGTCCCTTATAACTTGCCCGTCTTTTGGTTAACTCCTTCTCCTCTTTGTCAGTCATTCTGGGAAACCGGTACTTTACTGAAATATACCGAAATAACAAATTAATAACGCACGAAATTACAAATACAATCACAGCTTACAATGCGTCTTACAGCTGGAATAAAAACAATTTAAAGTTCAAGTTACATCTACCTCGCAGATTGTTTAATACCTTTTACACAAAAAAAATCAAGCTAAGGAAACTACAACTTATTAATGGTATATTTTATGACAATATAACCCTAGTTTCTGCTCAATTATTATAACAATGTAATCGGTTAACTGCAGAAAATAATTATCTGGTTGTAACAATCGATAAAAATAAATGAATGAGTAGGTACTGACCTTAACAAATTGTTGAAACTTACTCAACGTGTTACCTTAAACAAACCTAATTTAGAATACTGGGTGTTACTAATTATAATAATGAACACTGAACACCGTATCCAATACTCCAGGATCTCAAATATTCATTGACAGGATCTCAAATATTCCTTGATGTTCGCTTCGAACTTCGTGATGACCTTTGTACCCCGTACAAAGTGGCTTCGTCCAATCTTCAATATAGTAATCCCAGTATAAATCCGTGATTCTTCTTGTTTTTGCTGATTACTGATTAACTTTCTTTATAATCCGTGTCGTAGGGCCATGTTGGGGATTATTAGGTTTAGTTTTTAAATAAAATATTCCAGCAACGTTATAATGCTTGTATTCCGTGCGAATTACAGAGGAGCAGAGAAAAATAAAAACTAGGCGGTATACATAAACCATTTGATAAAAACTGAAAGTTTGTTGACGCAATAAGACACGTATATGTGAACTGCTTGCTATTAAAAAGTAGTAGGCGCTTTGCACTGCATAATAAAATAATCTAATTCTAAACAACACTGTTTATGTATGTTGTAGACTTTAAAAAAAAAAAAAAAAACACAAATTAAATTACATTTAGACAATTAAATTGAATAAAACAATGTGCGAGGTAAGCGTGCTGCATAAAGACACGAACGGAAGAGGGAGATAGCTCACGTAACAGTGAGACAGCAATTCAGTAATAAGAATAGGTACTAAGCACAAGTATTAGTGTTGCCTTTAAGTATACAGGGTGAATGTTTGAAGTTGGCGTGGATGGCCAAATCCGAAACTACGGAGAATAGCGTAAAATACTCAAAAGAGTCTCGAGCCCGATTATGATTAAAGCTAAAACTGCATCATTAGATTTTTGCAAAATCAATATTCGTAGCCAGGAATTGAACCCGTTGATTTGAAAAAAGAAAAAACACTGTATTATTACACCATTAGATAGCTTCGCTATTAAGAATCAAATTGTGAGAAGTAATGGCATACAGCAAACTAAAGGAAACAGTTTATTGCTGTTTCCTTTCAGCTGGTTCGATTCCTGGATAGGGATATTGATTTTCAAAAAATCCAATGATGCAGTTTTAGTTTTCATCAAAATCAGGCTCGAGACTCCTTTGAGCATGTTTCGCTGTTCATCATAGTTACGTATTTGGCCATCCACGCCCACGTGAATAATTTGCCCTGTCTATTTCACTCACTTATATTAAAGCTGTGTGTTTTTGTGTTCTTGTCTTGTGCTTACACCATAGATTTCTATTATAGGTCTATACGTGAGGACTTGTAATTGGCTTTCTGGTGACTATGGTTTCCTTTTTTTATGTTTTTATTAGCTGTAAGTCCTCCATGTACTAAATAAATAAATGTAGTTCGGTCAATGACCGCTTTTGCGATCTTAACTGACACCAACTATAGCATGCTCGATGATGCGCGAGCGCCCAATTATAAACTTAAAGGCAATACTAATCATCATCTGCCTAGCCTTTTCCCAACTATGGGATTATCGGTATTGTGGTCGGCTTCCAGTGTACGGAGGAAACTCGTTATGTGGCGGTCACCCATCCAGACCACATACCAACCTAGGCAAGCGCGACGCGCACCTGAACATTGATCGAGCAGCTATAATTATTTAGCCGCGAGCTCCTTAAAGGGAGTCCTTTATTGAGTGACATCAAAACGCGAGGATTGTTCGGCCCCTTAGGCACACTGTCCACAGTGGCGTCATTTGACGAATGCATGCTATCTACTGGATGGCGATACGCGTGTTTTGCATATTTGTTAACCACGCTACAAAACGTCTCCGTTTTATTTCAAGTGAAAAGAAAAATGTTATATGATGATGTTTCTTGGGAGGCGAAACAGGCGAATAATGTACTGGCTTCATCCTTACACCGAAAGAAATGTTTGTTGCTGCCAAAGAGTTATCAGAAGATGATTCTGTATGAAGTACACACATCAAAAGTATCTAGGGATCAAGCATTTTTATGCGGATTTCTTGAGATTGAGATGTGGCTTTGTAATAAATTTATGATTTTATAAATTTATATGGATCCTTTTTGGTGCATTTCATAATTTGAATCAGGAACTCTCAATCAAATTCGAGTAAAAGATGAAAATAAGCTGTCAATATTTTCCCTATAAAAACATACAACGCATTGAAGACATTATTAGTGCTACTGTTTCCCTACTACTGATTAAAACCAACGTTATTATGGAGCGGCGACGTCATTTAAGCAGGGAAGAAATGCTCAGAGCCGTGGGAATGATAGAAGCTGGTTCCCGGCAACGTACTGTAGCTTTAGCTCTGAATACAAGTCAGAGTGTTATCAGTCGACTTTGGACACGTTACCGAAGCACTGGTACCGTGGCTGAGCGCCATGGAGGACGGTATCGCTGCACCACACGGAGACAAGACCGATACATTCAAATCTTAACTCGAAGAGCTCCAACAATAACCGCCATGATGTTAGCCGTGAGGCTTCATCACTCTTCAGGGAACTTAATTAGCGACCAAACAGTCAGAAACCGCTTGCATGAAGTGAACCTTCATTCCCGAAGACCGCTACGGGTACCACCTATAGCAATGCACAATCGTAGGATTCGATATCAATGGGCTCTTGAACACAGAAATTAGGCAGAAGAACAATGGCGTTTCGTGTGCTTTTCTGATGAGTCTCGTTTTGGTATGAGACCGGATACAAGACGTATACGACACTGGAGAACCCCTGGACGCCAACAGCGATTAAAATCCTGCCAGGAAGTCCATCCTTATAGTGGTGGAACCATCATGGTATGGGCGGGTATTTGGATCGGCGGAAGAACTGAGTTGATTTGGATCAGAGGCAACCTCAACGCTCAAATTTATGCTGAGACGATTGTATCAGACGTCATCGTTCCTCTACAAGTGCAAATCGGTCCCTTATTTCAGTTAATGCATGATAATGCACGACCGCACACCGCAAGAGTTGTAAGACAGACTCTCGCCGCAGCTAACATCAATGTCCTGCCCTGGCCTGCTCAGTCGCCAGACTTGAACCCGATTGAGCATGCATGGGATATGCTACAGAGAAGAGCTCTGCCGAATATGGAGGGTATCCAGTCGCAAGAAGACCTTTTTTTGTTGTTGCAACGAACATGGGCGGCCATTCCACAGCGTGATTTGGATGAACTCATTTTGAGTATGCCAAACCGATGTTCTTGTGTTGTTAGTGTTCGCGGTAGAAACACGGATTATTAATTGTTTAAGTTACCCAATAAAATTTTAAAGAAAACTGTTATTTCAGTCTTTTTTTCGAACTTTAATGTTAGTGGTTCAAATGTCAAAAATCCCTTTATTAGGAAAATGGCAAATTTCTTTGTTAATGCAAAGGTGACTTGGTTTATCGTTACTGTGACAAACGAAAACACTTTATTTGATGAATCCTTAAAGAAAATTTTAATTAATATCAATCAGGAGAAAAGTTATTGCAAAAATATATGTTGATCCCTAGATACTTTTGATGTGTGTATGTAGATCTTTGACAGTCGTTACAGATAGTCAGTGGCCCGAAAGTCCGACAGCAAGTCTCACCTAGCAGTTTCGTATAACCCAGTACTGTGCTCGCTGCATGTAAAATACTGGTGTTCAGCTGCAACCGGTTAGACTGGAAGCCGACCCCAACATAGTCGGGATAAGGTAGGCAGATGATGACGACACTGACACTCAGTTGTGTTACTTGTAGGCACTTGGATGGGTCGTGCACGTGCTGCTGCGCGCACCTGAGCGACGCGAGCGCGCGCCGCCGCCTGGACGCGCAGCTGCGCGCGCTGCACGACGACATCGAGCGCATGCTCTGGGTAAGTGTGCTCGACTGTCAATAATAATTGTTATTCAAAAAACAACCCCAACAACCACGCTTACAATTCAGTTTGCACTACAACTTCAAACTTTTGATTTTTTCAAAAGAAATTGCCTTAATTAACTGTAGCTTAAAGTTGACATTCGTCTAAGTGGACTTATCATCGACTGTTACCATTGGATACTTGAGTGTGTAACGATACGAGGGGCTGTTGTATGCTGCTGCGGTGACGTCACGCTACGCCCGTCGTGACTGCTCACTGAAATTATTTATTTCAAACTTATTAGGTTACATTTATATACTATTGTTGTTCTCTTTTTTTTTTAACAACACAATATAACATCACGTCTGGAATCGCCAAAGGGTTAGGCTGAGGTGACTTATATGTATAAGTCCCAAATAATAGGGGGCGAGCCTATTGCCATCAACCGGACAAAAATCCAGACTACGTGGCTGCTACTGAGAAATTCCTGTTGGAAAAACCAACAACACTTTGTCTGGGACTTATATAGTGCTCGGCCAGACTGCAAACGCGGGTGCGGTGCGACGAGCTCAAACATATGAACTTCATTGAAGTGTCCATAGTGAGCACGCGGGTGCGGGCTGCGGCGCGGGCAGCTCGAGCCATAGCTCGTTCATACAAGTGGCCGCAGTGAGGGCGCGGGTGGCAAGTGCGGGCCAGGGTTACCAACTCCCAAAAATATTTACCCCTCAAGCTAACTCTAAATTTCCACAATTACTTGAAAATCCCCCTTTTTTTCGGATGGGAAATCATCAAATGACCCCTCCCGCTCTGGCTCTTACTGACTAAAACCCATCCATGTTCCTTCTTTGCCTTTTGTGTTCCAGGGCCGCGGTAACTCTTTCGAACAACCCGCAGCCCTGGCAGGCATCGCCCTTGCAGATCCCTTCCTTTTGCTGATTTCTCTTTAAGGATAAGATAAGATAAATTTATTTATTTGCCTGAAATATGGTATTTTACAGATTTTATAACAAATAAACAATAGTTCTTCATATTCCGCCAACTATGTAAATTCGGCATGCAAATTTTGTAACAATAACAATGATTCTAAATATTCTAATTTAACAAAACAATTAAATTCCAATGTCAAAAATAAAATAATCACTAAATCAAGAATTGTCTATAGTATCAAATCACAAATGTCAAATAAAAAAATTAAATTACAAATTTTCTAGAAATCAACTTACAAATGCTAACTAAAGAAATTCAATTAAAAAATATGTCAATTGCTTAAAATAAAAATGTCAAATATAATTTACATGTCATGCAATTCTTCCCTTTGTCCTAAAATTCATAAATTCCTTAATACTATAAAAACATTTTTCTATAAGCCATGCTCTGAGATGCTTTTGAAATAAGCTGGTTCGCAGTTCTCTAATAATCTTCGGTATATTATTAAATATCTGTACTGCCATTCGACTCGTGTTTTTATGGCAGTACGCTGTTCTACATCTTGGCATTGCTAATTTTGTTGGATCCCTTGACATTTTGCCCACCTTATAAACATTAAGGCTATCGGCTTTACTGAATAAGTGAGGATGTTTTTTTACAAATACTCCCATTTCCAGTATGTATGTACAAGCTAATGTTAGTAATTTATGTTTTTTAAAAATAGGTCTGCACGAATCTAATGGGTCTGCACCAAACACAGCTCGTAAACATTTTTTCTGCACAATAAATGCCTTATTGATGTCAGTGGAATTTCCCCATATAATTAAGCCGTATCTTAGCACAGATGAGACATATCCATGATAAGCTAACAGCGCGGCTTTACGTCCAACAGTTTTCCTAAGATTTCTTAGTGCAAATGCAAAGCTGTTTAGCCTATTACATACATTTTAAATATGTTTTTTCCAATTACAATTTTTATCAATTACTATGCCTAAAAATTTCGTATGGTCAACTTCTTCAATTTCATTATCACCTCCAATAATTTTCATTGTTTCATTTGTCATTTTGTAATTAGAGAAATTAATATATTTTGTTTTGGAAACATTCACACATAAATTATTTTGTTCAAGCCATTCTATTACAGCTTCTACTGCAGCATTAATTTTATCCTCCAATTGTTCATTTTCATTATCTTTATTTATTATCATTGAGATGTCGTCTGCAAACAACACGCACTTATTTCTCGTCACCGTTGGCAAATCATTTATGTAAATAAGAAAAAGCAATGGCCCCAAAATACTACCTTGAGGCACACCATACGTATTGGTCCTGTATTGAGATTTATATGTTATCACTTCTCTGTCTTTATTAACACCAAAAATTTCAACCCGTTGTTGTCTATTCGTTAAGTAATCTTTTAGCCAATTTAACGCCTTTCCCCTTATTCCGTAACTCTCACACTTTTCTAATAGTATATCATGATTTACAAAGTCAAATGCTTTGGTCATGTCGAAAAATACTGCAGTGACCGGTATCTTCTTATCTATATTCTCCGTAATCGATTTTATTAGTTGATAACAAGCTAGTGCGGTTGACTTTCCTCTTTGAAAACCATTTTGTTCCGTACTACGTAATAATTGTATTTGGATATAAATGAGACGATTCGGCCATACATTGCTTTTTCGTATATTTTTGAAATTATAGGTATTAAGGTCACCGGACGATAATTGTTTAAATCATGTTTATTACTTTTTTTATATAATGGTTTTACAACTGAGACTTTTAATTTGTCAGGGTACTTTTCTTCAAAGAAACTTAAATTAATTAGATGAGCTATTATAGGAGACAATATATCGGCACATGATTTTATTATGTGGGTGGATATGTCATCATATCCCACTGCGTTGGTATTATTTAGTGATTCAATAATTTTATTGATTTCATTGGGCGTGCAAGGTTCGAGGTATAAACTATTACTTACATTGCTAGTGCTTTTTGTATTTTTCTTTTTCTTTTTCTCCTTGGTTATGTCTATATAGCATCAATGAAGTGATTATTAAAAGCTTCCGCTATTTCTTCAGGATTGCGCGCGTGGAACACGAACGCACCGTCGACACGGCTTGTCGTCATAAGACGGACGGACGGACGGCGAGCTAGCCCATAGCTCTCCGTCCACAGGCCCGCGCCTACGGTGGCCACGTGGTGGCCCCCGGCCATTTATTTTATTAAATCACATCCCTCTCATTTACCCCTAAATTTGGGGGGAAGACCCCTAAGTTGGTATCCCAGGCGGGAGCGGGGATCTCCTATCCCGCGCCGCTCGCCGCACCGCGCTGCCAGTCTGGTCAGGCAAACCGCGCGCGTTGCCGCACCCGCACCGCGCTACCAGTCTGGCCGAGCACATAACGTTTGAAAAATGCTAAGTTTGCTAACTGTAATGCTACAATGTCAACATTTACAAAACTTTGAATTTTGATTTGTACAATGCTAAGACGATTGAAGACAAGAAACGGAGGAAACATGCTGAGGTATGACACTACTGCTTGATGCTTATCCTTTACTTTTACAACACGAACTTCAACGTATGCATGGAAAAATTTCTAATCCTCCTAGAGTTAACTTACAAATACCATTATAATATTGTAATTGTACCCCAATGTTCATATCGACATTGTAAAAAGGAACGTCCAAACATTTTAATTTGAATGCCTTTTACTCAACTACAATTTAGTTGAGTAATAGGCATTCAAATTGTAGTTGAGTAATAGACATTCAAATTGTAGTTGAGTAATAGGCATTCAAATGGTAGTTGAGTAACAGGCATTCGAATTGTAGTTGAGTAACAGGCATTCAAATTGTAGTTGAGTAACAGGCATTCGAATTGTAGTTGAGTAACAGGCATTCAAATTGTAGTTGAGTAATAGGTATTCAAATTGTATGTACGAGTCATGTATCGTACATGGCACGCGCGCGTTGCATAGATCAGCATCAGTAAAAAAAATAAAAATTGAATGCCCATTACTCAACTACAATTTGAATGCCTATTACTCAACCACAATTTGTATACTTATCGGACTGGGACCCGAAACCGGCCCGGGCATTTGAGAGATGGTCGGCCCTCTTCTCTCAAGACAAATGAAAACTAATGTAAATTTTGAATCAACTGTAGAAAACATCTTAAATAGAACGTAATTGGGAAAAAATGAAATGCTAAGCTACGACTTTGATAAAGAAGAGGTTCGAAACTAAAAGAATATCGACGCTGTCGAACAAGGGCGTCGCAAGCTTTTGAACCAGGGGGAAGGGGCAGAAAAGTACGAGTAAAAACGGATTACTAAAGGTTAAGTACACTAGTTGCAGATGCAGCTGAACTTCTTCTAAGTATCTAAATACTTGATTAAATGGAAGTTACTAATTTTGAAGAGTAATTTGAAAAACCTAGGAACTAAAAAAAAATGAGCTCTCCACTTCAGAGAAGTTAGCTTTTACCTAAACGACATAAAAGGCAATTAATTATAAAAAAATAAAGAAGTAAGGCACCAAGAGCGAGCGAAGCGAGCTCGGAAATTTTAACGCCCTACCATGGACAGATTAAAATTGTTTCGACCCTTGGTCAAAAAAAAAAAGACTTACTTGGTCGTTTTGCAGTTAAAGCCAAGAATCAGGAGCATGTGATGTAATCAAGCCTGTAAGAGCGAGCGAAGCGAGTTCGAAAATTTTTTGACACCTTGCCTTAATCAGGTTAGAATTGTTTCGACGTATTGGTGTTACTTGCTCGATTTACAATCAACAATGTAAAGATCAAAGAAAAAGTAGGTCGCAAGAGCGAGCGAAGCGAGCTCGATAAATTTTACGTCTTGCCTCGAAATTCAGTAATAATGTGTAATTTGAGATCAAAATGTTTACATGGTCCATTTTTTGCAACTTTGTGTATGCATGCCAGACCTTAGGCCTCGGGGCAAGGGACTCCTAATTTTTTTCAATTTGTCTTACTGGTCGATCATGTGAAAAACCAAAAGGAGTGCCAGAGTGAGTGTGGAGAAAAAAGGATTTTTTGTGTTAAAAGATTTTTCGCAGGGTTCAAAGTACGAACCGCGCGCGGTGTTTTTACGAAAATGTGTAAGTTTCTAGCAGTATACCGTAGTACGAGTTCTCAGAGGCTCATTTTATCCTTAAAAATATTTCCGTGTTAGAGTGATTCTACACTACGCTACAATTTATTACGTACTTACTAATTCTGTGGCATCAGGCACGAAATTAAAAACTTTAAAAAATCCTAAGCCTCTACTATTACTACTAGAGTACTATTACTACAGATAGTCTAGAGTAACTTGAATTAGGTCCTCGATTTGATGGTAGAGGACGTTATTGAGATGTTTTTTTTTTTGTAAATGACAAAAGTAAGTCGATCACCAATCGGCCACACCGGCACACCAGGCATCCGGCCCATCGGGCATTTGCCCGATTTGCCGGTATGGCCAGTCCGGACCTGACTTGCATAATTTCATCCGCCTCAGCTGCAGATGTACTATTTAGCACCGTCGTTGATCGACTCGGCGGCATTCATTCTATTACCGATTACGTTCCCGGCACTGCTTGATTTCGGTCATATGGTGTTTTATTGGTACCATTCGATTGCTCTTGAGAAGCCCTTTCCAACTGTATACAATATAATAAGTAGATTCAGGACCGTGGTATTAAAATTCTTAGATGTTGAATATGTAGTTTATTTTTTAATACGCTTTACACCTAATAAAACTTAAAATAGCTTCTTAAATAAAATTTGGTCTTTATCAATTTCTATTCAAAAGAATAGAAACTGATAAAGAAACAATGAAAGAATGGACGACGGTTAAAAAAACGTCGTCCATTCTTTTGTCATTCCTCATTTGTTCTTTTTTCTTCCCTTTCATACTATATTCCTCTCACTCACACCGCAACATTCCATTCCACACATTTTCACGCGTATAGGCCGACACTACATATTTTAATTATATATTTTTTTATTTTTTCATTATTATGTGCGCTGTAACTATTTTACACTAATGTTTTATATATGCATCATAGATTCATATTCACATTCGATAGATTATGACAAGAGCTGACGATTGAATTGTTAACGAACGTCGTAGATTCTTCGAGTCAAAAGTTATACTAAATGGAAATCTCGATTCGCAGTAAAATTACCTCAAAATGGTGGCGCTTCCCCCTCCACCGCGTGCAATGCATCACAGTCCTCACTTGGCGTAACAAATTCTTTGATTCTTTAGCTATCCAGTGGTGTAATTACATTTTGGATGGAGATGATAGATATGAAGTGGCAACACCAAACTGTACACCCAGATTTGGTTGTCATTAGTTTTTTTGACTTGCCCCCAGTATGGAAGCAATTTTAAAGACGTATTCACGTCAAAAATCCTTTTATTTCAAGCCCCATGTCTGCCAATCGAAGTGCTTAGAATTATAAAACAAATACAAATACGCGTATACGATGACCCATCAACAAAAGTTATAAAATCTGTGGCGGGAGAAATAAGAATAAGAAACTTATGTGGAAACATACATACTAGGTAGTCACACGGTGTGAGAAATATCAACGTGAATAATGAAGGTTGATCCGAACACGTTCGTTCAGGACAAGCGTTTATTACTGACTGCTCTAACATAAAGGTTTCTAACTGCGAACTACATTTATCCACTTCAATCGCTTCTAAGCCATATAATTAATCTTTGCAGCGAGACAGGTGTTTTTCCCGATGCACTAAAAATATCTATCATTAAACTTCTATTTCAAACGGAAAATAAAGAGCTAATGCAATTCTAATATCCCTTATTAGTATAATCTCTACAAACAAATTAAAAGTATTACACTTACCTCGAAAGAGTAAAGATACTCGCTAATGAACAGAAAGCGTGAAGTTAAATTTGGCGTACCGCAAGGTACTGTCGTGAGCCCGCTATTTTTTGTTCTGGATATTAATGACCTACCTAAAAGTATCGACCAGAGAAGACACTGTTTGCCGACGACATGCGACAGAACCATTACAATCGCTTGAAAAAATAGAGACACATACGAAACTGATATTAACAATTAGATAGAAGCAATGGTAAAATGGTTGGAAAACAATCTTAAGATAAATCTTGGGAAAACGAATGTTCTGCATTTCATGCCCAAAGATAATCCATACCGAATGTAAATGTACATTATTGTAATAACAACATAGACGAAGTTGGCATAATCAAATTTCAATTTCAAATTGCACATACGGAAGGATTAAGCAAAAAAAAAGTAATTCCACATGTGCGCTGTCTAAATTAGCTCCGATCTTAAATGTTGATGCGCTGCTAATTGCTTATCCTGGGGGCCTAGTCTGCTATTACAATAGTAGGTATCACAATGTTCTATCATTGATTTCATAATTGTTGAACGATGCCATTGTCATTTTGTTAAAAGTTCTTAATCTGCTTACTTCTTATTGGTCGATCATTGGTCGGTCAATGGTCTCGTAATAGAACTGTGTTACAATGACATTGTTGTATTGCCAATATTATAAAACCTGTTAATGGGAATGATTTTCGAAAATCTAGAATTCAACTTGAAGATCTAAAATCATGCCAGATTTCATTTATATATATTTTTACATATTATTTATTAGTGTTCTATGCAATCTGAAGTAGTAAGAAGTTCGTTAATAGCAAAAAAACATTAAGTTATGTGTAACGCGGATTAATATGAAACTATACAATTCAATAATATTTTATATGTTTAGCTGTCAAAGTCAAATGTGACATTACTGCTTACTGACGTTTTATCTGTTTTTATTTCTAGCGGCCGGTGTTTTGATTTATTTTCATTTATGTGTTTTAAATTATCTTTAACATAGAAGCTTATATTTATTGCAATACAAAGTGGTGCTAATTGAGCAAATTTCGGCTGGAACTGTCAAAGATTCAGAGAACAGTCAGATTACCGCGTAAGTCAGTCATACATTTGTCATTGTGTACGAGATTGCCATTCTATGCTATTTCTTTCAATGGAGTGTCAGTGGTTGATCATTGGAAAGCCATAATGACGCCATTATACAGTAGATTACCAAACTTGTCAAAATCAACAATTATGAAATCAATGATAGATCATTGTGACACTATTGTAATAGCAGACTAGGCCCCCTGGCTTAGTGTCCTCTAACTTATGATAATATGGAGTATTTTTTTGGGAAATTCAACAGATAAGGATGTATGTATAAAACGCAAAAGATACAAAAGAACGCAAACGCACTCTGGTTGTGCATGGCTTGATTGGTTGTCGTGCGTACGTATCGGTAATCGAAGTAGCTGTATGTCTTATTTGTTTATATATCATGCAATAATAGATTTTTTTTCTTATTTCAGAAATCTGCAGAAGGAAGTAAGTTTTTTTTTTTAAATAAACTAGTTCTAGCTTTAAAAAAAAATCCTTCTAAATAGTATTTTTTAAAACAGGAATTCATTCGAAACCGAAACCTTCTCGGTCACCGAGCCCCGCGCAAGCGTGGACCTCGGACACATCGGGCACATCGGCCACGGCTGCACACAAACATGCCTCGAGAGACTTGCCGTCGAACACGAGCACAGCGGCTAAACGCTCAAAGGCTAAACCAGCTACTAACACCAACAGGCCCAAACGGGGCCGCGCCCCCCCGCCCCCCGTCTCCGCCCCTGCCACGCCACCGCCGCCCCCAGTCGACGACTACGAAGAGTGGCAGCGACAGAAAAACTTGAACGCGCAGTACTTCCACATCGACTTTTTCTCTAAGAAAGACAAAAGTACTGCGGGAGTTAGCGTCATTCAAAGTACCGCTACGCAAAGGACTGCTAGCAAAAGTACCACTACGCAAGCTACTCCAGAGCAAAGTGCTTCGCAATATATTCCTGTTCCGAGTACCACTACGCAAGCTACTCCAGTGCAAAGTGGTTCGCAACATATTGCTATTCCGAGTACCACTACGCAAGATACTCCAGTGCAAAGTGGTTGGCAATATATTGCTGTTCCGATTACCACTACGCAAGCTACTCAAGTGCAAAGTGGTTCGCAAGATATTGCTGTTCCGGGTACCACTACACAAGCTACTCAAGTGCAAAGTGGTTCGCAAGATATTGCTGTTCCGAGTACCAACCAGCAGAGTGTTATACAAGGTGCACAGTCAGGTTTAATGCCGTACATCCGTGAGTCTCGTCTTATCGCTCCGGTATCGGCCCCTCCCGCTCCTCCCGCCGAGCTCCCCAAGCTGTGGAGCAGACGTCAGTCTGACAAACCTGTCCGTATAGCTCCGCGGCCTGACAACATGCCCCGCCCCGCAGACGCGCTGCTCGCTCAACCCAAAACTATTAAACAGAAACCGGCAACTAGGAAGGATCAGGCGCCCCAGACTAGCACGGCCAGCGGGCTGTCGATCCTGGAGGAGTACTCGCGCACGCTGAGCCTGCGCGCGCCCGCCAGCGCCGGGCCCTCCCGGCCCACCATCGTCGTGGCGCTCACCCTGCCCTCCGAGCGCACGGACTCTCCGGTCGACCTCACTGAAGAGACAGACTCGTCCAACTCGGACATCGCACGATCTGTACGACAAGCTAGCTCTCCAGTTATATCCTCCTCTCCGGTCTTAGATATTGTAGGAGTGGTCAAAAGTCTGATGAATCCTGTGAATAACAGCGTGGGTGGCCGGAATCTGATGAAATTTTTAAGTGACAAGGCAAGCGGCAGGAGTCTCTTGAGAACTAACATCAACAGTCCGTCAGACGAACCTCCGCGTGACCCCATCGCTTTGTGCAAGGGACTCCGCGACGGCGACGTTATAGAAATCGACGACTCGGACTCCAATCATTCCGACGGTGTTGACTATATTCCTGTAAATAACAGTTCTAATCCAGCTGTTTATACTAACAAGAGTTCCAATCTAACTAAATCTAGTAATACAAAGAAAAGTTCTGATCAAACTACTAGTAAAGCAGATGAGAGCTTAAATCAAGCTGCTGCAACTAAGAATGACGAAGCTGTTTGTAAAACAAGTCCAGCGAGCGAAGCAAACGGTTCCGCTGGAGCCGGAGACGAACCTGCAGCTACAAGTTCTGAACCAGTTATTAAAACAAAAAAGAAACGTATTCGCATTAGAGATAATAGGTATTTAAAACCCGCAAACCTGTTGAAGAGCAGCTCCGACGAGGTGAGTGAGCACATGGCCCGGCGCGCATGCTCGCGCATCCCCGAGCTGGCGGCGCTCACGGGCGCGGCCGGGCGCTGCGCCGCTCGCCGCGCCGACCCGGCCGCCCTGCCCGCCTTGCTGCAGCAGCTGCGGCGCGCGCATGCGGGGAAGCAGCACGGTACGTACCGACACATCGTTACGCGTCTATTGGTACCGCGAATATTATGATATTTTTTTACGGAAAGTATGGTTAGGTCGTCCCCCGTATTACGAGTACATCTAAAGTTAATATTCCACTAAAATAAACGTGTCTTTCCACAAATAAAACGTTTTAATGGTTTATGCCAGAATGAACATATTGGATATTTGTATGAATGTTGAATAACCGAAAACGCTCGATTTGGGAAAATACCGACCACAACGCGTTGTAGTATTTTCAAAACGACAAAAAAATCTCAACATTTTGTCATTAATGTCGTTTTCGGGGTTTTTGGGAGCGCTGGTAATATTGATAATAACGACTCAAGTGAAACAAACTTGTTCCGAACCGTTATTTTTATAAATAAATAAATTAAGAACGGCCAACCCGTCATGCTTTTCATACAAACGCTCGTACGTGATGATGTCGTTGTTACACATATATCTTTGATTTTTTTTAACTAATAGGTATCTTGTGCACTATATCTAGGTTTCTATTAAAGCAGTTTTTTTTATCGGCTTTACAAGCTTTTAGCAGATTTGTTGTGAGGGTTATTGTCAGGTAAGAACTGTTGTACGAGTCATGTATCGTCCATGGCACGCGCGCATTGCATAGATCAACACCTTTCCGTCACCTTGCACAAATTATAGTGTAAAGCGACAGTAGCATATTTGTAGCTATGAGGGTGGACAGTGCTTGGTCGTTCTTTACTTCTTGCTCCTGCAAACTTTTGTTCAATATATTGGTTGCCTTCGTTAGGTTGTTTAGAAGTTGATTGATGGCCTTGTGTTGACGAGTGATTGACTCTTCAGTTCTCTTGAGTAAATTATATTCTGCTTCTACTACTGAGGTCTGGTTTTTCCACAAGAGTGCTAGGTGATTTTCATTTCCTTTTATAAGATCAATATCTTGCTTGTATTGATCGGCGAAACGTTGATTTAGAACTCCAAATAAACTGTTGGCAACGTAGCGCCACACCGTCGTCCTCCTGTAAGGAAGCTGTCTTTTATTTTAATTCCGGCTTTGTTTGGGAACAAAGTCCCATATGTGTTGCCTTTTGAGTCTTCTGTCAAAAAGTGGTTCACATAACGCAGTTGACAGGGTATTTGTGTATGATTTTATTCGGTTTTGGTATGCTAATGCTCCGTGTTCCACTTTAACTGTTTTCATTTCTGTGTACTCATACAATTCACTGATTTTGATAAACAGATATGCATTGGTTATCATTTTGAGGGCTGTAAGAAGTGGGGGTTTGCCAGGCTTTGGAATCATGATGATCTCTGATATTTACCATATCAATGGAGCATACCCAGTCCTAATTATGCTATTAAAAAGATGTGTTATACCGATTACAGCTTTTCTAGGAAGATCTCGCAGGATTTTGGCTGTTATCAGGCAGAACACAGAACCCTTGTTTAACTCTAGGCCTTTTATTTCTCTTTGGATTTCTCTAGGTGAGCAGCTTTGCATTGGGAGAGCTAGGTTTTCGGTTTCTGCATCTCCGCCATTTGGAGTAAAGGCTTCATACAGGAACTGTCCAAATCCCTCAGACTGTTCTTTGTCCGTTCTAGCGCAAGTGTTGTCGTTCATTTTGATAGGATTTTGTGCTACCTGAGGGACCGCCCTACTATTTTTTACCGTTTTCCAGAGTGAGTACTCATTTTTAGCTTGCGGATTAAGGTTAGCTAAAGGTTTGAGGTCAGCGGCTGCTTAAGTACTCTTTTATCTTCCGAATGTCGACTGTTAGTTATGTCTTAGTCGTCTCTTTTCCAGAATCTTTGTTTTTATATCCTTGGGTACGTTCTTACTACCTCATTTTTGTGTGGTAACCGGTGTACATTTCCACGCAGCTGTTTGTATAAGGTTTATTAAACTTACGGCATATTTATCGATGACACTTGCCTACGATTAATATCTCAGTGGGGCGATCGAAACCGTCAGACCTTTGCACCGCAAAAAACTTATCAAATCGTGGCCTAGTATTAAATTTAATAACGTTCCCGTGAAAAGAAAGCAATCCGTGCGCTACCTTTTTTTTTTTTTTTTTTTTTCGGATGGGAAATCATCAAATGACTTCTCCCGCTCTGGGCGGAGCAGGAGGGAGTGTCAGACTTTTACTGACTAAAACCCATCCATGTTCCTTCATCGCCCTTTGTGTTCCGGGGCCGCGGTATCTCTTTCGAACATTCCCGCAACCCCGGCATCGGTCCTTGCGGACCCCTTCCTTTTTGCTGACTCTCTTTGAGGCGCGCGTGGAACACGAACGCGCCGTCGACACGGCCTGTCGTCATGAGACGGACGGACGGCGAGCTAGCCCATAGCCCACCGTCCACAGGCCCGCGCCTACGATACCCCTCCTGCCGTGAGTAAGGATCCCGGAGGTGGCGCATTCCGAGGCCCATAAAAGCACATGGCCTCAGACTTGTGCAATGCCACCTCGAGACCCAGTTGCCGGATCCTCTCAACGACAATCGCAACCCCGCGTGTCATGATTTCGGCCGCCGCTTCGTGCGACCCCCCCTGTGCCAGCACCAGCGTGTCGTCTGCATAGCAGACCACGCTGACGCCGCTAGGGAGGTCGGCGCGCAGCACCCAGTCGTACCCGATGTTCCACAAGGACGGCCCTAGGACCGATCCCTGCGGAACACCGCACGACATCTCTCGCCGGTTCCATTCTCCGCTGCGACCGGGGTAGATGACGGCTCTATCCGTCAGGTAGTCCCCGACCACACGACGAAGGTAGGTCGGCACCCGGTGATACCGGAGTGCCTCCCTAATGCAGCTCCAGGGCATGGAGTTGAAGGCATTGGCGATGTCTAGAGACACCGCCAAGACAACCCCACCCCGGGACACTGCATCCCCCGTCGTGAGGGCTCTCACGCGCATGATGGCGTCCACCGTAGAGCGCCCCTTGCGGAAACCAAACTGGTGTTCCGCAAGATCCGGCCCCGTCCCCGCAAGGTGCTCGGCGAGGCGGTTTGCAATTACTCTTTCAAAGAGCTTGCCCACCTCGTTGAGCAACACTATGGGCCGGTATGCGGACGGAGAGTCCGCAGGGCGCCCCGGCTTCCGAATGAGGACCAGCTTCCCCGTCTTCCAACGAAGCGGGAACTGGCCTCTCTCCAAACATGCGCTTAAGAACCCCTCCAGTCGGGGCCCGAGAGCCTCCGAGGCCAGGACCCAGGCTTTGCCAGGCAAGCCGTCGGGTCCCGGGGCGGTATTTTTGGCACTGAGCCTGCGTACCGCCACTCTCAGGTCTACCCCAGTCACTACCGGAGTGTCGTCGTCGTCGTCCTGGTGGTCCGCTTCCAGCACCGCAGGTGGCGGAGCCATAGGCGGGGGGGGATGTTCCCCCCGCGTAGGGAACAGAGTGCTCACTACGTCCTCCACGAGCTCAGGCCGGAGACTCTGCGTCAGTGGGGGGGCCCAGGTGCGGAGTTTATCCCGCACCATCTTGTAAGGCCGCCCCCAAGGATCTCTGTCGAGAGTCCCCAGCAACTCCTCGCGGGCCAGGTCCCTGGCCCGCAGGACAGCCTCGCGGAGGGCGGTCTTCGCCGCTCTGTACCCCTCATAAAGCTCCGCCTCGATGGCTGCCGCATTCGGTGGGCGAATGCGGAGCCTGCGATGCCTGGCGTACAGGTGTCGCGCAGCCACGCACGCCTCTCGCAGAGACGTCAGCTCTCGCGACCACCAGTACACCTGACGTCGGGCGCTTCCTGGCCGGACTCGGGGCATTGCCACGTCGCATATATCGGACATGGCCTCCTGGAACCACCCTGCCTCATTGTTAATGTCGGCAGGCCTGTCTGGTGATGTCACCCAGGCCTGCACGATCGAGGCTTCCAGGAGGAGCTCCCGGTCCAGCTGCTTCAGCGCCCAACGCGGACCACTCGGGGCCTGTTGGACCGGCGCGCTCGAGGTCTGGGTGGAGACGTCAAACCGGATGTACCGGTGGTCGGAATAGGTCTCCACCCCCTCCATGACACGCCAGTCAACGACACGCGGCGACAGAGCGGGGCTAGCGAACGAAATGTCCACCACCGACTCGCCCCGCATCCGCACACACGTGGCGACAGAACCCCGATTTAGGACGACCAGGCCCTTCTCCAGAGCCCAGTCCTCCACCATCCGTCCCCGCACGTCTGTGCAACGAGAACCCCAAGCCAAGTTCTTGGCATTGAAGTCCCCGAGGACAAGCACGGGGAGGGAATGGTTTCCGACGACAACACTCAACTCTGCGAGAGAGTTGTGGAACTCGGCGAGAGTTCGGCTCGGGGAGAAGTAGACTCCCACCACTACGATCTCCCCGAACCGTGCTGCTACGCACCCCCGACCCCTCCTGACACCTTCAAGGGTCGGGGTACCGGCGGCGGCCGACGACACTATGGTCACTGAGCCGCTAATGTCCGCCACCCAGTCTTCCCTGGGCTGGACGAAATACGGCTCAGCGACCACAGCGATGTGTATCGACCACTGCGCCATGCTCTGGAGCAACAGATCCTGAGCGCAGGCGCAGTGGTTGATGTTCGCTTGGAGGAAGCGTAATGGGGCCATTATTGGCACTCCATTACTGCTTCCTCCTCCCTGGCCCCCTGTGAGGGCCCCTCTACGGCAGCGGCAGCGGCAGCGACAGCGGCGGCAGTTGCGGCTGCGGCGGTGGCGACGGTGGCGGTGGCGGTGGAGGGCCTTCCCTTGCCTCTGGTGGCCTTGGTGGGCGGAGCGCAGGCCTTGCTCCCAGCCCGGTGATCGGCCGGCTTGCCAGCTGCCGCACAGGCACCGCAGTGCGGCGTGGCACAGCAAGCCGAGGACACGTGACCGGGCTTGCTGCAGCGGAAACAGAGGCCGCTGCGATCAACCTCCGAGGCGCACTGTACTGACACGTGGTGCCCCACGTGACAGCGATAACACCTCAGAGATCTGGGCTCCAGCAGCTTCACCTGCGCTGATACCCAGCCCACCAATAGCCTTCGGCCCTCCACTATCGTTTTGGCCGCCGTTACGGGGCAGCATACCGTAACGGTATGCATACCCGTGAGGTCCGGACGTAGGGCGCCTGCCCTGACCTGCTCAGCAGGGCACCCACCGGACCTGGCGACGGCGGCCACCACCTCCTCCTGGGTCACCGAGTCGTCCAGACCCAGGATGCGCAGGTCTGCGCATCTGACGGGCCTGGACACTCGGGCGTCGTCCGCGTTCAAGGACGCTCTGAGCTTTTCAGCTAGAGCGTCAGCGGACGACCCACTGGTTTCTCCGGGGATCTCCAGCATGCGAGCCCCCGTTGCGGTAACTTTAAGCCGGAGGCCCCCGGTGATCCCGAGCTCTCCGAGATCCACCGTCTCTTTCGCCTTCGCCAGCAAGTCGCGGTAGGACACGCCCCTCTATTCCGCCTCCGGCTGTAGTGTAATCACTACAGCCGCGGTCTTCGGGGCGCGGAGCCTAGCCGCGATCTTTCGCGCCCTATGCTGGCGCTGCCGCTCCTCATTCCGGGCTTTTTTGGCCGCCTTTCGCCCCTTCTTTTTCTCCCCGACCACCTGCCATCCGGCTTGAGCCGAGGGAGGTGTAGGGGGCTGGGGGGGCGGTGGTGGCGGCGGCAGGTGCCGTGCCGCAGGCACTGGCCCATTCGCCGTAGGCACTGGCGTTGGCACAGTGTCCACTTGTGCAGCTGCCTTGCCCTTCCCTTTTTTGGCCGCCTTTTTATTCGGCGCCGGTTTCGCCGGAGCCGGCTTTTCGGGGGGGGGGGGGGGGGGGCCACAGCCCTGCCGGAGGGCCGGCTGGACGGCCCCGGTGCGGGTGCGGTAGCCGCAGCAGCCGCGTACGACACCGTGCTTAGGCCCGCGGCTGCCCTGTTTGCACCCAGGGTGGGGCGCAGAACAATTCCCTCCAGGACGGAAAATCGCACCTGGAAGGAAGCCAACTCCTGCCGAACCAAGTTTAGGACCTGGTTCTCCACCGGCATGGGCTGGGCTTGTCGCTGCTGCTGCTGGCCCCTATTTGAAGGTGCCGTGCGGGAGCCAGCCTCACGTAGACTGGCCAGGTCTGCGTGGAGCTTAGCGTTCTCTTTTTGGAGAACCTCCATGTCCGTGTGCTACCTTGGTTTGGGCTTAGAGATAAATTTTTCATTCATAGATCATATAAAAACTGTCGGTGAAAAAGCTAAAAAGAACTTTTATGCCTTAACGAGAATATCAAAATCTACGTGGGGTCTGTCATTTATAACTTTAAAGACCATTTATGGGGCTACTTACTTAGGGTGTATGTGTTACAGGGCACCTGTTTGGGCCGATAGGGCCACCATCGGAGCGGCACGACGTAAATTGCTTCAAAGCCAGCGTTTGGCTTTGATATTCTTATGCAAAGCGTATAGGACGGTTAGTACTGAAGCCTTACCGGTACTTGCAGGTGTACTTCCAGTTGATCTTGAAGTCCAGCGACGGGCTGCAATGTACTATAACGCACGTGAGACCACGGACGCAGACTTTTTAACCCTACGTGACCGTGTTAAGATTGCTAGATTATTCAAACCACCGACCGACGTCTGGGAGGAACTTTTGTCTGAATGGCAAGGTAGGTGGGATAATTCCATCAAGGGCCGACACCTCCACCAGTTCTTTCCATCCGTTCGTGAACGGCTGGCCAGGACATGGTTGGAGGTTGATCACTGTGTTGCCAAATTTCTCACCGGTCATGGTAACTTTAAGAGTAAATTATTTTCCTTCAAGCTGGTTGACTCGCCTTTTTGTCAATGTTCCACATCTGACTGCGAATATGAACAATCAGCACATCACATTTTATGGGAGTGCAGTCTTTGGCAGAATGAACGCAACATTATGTTGGATAGTGTACAGGTTACATCCGGAGTTATTTACTATACAGACCTTGTGGAAACTAGAACAAATTTCCGTGCGTTCAAGCGTTTTTGCCTATTATTGGAATCAAATATAGCAGCTCACAACTTAGGACCCATTAATGTTAATATTTATCCGTGGTGCTAGGCAACTGGGCCTATCCCAGTTGTAAACGTACCTTTGTGCCTATTGGCCTTGTTTCGTTCTGTCTCCTGCTGAAATGGAGGGAAGTGGAAATTACGGTTTTTTCCTACTCCTCCACTATACTTTTCTGATTAATTTCGTTGCGGGATCCAAGACAGTTAAATTCATTCTCTGGGACTTCGTCGAGCTTCATTGTCTCGGCGCTTTTCTGGTGGTCGCCACTGTTGATTCTGGCTTTCAGGAGTTACAGTGGTTTGGGAACAGTGTGGCGGGCTTGTCCGAATAAAAAAATAATTGTCGATGTCATCTTTTGTTATAAGTGACACTTTAAGGTTCAGATTTTCATCTATGTATTCTCTGAATGCATCCGAATCAGTTTTATTATTGTAAAGTCGTAAACTGGTCTTTCAATTAACGTGGTACTTATTGTGGCTATCACTGGTGTGTGGTCTGAACTGCTGCCTAAACAAGTCTCCACTCTTAAATAACAGTTTGACAATCCTTTATACACAAAGAAATCTAGAAGATCAGGTGTCTTATTTGGGTATGTAGGCCAATACGAAGGTTCACCTGTACTTAGTACATAATAATTATTTTTTATCTACACTTCTTTTCATTTCTCGGCGTCTAGGTAGAGTTAGTCGGGATCCCTAGCAAACGTTTTTGGCGTTCCAGTAGCCTCCACATATGAATCTGTGTCCAAGGGTTTTTAAAGTAATTTATGAATTCTTCTTCCTTAATGGTGTGCCTTGGGGGGGCAATATACTGCTGATAATTTTATAGATCTTCGTTTATCTTGCACCATTACTGTGGTAGCTTGTATTGGCTCTGTTTTATATCCCTGGAGAAACTCGTTCTTGATGTGTTTTTTGATAATTACAGCTGTACCTGCATGAGCAGTTCCGTCCGGGTGGAATGTCGAGTATATTATTATGCTGTAATTTCTTATTGTTGTGTCGTGATTTGGTGTTAAGGGTGCCTTCGATACAAGAAGTACGTCAATATCGTCGTGTTCTAATAAGGTTTGCATATCATATTTGTTTTTAATCAACCCCTTTGAGTTTGTGTTCCATGTTACTACTTTCAGAGTAGCCATTTCAATGGACAAGTTTGCTGATTACTGTTTTGAGAAGGTTCATCATTGTTGACATTGGATCTAGTAGTTTATCCAGCTATTTGGTTACCAATGGATTTTATGGATTTATCAGCATTGTTGTTTGGGCCAGCGACGAGATTTATAAAGAATGTCGATGTTGATATTTTTTCTGGGCCATACTTTACTATTGATAATTTCTCCTTGTACTAAAGGACAAGAAAAAAAAACAATCAATACCACTAATAGGTACAATGGCCTACTGTAGGCCATTGTACCTATTTGTAGTTTTGATTGTTTCAGGAGATGGCGACTGCGATAACTTCTTTCGCTTGTTGCTTCTAGCTGTTGGGACTCTTTGCCATTCGGGAGGACAGGGTGTGTTATCGGTGTTATTTGTTGGAGTCTGACTTTTCTGTCGTTTTTTTTTAAGGGGACTGTGTTTGAAGTTTCAAGCTATGGTTTATTTCCAAGGGATTGACTTCTTGGTCTACTCATAAACAAAATAGGGTGGAAAGCTTGTGGAACAAATTGTTTAAAAATAAAAAATTGTAGAAACAAATTAGCTAGGTGAGACAGGGAACTTAAAAGAATATCGCCGCTGTGGCTTTGGATGAAGCAACAAGCTTTTCGACCATGCTCGCGTTGACGATTTACGGGCCGGGATGGGCACTGTTAATTTGGAATAATGAATTAGTTTTTCGTAATTAATTAATTAATTAACGGTAGCCACGATATCTTAATTTAATTAAATTAAGATATCGTGGCTACCGTTGACGTCAGTCGACATCGTAACAACGTAATCTGTCGTGCGACAGAGGTGTACTGCTACAAGTTGGCGGCGCTGGAGCTGGCCGTGAGCGCGCTGCCGTGCGGCGGCACGCTGCTGTGCGTGGACGGGTCGCGCGTGCCGCTCGTGCTGCCCGCGCGCCGCCTCAAGTGCGGCGCCTTGCCCTCCGCGAGCGCACACCTCGTGCTCAGCGACGCCGAGCTGCCGTGCGCGCTGCCCACCTACTGGACGCTGGCGGGCTTCGCGCAGACCGCGCGCGTCGTGCCCGACGACATGCTAGCGCCTGTCGCGCCCGGACCGCGCGGCGCCCGCGGGCCTGCTGTCGCACCAGGCGAGGAGGACCCGAGGCCGATTTGCGAGAAGAAACATAACTTCAAAGTATAGAAATATTTGTACAATTTATATTATTTAATTAGATTATATGCCGTAACTTAGAGGTCGTTTTGTAATGACGTATACAAAAAGATCTCTATCTATTGGACTAAGAGCCCGCGTCGCCGACGTTCAGACCTTCGTTATTTTATAAAACCTGAAAGTTTCTTTGTGTGTCATACACAGATAAACTTTCAGGTTATATCTTTTACTGTTTGCTTCTATAGTACTCCTGATGGCAAATTGTTCTGCCGCGGGAAAACAACTGCTAAAATTTCATTCTGTATACGATTACTTGATACTGGCTGACACCTTTTTTTTTTCCGGATGGGAAATCATCAAATGACTTCTCCCGCTCTGGGCGGAGCAGGAGGGAGTGTCAGACTTTTACTGACTAAAAGCCATCCATGTTCCTTCATCGCCCTTTGTGTTCCGGGGCCACGGTATCTCTTTCGAACAGTCCCGCAAACCCGGCAGGCATCGGTCCTTGCGGACCCCTTCCTTTTTGCTGACTCTCTTTGAGGCGCGCGTGGAACACGAACGCGCCGTCGACACGGCCTGTCGTCATGAGACGGACAGACGGCGAGCTAGCCCATAGCCCACCTTTCACAGGCCCGCGCCTACGGTGGCCGGGGGCCACGTGGTGGCCCCGGCCACCGGCCCCGCTCCGGACCATGGCTTGCACCAGGGCCGGACGCCAGAGGTCGCCGCCGCCAATCGCCGCTTCGAGGACACGGCGGTGCTCCGCCGTGTCCGCGTATCCTCCGGTCGATCCTCGCAGTGGAAACACCCGGGCGTTTCCTCCCGCCCGATTCGGTGCAGGAACCTCCCGAAACTACCGTGTCCGGTGAGGACCTGCGTCAGGCGGAAGGTGAGGACGCCGTGGCGTCTCTCAAGCCACTCCTCAAAGAGGGGACTTATCGCCACTATCGTGGCGTGCTCAGCACGGGGTTGCGACAGTCGCTCTCTCCATGTCGCCATGAGATCCCGCCGGAGGTCTGTCCGCTGCGCGACAATTTGTCGTGGCAGCGGAGTTTCCCCCCGGCGTAGCGCCTCCGCATTAAAAAGTTGGAACTTTGACCCCCAATATCTCCGTAACTAGAAGGTTCCCAGGTATGGTGTAGAACAAAAAAATAATCGCAATGACGGGGAGAACAAGTGCCTTTCGGCTTCGTTAAGATGTGTTTTACACTCTTTATATATTAATATACAGGGTGTAAAAGACCTCATCACGAAGCCAACCAAGCATTCTGTACATCAAATTATGTAACTTTACGCAAAAATTATTGCTGGGAAACGACTTCTTTTTTTGGGTGAAAAATCATGTTTTGTTGTAGAACTCAATGTACTGATGGATGGATTGAATAGTACGGGGGTCGTGGAGGTATTTAAAGTAAAATTTTTCCATTGAAAACTTGTATTTAAAAAAAAACTTGTCAAAAAGTTGGAACTTTGACTCCCAATATCTCCGTAACTAGAAGGTTCCCAGGTAAGGTGTAGAACAAAAAAATTATCGCAATGACGAGGAGAGTAAGTGCCTTTCGGCTTCGTTAAGAGGTGTCTTACACCCTTTATACTATTATACAAAATAAAATAAACAACGTGTCAGCAACGAGTATATCTTCGGTCTGTGCACAGCTATCTATTTGCCATCAGGAGATCGCAGCAAACAGTAAAAGATAGAAATGTTTTTGTTTTCAAATAATGAAAAACTATTTATCAACTCATCGCGCTTTCGAGTGATGAATATTTCTTCAGTGTGTGTGACATTACAATGACACTAAAACCAGGCCGATAAATTGTAAGAAATGAAGTCAATTGACTACAGTTTAATTATTATAATTTAACTGTAGATTTCGGTCACTATTTTAATTTTAATATCACGGCTTTGACAATATACCTGCGACATGTACGAGTACAACATCCCGACAACAGCTGTCGGCCCACCCCAATAGCCCACCAGATACAACACTACAACCTATACTCTTCATACTCCTAAAGCAGCGGTCGGCAAACATTGATAAAGGCGGGCCGCACATAATATGATAATTTGATACCTGATACTCGTAGGTGTCTTCCTAGTTATCTAATAAAACTGAAAAAAATTAGACTGGGTGGGTCACATTTCCAATTGTGAATCTTCACACACTGAGTGTCTGAAAACTGTCGTCGTCACCGAGGCAGGTCCAAGAAACGCTGATTATCATAATTATTTTTATTTTTAAATTTAATTATAAGAAAACTACTAAAAACTTTCATTTACAAAGCAGTCGCGGGCTGCAAGGAGGTAGGTCTCGGGCCGCGCGTTGCCGACCGCTACCCTAAAGTGTTATTGACGAAGGATAATATAACTCTATGCCTTTTGTAGAAACACGTAGCAAACGATTTAGTTTAATTTACAATGTGGTGTCTCGCGCGCGCCGACAGATCCTGACGGCGTTTTGCTCGGCGGACGGCGTGCGGCAGGCGGCGCGTGCGGGCGCCACGCTGCTGCTGTTCAACGTGCTGCGCGCGCGCGTGTGTGTGGTCAGCGTCACGCGCGTGCCCGAGCGTGGCTCCGTGCGGCACCGCGCCAGCGCGGACGTCGCGCCCGACCTGCTGCACGTGAGTAGCGAGCGCCAACACTGTCACAGATCATGTACAACGTGCTGCGCGCGCGCGTGTGTGTGGTCAGCGTCACGCGCGTGCCCGAGCGCGGCTCCGTGCGGCACCGCGCCAGCGCGGACGTCGCGCCCGACCTGCTGCACGTGAGTAGCGAGCGCCAACACTGTCACAGATCATGTACAACGTGCTGCGCGCGCGCGTGTGTGTGGTCAGCGTCACGCGCGTGCCCGAGCGCGGCTCCGTGCGGCACCGCGCCAGCGCGGACGTCGCGCCCGACCTGCTGCACGTGAGTAGCGAGCGCCAACACTGTCACAGATCATGTACAACGTGCTGCGCGCGCGCGTGTGTGTGGTCAGCGTCACGCGCGTGCCCGAGCGCGGCTCCGTGCGGCACCGCGCCAGCGCGGACGTCGCGCCCGACCTGCTGCACGTGAGTAGCGAGCGCCAACACTGTCACAGATCATGTACAACGTGCTGCGCGCGCGCGTGTGTGTGGTCAGCGTCACGCGCGTGCCCGAGCGCGGCTCCGTGCGGCACCGCGCCAGCGCGGACGTCGCGCCCGACCTGCTGCACGTGAGTAGCGAGCGCCAACACTGTCACAGATCATGTACAACGTGCTGCGCGCGCGCGTGTGTGTGGTCAGCGTCACGCGCGTGCCCGAGCGCGGCTCCGTGCGGCACCGCGCCAGCGCGGACGTCGCGCCCGACCTGCTGCACGTGAGTAGCGAGCGCCAACACTGTCACAGATCATGTACAACGTGCTGCGCGCGCGCGTGTGTGTGGTCAGCGTCACGCGCGTGCCCGAGCGCGGCTCCGTGCGGCACCGCGCCAGCGCGGACGTCGCGCCCGACCTGCTGCACGTGAGTAGCGAGCGCCAACACTGTCACAGATCATGTACAACGTGCTGCGCGCGCGTGTGTGTGTGGTCAGCGTCACGCGCGTGCCCGAGCGCGGCTCCGTGCGGCACCGCGCCAGCGCGGACGTCGCGCCCGACCTGCTGCACGTGAGTAGCGAGCGCCAACACTGTCACAGATCATGTACAACGTGCTGCGCGCGCGCGTGTGTGTGGTCAGCGTCACGCGCGTGCCCGAGCGCGGCTCCGTGCGGCACCGCGCCAGCGCGGACGTCGCGCCCGACCTGCTGCACGTGAGTAGCGAGCGCCAACACTGTCACAGATCATGTACAACGTGCTGCGCGCGCGCGTGTGTGTGGTCAGCGTCACGCGCGTGCCCGAGCGCGGCTCCGTGCGGCACCGCGCCAGCGCGGACGTCGCGCCCGACCTGCTGCACGTGAGTAGCGAGCGCCAACACTGTCACAGATCATGTACAACGTGCTGCGCGCGCGCGTGTGTGTGGTCAGCGTCACGCGCGTGCCCGAGCGCGGCTCCGTGCGGCACCGCGCCAGCGCGGACGTCGCGCCCGACCTGCTGCACGTGAGTAGCGAGCGCCAACACTGTCACAGATCATGTACAACGTGCTGCGCGCGCGCGTGTGTGTGGTCAGCGTCACGCGCGTGCCCGAGCGCGGCTCCGTGCGGCACCGCGCCAGCGCGGACGTCGCGCCCGACCTGCTGCACGTGAGTAGCGAGCGCCAACACTGTCACAGATCATGTACAACGTGCTGCGCGCGCGCGTGTGTGTGGTCAGCGTCACGCGCGTGCCCGAGCGCGGCTCCGTGCGGCACCGCGCCAGCGCGGACGTCGCGCCCGACCTGCTGCACGTGAGTAGCGAGCGCCAACACTGTCACAGATCATGTACAACGTGCTGCGCGCGCGTGTGTGTGTGGTCAGCGTCACGCGCGTGCCCGAGCGCGGCTCCGTGCGGCACCGCGCCAGCGCGGACGTCGCGCCCGACCTGCTGCACGTGAGTAGCGAGCGCCAACACTGTCACAGATCATGTACAACGTGCTGCGCGCGCGCGTGTGTGTGGTCAGCGTCACGCGCGTGCCCGAGCGCGGCTCCGTGCGGCACCGCGCCAGCGCGGACGTCGCGCCCGACCTGCTGCACGTGAGTAGCGAGCGCCAACACTGTCACAGATCATGTACAACGTGCTGCGCGCGCGTGTGTGTGTGGTCAGCGTCACGCGCGTGCCCGAGCGCGGCTCCGTGCGGCACCGCGCCAGCGCGGACGTCGCGCCCGACCTGCTGCACGTGAGTAGCGAGCGCCAACACTGTCACAGATCATGTACAACGTGCTGCGCGCGCGCGTGTGTGTGGTCAGCGTCACGCGCGTGCCCGAGCGCGGCTCCGTGCGGCACCGCGCCAGCGCGGACGTCGCGCCCGACCTGCTGCACGTGAGTAGCGAGCGCCAACACTGTCACAGATCATGTACAACGTGCTGCGCGCGCGCGTGTGTGTGGTCAGCGTCACGCGCGTGCCCGAGCGCGGCTCCGTGCGGCACCGCGCCAGCGCGGACGTCGCGCCCGACCTGCTGCACGTGAGTAGCGAGCGCCAACACTGTCACAGATCATGTACAACGTGCTGCGCGCGCGCGTGTGTGTGGTCAGCGTCACGCGCGTGCCCGAGCGCGGCTCCGTGCGGCACCGCGCCAGCGCGGACGTCGCGCCCGACCTGCTGCACGTGAGTAGCGAGCGCCAACACTGTCACAGATCATGTACAACGTGCTGCGCGCGCGCGTGTGTGTGGTCAGCGTCACGCGCGTGCCCGAGCGCGGCTCCGTGCGGCACCGCGCCAGCGCGGACGTCGCGCCCGACCTGCTGCACGTGAGTAGCGAGCGCCAACACTGTCACAGATCATGTACAACGTGCTGCGCGCGCGCGTGTGTGTGGTCAGCGTCACGCGCGTGCCCGAGCGCGGCTCCGTGCGGCACCGCGCCAGCGCGGACGTCGCGCCCGACCTGCTGCACGTGAGTAGCGAGCGCCAACACTGTCACAGATCATGTACAACGTGCTGCGCGCGCGCGTGTGTGTGGTCAGCGTCACGCGCGTGCCCGAGCGCGGCTCCGTGCGGCACCGCGCCAGCGCGGACGTCGCGCCCGACCTGCTGCACGTGAGTAGCGAGCGCCAACACTGTCACAGATCATGTACAACGTGCTGCGCGCGCGCGTGTGTGTGGTCAGCGTCACGCGCGTGCCCGAGCGCGGCTCCGTGCGGCACCGCGCCAGCGCGGACGTCGCGCCCGACCTGCTGCACGTGAGTAGCGAGCGCCAACACTGTCACAGATCATGTACAACGTGCTGCGCGCGCGCGTGTGTGTGGTCAGCGTCACGCGCGTGCCCGAGCGCGGCTCCGTGCGGCACCGCGCCAGCGCGGACGTCGCGCCCGACCTGCTGCACGTGAGTAGCGAGCGCCAACACTGTCACAGATCATGTACAACGTGCTGCGCGCGCGCGTGTGTGTGGTCAGCGTCACGCGCGTGCCCGAGCGCGGCTCCGTGCGGCACCGCGCCAGCGCGGACGTCGCGCCCGACCTGCTGCACGTGAGTAGCGAGCGCCAACACTGTCACAGATCATGTACAACGTGCTGCGCGCGCGCGTGTGTGTGGTCAGCGTCACGCGCGTGCCCGAGCGCGGCTCCGTGCGGCACCGCGCCAGCGCGGACGTCGCGCCCGACCTGCTGCACGTGAGTAGCGAGCGCCAACACTGTCACAGATCATGTACAACGTGCTGCGCGCGCGCGTGTGTGTGGTCAGCGTCACGCGCGTGCCCGAGCGCGGCTCCGTGCGGCACCGCGCCAGCGCGGACGTCGCGCCCGACCTGCTGCACGTGAGTAGCGAGCGCCAACACTGTCACAGATCATGTACAACGTGCTGCGCGCGCGCGTGTGTGTGGTCAGCGTCACGCGCGTGCCCGAGCGCGGCTCCATGCGGCACCATTTTTGCAAAAATGATTTTTTTTTTACTTTAAAAGAGTTACTTATACTTGGTTTTCTTCATAGTCTTTACAAGACTGATTACGTAAATTTAAAAGGAAAAAAAAATACTTGATTGAAAATTGATCAACTGGTAATGTCCCCAAGAGACTGGCGGCGTTACCACGCTGTATGGCAATGCTAAGCCTTTGGCCAAGGTAAAAGCCAGCCCTAGGGTCATGGGAAGTGTCAAATTTAATTAATAAAGATATTTTAACGAAATTGGTGCTCAAAGGTAGGTCTGTATTTAAAACGAATAACACAAAAGGATTCACATAGATAACTTCATTACTTTAGGAAATATAGTAAAAAATTGAAAAGTGTTTCATCCAGATTTGATTTTAAACAAAATGTTCTAGAAAATTTTATTACATTGTCATTTTTATTGGCTTCGAAGGTTTTTTTTTTTTTTTTTGGGACAAGCCCGCCACACTGTTCCCAAACCACTGTAACTCCTGAAAGCCAGAATCAACAGTGGCGACCACCAGAAAAGCGCCGAGACAATGAAGCTCGACGAAGTCCCAGAGAATGAATTTAACTGTCTTGGATCCCGCAACGAAATTAATCAGAAAAGTATAGTGGAGGAGTAGGAAAAATCCGTAATTTCCACTTCCCTCCATTTCAGCAGGAGACAGAACGAAACAAGGCCAATAGGCACAAAGGGACGTTTACAACTGGGATAGGCCCAGTTGCCTAGCACCACGGATAAATATTAACATTAATGGGTCCTAAGGTGTGAGCTGCTATATTTGATTCCAATAATAGGTATGGCAAAAACGCGCGGAAATTTGTTCTAGTTTCCACAAGGTCTGTATAGTAAATAACTCCGGATGTAACCTGTACACTATCCAACATAATGTTGCGTTCATTCTGCCAAAGACTGCACTCCCATAAAATGTGATGTGCTGATTGTTCATATTCGCAGTCAGATGTGGAACATTGACAAAAAGGCGAGTCAACAAGCTTGAAGGAAAATAATTTACTCTTAAAGTTACCATGACCGGTGAGAAATTGGGCAACACAGTGATCAACCTGTGGCTTCGAAGGTTGACAGACTTCTTTCTAGCTTTACCCAGTAGAGTACTTAGAGTGGTTTTAAGAATTTGAAGAAGTGTTAATGTTGACAATCGATCACCTGAGTCCCCGATCCGAGTTTAAAGGCCATGGCACACCACACAAGCACTGCACCGGCACCGCTCCAGCATTTAACTTGCCATTCAAATTAGACCATTAAATCGTGTGTCATAAAATATATTTTATAATATCTGTATGAAAAAGCTTACGGCGGGCGGTCAGCGCGCTTGCCGCTACCATACGACGCGACTCGCGGGCGCCTCGGAGTCGGCGCGCGGACCGCGGGTGGGCGGCGCGCCGACCGCGGGTGGGCGGCGCGCGGACCGCGGGTGGGCGGCGCGCCGACCGCGGGTGGGCGGCGCGCCGACCGCGGGTGGGCGGCGCGCGGACCGCGGGTGGGCGGCGCGCCGACCGCGGGTGGGCGGCGCGCCGACCGCCTGCTTGCCGCGCGCCGACTCCGAGTTGCTCACGGTTACCCGCGAAACAACGTCGTAAACAAATACAGCAAGCTCATAGCCCGGGAGGTAGCGTTGCAAACAAAAAAGTCATGAAACTTTTTTCATAAAAAGTTTACATCATAATGAGCTTTAAAAATTCGTCAGCTGCATGGTGGAGGGGGGATTATGCGTCGGCCGCTTGCATAAACTTGTAAAAGAAACACGTAAAATAAAGTTATAGTACGCCGGATGAAAAACAAAGTGATTGTTTAAATTCCATACCAATTGAAATTATGAAGCCTATAGAATATGCAAACATTAGGTTAACCGGTTAACCTAACGTTTGCATATTCTACAGGCTTCATACCTTCTATTGGTATGGAATTTGTTTATTAACCAAGCCAGGGAAAAGTAATAAAAAAAAAAATGATGTCTGGACTGAATTTTTTTAGTGAACCCATTTGCAATATATTTTTTGACATATTTAATTTGATATAAAATACTTTTCATCCATTAAAAAGCTCGGTGAAGGTCGTTCTACAAGGGATCCCATACTATGAAGCAATCGCAATTTTAAACTGTAAACGATAAAGGCATTACTTTTACTTGCAGGAGCTCGAAGCCATGCTCGACGACGCAGAGGTCGACGAAGAACTGGGCGGACGAGCTGATGACACTGACCAATGAGGAGGCAGGGAGCAGGGAAGCGTATCCACCAATCAGGAGCCTGCAGCATAGGTCATCGACCAATGAGCACTGGCTCGAACACACCGCACGATCGCGCGCACTGCAGAACAAAGTCCTTTCACCGTCGTTTTATCTGTGACTTTGCATCACAAACATGGTTGCTAGAATAAGGCTTGGTACTCACAGTTGTAAATGGTTTTCAATATTTTTCAGGGATCGACTAATCGGGTCAAAACGTTAACCGGTTAGACCTATAACACAATGTTTGATTACCAATTTTACGAGTTAACCGTTATAATGTATGGGTTCATCGATTAAATATTTCTGACTAATTACTTAGGACTAATTACCTGAACTATTCTATCTTTGAGTCAGTAATGGAAGATGCTTTGGCAAAACTTGTAACTGGTAATAAACCAATAATTATCTGAGGTGACTTTAATGTTAATATCATAGAGAATAATGTGAATAGCAGTAGATTCTTAAGTCTCTTTAAATCATTTAATTTGTCAAATGTGTTTTCAGAACCAACTCGAATTACTGCAAATACTGCTACATGTATCGATAATGTTTTTTGTTGCTGCGATTACTTAGATAAATCCATCGTAAATTACCTGCCTTCAGATCATAGTGGTCAGACCGTTACTTTCGCGTACAATATACAATTACAAAGAATTCAGATAGAAACTAGACAAATAACACCCAGCAATCTAGACAAATTTAATAATAATTAACAAGTTAAGTACATTGTTTCTAATATACCGGGTCATATTAGAAACAATGTAAATGTATTTTATGAAGAATTCTTTTCGGTAGTGCACACCGAATTTAATAATACTTTAAAAAAGAAATCTATAACTATTTGCCCAAAGTTTATTTTCAGTGACTGCAACACAGGGTATTATTAAAAGTAGGGAACGATTGTTTGAGCTGTACGGCCTTAAGCCTTACATCAACACTGAAGCTTTTAACCACTTGCAAGGTAGCCAAATATTTATTCATTAGCAACAAGATTAAATCAGCCGACAACAGAATAAAGACGGTTTGGAAAATTATCAACAATGAAACAAATAGAAATAAAAAACAAGGTAATGACTTCACACTAGAGACATCGCGTGGCCTTGTGAGCTTCAGCAATGAAGTTGCTCAAGAATTTGTAAATTTCTTTACCAGTATCCCACTTAAAACTACAGAAACCAAAATTCCTCTGCCTTGCTCTCTATTGATTTATTAAAAGCGAACGTTTCAGCCTGTCCAAATGAATTTAAATGTCATAAGATAAGATAAGATTTCTTTATTTGTTTAAACATTGTATACTACTCTGTCAAGAAAGTACCGGGAAAAGATCAATAAAACACAAAATATTAGTTATTTATGCTAATTTATTTTATCACCTTCAAAGTATGCTCCTTCAGAACCGACACACTTACGCCAACTAATAATCCAATCATAAAAATATTTTTTAAATGCTTATTCCAGAATTGAGTTCAGTTCTCGCCGCGAATTCTCCTTTATGTCTTCTACTGAATGAAAACGGGTGCCACGAAGTGGTAATTTGAGTTTAGGAAAAATAAAGAAGTCGGCTGGAGCCATATCTGGTGAATAAGGTGGTTGCTCGATGGTATTTGTTGAGTTTTGGTCAAAAAATCGTTCACAACTGTGCGAAGGCGCATTATCGTGGTGCAAAATCCAAGAATTTTCTTTCCACAAATCTGGCCCTTTTATCTAATTTGCTCTCTTAAACGCTGCATAACGTCCGAATAATATTTTTTATTTACCGTTTGACCTTCCGGCAAGATTGTCAGTCACTATTTCCTTCACTTTTGCGATGTTAACTTCAGTTGCAGACGTTGATGGCCTACCAGAACGAGGCAAATCTTCCATCACACCTTGACCGCTTTTGAACGCTTTGTACCACTCATAAGCGCGTGTTTTTGATAAAGTCGATTCACTGTAAGCCTTCTGTAACATTTGCAGAGACTCCGAACTCGAAATTCCATTGGCGATGCAAAATTTAAGACAAACTTTTTGTCCGATATTTTTGTCCATTAAGAAATTCGCAATACACACTAGACATGATATAACTAAAATCAGCACTGTATTTAATCTAATTAACAGATGTAACTCAAACTCCGCGCCAAAATGGAAAACAGTTGTGCTAATCTAACAACAACAAAAAAAAAACAAAAAAAAAATTTGGAACCATAAACAAATCATCCATTCCCGATACTTTTTTGACTGAATGTACATACAAGAGCATGCAAGATGTTACATGGTTTTAGCCCAGAATGTTTAGCCGTAAGTAACGGCGTACAAATATTTCCATAACATTGAGAGAAAAAATAAATAAAAATTAACAATAAGAAACGATTTAAAAATTACTTAGAATAGGCACATGCAAAGTTTATAGTTTAACAACTTTATAAATAAAATAAAAAAATATTCTGATGTGATAATAATAATGTCAAAATTCCATATTCATATAAATTTAGTATTAGTGTCAAGAAACGATAAAATTATTAATTAAGTCACAGAAAAATCTTTTTCGGCTAGAAATTCGGAGATACTATAATATGCCTTTTGCGAAAGAAACATTTTTAATTGGCGTTTGAATGCCTTACCATTCAGCTCCTTCCAGCATTTAGGCAATTTGTTAAATATAGTAGGCGCCATACAGACGATACTTTTGCGCATGAGTGCCGTTTTTGCGGGATAGACTCGAAGAATGGTCAAATCCCGTCTATTACGCGGTACTACGTCCTGTAAACGTGGAAATAGTTTGGGGTTTGTTTTAACGAACATTGCAGTTTCGAGGATATACAGACAAGGAAGAGTCAATAGCTTGTACCTTTTAAAATACGGCTTACATGTATCGATCGTTTTTAACCCAAACATAGATCTAATGCATCTCTTTTGGGCCTTAAATGCATTGTCAGCGTCGGTAGAATTTCCCCAGAATATGATGCCGTATCTTAGGTGAGACGCAGCTAAGCCATGGTAAGCTGCAAGCAAGGTATCTACATTTAAAACTGCAGCTAGAGAGTGCAGTGCAAATGCAGAACTACCGATTTTTTTACAAAAGTTCTCGATTTGAGATTTCCAGTCAAGTCTTTCGTCAATTATTAGTCCAAGGAATTTAGTATTATTTACACTTTCAACAATTTTATTATCTATATTTATGTCCATATTTTCCATAGTCAGTCGTTGGCTAAAATGTATGATTTTTGTTTTATCTAAATTAATCTTTAAATTATTATTGTTTAACCATTCTATTATAGATGTCAAGGTATTGTGAATGTCAAATTTATATTGGATCATGTCATTGCTATTGCTAGAAATGGTCACCGTGCTATCATCTGCAAATAAAGTCATAGGATGTGTAATTGATTTTGGCAAGTCATTAATATAGAGTATAAAAAGTGGAGGTCCCAATACACTACCTTGTGGAACACCAAAAGTTGTTTGACGTTCCTCCGATAGGTATATCTCTTCCTTTTTAGTGGTTACATTAATTCTCGTGATTTCTGTCTTTTGTTTTCTATTAGTCATGTAGGATTTAATTAAATTAAGCATATAATCCCCTTAACAGTCATAAAAGGTTTTAAGCAAATCAAGATAAATTAACGGAAGATTTATGGGGTATATCTATCAAAGCTTGTACCTCAATTATTGAGACTGTAACGCCGTATTTAGCCTCAATATTTAATTTGTGCGTGGATCAAGGGGTCTTCCCGGATCTAATGAAATTCAGTAAGGTAATACCGCTTTTTAAATCCGGGGACAGTAAGGACACCAATAACTATAGACCCGTATCCGTGTTGCCGGTTTTCAGCAAGTCGTTTAAAAAGATAATGCTCAATCAAATGCTTAACCATTTTAACACCAATAAAATATTACACGAGCAACAGTATGGTTTCACCAAAGGACGTTGTACAACTGACGCCGGTGTCACTTTATTAAAATACATATTTACTGCGTGGGAAGAGGCACAAGATGCCATAGGAATCTTCTGTGACCTTCCGAAGGCATTTGATTGTGTAAATCACGAAACCCTGATCTTGAAACTTGAGCATTACGGTTCAGGTAAACTTGCGCTCAGTTTAATAAAATGGTATTTGAATGATAGACAGCAGCAGGTACAAATAAATGGAGTCAACTCAATGGGTTTAAAAGTAAAAATGGGTGTACCACAAGGTTCGATATTGGATCCCTTCCTCTTTTTAGTATATATTAATGACCTACCCCATCTATTTAACAACCATCCGCATATGGTGTTGTTTGCTGACGATACTTCTTTAATATTTAAAATAAACAGACGTGCCACTAATCTTGATGACGTAAATAACGCCCTACTGCAGGTCCACAATTAGTTTACCGCTAATAATTTAGTACTAAATGGGAAAAAAACTAAATGCATTAGATTTGCTCTACCAAATGTCAAAAGTAGTGATTGTGTCATAATATTGAATCAAGGGAAACTAGAATTGGTCGATAAAACGGTTTTCTTGGGAATCACGCTCGACTCAAGGTTACAATGGGCTCCTCGTCTAACATCTCTTGCAGGACGGCTGAGCTCAGCAGCATATGCTGTTAGAAAAATCCGTCAATTTACTGATGTTGATACCGCAAGGCTGGTCTATTTCAGTTTTTTTCATAGTATTATGTCATACGGTATTTTACTATGGGGACGGGCTGCAGACATCGAGTCTATATTTATTCTGCAGAAAAGAGCCATCAGAGCCATTTATGAATTACGTAGACGCGATTCTCTAAGAGAACTGTTTAAGAAAATTAATATCATGACAGTACCTTGTCAATACATCTATGAAAACATCATGTACGTTAGGAAAAATCGGCATTTATTCAGTAAGAGAGGTGACAGACACCACTATAACACTAGAAATAAGGACCAACTAGTTCAGCCAGGTTTCAGGCTTGCTAAAGTGGATTCATCTTTCATGGGGTACTGTTTGAAATGTTACAATAAAATACCTCCCCACATTCTTGTGAGAACGAAATGAGACGAAATTTAAATCTTGTATAAAACGCACACTATGTAGGCAAGTATTATAAGTTGGGGGATTACATTGATGATAAAAATTGATTGATTCCCATGTTAATGTATTGTGGAAGCTGCAGAAGATTGTAAAAATATACTTGCATTATACTCGTATAGATTCCAGTTCTTAGTATTATATAATTGCATAGCACATGTGTGAGTACTTTGTACTGTTCAGCCACCATTTACATTTATTTATCTTTCATTGACGTGAATATGCCTTGGTGGCTGAGAGAATGTCATGGGGTCATTATTTCGGGTAATTTAGTTCCCTTCAATATGGTTGAGTTGAATGGCGCCGGTACATGCGTCATGTTTGTGAACGGGCGCTGTCAGTTGGGACTGGTCATCTCTTAGCTGCCAAGGTTCATTTTAATTACTTTATTCATAAATTGTTGATCTAATCTTTTACTCTACATCGTTCTCACCTATATGTATAATCTCAAAATTAATGATGTAACCAAGATTTTGTAACAATATTTTGATTTTAAAAGAGTGTCCATGGAGTTTCTTGCCCGGTCTTCTCCATAGAGATCTACGCTAGGGAATGGGCAACTACAGTACTTTCTCAAGTTATTATGCCTTGTGACTGGGACTGTAGCTTTGATTTTCTTTTTTGTATTTTTGACATTCAAAAGTGCCGTAATGGTCGAATTGAAATACATGCTTTGAGTTTGAGTTTGAGTTTTAATGCATGCCAACTAAACAACTGGACAAGTTTGTCTATGAGACTAACATTGTAAGCGCAAAAAAAGTAATATGCTGCCCCATACATTTGCGTCAAGTACGTTTTGTATGGAATTTCGAGATTACTTGTTTTATTCCCTTCTGAGAAAGTTCTTCAGTTCATAATTACTGCACATCCTTCATTATGGCCGCACCTTTCTGCTGCATGCTGTATAAATGTAAGCTGACATAATACCTCTCACACATATTTCAATAAAATAACAATGTCCAGCTGTAAGAACTTTTTAGATTTAAGACGATAAAAAAACTATCATTAGTATTAAATCCACTCAACTTTATGCGTATAATTATTGCAGCATCGAGAGATTGTAGGTACTGCAATATTTATAATAAGCATTCATTGAGAATCGTATCCTCATGTACAACTTAAAGAAAATGTATATTACTTACTCGTATTATTATTATAAATAGAACTTACATTAATAATTTAATAGTTGTTAAGTTATAAGCTACACTGGTCTGATCAAATAAAATAAAGAAATGACATTTTTTCTCGTGTGTTTCCTCTAAAACCCTTCGCCTAGTCCTGACTTCGATTCCCAGTTATCACTTGGCCTCTGTCTGTCCCTATGTATGCTTAGATCTTTAAAACTACGCAATGGATTTTGATGCGGGTTTTTTTAATCGATAGTGATTCAAGGGGAACGTTTAAGTATATAATTTGCGGGCGGGCATCAGCTAGTTTGATGGATAAACATTCCCGTTCGTAAAATGTGATGGCCGGTCATGTACGCCGTGTACGGTACGATATTGTGGCTTCTAATACTTTCAATCCGGGAAACTAGCAATGTGACTTTTTCAATTCATAATGTATGGTGAAGGAAAACATCGTGAGCAAACGGAATTCGTCAATCCCCTTTCTGACCCGTGGAACACCAATGTGGTTCACCTAGACAGGCGTGGTGAGTAAATCTTCTTGCCTCTGCCCAGCACTGGTTCGGTCACAGGCTGATGTAGCGTTGTTACTGCACGATAATCTGTTGGTCACGAGCGCTACTCGTACTGCTACAGCTGGGCGCAGGTGAGGTCTACACTTAGATTCCCAGGTCGGACGTAATGTTATTGGGTTATTACATTAAGATTTTGGCACTAGCAGCCCGTAGTCTGGATTGGTGCTCGACTGATGACAACTGGCTGTAATTGTGACTTAAACATAACTGATGAAACGTAGGTATATCTACACACCTCTGCCTATCCGTTTGGGAATTACAGTGACAGTACTCTGCGGCGTGTACTTACCGTCTGTAACTAATTGGTGAATGTTCGCAGTGAGTGCCGCTAGTTACTATCACTAAGAAGGTACTGTCTCCCGCTATCAGAGCGACAGAGCGCATCACTCGCGTCACGACACTGACAACCGACGCGCGACGCGACGCTACAGTTAATGACAGGTAATCAGTTCGGTACCCGTCCGTATGTCGGTCCGTCCGTACTTTTGTCCGTCAGTCACAATCTGACTCTGAAGCAACACAGCTTGAAATAAATATTACAGATTAATTAAAAAGTAAAACAATAAAGATGAAATGCACGACGTAGTTTAGCTCACCTTTGTTTTGTCGGTTTGAGTAACGAAGTAACGTTAATTTTTACGGAAGTTAAAGTTATCCTCTTATATTAACAAAAACAAATGTCCTGAGTCTGACCAACTGCCACTCGATATTCTCATACTTACGCGATACCGAAATCGCCTGTTATCGGCTTGTTTGTTTCGGCCACATTCCGTGCTGCTGAGTGTAAATCTTCCATACATATGATACTCATACCCAGTGGTATGGTAATCTCAATAACAAAGGGTTTAATATCGTCATATCAGACTTGCAAGACCTCATCCTAGACCTAGCTACCTTAAACACCATGCAAATTAGAGTTAATTGTTCTCAGAAAAATCAAATTAGAATGTCACAAAAAAACATTGCAGGACTTACGAATAAAACTGTACGAACAATACGGAAAGCTGAATGCCGGGACTGCATGTACGAGTAAGAACAAGCGGAATCCTTAAAAGGGGTTTGCTGAACTGATAATAAAACATCGGCGTGAGTCGGACTCTTCAGCCGGGTTCCGTGACAAGACAGAAACAAGCCGGCTGCCCGTCTGGTAGTAGGTAAGTGGTCTAGGACTCTAGGCTACCCATAGACATCTGCAGAAACAGCAATGCTGCTTGAAGCTAGGTATGGTTACTATCGGTACAGTATTATCCCGGACGACCTTGTTACATACTGTTTACTAAAAATCATGAAAAGCTAGTTTTCAATGTTACTTTTCACTACATGTCGAGTGATTTCACAAAGAATGAGCTACTCGTACTACCGATATACGTAGTGCTGGGTTTGACTCTCAGTTTGAAATTATCTACAGGTGGAAGGGACACATCGACGCACAGACGAGTACCACATATTCTCTATTCATTTTGAACACCGCCACATATATTTTTATTGGTCATTAATAGAAAAGAATAATACGGGGGAGGCCTGTGCCCGGCAGTAGGACATACAAGGCTACGAAATAAAACTGCCTTTGCTTTCCTACAAAAGTTCAAAACCTACACTGCAGTGTATGGAACAGTACATCATTTTCGGTCTGAAATGATGTACTGGACGATACATACACATATTATCGTTTGTGCGTCGATCTCGCTTCCATAGAAGAAATACCTGTATAACATAGAAGCGTATTCTTTAGAGGTTCTTAATTACAATTTTACGGACCTCAAAAAAAAACAGTCATTTAGCATGTTGCGGTTTCTTTCTGCAAAGCGATGCCTGCAAAGTCTGCGTAGGGCGGCCGGTGTGCTAGGGCGGGCGGTGCATATATAGGGCGACGCGGTGGAGCCCGGCACAGTCCGCGACGACCGCGCGGTGAGTGTGCCGCGCTGCTGAACGAGTTAAAGGTAAGGAGCAACATTTGTGTCATGACATGGATATCTGTGGTAGGTATTAGAATAGAATTTAGTGTGATTAATAATATTGGGATTAATTATAAAGTGTTTTTAAAACCTTCCTATTTTTTTAAATAATTTCTTCAGCTCTTATGAAATGGTGGGGACATTTTTATTATTTGATAATAAGAGAACGTCAAGAAATTGGTGAACGGTTCAGATTGGTCATTTACAATGTAGAAAAACAGGGAAGAAACTCCAAAAAAATTAAAAATAAACACGTAGGTATACTAGGAATATTGAGCCCGACAAGGTTCATAATTGTTTCTATTTTTTACCTGTAAGTGTGCATTATGGATATAGCAATAAACGATTTGCTAAAAAAACTGTTTTTGCATAAGGCGCAAAAAGCGAAGCATTTAAAATAAATCAAGAAAAATACAAATATGTTTAAACTATTTTTTATTAAAACTTTTTACTAAATTTACCATTAAATATTAAAAAATGAAAATCTTGGTCTAAAAATAGAATTGCTCGTAAACGCGTTGATGTCTTTTGTTTGCTACGAACAACGGCTACGGAGCTACGAGTCACAGAATATGACTATAAATATCATACAAATAATTTAAATAACTTTGACTAATATAATTTACTTAAAATACCACTAGAATTATCGTGTAAAAGTATATTTACCATCACTCGAATCGTTTCTAAATAATCTTGATTTTTTAATTAAGGTGTTACAAAAATCTAGACAATGATCTGGTTCGCACAAACACAGTCTGAGCTAACGTATTCCCTGCGAGATCGTCTCACGACACAATTGGCCAATAAAGTGAATGTTTTAATTTAAAAGTGTTCTAGCCGTATCGGGTTACGGTGCAATCAAATTTCACTCAAGTTTTTATATGTACTTCATTTTATTTTAGTGCGTGGCCCGTAGGCAGAGTAGGGTCTCCTCCGGGGGGGGGGGGGAAGGGGTACGTGTATAAAAAATAGGGAAATGACGAGTGTAAAGCGCAATAAAATGATAGTAGATACCACTAGATGCCATTGGGCTCTTTTCCGTTTTTACTTATTTAATATCAGCGCGCCAAGAGTTTAACATATGTACATAAATAAGGGTTTTCTATTGTTAAAACGCGGCCCTTTACATCTACAGTAGCAAAGTATTATTAGGTCTTCTGAATATTTATTAAAATAAAAATAGTAAATAAAATAAGCCTATATTGCTGAAACTTAATTTTCAATTTTCTTAACTCTATTAGACCATCTACTTTTTATATTAAACATATTAATTTTTCGGCAGCCGGTTTCTTTGTTCAGCTCGACAAAGGCCTCCTCTAATGCTTTCCATTTTGTTCTATCTTTTGCAATACGTGTCCATTCTGGACCAGCTATCGTTTTCATGTCGTATTCCCAACGTTTAGTTTGTCTACCTGTGCTCCTCTTACTATCACGCGGGTACCATTCCGTGATTAATCTTGTCCACTTCTCTATCCTGTGTCCTGTTTAAAACATACCGGGTTCCTAAAGATATTTTCCTTTCCCGTTTTGAGAGCAGTAGTGATAAATTACGCAAGGGTCTGTTTGGTTTCGAACATAGAATTGCGCAAAATGTGTGAATCAGTAAATTTGCTCAAACGATCACTTATTTTTAGTATAAAAATATTGTTTAACTTATTTTGTTGTTATAGTACATTACTGCAGAATCCAGTAAGTAAGCCTTCCTGGCCAAGTATGAGTTAACCGGACCGAACCGCAGGTGAAGTCCGGTTATATCCGGTCCGTACGAGGCCAGGGTGGCTTTCTTACTGGTTGAGGTTTGTATAATGCTTTTCTCAAAAATGAAAGAAAGTTTAACAACAAAATCGTTTAATTCATATTGAAGGTTACATTCATATTAGGGCAATTACTGATAGAAATTGTGATTGATTTACCGGGGGCATTTATATTTGTTTGTTGTACATCTTGACTAACGGACTCTTGGCTGGCAGTAAATTATTGTTTTTGAAACTCCATGTTAATTTTAGAATGGAAAGTTTTAATCCAACATGATTTATAAACTGAAATGACTAAATACAAACATAAAATCCCACACTATACTTCTACAACATTAATAAGTACAAAACGCAACGTGCATACTTTTTCTGCGTCGCGTTAAGTGTCACAGACTATAAAATAGCTGTTTAAGGCTCCAAAAATGTTATCCATCGGCGTCGAGTCGACGCTGAAGTACCTGGGACTCGTCCTCGACAGCCGATGGAACTTCGTGGAGCATTTCCGACGTTTGGCCCCCAAACTGGAACGGACCGGGGCTGCCTTCAGGCGGCTCCTGCCCAACCTTGGGGGGCCAAACGCCTCCTGCCGGAGGCTCTACGCGGGAGTCGTGCGGTCCATGGCCCTTTACGGGGCCCCGGTGTGGGCGCGTTCCTTGAGGCTGCGTGCAGCCCACTACCTGAACGCGCCCCAAAAGGTGGTGGCCGTAAGGCTGGCCCGTGGGTACCGCACGATCGCCCGCGAGGTGGCGTGCCTCCTTGCCGGATTGCCGCCATGGGATCTGGAGGCGATAGTCCTCGCGCGCCTGCATGAATTACGCGCGGAGGCGCTTCGCCGGGGGGAAACTTGCCGCGACAAATTGTCGCTCAGCGGACAGACTTCCGGTGGGATCTCATGGCGACATGGAGAGAGCGACTGTAAAAAAAAAAAAAAAAAGGCTCCAAAAATGTATGTATCTCATAAAATGTCATACCAAAAAGAGAGATAGATATATATTTGGAGCCTCCCTCCTATTACCATGTTATAATGGCAAAACTCTAATCTGTGTCTGGTACTATGTTTTTTTTTCTAAGCCGATATAAAGAGGATGACCTACTGTCCAGTAAGTAAATTACATACTTACTTACTGGACACTATGAGATTCCAAATTAAAAATCTCGCTTATTGCTAGACAGTTGTGAATAAGTCTCTGGTAGAGTTCACTTTCTGGATACTTTTTAGAGATGTTATGGCAACATTACATACCATTTTGGAGAAAATACACACATCAAAAATGTCTAGGGATCAAGCATTTTTATGCGGATTTCTTGAGATTGAGATGTGGCTTTGTAATAAATTTATGATTTTATAAATTTATATGGATCCTTTTTGGTGCATTTCATAATTTGAATCAGGAACTCTCAATCAAATTCGAGTAAAAGATGAAAATAAGCTGTCAATATTTTCCCTATAAAAACATACAACGCATTGAAGACATTATTAGTGCTACTGTTTCCCTACTACTGATTAAAACCAACGTTATTATGGAGCGGCGACGTCATTTAAGCAGGGAAGAAATGCTCAGAGCCGTGGGAATGATAGAAGCTGGTTCCCGGCAACGTACTGTAGCTTTAGCTCTGAATACAAGTCAGAGTGTTATCAGTCGACTTTGGACACGTTACCGAAGCACTGGTACCGTGGCTGAGCGCCATGGAGGACGGTATCGCTGCACCACACGGAGACAAGACCGATACATTCAAATCTTAACTCGAAGAGCTCCAACAATAACCGCCATGATGTTAGCCGTGAGGCTTCATCACTCTTCAGGGAACTTAATTAGCGACCAAACAGTCAGAAACCGCTTGCATGAAGTGAACCTTCATTCCCGAAGACCGCTACGGGTACCACCTATAGCAATGCACAATCGTAGGATTCGATATCAATGGGCTCTTGAACACAGAAATTGGGCAGAAGAACAATGGCGTTTCGTGTGCTTTTCTGATGAGTCTCGTTTTGGTATGAGACCGGATACAAGACGTATACGACACTGGAGAACCCCTGGACGCCAACAGCGATTAAAATCCTGCCAGGAAGTCCATCCTTATACTGGTGGAACCATCATGGTATGGGCGGGTATTTGGATCGGCGGAAGAACTGAGTTGATTTGGATCAGAGGCAACCTCAACGCTCAAATTTATGCTGAGACGATTGTATCAGACGTCATCGTTCCTCTACAAGTGCAAATCGGTCCCTTATTTCAGTTAATGCATGATAATGCACGACCGCACACCGCAAGAGTTGTAAGACAGACTCTCGCCGCAGCTAACATCAATGTCCTGCCCTGGCCTGCTCAGTCGCCAGACTTGAACCCGATTGAGCATGCATGGGATATGCTACAGAGAAGAGCTCTGCCGAATATGGAGGGTATCCAGTCGCAAGAAGACCTTTTTTTGTTGTTGCAACGAACATGGGCGGCCATTCCACAGCGTGATTTGGATGAACTCATTTTGAGTATGCCAAACCGATGTTCTTGTGTTGTTAGTGTTCGCGGTAGAAACACGGATTATTAATTGTTTAAGTTACCCAATAAAATTTTAAAGAAAACTGTTATTTCAGTCTTTTTTTCGAACTTTAATGTTAGTGGTTCAAATGTCAAAAATCCCTTTATTAGGAAAATGGCAAATTTCTTTATTAATGCAAAGGTGACTTGGTTTATCGTTACTGTGACAAACGAAAACACTTTATTTGATGAATCCTTAAAGAAAATTTTAATTAATATCAATCAGGAGAAAAGTTATTGCAAAAATATATGTTGATCCCTAGATACTTTTGATGTGTGTATATTTTGTTGATAATATATTTATTTTATGAATAATTATTAAAACATGTACAATAATAGACTTAAATCCAAACTTTTGCACAACTAAACATATTTACAATAAGGAATGATGAAAAACATTAAATAAAATTAATTTATTAAATTTTAAAAAAGCTTACAGACTAATAACAATCTTGAATATCATGCATAAGTAGTGACATATGCTAATTACAAGCTTCCACATGTACTATATCTAATTAGTTATGAGTTAGTTGCGTTTACCAGTTACGGCAATTTAAGTAAAACTCGAAAATAACAAGAAAAAGTTATCTTTCGTCCATCCTCTCCCAGATACTATCCTTAATCGATGATATTTAGCAACAGTATCGTAGGTGGAGGGTCTGTCTCCCGGCCACCGTAGGCGCGGGCCTGTGGACGGTGAGCTATGGGCTAACTCGCCGTCCGTCTCATGACGACAAGCCGTGTCGACGGCGCCGGAGTGTTCCACGAGCGCCTCAAAGAGAGTCAGCAAAAGGAATGGGTCCGCAAGGGCCGATGCCTGCGGGGGCTGCGGGACTGTTCGAAAGAGATACCGTGGCCCCGGAACACAAAGGGCAAAGAAGGAAAATGGATGGGTTTTAGTCAGTAAAAATCTGACAATCCCTTCCGCTCCGCCTAGAGTGGGAGGGGCATTTGATGATTTCCCATCCGAAAAAAAAAAAAGTGTCTGTCTCCAACATGTACACGATGATTGCTCAACAAACCGTCTGACACACATAGTTGCACATTTTATGGAAGCTGTTGTAGTTTATAATTAGCGTCGGTGTCACAAAACGATTTAAATAATTTTGTATTTATACTTTTTTGTGAAGTACCCGTTACGTCCGCCTTGTAGACATGTCATGTATGTATAGTGCGCATGCTTCAATGCTAGTTAACTAAAAATGAAAATATTTATTTGTATCACATAGAAGTAACAAAGGTCGTAATGTAGAGTATCTGACCATAAAGGGAAAACAAACCTAGCAATAAACTGGCACGCTGATACGAGCTGAACTGCTGAACGCTTAAAGCGCTGGGTAACGTTCGATCTTGAGTTTAGTCAAAGTGCATTATCAACTTACTATTATTTTGTCGTTTAGATTTGAGTGACTTCAATGGCGTAGGCCCTGCGCTCTGCCGGAACTAACAAAATCTAACTTTCTGTTTAAGCTTTGTATGGTCCCGTCTACTAGTTGGTTCCTTACACTTGCAGTTTAAGTTAGAAGTGGCAAGTAGTGAGTATTTTGTTTTGAGTCAGGTGAGTTGACAGAAACACACTGATTTGGTAACACTAAAAGATTATTAGATGTACTGATCACAACTAAATTAGAGTAGGTGGGATGCTAATCCGCAGTGTTCGCGTAAGTAATTTGTCATCATCATCAGCCTATAATGTTCCCACTGCTGGGACACGGCCTCCTCTCAATGAGAGGGAATGGGCTATAATCCACCACGCGGGCTCAGTGCGGATTGGTAGATGTCGCATGTCTTCGAATTTTTGGTTCTAGGACATGCCGGTTTCCTCACGATGTTTTCCTTCACCGTTTTGAGAACAGTGGTGATGAAATAAATTACACAAAGTAATGCGCCTGTCTGGGTTCGAACCCACGACTTACTTTTCGTAAGTCGGGGCCGCCACCACTGGGCCACCACTGCTCTCAACGTAACGTCTCAGTAATTTGTCAACTAACTTAAAATTATATTAAACATGGTTATAAATACGAAAAAGAAAACTAGTTTGCTGCGATTGCAAGCGGACGGTGTGTACGCAAACCGTACAAGCTTGTCAGCGTGAAGTTTTGCATTATAAGAAATTACAATATTAGGGTAGTCTACCTTGGGTTTAGATCTCTGTGCCAATCAGTAATGTGCTCACTATTTGCACCTGGACCTCGTGGGCATGTGGCAGGGAGTTTGCAATTAATAACACGATTCTCGTATAAACAAGATGCACACTAGAACAGGGCTTCTCTATGACGGACTCCTCGCGTTATTTTCTTTGCAATAGTGATGAAAGCAGCGCACAGTTAAGAGCATGTCTGCCTACGTTCGATCCCGCGATACGTCATTACGGCATTTCTACTGACTAATCATCTAATCAGTCTCTAAATCAGTTGCGTTGTGAGTGACGGCGCGTCCCTCTTGTCTTTGCTACTAATTACCTATCAAGTGTTAACTAGCGACACATATTATGTGAACTTACGTGACAGATGCTGTGCGCGTCTGCAACGTATCAGACTGGCAATCCCCTTATTCTGTACGGTCGTATCTGATCCTCTAGTTTAACTAAATTTATGACAAGTTTTAATAACGAGGTTTTATTAAAGTTACCTTGTTAGTTTGTATGGGTCAAATCTTGCAATTTAATTTTAAATTAATTCCCATCCACCAATTTATCTGAAATTTTGCAAATACTTTTGATTCTGGTATTTAATTGACTGACTTGACCTGATTCCGCAGCCAGGATCACCACCTCGTGAGGGAACTCTTCAACGGTTAATAGCAAGGATATAATACTTTGTAGACGCGGTCAACTTGTAATAATTGAAGAACTGGATTGTTCAAAACTAAGCAGCAAGAGTCGGAACAATGTTATTTTCTACTTTTAATACTAAAAAGAAATAAATAAATTAAACGTTTTTTTTTAAGGAGTTTTTTGAACATTATTGCCGGTAGTAAAAAGATCCCGCGTTTTGGCGGTTATGTAAGTCCTAAGCTCAGAAATAATGTACTCCTCGGCCACAACAATCAGAGGGTAGGTAGCAGAGGTGTGCACACCATACCCACATCTTTATTATACGTAAAGGGTGTAAAAAGACTCTTAACGAAGCCGAAAGGCCCTTGTTCTCCCCATCACGTCATTGCGATAATTTTTTTGTGGTAGACTATATCTTGGAACCTTCTAGTTACGGAGTGGGGGTCAAAGTTCCAACTTTTTAACAAGTTTTTATATTTTTACTTTAAACTCCTTCTCGACCCCCGTACTAATCAATCCATCTATCAGCACAATGTTTTAAGTGCGTTACATTGAGACCTACCGAAAAGCGTGATTTTTCACCCATAAAAAAGTCATTTCTCAGCAAACATTTTTGCGTAGGGTTACTTAGTTTGATGTACAGAATGCTTGGTTGAAAGCTTCGTGAAGAGTTTGTTTATATTATTTTTAAAGCACGTAAGAAAATTGGAACTTTGACATTCAACGTGACCGTAACTAAAGTCTGTTTTTTAATCTCGTAGACTAAACTGACATTACGAGTGTTGTCAGTTTATTGCAATTCTTAAATAGTGATGTGGCACAACCGAAACTTAGCGTTAATAAAATCAAGTATCGTTTTTTTACAATAAGTTATCCTGAAATAATGTGTAGGTACTTATTGAAGAACAATATAAAAATTATAAAATATAACAAAATATAAGATGAAGCCTTGCATTTGTCGTTTTCATCGTTTCGGTAAGCAAATTTGTTCATTAATATTTAGCCACTGTCAGTTTGCGATCGAATCGCTATCTTATGTCGAGACTGCAGGCCATGGTCGGATTACGCATGGCGTTGCGTGGTCAGATTTCCCTGGCAGTTTGTAGCACGTCGTGCAGCCGTGTGTACGTACGTGAATTTTAAATATAAAACTTTGAATGAAAATTAAATCCGTCTATTATAGATAAAAAGTTACGATTCAACAAACCGGTATCGTAGGTACAACACTGCACAAAAGAGCTGGCAGCATTATTTGTAAATTTGACATTTGCATGTGTCAATTTAGTCTACGAGATTAAAAAAACAGACTTTAGAAGGTTCCCAGGTTAGGTTTGGAACAAAAAAAGATTTCAATAAAGTGGAATGAAAGGGTGTTTTGACTGTAGTTTGTATCTTTATCAGCATTTACACTACAACTTATTTGGTCACTATAAATAGTAGTAAAAATAAACAATAAAATAATCTGCTGAACTCAAATAACACACAATACGTGGATTTTTAAGAACTAAGTAAATAGATGAAACCTATGACTACCAAACTAGACAGAGCTTAGCTTATCGTGGGAGCCGATTGATTACTGTCCTCAATACGTGGGCATCAGTGTACAAACTAAACAACCAGACGGCCCACCTCATAACCTGCTATAAATACTTCTGAGCTCCACCGTGCGCCGACGGACGAGGTCCGGATGCGGCCCGGTCGCCGGTCGGCGGACGCGTCGAGAAAAAACACGCTTCCGGTGAAAAAACATCGACATGCCGGAGGATATTGTCACTTCCGCTCGACACGACAATATCACCGAGAGACCTCAATAACATTACGATATAGACGCTGACTTAGATAGAGATGGGGGGAGGGGTGTAGTGCCTTCTCTGTCTAAGAAAAACTGTTACACTTCGCAGTGACATGTCTGAGCAGTCAAGAATCAGCAATCAAGAAACGATAATTGCTAAAATGAAATGGAAGTTGGGGACACGCCTTACGAGTTGTGGCCACCTCATAGAACCCACACAGGCTCACCTCACTTTGTGGGGCTTGTTTCATCACCACTGCTCTCAAACCTTTGGAAGAAATATCGTAAGGAAACGGACATGTCATGAAAACATTTTAAAGTATCCCAATTTATTTTCAGAAAGATTTATTTTCTAATAAAAATTTTCGAACTTCGAATTCCCCGAAAGGATACGCAGAGACGTGTTTAGTACATCCAGATTTCGCCTGATTTTAAGTCCCACGCAATAGAAAACGAGGCACGGTCGGTACCAACCAATCACCCCATTAACCCAAAGTCCCCAGCCTCAGCCGTCACGTCTGCTACTTCGAGATCAAAAAGGCGTTGGATTATCGCTAACATTAGTAATGTAGTCGTTTTTAAGAAAACTCCAAATGGATAATTTCTTCCTTATTTTACAGCTCGAACTTTATCAGAAAACTAAACCATCCTTTGATACAAATTATACAATCCGTCGGTACAACAAGTTACTGAATTCACCCAATTAAATTATTTTGTATGAAAACCAAAAACTTTTTGTTTGTGTAATGTATTCCAGGTAGGTGGCGGCTCACTGACAAAACATAAATGTTTTAATATTCATATATTGTGGTAACATAGACACCCCCCCCGGCCGCTCACGTTCCTCTACCCCTCGCTCGCCCTCCCGACGCTAACTTTACGGTAATGAAAGTTACAGTTAACAATAGTTAGTGTTGTAGGTAATTGTAAAATTATCGCACGTTTCGTGAGTTAGCATGATATTATCAACAGAGGCGCGTGTGTGCCGTAGTGTGCCCGGTGTATACCTAGGTACGTGGACTCTGTGGGAATACATAAATAGACAGTCGGAACCAACAGCTTAACGTACTTTCCGAGACACAGAAGGAACTTGGTAGGTATGTTATTAATTTAGATTTTTCGAGGAATTCGAATGAAATACAAATTATTTTATTGCCCTCCACTGTGTGAGTCCCGACACGCACTTGGCCAGCTTTTTCTACATTATCCCAAGGATGAGCCGGTGTGAAAAAGCAAAACTGGGCAGTTTTGCTTTTTCACACAGTCAAGCATTCAACTACGGTCAATTCCTGTAAAAAGCAACTTAAATAATCCATAATCAATTATAGAATCTAGCTTTGGCTAATTAAAACCATAAAAACCAAAATCAAATCTTATTCAAATATAAAAATCATTTATTCTTTCTTTCTTTGATATTAACAGACTAAAAACACAGCCACCACAGGCAGTTGTAACTAAAACATTGTCTAACCAAAATATTGTTTTTATTAGGCAAATCCAGCATAACAAAGAAAATGAAAAAAAGCTTAAAAAAAAATATTACGTTCTATCGAACAGAGGTCTTCGGATAATGTAACTGCTCTCTCATTTGAAGAAAAACGTAATTAATGAATTTCCATTTGTACTAGGCTCAATGACTGGTCGGAAAAGCGAGTCGTGTAGAACATAACTCAATAAAGGATGTACTACGCGGTGGCTACAAATGTTACGCTGCGTGGCAGGTTCAGGGGCTACGTCGTAGTAGAGCTACGTCTTAGAAGTGCTACGTCGTAGTAGAGCTACGTCTTAGAAGTGCTACGTCGTAGTAGTGCCACGTCGTAGAAGTCCTAGCTCGTTGTTAAGCTACAGCGTAGCAGAGCTGTGATGTAGTAGTGATGCTACGCTGTAGCATTGTTACGTACTGGTCACTGACGTCTCAGGGGTCGCAAGTCTACATTTTTTGTTCTGCTGAATATAAAGTTCTGTGTCTATTATCACACTGTCTACTTTCGCAGAAGTCCCGTGTGTCTTGGTGCGCCAGCGTGTCGCAGCACCGTGCCATGTGTGTGCGCGCGCGAACGAGTGTGTGCGCGTGCGCGCTGCTGCTCGCGCTCGTCATAGCCGAGCACGACAAGCGCGCTGAGAGTGAGTACTACATGTTATATTACGTATGAGAAAGCTGTACACTGTACAGTTACCCTTAGACCGGAATTCGGTTTCGCACGAAGGTTTGCATGCACATTTAAAACTGTCGTGCATCCTAGCGTGTGTGACTGGCTTTATTAATTGTAACGAGTGATTTGTTCCAGTAACAAAAGTGATCAGATTGGGTTGTACGAGTATGTCGCACTAATCTTGTCAGCATTTTCCTGCCCTTGTTTCATTCTATTTGCGGTCGGTTTGTTCCTTCATTTATCATTGCTCATACAATCCATCCATCTTTTTAGGGTTCCGTACGTCAGTCGGCAAAAACGGATCCCTATAAGATCACTTTGTTATCCGTCTGTCACGACCATTTTTCTCAGGAACGCGTAAAGGTATCAAGCTGAAATTAATATCAAACACTCAAGTCTGCTGCTCCTTAGAGCAGTGATAAAATAAAACTTGTAAGTCAACGCAATCAAAAGATATGACCGTTTGTATCACATTTTGCGATCTTACAAGGCAATCAAAACCTATAGGGTACTTCCCGTTGACTTATAATCATAAAATTCGGAAAGAAGCAATGTCTTACAGCACATGTTAAGGGAAAAACCATACATGTCAAAGGAAAAATCATAACAACATACCTACAAGTTTATACGGAACCTTCGGTGCGCGAATCTAACTCGCACTTAGCCGGTTTTTTTGGCTCTACATTTATCAACATATTGTCTTCTGTTCTCTTAGTCGTATATGTATTTTCTAATGTTGTGTGATGATGCGTATTAGTGTCTCCGATGCCGTTTCTGATGGCGACGCGCTACGGCCGCAGCTCGCCCCCCGCGCGCCATCTCGCGCCCCGCAACGACAGGTAACACACGCACCACACTCCACACATAGGGTTCGTGTGGGGTGCTCATACACACCCCAATCGCAAACACACTCATAACACACTCACACTTGCTTACTAATGAATGTCTATATTATTAGATATTGGACGTGGCGTCAGGATGCTGACATCGTTTGTATGTGCAGGTTTTTCATGAGCACGCGTTACGGCAAGCGGTCAGAGGGCGCGTGGGGCGCATCAGGCGCGTTAGGCGTGGGCGACGGTGAGAGCGCAGGGGGCGCGCTGCTGTGCGAGTTCACCGGCGTGTTCCCGCTGTACCGCTGCCGACACAAGCCGCCCGCGTACCGCAAGTGAGTCATGCACTCCTGGTACACTTGTTCAGGAGACTCGTTACCATATGTCTGCCTGTTCCCAACTATGTGTTCGTTGTTTGTTACATGGAGAGTCTGCCTGTCTGTCTTGCACAACTCAGACACTGAGTGACACTATACTTGATGGTAACACTTGGCTGTCGAATTATTGGGGTTTTTGTTTACGGAATTGATATAATCAGCTTTATCCTTAACAGCCCGAAGTATGGATGTTGTGCCTAGTTGTTAGCTCCCTCTACCTAACACTTTATTAGGGAATAATAAATAATGTTAAAATAATGTTTTTGTGTCTGCAAAGTTAGTACATCTAAGTGTATTTGTCCAGGAGGAGTGCAGAAGAGACCAGAGTGGAGGAATAATCCTCCGACAGACGACCAGGACACCGTGACAGACAGCCGCGTCCGACACGACCGACACTATTCGTCTAACACGATCGATCCGACACCTTGACAACACCCACGTTCCGACCGAGTTCCGAGATATGACAGGAAGACAACGCACTACCAATCCGGCCAAAACATTTATTTTTAAAGCACAAATAATCATTAGTTTGTAAAAGTACAATATGTGAAAACCGTGTATCGAAAATACCGATGTAAAACAGTATTTATTACGTTTATATTTAAATCGTAAACTTTTGCATTGTTATAACTATTTTTTTAATGAAAGACGTGATGAACCACGACACTGTAACGTATTGACTTCTGACATTTATTGGTACGTTATGATACACACACACGCACACAAATACACCCACATTCATAAATGTAATGTGCGGGCGTGGCTCCACGGAGTGCGCATTCTGTACACGAATGTACGTATACATACTAGTTATATTTGTACTTATATACTTAGTATTAACACTGAGTACATAATGCAGGAACTAGTCTTCTAGCAATTGTATTTTATGTATATGTTAACTGTGTTTACAGTTTTTGATATTTTTACATAGTTTTTGTACTTATGTCAAGTACGAAACCTATACTCAAAAACCGTTAGTATGACTGTTGTATTCTGTATATTCTTTGTAGTATTCTTTTTCACACCCACACTTCTGATTCATAATAACAAATGTGAGAAGACTAGAATTTGTTCGTATGTCGAGTAATGCTAACTGTTGTCCGAGACGCGCTACGGCTGGAGGCGCGTCGCGGACACTGCCGCTGCGACTTGCATACATATTAGTTAATTAACAAACACTTGCACTCACTTACACAGACTTATCAACACTTGCACACCCCCATTGCGATGCCCTACAAACAACGCATGCAAAACAAATAAAGTAATCTATTGAAACTTAAACTCATAAGGAAACAATATCTGCAGTGCTACAAATTCACTCACATCTACAGTTACACACCCAACTTCTACAGTTTTAAATCTCTTAATCAGAATCTCAATTTCAAATCAGTTGAGGTTTAATACATAGTCAGAATAAAGAATATGCAAATTTTACGATATATAGTCTTTAAATGCCAATTTCTATCATTCATTACTATTACAAAACACTAAACATTTATTACACATTACACATAAACATTATCGTTACCTTTATTTATAATAAATTAATTATTAACATTATTTATTAATTCATTGATATAATAAAATCATTTTTCCAGTAGCCATAATTTTAACTTTATAAAAAATAAATTATGAAGAAACTCTTTAAAGTTCTTTGGTATTTTATTATAGATAAGTAAACATATGAAAAGATTTATTTTTATATATAGAAGTCCTTGGCGCTTTAGGCTGTCTCTTACATACTATTACACCTACACTTAAGAGTTTGAACTCTTAGCACACTCAACACCGTTGCACACTTACACAGCCACACTCTGCCACCATCATACACTATAGTGTATGATGGTGGCAGAGTATAGCTTATAATAAGCTTGGTCTCTGATGTTGGCAGAGACTCCACACATGACGAGCCCTCAACATGAATTGATATTCCACTGTCCGTGAATCTAGCTAAGTATCAACTAGTGCGTCGGAGTTTACCACGCACTCGGTCTCTGCCTTGTCCTACAAACTCAGGCGAGATATATCATGTTACTGTGCACTAATTCCTTCGCTACGATAACCGTTTTGCACCTTTATCCCTATAAGAGCATTTCCTCAAAACTTATTAATCACTGTATAATCCCGCAGGCCGCAGTTTGACTGAACTTTTGTAACAGTTGACTCTGTATACAAATGCTAATTATCTCCGGGTGAAGGATTACATTACATTGTCGTAACACAAACCTTCTAAAATCTTTCTCATTCAATACACACCATTAAAGTTAACTGTAGATCCCTACTACCTCAACTGCCTTCGTAATACATTTTCCAAACATATAAACAAATGTGTGTTTATGAAAAAAATACTTTTATATCAACAAGTAAAGTTCAGTTTGGGCTTCAACCTTTTTTAATAGTACTAGTTATTTTGCAATCAACTTGAAATCAAAGAAAGAAATCAATTAAAAAAACAGTAAAAAAAAAACCAAAAAAAACACAAACCAATACACAAAAACAAACCAAAAAAACACAAACCAATACAAACCAATTTGAACAAACCTTAGATGTGACTTCAACCAAAAGAATTATAGGCATCCTTTATGTAAGTGCGTTGTAAACACAAATGTTAATGTTATGTTAATGATGTTCATTACTCTAGAACACTACTTAGATGTTCATACATTATGAATTGACGTTATATCTAGGGTAGCATCAGGTTGGAATGTCTGTTATTACTGTTATCACCATTTTATAGTCACTTTCGTAATTGTTTAATCACCCTTTGGTTGAAAGTCACACAACCGTAACCCGACGAGGTCTATTTTGTCTGTGTGCCAATTTGAAACTCGGTGAAGTTTTAATATAACCGGGAATTCGTGCTATAGAATTCCAGGTTCATCGAAACTTTTTGTAGTAGATTTTAGTGTAAACATACTTTGTTTATGTCATTCCTGTTGTAAATTTTTAAGTATGCAACCAAAAATACGTAGGTAAAAAAAATGTATTAAGTTTCTATAAATAGAATGCAGGAAATAAACCATGTTTACATGGTGTGTGCAAGGCGCCGCAGGGAATGTATTTAGTAATAAACTAATATAATGTTCTAGCCAGGTGTAAGCTATGTAAGGCCGCCGCGGTCGGCTCGAGCACGAACCGTCAATATAAAGCTACGCTCACATTGAACTTCTTTTATTTCTGACCTCCTGGTACTCCTCACCATCCGCGCCACTTCTTGACTCTCTTCACAATAGCTTTACCTCAGACAACTGGTCCGTTGCTCCTAGGTTCGATTACCGGCTCGGGCAAGTGTTGGTGGGATTTTCCACGAGAAATTTCTCAGTGGCAGCTACGGAGTCCAAGCACGAAGTCCGTAGTTTCGACCGAAAATCTGCCACCTGGACATGAGAAGCCATGGCGCGCACCTGGAAGTCTTTAAATAGACTCCGGATCCAGGTTATTCGCAACAGGAAAAACCTGCTAATGTGGAGATTCATTGATGACTCTGCCCTGGAGGTGTAAAGGTTCCACGAACCCCGTGGCACTCAATAATTACCGAGTCCTGCATGTCCTGTTGTCGGTTCATTATAGGAGCCGATGGACCCTACTGAAGGCACCAAACTCGTGGCTCAGTTCTAGACCGACATAATTTATATTGCCATCGAAACGCTAAGAAGCACGAGGCGGTCTGGGTTTGAACCCTCAGCCTAGAACTTGTAATTCGGGACCGCTGCCACTGGGCCACCACTGCTATCAGATTAAGTTAAACCAAGAGGAAATCGTAATATTCAGATGACAAAGTTACGACAACAAACACCAACTAAGTGCCTATCACAATAACTTTACGCGTAATTTAAGAAAAAATATTATTATTCAAAATTAAGTAATTAGTATTCTTCGACTTTGACTTGTAACCTGGGTAAGAAATATTACAATTTTAAAAGTAGTTTGAATTGCGTTCCTTGCTGCAGATAATAAAGGACCTAAAATACCCTCAATTTAGCCAAAATAAGAAACTTGCTCGTTGAATTTCTGCGCGCTGGAAACGCATTCTAGCATATTGTGTGCCCCCAAGTAACATGGTACAAGGGCCGGAAGATGATGTACATACATAAACTACACCTTTGTCCAATGGATGGGCAGAAACTACTGAAGGTCACCCGCTGCGATCCGTACATACGAGTAAGTATTTCATACAATAAATCATTACTCCATCTAATAGTATTTCTAATTATACGATGACTCCCGTCGCGTCGCCGTCGTACACTTGAAATACACCGCTAAGATCTTATTCATAATGTGCAATATTTAAAATGTTCGCTTCGTTCAAAGAAAAATGGAAACCTGCCAAGAGATCTGATTGAATCTTTTAGTACGCACTACCAGTGCTCCCTTAAGTAGCGTTTAAAGATATTTTAACATCACGTCTGAATTACCGCGAAGGGTTTAGACAGAGGTGAACCTAATAGTACGCCCACATTTCGGTAGTTATGTTTAAGGTCCATGTAATATTTTGTGTCCGTAGGTGTGACCGTGGCATCACAGTGGACTCTATCAGAATACCAGCGCTGGGGTATTTGTTTTTCATTTATCGCAGCATCATGCTCGCACAGGTCTTCATTTTATTATTTAGTTTAAGATTCTTTTTTTATTATTATTATTATTTTTGTAGTTCCTGTGCTTGTCCAAAATATTTTTTTTTTCTTTCTTTTCCTTTCTTAATAAGGGGCGAGCCAATTGTCATCAACCGGGTACAAATCCGGACTCCGTGGCTGATGTATTCCTGATAGAAAACCCAATATTTTTTTGCCAGATCTAGGAATCGAAACCAGAACCGCACGCACAGGAGTCGCGTTTGTGATCACTAGACCAAGGAGTTGTAAAAGAATTTACATGCTTTCGTTATTTTCAATAAGTAGGAGAAAATCGTCGTAAAGTTTCACATAATTTTCTTTTGATTTTCCGGAAGTAAATTGTTAGCAATGCCGACGGCTTTGGATTTAATAAACTCCGGAGTCAAATCACTCCCCTTACTCGCCGTGTTAAAGTTATTTTTTTTTGTACAACCAACGTTTTTTTTAAGCAGAACAAGGATTCGTTTAAAAATGTTTGTGTTCTACCTATTTTTGTTTAGTTGTCGAAATGGGAAAGTTACGAGATGGGCCGGAGCTGGCTCTGTGTTTAGCTCGTGGAGAACAGTTCGATTTTCGAACAAGTTGTTATTTTTAGTTCTATGTTAAAAATTATCATACTAATTATTAATTCAGTTTCCGAATTCAAATAACATTAATGACCAGCGAGCAGTAATGAAATTCAGTACAATTTAACTGGCCGCTTCCTTTACTTTAGGTTTGCATGACATGGTGATGTTTGCGAGCAGGTGATGTGAAAATCTTATAATGTCATTACAATTATCCACTTGTAGGTATAGTTTGTTTTTACTTATAGGCTGAGACCAAAAAAAAAAGTTAAGACGGCACTCTGCGAACAGAGAAGTGAGGCCAGTTTCGTACGGGGGGAAACTCCGCTGCCGCGACAAATTGTCGCTCAGCGGACAGACTTCCTGCGGGATCTCATGGCTACATGGAGAGAGCGACTGTCGCAACCCCGTGCAGGGCACGCCACGATAGTGACGATAAGTCCCCTCTTTGAGGAGTGGCTGGAGAGACGCCACGGCGTCCTCACCTTCCGCCTGACGCAGGTCCGCTCCGAATCGGGCGGGAGGAAACGCCCGGGTGTTTCCACTGCGAGGATCGACCGGAGGACACGGTGGAGCACACGGTGGAGGTGTGCCCCGCGTGGGCGGAGCACCGCCGTGTCCTCGAAGCGGCGATTGGCGGCGGCGACCTCTCGCGTCCGGCCCTGGTGCAAGCCATGGTCCGGAGCGAGACGGAATGGGACGCCGTCACCTCCTTCTGCGAAGCAGTAATGCTAGAGAAGGAGGTGGCGGAACGTGAGAGGGAGAGAACCTCACAGCGTCCCGGCCGCCGCGGGAGACGCCCCGGCCGTCGGGGGCCACCACGTGGCCCCCGGCCACCGTAGGCGCGGGCCTGTGGACGGTTAGCTATGGGCTAGCTCGCCGTCCGTCCGTCTCATGACGACAGGCCGTGTCGACGGCGCGTTCGTGTTCCACGCGCGCCTCAAAGAGAGTCAGCAAAAAGGAAGGGGTCCGCAAGGACCGATGCCTGCCGGGGTTGCGGGACTATTCGAAAGAGATACCGTGGCCCCGGAACACAAAGGGTGATGAAGGAACATGGATGAGTTTGCGTCAATAAAAGTCTGACACTCCCTCCTGCTCCGCCCAGTGCGGGAGGAGAAGTCATTAGATGATTTCCCATCCGAAAAAAAAAAAAAAAAAAAATGCCAGTTTCGTAAACATGTTGTGCATTTATTGAGGCATAGTTTAATTCTAGTTTGATGTAAATGTGTGCGTGTGAACGTATATGAACAGAGCGAGACGTAATTTGCGCTGGACTCACTTTATTGTTCACAGCGCTATGTTTTGGTTTTTTACTTGGTCTGACTTTATATGTACATCCAACTACTTACCCAAGAATCAGAACAAAACGTTAATTCCCTTTAAATGAAGAAATCGCGAATGAAAAGAGATCGGTTGAACGATTGATTGAACGAAGGAACGGAAATAAAAGACATAAAAAAAGAACAAACACAAATATTGAAAAGACATTACACATAACCCAGGACATTTTGAATCAAAGTCTAGATTTTGAAGTTTGTCCTCTAAGTATGTCTGAAAGTATTTAATTAAATTTTATTAAATAAAAAATTTGTGCAATAAAAGGTTAATATTTGCCAATGTAGGTGAAGTGGCATTTTGCTGCTTCTTATTTAAAACTCAGTGATTGGAAGAGCAGTTTAATTTTCTAGAAATTGCACTCAGTAAATGTCTGAACTAAGGACAACTTCAATTCAATTTATTTATTCAGTAGCAATTTACATTGCGTTCGAATATCTCACTATGAAACATAGTACTCACTTATTGGATGTACAACAGTACAGTTTTTTAAATAAATATTTTGCTTTCTATACTTAGTCACATTGGGAGTTACGTGTTCAATCAACTTCACTAAGGAAACCATCCCTTACTGCAACAGAACAAATGCGAGGGCCGCACTCTGCTCGACAAGCTGATAATCAGTCCCGCTACCACTGTAACATAACATAACACCTGTAATTCTCGAAGGGTTAGACTGATGTGTATCTAATAGGTAGTACACCCACATTTCAGTTATCTTTTTCTCATGTAACAGAGAGCGAGCCTATGGTCTTCAACCGGGTCCAAAATCCAGAGTCCGTGGCTGCTACTGAGGTGCCTGATGGACAAACCGAATAAAACCGTCCAAAATGTTATCAGCCTGTTGTGTGTGTGTGTGCTGTGTTCTGTTAGCAGCAGTCGTTTGCGTTCGCTCGCTAGACCAGGACTATCAACTGACTAAGCTAAGATTGTATTGCCATCGCACAACTAGTTCGTGTGCCTGCTATGACACCGACATTATCTGAGACTGATTGACTCGTCAATATTTCTTGGCGGCGGAAACATTAAATGGCAGTAGAACATTCTCGAAGGAGCTCCTTCAGAAACAGCGCTGCGACTACAACTTGTCTAGAAGTAACCTATTCATTCTTGTGTTAAAACTCTCGTCTGGGGGCAATTCGTCGAGTCGTGGACAAACAGAACGTCTGAGCAAATAATATACAAAGAAACACTGTTTTGACTCGAGAAGTACCGACAGATCGTCACGCTCACACCGACACGTAATTGTATTGCGATGAAATGGCAAACGGATTTTTATTGGTGGAGGGAGTGCACGCGAGTACGACTGCAAAACAAGGATCCAAGCTTCGAACTCAGCTCAAGCAGTAATTTTTGGCTATTTTATATGGTCTGTCTCATGAACCGCCCATATCGCCCACATCTGTAATATGCCCATTTATTTGGGTTAAAACGTAACTGGTGACATTGAGTGAGCACATACATGTCCAAGGACCCACAGCTTCAGTACAGACCAGGTGATGTTAACTGTAATGTTGTGATTAATGCACTAAAATATTTAAGCCATCAAGTTATATCTAAGTATTACTCACACAGACATTTACCAAGCAAAGCTAGATAATCTGAAATACCATCATTGTGCACAAGATGAGTAGTAAGTCTTGTTCGGTGTGACGCGCGGCCGGCGGACAAACGCCCCGAGCCTAACATTGTGCGTTAAAACAATTATTATTATCCTCTGGTGTTGACACCCCTCCCCCCTGCCACCGTGCTCCCCCTCGCTCCTCTCCCCCAGGAGCAGTAGATGTTGACAGACGAGTCGATGGCAAACGGACAGCGAACACAATTCACGCCGTATTTGGACAAGCTGTTTATTGAATTGCATAAATACTAAATAATTTTAGTTTCACTAATCATTTTAAGAACAAATTAATGTACTTACAGATTTATTTATTTATTTATTTATTTAGAAATACATTTTAAGCTAACAGTTTTATACCAAAACGCTTAAAAGCTAACAATAATCATAATTATTACAAATAGCATCTTATAATTACAATAATTCAGAAAAAAAATATAAATTACATGTCAAGTGGTGTTTACATATCACGAATAAAATAATTTATAGAAGTCATAATGTCATAAATAAAAAATAAATAAATGTAATGTCATGTACGGTTAGACTGGAAGCCGACCGAAAAGGTTGGGCAGATGATGCCGAAGTCAAAACTAATACACTAGTGTTACTTATACATGTCAGTGGAATTCAATAATATTAGTCCTGATTAAAATGAAATGAAATTAGATTAAATAAGAGAAAATTACAAATCAGTTGTTTAAAAATGACAATACATCTTTCCTTAAAGTGCCAATAGTATCCACAAATATGTTGGCATTTGGACTGCTGTCAAGGAATTGATTAATGAGGCCAATTGCTCTTGCGGTTGGGCTGTTATTGGCTTGATGGATGCGCCATTCTGGTGGGCATGCAAGAAGTTGGTGCCGCCGCCGTCCTATGCCACGCATGTATTGCTGCGGTACATACAGATGGATATGCTCCCTTACCGATGGATTATCTATACTACTGTTAATTAACAGATAGTAGTGTAAAATATGCATTAATTTGCGCCTGAGCTGCAAAGTATCCAGTCCGACCATTCCTGACACAAATAATGAAGGATACAAAAATGGGTAGTATCCGTAGGTGCGTTTATATATATAACGGCAAAATTTCCTCTGAATTTTTTCAATCATAAGTGCATATAACTTCTCCGTAGGATCCCAGACAATTGCGTTATACTCTAATTTACTGCGCACATATGCATTGTAGAGCAGCTTTATAACCTTGACGCTTTTAAATTGGGAGGAAGTTCTGATGATGAAACCCAGTGCTTTATTGGCATCTTTGCACACCTTTTTAATGTGCTCGTGGAAATTAAAACCACTGTCTAAGGTTAGTCCCAGGTCCCGTATTGTCGAGACACGTTCGAGCGTGTCATCCGCCAACTTGTAGGCAAAATGAATTGGCTTGCGCGACCTAGAGAATGTGATGACTTTGCACTTTGACACGTTAAGCGGCATCTATTCCTCACACTCCACTCTACAACGGCATCAATGTCCCGCTGAAATGCCAAACAGTTTTCCGGTCCAATGACAGTCAGAAACAGCTTTAAATCATCTGCAAACATAAGGCATTTTGCCGCAGAGAGAACTCCTGGCAGATCATTCACCATGATTAGGAATTGGGGAGGTCCCAGCGTACTACCCTGGCTGACACCCGACCGAGTAAAATACTCCGGTGACTGGTAACCATTCAGTTTGACAAACTGCCGCCGATTTCTGAGGTAGTCTGCTAGGAATCGGAGAAGTTGAGGGCCAAATCCGAGAGATGCAAACTTCATCAGGAGAATGTCATTGTCGACTAAGTAGAACGCCTTTCTAAAATCAAAATATGCTGCGTCGACCTGAGTGCCAGCGGTCATTTTCGTCTTCAAGCAGTCAGCAAAACATATATGGTTAGTTAAAGTGGAACGTGCAGGACGAAACCCATGCTGGGAATTATCTAGTAAACCACCGACTTGCTTGGAGATGGAATTGTTTATAACAGATTCGAAAACCTTACCGAAGACTGGCAGGACAGCAATAGGTCTGAAGTTCGTGATATCAGTTGATGATCCACTTTTTGGGACTGGCGTGACCCTAGAAACCTTCCATACTGTGGGGTATACCCCATGCTGCAGTGACAGATTAAATATAAACAAGAGAGGTTCCTCCAATACGGACAGACAGTCTTTCAAAATAAACGCTGGGATAGCGTCAGGTCCAGAAGCAGACGAAGTTTTAAGCCTGGTGACTGCTCGACGCAATTCTGATGCCTTAATATGGTCTACACTGATCATAGGTAAACATCCTCTATCAGTTGCTTCGCGCTCAGCTGCCTCAGGATCCAAATTTGGAGGGTCGCTATGAAAGACTGAACTGAAATAATCCGCGAACGCATTAACGGCTCCCTGGCCTTCCACAACATTGTCCCGATACACGAACTCGTTATTTTGTTGCCTATTTTTCCTTTTATCTTTTACATATTTACATATTCCCAAAACTTTGAAGGATCATGACTTATAGTTTGTTCCATTGTATTAATATAATCTTTAAAAGAAATTCCAGTGAGATCCTTAACTTTAGTTCTGTCTGTAGTATCTAAATAGTTCCTTATTAAATTGAAGGCCATTTTGCTTATATTTTTTTAAGTTGAAATATTATAGTTTTATATAATGCTTAATTTCAGAAGTATACCATCTAGGATAAACATATTTCGAATTGAAATATGCAATCCTCTTTTTCGGGACATTGTCATTGAAGACGCTGAATAGGTTTTTATATAATATATCTACTGCTGCATCAACATCCTCCTGTTGCAGTAGGTCAGTCCAGTCCATCTCAGCAATAGCCATGTATAACCCATATAGATTAGCCTTGCGAAAGTTCCAGTCAGAGCTTTGACTGTTGGGCATTGTAGATGGTTGGTCCTTGACAACTGCACTTCTAGGGAAAGTAACAGTTATCTCTAAGGCAGGATGATACGCATCCATTGGAACCAGAGAGTCATCACAGGACGTCACACCAACCTTTGCTAAGTCACAAGTCGACAACACGAGATCCAAAATGCCGCCATATTTGTTGCTAATTTTGTTAAATTGCTCTAGTTTACAAAAGTCAGTAAAATAATTAAATTGTGTTACAACATTATTAGTACATGATTTTAGATTAAAGTCACCAACTATCACAATTCTACAATCAGAATATTTACTTATCACGTTCTCCAAACACTATAAAGCGTCTAGGTATTGTTTGTTACTATAGCTGGGAGGTAAGTAGACTACACAAATCAAAAACATTACATTTCGCCATGTTATCAACGCAAACAACAACTCTTTATCATCAGTCAAGCCATCAACATCTGTAATTCTCTTGACTGTGTAACAATCCTTAACAGCCAGCAAAACTCCACCCCATCCGACGTCACCAGGTCGATCTTTTCGTAGTACTGTATAAACCCGAGGGAATAGTTCAGCATCACTCACGGAACTATTAAGAAAAGTTTCCGTTAGTGCTATTAGATCACCAGAACAGAGAGCCACATTTTGGCTAAAGGTAGCCGTCTTTGTTCGGAGGCCTCGGACATTCTGGTAGATGATTACAATATCCTTAGTTTGTTTTCTGTTCCTGAAATGGCTTAGTACTTTTGTTACGAATATTCTGCCGCCATGGCTTTATGCAGACATTTTCTGGCCAGTTTTCTGAATCCATTACACAGTTTTCTAATCTAGAAGGCACGCCCAGCTTAAACGAAGCATAGCTGCCACGCGCTTTCAGACCTTCCACTGTGTACCCTTCACTATCGAAAATTGATTTAAGGTGATCAAGTACCTGTTGTTCTGAAGTACCAATCTTCACATAGTAGAGATGTAGATATCGGACCCGCTCAGCTGCTTCCAGTTGCGTTAGACCAGGAGTAGCAGAACCTCTTACAATGGCGTTAGGCGATTTGTTATGCCGTTTTTTCGTAACCTTTACCCATTCCTCATGACAGTGGTCAGAATTATCATGATGGTCTTGCACCCTGATAGCAGATGAATCCAAGTTAGATGAATCCAAGTTAGCCATTTTTCTGGCGGCTTCCTCTTGTTGGTCGAGTAGTGCCACAGACGGAAGTGTAGACATACCCACGGTAGGCATTTTTGGAGGTCTGCTTGTGCTTTTTCCAAGACATCCAGTCTTGGAAAAAGCACCAGCAGCTGTTATTTTATCTAAGTTAGGCGCTGTTCGAGGCTTGTTTTCTTGCACAGCAGCTGTTTGCTCTGGATTCTTGTTTTGGCAATCGCTTAAATTATTGGAGGTATCTAGCTTCCCGGTGCTTTGTTCGCATTTGGCCGAACTACAGACAGATCGCGAAGTCATCAACCTAAGTTGTTTTTCAAGGTTCACAATTTGGTCAGTAAGCTTAGAGAAGCATTTGTTAACAATCAGAGTAACTTGCTTTGCCACAGAATTGCTAATCAAATTGGTCAGGCGCTCATTTATAACATGTTGAAATTCCTCTTTGATGACAACTCGTAGGTTATCTAGATACGTCTCATCCGAGTGCAAATACTCGTCATAGAGTTCTTCAGTACTTTTCCGGTTTTTACTAGATTGTGTTTTACGAACGGTTACATTCATATTCAGGTCATCGCAAAGAAATTGGCTTTTCTGGTGAACGGTATAGGTGTTGGTGTTGTTATTCTCTCTAGCATCAGTAAATTGACCGAACTGATTTGAGCCCGCCTCCAATCTTGTAGACCGAACCGGCGTATTTGAGTTGTCCCCTCTAGGTTGCTTGCATTTGCACTCAAGGCAGATCCACATATCCTTTAGTTCTGTAGTCATAGTGTTGTAAGTAGCTTCGGAATCATTAGCGCATAGGAGATCATACAGTTGCGCACATAGACAACAACGAGGCCACTGCTCATTCCCTATTGGATTTTTACAGCCACCGCATACAAGTACAACCACATCTGACACAGATGCCATTTCTAAGAATTGACGGCTTGATGTGTCAATGTCAACAATGTCAGTACAATATCAACGAATATCTTTCTGTACCTGTATTAATTGATGTTAGTACATCTGCACAATTCGTTAAACAACACCTACAAATCACAAAAAGAGGTGTGTTTGCTCAGATTCCAACTCACGGCCAGTATATCATAGCCCGCTTACGATATCAACTCCGCCATTTGTACATTATCAAAGAGTGTGAAATAGTGGTATTGGCTCGGCGAAGAAAAAATTCAAACTTTTAAAGTCGTTATATGATGATTCATGCTGCAAAAATGTTGCGCACTGACAGACTAGTTTTGTCACGAACTGTTTACTTTGTACACTATTTGTTTTTTACTTTTCTTCAGAATTTTATTGATACACTGCCTAATGATTGTTATTTTAACTCCAATAAATGATCAATGTACCTGTAGCCACTGCTTTTGCTTCTAGTAAACTTCACTTTGTTCTGTGTTTTTGTTCAATTCACTTTGTTCATGGTTTACACTTTATGCGTAGCACTTGGGTCCAGATAACAATACCACGGTTGAATTGGTTTTAGTCCAACGTTTAACATCACTCTTTACATTAGTTCAACTCAGATACATAATAAGAAACCAAATATTTTTTGTAAGTAACATAATGATTGTACTTATAGTGAATATATACTTTAAACAAAATTGTATCACTCCCGGGATGTTTGGGGCTTGGACCCGTAGAAACCCAAAGCGACAATGTCTTGTTATCTTAGAAAAACACATGAAGTAACACTGTGCTTTGATAGCCGTATCGGTCTAGTGCCCATACAGCTGGGTGTGGGATCGTGGTGTCGATCTTCAGATAAAGTACAAAATGTACTAAAGTACTAAAAGGTATCCGGAATTAGTTAGTATCAGCCCGACCAGCATCTGGATTGGCCCCTATTACGTAGGACTTAACCGACAACATAATTCAGGTGATAAATTAAGTGTTAGCTAATAAGATTACTAATACGACATCGTGACGTCAAGTGGATTCTTCTAACCGATGTGTTACAATGAGTGATGTGTTCCTCCCAAGCCGCAGGTGGCGCCGAGGGCTAGTGTCGGGTCTGATTAGTGCAGTACGGAGAAGGTACGACTCCGTATGATCTGTCACAGCAAACGGAAGGTGAATCAGGTTCTTCTAACCTAACAGGCAGGTGTACCGCTGAGGAGTTTGTTCCGCCACTTCTTCTTCCAGAGCTGAAACTCTAGGAAGTGGTGCCGAAGGGTTGTTGTGGGGGACTGTCTCTTGTAAACTTTAATGGTCAAAAATGTTGATTATTAGCCGGGTTTGAATAAATTACCCTTGATGTTTTATTAGGGATCTGTAGTTTTAAAAAACCAGAACCCTTAAAATATTAAAATAGATTCCTTACGTCCGTCTGTCTGTCAGTATATTGTCACAACAATTTTACTCCGAGACTGCTGGTACCACACAGCAGGCGCAGGCTGCAGGTGATTTTAGAGAGTATGTGTCTTCTATGAATTAAAAATGATGTGAAATTATGAAAAAACAAACAGTTAAGAGCGAGTCGGACTCGCGCACCGAGGATTCCGTACAAACTTTTTAAAGGACAAACTTAACTTTGTTGTTCGATCCCATGAAACGGCTATTGCACCAACCGCAAATAATAAGTTTGTAATAGTAAAATTGCCCTTTTTTTTGTTATTTAACTACATATTTACGGTTTTTAGATTTTTCCCTTTACATGTGCTGTAAGACATTGTTTCTCGTCAAATTTCGTGATTCTATGTCAACAGGAACTACCATATAGGTTTTTGACCCAAAACCTATAGGGTACTTCCCGTTGACCTAGAACAAGTAAAGGCAAAATACCGAAAAATAAAAAAGAAATTAAGGTGTGTGTATTTATATATCTTAATAGGTTAAGTTAGGTAAGGCACATAATCTCTATTCTCTTCCTTTTCTCACACACTATTGTCTACATTTCTTTTTCATTTCTCCTTTTGCAGGTCTACTGGCAGAAATTTCTTAAGAAATAAGCAGTTCCTATGTACTCAAATTTTATTACGATTAGAGTATTTTTTTGTAAGTTTCAATAATTTTCTGACCTTCACCGATATCCATTTTTAGCCGGAAATTTTCACTGTTTAAGTCCTCAATCTCATGGTGTGCTGATTGAAGTTCCATTGTTAATCTTCTAATGGTTTCGTTCAGGTTGGTGATGGTGTCGTTGTCATTCATGGACATACTTGGCAGACTCGTCATTGTGGTATCGAGCAACGTCGAGTTATTCATGAACAAATTATCGAGTGAATAATCATAATCTTAATCATCGTAATCATAATGATTATTATCGTAATCACAATCATCATCATAACAATCACCATCATCGTTATCACACTCATTATCAGGGTAATCACAATCATTATCATCGTAATCACAACCATAATCATCATTATCACAATCACTACCACCATCACAATCACCATCACATTCACCATGTTACTATCACAATCACAATCACCATCACAATATAACAATCACAGTCACAATCACTATCACCATCACAATCACCATCACAATCACAATCACCATCACCATCGCTATCACCATCACAATCATCGTTAGCACCATCACTATCATCATTATCACAATCATTATCATCGTTATCGTAACCATTATCATCACAATGACCATCACAGTCACTATCACAATCACCATCACCATCATCATCACAACCACCATCACAATCACCATCATCATTATCATCGTAATCACAACCATTATCATCGTAATCACAATCATAATCATCACAATCTCCATCCTCGTTATCACAATCATCATTATCGTTATCACAATCATCATCATCATTATCACAATCACTATCACTGTCACAATCACCATCACAATCACTTTTACTATCAAACTCGCAATCACTATCACCATCACAATAACCATCTTAATCGCTATCACCATCACAATCAATCACCGCCACTATCACAATCACCATCACAATCACCATCACAATCACAATCACCATCACCATCACAATCACTATCACAATCACCATTATCGTTATCATAATCTTAATCATCGTAATCATAATGATTATCATCGTAATCAAAATCCTTTTCATCACAATCACCATCATCGTTTTCACACTAATTATCATGGTAATCACAATCATCATCATCATTATCACAAACACCATCACTGTCACAATCACCATCACAATCACAATCACTATCACAGTACAATCACTATCACCATCACAATAACCATCACCAACGCTATAACCATCACAAACACCGTCACAATCATCATCATCGTTATCACAATCATCATCATCGTAATCACAATCATCATCATCATTATCACAATCACCATCACCATCACTATCACAGTCACAATCACTATAACCATCACAATCACCATCACCGTCACTAATACCATCACAATCACTATCACAATCACCATCACCATCACCATAGTAATCACAATCATCACCATCATCATCATTATCACAATCATCATCATCGTTATCACAATAAACCAACAATAACCCTGTATGGAAGTCGATTCCGTCGTCTTCTGGATCTCAAAATAAATGCCATATTCGTAATCAGCACCCCTGATAATCTCGGTATCGACTCCCATGATGATTTTTAGACATTTCAACCCCATCGCACTCCAACAGGGGATGATGATGGTATTTCAGGTCCGCCACATTAAATCTTAAAATCGTTGTTTTTGTAACACACCCGACCCGATACACCATACAAACAATACCGATGTTGATTTTCAGACTTTGTCACCCCATTTCCCCCTCTTAGAGGTTGAATTCTGAAAAAACCTGAAACTTATTTCTACTCATTTGTCAATAGGAGTACTCCTGTGAAATTTTAAAAAAATAGTCTAATTAATCTTGTTTCCCCATACAAACTTTAGAGCCCCGTTTCACCCCCTTAGGGGGTGACTTTTGAAAAACCCTTTCTTAGTGTACCCCTAGACCACTTAAGGAACATATGTGCCAAATTTGGAATCTCTAGACTCAGCGGTTTAGGCTGTGCATTGATTTTTAGACTTTGTCACCCCATTTCCCCCTCTTAGGGGTTGAATTCTGAAAAACCCTGAAACCCGTTTCTACTCATTTATCAAAAGAAGCACTCCCGTGAAGTTTCGAATAAAACAACAACAACAGCCCATAACGTCCACTGCTGGACATAAGCCTCTCCCATGATGGGAGGAATTTGCCGTAATGGCAGGCGGATTGGAGATCGCAGTGATGAAAGACTAACAGAAAACGCTGCTGCCCATTCTCTGGTCTACGGAGGCGCAAGGTGTCGAATAAAATAGTCTAAATAATCTTGTTTCCCCATACAAACTTTGACGAAAGGATTTTTCAAAATTCACCCCCTAAGGGCACCCCGCCCTTAGGGGGTGAATTTTGAAAAATCCTTTCTTAGTGCACCCCTAGACCACATCAGGAACCTACTTGCCAAATTTGGAATCTGTAGACCCAGCGGTTTGGGCTGTGCGTTGATAGATGAGTCAGTCAGTCAGTTTCTTCTTTTATATATTTAGATTATTGTATTAAGTTTTAAAAGTTTGCAAAAATAATAAACAAACAAAACAAAAAACTTTTATAAGTACAAAAAGGCGATCGCTTCGTGGGGTTTGAACTCAGATCGTAATCGTACTAATCGTAGATCGTACTCGAATCGTTGCATTATCTGTAAAGCAGCACTGTGTTTTCAGCCTAGACACGTAAATTTTTCACCTGAGAAATTCACTCAGTACCTATCTTCAAAAAAACTATTTCCTTAAGCCAGAACCGCGAACCGCAGCAGCTAGCCAGGTTAGACTAGGTTTCTACCGTTTCCCTTCACCATTTTGGTTGCCGTTTTCACGTCACGGCAAATAGCACATCATAGTAACATAATGACTCCATAATATTCCCACCGCTGGGACCCAGACCCTTTCACTACGAGGAGGAGTCAGTCCACCACGCGGGTCCAGTGCCCGTCGGTCGACGTCACGTCTACGAATGTCAAGTTCACGAGGTTTTGCTCGACTGTTTTGAGAAAACATAAACACGCCTGTAAACCCCGAAAGGTTGGGCAGATGTGTACCTATAGAACATCCACATCTCTCCAGTTATAAGTCCTAAATAAAAGGGGGCTTGCCTATCGCCATCAACCAGGCACAAATCTAGACTGCGCGCCTGCTACTGAGGAATTCCTAGTGGAAAAACCTAATAACACTGCCCGACCTGGGAATCGACCCAGGACTTCATGCTCACAGCAGTCGCTACTTGAGCCCACTAGGTCAACGAGGCGTTTTAAGAATAGTTGTCATTAACTAATAGTGGTGATTAACTAATTTATACAAAGTAAAGGCTTGTCTGGGTTCGCCCCTGACACCTACAACTCCAGTGGCTGCCGTCTCCACAGGACCACTCGCCATTCTCTCTGGGATTTGACTAAAGGAGGTGAACTGTTGTAGCTTTCGTGGTACGGAACCCAACAGACGTAAGCCCGACTTCTACTTGGCCAGTTTTCTAAGATATTCATAATTATCGTATCTTTCCCGTGACGACCTGAAACTTCGTTTCTTCAATACTTGTTGAGCTGCGCATCGCTCGTCATCACTAATACTCTGTGACATTTCATTAGCGGTCTTATTGCGGGCTCATAGCTCACATTGACATTGTGTTTTACATTATTTTATTCCGTGGTATCGAACTACAATATGCATTAATTTTGTATTTAACATAGTTTCACACTCGTTTTCCCTGAAGAGGTGTGTAGAGATGTATTACATAATACAAATCTATGCTGATTATGGTTCGGGGTGATGCTTTGTCCCACACCTCATACTTAAAAGGAGGGCTCTATGTAAGATTATATATTGTAGAAGTTTGTAAAGTTAACTGAAATATATTTATTATTATTATTATAATTACACCTTTCTGCTACATGCTTTAGATAGAAATATGAGGGTGTGTGGAGTACCAAGTATGATGATGGAAAAGTCAAAATTGTTTTAACTATATTGAAATATCTACTGAAAAGCTTGAATCACAGTTACTCCACATATTAACTATCGCGCATGCAATTTATTATATTAGAAAAAACTTTTTGTTAAAACAAAATTACAGCTCCGATACGATAGATAAAACAAACACTCTTGCACATAATATATGTCTAATAACGTGTGTACATACGTGAAGGCGCGTGTTTCTATCGTTACAACGTTACATTTAAACAAACAACACGAACAAACATCATTTTCGGGCATGTACATGTGGTGCGAGGCTGCGATATTTGATACAAGATACAATATCAGATTTATAACAAGAACATCGATTTTCTCTTTTTATCGTTCGTGGATAAGAAGCAACTAAGTACCAGCCAAAAGTCGGTCCTTGGATGGGTGACCTTCCATTATAAAGGGTGTAATACAAAATATTATGTACATTTGTTTCCCTGTTTGTTGATACGAAGTTGGCTAGTTGGCTACATTAAACGAACTTACAGGTAACAATGTCCACTTGACCGTATCTACATTTACCTTTAAACCTCTGCCATAATATCATATAGCTCCACGAGCAGCGTTTACATCATATTATTAGCCGTGTGGTATCCGGCAGAGTAGAATAGAACCAACCCATTACACTCACGGGTGACGTATAAGGCGACTAATGTCTGAGGCAGAACACCTTGCGCCTCCGTAGACTAGACAGTTAGTCTTTCATCATTGCGATCTCCAATCCGCCTGCCAAGCGTGGAGATTACGGCAAATTCCTCCCATCATGAGAGAGGCTTATGTCCAGCAGTGGACGTTATGGGCTGTTGTTATATTATCATGTTTGTTTATCTGAATGATAGGTTAAGGCATGATGTGATAACTAATTCATCTCTTCAGTGGTGACCAAAGAGATTTAAAAGATATACCTAGGTAAATATTTGAATGTCTTTGGTAGTGACAGAAATTAAAAAGAGTATAGATGGTTTGATGAATAAAAGATAACATATATATCTATGAATAAAAGTGTCAAAACACAAGGAATTCTAATTTCAAGGGTTTCAAAATCTAGTTACAAATAATATAATCTCGTTCCCGGGGATCGAACACGAGACCTCATTCTCTGCAGCCACAAGAACAACAAGGTAGTAATGACCAAAAATATCTCAAAATAATATTGAAACTTGACGATCCCTCTCACAAAGCATTAAAACTTTTAACAATATAAGGGTACCTTTCACCCTTTCAAGAAGTTTGTATCTATTTTACCCGACTTCAAAAGAGGTGCAATGTAGGTTATGCATTCGTCGAGTTCAAGACGACCGGTCTAATCTAACCAGCACTGGGGCCGCGTGGTCATTACGGCGCCCTCGCTCTGCCACTGCTGGGCCACAGCCCAGCAGTGGGAACTGCTGATACACGGATTTCTGAATGATTCTTGAATTCTCCATTTTACACGAGCGCACTGCGTGAGCTCGACAGACATAACCGCGATTAACGCTTGTGTGACAAAACTATACTGCGACTCGAAATACGAGTAGTTCGAATGCACGCTTGTGCGACAAGCGAAACGAAACTCGACATCAAACTAGTGCGACTGCTTTTACTTTCTGTGTAGACACACAGGGAGTAATAAAAGGACCCTTCAAATGGTAGAAAAAAATGCTCCAGACCGTTTTTGATCACGGCGGCCAATTTCATCGGAAACTAGCTATCGGCAAAGGATATACTTATTATAGAAGCATTCGAACTTCGGTACACTAGCTATAACGATATTTACTGTAGGTACACACACCGACTATATATAAAACTATGTTGGTGTGGGCTTTCAGTCTAACCGGACGTAGCTGAATATCAGTATTTCACATGGAGTGACTGCATGCCTATCTGACCTACTCAGTAACTGTGGTATTATAATATTAACTCCTTTTTTTTATTTTTCGGATGGGAAATCATCTAATGACTCCTCCCGCTCTGGGCGGAGCAAGAGGGAGTGTCAGACTTTTACTAACTAAAACCCATCCATGTTCCTTCATCGCCCTTTGTGTTCCGGGGTCACGGTATCTCTTTCGAACAGTCCCGCAACCCCGGCAGGCATCGGTCCTAACGAACCCCTTCCTTTTGCTGACTCTCTTTGAGGCGCGCGTGGAATACGAACGCGCCGTCGACACGGCCTGTCGTCATGAGACGGACGGATGGCGAGCTAGCCCATGGCCCACCGTCCACAGGCCCGCGCCTACGGTGGCCGGGGGCCACGTGGTGGCCCCCGACGCCCGGGGCGTCTCCCGCGGCGGCCGGGACGCAGTGAGGTTCTCTCCCTCTCACGTTCCGCCACCTCCTTCTCTAGCATTACTGCTTCGCAGAAGGAGGTGGTAATATTTAGGTTTATTTAACAAAATTCAACATATTGATACTCGTACAATGGCACAACCAATTCTGACAACTCAGTTTCTTCTTTAAAATAGGACGTTCAATAACCAAGGAGTTAATATTATGACCGGAGGACACGGTGGAGCACACAGTGGAGGTGTGCCCCGCGTGGGCGGAGCACCGCCGTGTCCTCGAAGCGATGATTGGCGGCGGCGACCTCTCGCGTCCGGCCCTGGTGCAAGCCATGGTCCGGAGTAGGTACGAGTATCAATATGTTGAATTTTGTTAAATAAACCTAAATGTTACGGGTATATTCTTTACTACAATGTATTTAACAAAATGGAAAAATATCTACGACCAGAACGTTTCGACGGAGACCCGTCATTAAGCCAAGATCTGTCCCCTCAGTGGACACATTGGAAAAACACATTTGAAAATTTTCTGACAGCTATAACTACGGACGAGAAAACTATTGCAAAAGAGACTAAATTCCAATTACTAACTAATCATCTGTTCTCTACAACTTTTATGCGCATACAGGATTGCACTGATTACGATACTGCTATAAAGAGACTGGATGGACTATTTCTGAAGCCACCTAACGAAATATATTCCAGGCAGAAATTAGCAAAACGAGCGCAACAACCAGGTGAGTCCATCGACCAATATCTACAAGCCTTGAAACTGCTCTCAAAAGGATGCAATTTCAAACAAGTAACAGCTTAACAAAACGAAAGTGATTTTATTAGAGACGCTTTCATAGGGTAACTTAGCCGGTTTTCGGCCACTTAAGCGAACGTATGACTTTGTGACGATTTCCCTCCATGATATTAAAGTCGCAGACTAGTTTCTAAAATATTTTTGAATTCGAAATATAATGAAGTTTTAATATTTGTAGACCTTTTACTCGTGAACGTCACATTAAAATTACTAAAAATTAAAATCTCTGAAAATAGCGATTTCGCCTGTTTTCGGCCACCTGTTTTAGTTTCCGGCCATTATTTTGCTACTTCTCGGCCACTAATCTGCTATTTGATATCATATCTAAAAATGATCTCTATTTGCTATGTAGTAGGTTCTATAATGGATTAAAAGCAAAAAATACGTATGAATCAACGATTTTAATTAAAATCTTTAATAATTTTCGGCCACCTGCTTTTTGACTGGCCGAGAAATAAGATTTTTTTAACTGATTTTCGACCATTACTTCAAACACGGCCGAAAACCAAATTTTTATTGATTAGTTTTCGGCCGTTGATCAACTTGCTTAATTTTCTAACTAGCTCATAAAACAAATTTTGGGGAAGTCCCTTTATGTCTGTATTGTTCGTCTGAGTAAAGATTTCCATTCAATTAGTTGATTTATTATCGTCAGCTTTTACTGGCCGAGAATCAGTTAGCAAATTATTAATTTTCGGACACATCGATTAGCTTAGGCCGAAAGGTAAATATTAAAATTCCAATTTTCGGCCGTCAAATATTCAATATCTATAAAGTGTTTTACCACATAATTAGCTCAAAACATGCGGCCGAAATCTAACTACACAAATGAGAAGCGGTTCTACTTTGTGCAAAATTACTTCTTTTCAAAGAATTCCTAATTTAATAATCAAAAGAATCAATTAAATGTAAACGGTCTTCTTTTAGTTTTCGGCCGGCCGGCCGAGAAGTAAATAGTTCCCCAAATCATTTTCTAGTTTCCCGGCCATCAAATTTAAATGTAAAAAACATAAAGTTTCTTCCATTTTAATTAAAAATAACACTAACTAAACTTATCTCCAGTACACAGAACGACAAATATATTTATAAAATCGATAAACAACTTTGTAACTTACCTTGCAAAAATTATGCGCGCACTATTTTTTTCACTAATTTCGACACACGCGTGCACTGCAAGACTTTCGGAGGGTCACTGACGACACAGTGGGATCATTAAAATTCAAAAGTTGTAGGGTTTATACCAATACATTAAGTAGCCGTTGTTTTTTTTAAATGGGTAGGGTAAAGTGTCCTTATTTTATTAATAAAATAACGTACTGTCCGAAAACCAGAGGTGGCCGGCAAACCGGCTAAGCTACCCTATCCGTACTTTGGTCGTCCATAGTACGTCAAAGACTCTTGGCACACTCACATTAGACGACGCATTCAAGCAGGCCCGCGCTCTAGAGATGGCGCAAATACACAGTGATGATTATCAGAAATCGAGTATTAGTACCTTTGTCAATGCGGTCCCCAATAACAATCAGAGAACTCATCTCCAAGAATTATGCTATTTCTGTGGAAACAAGAGACATGCCCGGCAAAATTGTCCGCCTGCTGGTACAATCTGCCTCAAATGTGAAAAAAGAGGGCATTTTGCTAAAGTGTGCAAAAGTGCAGTGACTGCGCCACCACAACGGAATGCTTTTATTAATGCTATAGATGAACCGAACAAACACATGGAAAATGGAGAGTCGCAGAAATTATTATCATGTATGCCGCTACAACTCATCTCGATAAAGCTATGATTCCGATTAAAATAAACAGATTATTTGTAGCCAGAGCATTGATTGATACAGGGAGTACTGCTAGTTTTATAGACAGCCGACTAGTTTGTCAATACAATATACAAGAGCTCATGCTACCAACATGTCAGTATGGCAGCTTAAAATCTAAAAACAAAGGTAGATGCACTGTGTTCCGTCAATATCGATCTGCAAGGTCATTGTTTTCAAGTGAACTTATTAATAAAGGAAAACTTATTATGGATGTCATAATCGGCCATGATATTCTCAAGAAACATAATACATTAGAAATGCATTTCGGCGGATCTGGAGCTCCATTGAAAATTCTTTCCAAATTATAAAATGTCAATCATCTGGAGATGACAAGAGCCAGGTGGTGGAATTTTCAGTCTACGTCTGGTGCTGAAAGGCATCACAAGTCTTGAATGTTATGAGAGGCCCTAGGTTATTTCTTAATAATAAATTCTTATAACTCGTCCCCTTAACTATTTCTTTTAACAGTGCTCCCCTCCAGACTGAAAGTTAGGTAGGTGAGTGCTCAGTGTGACCTTACAGTTTTCTGGCTCCTACCAGGAAAATGTAACGTTACAGGCTATAGTCGAATGTCTTCGAAAATGGAGACAATTCCTCATCGGACGAGAGTTCAAACTGATAACTGACCAAAAATCGGTCGCATTTATGTTCAATCAGCAGCATGCGTCAAGAATTAAAAATGACAAAATACAACGTTGGCGATTAGAACTTTCTGAATACAATTTTGACATAGTTTATCGCCCTGGAAAGGAGAATATAGCAGCTGATGCTTTATCAAGAGCCAATGCACCATTAATAGCCTCTGTACATAGTTCAGAAAATGCACTCAAAGAACTGCATAAAACCTTGTGTCATCCTGGAGTAACAAGAATGCTCCGTTGGGTTCGAAGCAAAAATTTACCTTTCTCCACTGAAGAGATAAAACGTATTACTGCGAATTGTTCCATTTGTGCAGAAGTAAAGCCTCGTTTCCAACAAAACATGGGAAAACTAATTCAAGCGTTGGCCCCATTCGAAAGAATATCGATAGATTTTAAAGGTCCACTTCCCTCAGATGGTACTGGGAACAATCGATATATCCTTACGATTGTGGATGAATATTCCCGATTCCCATTTGCATATCCCTGCCCAGACTTGAGTACAAACACGGTAATTAATCATCATCATTTCAGCCGAAAAACGTCCACTGCTGGACATAGGCCTCCCCCAAGTGTCGCCACATTGACCGGTCCCATGCGACTCGTATCCAGCGGATTCCCGCAACCTTCACCACCTAGTGGGAGGCCTATCAACGCAACGTCTTCCGGTTCGCGGTCGCCACTTCAGAACTTTTCGGCCCCATCGGTCATTCGTTCTGCGAGCAATGTGCCCTGCCCACTGCCATAATCGCGGTAATCCTGAAATCTGGCAACCTGCTCTATTTCTGTGGGAGGGTGACCGGTAGTCCCGGGGTGGTGTTGGGTTTATCGTTCCCAAGTCCCTCGTGAACAACGTGGTGAAGATCGAGAGTGTGTCGACCAGGGTGGCTTACCTTATACTCAGAATATCCTCAAGATATTCACTGAAGGTCATACAGGTCTACGCCTCGACCTCGGCACACCCCGACGACGAAGTGGAGACCATGTATGAGGATATTTCTAAAGCCATGCATGGTTCCAAAACTCAATTCACCGTTGTCATGGGGGACTTCAACGCGAAACTGGGCAAACGAGACGGGGATGAGCTGCAGGTGGGGCAATTTGGAGTTAAACGCCGGGGCCACCAACTGGCTAGTTTTATGGAGAAGGAGGGCTTTTATATGATGAACTCCTTCTTCAGAAAGCGTGAGCACAGGAAGTAGACCTGGCAGAGACCCGATGGTGCAACTAGAAATGAGATTGACTTCATCATGTCAACCAAGAAGCAAATGTTCAATGATGACTCGGTGATCAATTCGGTGAAAACCGGGAGCGATCACCGCATGGTAAGAGGCACATTGAACATCAATATCAAGCTTGAAAGGTATCGACTGATGAAGTCTACGCTCCGTCCAGCACAGATCCAAATCCAAAACCCCGAGAGCTTTCAGCTTCAACTCCAGAACCGTTTCGAATGCCTAGGAAGCTCAGTGGACGAATATAACGATGGGTTCGTGGAAACTGTCCAGACGACCGGGTCTAAAGTTCTTCAAGGCACGTCGTACAGATCAGAACAAAAGACTCTCCGATCACACTCTAAAGCTCATGAAGGAGCTAGCGAGGAGATGATCCTGCAGTCTTCAGACGAGGCGTGTAAATACCGGCAGCTCAATAGACGGATCTCTAAATCCTTGAAGAGCGACCTCCGCCGCTTTAATACCGAGCGTATTAAATACGCGATTGAGCGGAATTAAGGCTCCAAGGTATTTGCAAGAGATCTGGCTATTGGGCAAAGCTAGCTCACGAAACTGAAGACCGACGATGGTAGGATCTTATCCGCCAAACCGGAGCTTCTGAGGGAGACCGAGAGCTTCTATGGACAGTTGTACACGTCAACCTACTGGTTTACTAACCCGTCGTAGATCTAGCAAACGACCCAATAGCTAGACTGACCCGACACTCTAACGAAGACATCCCGGACGTCAGCCTGTACGAGATTAGGATGGCTCTGAATCAGCTCAAAAACAACAAGGCACAGGGTGATGACGGAATTACGGCCGAACTCCTGAAGGCGGGTGGAAAACCGGTACTTAAGTCTCCACAACTAGAAATACTCAATAATATAATATTATCTATTTACCGTTCCCCTTTTTTTTCGGATGGGAAATCATCAAATGACTTCTCCCGCTCTGGGCGGAGCAGGAGGGAGTGTCAGACTTTTACTGACTAAAACCCATCCATGTTCCTTCATCGCCCTTTGTGTTCCGGGGTCACGGTATCTCTTTCGAACAGTCCCGCAACCCCGGCAGGCATCGGTCCTTGCGGACCCCTTCCTATTGCTGACTCTCTTTGAGGCGCGCGTGGAACACGAACGCGCCGTCGACACGGCCTGTCGTCATGAGACGGACGGACGGCGAGCTAGCCCATAGCCCACCGTCCACAGGCCCGCGCCTACGTTGGCCCCCGACGCCCGGGGCGTCTCCCGCGGTGGCCGGGACGCTGTGAGGTTCTCTCCCTCTCACGTTCCGCCGGAGGTGACGGCGTCCCATTCCGTCTCGCTCCGGACCATGGCTTGCACCAGGGCCGGACGCGAGAGGTCGCCGCCGCCAATCGCCGCTTCGAGGACACGGCGGTGCTCCGCCCACGCGGGGCACACCTCCACTGTGTGCTCCACCGTGTCCTCCGGTCGATCCTCGCAGTGGAAACACCCGGGCGTTTCCGAGATCCTCAACTGGTCAGTCGATGCCTACATGGCTAAACGTCCCAGGAAAAGTATTAATGCGAAACCATAATCGAACTAGTAAATATGATCCATTGGTTGAAGAAGTAGAGACTCTGGGAAGTAATCCTCAACATTCTCGTGTGCGTTTGAGCAGTGGTAGAGAAGTTGTCGTATCTAATCGACACTTAGCTCCTGCTGGGGAATATTCTTTAGAACAGGATGGAGCTGATTCCAATGATGACGACGAGTAAATCGATGCAGTTGATAGCGATGAGCGTGAGACAGACGGCCAGCGAGATTCCCAGAATGAGATGGTCCAGCCACAGAACATCATGACAGAGACTCTGCGTCGTTCTGAAAGAGTACAACGTCGTCCTGCTCATCTAGCTGACTACGTAAGATAATAAATAAGCCCAGGAGATTGTGGTATTATAATATTAACTCCTTGGTTATTGAACGTCCTATTTTAAAGAAGAAACTGAGTTGTCAGGATTGGTTGTGTCATTGTATCAATATGTTGAATTTTGTTAAATAAAACCTAAAAAATGCTAACCTATAAAATGCTATTTCAATATTTGCTGTATAATATATTGTTAAAAATGAATCCTATTAAAATTTGAACAATTAAACATAAAGCCAATAATGATGTAACTAAGTGTTACTAGGTTTATTAGCACAATGTAAAAATACAGATTCCAAAATGTGAAAAATATTCTATCCAAATACTTTTCCGATAGAGGTTTTTTATAAGTCGGTATTTAATATTTAGGTAAAATATTAAAAACGCGTGTGGGCCGGAGCGAACGAAATGGAAAACTTTCTGTTATTATTGTTTTAATTTACATGATGGGAGTAGAAAGTATTATAATTTCGTGTTGTTGGTTTATTTTGGATCGCGTAGGATTAATATGAATTAGTATGCTGAAATAACTTCGGTATGGAAAAGTATGATATTATTTCTCGATCTTCTTGATTATTCCATTATTATTAGGTATTTGTCTAAAATCATAAATTCACCCACTGACAAACAGAAATGACATTTAGCGCAACAGGTCTTCAATGCTTCAATGTGACAAAAATTTATCCTCTAAACGTGTCAAGCAAGAGATTTTGGTAGTTTGTAAGACAGTTCATTTTAGCCATTGATTTTAACCGATGAATCCCCATCAGGCGCACGGCTTGTGTTAGTCTTAATGAATAAAACGTATAATAAGTCACATGCCTCGTTACATTCTAGATCACAGGTACTAAAAGCAAAATGAGTGTTAAAAGCAAAGTGAGTGACTACTACATTAAAAAAGAAATCGAAGAGATATTTCTTTTGATAGTAACCTAACGTTACTGCAATGAACTTCTGTGAAGGTACCGAAGGTACGGTCAAGTCCAGCGGACATCGGACTTTGACAGAAATATCAGTACCTACCTACATTATCTGTCAAAACCTGTTTCGTCGGTTTGACCGCACCTTGGAACAAGCGGCCATCGCTTTCAAGTTATTTTGCTTATTATTTTTCATCTTCATTATTGCTATATATCACTGTTTTATTAAAGAATAAGAAATAAAATGTTGTTTAAAGAAATGTATATTTGAGAAGTCAAAACTAGAAGAAGAAAAATAACAACCCATAGCAACGTAAATAAAGCAACTGCATGCGCTCTATTCTAGAAGTGCTTCCTTAACATGCCCTCTTCTTCAAGCAGAACTCTTCACAGAGCCTTACCAGTCTCGGTTTATAAACAGGCTTCGTAAAAATGTCAGCAAGTTGTTCTGCAGTCGGTACTTGCTCTATGGTTATATCCTTCTCGGATACACACTGTCGCACATAGAAGTGTTTCAGTTTTATATGTTTAGTCTTGCGGTGCTGCTCGTATGGAGGGTTACTCTCTCTAGGGAGACTCATTATCGATTCGCAAAGTAGGCGTATCTAGATTGGTTTTTAGATCTTGGAACAATCTCCTCAACCAAACCATTTCACGACTAGCCTCACTGGCTGCAACTATCTCCGCTTCTGTGGATGATAGGGAAACCATGGATTGCTTCGAACTATTTATCTTTTTCAGAGCTTCGCAAGACGTCTTGATATGTAGTCGGTTCAGGAATAGATACAGCTTCGCTAGCAAACTGCTCAAACCTTTGTGGACGTCTGATCTGGCTTCGATCACGCAGTTGTCGTGTCATAGGTACCATATTTACAGGTTCATCATTTACTGGCTCATCTTCCTCTAAGGACTCATAACTTTCTTCGACGCTTTCATTCGCTTCTGAAGGTGGACGAGAGTGACTCTCTTCGTAAACAGTTTTAGAATCTGTAAGAGGCATTGGCAGCTCGTAGGTGTTTATTTTAGGTTCAAGTATTGCAGAAGTTGTGTCAATCTTAGTTTTCTCAAGTGAAGGTAACTCATCAAACACAACATCTCGAGATCTGATCAGTTTCAATCCCTTTACATTGAAAATTCGATATCCTTCATCACCGTCGTACCCAATATGAATGCCTTTCTCAGCTTTTCTGCCAACCTTACTTTCTCTCTTTTGTTTTGGGACATGCACATAGCAATCGCTTCCAATGATTTTCAAATGATTAATCTTGGGCTTCTTGCCGTACCAGAGCTCATGCGGTGACTTTTCTTCTATAGGAGTAGGTCCCGTTCTGTTTAATATGTAAACAGAGGCTTTGGCTATCTCTGCCCATAAACCCTCTGGTATCTTTTCATGAGCGTGCATTAGTGCTCTTGTCATCTCCACGATTGTACGGTTCTCTCTTTCTGAGGATCCGTTTTGTTCGGGAGTGTATGGCATCGTAAATCTTTGTTTTATGCCATATTTTCTCAAAGTCTTACGTATCTGTTTGTTATAAAACTCCCCTCCATTATCGCTTAGCATCTCCATCACGACGTGTCCGGAAGTTTTTGCTTCTGCTAGAAAGTCCTTTAAGCGAGCGTGAACTTCAGACTTCTGTCTCAGGAAGTAGATCCATCGATATTTTGAGAAAGAGTCTTTGAACAAAACATAATATCTGAATTTAGAGATTGAGTAAGGGAATGGACCACATACGTCTGTACTGATTAGCTCTCCAGGTTTGTTTGCTCTTGGTCTCTCTCCAAACTTCTGCCTATGGCTCTTGCCGAAGACGCAGCCTTCACAGATATCAGCAGAACTTGAGTCCAGCTTCACTCCAAGCTCCCTTTGTATCAGTTTTGCTACATGTCTCTTGTTCTGATGTCCAAGGCGTTCATGGTAGAGTTGAAGATTCTGTGACGTCGTTAGTTGGTTTATCTCAAGCTCGGGCATCAGTACTTTTACTTTAAGTTTGTACAGACCACCATACTTGTCGCGATTCCCGACTAAAATGACTATGTCATCGTTCTTCACATAACATGACTGAGCAGTTGACTGAAAGATGCTATTCTTTAGCGTATCTTGTGCAGCTAGCACAGAAAATAGATTCCGTTCAATGCTTGGAACATACCATACGTTTGTTAAGACCAGTAATTCTTTGTGGTCGTTTATATCAGCTTCAAGTTGAATAGAGCCTTTTCCTATGGCTTCAATCACCTCTCCATTGGCTGTCATAACTGTATGAGGCTCGTCAAAAACTTCGAAGGTGCGAAATACATCTCTTCTATTAGTGACGTGGCTTGTCGCGCCATTGTCCACATACCACAAGTCTTTATCTGTTTTCTTACTATCGCAGGCTAGAGTAAGGCCTGTCAGCATCTCAATATTTGAAGATTGCTTTGGAGGTTTTGGAGGTCTACCGTCCGCAATCCACTTCTTGCAAGATGTGACTTTGTGAAAGCCTTCTCCACAGTAATTGCATTTCTTCCATTTCTTTTTGCTAATCCCTTGTTTTTCGTAGCGCTTCTCTCCTCTTAACATAAGAAGTCCATTGCTACTTCCGCTTTCTTCTAAATTCTTCTGATCTAAAGACCTCTCAAAAGCACATACTTGTGTCGTCAGGTTTTCTATATTTTTGTCACTCTTATTCATCAACAGCCAGCTCGACTTAAAGTTGAAATATTGCTCAGGAAGTGTATCCAATATTTTAAATATCAATAAAATTTCTGGTAGATCATTTACTTCAATCTCATTGTTCAAGTCATACCAAACAGTCTTGAAAGTCGAAATATGCGTGGCCATATCATGTTCCTCGCTTTTCTGATAGCGGAAGAACCTCATGCAGAGATCGTAACTCCTGTCTTCCTTTGCTCCATCATAAAGCCTATGAAGCTCTTTGCACATCTCACATGACGTTTCAGATCGCATTACCTTTTGTAAAGTTTCTTCAGTCATATTCGTAGTAAGAATTACAAGTGCTTGACTGTCACATTTTTGAAACATTTCCATTTCATTCTTAAACTTTTGTAATTCTTCAGTTTTAGCCGTTTGTCCTGGATCTTTCGGCTTAATTAACTTGCCTTCAATTGCTTCTAGCGTACCTGGAGTACTCTTCAGTAGTAATTTCACCTTGTATCTCCATGTTTGCCAGTTAGTGATACCATCGAGTCGACCAATTTCGATTTTTACGCCGGACGATTGCATATTTGAGAACCCGTTGGTTTTTCACTATTGCAACTAAACAATGTTAATTGTTAACGCTCTGCTACCATATTAAAGAATAAGAAATAAAATGTTGTTTAAAGAAATGTATATTTGAGAAGTCAAAACTAGAAGAAGAAAAATAACAACCCATAGCAACGTAAATAAAGCAACTGGATGCGCTCTATTCTAGAAGTGCTTCCTTAACATGTTTGCCCAGTCATACTCGCGCACCAGTTACGATTATGTACACTTATGTGACCTTGCTGAAGACCCTCACCAATAAGGTCAGTGTATGTCCCTCCCGGTACTGATTGCCAGCAGTATCTGCCATGTAATTAGAGTGTCGTCAGCGGCCAGCCGTCAGCGGTAGTCACGCTCAGTGATCCCTCGAGTGTCACGCTCCGTGAACACTGGAGTGTCACTCCAGCCACTACGCAGTACACAGTGATAGACGACACTTGAACATACAACTAGGTACTGATTTAAATTGAAGAAACACTTCACGAATATGCTGATCACTTTTGGAGTTCGTCAGGTACTGTTACCTACGATCGATCCAGGGTCGAATGGGACCATTGGCCGCGTGAGGCTTGCCGCGACGTCTTCTGACCGCGTCAGGGCTCACTATAGTGGCTAATTCGGTCCACAGCTCAAGGGTATACGGCAGACGTTGCATAGTAAAATAAATCAGTCCTCAGTTTCATCACCCATCACGGATCTTATTAGGTAGGTAGGCAAGTAGGCAGTTCCTATCTGCAAAGCACGCGCCTGCCGTTCGGCGAATTGTATGAGGCACAGGCGAAATTATATGGCTAAGTAGGTAGGTACACCCTTTCAAGGTACTTTCCATGAAACATTGACCTTTAAAACTTCACTATCTATTAGCATTCACTCTCCAAGGTCGGTACAAAAAACAAGGTATAAAAATCTTTAATGAAATCACTGGAAATACTTTAATTAGGTCCTACCTTCAGCCACGTAAGGCTGCAGCGTAGGAAAATGTAATGAATTGGCAAATTTCTGGGAAACTAGGTAACGAGGAAGGCTCGCAGGATGCTCTCTAGGAATTTAGAAATATTCGTGTTTAAGGTTACAGGGAGACCTCGCTAGTGGTGCCGTGGAACTAGTTACCTGATTTCAAGAAGAATGGGCGGACCTGTATTACTGTCGAGCTCTTTTTGATTTAAGGTTCCGTGCCCAATGTGACAACGCGGCCACACTAAGTACGGACCATCGGTTACAGGGTTGTATCATTTTACCCGACTGCACGATAACAAATATAGGGTTATGTTTTTCACGCGTAAAAGAAAAGAAATGAACGGAAAGTGGAATATGAAAAGTCGATTTAGTAAAAATTTGTATGGCAGCCCATGTTCCCTCTGGGCTTCTTCCTTGTGGAGGAATCGATAATCCCAATGTTTTGAGGTTATATGTTAAATATTCAATTTACTATTTAAATGGGCCGTCACAAAAAAATAATAAAGCAATAAAAAATCGATATAAAGATTTAGTGACGAGACTGAAAGTCTCGTCACTAAATCTTTATTCATTAACGGTTTCTCTCAGGTCCTCAGTTATGGAGATTACGTTGGCCGAACGTCCTGATGTTCCGGGAACCAAAATTCATTTTACTTTTAACCGGTGGCATTACGAGTAAAAGTAAAGCGTTGGTTGTTTGTCACCAAATCGTCACTAACTCTTTATTCAGTAACAGTTTCTTTAAGGTCCTCAGTTATGGAGATGCAGGGTGGCCGAACGTTCTGATATGAGGTCGTTCGGTCATAAAGAAATGCTCCTAACTTTCGAACTGTTCTATCACAAATTCTTTGTCTGGCATCTTTGTGCGTCACATAATCGTCACTAAAAACTGGAGTAGCAGCCAGCTCCCTATCTCGACTGGCCGAACGTTCTGATGTACATCTTAATACCGCTTGTAACTCTGGGAAGAGAATCGTGAAATAAAATACAGGCTCAGACAAGCTCAGCCGTAGTTGCTCATATTTATTATTTGTGCTTAATTCGAACTGCATTTATTATAGATACTGTTCAACATGTTATATAATAGGTAGATTTAAATAAACTTAAACTATTTTAGCTTTTCAAAACTGTTTGTGGTTCTTACCGAGAGGTATGAACCACGTATTACATACTCGTACCGTACAGACACGTCCCACAGAATAAGAAACGCGATTAGTCGGCGCGACTCGCGACAAATAACCACTTACTGCACAAAGAGCACACGTGTCGCTCGTTGCCGTTTTACATAATCTCAGGACACGAGTGAACATACATTGTGCTGCGGTTTAGCATGCATAGGTAGTGTGACACGTTTGGTAACAGAGTGGTTTAGATAAAGGATTTTCTTTAAATTCAACAACTACTCTATGCCGTTGGACAGACTGTGTTGGGTTTTCAGTAAACATTTAATATTTTTATAACCTAAATACATAAGTATGTAATTTTAAACTTGAATTATATGCAAAGAAATTACTCAAATGCGTATTTTATATGATAAAACGTCTAGCTTGGGGACACGATCACAAAAGCGAGGAACAAACGTTCATCCAGCTCAGGGCGTAAAATCGTAGGTACTGCTCGTCACGGATAATATGGCCGCGACGTAGATTGAAAGCAAGTTCGGTGGTGATTTAGCAACTACCCTCAATTCGATGATAAGAATCGAACAGATGTTTCGCATGTGCTGAGCGCTCCGTGGCGGCCAATTTTTTATTTATTACCTAACATAGGTGTAAAAGTTCTAAATATAAAGTTCTGAGATCTCTATAATTTGCCATCAACGACGTACACATATTGATACAAAATTAATACTTTTTTTTATGGTGTTAATAGCTGTCTACCATCAATTTAGTGTTGCCCAAATGCAAGACCAAAACGAGACCTTAGCCAGTCTTGGTCTTGCGTCAATACACCTGGCCTTGGTATTGCGCTCTCAGTCTTGGTCTTGGTCTTGGTCTTGCAGCAAGAGTCTCGCAAGTCTTGCGAGACTACTACTTAGAAGTCTATTGCTATATAATTAACAAGTTAGTTTAGATCTTAGAATAACGTAACAGAGTAGGTATATGTTGAGCTTAAATTGAAACTTGACAATAATTTAAAAAAATTACGCAATTTAGTACCTTAGCGTAATTACTAACTCTATGTAGGTACCTTTAATAATTTTCTGTACGTGTATTGGCTATCCTAAACTCTTCACAAACAGCTAGCGGTTATAATAATTATCACATATACTTTTCATCTTCATCTGGACTTGATACTTCTAACTAATAAAATTTGTCGTCAGCTACTTTTAATTAGGTACCAGCACAAACATCTAAAACAAATCAATTTTTTTATGTATCTTCTATACCGTACCTAGCTCATTCAATTTATACCTACTGCTGAGACATCTTCAAGGTCATTTAATTTAATCCTCTTGTGCCAACCCTACCAAAATAGGCAGGTAACAATTTTGTGTGCTTCTGTCCATACTCTGTGGCGGCGAATGCGGCGCTCAAACAGTGTCAAATGCTGTGATACACTTGTTGCACAGTCTTTGATACACCGCGGCGTCTTTGTCGGTAAATTATCAAATAAGTAGGTACGTAATACACTTACTGACCAACGGTTTATTCGCGAAACAAATCAAAGTCAAATTTTCCCAATCAACCTTAATGCTTTAGCGATAAATTTGAAAATCTGTTTAAGAAATTTGGCAGATTGTAGTAGCTTGATGTGCTGGCGTCTGTACCATAACATCGGCTGGCGTCTGTACCATAACATCGGCTGGCGTCTGTACCATAACATCGGCTGGCGTCTGTACCATAACATCGGCTGGCGTCTGTACCATAACATCGGCTGGCGTCTGTACCATAACATCGGCTGGCGTCTGTACCATAACATCGGCTGGCGTCTGTACCATAACATCGGCTGGCGTCTGTACCATAACATCGGCTGGCGTCTGTACCATAACATCGGCTGGCTTAAAAACTGCTACTAGTACTAGACCTACTCGAGTCGCTGTTAGTTTTAAATTTTGCTGAATAGTAGAATAATTAATATAAACTTTGAAAAATAAGTAAGTACTTACATAATGTTTACCAACCGCTACTAACGTTAGATCTGCACATTAGACCTATACAAACATAATTATAATACTATACGTAGTTAGACCTACAAGGTATGAAATGAACTTTGCTAGAAATGTTATGATAACCACTCGCAAGTGTCTGGTATGGAAATCGATACCAGCGCCTATATACGCTCTTGACAGTGTCTGGTATTATTTTAGAACCAAGCGCGGTTCAAAAAATGTTTAAAATATCGATTAAGTAGTCGTGCGTTCTCTATAATTTGATCCTCTACGTTCCCTTTCGAGAGTACATTTTTATCACATGGGAACATATTTGTAAGTAACACGCTGCCTACTTAATAAATAGTCGAAATATATAATAATCAATAGGTACAATACTTTTTAGTGTTATGACGATACAGTTTTGATACTGGGGAACGTCTATCAAAATCGGGAATGAAACCAAATACCTACTATAACGCCCAAATCTCAGTTTGCCTTAACTGCGAGACGCAAGAATCTTGTAGGCTTAGTCTTGTTCTTGCTCAAGTCTTGCAGGGTGCAGTCTTGGTCTTGGTCTTGCAAAAATGCAAGAACAAGACCAAGAAGACTGCAAGACCAAGACCGATTTTGGGCAACACTACATCATATACCTTAGCAATATTTCTTATTGTAGTTAAACTCTTACAAATTGAAGAACATGTACCTACTGCTATATGAGATATGATACTTTTTATTCCGGTAATACTTTCCGTGGGATAACTTGGCTCGTGGCTAAATAATAACAGCCGCTCGGGTTGATCTTCAGGTGAAGCCGCGCTTGCTTAGGTTGTTCCGGGGATGGGTAACCACTCATTTCATTCCGAGTTTCCACCGTGCCTCGGAAAGCACGTCACTTGTTGATCTTTGTCAGTCGTTACAGGTAGTCCAGTGGCCCGAAAGTCTGACAGCCAATCTTTCCTTGTTATGTGGCTTGTATTGTATTCTACTAACTAGGTTGTGAAGGTCAGATAAGCAGTCGGCCATGTAAAATACTTGTAATTAGCTGCATCCGATTCAGTGGAAGCCGACCCCCACATAGTTGGGAGGCTAGGCTAACTACCTACAGTAGTTTCACCAAAATGCTATAATGATTATTTATGGCTTGAATGACAGTAAATTTAATCAGTAGGTATTGAAACAAGATGGACAGACAACGAAGCCCCTTAAATGCATTTTACAAAATAATCGTGTAGTACAATAATAAACATATAGGTTTTCCTGTAATCTACAAGCAATGAACTATATTTTGTAATTTTTTCAAAATTTTAGGCTCAGTAGTTTCGGAGATCAGGGGGGAGGAATGGTCAATTTTCTTCTTCTTTCATGAATAAAATCAAAACTGTTTATTTTACAATAATAACAAAACTATATATGAGATCCTCATAACGAGCCCGTTCATTTGATATTATGACACAGTAAGGTTAAACTTTTTTTTTTAATTTTCTAATTTGTCCCCCGAAAATGACCCTTATTTAAAAAAAAAAACAAGTACTTTGCATATCTGTGTTTGGGTCATTCGATTACACCATCGTACCAAATTTCACCTGATTTGGTCGAGTAGATTCGGAACACATTGGCTGTGACAGACAGACGTACAGTCGCACGAGTGATCCTACAGGGTTCCGTTTTTTTTAATTTTTTGTACGGAACCCTAAAAACGATTAACTTCGTTTGGTCGGCGACGTATTGCGCTCGAGTCGAGGTGTCGTGTGGCCATCCGCGAAAACGCCGATACACACGACACCCTACGGCCACAATTCCTACTTCATAAAAGTCTCGAGATGTTGTGTCGGGAGTTCGGGACCCTCACTACAAGACTTGAATTGAAATTGTAATTTGGTTACGCGCCAATAACGTGCAGTTCTATAGCTCGGGGGCAGTCACCTGCTACTGTGTCACGATGTGCATGTTCCAGCACTCTGTGTACTTTCTAAAAGAGGGGCGTTATGAGTGTAACGTGTGTCTCGTTCGATAGCGAGGATCGATGTTGATGCGTTTTGTTTAAAAGCTGCATTTGTCTAGCAGTGTAGGGTTCAAATAAAACGACTGCGCTCAATAAATAATACAAGTATATAGTAATTTTACAGAATAGTCGCACTCGATACATAACGATAGTCAAGTACATTCATCAGTTGAGTCTTACATTAATACATAATATACATAAGTATACGTATATAAACACACATCTATGTACTACATATTACAGTACTCGTTCATTAACATACAGCTTGGAAAAAGTACGGCTTTGTCGAGCAATTTTAGGTCTATGTACAGTTGTGGACGAAGATATGTATAAAACTTTTTAAGTATTACTTGGTAAGGTGGACTTTGACCGACTGTACTGTGTGTATCCGAATATTACAAGAAGAGGGACACAGTTATGTATGGCAGTCTACAAAGCTGACATTTTTTAAACTCGAAGTGACATATGAACGAGCGGATGATGGAACTCATTGTGCCCATCTTCGTGTAATTAGTAGTACATAGATGTAGATCTTTACAAACATTTAGAATAAAATAAAATCCAGTCTCTTGCAGGTGGGAACTAAGCTGACGATACTCGCGGGGACACAACGTTGTTCCAGCAACATGTCTTAGGGTTAAGTCAGGCGCAGCACAGACTACATTGGTCGGTGTTTACATTTGTTATTCTTATTTATGTCGCCCATGTTTACGTAATTGCACTTTGTTGTGTCGTGGCAAAAGTCGTTATTTATTGAAATGATTTTCCGGAGAAAATCTTCTGTACAAGTAGTATTATGTGTCGTACAAGTACAGAAGGTGTGGGTTAACATTAAACGCGATGAATTTAAACACTTGGAACAAGTTATTGGTGTCGATTCTGTTGTGCACAAACTAAACTTAATTTAAGCTATTGCTATCTTTTCCTCTCATAAAACAAGAAAGAGACGGACGTAATTTAGAGCTGTCAAATTTAGCTGGGACTAATATTTCTATACAAATGAAGAATGCACGTAAAAACATGTCGACTAAAAACACGGTGAAGCGCCAAGCATAAACTAGTTTGACATCTGTAACTTAGTTCATGGCTATAGCCGTCCTTTTCTCTCACTGTCTTTTAGTAAAAGATAGCAATAGCCTAAATTAAGTTAAGTTTGTGCACAACAGAATCGACACCATTGTTAAAAATAGCTAACTCGGCTCACCTCCCATAATGTTAGTAAACTTGAGCACTATAACTGAAACAAGTCAACTATCGTTAACAACGCCCGCACACAACAAATATCTCTTAAACAAATGTAAAATCAGTCTAACTAGTTTCACTTAAATATAATGATGACAGCACTATACATACAAACCAAACCTTGGAACCAACATTGGACAAACATTTTTAATAGGCTGGTAGGTGGTAGTCATCCGGGGTTGCGGGACTGTTCGAAAGAGATACCGTGGCCCCGGAACACAAAGGGCGATGAAGGAACATGGATGGGTTTTAGTCAGTAAAAGTTTGACACACCCTCCTGCTCCGCCCAGAGCGGGAGGAGTCATTTGATGATTTCCCATCCGAAAAAAAAGGTGGTAGTCTTGCCGAGGGGTATTGTATTACTTGGTTGGACTACTTACTTATTACATACTTAGTTGGACAAGGCTAGGCAGATGAAACGTTGTCAACAGTGTTGGCGTCAAATATTAGACGAATCTCTTTGCACCAACATTGTTTTAGTCTTACTACCAATATTGGTGGTGTTGGCTCCAATGTTTAGTGCACACATCTCGATATTGGCGGAAGTGTAAATAGTTCGGAACTATTCGGAAGTACATTATAATATGACTACTGAGGAAGTTCGACGCGCCCACAGACAACGGGAACCAGGTTTTTTTTTATTAGCATTTTTTTTGTTATTCAAGTTTAATTATGTGTACAATCAAAGTCAATAGCGGATTATGTAATACCGAGTTCAGTGACGGTCGACAAGTTTTCAACGTTACTACTTAGGGCATAAGGCCGACTTTCAATGAACTCGGTACTACTTATTTCTGCCATTGATTATACATCAACCAGACTTAATATCGGTGACAAGTAGATTTATACGATTTTACACAGAAACTATTATTTGCGTCTTTAAAGTGTACAGTATTTTTACTAAAATCTTCGTGTAAACTATCACCCCGCTCCCCGCTCCCCGCTCCCCGCTGTCACTGTGAGCACAACCCAAGTCTACGTAATCAATTCGAGTGCAATTCCTTACAGTGTTAGGACCAAACTTCACCACCAATCAAAACTAATATACACCCTATCTGGTTAGCCATAGAGTTCATAATCCCACAATGCAGGATTTATGACACTGGAAGCAAGGCCCTATGGGAACTTATGTATATAGTATACTTACAATCGGTACAGGGCTATGTATAATGGGTATATAATTATAAGAAAATGCAAGTTTACGCCACGATACGAGCAAAATTACATTTTTTTTACAAAATTTCTTGTTGTTACTTCGGAGCAATAGAAAAATCTGTATAGAGACCCTATCAATTCATTTTCAGTAGCAAGTAAAAATAGTACAAGATTACAATACAAGGTTTGAAAAATACTTGTTAATTAAAAGAGGATAAACCCAGTCAGAAACGGCTCAATTTTTAAACTCTTTACGCAGTTATTTTCACAACACTTAGGTGACCTAACCCGTTGGTAATTAGACGGTCGATGTAATTTTATGTTTATTCCCTTATATTAGAACAATATCCAAATACATAGCAATCAAATATTTATAACGCGAAATTGAATACTACAGTCCATGTACCTATATAAAGCTTTTCTATTGCTCTGATGAACGACAAGTTGACGATGCTGAACAAAGCTGAGTGCTAAGCTCTCGACACACTGACGCGACGTGACCAAACTGACAGCTGTCACGTGTCACGCCGGTGTGACAACAGCACAATAATATCAAAAGATGTGTCGTGTAAGAAATATGTCAAATTTACAAATATTATATAAGTACTTAGAGTAGTATCAAAAGATTTTTACAATAATTTACTTAAAGTACGAAAGAGCTTAGTAAAGGGGTATACATTTATTCTAAACGACGAGGAAATTATGACAAAACATTTTGTTTTACAAGATTTGTTGGACGAGATGATGATGTCACGAATACAGATAATAGTCGTTATTGAAACATGTTAATTGTTTCTAAATTGACGGAGGACAATATTCAGATTTGCTCATTTTCGTCGATCAAAAAAATATTATGCTAAGGCTACACCATGAGGTGTCGTACTTGAGCAATATGTCCGATATTTCACAAATAAGTCGGATTATAGCAGCACTTTCACGAAACTCCGAAGAGCACGACATTGTACTCATAACATTGTAATTATATGACACAAAATGATGACTACAGTCCTTTCGATGACATTATACCTAGACAGCTGTAAGCAAAAAACAAACATACTGTAAGGGGTATAAAGTACACTGTGATATTGACAAACTGAGTACTGGCAGCTAGCCAACAGTTACCTTAGTTTTGTGGAACTAAAGATTCCGGATGTAGAGTAGGTACCTACATATATTGATGACGTCATCTCCCGCCGCGACTCCTATCTACTTACAATACTTACACAATTCGTTACTGACTAGCTCTTTACATAACATATACAGCGAGCCTATTACATAGCAGTACGTCATAAATTATATAGCTTCGGCGCTCTTAGGCTACGCCAGTAGTCGAGGCTGTACTTGAATACAGAATCTAAGCTATACGAGAGAGAGTTCAAATTACATTGCACCCAAATAATCTAAGGACTCTTTTGTTAAAAATTATTACACGAAAATAAACTTTACCCCATAAAGATAAAGGTCAAAGTCGAATGGTAATGGAATATAAGTATCAAACATTCAGTGTAGTTGGTTTGGTTCGTAATCTCAGATTGTGAATCCAAATGTAGTAAACATTTGAAATCACAATCTGAGATTACGAACAGGTTTTGGGCATACAAACTCTATTTCATACAAAACAGAATTAAAATTACATTGCAACTAAAATTTACAAAAGGTTGTAAGATAATACTTACAAAATAGTCACTCAAAAATCAAGTTTGACACCTAGAAAGAAATAAAATAGAATGTCGAATAGCAAAAATGCTGAATTCAAGTATAGCTGTTACTATAGTGTATTCACGGAGACGAGTTAGTAGAGCGCTATCTCACTCACACATTTTTTTACTGCGATTGGTCAGTGATAAACGCTAAGGCGGTGTACACAGTACGAGTACTTTTTAGTCTACTCATACTTCCCGTACTGCGCAGACGTGCTCTTACTTGTGACTGTATGCTCAACTCGTCCACTGGTTTGTTTATTGGATTTTATGATTGATTGCTTTCCTGAGGACTTGGCGGCTTGTGAAACGGACTTTTCAGAGAGTGATGATATGTTATGAACTTGTATATTATAATATAATAAATTACCTAAACTTAATAATTAACTCTCAGTTTTATTGCTTTCCTTCATATCCTTCAAATATATTAAAAAATTACCTATAAAAAAATTCTTACCAAATAAATGGCTCTCAAATACGACAGATGAAGCAGCAGGTATAAACTAAGATAACTTTTAAGAAACGCAGTGTGAACGCGCATTTACATTTCTAAGGTATTGTTAACGCCCACTGACCCTAAAAAAGTTTTTTTTGTCTTTGTCATTTGTATGATAATGTGTGATAGAGAAGGCGCTATACTAACTCGTCTCCGTGAATACACTATAGTAGATAGTAAGTATTAGAGCGCAGTAGGCCGAGTCTTAAGGAATAGTTGTCTTGAGCGAGATACAGTGACAAGTGATTTGATTGAGTGTTCCTGAAACAACGAGACACATCGATCGAATCTGTTATCACGGGTAGAATGTAAACAATCTGTCGCCTCACTGCAGAGTAACAAGTAAGTACATAGTGTCGTTTGTTCTTTCATCGTCGTCACTGTCGGAGTTCCCGACTGGCGTACAGTCAGACGTACGTCCAAGGTAACAATGTGTCGTTCCCATCACTTTTATATTATACGTCAGTCAAGGTGGTTTTTGTGGTTCAAGCGTTGCTTTGGCGTGCGGATTACTGTACGAATTTCTACAAAAACACCTTGTACGTTCGAACAAGCTATTTGGTTTACATTTTACTATGTAATTTGTGGGTTAAACTGTATACCAAATAGCTTGTTCGACCATACATACAACTGCAATTATTCCATTGTTTTATATCCCATTCTAGTTATGATGTAATGTGCACTCTGTATTGTTACGTGCCCACCTACATAATAATATGTTCTGAACGGGGCAATTTGCAAGAAGCTCCACCGCGAGAGTGCACTCAATATATTTCCCTTGTCAAAGACATTTTAATAAAGGGGACCTATTGGCGACAGGACTAAACTCCTAGCGCCACCTCGCGGCCTGTTTTCAACAAGGAACTCCATGGCAGCTGAATGATAGTAATAAACATTTAGCGCCATCTAAGCAGAACTAATGTTACAGTTATTGTCTCTTAATGTTCACTCGCTATGTCAGACTATGATCGGACCAACAAATAGTGATGTTACGCTGCAGTGAACGACAACCTTTAGCAATAAACGTCAGTCAAAATAAGTAGAAAAGTCCATACTTAACGAAGAAGGTATTCGCTAATCTAAAACTAAGTTTATGTACATAATATACCTAGTACATAACATCACAATGTACATAATGTAATAAAGTTATATAGATTTTGATGACAAATAAAACAAAAAAATATTGTTAAATCATACAGAATGGTATTTTAAATTTGACTTTGATAGTTCAAACCATCCTGTATAATGACATTGAATATGTCATAAATCACAATTCATATTAAGGCTGATGCTCCAGGGTAGCCCGCGAAATTCTAATTTTATTACGTTATTGAGTTTATGTTGATTAAATTATTATTTTAATCAACATACAACCTATCACTGGTCTTCAAATTGCCAAAAACGTAAGAAAATTTGATTTTCGCGGGCTACACTGACGCTTTCACCTTAATTGATTTAATTTGTCAGAAAAATCTGTAGTTACAAGAAAAGGCAGTGTTGACAAATTCGTGTCAAAATCATTAGTGTTAAGCTTATTTTTAACTAAAATTAAAATGGCACGGGGACGCAGTAAAGTTTACTTAAATACATAAATTTACTAAATTAATAAAAATGTATAATTACTTACATATTTCTTTAAATAAAGTATATTTGTGTATTTTTGTTTAAAATTTATAAAAACTCATCTAAAATAATAAAGCTGCTACGACAATACATGTTCTTTTATTATTTTACAAGAAAAATCCTTCTAAATTAATTTCGAAGTCGTTGCGTTGTAAGTACTCTTTATATCATTTAATAAAATTTATAAAAACGCAAAGTAGAAATCGAAGGCTCCTTTTTCACATAAATACTAGATAATTCCTGAATGAAAGTTCGCTGTTGGAATGTGAACGCTCCACTCAGCGCAAAAAGTACAAGTTCCAACTGTGCAACTAGGAATTTACGTAGATGTCACGTTATTGAGTGAAAACGAGCTCACATTTGTCATTTTAGTACATAATTATTCGTTTCATTTGTTTTTGTGCAAAACATATTGTTTGTCACATTAGCGTGTTACTACATCAACACACCCAATCTTCTTTAAATGCCGACCACAAACATAAAATACAACATTTATTTCTTTATCACTTCTTATTATTATAAAAGTCTTTGCTTGTGTCCAATCAATTCATTTTCGTCACAATCGTTTATTTAACTAACAGTATTGTTCATGTTCAATAACTTTTACTCAAAATACGTCTTTGTTCCCGCCCTCACAGACCACTATGACGCTTAGTTGAGTCAGGAGCTTTAACGGACAATCAAGGAAATTAAGTGTTAGACAGACTAACAAAACATGTAAACTGGATACAGTATAGCCATTTTATAAGATATTAAAGAACTGGTTGTGATTTATAACATAAAGATAATTTAAGAGTAAATCATTCGTATCCCTGATTGTACGTTACGTTAGTACGTCATACGTTGCTATAAAACAATGCATCGTTCGGTTCTATCTCAGGATCGCTCTCACTCAGGTCTTTAAGGCCAGTGATGCAACAGGTCGGCAAGTCACTTAGGTACACGACGCCATTCACAAGTCCTTAATACCGACATCATCAAAAATTCCACTCTTTACTACCGGAAGGCAGGACAGGACAAATTCCCAGGTCCTTAATACCGGCAGAAGCCCCCGGGTCCTTAGAACCGTCACGCAAAAGGCTACTCCTCATTGGCAAGGTTTGGGATTCTAAGATCCTTTAAATAGAATGTCTTTAAAACTTGCAGGTGCAAGCCCCAGAGCCCGGCGCCTGCACGTAGTGAGGAGGACAGGTGCACTCGCGTCAGCAGTGGAACTGCTGCTGCGTGATGGCGGACAGGTCCTTCATGAGCCCCTCCAGGTTCTGCATCTCCCGGTGCAGGCGCTCCGTGCTGCGCGACGGCGTCAGCGGCTCCAGCTCCTCCGCGCAGTGCGGCACCGCGCCGCCTGCGGACATAACCAGACATCAGCTCGGCATAAAGATCACGGCGACCTTTGATATCGTCCACATATTCGGCTTAAACCCAAAATTGAAAAAAAATATAAATTTTCTTTATCAAATAGGCTAGTTTCCACCATCAATAAATTGCAAATCTATTTAGTCCGTCAGTTAGAGAATTGGAAAATAATGGACGCGTACTTTTTGTTTTTGTAAATCAATGAATATTGACAAAGATAAAACGCATAAAAACTCGGGAGTGAGGGCTCGTGACGTCAGAACGCACTAAAAATGTCGGCAGCGTGACGGTTCTCTATTGTATTACCTAACTTTTTTATTCATAATTTAAAGTGCCATAACTTTTTTCGTCCTAATCATCATTTGTCCGAATGATAACTTACCCGAACTTAATATCACATGCCTTAAAATTAAAATCCCTAAATATAATATGCCCTAAATCCATTTGTCATAAATATTACAATCAAAAATATACAAAAGACTTAAAACCGTTTTCAATAAAAGGTATAAGTCCTAAATTCAAATTATTTAATGTAATTTAATTAAAATATTTAACATCAGAAATTGAAAAAAAAATTAACGGCGTTTCCATTCCAAATAAAAAGAAAAAAGAATTGACAGAACAGCAAGAATGGATAACATTTAAAAAAACAATCAGAATATACAAAATGTGATTTTTTTAAGGCAATCGCTAATACAAAATTAGCTTAGAATTCGCCTACAAATTAATCATTATAATTACGACTAAATTACTAAATATGTAATTGTAATTGTATTGTAATTTTATAATTAAAAATTCTCTGATTTTGCATTATCATTTTTTATATACATAAATACATACATTTACTTAATAAAGCAGTTGATTGTGAACAAGTGGTTTTTATTTCCCCGTAAGGAGCATGCAAATAAGCATACACCATGCATGCAGCATGCTTGCTTGCATGCTCAGTCTTCTCTTATAGCGATTCGTTTTTGTCACTAAAACCTAATTTTTTGCAAATTTTTAACACCAAAAATTTTATCGTAAATGAACATTCGGAATAATACACATTATTTATCACAATACTTAGGACATATGGCTTTAGGTCATGTAAAATTAGGAGATTCAATTATTACAGTACTCGATATTATGACAGAATACTTTTAGAACTAAAGATGTTGTTGTGTGATGTGTTAAACAATAATTCGGGATTTTGAACATAGCACACTTGTTATGAATAATGATTTCGGACAAAAAAAATTAGGAGAAGCAAGGGAGTACCCGGGCACCCGGCGTGACGTATTGAGAATTTTAGCGTCGTATCTTCGTCAATTTTGGTTTACGTAACAAAAGAAAAAATACAGATCAAATATCTTTTGATAATTTTACTGGCGGACTAATTACATTTTTTCAGTCGACAAGCCTATTCATTCATGGAATTTAGACGGATTTTAACTGTAAGAACGTTTTTTTACATGACTTCTTTTCTTGTTATTGAAAAAGTAAAATGTTAACGACGAGAAGTATTTTAAATCAGCTGTAACGAAACGCGCCTCGTTTCAGCTTCTGTGTCAAAATATGATAGTAATACAATAGAATATATAACTAGTGGTCTCACCTAGCTGCAATCTGTTGGGTATGTGTCCGGGCGACGAGTTCGCGCTCTTCTTGTAGGGCGACGTCTCTCTCACACTACCTACAACGGAGCGGGACAACATATTATAAAATGTTTACAAAAAGTACAAACGTCGTTGAAGTTCTAACACCACATGACATTTTGGGTTTTTTGATGCTAGAGAATCGGAAGCCGCGTTGTATCAAAATCACATAAATAATCAACGTCTCTATCTTATTTGAAATTATAAATGGGATTGTTACCTAAGTTTAATTAAATACAGTTTCTTCAGTCTTCTGTAAAGTTGACGCTTGTTGTTGCTTACGTGGTGTTAAAACTACAACAACGATTAGTTCGGTTTGTGCATTCGCCTTCGTTGTCCATACTGCGACTGCACAAGTGGCATCAATTGATACCTAGTAATAGTGTTCCGGATATTATACAGCAGTTTTTTTGCGATTTCGATGTCGGTCTCAAGGAGAAAGTTGTTCAGTTTGATGATCTGACCACACCCTGATACATGAGCACACCATTCTGGTGCTCACTGTATAGGTAGTCGCTTCATGTTAAATTATGTACATCAGTAGCGAAGGGTCAATTTTTGTAAGGTAAGCCGGAGTACATATCTTTATTTATTTATCTTCAATTCAGGTAGAACCCATACATTTGTTAGTAATCCTTAACCTATGTTACTATGATAGACTAAAACACACAATAACTAAAATACTTAATAGGGTATATGCATAATTTTTTTTATCACTCTAAACAAAGCGTATTAACATCAGCAATAGCAAAGTGAAATTATTTTTTTAATATCTATAACAGATACTAAGTTATAAGCATTTGAAACTGCTGGTAAGACAGAGAGATCAGATACAGCGCATGACGTCATTCGCTGCATCGACGTACAAAATCCATACTAAATTCCGTTTATCTAGAAAGAGATAGAAACAAAAGTTTAAATGGTTATAACTTTTGTGTTGTTTGGCCGGTTTATGTCTTGTTTTAGCTTTTTGACATTATTTCTAAAGTACTTTAACATTCCGTATCGAAATAAAAAAAAAGAATATGTATGCATATTCCCTATTACGCCACCTCACGGAGACACCTGGCAACAATACACGCACTTCGCACAGGTGCCCCATAAGGTAGCCCTCAGTGTTACTAGCAACAACGCTCAGAAGACTGTTGCCCCGCATACGACGCAGTAGTGAAGCGGATCTTTTACGAATGATCGCAAATAAGTCGTCTGTACGCGCTGCTGCGAACATCGCTGACGCGCTACAGAAACGAGGAAGCGACAGCAGTATCCGAAAAGCATTGTTGTATTGCACACGCAGTAGTAATCTTGACATTGCTGTCGCACTTTGCAAATCAGCGGGCCACCATGTTGCATCGGCCAATGCCCTCCGCTCCCTCTCAATATCACAGTTGTCAGTGCCATCCTCTGCAACCCAGTGACTAAGGTACTTGAACTGTTTGACTCTGTTTAGAGTGGCACCACATAGCGAGACTGGTGGTACCACTTCATAGGTCTTGTTATTAAACCTTAGTCCATGGGCTCCAGCATAGCACTCACATATATTTAACAGCTTCCTAAGAGCACTGATCGACGGACTCAGCAGCACCATATCGTCAGCATAACTGATGTTGTTGAAGGACACACCATCGATCGTGCATCCGATGCCAGTGCTGCTGAGTTCCTCGATCAGCTTATTCACATAGATGTTAAACAACTTGGGGGAGGTCAGACCCCCTTGCCTCACCCCGCACTCTAACCTGTACACATCTGAGTATAACCCTGCCCACATCACAGCGTTGTGTTGGTTATCGTACCAGAACTTTAGGACAATCATTATTTCTGGCGGCAGGTTAGCTTCATTAGACAACTTTTCCCACAAGATGTCATATGAGACAAGGTCGAAAGCACTGGATAAATCCAGGAAGCATGCATACACAGGTGTCCTCCTCCCAGTGTAATATTGCACTGTACTCTTTGGGGTCATGATTGCAGTCTCAGTTGATAACCCATCCCTATAAACAAACTGTCTGTCGTTAATTTTTAATTGTTTACCTAGACAACGGTCAAGTAAACAATCAAAAATTTTCGCCGTTGCCAAAGATATCGGTCTGTAATTATTAATATCAGACATATCATCGGTCTTATTCTTAGGAACGGGCACCACAACTGTTTTCACTAGATCAGCTGGCAGTTATGAATGACATAGGTTGAATAGTAAGGCAAGAACCCTTGGGAGATGAACACCTGCGTTCTGCAGATGCTCAATACTTAAACTATCATGACCAGGCGACTTACCCCTGGACATGTTTTTGATGACGGAAGACACGTCACTTCAACTACAACAACTTCCTGAAATTGACGCCCTCAGGCCACAGGTTGTCGTTCATGAAGACTGGTAACTTATGTCTCGGAACGTAAATTTTACAGGCGTTGTACTTACTCTCTTTCCTGTTTCATAACAACCTTTTCCAACTGTACGGACACCTGAGTCTTACTTAAAATATAACTCGATATTTCGGTCACTGATGCACCTTTGTCTACGTTATTAATAAAGAGTGGGACTTTAATATCTGCCACTTTAAATTTCATTTGAACATCATTCTTTGCTGTACCTTTTTGCCCAATAAAACGGCTTTTGTATCGTTTTTTCCTAACTTCTATCCATTCTTCGTCTTGCTTATTTCCTTTCCAAATACCTGGCTGCTGTACAATATCCGCTAAGGTCCTTTGCTTTGCTTTCTCGATATCATCTCGACTCATTGTTTCGTTGTCTACCTTCACTTGTGCATGAGTAGATACGGCGCATGACTCAGCTGTGAAGCCGCACGCACGTTACCGACGACAGACTCGTTGACTTGTATCGAGACGCACATATCGTTAGCGCGCTCGGGTGGAGGGGATAGCCGATCGTGCGCGTCACGCACTGTCAGTTGTTCGCTGTGTGTCACTAAGCCCATTGGCCCGCTATCATAGGTATCGTAAACAAAAGCACCTCTTTTGCTATTAACGTTCAAATTATTAACGTTAACCAATGAAGCTCTTTTAAGATTCTCCAGGTCACATTTTAGTACACTGAATTGATCCTCAGTAACATATTTCACCTTAATAAACGATGTGTCACTTCGCAAAATTAGGAGATCTTTCATTAGTCTTGTGACATCTATGTGGTCAAAAGATAATGGTGGTAATTTCTGTAGATCGCGCGCCACAAAAATTGGAATTAACTCTGGGTCTGTCTGTTTAAAAAGGCTTATAATATCCTCTAAATTTCTGTTGTTCTTGCCTTTATTTTTGAGCGTTATGTTACGTTTTGAAGTCTGAACTGAATCAAACAACAGACTTTTGGCATTTTCGACTTCCTCCTCAGAAAAGCTGTCACACAGATTTGCACTAGACTTTCTTCATCCATTACTTCAATTTTATTTTGCAAAAATGCAAGCACTTCGCTGATCACAATGTTACAGTTTTGACATTTTAAAACTTTAGTGGCCATTGACGACGCGTAAACTCAACCGTTTACGATGACGGTACAACAACTTAATGTGGTTATATTATTTGTCTACAGAATACTGACTGTGCCATTTTTCAAAGGTAAGCCGGTAGGAATCGAGTTGTGTGGAACCTCGCGACTGATGTACATACGTATTTAGTTTCATTCGGTAAGACTGAAAGCCAGCCCGAATAAACTTGGGAAGATGCTAGACCGAGTAGATATAGTATTAGTTTGTTAGTGAAGATACAAAAGTGGACGGTGTAGTTACCTCTGGAGTGTGAGTGCGTGGGTGTGGAGTGGTCACTGGCGTTGTCGCTGAGCGCGAAGCTGTGCAGCGCCCCCGGCCCCGCGCGCCGCTGTAGCGAGCCGCCCGGCACTCCCGGCACGCCCGGCACTCCCGGCACTCCCGGCACTCCCGCCAGCGCCTCCGAGCTCAGCGAGTCACGGCTACGGGCAGTACGGGACATATGCATTCTACTTTCTTGGTTAGGCCGGGTACTTCTGGGACTGCCCTTGTACAATAGAGTAGACGGATCAAAGTTGAATGATGTAGCTCCAGTCTTCTTAAGGGAAGCTACTCGTACCACGATGGGACAAATTCAATTTCTTTTATTCATTTAACAGTAGGGGGGTATAGCTTCGGTAGAACTCAGATGAACATATTTGGACCATACTTTTTAGGGTTCCGTAGCCAAATGGCAAAAAACGGAACTCTTATAAAATCTTCATGTCTGTCTGTCCGTCCGTATGTCACAGCGACTTTTTTCCGGAACTATAAGAACTATGGTATATATATAACTTGGTAAGTAGATGTATTCTGTGAACCGCATTAAGATTTTCACACAAAAATAGAAAAAATAAAACAAAAAATTTTGGGGGTTCCCCATACTTAGAACTGAAACTCAATTTTTTTTTAATCAAACCCATACGTGTGGGATATCTATGGATAGGTCTTCAAAAATAATATTGAGGTTTCTAATATATTTTTTTTCTAAACTGAATAGTTTGCGCGAGAGACACTTCCAAAGTGGTAAAATGTGTGTCCCCTGTAACTTCTAAAATAAGAGAATGATAAAACTTAAAAAAATATATGATGTACAGTACCATGTAAACTTCCACCGAAACTTGGTTTGAACGAGACCTAGTAAGTAGTTTTTTTTAATACGTCATAAATCGTAAACCGCAATTCACCTTTCATTTTACTTATCAGTAATTTTATTTAAAAAAAATACACTCCTATTAAAACATCCATCAAAGTTACAACGAACTACAAGAACTTTTATATTATGTTACTTGCTGCTACGGAACCCTTCATGGGCGAGTCCAAATCACATTTGGCCGCTTTTTTATCACGATTTTGACGTTGGTCCCGTGGAGAAAGTTGATCAATTGAATGGTCTGTAGATACTGAAGTAACGACTTACTGTGTGTAGTGCCCCAGCGGCTCGTACGCCACATAGTGCCCCCGCTCCCGCGCGGCCGACGCGTAGATGTCGCCGCCCGGGCCCACCACGGGGCCCCCCGCCGGGCCCACGCCGGGGCCCAGCGCGGGGCCCAGGGGGCCCGCCGCGCCGCACGCCGCGCCCAGCGGACACGAGCCCGACCCACCTGCGGGACAGAACATGAGTCGTTCTCTCACTCTACGTAGTTTAAATGTTGTATAGCACAGATTGATGCAATACTCAAGTTACGTACATGGTGCGGGCGGCGGGTGCAGCGGCGCGAGCGACGCCAGCGACGACTGCGGGGAGCCCAGCGGGGCCACGCCCGCCAGCAGCGGCGTACTCTGCGGGGACAGTTGCAACTTACTACCACATGCAGACGGTAGGGGCATTTTGTAACAGTAAGAACATCCTGGATGAAACTCGCATGTACCAGGGAGCCTCCCTGGTACATGCGAGTTTTCCCGTTAACCCGTTAAATAATTCTAATTTGTTTTTAAACCCATTTTGACTTTGTTTACACAAGGGATAAGGAACATGAAAAAGTTCTGAGTATGAGTGTGGTGGGTAGCTATAACAATAGGGGAATACCAAAAATGTGATATACGGACGTTCCCATGGCTCTTCCAACACTTATACGGCTATACGAGCCGAAACGTGGGGTGACTGAGGACACAGCGAACTATAGAGAGAAATGTATGGACTGCGTGAAACCAACGGAAAAAACATGGAAGCATTCCTAGCGCCCGATAATTTTATTTTATTTATTTAAAATTATGTAAATAACACCTTAACAGCTTTGACGCCAATGCGATGTTACTACCAAGATAATATAACTCGATTACAAAAAAAAAAAAAAAACGATTAACTCACATAAAAAAAATACCTACAATTAACAATAATTTCTAAACATTCTCAATGCACTTAGTGCTACTCCTGTGAACTTCATCAGGCTACAGTGAAATATATCTACCTCATCTGAAATAATATTGAACAGTCTTATGGCGCGTGACAAGGGAGCAAACTTGTTCAGGTTAGTCCTAGAGGATGGCTCCAGTAGCGCAGCCAGCTCCGCTAACAGTTCGGGTGCTGCAGCTACACAGAGCGACGTCCCTCCCGCCTGCGCCGCCCTACCATCCCTATTACAAAGAGACTCGGGTACATGAGCGGGAAGAAGGGATAGACGCCACACTGCTTAAAAAACAAAAACCGAGTGAGTTTGTTTTGGATTCTTTCCACCATGACACTATATTTGGCCTTTTGGAGGTTCCACACGATCGCACTGGTCTCACGGCGGCTCTGTACCAGCGCATTGTACATGACTCTAACCACTGCCTTATTATGAAAGCCTTTTGCACTGCCTAAGTATAAATCCAAGATTTCGGAAGGACATGCCGTATATGAGTCTAAGATGTGCTCACGAAACATTCATTCTGGACCCATCTCCACCCCCAGGTCCCTCACATGCGTGACTCGTGACATGACTGTGGCTTCCATCTCATACTGATGCAGCAGTGGTTCCCGCGCGCGAGTGTAGCTCATTATACAGCATTTGAAAACGTTAAAACCTAATTTATTATCTAGGCTCCACTGCACCACCCTGTTGAAGCCGTTCACAGTCGGAGGTATCTGCTACCGACTGGAACAACTTGAGGTCGTCTGCGAGCAGCAGACACCTCGCCTCCTTTACAACTTCCGGGAGATCATTACCAATCAAAATGAAGCCTAATGGACCAATATTGCTACCCTGACTCACCCCCGAAAACGTGAAATAAGGCTTGGAGACGTATCCACCATATTCGACGTACTGCAGGCGATCGCCAAGGTAATTCGCGAAGAATCGCAGAAGGCGCAGTGTGAAACCTGATCTGATCTCATCTACATGATAAAAATGCTGGAATTAGTTATCACCTGTAAGAAGCCCCTAAACTACTAAATTATTTTCATATTAATTAAAAACATGGATCAATTTTTTTGTACGGGGATGGTGCTACTTAGTCCATCGGGCGATGGACTAAGTAAATTAAGTCAATTTAATTCCTTTTATTTCAATCAACAGTTGGATCACATAATAGCATTAGGTACATTCAATAAAAATTAAAAGAAAAATAAAAAAATACAAAACACAAGACACACCTTCACTACTTATTACTTAAAAATTAATAATAATTGGCAGTCAACAAATTTAGAAATAATCATAAATGTAAAAATAACTAAACAACTAACTAATAACTCATATATAAAAAAATATTTAATAATTATCATTTATTCAAGAATTTATTATCGTAAAATAGATAACAGGGACAGATAATGTGTTATGATTATTTAATTTTCTTGCTATTGTCAGTACATTTTTGGGGGTATGAAGAACAGGGTGTAAAGCACTTCATCCCTCATAGAAAAGGGAGGATCCTCCGACCAGACGGGTGTTATGTCTGGTGGGCCACTGCCCAACAGTTGTTGTCGGGTTCTTGTACATAATCTTAAGTCGCTGATAACTCTGCTTGCGCGATGTAGGAATTCTTGTGTTTCGCTGTTTAGTTCGTCGTTCGTGTCATAGATGGCGCTGTAGTACTTTTTGTGCTACGTTGTTTTTGTAGTGCCGCTACACATTAAGCATACAACAATGGTTATAATGTAGTGACAGTCGAACCTCTCAGCCAACATCCTCAAGATGGTGTTGGAGCTGGCGCGGACCCTGCGCACCAAGGATGTGCACCGTTTCCGCATCGTCGTATAGAAGCAGTCAATTCGTGACTCAGCGAACATCCCCGACGCACTGCAGTACCGAGGGAACCCCAACAACATCCTTTAGGCATTGTTGAATTGGACTCGTAGGGTGCTGTACTGTTTTTGAGTATAGTTAGCCCACGGGGCGCTCGAATAAAAACAGGTGCTAGGCTCTGAAAAGAGTGTTTTTTGCTTCCTTCGAGCATCGTGCAAACCTGCGAGCTATCATGTTCGCTCTAACAGGCAACACCCTACGTTCCCGCTCTATGTCTGAATCGTCTCTCAGGTCAGAGGTTATCAAGGTATTTGAAGGTGTCAACCCTCTTTTGCAGTACATTATTTAACTTGATACTAGGGATACTATCTGGTCATTTACCCCTGGCCCGGAAAACCATACACTCAGTTTTCTTGGTGTTATAGAGCAGGCCATGACTGAGAGCATATTCCTCACAAATGCCGAGCAGCTTAGACAGGCCACAGACCGAGGCGCTCAGCAGCACCATGTAGTCCGCATAGCTAATGTTGTTTACACAAACTCCACCAACATGACATCCGACATGTGGGCTGCTCAGCCTCTCGATGAGTGCGTTTACATAAAGTTTGAGGAGCGTTGGCGAGGTCAACCCTCCTTGCCTCACCCCGCACTCCAACCTGTATGGTTCAGACAACGTCCCCGACCACGTTGACCTGAATATTTGAGAATACGAATGCAATCGCTTGGCAGCGATGTGTCGTTAAGTTTATCCCAGAGGATATCATAGGAAATCAGGTCAAACGCTTTCATAAGGTCGAGGAAGCAAGCATAGACTGGTGTTTTGCGATCAGTATAGTACTTGACAGTCTGCTTCAAACACAGAATAGCTGTCTCAGTGGAGAGTCCCGATTTGAAAACGAATTGATTGTCATGTAACTCGAGACAGCCACTCATCAGTGTGTTAAGAAGATTGTCAAGCACCTTAGACAGAATTTAACCCAGAGAGATGGGTCTATAGTTGTTAGCGTCGCTATATCACCAGTCTTACTTTTCACGATCGGTACCACCACGGTCTGCATCATAGCTGGAGGTAGGTATGAATGTCCTAGACAAAGGGAGTAAAACATAGCCAGAACCCTTGGAAGATGGACGCGAGCATATTTAAGATGCTCGATACTCAAATCATCGTGGCCAGGAGACTTGCCTCGGGTCATGGTCGAGACAACCTTTCTAACATCTTTGGCCGTAAACCTTACACTGAGCTCCCGAGTCACACCTTCAAGTCCCGACCGCGATGGTCCCAATGGTGAAGTTACCATAAAATTGCTTTTTAACATTTCAGCTATGTTTTTTGGATCAGTAATGCCACCAACGCTCACAGGCAAGCCCGGCTTTCTGTTTACTTTATTAGTGGACTTCCAGAAGCTCCGAAAATCATGTTTGGCGTGATGCGTTGCCAAAATGTCCATTTTAAGTTGCTCACTGTTATTTTCACACCACTTTAACCGGCTTTCAAAGATTTTACGGCGCTCTTGCATCTCATTCCAAATACAACCCGACTTCGGTCTGCCACACATTATATGTTCAAAAAAATAAAAAAAATGTTTCAAAAATTAATGTTGAATGTTTACAGTTTGAAGTAAAATATGTTTGTGTTTTCTTTTTGCTAATACATAACAAAACACTCTGGAGGTCTATAATGGCCGCTTTATATTATGATTCTGCTTAAGCGGCCATTTTAGGCCCGCAGCTCCTTTGACAGATTTCCACAAGATCCGAATCTCAAAGAACAATATATTATACATATATATATATTATATTTATTCATTTATTTATATATATATATATATACACACAAAATGTTTCTTTCTTTGTATGATAGTCGTATGAGCCATTTTATGTAAATATAAACGTGAACTTTTTGTTGTTTTGCATCTACATCAAACGCAAAAGAAATAAAAATTACATTAAAAAAATTATTCAAATCTTTAATTGCTACTTTTTATATAACTCGTCCACTTTGACAATTCTTGCAGCCCGTTAAACTAATGTCAGGTGTCCATTTCCAGCGCCAATGATGCCATTGTTACTATGCGTTGCTTAGCCAATTAGAGACGAGCGTTGACAACCTACCCAATCATAAGTTCGTGATGTTAATAGAGAACAAACTACCTGTTCAAAGAAAACAAACGTCGTGGGGCCGTCTATCAAAAAGATTTTGTAAGAAGTTACTCTTCCATGTTTTTTTCGTTCACCGCGTGAAACTGATACATCTAGAAAGAGGGTCTCTTCAGAGATGAAGAATGTCAAGGAATGTATGGAACAAGACATGCTGCGAAGACTACTTTATACATTGGAGTAAGGACAGGAGGACAATCATGAACATACTCGTAGGTAATAATGAACAGTAGGTGGAGTACGTACTCGTACCTGGTCGGGGTGCGGCATACGCGCGTGCCTGCGCTCGCACGTGTTGGCGCAGCCCACGCCGCCCACGCCCACGCCCACGCCCATGCCCGTCATCGCTGGGGACACAATATCACTGTTATGTACATACATTATATATAAGAAGAATCTCATTGAAATGCACAAATATTTGACGAAAAGAGCGATCACTTTCATCATTTCGCATTATAAACTTATCAACATGATATGATAGGGTGTTCAGGTGCCAGCAGATTGCGGTTGACCGTTGACAGTCACGGTTCACATCACTGACGGTTTATACAGTACAACTAATTGGGCTACTGCAGCTGATTCCCTCCTGTTTTTCCCAAAAATCACCTCTAAGTTCGAAAGTTAAGAAACTTAATTCCTGTTCCTCCCAGCCTCAGGGAGGATTCGCATCACATATCTATCTATTTCGAATACACATATCCGATCGACCACTATTTCTTAAGGGGTATTTTTTTTGTCCCCCACAATTTACCGGTTATTTATCTATCAATAATATCTCGATAGTTCGCAATCGATCAACCGCCATCTACTACGAAAAAGAAGCGAAACAAATCAATAAAAAGGTGTCGTCTCACGTTTGGGCATATAGTCGCAGGCGTCACAGCGCTCGCAGCGGCGGCACAGGTCTGCGGGCGACGCGCGCAGCGGACACGTGTCGCCGCTCGCCGCCGACCCCGAGCGCGACTCTAGCGCAGGCCGGACGGGTAAAGGGCACGCTGGTGCTACTAATGTCATGGGCACGGCGTTGCTTCTTACTTACACATTTTCAATAACTTACTAACAGGTAACGGAAGGTTGCTATCTAACTGTTTAACATTTAGCTTACGGACCGTTAGAAACAAAACGTTTCAGAAAAGCTTTGTTAGGGTACCGTACCTTAAAAGGAACCCTTATAAAATCACTATCTTGTCCGTCTGCCCGTCTGTCACCACCGATTTTCTCAGGAACGGGTGGACCTAGCAAGTTGAAGTTTATACCAGGTACTGAGATCTGTAGTCCCTATTAGGTGTATAAAAATCAAGATCCTGAGTCAAAATTGTAAGTACTAAAAATTACCTTAATTTTCAACCTTTTTTTATTTTTCGGACTTTTCCCTTTAATTGTGCTATAAGACCTTGCTTTTAACCAAAATTGTCAATTCTAGGTAGGTGGTCTCGGAAGTACCCTATAGGTTTTGGGTTGAAAACCTATATTATGGTAATTACCGTTTACCTAGAATCACGAAATTTAGCAAAAAGCAAAGTCTTGCAGCACAGGTAATGGGAAAAATCTTAAAACCGTAAATATGTAACATATAACAAAAAAAAGCGATTTTACTATTACAAACTTATTATTTGCGGTTGGTGCAATAGCCGTTTCTAGGGATCGAACAGCAAAGTTAAGTTTGTCCTTTAAAAAGTTTGTACGGAACCCTCGGTGCGCGAGTCCGACTCGCACTTGGCCGGTTTTTTTTCTATAAATCAAGTGACAGGTACGTGACGCTGATAGAATATTCCAAGCTAACTTTGTTTATAGAAACACCGATTGCTACGAGACGTAGGCATATTAACTAACAGTTATACGTAGTAAGTTATAGAAAACGGCCGTTGGTAATTTTCGCCACTCGCTAAAATATTTTTCAACAACTTTAAGTTTATTTGGTAAGGTCATACTAAGAGTATAGAGAACACGAATTAACGTCTCTTCGTCTAAGCACTAAGGTCGGTTTTCAATCAACTTAATTTCAATCATTTGAGGATTCATGGGTTACGAGACACATTGAAACGTATTGAATACTAGTTTTACTACTTCCCTATTTGAATCAGATTTTGTCCCTAATCCTTTTTATAATATAAAAGTAGCCAAAGTTAGTCCTTATAACATCAGCTATATGGGCAGACCGCTAGGTAGATCACATATCTAGCGGTCTGCCAGGCATCTATTACAGTTAGTCCTTATAACATCAGCTATATGGGCAGACCGCTAGGTAGATCACATATCTAGCGGTCTGCCAGGCATCTATTACAGTTAGTCCTTATAACATCAGCTATATGGGCAGACCGCTAGGTAGATCACATATCTAGCGGTCTGCCAGGCATCTATTACAGTTAGTCCTTATAACATCAGCTATATGGGCAGACCGCTAGGTAGATCACATATCTAGCTATCTGCCAGCAATCTATTACAATTTGTCCGGCCGCCGTTTCGAAATTTAGTCGGAACAAACAAACAGAAAGACTAAAACTTGTTTTTTTTTATTCTAAGTACAAGCTCGTACTTTCATATGCATTCAGTAAGAAACCGTTATTTTTTTAAATTACAATCAGACACTTCAATTTTATTTATTTGTATAGACTGTGACAGTAAAAATAAATGCAGGAATATTGTGATTAAGGACCTTACCAAATCAACTTATTCAAGTGTTAAAATAATATTTTAAATCAATATAACAAGACGCCAATGGTACACAAAATAATAATGATATGATAATGCAAATCATAAACAGAAAGAAAACACAAGCACGGACACGTATTGATTTTCGCACCACACTTACTTCGCGACAATGATTGCTGTACTCCGGATTAAAGAGAGCAGGTGTCACAGGCACATCAGTAATCGCACTAACACAGTAGCCACTTACCGACATACGTAGGCACGTGGTGCCGCCGGTCGCGCCTCGCACTAACACAGTAGCCACTTACCGACATACGTAGGCACGTGGTGCCGCCGGTCGCGCCTCGCACTAACACAGTAGCCACTTACCGACATACGTAGGCACGTGGTGCCGCCGGTCGCGCCTCGCACTAACACAGTAGCCACTTACCGACATACGTAGGCACGTGGTGCCGCCGGTCGCGCCTCGCACTAACACAGTAGCCACTTACCGACATACGTAGGCACGTGGTGCCGCCGGTCGCGCCTCGCACTAACACAGTAGCCACTTACCGACATACGTAGGCACGTGGTGCCGCCGGTCGCGCCTCGCACTAACACAGTAGCCACTTACCGACATACGTAGGCACGTGGTGCCGCCGGTCGCGCCTCGCACTAACACAGTAGCCACTTACCGACATACGTAGGCACGTGGTGCCGCCGGTCGCGCCTCGCACTAACACAGTAGCCACTTACCGACATACGTAGGCACGTGGTGCCGCCGGTCGCGCCTCGCACTAACACAGTAGCCACTTACCGACATACGTAGGCACGTGGTGCCGCCGGTCGCGCCTCGCACTAACACAGTAGCCACTTACCGACATACGTAGGCACGTGGTGCCGCCGGTCGCGCCTCGCACTAACACAGTAGCCACTTACCGACATACGTAGGCACGTGGTGCCGCCGGTCGCGCCTCGCACTAACACAGTAGCCACTTACCGACATACGTAGGCACGTGGTGCCGCCGGTCGCGCCTCGCACTAACACAGTAGCCACTTACCGACATACGTAGGCACGTGGTGCCGCCGGTCGCGCCTCGCACTAACACAGTAGCCACTTACCGACATACGTAGGCACGTGGTGCCGCCGGTCGCGCCTCGCACTAACACAGTAGCCACTTACCGACATACGTAGGCACGTGGTGCCGTCGGTCGCGGTCGCCGGGAGGCGGCACATGTCTCGCGGGTTCGTACTCCGCGACCGGTGCGCGACCCAGCGTCAGGGTGGACGACATGAGCGCTCCGCCGTCCACGCTGCCTGCCGATACTGTGGAGACAATATGACTATTACTTTTTAAATATTTAAGGTCAATCGAAACTCACAAATTAGTCACTTAACCTATGAAATCCACCCTTAAAGAAGTGCCCACGTTTATTGACGTGGAATTAGCTTGAGCCGATCTGTAGACAGGAGGGACATGTAACGATAGAGCGTACTCTTACTAGCGGAGCTGTGCAGCGACTTGTCCATGTGCTTGAGCTCCATCTGGTCGTGGTGGATCCACAGGTCTGGCGGCTTGATGCCGGCCGAGGCTGACGACTTCTGGTATGTGCTGGAAAATAAACAAAAATGTTAGATAATTAGGAAAAGATACTAAAAATAATGTCAGTTACACTGGCGCGTTACCACTTTTTTTACACAAATACTGTAGGCAACATAAGTATTAAAACAATATAACCACTTAAACTCGGTTCTCTCGGCTAACTCGGCACTCAAACTCAATCTCGGCTCTAAAACAGCTTAAAAACAACAAGGCACCGGGTGATGACGGAATTACGGCCGAACTCTTGAAGGCGGGTGGCAAACCGGTACTTAAGGCCCTTCAGAAGCTGTTTAATTCCGTCATACTCGATGGGAAAACGCCACAGGCATAGTACAGGGGTGTGGTGGTACTCTTCTTCAAGAAGGGTGACAATGCCCGTCTGAAGAATTATAGGCCCATCTCACTTCTAAGCTATGTCTACAAGTTGTTTTCAAGAGTCATCACAAATCGTCTCGCGCGCAGGTTTGATGATTTTCAGCCTCCCCCCGAACAAGCCGGTTTCCGAAAACGCTTTAGCACCGTGGACCACATACATACGTTGCGGCAGGTTACACAGAAGACCGAAGAGTATAACCTACCCTTCTGTTTAGCGTTTAAATAAATAAATATCTCTGGACATTACACACAGCGCCATCTAGTGCCACAGTAAGCAACGAGGCTTGTGTCGTGGACACCAGATAGTTGATATACTACATAGATACTTTTTGTTTGTAAATACATACTTATTACACATATAAACATCCATGACACGGAAACAAATGTCCATGCTCATCACACAAACATGTGCCCCAACCGGGACTCGAACCCGGGACGCTAACGTAAGGCAGCCTCACCACCACTACGCCATTCGGGTCGGGTCGTCTCTGTTTGGCGTTAGTGGACTACGAGAAAGCCTTCGATTCGATCGAGACCTGGGCTGTACTGCAGTCTATCCAACGGTGCCAAATCGACTACCGGTACATCGAGGTGTTGAAGTGTTTGTACAAAAACGCCACCATGTCAGTCTGATTTCAGGACGAAGCCTCGGAACCTATCCTTCCTCAGCGAGGTGTGAGACAAGGAGATGTCATATCACTGAAAAAACTGTTCACCGCTGCACTGGAGGATGTCTTTAAGGTTCTGGACGGAAGAGGGCTAGACATCAACGTCAATGGCGAGTTCATCACCCACCTGCGGTTTGCCGACGATATAGTGGTCATGGCTGAGACCTTGGAGGACCTCAGTACAATACTCGATGACCTCAGTAGAGCTTCCGAAAGAGTGGGGCTAAAAATGAACATGGACAAAACCAAAGTCATGTTGAGTCTCAAGACGAAAGTGAAAATGACCAGTGTGTGTTGCCAGTGATTACATACGGGACCGAAACGTGGTCGCTCACAATGGGCCTTATGAGAAGGCTTAAAGTCACCCAAAGGGCAATGGAGATGGCAATGCTCGGAGTTTCCTTGCGCGATCGAATCAGTAATGAAGACATCCGCAAGAGATCCAAGGTCACCGACGTAGCCCGAATAATTGCCAAACTTAAGTGGCAGTGGGCAGGGCACATAGCTCGCAAAACGGATGGCCGATGGGGCCGATGGAGATGATGCGTTGGAAGGCCTTCTACTAGATGGACCGATGACCTGGTGAAGGTTGCGGGAATCCGTTGGATACGAGTTGGAGACCGGTCAATGTGGCGGGAAGGCCTATATCCAGCAGTGGATGTCTTTCGGCTGAAATGATGATGATGATGAACCACTCAACAATGAGTGGTGGAAATATAAATATAAATACTTAATTGAAATTGAAATTAACAACAACAACACACACACACACACACACATACACACACACACCACATTATGGAAAAGCTCTTCCTCTCTCTACTTATTTAAAAATTAGCTGTGCCCGGCAGTGTCCATAATTGTTTTTTTTTTCACTTTTTATTTACCACCTGTATATGTACATTATGGATATAGCAATAAATGATTTGTATTGTATTGACTCAACTATGTTCTAGCACGTTTGGACGTTAGTGAATATTTTAACTTTACATTTTCCTGGTAGGAGCCAGAAAACTAAGGTCACAATGAGCACTCACCTACCTAACTTTCAGTCTGGAGGAGAGTACGGTTAAAATAAATAGTCAAGGGGACGAGATAAAAGATTTTATTATTATTAAAGCACACCCTATCATATAGGGCCTACCTACCCGAACTGGAGCTACCTACGCCAGTGAAGCCGGCAAACGAAGCGAATTTATGTAGAAGATGAAATGGGAAGCCAAGAGTCATCGGTCATGTCTTCTTTCAGTGAGCCGGAAGACATCAATCAGGGAGGAGGATCGAACCTCTGGAGGAGTTAGTGGCGGCGACACGTTGTCTCGCCGGTTGTTCATCACATTGTCTTCATAAGATGAGATGAGGGATACTGCCCTTATATTTGGGAGGAGGGAAAGGCCCTCTTGCCACCGTTATTTTTGTTATCAAGCACTACTTGCTCGTTTCAGCTCTAGACGTAGACTGATTTTTCTTATGACGGCTGTCTGTCATCAACAGATGATCGGCCTGTTATTTTAAATTTAGACAATTGAAGCGATAGAAAAATAAAATGTACTAAAGAAGGTCTAATAACAATTTGATATGCAACGTAAAACTCCTAGCTAGCTCCAGTAATAAATTAAAAATAAAACTAGGCCTGTCACTAATTGAAATTACAAACGTAAATAAAGATTTAAGAGAGATAAAAATCTACAGAAAAACTTAAATAACATGAATTACAAGGTAAAAGGTATGCTAAGCCTCCAGGAAATGAGCATGAAGCTACCTTGAGGGGACGAATGTTAAATTTCCGGTTAATAATATCAAAAATGTAAGTATGAAAACCATGTAAAAAACAATCATTACAATATGCAATTATTGCAAATAGAAACAACTGCATCGGCTTATTTATTGATTTCTCAAAGGTCTTTGGAACTGTCATGATGCCATTTTTGTCCATGCAGGGTCCAACGTTGTCGATTGAGTGCGGTGTACTGACCTGGTGTCAGGCGACAGCGGCGGCGTGGAGCGGCGACAGCACAGCGACAGCGCCAGCGCGGCCGCCAGCGCCAGCACTGCGCACGCGCCGCCCGCGCTGGCCCACAGCCACGCCGACGTGGCGCTGGCCAGGCCCCCGCCTTCACCTGACTCTGGGGGACTCCACTTATATCATACCACGCCTGAACTCTACGTAACAACATTGCGAGAAAATCGGTATATCCTATGACGTGTGATATTTGGCACGTTCGAACTAATTTCACATCTAGCAACCTGGATGTCGTTGTGGCCACTCATTTAATTGGATAAGTATGAGAATCATCGACACTTGCGAAGTAGAAGCATGCTCTCACCCATGGCGGTAGTATAGGTGAGGGGCGCGCAGAAGGGCCCGAGCCCCTTGCCGTTGCGCGCCTGCACCTTGAGCAGGTAGGACGTGCGCGGGCGCAGGCGCTCCACGCGCGCGCGCGTGCGCTCGCCCAGCGCCGCCACGGCCGTCCACTCCTCGCCGCCCGCGCGGGCCAGAGCGTACATGATGACGTAGCCTGGGGAGGGATCGTATTGTAGCTACGAGTAGATAAGTAGATACGAGTAGGTGGCTTGAAATAACTTGCAGTGCCAAAACCATGAAATTACACACATTTTCGTCGGAGCCATGATCATTTAAGGTTTTGATTTTCAAATAGGATTTTAAGAGTGATCCCTCTAATAAGCTAGTTTCCACCATCAATAAATTGCAAATCTATTTAGTCCGTTAGTTTAGTTAGTATTGGAAAAAAATTGACACGTATTTTTTTTTTTGTAAGTAAATGAATATTGACAAAGATAAAACGCATCAAAACTCGAGAGTGGGGGCTCGTGACGTCACAACGCACTAAAAATTATAGTACGGCGTGACGGATTAAGAATTTTAAAAGCGTTGTATATTCGTCAGTTTTGGTTTTCGTAACAAAAGAAAAAATACGTGTCAAATACACACATCAACACGGTCTAGGGATATTTTTAAAAAAGCGAATTACTATCAATGTGTTAATTATTTATATGACATGTATATATTTAAAAGATACGTTATTTAATATTCTACCATTTTTTAATAATGGTTAAGGTATAGATTAAAATTTCAGGATTTTATGGAAAAAAAATGAAGCATAGACGGAAACCGTATATGAATGAACTTTTAATTTGTGAGTAAAAACTGAAAAAAATAGAAAAATCATTTAATTTGTGTTTATAAACTTGAAGTTAGTAGTCTGAGAAAGCGCCCATGATGTTCATAACACATCGGCAACGATTCGGCATGCTCAGAACAAGGTTGTCAATGTCTTGCTGCGGAATATTGTCCCATGTCCTTCTGAGGTGCGCAAAAAGTTGATCTTCTGTAGCCAGATTTTCAGGAACTTCCTTCAGAGCTCTTCTTTGCAGCATATCCCACGCATGCTCAATGGGATTTAGATCTGGCGATTGAGCAGGCCAGTCTAAGGCCCTAACATTATGTGTATGTAACCAAGCTGCTACCGTTCTCGCCGTGTGTGCCCGGGCATTGTCGTGCATGAGCAGGAAATCTTGCCCCATTTGTGTTCTGTGGGGCAAGATTACGGGCCCCAGCACCTGTTGGACGTATCGTTTTGCCGTCATATTGACCCGCACCCAAACGAGATCCGTCCGTCCTCCAAGACGAATTCCTGCCCAAACCATAATTGTTCCTCCTTGGTATGGGTGAACTTCCTGAGGGTTCTGGAGACGGCTCCATCGTCCAGGAACTCGCCAAACACGCGTCCTTCGTGAATCTGGATGAAAGCCGAACCAGGATTCATCCGTGAACAGCACATTGGACCATTGGTCACGGCCCCAGTCCACGTGGTTCCGAACCCATTCTAATCGTCGTCCACGATTGCCTCTCCGTAAAGGTGGGACCCGGAGTGGTCTACGAGAGCGTAGATTGCTTTCATGCAGTCGCCTTCTTACAGTTTGGTCACTCACAAGCACTTGGTGTTCCACTCGCAGCCTTTGGACCAATTGAGTCGCCGTTGCATTTGGTTGTGCTCGCGCAGTAATTTGCAAAAATCGGTCTTGTCTGGGGGTAGTGATGCGACTTGGCCCCCGGTGCCTCTCCGCTACTTCACCTGTGGCACGATAGCGTGTCCACAATCTTGAAATTACATTTTGATGGGTCCCTATGGCCTCAGCAACATTACGCTGAACAGATCCAGCTTCCAGCATTCCCACAGCTCGTAACATCTCCGCCCTCGTCAAATGTCGGCGTTGCATGGCTACAATACCTCAATTTTAACTTAATCTTTCGTTTAAAAATGAAAAAAAAACTGTAACTAAACGTAATTCGTATTGTTTTCTAAATTTCGCACAAATGAAAATTCCCTCTCCTATACATCAAGACATTTTTATGCCACCGAAACAAAAGAATTTTCAAAAATTTGAATTTGGAATTAGTCTGAGATAAATTACAAACAAATCGGTGTATAAAAGATTCCAATGCGGCCAGTACTTTTCGAGTTATTTAATTGAGTATGAAATATCCCTAGACCGTGTTGATGTGTGTATTTTTTGATAATCTAACTGACGGACTAATTCGATTTTTTCAGGACACAAGCCTATTATAGACCTATATCTGTGCTTCCAGCATTGAGTAAAAATCATGCTGGACCAGATGTTGCTTAACTCAAATGAAATTCTGCTTAATCAACAGTTTGGTTTTACGATTCGAAGGGTGGGTCGACAACAGACCCGGACGCGGGAGTAAAACTCATCATTCACATTTTGGAATTCGAGAAGTCCCAGGATGCCATTGGCGTTTTTTGTTATATCTCTAAAGCGTTTGACTGCGTCGACCACAACACACTGATCTGTAAATTACATCACTACGGAATTCGTGGACAAGCTGCTGATCTTGTTCTTTCCTATTTATCAAACAGGCAGCAAAAAGTAAATGTAAATAGGGCGACTTCCTCCGGGTCTCAAGTCAAGATGGGTATGCCCCAAGGTTCAATTCTCGGTCCTTTTCTATTTCTTGTTTACATTAATGATCTCCCTTATATGATGACCAAATTATCGGATTTATATATTTAATGAAAAATTAGCGAGGTGTCAACCTCGCTAATTTTTTAAATTGATAGAAACGATACAAATGTCTTACATGTCAACGAAAGTCTTACTGTTCTCTCGAAATGGTTCGCAGTTAACGGTCTTGCTTTATAAAAATCGTCCTAAACACTTCGTACCCCGTAACTGATTAAGGTTTTGCTACCTAATATCAGTAAGGTATCCGCCTCCAGCGTACTGTTGGACACTAGTACAGTAAGGTACCCACCAGTGATGACCCCGTTGGGCTTGGCGGGCGGCTGCCAGCTGAGGTCGGCGGCGCGGGCGGCGGGCGGGCCGGCCCGCAGCTCGCGCGGGGCGGAGGCGGGCGGCGCCTCCAGCGTACTGTTGGACACCAGCAGGGACCACGCCGACGAGCGCCCGCCTAGGGGGACCAACGACCACTCATATAATTGTCTATACCTACAAGGCGTAACATAATAAACGCTAGAGGCTAACCCCGACTAACTAGGGAATTCTGATGATATCCCTCCATCTCATATGACCCACCTTTGATCAGCTTGACCGCGAACTCGTACTGCGTGAAGGGCTTGAGCTCGTCCAGCATGCAGTTGAGGTCCGTCGCGTTGAACGTGCGCACGCGCCCGCCGGCCGACGACCAGCGCACTACGTAGCGCCGACCGTCCGTCGCCGTCTGCAGTCATACACATACATACACATACATACACAACTGTCGCCCTGGCTTGCTCTTTAGCCCCCGCGCGCGCCTTCGACCCCGATTATTGTTGAAATGATATAAAAGAGGGCTAGCCGGTAGCATATTGTTCACCTCCAGGCCCCGTGGCCAACGCGAAGGAAAGTTCTTTCCGAACGATCGCGAGATTCGCGGTTTTTGTAGGTCCGGAAGCAGACAGTCTAGCTGCTGAACTCAGAAGACTCTGCCGATCACCATCATATCGGCTTATATCCCTCCCGGCGGCACGTCCGAGGAGCACTCACTACTCACCAAGGACCTTACTGTCCTCTTCGGCTTGAGCGACTCCGTTATTATAGCGGGCGACCTCAATGCCAAGCACCCCGCCTGGAACAGCACGCTGACCTCTCCCAGAGGAAGATTCGTGTATGACCTAGGAGTCTCCCTTAACTTTGACCCTATCGCTCCTATGGAGCATACTCACTATCCCCACGACCCGAGCAAAGCTCACATGCGCTACTTACAGCGTGCTGTAAAGAAGCGCACTAGTGAGTTTCGTTCGAATCAATGGGACAAGATGCTCAGTGAACTCGAGCCCACCCACCTAGCTTTCTGGCAACTGCAACGGAAGTTACGTGCCTCTGAAGAAGCTTCGATGCCTCCTCTCACTCGTCCGGACAAGAGCCTCGCGTTCGAAGACTCTGAAAAGGCCGAATGCCTAGCCGACAGTTTAGAATCTCAGTGCACTCCCAGCACGCAACCGGTAGATAGTCAACACCTCGACATGGTAAACGCGGAAGTCGAACGTAGGGCCTCCCTTCCCCCCTCTGAAGACCCCGATGATCCTATACCTGTAGTCACCCCAGACGAAGTGTACGACATCATTAAAGGGCTTAAACCGCGTAAAGCACCCGGCTCCGACGGAATCACTAACAAGTTGCTCAAACTTCTCCCCGGTCAGTTAATAGTCTTATTGGCAGCCATCTTCAATGGCGCACTAAGTAACAACTTCTTCCCCCAAGTATGGAAAGAGGCCACTGTTATCGGAATCCCCAAACCCGGCAAACCCAAGACGGACCTCGCGAGCTACCGTCCTATCAGTCTCCTGAAAGCACTCGGAAAAATCTATGAGAGACTTATTTACAAGCGTCTCAAAGATTTCGCCGAAGCTAAGAGCCTCATTCCCAATGAACAGTTCGGCTTCAGGACCGAACACTCTTGTATTCAACAAACCCATCGCATCGTCGAACACCTGAGCGCTGGTTTCCAGCGTTCGTCGATGACGGGCGCGTTGTTCTTCGACATAGCGAAAGCTTTCGACAAAGTCTGGCACAACGGCTTATTATATAAGCTGTATCAACTGGGAGTGCCGGACCGTCTCGTGCTCATCTTGCGAGACTTTTTGTCGAATCGCACGTTCCGATACCGCATAGGAAAATCGCTCTCCGCTCCTCACCCCATTCGCGCCGGAGTCCTCCAGGGCTCCGTCATCTCCCCGCTCGCGTTCACGTTGTTCACTAGTGACATTCCCAAGAGCAAAAAGGCTCAATTAGCCCTGTTCGCGGACGACACGGCCATCTATTACACCGGTCGCTGTAAAAACGCAATCGCCAAAACCCTCCAAACCTCAGCCGACGTTTTAGGCGCTTGGTTTAGGAAATGGAGAATCGAGGTTAACCCCGATAAGAGTCAGGCCGTTCTATTTTCGAGATCGCGTACTACTGTCACTTCCCCTAATCCGATCACTATGTACGGCAAGCCTATCCCCTGGGAGAAGCAAGCCAAATACTTAGGAGTCATCCTCGACAGCCATCTGACCTTCGGGCCACATATAAAAGCAGCTCGCGACCGAGCTGCTTTCGCGATGGGTAGACTCCATTACTTACTAACGGAAAAGAGCAAATTGTCTCTCAGGTGCAAATTGCGTCTCTATACCGCCGTGATCCGTCCCATCATGACTTACGCTTGTATCGTACGCTCACGCCAAGCCTAGATATCTCCATAGGATGCAGGTCCTTCAGAACCGGTTCTTACGTAACGTCACGGGAGCCCCCTATTACGTCCGTAATGACCGTTTACATTTAGATCTTAAAATCCCCACGTTAGCTCAGTTTATGAAGCGCCTCTCCAAGCGCTTCTTCGATTCTGCCATCAAACACCGTAACCCCCTGATCGCAGCGGCCGCCCGTTACGAACCCTCGCGAATTAGTCAGATCCGCCGCCCAAGGCATACTTTAGTCGATCCCGATGACGCTATTACCCTCCTCCAGGAGAGCAGGAAGGAAACTAGCACGCTTAGAAAGCACAGACGCAAACCGCCGTCATTCCGTCCTCGCCGTCGAAGCCCGTCGCGACGCCCCGATACGAACCGTCCCCGTCCCTTGCTCGTGCCAGCCCGCGTTGCTGAGCCTGTAGTCCAAAACCAGTCCCTAATTAATGACACCACTCAGATCCAGCCTGTCCCCTTGCTGTCCTCTCCCAGCGACGCCCTAAGCCGAGGCCCGTACCCCGCAGGGGGTGCCCTTAGCGTGTAGTCGTTTAGTTTGTAAGTTTTTATGCCCTGGCTGGAGGCCTTACACTTAAGGCACCCACAGGATTAGCACCCATAGGATTCGGTTAAGCAGACGACAACCCCTCTAGGTTGAACTGCGAGATGCCATTTCGAAAAAAAAAAAAAAAAAAGCATATTGTTCACTCTTTTCGTGCACTCGTTACTCTACGCTTGACACTCTCGCCGTTCACTCTACACGCAAGACTCAAGCAACCGACTAGCCCTGAAGAATAAATAGAAGTCTGAAGCTACAAGTCCGAAGTTGTCATTTGAAAAAACCTATCATACAGTCCACACCAACATCACCTATTGTATGCGCCGGCGCCGGCCAGGTGCGAGGTGGTGGCCCGAGCGTTTCTATTCAATTTACTTTTTATTAATTAATCCGGTTCGTTTGAACCATGTTCACTAGGTGTTAAGATTTAAATTAGGTTGATGATGAATAGATGTGATTAAAAGACGTCCCTTCTTTAATGAGTTTATTTTGCAACTAGCTTCATACTACAAACCTTTAGATAACTAACTAACTACCTAGATGGTAGGTACCTATATACTGTCTATACGAAGTACGAACGATGTTTTTGGCGTAAATAAAAACATACAATAAAAACACATAAAATAGAAAAACACACAATTATAAAAAGATTACACAGTAAAAATAAATATTATTATTAAAATTTAACACTTATTATTAAAATTGAACACGACAATGTTCATAGTTGAACACCTTTTACAATAATTATTTGAAATAATTATCTCAAAGATTGAAATCGTCACAATAGCCTCATTCGCTCGTATTGTAGCACTGTGGACATTGTCTTGTTAGCGCGACCTAAGTACGGCGAGGACACATTTAACAATCAAAATGTTTGCGGGATATGCTACATATTAAATGTTACTCACTTGTCCTTTCGGCAGTGTAGGATCTGTCCAGTACACGACAGCAGTAGTTCCGCTCAGCATTATGACCTGCGCACACAAACATTAGTAGGTTATGCAACAAGTGAAAAAAAGGGAATATAATTCGAGGGATACAAGAACCGAGACGAATTCTTTTCGAGTGGCAATGGTAAAAAGTAATTTGCAACATACATTAAGTACAACTGTTAATACTCAACTAGCATGATGACACAGTGCCTGTTTTCGATATTGCCTGTCCACTTTGACATTTCGAAATCAGAAATATCAAAATTGATTTATTGACCAACATTTGAGAGTCAAGTTGAGGTAACCTTGACGCCCACGGGCGGTATGAGCGGCGGCGGCTCGTCTTCGTCCTCGTCGTCCGGCTCGTCCTCGTCCTCGTCCTCGTCCTCGTCCTCCGCGCCGGGCTGCGGCGCGCGCGTGCGCACGGTGGCGTACACGGCGGGCCCCAGGCCGCGCGAGTTGGACGCGCGCAGTGAGATCACGTACTCCGCGTTACTCTCTGTGGGGGAGCCAAAACAAAACAGGCTTTGTGAGGGTCCGTTTACAAGTTGTGTACCAGCCACGCTCGAGCACGTGATATACTCACCCAGACCACGGATGACGTGCGAGTGCAGGTGCGCGGGCAGCTCGCGCGCGGCGTCGTCGGGCACGCCGAGCCCCCAGCCCAACACGTAGCCCCGCACGACCACGTGACATAGTGACATACGGGACACACACTCACCCAGACCGCGGATGACGTGCGAGTGCAGGTGCGCGGGCAGCTCGCGCGCGGCGTCGTCGGGCACGCCGAGCCCCCAGCCCAGCACGTAGCCCCGCACGACCACGTGACATAGTGACATACGGGACACACACTCACCCAGACCGCGGATGACGTGCGAGTGCAGGTGCGCGGGCAGCTCGCGCGCGGCGTCGTCGGGCACGCCGAGCCCCCAGCCCAGCACGTAGCCCCGCACGACCACGTGACATAGTGACATACGGGACACACACTCACCCAGACCGCGGATGACGTGCGAGTGCAGGTGCGCGGGCAGCTCGCGCGCGGCGTCGTCGGGCACGCCGAGCCCCCAGCCCAGCACGTAGCCCCGCACGACCACGTGACATAGTGACATACGGGACACACTCACCCAGACCGCGGATGACGTGCGAGTGCAGGTGCGCGGGCAGCTCGCGCGCGGCGTCGTCGGGCACGCCGAGCCCCCAGCCCAGCACGTAGCCCCGCACGACCACGTGACATAGTGACATACGGGACACACACTCACCCAGACCGCGGATGACGTGCGAGTGCAGGTGCGCGGGCAGCTCGCGCGCGGCGTCGTCGGGCACGCCGAGCCCCCAGCCCAGCACGTAGCCCCGCACGACCACGTGACATAGTGACATACGGGACACACACTCACCCAGACCGCGGATGACGTGCGAGTGCAGGTGCGCGGGCAGCTCGCGCGCGGCGTCGTCGGGCACGCCGAGCCCCCAGCCCAGCACGTAGCCCCGCACGACCACGTGACATAGTGACATACGGGACACACACTCACCCAGACCGCGGATGACGTGCGAGTGCAGGTGCGCGGGCAGCTCGCGCGCGGCGTCGTCGGGCACGCCGAGCCCCCAGCCCAGCACGTAGCCCCGCACGACCACGTGACATAGTGACATACGGGACACACACTCACCCAGACCGCGGATGACGTGCGAGTGCAGGTGCGCGGGCAGCTCGCGCGCGGCGTCGTCGGGCACGTTGAGCCCCCAGCCCAGCACGTAGCCCCGCACGACCACGTGACATAGTGACATACGGGACACACACTCACCCAGACCGCGGATGACGTGCGAGTGCAGGTGCGCGGGCAGCTCGCGCGCGGCGTCGTCGGGCACGCCGAGCCCCCAGCCCAGCACGTAGCCCCGCACGACCACGTGACATAGAGACATACGGGACACACACTCACCCAGACCGCGGATGACGTGCGAGTGCAGGTGCGCGGGCAGCTCGCGCGCGGCGTCGTCGGGCACGCCGAGCCCCCAGCCCAGCACGTAGCCCCGCACGACCACGTGACATAGTGACATACGGGACACACACTCACCCAGACCGCGGATGACGTGCGAGTGCAGGTGCGCGGGCAGCTCGCGCACGGCGTCGTCGGGCACGTCGAGCCCCCAGCCCAGCACGTAGCCCCGCACGACCACGTGACATAGTGACATACGGGACACACACTCACCCAGACCGCGGATGACGTGCGAGTGCAGGTGCGCGGGCAGCTCGCGCGCGGCGTCGTCGGGCACGCCGAGCCCCCAGCCCAGCACGTAGCCCCGCACGACCACGTGACATAGTGACATACGGGACACACACTCACCCAGACCGCGGATGACGTGCGAGTGCAGGTGCGCGGGCAGCTCGCGCGCGGCGTCGTCGGGCACGTCGAGCCCCCAGCCCAGCACGTAGCCCCGCACGACCACGTGACATAGTGACATACGGGACACACACTCACCCAGACCGTGGATGACGTGCGAGTGCAGGTGCGCGGGCAGCTCGCGCGCGGCGTCGTCGGGCACGTCGAGCCCCCAGCCCAGCACGTAGCCCTGCACGACCACGTGACATAGTGACATACGGGACACACTCACCCAGACCGCGGATGACGTGCGAGTGCAGGTGCGCGGGCAGCTCGCGCGCGGCGTCGTCGGGCACGCCGAGCCCCCAGCCCAGCACGTAGCCCCGCACGACCACGTGACATAGTGACATACGGGACACACACTCACCCAGACCGCGGATGACGTGCGAGTGCAGGTGCGCGGGCAGCTCGCGCGCGGCGTCGTCGGGCACGTCGAGCCCCCAGCCCAGCACGTAGCCCCGCACGACCACGTGACATAGTGACATACGGGACACACACTCACCCAGACCGCGGATGACGTGCGAGTGCAGGTGCGCGGGCAGCTCGCGCGCGGCGTCGTCGGGCACGTCGAGCCCCCAGCCCAGCACGTAGCCCCGCACGACCACGTGACATAGTGACATACGGGACACACACTCACCCAGACCGCGGATGACGTGCGAGTGCAGGTGCGCGGGCAGCTCGCGCGCGGCGTCGTCGGGCACGCCGAGCCCCCAGCCCAGCACGTAGCCCCGCACGACCACGTGACATAGTGACATACGGGACACACACTCACCCAGACCGCGGATGACGTGCGAGTGCAGGTGCGCGGGCAGTTTGCGCGCAGCGTCGTCGGGCACGCCGAGCCCCCAGCCCAGCACGTAGCCCCGCACGACCACGTGACATAGTGACATACGGGACACACACTCACCCAGACCGCGGATGACGTGCGAGTGCAGGTGCGCGGGCAGCTCGCGCGCGGCGTCGTCGGGCACGCCGAGCCCCCAGCCCAGCACGTAGCCCCGCACGACCACGTGACATAGTGACATACGGGACACACACTCACCCAGACCGCGGATGACGTGCGAGTGCAGGTGCGCGGGCAGCTCGCGCGCGGCGTCGTCGGGCACGCCGAGCCCCCAGCCCAGCACGTAGCCCCGCACGACCACGTGACATAGTGACATACGGGACACACACTCACCCAGACCGCGGATGACGTGCGAGTGCAGGTGCGCGGGCAGCTCGCGCGCGGCGTCGTCGGGCACGTCGAGCCCCCAGCCCAGCACGTAGCCCCGCACGACCACGTGACATAGTGACATACGGGACACACACTCACCCAGACCGCGGATGACGTGCGAGTGCAGGTGCGCGGGCAGCTCGCGCGCGGCGTCGTCGGGCACGCCGAGCCCCCAGCCCAGCACGTAGCCCCGCACGACCACGTGACATAGTGACATACGGGACACACACTCACCCAGACCGCGGATGACGTGCGAGTGCAGGTGCGCGGGCAGCTCGCGCGCGGCGTCGTCGGGCACGCCGAGCCCCCAGCCCAGCACGTAGCCCCGCACGACCACGTGACATAGTGACATACGGGACACACACTCACCCAGACCGCGGATGACGTGCGAGTGCAGGTGCGCGGGCAGCTCGCGCGCGGCGTCGTCGGGCACGCCGAGCCCCCAGCCCAGCACGTAGCCCCGCACGACCACGTGACATAGTGACATACGGGACACACACTCACCCAGACCGCGGATGACGTGCGAGTGCAGGTGCGCGGGCAGCTCGCGCGCGGCGTCGTCGGGCACGCCGAGCCCCCAGCCCAGCACGTAGCCCCGCACGACCACGTGACATAGTGACATACGGGACACACACTCACCCAGACCGCGGATGACGTGCGAGTGCAGGTGCGCGGGCAGCTCGCGCGCGGCGTCGTCGGGCACGCCGAGCCCCCAGCCCAGCACGTAGCCCCGCACGACCACGTGACATAGTGACATACGGGACACACACTCACCCAGACCGCGGATGACGTGCGAGTGCAGGTGCGCGGGCAGCTCGCGCGCGGCGTCGTCGGGCACGCCGAGCCCCCAGCCCAGCACGTAGCCCCGCACGACCACGTGACATAGTGACATACGGGACACACACTCACCCAGACCGCGGATGACGTGCGAGTGCAGGTGCGCGGGCAGCTCGCGCGCGGCGTCGTCGGGCACGCCGAGCCCCCAGCCCAGCACGTAGCCCCGCACGACCACGTGACATAGTGACATACGGGACACACACTCACCCAGACCGCGGATGACGTGCGAGTGCAGGTGCGCGGGCAGCTCGCGCGCGGCGTCGTCGGGCACGCCGAGCCCCCAGCCCAGCACGTAGCCCCGCACGACCACGTGACATAGTGACATACGGGACACACACTCACCCAGACCGCGGATGACGTGCGAGTGCAGGTGCGCGGGCAGCTCGCGCGCGGCGTCGTCGGGCACGCCGAGCCCCCAGCCCAGCACGTAGCCCCGCACGACCACGTGACATAGTGACATACGGGACACACACTCACCCAGACCGCGGATGACGTGCGAGTGCAGGTGCGCGGGCAGCTCGCGCGCGGCGTCGTCGGGCACGCCGAGCCCCCAGCCCAGCACGTAGCCCCGCACGACCACGTGACATAGTGACATACGGGACACACACTCACCCAGACCGCGGATGACGTGCGAGTGCAGGTGCGCGGGCAGCTCGCGCGCGGCGTCGTCGGGCACGCCGAGCCCCCAGCCCAGCACGTAGCCCCGCACGACCACGCCGCCGTCGTCCTCTCCCCACCACACCGAGATCCAGTCACGACCGGCGCGGGCTGCAATAGAATAGAAAAACATATATCGACGTGTACCAAGCCGACGTTGAGTCGACGTTTACGTAGGTAGTCTTGGGAGATCTCCAGGTTTGTAAAAACTTGACTTTTAAGTTTGGACGGATTCCTTTGGGGAAGGTCTATCCAATAACGGCCAGTCGTCTATGCGACCGGTGCATACGTACTGGTGAGCGGCGGCGGCGCGGGCGGGACGCGGCTCTCGTCCAGCTCCTGTCTGTGGGTGGAGGCCGTGACCCACTCGCTGAACGGGCCCGAGCCGTTCGCGTTGATGGCGCACACTCGGATCTGGGAACGATACATGTGTTGAGAACAAGTGTCCGTGTTGCCCACGAACTGGGTTATGGAGGTTAGATGGGCTACCTGTGTACTCCAGGTATCCAGCTGCTTCCGGCTGGTTAGACTGAAAGACGACTACAACGTAATTGGGAAAAGACTAAGCAGATGATGATTTCTTAAAACATGGCACGCAAAAAACACCAATGTTAGCAGGCAAATCATTCCTATCTTGTGTTTACTAGCTGGGCACATGGCGGTCACGGAATTGGGCTTAAAATAAAAACAATTGTATCCATTAATAGACAAAAAGAATAGTCAATGTTACCTGATAAGTAGTAGCAGTATCCAGCCCCCTTAGCTCCGCCCTCTTCTGATCAGCTGGTGTCGTCAGCGAGTCAGCCTTCCTCCTCGGCTGCGCGGGCCCCGGCGCGGGCCCCGGCGCGGGGGGGCCCGGCGAGGGGCCCGGCGCCGCGCGGTAGCGCACCTTGTAGCCCGTCAGGGGCCCGCGGTGAGTGCGGGATGCGGGCGCTTCCCAGCGGACTAGGATTGACTGCAGGGCGGGGAGGACAGAACTTAATATCTGTCTTTTGGTAAAGTTTATATACGTTACGTTTGCTTTTTATAGCTTTTTTTTTGTTTATTATCAAATTGTTTCCCGTTAACAATTCTTTTTCTTCTTTGCGTGTCGATAGACTCAAATAATACCCGAACAGTATATTGCAACCTGCACAGCTCTGTCGGTGGCTTCGTTTAAATCTCAGAATGTGCAGGTGGCTGCGCAGGATAGGCAAGAAAGGTGGGGCATATCCTGCAGTCATGTGAGAACGATGTACCAAGATATGCACGTTAAAAGTGTCCATAGTAAAAACAAAAAATACAATTCAAAAATAGAAGAAATTTATCGCAGGCCCTGTTCCCTCTTAATTGGCGAAATTATTGATTTACTGCATGGAAAAATCAATGCTACTAAAAACTGAGGAACGAATACAAAATCCTAAGCTCAGCAATAACATTTACCGCAAAGAAAGAAAAGAGGTGGTCGAATAACGCAGATGAATCCGTATTGAAGAAAAATTAAGTCGTTACGTACGCCCCAACTTTGTTAGTAGAAGATTTCTTTTAAATAAACATAATTATTGTAAAATAATGAAACTCACGGTAGCACTGGTGGCGAGCGCAGTGACATTGGTGGGCGGCTGTGCGGGCGCGTCCGTGGGCGTGCGCAGGCGCAGGGCGGCGGGCGCGCCGCCCAGCGCCGCCACGCGCACCCCGTAGGCGGCGCCCGCGCGCAGCCCCGCCAGCGTGGCGCCCAGCCCCTCCACCCACTGCAGCTGCTCGCGCCCGCTGTCCTCCTCGGTGTAGTGCACGGAGTACCTGCTGGGCGGCGGCGGCGTGGCGGGCGCGGCCCACGTCAGCCGCAGCGCGTGCGCACCCAGGGGCTCCCCGCGCAGGTTCACGGGCGGGCCGTGCGTCAGCTCCTCTTCTGATGTTAGGACTTCTATCAGCTGTAGAGATACGGAACATGTTTTAGTTTGACGGTTTGTGACATTTCCCTTTAGCAGACAGAAACGTTGAAAGTTTTCGTGGCATGAAATGAATCGGTATGAAGTTCATGTACGTAACTAAAAGAGCAAATGAAAGGGATATTAATGAATGTAGAGGAAGACTTAAGTTTCTTTAAAGACACAAGAGTTTCCTTTTATACTTACATCAGAAGGCGGCGAGGTCGCATGCTCAGTGTAAGCCACGACAGCGAACTGGTATGTCGTGTTCGGCTGTAGCGACGCCACGTTCATCTCGTGTCGGGTCGGCGGGCCGCGGGACACGCGCTCTCTAATACGTGACAGGGAGATTGTGGTGTTTTAGGCAAAACAAAACATGTTGCTATCAACGGCACTTAAGGTGGGTTTGATCAAGACGGTACGGACAAAATGCACGGATTCGATCTTCGTGGTCTGGCGGATAATGTATTGTCAGAATTCGGTGCGCTGTCGATCGGCACATCAGTCGGTGCTGACAATTTCAAAATAGACTTACTTCCTAAAATTATTTTAATACAAAAAGGCCATGACAAACATCAATTTTGTAAGTAAGTTTAAAGTAACTTTTCCAAAATATATAGGGCGTCCCACGGATATGCCACATGGAGGGAAGGTACCTTGAATATTGTAGATGGAACATTTTACTGAAAGAAGACATTATTTGAATTTAAAAAACAATTTAAACTGCATTCATAGATATTTAAATAATTACGTGGTTGAACCGGGAATCGAACCCGTTACACGAGAAAAATAATCAGCCTGTAGCTTTATCATACTGATCGAAAGGCTTCATCATAAGGATTATTTTTTGCTAAATAACATAGTGTCAGAAATAAAAGGAAGACCATGAAATTTAACATTTTTAATAAAAAAATAATAAATTTATCAAATGCTCAAAATGAGTCCCTTCCTGGTCGCACTCTTTTGATTATTTCGCTCCCTGTCAATTTTTTTATCTTTTTGTGGTGAATATTTAGAATAATACGTCTAATTTCTGCTTGTAGATCGTTTTCACTTTCATACTGGTTCTTGTAAACTAATTTTTTTACGTAAATAAAAAAAAATCTAGCAGAGCATTTGATAAATTGATTAATTTTGTATTAAAAATGTTAAATTTCATGGTCTTCCTTTTATTTCTGACACTATGTTATTTAGCAAAAAAAGCCTTTCGATCGGTATGATAAAGCTACAGGGTGATTATTTTTCTCGTGTAACGGGTTTGATTCCCGGCTCAACCATGTAATTATTTAAATATCTATGAATGCAGTTTAAATTGTTTTTTAAATTCAAATAATGTCTTCTTTCAGTAAAATGTTCCATCTACAATATTCAAGGTACTTTCCCTCCATGTGGCATATCCGTGGGACGCCCTGTATATATAACAATAGTTATATATTAAGCAGAATAATAAAAAGCAGTTTGGCGGTAGCGCAGAGGAGCTGTTAATAATCATTTATTTCAGCATGACGGAGCAGCCGTTTTATGTCATCAAAATGTATTTTATTATCTCATGTGTTATGTGTCCATGTACGGGCAGCAGCTCCGCACACTGAGGTAGTATGTAGATGGACGAATCACACGGGATGTGTACAGGAAATAAAATCACTGTTTTGTGTCCGTTAATGATTGACCTTTTATTATGTAAAACAATAAAATATATAATACTTAAAGTAGATGACTTGTGGCGGGCGTAATAGTCTAGTAAGCGAATGTACATAAATCGGTGAATTTAGCAACTGCCTGTTCAGGTAAAAACTAAAACAATAGATATCATGTGGCGATGCTCGTACATCCCGCCAACTATAATAATAATAATAATAAAGATTTATTGTTGAACTAGGACTAGATTACATGGCAAAGTATTATAAGATAAAGCACAAGCAAATAGTTTCTTAATCTAGTTAGTGGGTGCCGTACTGTTCTCCTAGATAGGTTACAAAGTAACCTGTGTTTAGGGGAAACAGTTCCGATCCCCGTCATAATGGTTGACTTAAGACAGCACGTGTTAACTATGGTGGTTTAAAGTAATCATTCACAAGCTACAAGAAGAGGGACAAAATTAGGTCCTTATACAATAACAAAAATAAAAACTTAGAATCTAAAAACAGCAATTTTTGAAAAAATATATAGATAATTTAATTAAGTTGTTCAGTATTTGGTGTGATGTGTATATTGTAAGTGTTGTGAGTGTTTCGTTAAATGAATGTGGTGTGTGATGTATGTATATGTTTTTGAGTGATCATCACTTCTTTAGGAACTCTTCGGTTTCGTCGTAATTTAGGTTTAGAAGGAAGTTGCGAACAGTCTTTTTGCAATTAAAGTTTGTTAAGCCGTAAATGGGAATTTTTGCATTGATTTTATTGTAGAGAGAGGGGCCAAGATAGAGAGGAAACTTTTTTATAAAAGCTGTGCGTGTAGGTAGAATTGCGCAGATTAGGTGTTTGCGGCGTTTGGAGATTTTTTTGAATGGTGTTTGTCGGTGTTGCAGAAGAACTGTATATAAAATATATTGTTGCCTTACATTAAGTACGCTACATGATTGATATAGTTCAATAGTTGGGTAGAGTATTGGTCTGAAAGTAGCCACCTTCAAAATAGCTCTATGTGCGACCTCCAGAGGCTTAAGTATGGTCTTTGCAGCACCACCCCAGCATGAGATACAATAGGTTAGGATAGACTGACAGAGAGCAAAGTAAACGTTTCGTATGATGAACTGGTTGGCTACATGGCGCAGGGTTTTAAAAATGTAGATTAACTTCCGTATGCGACCAGAGAGGGTGTTAATATGGGATTTGAAATTAAGGTTTTCGTCCAGAACTATACCGAGATATTTAACCTGCTCTACTAGGGTTAAGGTAGGACATTGACAATTAGTAAGTTGATTTTGTGTAGGACAGGAATGGGCTTTTATAGAGATTGGGGTTTTAGGCTGGGAAGAGTTAGTCATTGAAAAAGTGACGAGGTTAGTCTTGTTGGCATTAAGAGTAAGGGTGTGAGAGGTAAGCCACTTCAGGGCAGAATTAAAGCCATCTTGTGCAGTAACTTGGAGTTCCGGCCAAGAATTAGCGGTGAAAGTGATGGCAGTGTCGTCTGCGAAAGAGACTATTTTGGCATTTGGAATTGGGAGATTGCAGAGATCGTTAATGAACACAATAAAAAGTGTGGGCCCCAAAATGCTACCCTGAGGTACGCCGTAGTGAATAGGTAGTTCTTCACTCTTGTAGTTCTCTATAGTCACTAATTGCGAGCGACCAGTTAGATAACTCCTGAAGAGGTCAAGTGAGGACCCTCTGACACCGAGGTTTTCAAGCTTGAGTAGAAGAGTGGAGACGGGAACGGTGTCAAATGCTTTCGCAAGATCCAAAAATATGGTGAGGACCTTCCTATTAGCATTTAGATTCTGTACTATATTATTAATTAACATATGGACTGCGTCACAAGTGGATTTTTTCTTGCGAAAGCCAAATTGCTGGGGAGATAGTAGATTGAAGTGTTCGAGGTATTGGACTAATCGCTTGTTTAAGAGGCGTTCAAGTACCTTGGACAATGCACTAAGAACAGCAATTGGGCGATAGTTGTTTGGTATGGTTCCGTCACCACCCTTAAATATAGGATGAATAATTGCTCTTTTAAAAGAAGATGGGAAGATAGCTGAATGAAAGCAAAGGTTGAAGATGTGGCTTAGTATAGGTGCGAGGGTCCGTGCGTATCTCCTTAGGAAGGTTTGGGATATGCCATCCCAACCAGTAGCAGCGTTAACCCTTAGTTGGTCAATGGTACTTAAAACTTCGTCAGGATCCGTCTGTTCTAAAACGAACGATTTATTGAACTTAGTAGTTTTAGGGGGAGTTGAGTGGATTTGGGTGGTCTTTATATTTTCAGCGAGCTTTTTTCCAATGTTGACAAAGAATTCGTTTACATCATCGCAAGACTGCCTGGGCGAGTAAGAGTGAGTTAACAGTTGGTTAGAAGAGTTCTTATTTTTATGTGAGTTAGTGATGGTTTTTATAGAGTCCCATAGTTTTTTAGGGTTGTGTTGTGCCTTATTTAGTTCTTCTGAATCAAATTTTCTTTTTATTTTTTTCAAAAGTGTTGTGCAAAAGTTTCTGTATCGCTTATACGTTAAAAGTAGAGTTTGATTGTCTGGTGACTGCTTAACTTTTTTGTGGAGAGAATCTCGGTTCCGGATACAACGCAGCAGGCCTGGAGTAATCCACGGTTTCAATATACTTTTACACGCAGGAACTTTGACAAACGTTGTACATTCATTTAAGGCATTTTTCATTATTTGTGAAAGCTTGTCTATAGCGTTGTCTGGGTCTGAGATAAGAAAAAGTGGAGTAAAGTCTAAGTTTTTAATAGTTTAATCAAGTGCATCATAGTCTACTTTAGATATCAATTTTAGGGGGGTTGAATCAGATTTTTTATATTGCGTATTTACACAAAAAAGGGAAGAACAATGATCTGTTAGCGTTGTTTCATAGACTAAAGTAAGGATAGGACTTGTGGATCGTATCATAATGTGATCTAGGCAGTTTTTGCCTCTCGTCGGATGTGTATGAGCTGGGAGAAATCCGTGATATGCCAGGGTGTTGAGATATTCGTGGGCCCGTGAATCTTGAGTATCTGATTTGATATCCAAGTTGATGTCTCCAGTTATGAAAACCGATTTGTAAGACGTGAGAGTTGGAATAACGTTATTGAGTGCAGTAAGGAATGAAGAAATGTTGTCGTTTGAGGGGGAGCGGTAAATACAAAGTATAGCCACTTCAGAGTTTAATTTCACAAGTAGGCACGAGGCTGATCCAAGAAAGTTTGGCTCTTCACAAATGGTTATCATATCTGACTTGGCATAAACAACTACCCCGTCGCTCTGATTAAGGTGTTTGTTTGTTTTGTATGTGTTATAATTAGGTAGAGTGGGAATGCAGCAGTTACTTGAGCACAGTAGCCAGCATTCTGTTAGGACCAGAAGATCACAGTCAATATTCATGCGATGAATTAGGGTTTGAAGGTTTAAGAAATTACAGTTAATGGACCGGATATTTTGCGTCAATGTAGTTAGCCAGACGCTTTCGTTCTTAACGTATGACTTTGTTGCTTCGGGGGTACAAATGTGAGTTTTAGATACAGAAAATTGGTCAAGATCAGACATTACATCATTTAACGAATTGAACGCTGTTGTATGAAAATAAGGGTAATAGAGTGTTATAGATAAGGTTAAAGTTATGAGGTAGTAGGAACTTTGGGACGGTTATGAGTGATAGTGAGCAGTGTGTAGTGTTATAGTGTTTAAACTTCTTACAAGTAATAGTTTTTAATAAATAAAAATTGTGTAAAGAGATTTTGTTTGAGTTTTGTGTGCGGTAGTTTAACTTAGGTAAAGCGACAGAAAAAATTTTAACAAAATAAAAAGTAGTCTGAGAGATAACCGTTGAGAGAAAACTTAAGTTTCTTAACAGATGACCTAGTCAAACATTGTCAGCTGCAGTTGGTACAGACATCATTTGGATTTGTAGTTCACTTTTAATAACAATAGAGGGGCTGTCAGGATTCTTCTTCATCAGAACGCGCCCGTCCGCGGTCCAGCAGAACATGTATTGGTTCATCTTGGCATAGTTACGAGCCAGGTAAAAGAGTCGTTTAGAGGATGGAGTTAATTGTTCCGCAGCGTAAGTTGGCGTTTTTGCAGCTTCTATACCCAGATGAGTTGAGTTCAACTTGTTGTTAGGGTTTGATTTGTTGTGGTTCTTAACAGCTGACAGAAAGTTGGTTTTGGTAAGTGTATTTGTAAATTCGACTGTTAGAGTAGAATTTGGAGTTTCTTTTTTAGAGGGCTGTCGCGAAACATCGCGTATGTCAGACACTTGTATTTTTATTTCCAGTTGATTTGATAGTTCCAGTAAGGCGTCATATAGCATCTTTTTAGTTTCTTTCGCTCTCTTGGGTAGGTTGCGAAGCTCGATGCAGGTTTTTAAAAGGGCACGGTCGAAAGACTCTGCCCATTCTTCGAGTACTGTTAATTTATTGACCATGGAGTTACGTTCTTTTTCTAAGATAGTAATCTTAGACTCGAGTGAGGTTAACTGTTCCGAAAAAGAGTTCACAGCCCTTTCCATTTCCGTAAAAGTTTCCTCTATTTTAGTATTTGATGTTTTTATTGAAATTATATAGCTTTCTAGTTTGTCCAAACGGGTATTTTGTGAGGTAGTCATGTTTTGTATCATATCTCTTATTTCGTTCTTGAAGTCGGTCAAATAGTCGCTAGTATTATCGTCAACTGGTAGACATCGGCGCTTATTTGTTCTTTGGGTAATATTCGCATTTGTTGTTGACTCATCTTTAGCGAACAATTTTGTGATGTCGGACTCGGAACGTGAAGGAGAATTATACTTTGGTGGGGTTCTAGCCGTCGTCGACATTTTTGCTTTTGTTTACGTAGTAACAGAACAAACAATATTTGGAATCACAAAAAGCTCCGGGCTGTGTCAGATTTGAACCTCCGACCTGAGACGCGTAGCGCTAATGTGACCAGAGCTCTTAGCCAACGCGCCAAGCAGGATAGTGATCAGTACGGCAAAATAGACAATAGCTTTCAACTCTTGAGGTAAATAAGTGAAAGGACGTTGAGTGGGGACGAGTCAAGGTCACGGGTGTATATCACTGCTCGATTGCCACAGTCACTTTTTACGATTTTAAAACTCAAAACACTAAAGCAGTCTTGTGCACAAACACTTTATTGTTTATGCATGGATATTACGGTGTATTATGGCGAGTTATGCACATATAACCGAAGACTTTTAAGTTTAGTTCGTTAGGATCTAGTAAAATGATTTAAAATCACAGCGGGCACACGAGACACGTCCTATCGCTAGCGCGCGGGGCGGGGGGACGAAACTATAAAAGTACAGATAACAAGTAAAATGCATAAACACAAAGTAAGTAAAGTATGTAAAGAAAGATATTAGAAAGTTCTACGCTCGCCCCTAACTGATTATGGCGACGTTTTGCGATCCACCTTGTTGCTGTTAGGAAGATGTCCGGGGACCTCTTCTAGTGTCTGTGTATCTTTGCCTTTGTTTGTCCTTTCCCAGGAAGATCCCGTTGAGTATGACTTGGTACCATCTCAATCTCTTCATTGTGCGCCTGCGTTGCTGTTCTGCTTCCTTGAGGTAGACGGAGGCAGCGTGCTTTTATTTGAATGTATACCCATAATTATGCTGAATATTGTTGCACAGGTTATCATACAGCCGTACAGGACGTAGTGATGTTGCTCCGCCTCCACGGAATTAACTATTTGGATGTCCTGTTGTTCTTCAACCAGCTCAAGTTTTCTCTTAAGACCCTTTAGTTGTTCTTCATGTGTTTCAATTTCCATGTTTGTTGTTTGTAATTTGACTGTTGCTTCTTAATAGTTCGTTTAGGTTTATCTCTGGTACGTCGATCTCTTGCTCATTTCCTAAATCCATTGTGCTTTGCATATTGTAGTGCGAATGAGTTAGATGTTTATCGCCGCGCATTATGCAACCTGTCGCTTAAGTGATTATGCCGGTATTTTGTAGTGCGCATAGTGCATTCCTCGCAACACGTAAACAACCAAGCCCCCTTGCTGTGTAGTTTTTTTCATTCGTTACTGCAACTTGATACCTCGCGGTAGTGATAAGTGCGGCAGTTTGATACTCCTCGATTGTTTATTATGTCAGCTTCGCACATTTTTGTGGCTGCTTTTATACCATATATAGGTAAGTCAAGGTTACATAGAAGCAGCTGATTTGTATTTAATTGTGTGCATGATGAAAGATATTGTTGATCCAGTGGTATCATGTCCATTTTCAAGTTAAGGGCTATGTATTGTGTTGTTGGTATTATGTCAATCATGGAGGCTCTCTTTATGTTGCGGATTGGGATGACTTCGGTTTGTTCATATAGTTCGTCTGCGACTAAAGGGATTTTTACTTCGAAAATAATAAATTCTTCGGTTGGTTTTCCTTGCACACTTGCTAGTTTATACATTTCCCGGATGCACTTGAATTTGTTTGAGCAGGGCAGTGATAATCCTTTTGGTACTTGTCCCGATATGATGTTCAACTGTTTTACGAATGCATCGGGTTTCAGCAAGTGAGTGTCGACTTTGCCGTGGCGAAGATCTGTAACTAGGTTGATCAACATGTCTTGTATTCTCCGCAAGTTTGCTACCATCATGTTTGCGGCAAGTGCTGTAGCAGTAAGGAAAGTTGCTTGGTCTTGTTCGGTTTTCAGTTGTTGCAGCGAGTCTCTGAGACTTTTGTTAATGACGATGAACTGTCGGTTCATTACTTGCTCGTTCCTATTCAGGAGGTTGTATTCCCCTTCGATTATTGAAGTATGTTGTTTGTACAGATTGAATAAGTGGTCTTCATTGCTGCATAGTAGTTTGATGTCGTTCTGGTATTTTTCGGCAAATTTGTCATCAAGTACACCAAAGAGGGAGTTGGCAATGTTTCTGTAAGATCCCGTAGTAGTCGGCACCTTACACTTGTAGTTTAAGTAAGAAGTGGCAAGTAAGTAAGTACTTGGAGTTAGGTGAGTTGACGTAAACACACACAGATTTGGTAACACTAAAAGTTTATTAGAGTACCGATCACAACAAAGTAAAAGTGGGTTGGATGCTAATCCGCGGTGTTCGCGTAAGTATGTCATTTGTCAACTAACTTAAAATTATATTAAACAAGGTTTTAAATACCAAAGAGAAAAGTAGGTTGCTGCGTTTGCAGCCTGACGTTATGTACGTAAACCGTACAGTTTCCAATTCCGTTTATGAAACCTCGCTTAATGCGTCTTCCATGGTCAGATTGTAGTACTTCGTTGTAGTGTTTGAGCTCGTTTAGTTCGTGCTCGAGTTGTACGCAAGTACGCTATATTTCGTTTACAAAGTCCATGTAGTTGCTGGAAGTATTGTTCAACGGCAGAAATGCTTTTCCAATAAGTCGTCATGTTGAAGTACACCAACAGTCTCCATTCGTCTTGTATTATCTGTAAGTCTGCGGCTTTGTCAAATTATACAAGACGGGTAGGGTCTATATAGGGTTGTCACATTGACGAGTTGTTGCATGGACGGTGTCACACCCGTAACCATAAGTACTAGTAACGTGCTTAGGTACTTGAGGACGTTACAGCTGGAAACTCCCTTAAGTTCCTGTCTAGGGCTCACACGACGTTGTCGTGGTGATGTTGATGAGGTCTCCTCTGGTTGTTTATTGTTCGAGAGTTTCGTTGGTTGGTTTTCGGTATTATTCCGTTTCAATGGGTAACCGGGACAATTTTGTTACGGGCCTCTTCATTATGTTGGATTTTGTTTTGAGCGTGACGACTCGTACTAAGTTATCTGGTCCAGGATGCGTCTCTATAACTCGCCCTAATAACCTTCGGGCGGGAGCCACTTGTTCTTCCTTTATTAGGATGATGTCGTCCACTTCAATGTTGTGTCAACACACAACATTGAAGGGGTTTGCCATCGGGGTTTGCATCGCCTCCTTGCGTCCTTTGGCTAGTGCTCTTGCTGCTCCGACAAAGTTCGTTCCATTGTCACTGTAGATATGTTTTGGCGTTCCTCGTCGTGCGCATAGTCGCTTCAATGCTGCGAGGAATGTTACAGTGCTGAGATCTGACACCAGTTCAAGGTGAGTAGCTGTAACTGTAACTGTTTTAATGCCGCGACCTTTGTTAGCCTTTATTTCCACGTGTCCCGTGAAATCCACGCGTGTGTGTGTGAATGGCCGTGAGGGTGTACCTCGAGGTGTTTGTAAGTCTGCCGTTTGCTGATTGCGTTGCGTTTTGTAGCGATGACAGGTGACACATTTATTAAGTTGCTTCTTGATTGGTTTCAAGACGCCAAGTACCCAATGTTTGTTACGAAGGTGTCCCAAAGTAAGCCTGGCACCGCCGTGGAGACTATTCTTGTGGGCTTGGTCAATCAAGAGCTCTGATAGCTTGTGATTGTTTGGTAAAATTATCGGATGTTTTTTCGGTCAGTTTGCTATATATCAAACAGTACACCGAGGTCTTTCACTGTCGACTCTCTCGCTATAGACTCGTTGTTCACACTGTAGTCGTACTGTATAGGGCTCTGCACGCGGCCAAAGCTCATAAATTGGCATTTAGAAGTGTTAAATTTTATTTTATTAGTGGCAGCCCATTCACTCAAGGCATCGATATCACGCTGGAGGAGCTATACAGTCAGACACGGAGTTGCATATATTTTCAGGTCGACGGCGTAAAGTAGACATTTCGCGTGTTTTATTATTTGCGGCAGATCGTTAACCATAATCAAAAAATAAATTAATACACACATCAACACGGTCTAGGGATATTTTAAAAAAAGCGAATTACTATCAATGTGTTAATTATTTATATGACATGTATATATTTAAAAGATACGTTATTTAATATTCTACCATTTTTTAATAATGGTTAAGGTATAGATTAAAATTTCAGGATTTTATGGAAGCATAGACGGAAACCGTACATGAATGAACTTTTAATTTGTGAGTAAAAACTGAAAAAAATAGAAAAATCATTTAATTTGTGTTTATAAACTTGAAGTTAGTAGTCTGATAAAGCGCCCATGATGTTCATAACACATCGGCAACGATTCGGCATGCTCAGAACAAGGTTGTCAATGTCTTGCTGCGGAATATTGTACCATGTCCTTCTGAGGTGCGCAAAAAGTTGATCTTCTGTAGCCAGATTTTCAGGAACTTCCTTCAGAGCTCTTCTTTGCAGCATATTCCACGCATGCTCAATGGGATTTAGATCTGGCGATTGAGCAGGCCAGTCTAAGGCCCTAACATTATGTGTATGTAACCAAGCTGCTACCGTTCTCGCCGTGTGTGCCCGGGCATTGTCGTGCATGAGCAGGAAATCTTGCCCCATTTGTGTTCTGTGGGGCAAGATTACGGGCCCCAGCACCTGTTGGACGTATCGTTCTGCCGTCATATTGCCCCGCACCCAAACGAGATCCGTCCGTCCTCCAAGACGAATTCCTGCCCAAACCATAATTGTTCCTCCTTGGTATGGGTGAACTTCCTGAGGGTTCTGGAGACGGCTCCATCGTCCAGGAACTCGCCAAACACGCGTACTTCGTGAATCTGGATGGAAGCCGAACCTGGATTCATCCGTGAACAGCACATTGGACCATTGGTCACGGCCCCAGTCCACGTGGTTCCGAACCCATTCTAATCGTCGTCCACGATTGCCTCTCCGTAAAGGTGGGACCCGGAGTGGTCTACGAGAGCGTAGATTGCTTTCATGCAGTCGCCTTCTTACAGTTTGGTCACTCACAAGCACTTGGTGTTCCACTCGCAGCCTTTGGACCAATTGAGTCGCCGTTGCATTTGGTTGTGCTCGCGCAGTAATTTGCAAAAATCGGTCTTGTCTGGGGGTAGTGATGCGACTTGGCCCCCGGTGCCTCTCCGCTACTTCACCTGTGGCACGATAGCGTGTCCACAATCTTGAAATTACATTTTGATGGGTCCCTATGGCCTCAGCAACATTACGCTGAACAGATCCAGCTTCCAGCATTCCCACAGCTCGTAACATCTCCGCCCTCGTATAATGTCGGCGTTGCATGGCTACAATACCTCAATTTTAACTTTATCTTTCGTTTAAAAATGAAAAAAAACTGTAACTAAACGTAATTCGTATTGTTTTCTAAATTTCGCACAAATGAAAATTCCCTCTCCTATACATCAAGACATTTTTATGCCACCGAAACAAAAGAATTTTCAAAAATTTGAATTTGGAATTAGTCTGAGATAAATTACAAACAAATCGGTGTATAAAAGATTCCAGTACTTTTCGAGTTATTTAATTGAGTATGAAATATCCCTAGACCGTGTTGATGTGTGTATATTAAAAACTAAACAATATTTTAGAAAGAATTCCGCTTGTGTGTTGTTATTCACTTATAAATAAATGATAACGTAATTTCCCACTGACCTCTCACTGCCCTTGAGCCTGTACAGCACGGCGTAGCCCGTGAGCTCGTGGCTGCGCGCGGGCGGCTCCCAGCTGAGCGTCACGAAGCGGTGCTTCACCAGCAGCGCCCGCAGCCCGCGCGGCGCCGGTACGACCGTCGCGTTGCCAGCGGGCGCCAGCTCCACTCCTCCATGAAAAGAATCGTCATACTCCTCATACTCCATCTCGGGACCCGACGTGTAAGCCGACGAGGTCTCGCCTAAGAAGTCGGGGTCCTCCGGTGTAGGGTCGAGCGTACTGTCCTGCTCCGTCGAGATTAGGGTCGTGAGGATATCGTGCGTGGACTCGATCGTGATGTTGGACATCTCTGGAAGGTGAGGGGATAGGGAGAAACGAAAAATAAATAAATGAAACTAAAATAAAACAAAAAATAATTATAATAAAACATAATTTAAAACCATAAAATCAATTAAAATGGATTAAAATCATAAAAAAACAAACATCGAAACATAATAAATATCAAAATACATATGGAAGCGGCGTATGGACCGACAAAATTTTTCCAGGAGTTTGGGAGGTAACTAGGTCTACCCATACATCAATTGAAAAAAATACACGAAATGTTTCCTTTAATTCGAAATAACTTTTAAACATTTTGGGTATTTTTTTCATTAAAAAAAAAAACATATGTAACCAACCGGAAAAAATGGAACAGGAATTTCTTAATTCTTAAGTGGGCCGGTGTTTGTATTAGCACCTGGTTGAAAACAGTAGTTTTAAGTGGCAGTGTTCTGGCCCCTTATTCACAACGCTTCGATTCGATTTTCGATTCGGAAAGTCGTATGTTTATCTTTTTTTGACATTACGAAATCGAGAGAGATAGACATACGACTTTCCGAATCGAAAATCGAATCGAAGCGTTGTGAATAGCTATGCTGATGTGTCTTCTGGGTATAGTTACCGTCGCTGGGCGGCAGCACCACGAGGCGCACGGCGGCGAGCGCGGAGCCGGCGGGCGAGGCGGCGCCGCACTGGAACATGCCCGCGTCCACGCGCAGCACGCCCGCGATGCGCAGCGACGTGCTGAGGTAAGGGGATACACGGGTCAACACGGGACAACGCACTAAGGTTCAGCCGGCGGGCGAGGCGGCGCCGCACTGGAACATGCCCGCGTCCACGCGCAGCACGCCCGCGATGCGCAGCGACGTGCTGAGGTAAGGGGATACACGGGTCAACACGGGACAACGCACTAAGGTTCAGCCGGCGGGCGAGGCGGCGCCGCACTGGAACATGCCCGCGTCCACGCGCAGCACGCCCGCGATGCGCAGCGACGTGCTGAGGTAAGGGGATACACGGGTCAACACGGGACAACGCACTAAGGTTCAGCCGGCGGGCGAGGCGGCGCCGCACTGGAACATGCCCGCGTCCACGCGCAGCACGCCCGCGATGCGCAGCGACGTGCTGAGGTAAGGGGATACACGGGTCAACACGGGACAACGCACTAAGGTTCAGCCGGCGGGCGAGGCGGCGCCGCACTGGAACATGCCCGCGTCCACGCGCAGCACGCCCGCGATGCGCAGCGACGTGCTGAGGTAAGGGGATACACGGGTCAACACGGGACAACGCACTAAGGTTCAGCCGGCGGGCGAGGCGGCGCCGCACTGGAACATGCCCGCGTCCACGCGCAGCACGCCCGCGATGCGCGGCGACCTCTCGCGTCCGTCACTGGTTCAACCCATGGTTCGGAGCAAGACGGAATGACGTCGTCACCTCCTTCTGCGAAGCAGTCATGTTAGCAAAGGAGGTGGTGGAACGTGAGAGGGAGAGAACCTCACGTCCCAGCCGCCGCGGGAGACGCACCGGGCGTCGGGTGCCACCGTAGGCGCGGGCCTATGGACGGCGGGCTATGGGCTAGCTCGCCGTCCGTCCGTCTCATGACGACAGGCCGTGTTGGCGGCGCTGAGTGTTCCACGCGCGCCTTAAAGAGATGTCAGCAAAAGGAAGGGGACGCCTGCCGGGGCTGCGGGACTGTTCGAAAGAGATACCGCGATACCGCGGCTCCGGAACACAAAGGGCAAAGAAGTACAACATGGATGGGTTTTAGTCAGTAAAAGTCCGACTCTCTAAAAATGACCCCTTTCGCTCTGGGCGGAGAGCGAAATATGTCATTTGAAGACTTCCCATCCAAAAAAAAAAAAGGTAGCGTCGAGGAGAATTTTCGGTTTTTCTATCATGGGTGTCGTTATCGTGGTTTTCAGGGTCGCTTTCTTTTTTAATTTATTAAAGATAGAAATACACATATGAAACACATTGTTTTTATTCAATGTTGTATTGCAAAATGATATCATATTTTTTGTTGGATCCCTTGGCTTCTAACTATCACCTTTGAATAAAAAAAAATTCGCTTTGTTTCCTTACAAACACCGATACCTCAAACAAGTACATGCCGGTCATGGTCAAAAAAGATGAAGATCAAGATTATAGATATGGTCAAGATTCTAGTGGGCCGACACCGCTAATAGCTCGGACACATTTTTTTTTTGTACAATAAGCGCCTTCACATTGTCTGTTGAATTGCCCCACATCATTAGTCCGTATCTTAAAATGGTTTCAACGTATCCACTCTAAGCTATGCGAGCAATTATTCATCTGTTACAATTCGAAGTAACGCATACACAAATTTATTAAGTCTACTGCATACGCTGTATATGTGGGGCTTCCAATAGGCATGACGACAGTATCAAAAAATTGCAAATCTATTTAGTCCGTCAAAATATTGGAAATTAATGGACACGTATTTTTTGTTTTTGTGAATCAATGAAAATTGACAAAGATAAAACGCATCAAAACTCGGGAGTGGGTGCCCGTGACGTCAGAACTAGCTGAAAATTATACCTAGGCGTGACGTATTGTGAATTTTAAAAGCGTCATATCTTCGTCAATTTTGATTTACGAAGCAAAAGAAAAAACACGTGTCAAATATTTTCTGATAATCTAACTGACGGACTAATTAGTTTTTTTTTGTCGTCTCGCCTATTATAAAAATAACCGAGAGTTATACCTAAAAAGAAGATCAACCAGATTGAGCTATTTTCAAAAGCCAACCAAAATAAACTTATTATTTGGATGTTAATAAAAAATGTTTACTATCTTACGGTCATAATCATAAAAAGTTAAAATAGGTTTATTAGCTTGTTATAATGAGAATCCCGAAAAGCATTATTCATAAACGTTCAATAACGCTAAAAAGCTTTGTAAGTATTCAATAGCGGCTTCGTAACTTAAAACACGGTCGACCCTACTATAAATCTTTAATAAACAGAAATATGGCCGGCAAATGTGCAACAGCTGACTAGTATTAGCTCTATCTAAATAATAAGTTTATTTTGGTTGGCACTTTTAAAAATAGCCCAAAATGTATGGAGGCTGGGTGATCGTGTTTAATATTTTCTGTTTCTTCTATAATTTTATCATTTATTGTAACGTTAATACTATCAGAGGGTTTGCATTTGTATGTACACACCGCAAACTAGATCGGTTTGCAGGGCACACTAACATAGTTATTGGTGTGCGTAAAATCAACGGCTGTCTGGCTTCGCCTATTTATTAGTGTTTGCGCTTCACAATAACCCGTTGTCCACCCACACACTTGCAATTTCTTGTCACTTGATGTTGCATGAATATGAAGCATAAATTTAGCCAACTTAACAATCGTCTCCGTGGCGCAATGGTCGGACGTGCGGTTAACGATATCTTACGCCGCAAGAGCGCGTAGCGCCGTAAGTTCGAATCCGACTGCCAACATTTCAATGTTTTTGTATGTTTAATAAAACATTTTACATTTGCTTGTTCAATTCATTGCTTAACTATTGGCAAGTTTCCTTTATTTTGAGTTAGAATATATTATTATAGATCTACCCTCTAAAAATGACAAATCATGTGTAAGTAAGTAGTTTTCAAGTTCATCGTCATAATGCTATTGACTATCGGGCTTTCGTTAAGTTTTTAGACATTATACCCTGCGTGTTTTGAGCAGTGCTTTTATATGTTAACCATTATGAATCACTTAATTACACTTTTAAGAGCCGAGATTATTATTTTGAGTGAGCAAAACGTTTCAATTAGTGAAATTGCGAGGCGTTTAAAGATATCGGTAAGTAACAAATATTATTAATATATTTGGATGATTAATGTGTTTTTAATATAATCCACATGTTACCTATTGATTGTTGTTTTTTGTAACAATATTTTATGATTGTTCACAGAGAAGGACTGTGCAATTGTGTGTCCATCGTTATGCAGATTCGGGAAGCATTGATCCTTGCCGACCGGGACCAAAGGCTGGATTAGCATACACAGATGCCAATGAGCGGCACCGTGATATAGTTGCGACGCACATCGCTGAGCCCTTCCTCACTACTCGTTCAACGGCGACTAAACATGACGTGACATTACAAACTGTACGGAACCACTTGCGTGCAGCTGGTGTGAAATGTCGTAGGCCAGCCAAGAAAATATTACTGTCAGATATTCACAGACAAAACCGGGTACGCTTCGCAAGAGAATATTTGGATTTCGATTGGTGCAATAATGTTGTTATATTTAGCGATGAAAAATGTTTTAAGTCAGACAGAGACGGTCGCAAAATATTGTGGCGAAAAGATGGTGAACGCTATAATAAAAAAAATATTCTTCCATGCAGGTCTAGTGGCCGCATTACTTTGGGATATTGGGGATGGATGTCATCAATGGGTCCTGGGAATTAACGCAGGTAGGGGGTCGCAATACCAGTGAAGGTTACTTGGACGTTTTACATAACCTGATGCTACCAAGTGTGCGCGTTGCACACCCGCAAGAACACATTTACTTCGTGCATGATAACTGCGCAGTGCATCGCGCGCGACTTGTGCAAAGTTGGTTAAACGTTCAAGAAAATTTTACTGTCATTGAATGGCCATCAAAAAGTCCTGACCTGTACCCCATTGAAAACCTATGGGGTCATATGGTGCTAAATTGGGACTCGTCTGAAGTCAGGTCCAAATCCAATTTAGATGATGTCGTTATGTCGTCATGGGAATCGTTTCGTGGATCTGACTTGTGCAAAAATATGGTTGCTAGCATGAGGACACGATTGCAACAAGTAATAGATAGTGAAGGCGCACCAATCGGCTATTAATAAAAATATCAGGGGGTAATTTGTTTTAAATGAGTGATGTTATTGTTAATGAGATAACAATTTAGGATACATGTATCTTAATATCTTTCTTACTAATATGTTTATTCATATCACTAATAAATAAATTACCCACTTGAATATGAAAAATAACGTTATTTCCTGTCCGACTTAGAATATTTGTCATGCACAAAACTTTTTTATTTGTAATTATACTTATTAAAAAACCTAGTTATTAAATATGGTTGATTTCTTATTACAAATTGTTCAATTTCCACTTTCATTTTTTTTTCTTATTATCTGATAAAATACTAAAAAAAAATCAACAAAATGACAACAAATTTAATGTTTTTAAAAATGCAAAAAGTTAGTGTCGGCGGCGGGATTCGATCGATAAAGCAACGTTCGTAGACGTTGCTTTATCAGTCGATTTCTTTTACAGCTACGCCACCAGACCAACAAACAACTGAACAACTAACAATTTGAAATTTTTGCTTCATATTCTTTGCCTACAAAATAGTCCTAACCGTTTTCAATCACGGCGGCCAATCTTAGCGAAGATTAGCCACACACACACACACACTCGTGCTGCTGACATATTGTGAGACGTGAGGCGAAGTAATACACCAGTTGATTTTACGCACACCAACATTATGTTGGTGTGCTCTGTAAACCGAACTAATTTGCTGTGTGTACTAAATTTAATAACCTATGATTTTGAAATATTAACACATAGGTTATTAGATTCAAGCCAATTTATAACAGACTGTACAGCTTCTCTTAATTTGTTTCATTTTAGTTTTATGTGGCACTGACATAAATATCATCGGCGAATAGGACACTATCGTAGTTTAATGAATCTGGTAAGTCATTAATATATATCAGGAATAATAAGGGCAACAGAACACTCCCTTGTGGTACGCCATAAGTATTGAATTTAGAAAAGGATCTATAGATAGTGGATTCAAGATTTTCATTCTTTGCAACTTCGACACATTGCTGACGTCCTGTTAAAAACTTCTAATCCAATTCAAAGCGACGCTCCGGATGCCATATCTTTCACATTTATCTAGTCAGTTGCTATGATCCACAAAATCAAAAGCCTTACTCATGTCAAAAAATACTACTGCAACCGGAATTTTTTCGTCTAGGTATTCGTTGATCTTTTTAATTAAGGTAAATGCTGCTAAAGAAGTGGATTTATTATGTTGAAAACCGTTTTGTTCCTGTTTAAGAATGATAAGCTTATTTAATAATCCTATTAATCGACTGTAAGGTATTCTACAGTCGATTAATAGGAATTATAGGATAACACAGGAACAAGAGTAATATGACGATAGTTATTTGGCTCTTTTCGATGACCTTTTATGAATAAGGGTTTAACTATGTGTCAAAGTATTTTCTAAAATGTGATTTAAAACAGGCGCAATGATTTGAGCACTTACCTTAATAATACGTGTTGAGATAGTGTCATAACCGCGCGTGATGCATTTAAAGATTTTATTATATTTATAATTTCTAAATTTTCCTCGACGCTACCTTGGATTTTCATTTTGACCTCATTTCACGTCCGTTTCGTCACGACCTCATATCACGTCGCAGCGCAGCGTGACGTCACTGCGGGGGGGGAGTATGTATACATACCCATCCACGAGCGCGATATCATGGTTGTTGGGCGTGAGCGGGTCGCCGTCCTTCAGCCACGCCACAGTAGGAGCCGGGCGGCCGCGCACGTCGCAGCGCAGCGTGACGTCACCGCGCGCACGCGCAGTCACCGCGCCCACCGGTAGAGACACGCGGGGCGGGGTCTATTGTAGTCGAAAACATACATGATCGTTCACAATTATCCTAAAGTGCATGTAGAGCAGCAGCGGTGGTAGTAGAGCATGGGAAATGGCCAATTCATACAACTTTCCCTTTGCTAGTTTGTCAAAGCGATAAGATCTATGAGAGAAAAAAATCGCTCAGTGACGGCCGCTTGGCGGGTAGAATACTCGCTTGGTAGGTGCATATACATTCAAACAGAGCAGCAGCGGTGGCCCAGTGGTAGCGGCCCCGACTTACGAACAGTAAGTCGTGGGTTCAAACCCAGGCAGGCCGCATTACTTTGTGTAATTTATTTCATCACCACTACTCTCAAAACGGTGAAGGAAAACATCGTGAGGAAACCGGCATGTCCTAGAACCAAAAATTCGAAGACATGTGACATCTACCAATCCGCACTGGGCCCACGTGGTGGATTATAGCCCATACGCAAAATACGCGCTTTGACGTGGAGTTGCGGACACCAGCCTGTTATACAATACAATACAATACATTCAAACAAGTGACTGGGCGCGAGAAACCGCCCGTTACTCTCGCTCATGGCCCAGCAACAAGACTGTTCGAGCTACACACGTTCCTCGCCAACTCTATGCAGGTTGCTAGCTATACTCGCTCGTGAAGCGACAATCTTGGTGGTACAGGGTGGCCGGTAGCAACCAAATGAAAGTTGCCAAGAATCCAATCGAATGGCATGCGTTTGTAGAGTCGCAAGCGCTGATGAGAACTAACCAGCACGTGCAGCTGCGTGGTGTGGTCGGCGGAGTCGATCCTGTTGTGCGCGCGGCACGTGTAGGCGCCCGCGTCCAGCGCGCGCGCAGACTGCACGCGCAGCGAGCCCGAGCCCACCAGGTAGAAGCGGGAGTCTAGGTCACTGGAAGTATTTCAACGGTTAATACTTATTTAATGAAAAACAACATTACTCCCGCCTTTAAGCATGTGTAGGAATGGACCTAGTATTGACCCTTGCAGTACACCTTGCTAAACAGGTAGCTTGAAAGATTTTGTGCCATTAACATCCACACTTGGACTCTTTTGTGTAAGTATGAATCTTGAACTTCATAACCGTGTTCAAAACGAAGCCTTTATGGCTTATGGTTTAATTTAAGCAAAAGTGTATCACGGTGTACGCAATCAAAGGCTTTAGAGAGATCGCAGAAATCATGAAATCCATTTTGCGAGTCTCCCATTCGTTAAATGTGTGTGGTTGCCGAAAGACCTTTTGTAAAATCACATTGTTCATTATGAAGGAGGCAATTTTTATTTCGTTTCATCATGTTTAGATTTCGATAATCCTTCACTTCTGTGAAGGATTGCTACCCAATTTAATTTGACCTCCTATCTAGTACACCTATGTATGCTATTTGTGCTATTTTCCAACTTCCACACCCACAAAGACACGGTTGAAAGCTAGTTTCTATAAAATAGTAAGTACCTAAGGTCGATGGCAGCGCCGTTGTTGAGCCACGTCATCTCCGGCTTGGGGTTGCCGACGGCTGCGCAGTCAAACGTCACCGACGCACCTGGAAACAACACACAGGTACTAAGTACTGCCAGGTGATGAGAGATGATGGTAAGGTGATGATGAGTAGGTGATGGTAGGTGATGGTACTTAAGTAGTGGTATGTAGTAGTAGGTGATGGTACTGGCCTTTCACAGTTGGTTTAAGTCTGACAGCAGCAGCCCAACAACAACCCTATAGTAATGAGAATAAAGATCACCGTTGTATAACAGACCTGAATGACTGGCTACAACCGAACGTCAAGCTTGTTATAATGTTGATAAAGATCATTGTCATTATGCCAGTGATACCCAATCAGAAGAACCGTGAAATAACAGTAATTGATGTTGGAAAGTGGTGGTAAAAGGTTTTAAGAGTTAGAAAGTTGTTGCTATCCCTGAAAGGTGTGCCTAATGGTATGCCCACAATTCGCTACATGTTTTTTAGTCCCATGTTACCCAATTATCATCAACTAGTGGTCGCCAGTGGTCGAAATTCGACCATAAATAATTTAAAATCAAAGATACAAAGTTTTTGCTTCACGCATTAATAAATTGTCAAAGGTCAACAAAGTCGTTGTCATGACGACCAAGTCTTTTAATATACGAAATGTTCGCACTTATGCGTGTGTGTCAAATACATGGTAGTGTGTGTAATGTTTTATTTATTGATTTAATGTATTTTTTATGCACAATTAAAAAAATATATTAGCATTCTGCACTCTTCCTTTAGATAAACTATAAGTGTGCGAAATTTCATACTTCTCCGTCCGCGCAATTTTCGTAAAAAGGGGTACAAAGTTATCTCTTCACGTATTCATATTATGATTAGGCACTAATCCAGACTTCATGGTTGCTACTGAGAATCTGTTGGAGGTTGATACCTTCATGGTATATAATCTGTCACATAGTGACTTTGTACGTAGGCATGACAACAGTTCTCAATAAAATGTCTGACGACTAAAACGTGTTTTCTGTGAATAATAATTTATGCTATCGCAAGTAACGCACTGCTAACTCTGCTAGACACTTTCCATCAGGTTATGGGCCCAGGAATTGCCCAAGGTGTTGTGTGCGCAGTAATTGCACGATATCGTAAATTTTAAAATTGGAAAATACGCACTTTCGATAATGACGGATGACAATAGTTCGTCAGGTTCCATTTTTGGAATCGGGAAGCTCAGGGGTTCAGAGAACTTTGAAGTTTGGAAGTTCCAAAGTCCAAAACTACCTGGAATGTAAAAACTGGTGGGTGGCCGTAGAAGCCACAGAAGTCTCTGCAGAACTCAAAGATGCTGATCGACAGGCGCGTACTACCATGTGTCTACTATTGGAGCCTTCATGTTTTTCAAATGTCTACAATTTGAAGACTGCACATGAGGTATGGCACAAGCTGTGTGGTGCATACGAGGATAAAGGCTGGGGTAGACGAATATCACTGCAGCGTCAATTATGGTCATGTAAGTTGGAAAACTTTACGAATATGGAGAAATACGTCTCAAAAGTACTATCCATAACACAACAATTAGCTGCAATAGACGCGAAAGTCTCAGATGATTGGATCATTTCCATTTTGCTTGCCGGATTATCATCAGATTACAACCCGTTGATAATGGCAGTAGATAATAGTGGAAAGGATATTAGCCTAGAGCAGATCAAAACCAAACTGCTGCAGGAGGCTAATAGACAAGCTGAAACAGCTGGAGCTGGTGAGCACGCCCTTGCCTCTAAACAGGAAAAGGCACCCAAAAACAATGCTCGTAAACCAGTGCGCAAGTGCTATAAATGCTAGAAAGAAGGACACAAGGCAGCTGAATGTAAGAAACTGAATGCCGGTGTGGTCGGTTTGAGCATGAGTACAGCAAATACCAAGAAGAAAAGCGATTGGTATGTGGATAGCGGATGCTCAACCCATATGACTTACGATGCTGGAAAGTTATGTAACTATAAGAAAGTAAAGGGTAACTTGACAATTAAAGTGGCTAATGGAGAACAAATACCAGTTGAAGGTAGAGGAAATGCTAAGCCAAAAGTTAGCGGAAGTTCAGATTTCACGTTAGAAAATGTTCTTCATGTTCCTCGACTAAACTTGAACCTGATATCAGTGAGCGATCTTGTTAAGAATGATTTCATGGTTAATTTTGACAAAGGAGTTTGCATTATAAGGAATAAATCCGACCAAATAGTTGCGACGTGCAAAGAAGTTGACGGAATTTTCAAATTAAATGAAAAACAAAATTATGTCAACGCGATGTTGTCAAATGTATCTCTGTCAAACTTATGGCATAGAAGATTGGCGCATTTAGGTCAAAATAACATACTAATATTAAAAGATCTGGTAACTGGTATGAAATTCGATACTAAACAGAACATTGAGACATGTATTCCATGCATTCAAGGTAAGACATGTAAAAGTCCGTTCAAAAATAAAGGCACACGAGCACAACAGATTCTTGAATTAGTACACACGGATATTTGCGGTCCAATGGAAGAGCCATCGTTTGTTGGTTCCTTGTACATGTTGCTATTTATCGACGATTACACGCGCAAGACGCACGTTTATTTCTTGAGAAATAAGAGTCAAACTTTCGACAAATTTCGTGAATATAAGGCCGAAGTAAAGAGAGAACCTGGTAAGTCGATAAAATGCCTCAGATCTGATAATGGTACTGAATTTTGTAATCATGCCTTCGACAGATTGTTCAAGTCATCTGGTATAAAGCACCAAACGACTGTTCCGTATACACCTGAACAAAATGGCGTAGCTGAGAGGGCGAACAGATCGATCATTGAGAAAGCAAGGACGTTGCTTTGTGAGGCGAATCTTAGCAAGAAGTTTTGGGCTGAGGCAGTATATGCCGTGGTATACCTAAAGAATCGAAGCCCCACAAAGGCGGTCACAAATAAAGTACCTGAAAAACTATGGTCCGGTAAGAAAGTGGACTTAAGTCATTTAAAAATCTTCGGATGTTTGGCGTTTGCATTGAAACCGAAGCAGAAAAGGCAAAAGCTCGACATGAAGACTGAAGGTTTAATTTTTGTTGGCTATTGTGAGCTTACGAAAGGTTACCGACTGATGAATCTGCAAACTAGCAAGATACTTATTGCTAGAGATGTAAAGTTCTTGGAAAACGTTTTTCCAAGCGATGGTACGAATGTGACGAAGAACGCAGTTGTTCCTTTGTCCCTAGAACAGGAACGAACTGAACCTGCGATATTGGATGTATCTCTTGAGGTCCACTCAAACAGTGAAGACGATTTTCAGGATGCAGATGTGGGAAGTACCGAACCTGCTACGACTCCAGAGCCAAGTGTTGAGACGAGTATCGAGCCGAGATACAACCTGCGTACACGGAAGCCAGTCGACTATTCTTGTACGTGCATCAACGCTCACGCGGCAATTGACGGCGATCCGACGACTGTAGAACAGGCGCTAGCTAGGCCTGATCGTGAGCTGTGGCAGAAGGCCATGGAGGAAGAGCTGCAATCGTTGAAGGAGAACCAGACGTGGACGCTAGTAAACTTACCACGTGACAAGAAGCCGATACAATGTAAATGGGTCTTTAAGATTAAGCGTAAGGTCTCAAAGTATAAAGCTAGGCTAGTAGCGAAGGGATTTACTCAGGTACGTGGCGTAGACTATAATGAAACTTATTCTCCGGTAGTAAGGAGCTCGACTTTGCGACTGTTATTCTCATTAGCTGTAGAATATGATTGGGACATAGATCAGTGGGATGTGACGACAGCTTTCCTTTACGGTAAACTGAAGGAAGATATTTACATGATGCAGCCTGTAGGTGCTATAGCCAAGGGTCAGGAGACGAAGGTCTGCAAGTTAAATAGGTCATTGTATGGTCTGAAGCAAGCGTCGAATGCTTGGTTTCATGAACTTGACCAAGAGATGCTTAGCTTAGGTTTCACGCAATCGAAGATAGAGCCCTGCTTATACCAAAAGTTGTTAGGAGATAAGAATAGGATAGTTGTAGTTATATACGTTGATGATATTTTTATTTTTTGTAGTTCTTTTCACAAAAATGAAAAGGAAAAGTTAAAGGCCGGTTTATTGAAAAAGTTCAAGGTCAAGGATCTAGGTCGTGCTAGACATGTTTTAGGCATGAGACTTAGGAGAGACAATAACACTATTTACCTTGATCAAGAACAGTATGTTATTTATGTGTTAAAGGAATTTGAAATGACGGATTGTAAACCAGTCATTACCCCTATGGAAGTTGGTCTCAGATTGGAGAAAGCTTCAGATTCCAGTTGTAGGTTGCCATATCAGAATCTGGTAGGATGTCTGAACTATTTAGCCCAAAATAGTAGACCAGATATCGCGCATGCCGTTAGCGTTCTAGCACAGTTTAACTCGTGCTACGACGAAATTCACTTTCAAGTATGCTAAACGGGTGCTTAGATATTTAAAAAGGACGTCTGATTTTGCACTTACTTTCCGAAAGTCAGGTAAATTAGAACTTCTTGGCTACGTGGATGCGGATTGGGGTGGGTCATATGATAGAAAATCCTTTACGGGTCTAATGTTCATGTTAGGCGATAATTTAATAACGTGGGAGAGTCGCAAGCAAAGGTGTGTTGCTCTGTCCTCTACCGAGGCAGAGTACATAGGTCTTAGCCAAGCTTCAAAGGAAGCGATTTACTTAAGAAGTATGTTAAAGAGTTTAACAAATGATAGTTGCGATAAACCCGTATTAATTTATAATGACAATCAGTCTGCCCATCACATTGCGAGAAACAAGATGAACCATAATAAGACGAAACATATCGATATTAGGTTTCACTTTGTTCGCGAAGCGATATCGAATGAGGCGGTAGAGGTGCAGTATGTACCTTCACAGGAAATGGTGGCAGATATGTTAACAAAGTCTCTGTCAGGCCCCAAGATAAAGTTGGCTTTAGCGAGATTACCCATTAAGAGGGCGGGTAGTGAACAGTGGCGTGCAGTAGTATTCCACGAAGGGTAGGCCACGAAATAATGATAGCAAAAAAAATTTTCGTCTGCGCCATTTTGGATTTTCATTTTGACCTCATTTTCATTATCAGTGACCCTAAAAACCTCGAAAACGACACCCATGAAGAAAAAACTGAAAATTTTCATCGGCGCCATCTTGGATTTTCATTTTGACCTCATTTTCATTATCACCAACCCCAATAACCTCGAAAACGACACCCATGAAGAAAAAACTGAAAATTTTCATCGGCGCCATCTTGGATTTTCATTTTGACCTCATTTTCATTATCACCAACCCCAATAACCTCGAAAACGACACCCATGAAGAAAAAACTAAAAATTTTCATCAGCGCCATCTTGGATTTTCATTTTGACCTCATTTTCATTATCACCAACCCCAATAACCTCGAAAACGACACCCATGTAGAAAAAACTGAAAATTTTCATCGGCGCCATCTTGGATTTTCATTTTGACCTCATTTTCATTATCACCAACCCCAATAACCTCGAAAACGACACCCATGAAGAAAAAACTGAAAATTTTCATCGGCACCATCTTGGATTTTCATTTTGACCTCATTTTCATTATCACCAACCCCAATAACCTCGAAAACGACACCCATGAAGAAAAAACTGAAAATTTTCATCGGCGCCATCTTGGATTTTCATTTTGACCTTATTTTCATTATCACCAACCCCAATAACCACGAAAACGACACCCATGAAGAAAAAACTGAAAATTTTCATCGGCGCCATCTTGGATTTTCATTTTGACCTCATTTTCATTATCACCAACCCCAATAACCTCGAAAACGACACCCATGAAGAAAAAACTGAAAATTTTCATCGGCGCCATCTTGGATTTTCATTTTGACCTCATTTTCATTATCACCAACCCCAATAACCTCGAAAACGACACCCATGAAGAAAAAACTGAAAATTTTAATCGGCGCCATCTTGGATTTTCATTTGGACCTCATTTTCATTATCACCAACCCCAATAACCACGAAAGCAACACCCATGTAGAAAAAACCGGAAATTTTCATCGGCGCCATCTTGGATTTTCATTTTGACCTCATTTTCATTATCACCAACCCCAAAAACCACAAAAACGACACCCATGAAGTAAAATATAATAACAATAATATTATTGATTATTGTAATAATAATACGCGCCAATAACCCCCAGGAATCATTATTTTAATCAACATTGAACATACACCCTAGCACTGGCCTGCAAATTGCAAAAAACGTAAGGAAATTTGAATTTCGCGGGCTAAAGAACATCCACCTTGAATCCTGGCCTTGTGTTGTAGCAGCCAATCACAGCCCAGCAGCCCAGCTACACTCGCAGGAGTTACCGCCCTAAAATTACTGCAATCTATACATGTGTGCAGTTCATACACACGAAAATATGCACCAATGTGCCAATGTGTGCGTAAAATTATCAATGGGTTTAAGGCAAGTCCAGTGCTTGCCTGTCCGGCGGAGCTCCAACCTTTGTAGTAACTTCCAGTAAAGTGTTAGTTGCGTGACACGGGAGCGACAAATTGCTATAAGTATTCTAACAGGAGTTTGAACTTTTTTTTTATATTTTGTACATAATGTGATATTTTATTACATAGTTAGTTCGTTATAATGAATGCCCAGTTGGTAGGGTAGGCTTTGCCTAATTGCCTCTTAGGGGCGCACGCCCATGGCTAGTGAAAGTGGTGTAACTTAGTTTTTGATATGTCATATTTGTTGTGTACAAATAGGTTTAGGCTTTTATAATGGTATAATCTCTGTTTTGTTTATTTTGTATGTTTTAATGTAATGTGTTGATGTGGGTACTGTCGAGTACAACGTAAGTATTTGTGTACACTTTAGTACACAGTTGCATACACACTTGTGCATGTTTTGGAACTAATGACCTGGTGCGATTTAAGTGTGCATGTACACTTGTTAGTCTTAAGGGTGCGTACACATGTGGCAGATTAAGGGTGCGTGTTGGAGGTTGATACCTTCATGGTATATAATCTGTCACATAGTGACTTTGTACGTAGGCATGACAACAGTTCTCAATAAAATGTCTGACGACTAAAACGTGTTTTCTGTGAATAATAATTTATGCTATCGCAAGTAACGCACTGCTAACTCTGCTAGACACTTTCCATCAGAATCCCTATGAAGCGCGGCGGTGACTCCGCGTTGGCCGTCTCTGAGCTGTAGGTAAGCGTACCTTCCATGACGGTGACGGGCGGTGGGGTCGCTATGAAGCGCGGCGGTGACTCCGCGTTGGCCGTCTCTGAGCTGTAGGTAAGCGTACCTTCCATGACGGTGACGGGCGGTGGGGTCGCTATGAAGCGCGGCGGTGACTCCGCGTTGGCCGTCTCTGAGCTGTAGGTAAGCGTACCTTCCATGACGGTGACGGGCGGTGGGGTCGCTATGAAGCGCGGCGGTGACTCCGCGTTGGCCGTCTCTGAGCTGTAGGTAAGCGTACCTTCCATGACGGTGACGGGCGGTGGGGTCGCTATGAAGCGCGGCGGTGACTCCGCGTTGGCCGTCTCTGAGCTGTAGGTAAGCGTACCTTCCATGACGGTGACGGGCGGTGGGGTCGCTATGAAGCGCGGCGGTGACTCCGCGTTGGCCGTCTCTGAGCTGTAGGTAAGCGTACCTTCCATGACGGTGACGGGCGGTGGGGTCGCTATGAAGCGCGGCGGTGACTCCGCGTTGGCCGTCTCTGAGCTGTAGGTAAGCGTACCTTCCATGACGGTGACGGGCGGTGGGGTCGCTATGAAGCGCGGCGGTGACTCCGCGTTGGCCGTCTCTGAGCTGTAGGTAAGCGTACCTTCCATGACGGTGACGGGCGGTGGGGTCGCTATGAAGCGCGGCGGTGACTCCGCGTTGGCCGTCTCTGAGCTGTAGGTAAGCGTACCTTCCATGACGGTGACGGGCGGTGGGGTCGCTATGAAGCGCGGCGGTGACTCCGCGTTGGCCGTCTCTGAGCTGTAGGTAAGCGTACCTTCCATGACGGTGACGGGCGGTGGGGTCGCTATGAAGCGCGGCGGTGACTCCGCGTTGGCCGTCTCTGAGCTGTAGGTAAGCGTACCTTCCATGACGGTGACGGGCGGTGGGGTCGCTATGAAGCGCGGCGGTGACTCCGCGTTGGCCGTCTCTGAGCTGTAGGTAAGCGTACCTTCCATGACGGTGACGGGCGGTGGGGTCGCTATGAAGCGCGGCGGTGACTCCGCGTTGGCCGTCTCTGAGCTGTAGGTAAGCGTACCTTCCATGACGGTGACGGGCGGTGGGGTCGCTATGAAGCGCGGCGGTGACTCCGCGTTGGCCGTCTCTGCAGACACTCGCAGTTCCGTCTCCTCGCTTGTCCTGGAAAGGACCAACATAGTGTTTTAATTGTAATACTATTTTTGAGAGATCGCAATGTTTGAACTCCTACACACACACACGGCTGTATACAGTTTGTTGTTTAAAATCTTGATCATGAACCATTAAAAAAAAGGAGGAGGAGGACCTAGTAACTCCGTCATTTATAAATAATAAATCGCTAAATAATCGCTTTGAAAAAATATTTTTTCTCGATTGGTCCTAAATTTCATCAAATCGGTTCAGTAGTTTGGCCTTTTTTTTGTTGGCCATTGGGCAATGAGACTTACTTGTAGATGTGTGGTCGTGCAGCGAGCGCGACGCGGCAAGCGTACTGCGCGGCGTCGTGCGCGCGCAGGGGCTCGATCTCCAGCGCGCCGCCTGGCGTTAGAGACATGCGCGCGCTCTCGATGCGCAGCGGAGACCCGTTCTTTAGCCAAGTCACCTGAAGTATTCAACAATCTATTTGTGAGTATCATCGGATAACATCACCGGAGGCATGAAGGCTGATCACCACCAACAAATTATTGAACTGAACAATTATATCTAACGAATGTTGTCGTTTCGCCTCTGCTGAATTGGTGTCTTTTATCTACGATTATGTTTAAAGCTTTGGAGTCTCTGGAAGATAACCTTATGCCGGATTCGATCTTCCAAAAGACTCTTAGCGTAGCCCTATCCATGGTTCGCTGATCAACCTACAACTTGTGGGCCAACCAAGCATCGATGTCACCGGCTCAGCACCGTTGGCATCAATCGGTGTGGTAGTTTGTACTTACAATGTAGTAGGGTAGTGTTTTGGGCACCACTTTTTATTATATATATATCAATGACCTACCAAAATCGACTACAGATAGTATGGTAGGTACTATTTGCTGATGACTGCACTGTTGTATACAATGATGAAAACATTATTAATAGTGGTTTAACTTCAATAATTCAATGGTTACAAAATAATAATTTATTAATTAATATTGATAAAACTAAATTATTGCAATTTAAACAGAAAACGAAAAACACTTTAAATACTCAAATAGAATTTAACGGTGAAAAAGTTGAATTGACGACTGCAACTAAATTTCTTGGCGTTCACATAGATGACAATTTGAAATGGCAAAGCCATATAGAGTTTGTTTGTAAAAAAATGTCACAGTCATCTTATAGTTTAAACATGCTACCGAAAAAGGTTAATCTTAACACATTGTTCGTAGCTTATCATAGTAATGTTGCTTCTAGACTCAGATATGCAATCATACACAGCATATCATAGACAGCTGCAAGGAATACTTTAAAAAATTATATTATTATATATTTTTGAAATGGCCCTGTTTATTAGACAGCACCCATCGCTATTCACATTAGAGCTCAGATCGCGAAATAGAAGTCATTTGTATAACAACCTTACCAGGCAATATAGAACTACCCTCTTTGGGAAAAGTGTCTTTGCTATGGCCACGAAGATCTACAATAAAATTCCAAATGACATAAAAGAATGTAGCAATATTAATGTCTTTAAAAATAAATTGTTACAATTTCTTATGGAAAAGTGTTATTACTTTGTAGATGATTTTTTATCGACTAGAAGTTTTTAAATATTTTATGTCCGCTTACGATAATTAATTATTGTTGTTGATTGTCTTGTGTCTGTTCATGCATGCCTAATTGTAATATTATATCTATGTTTAATCTGAAATGGAATTAGAATTTTGGACTCATATTTTTCATTAAGTTATTTTAATCACTTGTATGCCCAAGTGGCAGATCATGGAATGGACATTATTTGTATGTAATTATGTAATGAACACCTGCATGTAACCCATGTATCACAAATAAACGATTTGATTTGAATGTTCTTTCTTGCTATGAAGCTACTCACATTAAGTTTAAGCAGCGGCGGTGCATTATGCAACCTAGCCGCTCCGTACACCCGGCGGTCGCTGGCGGCGCTGGCGGCGTGCAGGCGCAGCGCCAGGCGCGGCGGCGCGCGCAGCCCGCACGCCAGCAGAGCGGCGCCCCCCGCCGCGCCCAGCACTGAGCGCCCGCCGCCTGTGATCTCCGGCACCTCTGTGGATGTTACACTAAACTTGTTAGAGGATAATTACCACTTTAAGTCCTACCTTATATTACTCCCTATTCTCCCAAATTCTGTTAAACAGCAAAAGTTATGCGCATTCGCCAAAGGACCAAGAACCCTCAGTTTTACGCCATTTCTTCTCCCTCTAGAATAGTCATTAAAAAACTTTAGACTTATAAAAAAATGTCGACACCATCTAGCTTTTTCTTTAAAACACGATGCATATTATTGCATTATATTATATCTAATTCCGATATCGTATTTACAGAACAAACAATTTAATTCCACCATTCGTCTAACAAATCGTTGTGCACAGACATACGACTTCCGCCCGATGGGACCGAGGCCCTTTGTGTAGCCTTGTCTAATCGACGGAACATCTCGGGTCGGGGTACGAGCTATATGTCTCGTGTTCGAGGCTGCGATCTGTCATATAGGTGGAAGTGTCGGACCTAGATAAATGGTAAATGCTTTCGAAGTGTTTCGTATTCCAACAATGACTTTAAACAGGATTGACGAAGTTTTTGGTAGCTTATGTCAATCTGGAACATTATTGATTTTTTTATCATCGTTATTGCTAATAGATTTTCGCTTTGTTTAGTGTGGACCCAAGATTTCAATTAGTAGAAGCCATAAAGCAGCAATTTTATTTATGAATTTTAATTGTTCCATGTGAAACCAAGTTACCCAAGGGGCACAATCCAAGGCATTTCAGCTAAAGTCTTTCCAGTAAATCAATTAAGCTAAAAATATTTTTTCGTACCACTTGCTCAAAAAAGTGACATTCTATGCCACAAAAAGTGAACATAAAAATAGTCATTTTTAATCTGTTAAAAACAGGGAAAGAAAATTGTACTGAATTTCATTCATCCTCTAGGGGGAGAATGTGATTTAAATTTGGAATACTTACCGAAATTTATACTGAACTACATCTGTGTTTACACCGTTGAGTTTATATATAAAGCATTATACATCTTTTTGAAAAAGGAATACACATTTATTATGCAGTTATGATTATTAAACAAAATTACGAAAACCGACGAGGCCGTATGAGCTTGATGCCTTTGCTTTTCCGACAAAAAAATATTAGTCTAGGAATTTGCCGCGTTTTTGGTTTCTTCAAATACATAAACGTTAAGTTTATTTTAATTTATTTTTATAAATAAGTTAATGTTCTAAAAATACGTTACGATGTTAAATCAAAGCGACAGTGACAGTGAATTGTCGGATTCCATCAGTGCAAATGCTGCCCCAATTATAAATAATTTGCTTCCAACAAAATCCAAGGAAAATTATTTAAAAACTTATGAATAATTTTCAACGTGGGGAAGTGCGAAAGGCCTATCAATTTCAGAATCAGTACTTCTTGTCTATTTTGATTATTTATCCAAGACACAGAATCCGAATACACTTTGGTGCATATACTCAAAACTGAAAGCTACAATAAGCATCAAACACAGCATTGAAATAAATTGATTCACGAAATTACTGGTTTTTTTAAAAAGAAAATCAGAAGAGCATTGCGCAAAGAAGTCTAAAATTTTTACGACTCAAAATGTGGAAAAATTTCTTAATGAAGCTCCTGACGAAATTTTTCTGGCCACAAAAGTAAGTATACATGATTTAACTATGAATATTTCGTATCTTAGTAATGGTAATTATTCTATTTATTTACCTGTTTTTTATCTTTGTTATAGGTGGCCTTAATTTTTGGACTCAATGGTGCTTGCACTATATGTAATAAGTTATATAGATTAAGATATTTTTTAACTAGGTATAAGGTGTAGATTTAGGATTTAGTTAGTAAGGCCACTCTGTCGCATTGGATCATAGATCTGTAATTATAGTGTAGGTAAGATTGTTATAAATAAATAAATCATCTTGCCGCGGATGTGAACTTGTAAACTTAAAGGTGGAGGACGTTAAAAATCATTCCAATGAGTTACTGCTGATTAATGTAAAGGAAACTGAGACAAAGAAAAATCGGTCATTCATTGTACAAGGACAATATACTAAAATCATTCATAAATACCAAGCATTACGTCCCACCAACATGGAAAACAATAGATTTTTAATAAACTATCGGAATGGGAAATGTACTCGACAAGCCATCAGCAAAAATAAAATTAGCAATATGCCAAAGGAAATTGCTAAATATTTAAAACCTAAAGATGTTGAACTCTACACCGGTCGCTGCTTTAGAAGAACTTCGGCGACTTTCTTGGCGGATTCAGGGGCGGATATTACGTCAATAAAAAGACACGGTGGTTGGAGCTCTGATAGAGCAGCTGAGGGTTATATCAAAAGCTCAATGGCGAATAAAACCATATTAAGCAGTCAAATTAACAAAAATATAAAACTTAATCCATCAGAGCCACAACCATCAACTTCCGGCATCTTATCTTCGTCCGTAACTCACGATGCACCACCACCACTATCTCCGACGTATAGTATCTACAATGAAACGCAACTTCCTCAGACGCAAAAACAGAGATATACTCAAATCAACTCATCAGCAATAAATGTACCAAACAAAAATGTCTCTATCAATAATTGGACCAATGTTTCGAATGTTAACTTTTACTTTTAATTGTCATTATTTTTAATAAATGCTTATCTCATATTATTATTGTGTTAATTTTTTCGCAAATGGTACGAAAAGTAGAGTATTTTCCTCGGTGATAAAGCTGTCTTAGTCTTGGGTGAACTTAAATCCCTCGCCACACTCAGGACTCGTGTTAAATCCCTCGCTTCGCTCGTGATTTAAATTTTTAACACCCTCGCTACGCTCGGGAGTAAAGCTCGAGTCCTTCGTTACGCTCGCGATTTAAATCGTCACCCGCGACAGAAGACACTGCTTTATCCCCTTGGTTAATAATCTACTATTATTCGAACAGATTGGTAGCTGACCTTAACATAGTTGGGAAAAGGCAGGCAGACAAAAGTCGTCTCGGAAACCACTTAAATGAGAGAAGCACAGAAGCAAGAAGTAATCATAACATAACGCCGGGCCTGTTCCCTGAAGGGTTAGGCAGAGGTACATGCACCCAATAGTACGTCCACATTTCACCAGTTATGTTTTAGTGCCTGTAATAGGGGGCGAGCCTAGCGAATGAAAGGGGAACTGTACGCAGCAGTGGGTGACTCCGGGCTGACATGGTGATGAGGCATGTGATGATGTACTCACCGGCTAGGAACACAGTCGCGACTCTTGACAGGATGGTCCCCACGCCGTCCACAGTGGCCACGCACTGGTAGTGTCCCGCCAGCGAAGCCGACATCTCTGCGATGGACAGCGAACCATTCGGCAGCTGTTTTCTGAAAACACATGCATGGATGGTTAGGATCGGATGAAGAAAAATGGCGTCGTGAGTTCAAACATGTCTGAACTCAACTAGAAGCAAACAGACCAGTTACAGGTACTGCTGAATAGTGTAAAACAAAAAGATGAAGAATACATTCCAGCCACAGGCATGATAACTGTGAAGGGTTGTAGTTGCCCATGTAGTTACGTTTCTGAGTAAGACTAATACTGTAATAGTGTGCATGTACCTACCTGTACTTATCAGTGTCAGTGACGGCATGGTCTCTGGTGGGTGCGGCAGTGACGCTGTGCCGCCACGCGAGGCGGATGGCACGCCGCGAGGTCGCCGAGCACGGCAGCAGCGCGGCGTCGCCGGGAGCTATGACGGCGTCGGATGGCTCGGCGGTGAAGCGGACACCGGGGTCGGTCGGGTCCTCGCCACCTGGGTATCAAAGAGAGTATAGATTAATAAAGGTGCTAAATAAAGAATCACTATCACTACATACATCTTATAAAACAAAGTCGCCCGCCGCTTCTGTCCCTATGTATGCTTAGATCTTTAAAACTACGCAACGGATTTTGATGAGGGTTTTTTAAATAAATGAGTGATTCAAGAGGAAGGTTTTAGTATATAATTTGCGGGCGGCCGAAGCCGCGGGCATCAGCTAGTAATAGATCAATTGTTTTAGTTATGATCAAGCTGACGTGCAGCATCATAAGCGCGACAAAAGGAAACTCAAAGCAGAGGTTTCTTCACCGATTGGCCGCCGTAAGTAAAAGCCTCCGAAAGGGAAAAGAATGAGCCTTATTATGCAGATGCGCCTCTTTTGCTTATTACGTGTCAACAGCATTCAGGAACGAGTTTGCTGGGGCATTTATCGCACTCGTTGTGTTGAAGCATGGTCGTAATAGCTTAAATCTTACAGAAGTTTATATAGGTCGACAGTTGGAAACTTGTAACTTAAAAAAAACAAAGACGAATCAGAACAAGACTTAACTCAAAACATTATTTCCTTCAATATTTTGTTAAGATAACAAGTAAAGTGTCGCTTTTGTGTTCAGAATAAATCAAAGAGTGAACATAAAAAGAGCAGCAGAGTACCGTTAACCACTTGTTTGTGGTAGCAATTTGACTTGTTGTATCGCAAGTCTTACAACTGACGTGCAGTTGATATCATCAGTCTCCTGACCTTACCCCAATTTGACTTGTTGTATCGCAAGTCTTACAACTGACGTGCAGTTGATATCATCAGTCTCCTGACCTTACCCCAATTTATTTGTGCTATGCACAACATATTGCCTTCTTCCATACTTCTCTACTAGCTACTGCCAGCGGCTTCGCCCGCGTGAAGTTTGGTAATTGTCCCATGGGATCTTACTACCGGGATAAAAAGTATCCCATGTTTTAATCCAGGTTATAAACTATCTGTGTGCAAAAATTTCAACCAAATCCGTTGAGTAGTTTTTGCGTGAAAGAGTAACAAACATCCATACTCACAAACTTTCGCATTATAGTAGGATTACTCGTCATATCATCAGTCACCTTTCGAGCCCTTTCATCCTTCACACATTCCGTCCATCGTTTCTTTAGTTTTCCTCTACTCTTATCTCTATCCACATTATAGTAGGATTACTCGTCATATCATCAGTCACCTTTCGAGCCCTTTCATCCTTCACACATTCCGTCCATCGTTTCTTTAGTTTTCCTCTACTCTTATCTCTATCCACATTATAGTAGGATTACTCGTCATATCATCAGTCACCTCCTTTCGAGCCCTTTCATCCTTCACACATTCCGTCCATCGTTTCTTTAGTTTTCCTCTACTCTTATCTCTATCCACATTATAGTAGGATTACTCGTCATATCATCAGTCACCTTTCGAGCCCTTTCATCCTTCACACATTCCGTCCATCGTTTCTTTAGTTTTCCTCTACTCTTATCTCTATCCACATTCATACTCAAAATTTTCTCATGTTTTGACGTGCAGTTGTCCGTACCACATAAAGAATTGTTTATACAACAAACATTAACCCGAAACAATGAGAACATTGGTCTTTTCAAACGCAACTTTGTCTTGAATTTATTTTGATAAAGGGCCAAATTGCGTACGAAAACATACAGAAAGGAATTCAGTTTATTTACAAAAACACAGATGTTTTTAATAAACCGTCAGCGATGATCGAGTTACGATAGTGACGTATAAGGAGTTGTGGGTAGGCAGAAGCATGCCTTCAAACAATGTAATGCACACAACTTTCCTTTAATACCATTTTGAGAATATTTGGGGCATATCGCACGGATTTTGAAGTTGTTTGTTATGAATAAAGTGAGTGAAATATTCCTGAGTCAAACATTGTATGCTCACGAAAATCACCCTTACTGCAACGATATAAAAGCGCTGTCAAAGTCGAAAACAGTGTAGGTACACTTACTCGTACCTACTACTTGCGGATTTTAAGTGACTCGAAGAGTAAATAAATAAAACTACAACTTTTTTTTATATATCCTTTAAACTAAATACCAAATGCCAACCAACCTACGCACCAGTCAGTCGTCTTCAACACCCGTATCTACAAGGTGTAAACGGACCCTTCCCGAAGCCGCCAAACAAGCATTCTGTAAGTACAGCAAACTAAGAACCTCTAAGCATGTCACGCATGCTGAGAAACAACTTTTTTTGACTGACTCAATGTAACAATTTAAAATATTAAACAACTTCAGTGATTATTTTATTTATTTTATCGTAAAGAAAATTTAGTCAATTCTTTTAACCCCAAACAAATAGCTCCCAGTCGGCATTACATACAAACACGAGTACAGATTACAATCGTCCCGCCACGCCATCCCGTGTCCCGCCGACCCCGCGGGCCCATATATCAGTGATCCTCATTTTATCGGCAACCCATCTGTTGTTGACCCAATACCCTGTGGTGCGGGGCTACGGGGCTATGGCGAACTGTCACCAAAAACGTGTCACACAGGGTAGAATAGTTACAGAAAAATAACTCCAAACAATTCCTTTATTAAATCCCTTTGCCGCGCTACCCGCTTTAACGCTTTCGAGAAAGATCAGTATGCTTATGCTTAGTGCGAGTGTCATACTAAAATTCGAGTAACGTCTCGATCGCGTAAATCTACGACTATCGTTAACTTTGTAAATCGAGTTTACGTCAAACGCATCGACTATCGTTAACTTGCGAGTGTGAGATCCCAGCAGGCTTAGCCAAGTTGACAATCTACAATCGTTAACGCTAGTAGAAAACTAATCAAATGTATGGGAATGACACCATCTTAACGATAAATCACGTGATCAACACAAACGAATAGAAAATTCGGAGACAAGTTTACATCGTTCAAAATGATAGAATAGAATGTTATCGTTTCTACAATGTTGATCGCTATACTCTTTGGTAAGTAGGAACGCTCACCATAAACTAAAGTGTAAGTTGGTTTTTTCCACAGACATTAGAGAACGAGCGATCGACTCAGTCGTGTCAACTTGGTTACCAATTTAGTGCTTTCTACAATCGCGAGAAGAGAATCGATACAAAACGTTTGTAACTTGGCTAGGCCTGCGTATCTTGGAACAGATTCGCTTCGTGAGCTTTTGTCACGCGACGAACATTCATTCGTGAAACGTACAGCTAGAGAGTACGTGAAACCATCATCATTCTCTTCCCATATGAACAAGAGAATCATGAATTTATTAGTGGTCGGCGCAGCATGTCTTCTTCTTCCATACTTCTCTGTCGTCATCTCAGCAGACACCTCCTTTCTTGCCATACACAGTGTTTTCCACAACGTAGTTATCTACGTAACAATGTTCCCCTCAATGCAGCTTCTGCCACTAAACGATTAGCCATAAACCCAGCTCGTAACTGCACATCCGCCCGCATGCGCGAGCGCCGCCCCAGTAAATCACTCGCAGCAGACCACATTGACACACTATTAAATGTTGATCATTGACTATCGTTCAGAATCACAGAATGAGGTTATACGAAGACGTTGCGGTTTAAAAGAAGATGTAGTGACAAAATATTAAAAGAGTAAGCTTACATGGTTTGGTCATGTGGAGAGGATAAGTGAAAGGTGATTAACAAAATGTATTTACAAAGCAGATGTGAGTGTCTCCTGTAGGGTACTGTCACTGACCTTATTGGTGAGGTTCTTCAAAAAGGTCAGGTGCGTAGTACTCGCAATGTGCGTTACGTTGCGTGTATGACCAGATGTATGAACGTGGAGGACGCAAAAGGAGTATATGTTAAAGAAGGTGGCAGATCCTGCAGGTCCCGTTTTGTGGTTTCAACCACAATGGGTATAGAGGTGAGTTTATGTATGTATTATGTACATTATGTGTGATATTATACCTTTCCAGGCTAGCCAATTTTACGCAATTAACTTAATATCACAATTAATAAAAATATTTGTAGTTGTAGCGGAACCTGAACTTATTGTGTGATTTTTTCCGTAAAGACGGAAAAAATACTTTAACAAATTACAAATTACTTTAAAATTTAAATAAGTTAATGTTGTCTTTAAATTAACATTTACTTATTTTATTTTTTGCAAACTAAATCGCGACCACAGTAAACTTTTGTTATCGAGTGTAGTACAGACAATGGACAGCTGGTTCCAGGTAGCACGTTTTGTGTACCATGCTTCCGTATCGATGTAGCAGCTGTATTGACATGTCACCAACTTACATGTCAGTAAACATGTCATTTATCTGTCACATGCCATGCATATATGTCACATTTATTTGTTGAGTGGGACCAAGACCGATTATTTGATTATAAATGATTTACCTATTTATTTTTACCGTGACCGCCTCGTGTTTTTCGTCGCAAACGCAACGTTTGGTATTAGTTTCGATATCTGGATATTTGGTAAAGTGTCATTGAGTTTTCCCATCAGGAATTTCTCAGTGAGCCAACAGCCGCGGGGCCTGAATATGTGTTTGGTTGATGGTAGTAGCTTGCTCTCTATTACTATTACTATAAGATCACTTCCGTACCTAAACAGCCACACCCACCGCTACTTGAGCAGCTGACGGTCGGATCATTTATTATTTACTTCTGCCAGCCCTCGCCCGCGTTATGTTTGATAATTGTCTCATGGGATCTAACTACCGGGATAAAATTTAGTATCCTATGTGTTAATCTAGGTTATAAACTATCTGTGTGCAAAATTTCATACAAATCCGTTGATTAGTTTTTGCGTGAAAGAGTAACAAACATCCATACATCCATGCTCACAAACTTTCGCGTTTATAATATAAGTAGGACTAGTTGTGCATGCGTTGCAATGCACCCTGCCCTACCTACATATAAGATCTCAGTGGCGAGGGGCACATACAACTCGAAACCTACCGGCTTCCCTTCGGAACAACCACTGTACTGGACTCTACTATTGCCAAAAGTAAAACAATGTAGGTAATTCAGTTAGGACGTGATTGCCCAAACATGAGTAAAACTACAAATGGTTCGATGTACGGTTTTTTCAAACATTATTAAAAATATGCACCGTATCTGCTTACCTGTTACAAAAATGTACCCTTCGCTATCTACTATCTATGTCAACATCAGCCGGCTTACTATGACTTGTGTATTTGCAACGGACTTTGCCCGGACTATTAGAAGCGGTAAGTGGCGGCCGTTTTGTGAGACTTCAAAAGCTGCTGATTGTTAGTCTTATTTGATGAAATTACTTGTGACAGCTTGTATAAGCATGATCAGCATAATTATAATGTTCCCACTGCTGGGACATAGGCCTCCTCTCTACGAGAGGAAAGGCTGTAATTCACGCAAGTCCATTGTGGGTTGGTAGGTGTCACAATGTCTTCGAATTTGTTAGTTCCAGAATATGCCGGTTTCCTCACGATGTGTTCCTTCACCGTTTTGAGAGCAGTGGTGACAAAATGACTTACACAAATGATTGCGCCAGTCTGGGTGCGAACCCACTGGCTACATACTTCAAGTCGGAAAGGTAACCACTGGGTCATCGCTGCTCTTCCCAGCTTGTTTGCCACCCGACGATATAACAAACCGACCATAACCCGCCGCCTTGTAACACATGCTCTATCTCAATCAGCGCGCGCCCGAGTGGCGTGGCGTGGTGTTAGTATACACAAACTGTAGAGAATAGACTGTAGAGCAGAGTTGTCTATGAGTTTACGGTAAACGGGTCAATTAGTCAGCGCGGATACGTGGCGGAAATGGGACAGACGCGAGAATGCGAGAGACAATATTATCTACACCTGTAGATATATGGCACGACGAGTTATACATAGAATAATTTCGACTTCGTAGCGTCACTTATACCTGTGTGACAGCCTCTTTCTATATCTAAATATCTAGACTAGATATTATGTCATTTGAATTCTCGGGAACACTCTAAATTCTAAAAAAGCAAAGTCCGCTCTCCAGTCCGGTTCACTGTCCGGTCCGCTCTCCAGTCCGCTCGGTTTGATCGTATTTTAGAAGCTCAACCCAAAACGAGCGCACCGCACACCGCAGCGGTAACGATGCCCAGTTGCAGTCACACACCGCACCGACGTGACTGGTTTCTGATTTCTTTACCACTGTTCTTAGAATATCCTTCTTTTTACCCTAGCAACTCAATCTAACAACAATCTCAATATATCATCACATAAATCCCAGTTTAAAAACTATCGACCTCTTCGCGTCAAGTCTAACATAAAGAATGCCAAGATGAATTCCTTAACCCCCCCCCTGAATACTTTCAGTTGAAAAGTTACCGAGCTATGCAAATGGGGGCCGCGACCACGACCCGACCGCGACCGGCGACCAATCGATACACCCACAGTTTACTTCACAAAACTGTGGAAGGCAGGCACCCCACCAGCGGCGACTAGCGAGAAGCAAGTACCTATAAGTTGGTGCCAGTTAAGATCGCAATGGCGGTCGTTGACCTACCTACATTTATTAAAGTTCTTAACTTTGAAATCCAAAAATAAGCCTGGTCAAATCTTGAATCGTCGACTACGTCATCGTATGTCATCGTCATGATCTTCAACATTTTTTCTAATGAAAAACGATACATGGTTCATTTGTTTTGGTTCGTGCGAAGAGATATTAGGGAAATGACCACTATTGCGATCTTAATTTGCAGCAACATACACGTGACACGTACGTGTGACTCTTTAATTCAACCTGGGAAACACTGCTGTATATGTATGAGTGTCCCCCACAGCTCTTACTTCTGTGCGGTTATCCGAATGATCTCCCAGAAACGCCTTTAAGTTGTCATGCTATAGGCGTTTTCTAAGCGTCTCTGGGCTACGATGCTCGTCTTCTGACACCAACTGCGTGACCACTCTGGCCTTCCGGTCTTGATGTGTTTTACAGAAGCGAATGCAGACAGCAACTTAAAATAAGTGATTGGTTTGTCTGAGTTTCCTACCAGGTATATCGTGACTGGGTTTTGGAGTCACTGTATGTAAAATACTGGTTTCAGATGCATCCGGTTAGACTGGAATCCGACCTCGACATCGTTAGGAAAATACTAGCAGATGTTGATGTTTGAGAGAATTCTGGCCGGCGCGCGCCGGTGGGAACAGTCAGCACTCAACTAAGTAATGTTAGAATAACTGTATCTCTGTAACTGACGCGGCGCGCGGGGTTAACAATTAGTACATTACTTGAGTGAGAAAATTTTAATTAATGCAGTCGGAGGCTATCCATTCGCTTACTGACCAAGAACATGTCGCTCCCCGCCGGCGGAGAGACAGATGCCTAATGTTGACCGCGGTAAAGTTTAGCGATAAAAATGTTGAGTTGATCGTTTGTCACAGCGGTTGTGAGGTTTTGTGGTAGACGGCCGATAAAACTACACGGCTTTCAGAACTTTGGAGCTATCAACTTGAGACATCTACTGTTTCCGAATGTAAAGTATTCTAATATACCCACTTAAGTTTAGACTGAGCGGTGATCATTAAAAACTGTATTAATTTTGCTCAAATAAGATGTACATGTGTGATGTGCCAGTGAGCCTGTTAAAAGCTGAATCAAGCTAAGATTGCCAAGAGAATTTTAAAAACGGGAAAAATCCGTCATTTAAAAAACTTCCGACTTTCTGAAATGACGTAAGTTCGGCCAGAGGCACTCCACGCCTGTCCTAAAGCGCCCGCGTGCCACCTCGCATGCTGAGCGCGCAATATCAGTAATGGCAGCTTAATGCGAGCTCTTTGTAACATTATGATTGATACTAGTTCACAGGACAGAGTAAATACTTCAGAAGGCCCACGGTATACTGCTTGCTTGAGAGCAGTGCAGACCCAGTGGTGGCGGCTCCGACTTACGAACAGTAAGTCGTGAGTTCGAACTAGGGTTGCCAACCGTATTATAATATATAGTATTGTACTATATTTCGGGTCTGCGTACTATATACTGTTGAAGAAATATATAGTACGCAAAAATACTATATTTTCACGGAATTCTAACAAACAAATCCTTATTTAAAAAAAATGTGAACGCGCCTTAACATTCACTTTTGAGGGAGGCGTGTATCCGAATTCCGAACTGAACGTAGGTATCTATAATCTTTTGTCTTTACTTCCGAAATTCACAACATCAAAAGATTTTTTTTGGTCGATTTTATTTTTCTTTTGGGATTTTGGTGATTAATTTGTAAATTAGATGTTGTTCTTTCTTTTGAGAAGTTGAGGTCCGAAATATAATAATTAGGAAAGTAAAGCTTTAAGCTGTAAGCGTTAAGTTTAGGTATTTGTTTTTATTTTAGACAAAACATTGTTAACAAATGCAAAAAGTGCAAAAAAATATAGTTTCTATAAAAATAAATAAGTAACAAATATTTTGACTATCGTTTTAATTTTTCTTAGAATACTATATTTTTAGAAGTGTACTATATTTTTTATAGCTTATTTTGAAAAATACTATATTTCGCCTAAGAAATGTTGGCAACCCTAGTTCGAACCCAGGCAGGCGCATTACTTTGTGTAATTTATTTCATCACCACTGCTCTCAAAACGGTGAAGGAAAACATCGTGAGGAAACCGGCATGTCCTAGAACCAAAATATCGAAGACATGTTACATCTACCAATCCGCACTGGCCCCTCGTGGTGGATTATAGCCCAATCCCTCTCATAGAGAGGAGGCCTGCGTCCCAGCAGTGGGAACATTAATAGGCTGATGACGATACTGCTTGCTTGTAATAACAATGTCCATTGGGATAATAATATGTTAAAAAGGAATCCGAGATACGTACGATGCGTGGTAGTATTATAGAATAGATGGCGCAGAACGACCTCCTTTTTTCAAGTCGGTTAAAATTGGTTCTTTAAGTGTGACCGAAATGATAGGTAGACTGTTGCTTCTGCGTAGCGCTAACAGTTATACAATGATTCAAATAATAATTGAATGAAATAGTTTTTATAATAAAGACTACTGAAAGTTGAGTAATTAGGAATTCTTTAACAATATTGTACTATTTAAAGCAAAAGGAATTTGTATCTGCCTCATCGCAATAGACTCCCTAATTACAACGGAGTATGGACTTAAACATAACCGGCGAAATGTGGGTGTACTAACACTTCAGCATAACCCTTCAGGGATTACAGGCGTGATGTTATGAGTATGTAAGGATCGCGACAGATGGCGTTCTGTTGTTTATATTTGCCCCCTATAACGTGGTTGTCACAATATCGTGTAAAGCTGTACTTCTGTATTACATACTCCGTGTTCCTCACTAATGCGCCTCATTGACGGCGCTCGGTTACAAATGAATCGCGGTTGCGTTGCGTGTGGCTTTATCCTTTTATACGAGTGTTTCTTCAGCAAGCTATTTTTTAAGCTATTCAGTCAAGTTTATTTCTTGAAAATACGCTCAGGTAGTCAGATGTCGGTTTCTTACCTATTTTATTATCTTTACAGACTTTGCGTAATGTTTTTGTTGCAACAATTTAAAGTGAAAACATGATACTAAATTCGTACCGGTCATAACCATAACCTTTCTTTTTACTCGGGTAAAAAAGTAGTAAACCAAGGAGGCTACGCCTTGTTAGCACTGTGGCTACGCCGTAGCACACGCGTAGCAAAGCGACAAATGTTTTTAGCACACCAATAATTTATTGAAGGTGCCGTCAAATTTCCGGACTGGGCTCCAGACAACATACTCTCTCAGATGTACTGACATATCTGCCGGTCGGTAACGGTCGGTGACTGCATTCAGTCCAGTACGGCGCTACCAGAATATCTTGGCGCTTTGAAGAAACTGACGGAGGAGCGTTGTTGGTGAACATACAGTGAATTGAATAATACAGTGGTGCTAGACCTGATTTGGGCCAACCGGTAAACCGACTACTATAACTCTAAATACCTACTTTCCAATAACTGTCAATTTTGACATCTCAATCACCCGCTGGCACGTCAACACTTCGGCTATTGTCGGCTCGTATCGGGCCCATTCGGGAGTGGTCGTAAAAACTCGTACAAGTCAGACGCGGCGCCTAACTTCGCAGACATAGGGGGAAGCAGCAAATTGGCACTATTTGTGACAAGATGTATCGGTAGTTAGGGACCAGTGTGGAAGATACTTTCACAAGTTTTTCTTGAGTTAGTGAAGGTATAGTGAACTTGTGGGATTTCTGTAAGTAGCAATATTATTTGTATTGATTAGATATAGTAGGACTGTCGAATTGGTCTACCGGTTGTAAGCGCGACTGTTGCGGAATGGAGCTCTGGTTCGAAGCCTCGGTCTGGCGTAGTGTTAATGGGTTTTCTACAGAACAATAATTACGCCTTGATAACTGACCGAAGTGGATCTTTGTCTAGTTGGAGGCAATTGGCTGGCCTCTCATCATCTCAGACTTACTAGGTGCAGCTCATTCCGTCGGTCTGAAATAAAGTTTTTTTTTTTATTCCAGTATTGTACACGGTGCAACTGCCCATACGAACTACACAACCCACTCAGAGCGTTACACGATATTTGCTCGGTAAATATAATAAAGGGATACCATAATCAATAGATTAAAAATGACACTGTAAATGATCAAACCTTTAACAAACTGCTGCGTTGCTTTAATTGTGACACTTCGTTATCTGTTATGATTGGTTATTTTGCGACCACAGTCAGTATCTTTTGCGGGTGGATTTGAAAAGTTTTAATGTTTTGGTCTCTTCCAAATCTCTTCACTTTCGTGTACCTAACAATGAACAGCTGCAGGTACACTAAGTTGTGAACTTATAACAGAACCTACACGTGCGCCCTTGATCTGCCGACTAGTTACCAGTTCCGCTAAGATCTCCAACTTCGGAGGCTACTGCACAACTTCAACGAGCTGTTGAGACAAGTTGCTGTTCATAACTTTGTTTTGAACAGCCTAGAAGATGCATTGTATTATAGTTAGTTGTCACACGGGTATGAGAGACAGAGACGGCGCTCTACAAAGTCGGTTTTTTTTCTGAAATACGAGTAAGTACATCTTCTGCCTGTCTTTTGCAGAAAGTACGACACAGATTTAAGTGAACCTGTTCAGACGGTAAAAGACATTTAAAGTTCTCAATCTGGCTGTCAGCGACGGTGATCCTTAAGCAGCAGATGGGCTGTCGGTTTGTTTGTCTTATGGTAACACAATAATTTCATACAATACACGGTTAATGAGAGTTCCAGACCTTTCACTGGTTAGACTATTAGACAGAGCGCTAGGAAATCTCATTAGTGTGCATCCTGCGAGATCGTTATCATTACTCTAAGTGCTCATTTCTGGAGACGCGGCGCGTTGTGTGGCGTGTCGCGCGACGCGTTGTGCGTTTTTTCCGTTAACGGAGAGGCGCCGCGTGCAGCGGCCCGCGTTATCTCACGCCGAAACACAAATATATGGCAAAGTACGATGTTGTTTACGGAGACGCGGCGCGTGCTGCGGTACGTTGCCCGCGGCGGTGCACGCGGCGTTATGTCAAAGTCAAAACATTTATTGCGAACCAAGTGTACAATATGGTGTTAAGTTATGTTAGTACTTATGACTTAGCAGCCTTTTACAAGCATTGCAATTATATATTCGTCTGCTCTTCTCACTTTAAATTAGCATGCATTAAACATTGTTATCACGTAATCTTTATATTTTAAATTAGTACAATTCAATAGCGAAAATAATACCTAGTTATGTCAAAAAATAAAATATCAATGATAGTGATAATTACAATTCTATATAGTAGTTATGTCAGCATTTAATGTCAATAATAGTGAATGTAATACAATTATTAGGAATGTCAATGTAATCCTTTTCAGGTAGTACACAATTTTAATTTTATATGTAGTTAAATAGGGTAGACTCAATCTTACTGTTTGGATTACAGTACTAGACATAGGGACCAACTAGTTCAGCCAGGTTTCAGACTCGCTAAAGTAGACTCATCTTTCATTGGGTACTGTTTGAGATGCTATAATAAAATTCCACAAAGTATTCTTGAACTGAATGAGACGAAATTTAAAACATGCATTAAACGCACACTATGTAAGCAAGCATATTACAAGTTGAGCGATTATATCGCTGATAAAAATGCTTGGCTCAATGCTGGTCCTGCTCCACAAGGACAGGGGCGCATAAATTGATAGCATTAAAATGTATTGTTGGAGCTGCTGAAGATTGTACAACTATCTTTGCATTGTATAGATTCAATCTCTTTAATATTATATAAATGCATAGCCCATATTGTGTGAGTACTATGTACTAGAAAGCTATCATTCACTGGAAACCTACGTCTTTTCTTGACTTGAATGTGCCCTGGCGGTTTAGAGTATGTCATGCTCACTCAAATGTCTCGCTGATGGTGGCGCATGTGTCGGATAATTTAGTTCCCTTCAAAATGGTTGAGTTGAATGGTGCTGATCCATGCGTCATGTCCGTGAACGGGCGCTGTCAGTTGTGACTGGTCATCTCATAGTGGCCATGGCTTATTTGAATGAATTATTTTGAATTGTATTTTTTTTGTTTGTGTGTTTTTGCTGTGGACACTTTTAACGTGCACATCTTGCTACATTGTTCTCACATAATATACCATCTCAACATGAATGATGTAACCAAGATTTTGTAACAATATTCTGATTTAAAAGAGTGTCCATGGAGTTTCTTGCCCGTTCTTCTCCATAGAGATCTACGCTAGGGAATGGGCAACTACAGTACTTTCACAGTTTTTATGTCTTGTGACTGGGACTGTAGCTACATTTAATTTTCATCTTTGTTTCGACAATTCAAAAGTGCCTGTAACTGGCTTACTTGAAATAAATGCTTTGATTGATTGATTGAGGACAGATCGCCACTTTTGTACACGAGAGAAAATCGTTATTTTAAGCTAGACTCTAAATATTCTTTTACTGTATGGAAACATTTTTGGATAAGGTACAGTTTTAGCCTTTTTCAGTTTTAAACATGTTGGGCAGCTTATTATATATTTTTATTGCCATATAGTATGGGCTATTACTTAACATTTTAATTCTTGAGGATGGAGCGCATAACCTCTTTTTATGGCGAGTGTGTATCCTCAATTTTGGTGAAGTTGTCGTTATTTTTGAAAACAAATACGCAAATGTCAAGTATGTATATTGACGGCAGAGTTAGCATCTGATACTTTATGAGTATGGTTTACAGGTCGCCGTATTATCAATTTGGGCTACAATTCTTAAACACTTCTTTTGTATTAGGAATTGTTCCTCTACGTTAACACTATTTCCCCATAGCATGACGCCATATCGCAGCCAGGAGTATGCGCATGCGTAGTAAGCAGCCATAGCTGTTTGTGTGTTAATGCTTTGTTAATGTGAAAAAGTGCGTATGTGAATTTGGAGAGTTTGGTTTTTATATGTTCTATAAGTGACTTCCAGTTAATGTGTGTGTCAATATTTATGCCAAGGAGGCTAAATGTATTAACTTCTTCTATTTTCGTGTTTCCGAATGTTGTTTTTATATTAAGAGGTGGTTTTTTATATGATCTAAATTGTATTATTTTAGTTTTATTGCTATTGATTTCCAAGTTGTGGATCTGGAGCCAAGTATCTACAGTTTGGAGTGTATGTTGCCCGCCGCGGGGGAGGCCGCGTGCACCGCCGCGGGGGACGCCGCGTGCACCGCCGCCCGACGCGACGCGTAACTCGCCGCGTCTCCGTAAATGAGCCCTTATTTCCGACCGGGGACACGCTTGAGTGGCAAAGAAATTATGAGGCACTTTGTATGTTGCTAGATATTTATGTAACATACTGTACACATAACATCACACCTGTAATCCCTGAACAGTTAGGCAGAAGTGTTAATAATAGTACACCATCATTTCGACAATTATGTTAAGTCCCATGTAATAGGGGGCGAGCCTATAGCCAGGCAAAAGATCAAAATCCATGGCAGTTACTGAGAAATTTCAGATGGAGAAACCCACTAACCCGACCTGGCCTGGCCCCTTATTCACAACGCTTCAATTCGATTTTCGATTCGGAAAGTCGTAACGTCGTCACGCTCGTTTTCTTAATGTCAAAAAAAGATAGACATACGACTTTCTGAATCGAAAATCGAATCGAAGCGTTGTGAGTAGCTATGCTGGATTCCCAGAAGCGACCAACGAGGCACTCATACTGTACACAGAATTGAGAATATAACAAAACTGCTTTTAGATGATTTAAGTAATCTCTTAAAACAACTTAATCAAAATAATAATAGGCACAATAGAACTTAAACACGATTTTATAAACACTCTTCTACATTTCCAATAACCCTTCACTTCATCTCAAAAGTCTATTCACACAAACGACCTAAAAAAAGGCCCAACTGACATAAAAGACCGCAATATCTATGTCACAGAGCCACAGCGGGCACACAAAGGCAGAATGGATGCACGCCTTGATCACGAATCACGGCGGAGTAAAAAAAACTAGCTGTCAAACAAAGCGCGCAGCGGCCATGATTGAAAAATGGCGGATGTGATGTGGGGCAGCTGGACAGAGCGTAATGTACCCCTACCTAATTTGTGCTGAGTGATGGAGATTGGTACAGGTGCAGATTGGGAAAGTTAGAATAGGTCAGTGGGTGAACGTGGACGCAACATAAAAAGTTGGATCATTGTTTTTCTATTGTAGAATGAAATAATAAAGGTTGGTTTTGGAGTGCTACTAGCGGGTCGACCAACTCCAACGTAGTTGAGAAAAGGCTAGCCAGATAATGATGATATTCGAGTTCGGCCCGAACCGTATGTTGTGTATAATCTTTACAGCCGATTAATTTACGTAACCATAACTTTTACATAAAACTGAGCGATCTCACATCCTTGTAGGATTCCGTTGTCATCAAAACATGTTGGATGTTTTATGGCTGTAGTGGGATATGAATGGTCCATTGGCGAAATCTGTAAAGTCATCTAAGGGTGAAAGGGTTTTCCCTCTAATCTTGGAAAATGATTCATATAATGTGAATCACACGAACAAAGCAGCACTAAAAACGTTCAATGTTGCCACTAACAAAATTAAACACGCATTCAAACATTCACTCAACGTAGAGCGATCAATTTAAACTTGTGCTTTCACTTCAACGTTAGAAGTACTAGGCGCATATACAGTGTTTGGAGATGTTCTGTCTTTGTATACATCCATCACACCATATCCACACACTCGTGCGGATGTTACTAAGTCACTGGGTTACGAGAAGTTCCTCCAATGTTTGACTATGCGCGAGCGGGTGAGTGTATTTGTCAATTTGTATTAGGAGTGCATAATGTGTATGGAGTTCGTCCTACAGTCTGATTGGATTGAATTGTTAGTGCTTGGCAGCTTTGAGTGGTGGGATGCGCTCTTGGGACTTTGCCCTGGTGGTGTTCATACTGTTCGTGCCTTTATTGCCTGATGGGAAAGTTACAGACCACTGTGTGTTCTGTGTTTCTGACGAACAATCCAGATAACACTTTGAAAGATCATGCAATCAAACTCGACTCAGTTTTCGAGTTTGCAACCTTTACACCAACGGTGTAGACAGATTCTTTGTACTTCTAGAAACTATCAACGCTAATAGAATGACTGGCCTACTTTACCTACTTCCTACGCCGTAACCGTGTACAGTCCATCTGACTATGACATTATCTCTTTTAACATAATAGACTTTCCTGCTACCCTAGTACTCCAGTCCTCGTAATCATCAGCAGTACGTCTAACTTCGTCATTATCATCATTCTTCCAACATCCCATAATTTCCTGTCGCCCTGGTACTTCTCACTTAGTAACCGTTTCGCCAAGCAGTCGTCCCGCGTTACATATCCCGAAGGTAACTTGGTTACATCCCTCGTAGTCCGTCGGGACGCCACGTCGGCAGGTGCTCAACATTTTGCACGTATATACATTTGTAGGGTTGGAGGAAGTGGGTATTTTTACCCGACTGAGGGTGTTTATCAGCCTATATTATGTACATGCCTGTTCCTTTGTTGCACTCTTAGAGACCAAAAGCAAGGGCCGATTTTAATGATTCTTTCGTTAATCGATTTATCTTAATCTAGCGCCAACCAGCCGCCATCATGACCTTATCCCAATTTATTTGAGGTCGGCGCCGCATGTCTCCTTCTTCCATATTTCTTCATCAGTCGGCATCTCAGCAGTCACCTCCTTTCTAACCATATCATCTTTCACACAGTCCATCTATAGTTTCTTTGATCTTCTGCTAATCTTATAGCTACATTCATACCCAAAACCATCCACACGATTTTTTCTTTAGAGAAACGTACTAGGCACCATATAAAATGGAGGAACTTATCGTGTTTCGGCAGCCCTAGCCGATAACAAAATCAGAATCGAGTTATGTGCGGGCCCGCTACCTGATTCACCGTGATTGAGACACCTCCTTGGGTGACGGACGCGCCCGACCCCAGCCGACTTCTCCCGATGATAGCCGAGCACATCTCACGTACGTAACCTACGTAACAAATACGGGGCACGGACCCAACTCGATCGGCGGGATGTTTCACACTAACCCTATGTAGATTAACGACCACTGTCACGTTCCTATTTGGGTTAACGGCGGAAAAGAATTGGCCTTTAGAATCTACGCTAGTTGACTTGACCTGTGTACTGGATCTGTGGCACTGGCAGCTAAACCGGCATGTCAAGTAGAGAAAAAAGAGCTCAGTCCAATGGGACTAAGCTCTTTTTCGAATCTAGTACTGGCAACTAGCACTGGCATGTCAGATAGCGCACGTAGCACTGGCATCGTGCTTTGGCCTTAAGCACTTGATATAGCACTGTCCTCCAACACTAGCCTAAACACTAATTATGTTCACCCGCTGAATCATTATCTACACAAGACTTTTCCCCATCTTTGCCGAGATCGACTTTAAGTCTAACCGGATGCAGCTAAATACTAGAATTTCCCATGGAACGACTGCCTATCTGACCCCAACAACCCAGTTGTTGGGTTACACGACACCGCTTGGAAATACAGGTTGTCATACCCTGAGTGTCTTGGTAAGTAATGGATGGTTACCCATCCACTGGCTAACCTTGGCAACCATTGCTTAACCTTGTTATCAGCCCTGCCCTATATTATGTTCACCCTTGGTACTACCAACAATAATGTCATTCGTCCATTTTCCGCCTGGTTTGTAGGTCGGAAGCACCCTGCTGCCGGATATTGGCGCGGCCTATACATTTAACGATTTGTCCCTTATATCGGTTATGTCATGCAACGGTTCGTTGTTACCGTTTTCACACCATTTTAGATGTTTTTGTATGGTGTCAAAACACATGCAAAGTCATGCAGGTTTGTCCTGCAACGCGAAAGAAATTGGGTCATACTCATATAACTCTTAAGAGGACCAATACTTAATGCAAAAATTACAATTCTTATATTATTATTTTTAAACTTGGTTACATCATTCATGTTGAGATGGTACATTATGTGAGAACGATGTAGCAAGATGTGCACGTTAGAAGTGTCCATAGTGAAGACAAAACGGACAGTTTAAAAATTAAATATTTATTGAATTCAAAGGAAATCCGTAGCCACTAAGAGATGACCAGTCAAGAGATAACCAGTCACAACTCAATCTATCAGAAAGCTTCTCAACACTTGAAAAGTCCATTCAGTCGTCAGTTGACAGGCAGTGACGTGCCGCCGACGGAATGCCGACAGGATGTCGACAGAGTGACGGTTGTGGCGACAACTTGTCGAATGGCGCGTCGACTTCGCACTACTCACGACGATGGATGCTTGATTGATCGACGAGTGACGTTTGACAGCTAGTAGGGAGGGCTGGACAGAACGTTACTGTCTTTTCATTGTTATTTTAAATCAGATTTTGCAGCATCGTTATTCTTATTGTAATAAGGTCCATGACAGAGGTAACATAGAGGTATTTGCTAAAATAGTGTAAGTTAACGAACAATACAGTTGTAAGGGGTGTTACTGTTAGTACATACATATGAATATATGAAATTTCGAATGAAAATCATTTGTTTGATGCATACGTTCGACACTTCATGAGTGTCACGATTTCACAAGCCTTGCTAAGTGCTAAAATAAAGAGATTTTGCAATATTTATCAAAGAATCAGCATTGCCACCCAACGCACGCGTTTCTGGGCACTTGTCCTATTGACAGCGATGTGGACCTTATTGTTTGACACCCTGTAATTCTTTTCCCATTTTAATACTCGTACATATATTTTTAATCTATGTATCGTTTGTAAATAATATTTAAATTGTGTTTGTAAATAGAATATCATAAATAAAAAATATTATTCATAAATTCGTCAAAATCGTCAGAAAAAAAAATTCCCAAATAAGACTTTCATCCATCCCCATTCAAATTAAAACATCAACATGGCTCCTCATTTTCACAACACGGCTGACATTTTCCATAATTTAAAGGAACATCCGAGATGAATTACTAAGACATCCTCCCGGCGACGTCTTTGGATTATATTAATATACTTAGGTAAGTAAGTAGCTAACATTAAGAATGGGGGAACAGAAGGTCCACTTACTGAAAATGAAAAAAGGTGCCGAACCTGCGAACTGACTTACTGCACTGATTGCAATTAATTCATTGAATACACTGTCGTGCCAGTGACGCCCCCCCTCCACGTACCCTCCCTCCAGTGACTCCTGAATAATATTATTTCACTGTTGGAATTTTACCGAGTTTCTTAGTGTTGGGGATAACGGGCATTAAACTTGCACGTACTATCGAGGACACTCCCGCCTGATCACCACTAAGCTAATTTTTGCTTGCACTTACTACATAGAAACGATCTCTAGCCCCGCCCCGTTGACTTTGTATAGAAATAATGAATGAAAAGATACCGATCGGCCGAGCGCACTGACGGACGAGGCACGCGAAACGAGAGGAAAAGACCACGACTGTACATTTGAGATTGGTATATCATTATTTTCCTGCCCTTGTTCCGATACCAACCACTTTAACAGCTGTGTTTATTACACGCACATTTCACTAGTTAAGCGTAAAAGAACATATTCATTTACTTTAAATCAAGTACAAAGGGTACATATTTTGCTGATACTGAGAAAAACCTGATTGAACTCGCCCGTAGGAATTGAGTTCGGGACAAATCTTTCAACAGTAGTGTTTGTGGGCACGAGACGAATAAGTCAGTTACTACAAAACTACTCAGAAAATTCAAAAATAACAATAAAAAAACCTTTACAAGTCTACTGCATCTACCTACACTATGACCTTTTATCCCACAAGTGCCAAAAGACTATCACAGTAAAACTAAATAGGGCATCGTCTAGACTGGCGACAATTTGCGACTAATTGCGGCCGCGACGGGTCGCAAGCGTGCACCCAGCCTTACTTGTTTCTGCGAATAAAAAGACGCGCATAAATTAGAGAGGATGGATGTCTTTTTAAAAAGAAAACTCTTTGCTCTCTGGGTGCAGGTAGAGGGCTATTAGGTTACTTTTATTTGCTTTCTACCTGAGGGTTTGTCTGAAGTCAATTACACGTTTTAAGTAAGGTTTTTCTCGTGTGGTGCATTAGCTATATATTACGGCTTTGAATGATCCTTGCGGTGATTAAATGATGGTGACAGAGGGCGCTTTTGGTAGGTGAACCTTTGTTAAATCATCTGTGGAAGCTGCATTGAAAAAAAAGCTAAAAACTGAAACTCAACTAGGGAAGTGTATAAGCAAGTCATAGGTACATACTAGCCGAGTGCAATTAGACAAAAAATACTCAAAAGGTGGAACAAAGTTTATAGTGGTCGGATTTTCATGGAACTTTTTTATTGAGTTTCTAGAGGAGTGGAGACGAAACTTAAAAAAAAAAATTTGACGCTATCGATTTTTTTTTTTAGCTGTCTTTGGTACATTTTTTTTTTTCGTTTATGACTGGCTTCAAATTCGATGAATTCATATTGTAGCGTAATAGTGTGACCTGCGTGCATCCATTAAATGCAAATTTGGTCTGTTTCTTTGTTCATTGTTGTCGATGTAATGCACTAAGTATTTCAAGTAGTTTTTGAAAATTTCCTATTTTATGCAAATATTTTTAAAATTTCGAATTTTTAGACCAAGATTTCTTTTAAAATTGGTAACTGATACTTTTTCACAGATAATTGGATGTCAAAATATTCAAGAAAACTATGTTTACGAGTAAAGTGCCTAAAAATATATTTACAATTAAGTATCGGGAAATCGTCTATATAAAAGTTAAATAAGGCCATTTTTCTTAAAATATTTGTATGCCGGTCGACGTAAATATTATCCTGAAAATATCCTTAAAAAATTGGTGGTACTCGTTAAATGTTGATTATTGCTGACGAAGGTGGAATGGGGTAAATTTATCTAATATCGTAATTATAACGTAACTATTTCTCACGATTTCTATCTAAGATGAGTTGCAAGCTTGGGTCTCTGCGCGCAAGTTAATATCAATACCGATACCGATACCACTCCCACTTCTTAGCGATAGAGGCCTTTTGTAATGTTTTACTTTTTCAGCAGTAACCAATATTTAACAAGTATCCTTAAATATTTTGCTAGTTATTATACCTCGATAGATAGCTAATGAAATGAGGATTTAGACAATAATTTGCACATTAAATAGCAGTATTTGAAAAAAAAATGCTTTCATTAACATAGACGATTTTCTGACATTTCGAATGAATTTTAAGTCACTACACTCATGAAAGTGGTATTCATTAATACTTTCTGGTCCAGTTATCTCTGAAAAAGCATCAGTTACCAATTTCAAAAGAAATTTTAGTCTTCAAATTCGATATTTTAAAATAATTGCAGAAAATAGGAAAATTTAAAAAATACTTGAAATATACATTACGTCGACAATCATGAACAAAGAAACAGACCAAATTAGCGTTTAATCGATGCACGTCGGTCACACTATTACGCTATAATATGAATTCGTCGAATTTGAAGTTATTCACAAACGAAAAAAAATAGGTATTTCAAAGGAAATTAAAAAAAAAAAAAAAAGTCGCGAGCGCTGATTTTTTTTTTTTACTTTCTTCTCTACTCCTCTAGAAACCTAATAAAAAAAGTCCCATGAAAATCCGACCACTGTTAACTTCGTTCCACCTTATTGTCTAATTGCACTCGACTAAGTATACTTTTTGTTTAACTGGGACCAAAAGTCACGAGTATAGTAAGTATGTTATATATTACTGAGCGTGGATTACTGAGACGCGACTGAGATACTTCGGTTTAGAGGTGGGCAAAGTGTATCATTTTTGAGATTGGAACATGTGCATCTCGATCACTAAAATGATCCGAATCACTGTTATGTTTCATTTGACTCATTTGGATCATCGGTTCAAAGGATATAAAATCAACGTAAAACGATAACTTGTTAGTGCAAACATTTTATGCAAAAAACGACCGTATAGTATTTGATACGTTAAGCGGCTTAGTGGTATTTTTTACGTGAATATGGATAACGAAAATCTGTGAGAGTATGAGTGATAAACATCTTATTTGGTATCTCTTTCTGACTTGTATAGATTGTAATTATGTCGCCCGCTCACTCGTATCTCGCGAGTCTTTATAATAATAGTTAAGTAAATCAGTGTCTCAGTTTCCCTCTCTCGCTCGCTCACTGCTCAGTCGCCTCGCGAGCGATACGTCGCGCGGAATGAGAAAAGCAAAGTAATATTTCAGATCCAAATGATGCATTTGAAACGTTGTTACTGAACCAATCTTTTGAATCACTTTAATGATCCGGATCAGTGAGTCGGTTCCGTAAAGATTTACACACGTCTACTTCGGTTTCGTAAAGTTAGTTCCTTCGTGAACGGCTGTGTATTAGTTGTAGGTTTTAAAGCAAAGAAAAGTTTTGAAATGATTTTGAAAACAGTCCCAATTATATATTGCTTCGAGTATCTACACAGGAGACCAAGTCTTACCAAATAAGACAATTACCTAAAGAAAACACGCTCCATACCTAACACAGACGACTTACAACTTGCGCACATAACATCACTCCGCAATTAGCATAAGATATGAGAGGACCCACCTCACTACCTCACCACGGCACTCACGGGCACGACCGCGCGCTGAAACAATATTCTCACAAAATGTAATAAACTCACCCGCGACGGTATCACAGTCATAACGAATACTTAGGAGATAACTTTCTTCGCTCACCTGTTTATATGGTAAATAGAACAGATTATTTCGTGACAAAGTATTTTTTTATGAAAAACTAGCTTTAGTTCGTGGCTCTGCTCGCGCGTTGGCCGGAGATGAAAAATTTGATAGAATTAAAAAAAAAAAAAACATTTAATTCAGACTAATAAAATGTCCATAATTTGTTAGTAACATTATCTTAAAACTATGTTAGTCAGAAAAATTGCTTAGACAACATGCAGCCTGATAAGCCTTCCTACAACTGCAGATTCAGGTCTCTCTGCAATCATCCTTAGGATTCCGTTGCCACTTCCTCGAATTCGGCAAATTAGTGAGGCTGACTTTTTGCGCATTATAGCGTTAAAGTCATCCACCCTCGCGTCGGCAAACATGCCCGAGGCGCTACAAAACCGAGGCAGCCGCACCAGAATCCTAAAGGCGTTGTTGTATTGTACTGCACTCTAAGAGCATTGTAGGCCCGCTGCGTATAGTTGGTCCATAGGGCGCTGGTGTAAAAGCTTAGACTACAGACTGCCTTATAATTACTGATTAATTTAAGGATCGGGCCTACAAATTCTGTTAAACTATATGCTTATAAAATCCTGTCATGATTGACTATCAATTCTATCAACGCACAGCTCAAACAACTAGAAGGATTGCGCTATTTAGAGCATACCTGATAGCTATTATACCGAAGGCATCCACTAACAAAAGGGGTGAAGTAGGGGTTGAAAGTTCGTATGAACATTCGTCCCCGGGCGGAGCTGGTACAGAAATAACAGAAGTCCTCAATCCATACGGACACCGAGAATGTACTACCGATGTGAAAACTCATTGTCTACCATCTGCCGAGCCTTTTCCCAACTATGTTGGGGTCGGCTTCCAGTCTAACCAGATGCAGCTGAATACAAGTATTTCACATGGAGCGACTGCCTATCTGACCACTTGATAAGACTGGTTGTCAGACTTTTTGGGCCACTGACTCCTGTAACGACTGTCAAAGATCTACGAGTACAAATGACAGCCGGGACCAACAGCTTAACGTGCTTTCCGAGGCACGGAGGAAACTCAGTATGTAAGGGACCCATATAGACCTAGACAAGTGCGGCTTAACCTAATGAGCGACCCAAGCGGCTGTTATTATTTCGCCACGAGCTCCTCGTCCCATCAAAAACATAACTTGTACATTTGTACAAAAATCCAAGTCGCGCAAAACAGTTCTTCACCGAAAAAGGTTGTAAGATGATGTCTTTAATAAATAGAACTACATACTTCTTCTGGGCCAGTCAGCTAATAAATGATTATTGATCTTTTTCCCACATCCACCTCCGCTTCCGGTCCTGCATCCGCAAGGCCAGCTCCTCCGTTACAACTCTAGTCTTTACGTGTGCCAAGTTGCCTTCAAATCTGTTTAGTCGCAGTAACAGACAGACAGGCAGACAGTTACTTTCGCATTTTATAACATTAATACGAAAAGGCGAGACATTTTCGTGAGAGAATATTTTATGAAAAAAATGTTGTGAATATGGTTACCGGTAAATCTGTAATAAGCTTGGATTTTATGCTTCATATGCGTGGGCACGTAAAATATATTATATGATATTATAGAAATAATATATAATAAATAAGAATAACTGCCTCGTTGGTCTAGCGGTAGGTGTGGCTGCTGAGTACGGCTCCCAGTCCTCCAGTCCAGTCCAAGCTTATATTTTCCATAAAATACACACATCAACACGGTCTAGGGATATTTCATACTCAATTAAATAACTCGAAAAGTACTGGCCGCATTTTAATCTTTTATACACCGATTTGTTTGTAATTTATCTCAGACTAATTCCAAATTCAAATTTTTGAAAATTCTTTTGTTTCGGTGGCATAAAAATGTCTTGATGTATAGGAGAGGGAATTTTCATTTGTGCGAAATTTAGAAAACAATACGAATTACGTTTAGTTACAGTTTTTATTCATTTTTAAACGAAAGATAAAGTTAAAATTGAGGTATTGTAGCCATGCAACGCCGACATTTGACGAGGGCGGAGATGTTACGAGCTGTGGGAATGCTGGAAGCTGGATCTGTTCAGCGTAATGTTGCTGAGACCATAGGGACCCATCAAAATGTAATTTCAAGATTGTGGACACGCTATCGTGCCACAGGTGAAGTAGCGGAGAGGCACCGGGGGCCAAGTCGCATCACTACCCCCAGACAAGACCGATTTTTGAAAATTACTGCGCGAGCACAACCAAATGCAACGGCGACTCAATTGGTCCAAAGGCTGCGAGTGGAACACCAAGTGCTTGTGAGTGACCAAACTGTAAGAAAGCGACTGCATGAAAGCAATCTACGCTCTCGTAGACCACTCCGGGTCCCACCTTTACGGAGAGGCAATCGTGGACGACGATTAGAATGGGTTCGGAACCACGTGGACTGGGGCCGTGACCAATGGTCCAATGTGCTGTTCACGGATGAATCCAGGTTCGGCTTCCATCCAAATTCACGAAGGACGCGTGTTTGGCGAGTTCCTGGACGATGGAGCCGTCTCCAGAACCCTCAGGAAGTTCACCCATACCAAGGAGGAACAATTATGGTTTGGGCAGGAATTCGTCTTGGAGGACGGACGGATCTCGTTTGGGTGCGGGGCAATATGACGGCAGAACGATACGTCCAACAGGTGCTAGGGCCCGTAATCTTGCCCCACAGAACACAAATGGGGCAAGATTTCCTGCTCATGCACGACAATGCCCGGGCACACACGGCGAGAACGGTAGCAGCTTGGTTACATACACATAATGTTAGGGCCTTAGACTGGCCTGCTCAATCGCCAGATCTAAATCTTATTGAGCATGCGTGGGATATGCTGCAAAGAAGAGCTCTGAAGGAAGTTCCTGAAAATCTGGCTACAGAAGATCAACTTTTTGCGCACCTCAGAAGGACATGGGACAATATTCCGCAGCAAGACATTGACAACCTTGTTCTGAGCATGCCGAATCGTTGCCGATGTGTTATGAACATCATGGGCGCTTTCTCAGACTACTAACTTCAAGTTTATAAACACAAATTAAATGATTTGTCTGTTTTTTTCAGTTTTTACTCACAAATTAAAAGTTCATTCATATACAGTTTCCGTCTATGCTTCATTTTTTTTCCATAAAATCCTGAAATTTTAATCTATACCTTAACCATTATTAAAAAATGGTAGAATATTAAATAACGTATCTTTTAAATATATACATGTCATATAAATAATTAACACATTGATAGTAATTCGCTTTTTTAAAAATATCCCTAGACCGTGTTGATGTGTGTATAACTTGATTAAAATAACAGTTGAAAAAACTACTCTGAATAATGACAAAGTAGCTTTGGTCATCCATTATAATTTATTTCAGTTGTATAGTTGATTTTATTTTATACAATACTAGCTGATGCCCGCGGCTTCGCCCGCCCGCAAATGATATACTAAAACCTTCCTCTTCATCTATTTAAATAAACCCGCATCAAAATCCGTTGCGCAGTTTTAAAGATCTAAGCATACATAGGGACAGACAGATGCGGGCTACTTTGTCTTATAATATGTAGTAGTGATAGTGATAGTGATAGTGATAGTGATAGTGATGCTGATTTATATAAGCTGAATAGTATTTAAAAGAATAATAACATGTCAAATACAAAATAATATGGTTTTCCGTGTGTAATTATTAATCACTCGTTACACGTTACTACACAATTATGTAGTAATAATAAATCTAGTTAAATTATAAGAACTAGGAAATTAAATGATGTTTATTTTGCAAGTAGGTTCTTACAAACACTTTTAAAACTAGATGGGGCCGGTGTTTCGTACCTGACTACTCTGACAAGATAGGATGGAAAGGATTCACATAAGCTGCCCAAAAGTCTTTGTACAAACACTAAACGCTTTAAAAACGATCACTAACTGTATAAGTTCTCTGGTTTCAATTCCCGGGTGAGGCGAAGAGTAATTAGCTTTTTAATAAGAAAATAAAATAAGAATAGTAAATTTTCACTATAAGTTAATGGCAATAGGATCACCCCTTGTCAACCGCCTCGTGTCTTATAACGGCCGAATTATGGGTGGACTAATGATCTTGCGAAATGTGGGTGAGTATGTGTACTATGGGTACACGTCTGCCTATCCCTTCAAGAAAATACGGGCGTGATGTTATATTTTAAAAGACCTCCCCTAATCTTCCGAAGAATACAATTAATAATAATAATAATACAATAGACCAGATTTAATCCTACAAGATAAAGTGAATAAAGTCACATACCTCATAGATATAGCAGTCCCTAACACACATCATTTACAAAAAACAATTGGTGAGAAAATTAGTAAATATGCAGAATTGAAAGAAGAGGTGACCAGAATCTGGAGACAAGAAAAGGTGTACGTAGTACCCATAGTAGTCTCTACCACGGGTGTTTTACCTAACCACCTCCACCATAGCCTCAAATTAATAGACCTCAAAGACTCAATTTATATCGCACCCCAAAAAGCCGCGATTTTAAATACCTGCAGAATAGTAAGGAAGTTCATGCAAATCGACGAAAATGAAATATCACACAACTCACACACACAACCGCTACGTTGACTTGGTTAAGGCCCGTTAACGTAGCTTAAACTAGCCAAGGAGCTAAGAACAGAACATGTTTTTCCCAAAATAATAATATAATAAAATTTTATTCAAAATATATATAAGGTAAACGTTTACAGTTTTGTATGAGTACTGATTACTTAGTAGTAAGAAAAAAACTGATTTCTATAGTTATGGAGCTAAGTCATTTGTAAAACATTTCATGCTAACAAATCTGTTGGATAATATGGCTGTTATGTTTTAATCTGTAGTTATGCTTTTCACTCACCGCATGGTGGAACCTCTTGTTGATTCTTCTCTAGTTTTTTTTTTGTGGTATATAAAAGAAGTTTAATAAAACATTGGGTTTACGAAATTTTATTTATCTAAAACCAATAAGACAAAAACCACTCTTCTCTGTCATGCTTCTAAACAAGACTATGACTGTTCACTCTACCAACATCTCTTCGAAATAAACCGTAACGTCTTACTCACAAACACATCACTCCTACGTTATCCAAACAAACAGCACGTCGTTGATATTTATTGGTACAGCAGTTTTGGATGTTATTCCCACGTACAGACACTCGTATATATGCCTTCTGTCAGGTATGTTGTTTGAATCATTTTATATAGATAACAGATGGGTTCGAGTCGAGGTCGTGTCGAGTAAAACAATGATGATTTAATTAGGATACCAAAATACACTGTTTAATTCATTAGTTTGCCTTACCCGCTGTAGGTTTGAACCCAAGCAGGCACTTGACTTTATGTAATTTATTTCACCACTGATGGAGAAGAGGCTTGCCCCAGCACAAGGGGCAAGCCTCTTCTTCTCTTCTCTTCTTTCTTCAAACAAAAACAAAAATCACATTATTATTGGGACCTCGTGCGTGCCTGTGCACTGTGGACGTTGTAGGCTGATCATGCTACAATATGCCTCGCAACTGCCTCGTCGGTCTGGTAATCGCTAGACAACTGTCCTAGTGTGAGTCTATATTACTGACAAAACTTGCTCGATCGAGGATCGAGCAGGTTCGGATCAAGGGTGCTTACTGAAAGTTGGCAACGTCGCAAATTGCAATCAAATATATTGTGCGGAGCAAGGTGTAAAAGCTCCCCCCGTAATATCTAAGAGAGGCGCACGTGGAACACTTCCCGCCACCTTCTCGGGTCCAGTGCGGTGAGACAGACAGTGGACCTGGACGCAGTGATCATGGCACCAAGCGTCCGGCTCCCCACGTGCTGCCCGAAGCAGCCGTGCCCCGAGAGCGGCGGTGGTGGTTGTGCCTGGCTTAGCCTATTGTTCTACCAAGCTGGCTAATAAGAAAATTCTGACGTGTTTTTCTTGTGAAAAGACACAGTTTCCTCATATTTCTCCTAGAACCACCTCTAGCTTATAACTTTACGTATCTTTGCAATCTCATAACTGACAATAAAAATGCAAAACTTCACCCGCGCTTCAAAACGTTATAAATTTATTACTTGTTACCACCACACAACTGATTCTTTACTTTCATTCCTTAACACACGGCTTAAAATCCTTTGATAACGCCTAAATGCATGGAGCAGCGTTATGCGAGATTGCACGTAAAACTAATTATCCAGACAGTATATTATCACCTAAATAGCATTATTATGTCAAGACATTCTATTTTTAACGTTTAGGCCTATATGGTAAGGTTAAAATTACAATGCATACAAATATTATGAGTTGCACAAGCAAAATTTAACTTTATTTTTATAACAGTAAGGTTGATCGTTATCATTTGCGTTAAACATACATTAGAAAAATAATAGATCCGTCGTCGTCGCTGTGAATAGTATGGAACCCTTTTTAACAAGTTAATCTGTAAAAACAGTACGGAATACTAATTCAGGGACATTCGAGAAGCTTCTTATTTATTAACTGGTATTAAAGACTACAATTGTTGGTGATTTATGTAAGAGGGTAGAAAGGGGGATGAAGAGCAAATAAAATACCGGATTGTTTTTTTTTTTAATGGACAATTGTTTTTAAAGAATGAAAGTACTCTGCTAAATTAAAAACATTATTTGGCACAAAAAGAGAACATTGTTTTGAGTTTTTTAATGTTTCAAAATGTTTTTAGATGCAAGATTCGTAACGCTTCGGCAAAATACACATTCGTGATGTCGAATCAGTCAGAAAAGTCATACAACTAAATATTGACGATGGTTTTCAACTTTCAGCAAGATTGCATAACATCAATTGGTGCGAGTGAACTTAGCTTGATGTTCAGAAAGAAAGAAGAGACGACACTAAATATTCCTAATGAAGGAAAAATACTTATTTCTAATTTTCAATCACCGTTACTTACTTCATTAATATCGTGTCGGTCAGCTGAAACAAAAGTTCATCTAAATAAAGACCTTTTCCTAAAAATCACACTCCTAAAATGAATCGCAAACTAAATGAAATCCCGGGCCTATCTCACTAAACAATTCAGTGAGAAAGTCCCCAATCTCGCATCTACACCCCAGCCCTCCCACCCCCGGCCGAGGATCAATTAATTCCAACCTCCCTTCACATTACACGCACACTTGTTAGTTCTACACGTAAGCAAAAACTAAGACTACCCTAGCTCCACGACTATCTTTGTAAAAACATCCCACTTTTTACCTTGAACTTACTAAGTTAAGGTTGATATTACTTTGTGCGAAATTGATAGCTTATAAGGTAATGTCTTCCGAATTTCTATCAAGCTAATTCCAATCCTATTTTTATTGCGTCCGAGTATATTTTTATTCGTCAGCAATTCCGATTAAGGCTCAATTATTATAAATGTCATTTATTCAATTTTCGGTCTTATTTGACAAATCAATAGGGTTGATTTTCGGCTGTGTTCGTAGAGTGAGGGCCTTGCCCTCTGAAGTAATGTTTGGTGCAAATACAGAATGTTTATTTGGCAATAAGTTACAGGGTGCTGTGTAATGAAGACTTGTTTGGGGAGGATCTCTAAGCTTGTTGATGTTGCTATAACTAAGTACGTTTAATGGTCTAGTTAGGAGTGAACTGTTTTTTTATCTTATAGTTACGTACTGTACCTTTATTTTTGAGACAGTCTTTCTAGTTTTAAGCTAACCGTATTCGGGACTAAAGGTACGATATAGAACCTTGGCGTTCATTTAGGCTTCAATCGTTTAAATTCAGTGCATGTTTCAACAGATTGGATTGCAATTTTACGCTAGTTTGGTTTCTATTTCTTAGCTTGGGTGACTACGTTTAGTCCATGTTACATTCTGATCGACATTCACATACCCATACATTCTGACAAGCTTGCAAAAAATCTTATATTATGTTGATATTTTTCGAAACTAACACACAGTATAAAATCAAAACTTATATTGTCACTTACATCTGGATATCTTCCGTGATTACTATTTGTTTTGAGCTCCCGATATTATTTCGACGCTGTTGCAAGCGCCATGATCGCGGGTTGACTCCGTAAGTGACATAAGTTTAGTTATAAACCGTGAAAGCTTAAAACAGAGTATAAAATCAATCTGCGAAATTAAAAAAAAACCCAACTCATGCGAGAAAGTTGCGCCAAATCGACTTACCCCTGACTAAGTGAGGGGCGAGAGGGTTCAACGAGGCGCGATATTAGCCGATAGCCGATCGGTTATAGTTGATAGCCGGTCAGTTAAGATGAGTGTGAGGCCCGTGGATTGAATCGAAATGTAGGGATGATTTGTTTTATGTTAGTAGGCCTGTAGACCAGGCACCCTTGCAAGTTAACATTGATGAAGAACCGACACATTCGGCTTAGACCTCATTCTACAACATAGTATTGTTGTAAACAGAGACAGAGCATTCTCTCGTTGGTCTAACAATACTATTGAGTCCAAATGTCAAGATTATCAAGAACTGTATGCACTTGTTCTTATTCTGTGGGCCTTGACAATCTATTTCATTTCTACAACAACAGAGCAAAAGTTTTCTTTAACTATTAGGTCACTTTGTATTCCCTTTAAAGTACATTTAATTTCTGATTACAGTCAATCTAATGCTTATCTGATTGAGACACCGAGTTAACCCTGAAACACAGCTTACGACAAAATAAAAAGGTGTACCTATTCATGACATCTACATCACAAGAGCAAAGCTTTACCTGCGCTACGACATTCTTTTTATATAAAAAACAATGAACGAATGAACCACTTAAGTATGTCCCAAACGAAGGGTCCGATGATAAAGGACTCACCTCTCTTTGACATACAGATATGACACACACGCATACTTACATAAATACAGGTGGACGTATGAGTATGTGTGAGTGAGCACAAAGAGTTGACAAGCTTTGACAGCGAGCCTGAAAGTTAGAAAGGACTGCGGAAACATGTTTGAGCGGCGTTGAAAACAAGTGATTTAAAGTGGGTAAAAGTCAGTGGCATGTCAATCGAGTACATCAGATTGGTCAACTCCACGTAGGGTGCATGGAGGTTATCATACACTCCTGTAGCAGGGTGGCAGGTAGGTATGCTGGATGGACTCATTGTCGGCATTGTAGCAATGGTTGCTCTTGCCTCTTGGATTCGATTCGATCAAGCGCATTGCTAAGGGGTAGGTCATGCCAGTAAGTATATTATGCTATTCTATGTATACTTATATTAAATTATTTTCTATACTTAGTATTTTGTGTATATCAGCATCACCCAGTCGAAAACATTTAACTAGAATATATCAACCATCAACACGACGCAGAAGAAACTGCCGACGAAGAAGATGAAGCTAGGACCCCTGACCTCACTCCAGTCATGGCGGATTATGTCTCAGAAACTTAAACTGATACCATATTACAAAGCACACGACAAACTTTACCCGGCACCTCAACAACAATAGACCCCCGACTATAGCCGGGGTCGACCCCGCGACCCTCTAACACACTGCCTCACATTGTTTATAACATTACAAGTATTACGACATACCCCCCTGCCCCCCCTCACCCATCGGTCGTAAGCGGGAATTAGTTTACGTGACTACGCGTAAATTCTTGATGTAAACTGTATACTTTTTGGGGTAATATTATTAAAATTAGATGTCGTAAAGATTGTTTTCTTAAAATAATGCAAAGACACTAGGTACTTGATGTGGATTAAATGTCAGTTCACAACATAAAACGTAAAAAGTTTTTTTATTTCAGAAAATCTTTAACTGATCAGAAGGTTGCGTGTTCATATCAAGTCGAGGTCACCAGTTTAGAGGTATGAAGAACAGAGTGCAAAGTTCTTCATCCGCCATTGAAAATAGAGGTTCTTCCGACCAGACGGGTGTTGTGTCTGGTGGGGCTGCCGGACAGATGTCGTCGAGTTCTTCTATTTCGTCTTTAAGTCGCAGATATTTTTAATAGCGCGATTCAGAATTTTATGCTAGTCCTTTCATTTTGTCATAGATGGCACTGTAGAACTTTTTGTACCGTGCTGCTACAAAAAGTAACACTATTGCTGAGTGTCATACGATATTTCTTCTTGACAAAGTCGCGGGCAGAAGATAAGCTTGCCCAACAGTGACACAATATAGGCTAGCAATACTTAGTAATAATGGAGTGTGGGAAAGATATGTTGCTTCCTATAAAAGATGAGGTGAACTATAAGAGGTGGTGGTGGCCCCCAGGTATTCATGAGCCGGACACTTGAAAATGAACCTGTTCGCTGAAAGATCGCGAACATTATTTACCCATACAACCATCTCAACGTCCCCAATTGCAGTCCGTATCGTCGCACAATGTGCATTCATTGACTGCGTTCATCTAATATTGTATTATAACATGTGAACGTTTATATTATTTTGTTGTAATTTTAGTATAAATTTATTTTTCTTTTAATGTTAATTTATTTATTTTAAGTAGGTATTTACGCACCTTCTAGCCTGAAACACAGGTTCCACCAAGTTCAGACAATAAGCAACAGTGCTCTATATTATTTGTTAAGATACTTAACTGTAAATGTGCCTCTTTTTATAAATACACGATTTCCTATTTATTTACTTTCCATATTATTTAACATTTTTAATTCTTATTTTTTTTTTTTTTAGTTTTTACATTCCATTATAAAACACTATAAACAAAACATTTAAAAATATAAAAAATAGTAGACCACCAGCGCTGGGAACAGGGTCCGAGCTGCCGGTGGTCAGGGCTCTTGAGAGAGGAACCTCCTAACAATACGAGCCGTGTGCAGAAGTACTGGTTTCTGAATCAAGCCCTTGATCCAGCTGCCAAGCGAGAACCTCCTAAGATGTTGGTCGAGGCTCTTGGGTATTAAGCCATTGGCCGACACGACTATCGACACAGTGACTGCTGTACTCACATCCCACATGTCGACAACCTCGCGAGCCAGATCTAGATATTTGAATTTATTAATATTACACTTCAAATAAGAAAAAGTCATAAGTACATGTTTTCGAATTGTCGGCTCTCTGTTTGTAGGAACTAATTTTGGCTGGTCGAATGTAAAAACTTACGTCGAAGTCAGTGTTTGAAACACGATACAAGACGTTACAATTCTTGAACCTCTGCTTTTGTATGTTTCCTCCACATTCGTTATTGCAACACATGTGTCACTTGAGCATGTAGCCCGTGGCCAAGTGAGTAGCCTCGCAGATTAAACCAGATTCATAGAGAACCATCAATTGGCCATCGAACGTTGTCATCCACAGCGTGAAAGCATCATCTTAACGTTCCCAAAGTGCAGTTGTTGCACCGTCCCACCCTCACTGTCCCGCCCCCACACACGTGCCGCACAATGTGCAATAATTGACTGCGTTCATCTAATATTACACTCTTTATATTTGTGTTGTAATGCGCCCCTTCAGTTGCATCGTGAGTGCAGCGGGTGGTGAAATAGAATCAAAATGAATGTGACCGAAACTTCGTGGAAATAATTTCTCCCTTTAGTAGTTCCCCCAAAAAATGGCGCTAAAAGACGCGTCTTAGACACTGTCAATGTGCGGAATTACACGCGTTTTTCCACATTTCGTCACTTTATGTTCATGTGACAGAGGGAGACCCTAGTGCCATTTATTGGAAAATCCAACAGTTATACTTACGTTTTTAAACTGTCATGATCACTAACATTATCATTAACATTAAAAACGGGATATTTACCATGTTTACTGTTTGTTAAGAGTTCCCGATATACACATACACAACCCTCAGGTCATCTGTTTACTGTTTGTTGTGAGTTCCCGATATACACAACCCTCAGGTCATCTCAACAGAACGCCACTATACACATATTCCTAGACTGGTGAGAGAAGCTATTGAGATTACCAAATATAGGAGCTTCAACCGAAAGGACTTCAACGGATGGGTTTCAACTGTCGAGAGCCTGGAATTCAGTGGTACAACTGCATAACAATATTCGCGAGCGGACACAGTGACTTTGGTGTTGGGAACAGAATCGAGTTGCGAGTGACAGTAGTGGTACTGAGTGCAAACAACGAACAAGAAAGAGAGTAGACCGATTTGTCTGCTCATAAACAAGTACCCGCAATAACTTCAGTGCATCCGTGATCATGGTGCTTGCAATTGCAACATCGTCGAAATATCGGGAGCTCACAGTAAACATGGTAAATATCCCGTTTCTAGTTTTAATGATAAATCCAACAATTGTTCGGACTTCCATCCACAGACGCTCATAAGATAAAAAAGGAACCCTTCACTTTCTTGTCTGACACCACCGATTTTCTCAGGAACGGATACCGAGGTCTATAGTCCCTATTAGGTGTTTAAAGTCAAGGTCCTGAGTCAACAGATAAAAGATATGGGCAAATTTAGAATTTCGCGAAAAATTTTAAGTACCAAAATTTACCTTAATTTGCAACATTTTTACGGACTTTTCCCTTTACTTGTGCTGTAAGGTTTTTTTTTATCATAATCATGCTACAAATAGTAACTTTCCAAGCCGTGTCTCCCAACCTCATAATTGCTTATTGCCTTTAACTGGACACTGGGCTACAACTGAGAATTTGCTTATGGGGAACCTAATTACACTTTCAGTAACCTATGTTCTGGACCGACTTATTGGATTGCCATCTACACTCTAAGCAGAATACCAACCTTGGACCCTAGTACACAACGCTCTCAAAATCAAAATATTTTATTTCGCATAGATGGGCACTACATTAAAACGTCGAAAAAGGTGCATGGTTCGGGTTGGTCGATTCCATGGTGAAGAACTGGCAAGAAACTCCATGGTTACTCTTGTCAAATCATTTGGTATTACAATAGTTTCATGTCTGCCACCTGACAATTTTTCAATTTTGAATATTCTTTCTATCTCCATTATATTCGGGCTCTCGCATTAACAACCGCCAACCTGCTCCGCAACGATAACCAGCATGAACCATCCTCCGACGTACGCCCGTTTATCATGCTCTCCCACAAGAGTGCCAACTTACTGAAACAAACGTCTACTCCGCACACACTGTCCATGATGAGAACAAAGAGTACAGAGCTCACGTGTGGATGAGCTTCGAGCGGGGCTACCAACCGTTGCATCAAACGATAACAATACATACTTACAAATGAGAAAGTTTTGTTTAGAAAGTGAAGCTACACAACGTAGTTTAATTGCCACGATAACTAAATGACGTTCGTATCAACATAAAGTGATCGCAATCGAAACTACCAAGAAGTTCAAAAATGTATAAATAAATTGACATAGTACCCGGTTGGCAAGTGAAGTCAAAAGGCAAATATACAACAGCAACAGGAATCAAACACCTTTATCAAATAAAAGGATGGTATTGTTTAGATGAAACTGGAAAAGATTCTTGCCGACACGTATTAGGAAAATAAGCATAAACTACTGCCCATGCTTTTCCCCATACCCATATTTCTCTAGAAAACGCGTTCGTGGTTCAAAACGGTGAAGGAAAACATCGTGAGGAAACCGGTATGTTCTAGAACCAAAAATTCGAAGACATGTGACATCTACCAACCCGCACTGGGCCCGCGTGGTGGATTGTAGCTCATTCTCTCTCATTGAGAGGAGGCCGTGTCCCAGCAGTGGGAACATTATAGGCTGATGATGATGATGATGATTTTGCTAGTTATGTTTATAAGAAGATAAGTCCCATGTAATAAGCAGTGATAGTCTAGTGTCGTGACCGGCGGACTGACAAGTCACAGGTCTCTAGTTCGAACACAAAGCACGCACCTCTGATTTTTGGACTCATGTGCGTTTTGTATAATTTTCACTTGCTTCGGTGAGGGAAACATCGTGAGGAAACCAGCTGTAACGTTACATTTTCCTGGTAGGAGCCAGAAAACTGTAAGGTCACAATGAGCACTCACCTACATAGCTTTTTTTCAAAATGCCAGGAGGGGAACTGCCCCACCATCAACCGACTACTACTTAAAATTACAAACTTCTTACCGACACGAGCACCAAAAATAGACTGATGTCCCTTGGCCCTCCGCGGTGAAGACTCAAGACTGATGTCCCTCGGCCCTCCGCTGCCAAGGCTGATGTCTGACAACCCTTGGCTCTCTCTCTCCATTTCATCTTCAGCTCCGTACGCCGGCTTCTCTGGCCTAGTTAGGGTTAGATAACTCCAGCCCATATAGGTAGGCTCTATATAGGTTAGGTTGTATATTAATTTATCTTGTCCCCGTGACTAATTATTTTAACCGTACTCTCCTCCAGACTGAAAGTTAGGTAGGTGAGTGCTCAGTGTGACGTTACAGTTTTCTTTACCGTTAACTGTTTACCATTACCTGTTGACAAATCCAGGATCTGGGCTAAACATCAGCCCCAATACCTGCATTCAAACGAGAGGGCCTAGTCCAGTGGCAATCGCACTTCTATTGTCTCGCTTTTTTTATTAAAACATCCGACAGTGTTGGCATAAGATTGTGGTAACTTAATGTCAACAAATGTGTTGTGTTGTCTGATCACCTCACCGCTAGACAGATCCGCTATCAGCGCAGATATTGACAACCTTGTCAATGGACGATCTGCAACGCCGTCACAATCGTTCAACATTAAACGATGTGCCCCGTGTTCGAGAACTCAGTCACAATAGACATAATCGTATCAACAGGCAGTATTTCAACTAGGAACAAATGCTTGGAATCTACTCACACGGTTGTCTATTGTTTGCCCGAAGATTATATGCCATAATCATCATTTTTCCGAATTTCATTTACCCGAATTTCATTTGCCCGAATGTTTCATTTGCCCTAAAAGACATATGACATACTTTTAATTGCCCGAATTTTAGATACCATAAGATACGAATGCCATAAGTATTGTTTGCCTTATTTTTATGTGTCATAATAATTATTAGACATAATATTTAAATGGCATAATATTTAAATGGCATAACAAGTATTAGACAAATATTTAAGCCCCGCTAAGCCTAGCTACCTAATTATAATTATATAGTTTGATTATTAAACTTGTTTTTAATGCTAATACTTACCTACTTATTAGCTTTCTGGCTGTCGATGTCGATGGGTGCGCAATGTTTGGTATAATAAGAATAAACTTATTTATTCTGTGCATGGTTTTTTTTTCTGTGCATGGTTGATGGTGGGTTAGGTCGACGAAGCCCCGCTTCGCGGGGCTCCTACTTCTGTGTGGTTTATAAAAAAATAACCACGAAGGGGATGGCGGGGTCTATTCGCTCGCTTCGCTCGCTCACACGACCCCGCCATCCCCTTCTAACCTAGCCTGTCCGAGTCGGGGTGCCCTAAAGTCCCAATTGCATCCAATTTCTCTTGATATAAACAACCGTTACACACCCGATGTCGATGGCAAATTATGTTATGGCATTTCATAATTATGGCATGTGATAATTAGGGCATGAGATAATTAGGGCTTACAATGATTATGACAAATGATGTTATGGTAAGTGACTTTATGGGAAACAATGATTCTGGCACGTGACTAATATGGCAAATGAGAGTAGGGCAAATGAGTATTATGTCGTATGATATTATGGCTGTTGACTATTATAGCAAATGATATTAGGGCAAATAAAATTCGGGTAAACGGCGGTATACCTACTCACACACATGCAAATCACCATCATTCTCCTGCCCTTATTCCAATTTATTTGGGGTCAGCCCAGCATGTATACTACTCAGTTACTCGTTATCTCATGAGTGAGCCTTTATATCTGTCCCAGCCAATTCGTATAACACGCCGTTTTATATAATGGCGCGCCGGATTGAGAAACGCCGCCGTTATGTAATACGGCGTCCTCACGGTCAGCCGGATTACAATTCAGCTAATATAAAGTACGCCGTATTGAATAAGCCCTTTGCGTTCGTCAAAGCGGCGTAATAACGTGCCACCGTTATACAAACGGGCGCATCGCCGATACGCGGCTTTGAAAGTTTTAGTTCTATTTATCGCCGCAAGTGGCGATGCATGATCATAACAAGAAATATAGCGTCGCAATCGACAACGGTGTCACAATCAAATGGCCGCTTTTCTGTTTTCTTTTACCTACATGTTGAGAATTACGTGGCAGCGGGGTTATTTAGGACCTGCTACGACTCCATGACGCGCGCTCGCTACGCTCGCATTTTACATTACACACCCACTTTCTGTCACAAATGTCGTCGTCGCTCCGGCGGCCTTCGGCCTACGCTCCTCATACCAGCTAGCAAGACTTTTAGGACAATTTTAGTAGGTTATTTGAAGTATCGGAATTGCTGACAATACGGCTAAACGTTGGACGGCTCTTTGTCGAACGTATCGCTACCACAATCCGGCTGAACGTGATGACGTCGTATTACATAACGGTGGCGTTTTCCAATCCGGCGCGCCATTATGTAAAACGGCGTGTTATACGATTCAGCTGCCACAGTGCACCCATCGTTACTGGTGGTCCTTATACTGTGGCTCGGCAGAATACATTGCTTGGTAGCTCAGAGAATGGAGCTCTGAACGATTTTATAGCGAGAGAAATTGAAAACTGTCGGTGTTAATATTGATGTTTTTAAGAGCTTTCAACCCCAACACCTTTTAGTATGCTGATAATTCCTAAAATTGAATATTGCGTTATTTTATATACGTCCACTTTTTGTAGGTGTATATGAGCTAAACAAATCGCTCTGAAAAAAAATCAATTTTCCTAAAATCCTGTCCATTCGATGTCAATCACTAGCTGGAAGTGGACACGGTGCGGGTTAACCCCGGTCAACATTGTCGCGACGTTTTGACAGTTATAGGCAGGAAACACGACAAACTGCACTTTATTCGTGAAATATAGCACTTTTATGTATTATAGCAACTATTTGTAAATTAATAGGCACATAAAAAATTCGATTGAAGTGCAAAAGGGGGTAATATGAGTGGTATATTGAAAAAAAAAAACGATTAGCCGACCGGAAGGAATGAAACGCGAATTTAAATTTCCCCTCATTATAAGCACCTGCCTTGTTATCAATCCACCACCCTTGGATGACTGGCGGAGAAGGCCTATGGCATCAAGTCCGCCTTTGTACCTTGTTTTGGTGTGCGAAAATTTTAAACATTTAGGAAATCGCGTAACAATAAATGAATCCCTTTTTTTTTGTTAGTTTATTTATTTATCCGACCTTCATGACTTGCCCGGTATTACATGGGACTTATGTACACACCACAGTACATACTGGCCAAAGGATAGTACATTATGTCTCTGCCTTACCCTCCGTTGAGTACTTACACATATGCGTATTTGAATGTTACTTTCTGACCATAAACTTGTGTTTGTATGTCATAGAGTATTCTTAAACTGTTAATGGTTGTCGGGCTATGTCCGTGTTTTTCTTAAAGATTTAGAATCTCTTTGCATTCAAGTAAAACGCATTTTATTTCACAATAAAACAATAATATTATTTAAGATCTATTTGTTTGTAAATAATGTACGGTCGAACAAGCTATTTGGTTTACAGTTTAACCCACAAATTACATTGTAAAATGTAAACCAAATAGCTTATTCGACCGTACATACTGAATTCCAATTAGTAATACAATAAAACAACACTAAATACAAAATGATCAGAAAAATACTTCCCTACTCGGGCAATTATCGAAGTATTTTCTCAGTCCCATACAGGTGTGACTGTCATGAGTACCTATTTATTCTAACATTAATTAATAAGTTAACGCACAGTTGACTATTAACGTAACATCACGCCTGTAATCCTCAAAGGGATAGGCAGAGCCGTTCCCTATAATACACCCATATTTTGTCAGAAATGTAATAATATGGTGAATTTCATTCATAGAATAGAACACATTAAATACTACTAACCCATGTTCAAGAGCGGTCACTGTCAGGTCAATATTACACATCAATAATATTACTTAAAAGGATTCAGTATCATTGACGGAATCCGCCAAGTCTCATGTAGCTAATAGGGGGCAGCCTATCATCATCAAACATCACCAGTAACATAACATAACACCATGCCTGTAATCCCCGAAGACTTAAGCAGAGGTGTATCTATAGTACACTCACATTTTGCTAATTATATCGAAGTCCATGTAATAGAGACGGGCCTATTCCCATCAACCGGCCACAAAGCCAGGCAAAAGGATGTTACAGAACAGAAAAGAAACGTCGTAGAAATTCCTGATGGAAACCCAATAACACTTTTCCCAGGATTTCAACTCCATCAGTAGCACAAGTTACCTCTAGACCACCGAGGTCATCAGATAAATTAAAAGCTAATAAATGATAAATAGCCACCATGTTGTGACGTCAGAACAGTACGCGCGTAGGTATCGTGACGTACCCGGGGGTTGTCGAACCACGAATACATTGGACCTTTAATTCTATCTATGTCTGGGGGACGGTAAATACGGTTCACTTTTATTTAGACATTAAAACATGATTAACGTATAGGTGCGACATACAATCAACCTTTGAATAATGACTTATTAACCTTTTCTTTTTTTCAGAAAATAAAACAAAATTTTGTAACGGTTCCCTTTGTGCTCTTCTAACTTTTTGCTTAAGTTTTTTTTTCTTTTCAAAGCGAAATAAATGGTAGTGACGTAGTGATGCACAGGTGAACTACCTCATAATAGAGCAGAGGGCTAGTGTGTCGTGTCTGCCAAAGAACTGATAAATACAACAACAATAGTATTAGCCACTGCTGGGACACAACCATCCACCACCACACAGGTTCAGTGCGCGCGGGCTGGTGGATGCCGCAAGTCTTTATTTTTTATGGTTTCAGGATGACGGTGGGCTATGGGCTAGCTCGCCGTCCGTCCGTCTCATGACGACAGGCCGTGTCGACGGCGCGTTCGTGTTCCACGCGCGCCTCAAAGAGAGTCAGCAAAAAGGAAGGGGTCCGCAAGGACCGATGCCTGCCGGGGTTGCGGGACTGTTCGAAAGAGATACCGTGGCCCCGGAACACAGGGCGATGAAGGAACATGGATGGGTTTTAGTCAGTAAAAGTCTGACACTCCCTCCTGCTCCGCCCAGAGCGGGAGAAGTCATTTGATGATTTCCCATCCGAAAAAAAAAAAAAAAAAAGGATGTTTTCCTTTACGGTTACGAATCACACACAACCATATGGTATAACCCAAATCCGTTACAATAAACGGACCCAGCAGCCATATTGAAAAACAGTTTGACAATACAAGTTAGTATCAATAATGTGGTCGATGTTTTTAACCTGTAGACCAAAGAAAAGTTTACACTTACACAAGAGTTCATCTTTAAAGTCATGGCATTAAGCATCACATATGCAAACATTAGTACCTAAACAGAACATAAGTAAGAGGCATATTCATTCCATATACACACAACATTTATTGTTACTCGAGGACAAAAAACCATGTAACAGTTTGCACCAGAAACTAATTGGAGTCGCAGAAAAAACATGGAGAAAACATCCCCGGGACAGTGTAGAACTTTCCTAATTAACAATTTGGGGAAGTCTGTTGATACCAAATATACCGGTTATTACTAACATGGAAAAATTGTGTTTGTTTATAGGTAGGCTAATATTAGAACAGAATTGTAAGTACGTGATGGTAATAAAAAGGCTATAAATGTTGACATTTAAGTGAAGACCTTACCATAGTACGTTGCTGGTAGTGTTGCCCAAAAGCAAGACCAAGACGAGACCTTAGCCAGTCTTGGTCTTGGTCTTGCGTCAATACACCTGGTCTTGGTCTTGGTCTTGCAGCAGCAACTACTTTCAAATACCTATTAGCCTATTGCTATATAATAAACACGTTAGTTTAGATCTTAGAACAACGTAATGTAGGTACATGTTGAGCTTAAATTGACACAGGCATAGTGTAGTAACCACCAAATTAATAAAATTAACTTGACAATAATTAAAAAAAATGACGCAATTTAGTACTAGCTTTAGTACTGGCTATTATTATCCCGCCCGCTGTAGTGTTCGGATTCGAGTGATTGTGAGAATGTATCTTTTATAACTCATTCAATTTATACCTACTGCTGAGACATCTTCAAGGTCATTTAATTTTATCCTCTTGTGCCAACCCTACCATAAAAATAGGTAACAATTTTGTATGCTTCTGTCCATACTCTGTGGCGGCGAATGCGGCGCTCAAACAGTGTCAAATGCTGTGATACACTTGTTGCACAGTTTTTGATACACCGCGGCGTTTTTGTCGGTAAATTATCAAATAAGTAGGTACGTAATGCACCGACCGACCAACGGTTTATTCGCGCAACGTCAAATTTTCCCAATCAACCATGAACCTTAATGATTTAGCGAAAAAGTTGAAAATATGTTAAAGAAATTTGGCATATTGTAGTAACTAGATGTGCTGGCGTCTGTAGCATAACACGGCTGGCTTAAAAACTGCTACTGGTACTAGACCTACTCGACTCGCTGTTAGTTTTAAATTTTGCTGAATAGAAGGATAATATAAACTTTGAAACATAAGTACCTACATAATGATTACCAATCTACTAACGTTAGATCTGCACATTAGACTTATACAAGCATAACATAATACTATAGGTAAATATACCTACAAGGTATGAACTTTGCTAGAAAGTTATGCTAGATACATTTTTATCACATGGGAACATATTTGTAAGTAACAGGCTACCTAGGTACTTAATAAATAGTCGAAATATATAATAATCAATACAATACCTTTTAGTGTTATGACAATAAGGTTTTGAAACTGGGGAACGTCTATCAAAATCGGGATTGAAACCAAATACCTACTATAACGCCCAAATCTCAGTTTGACTTAACTGCGAGACGCAAGAGTCTTGCAGGCTTAGTCTTGTTCTTGCTCAAGTCTTGCAGGGTTCAGCCTTGGTCTTGGTCTTGCTACAATAAGTCGGTCTTGGTCTTGGTCTTGCAAAAATGCAAAAACAAGACCAAGACTGCAAGACCAAGACCGATTTTGGGCAACACTAGTTGCTGGGGAGATTATTCCGGCAGTTCTTCTTTTCAGGTTATTTATTAGATAGGTGGTAAAGAGAGGGAAAAATAAATAAGTAGGTACTACGTAGTATACATATAACATTACTAGCATAGCAACCCATCCCTGCTTCACACAGCGCCACCTATCGGGTCCAAACTATTTATCTTTCAAGATGAATCCAACCATACACATTGACAGAATTTCTTTGAAATCAGTTGGTTGGTTTCGGAGATTATCGTGTGCCAACATTATGATTAATATTTTTTATATATTAAGAAGATTGACTTCATTATACAGATAGAGGGAACATACTTTATGTATCATAAATGTTTTTTGACATGATAACGTCTTATAAATCGATGAACCGCGGCTCACGCACGAAAGTGTCTCACCGTTCCGCGCGCCAGGCGATCAACGCCCAGCCCAAACCTTTGGACCTAGAAAACTGAACTTTTGCACAGTGGTTACCTTTATAATGTAAACAAAGATTAAGGAAGGATTTTTCGAAATTCAACCCCTAAAGGAGTGAAATATGGGATGAAAGTTTGTATGAAAGTCCGTCAGTTTTAAAGTTAGGATCTTAAAGTTTTGTGTTTAGGCTGACCATTGAAAATTAATTTCAATCCTTAAGGGGTTAAAAAGGGGGATGAAATTTTGTTTTTTAAGTTAAAATCACTAATATCATGAAAAATGACGTTCTCACGAAAAATTATCGTCCGTAAATTGAATTTACAGAAAACCATTTCTTTTTTCATTCTGCTCAGAATAAAAACGTCGGTATTGCGCGGGAGGCGTAACCCGAACAATTTAAATGGCGTGATATTGTGCCATAAATGTTCTTTTCAGGTTTGGTGACAGCTATTAAACTTCGCGAAACTGCTTTACTGTCAAACGTACTATTGTACGAGTAAAAAATGGGTTCAAAGTTTCGGATTCGGTTACTTTGACATATATACGAGCATGTCGCCGCAAGAGTGTCTATCTGCCAAGACTATCATTTTAATCTTATTAATTACCTGAGCTTATAATTCTCGTTCATGATAATATTGATCAACCTGTAATCTGTGAGATGGCAGTAAAATTAAATAACGAAAAGAATTCTTCAACAAGGTAATGATAGAAACGGCTTCTGTTGGGCGTCAACATTTCAACCTCATAATTTCTGTTCCACGAACGTGAGAGTACATTGACGCGAGATGTTCCAGCATAATCCGTCACGTGTGTACCGTGTGTTTATGCTAGCGTCACTCAGCAGTGACTGATGACTGGTCCCACTTGGGCGCCAATAAGCCTGCATTACCAAACGCTGCGCAACGTTGAGTAATGAATTCCCACGCAAAGATGGATGTATTCCTTTAAAATTAACGAAGGCTTGAAACGCAAGAGGAAAACTTCGAAAAATAAAACATTGCGTGTATTTTTTCCTCTTTCCTTGAAGGGGAAAGGGCTGCAATTTATATGTAATTAATTTGTGTTCGCTTATTAGGTCCCTAAATTTAAACGAGATCTCGACGACATCAAAGCGGGCAAAGGGAGCGTTAAAGGGAAGAACACAATCTGTCACGTGGATGGCGCGTGTACGCCTTGTACTCGATGTACTCGCTGTTCTCCGAGCGCGAACGATTTTGGGGCTCATGTTGACTGCTTGAAGATGTTGAAATAAAAATTGATTTTTTTAAGGAAAACAGCGTGAGCAAACCTGGACGCATAATTAATGAGTCTGAAATTGCCAATTTCACTAAGGCAACCGTGGTGATTAACGCTCTTGCATTCTCTGTGTGAGAAGAAGTTTTAGCCCTAGGGTGGGGCAGCTACAGGGTGTGGTAATGATGGATTTACATTTTTCAATATTAGAAAATTATTCTTTTTAGAAGGCAGGTAATTGAGGTGTTTTGCAAAAAAAGTTACATTGTATTTAATACAGTGATAGATGGGGGAAATGACGGTGCATAGCTGTCGAGGTGTTTTTCTACGATTATTTTCCTCAAAACGTACGGTCTGTTAAGTCTCAGAATCTAAGATATTAATGTGATACATAACTAAAGAATACAGATAAAAAAAATATTTTAGATTCAATGATTTACTCGTGGTCTCTAGTTTTCTACATCAGTTAGTCAGCTACTTAACATTCAAGTCTATTATTGCATTATTCATAAATCAGGTCTAGTTTTGTAAAAAGAATAAAGAAGCTTCGAGCAAAAAGAAACGACTTCACAAAATAAACATAATGTTTTGGCTATTCTCCGCTATACCAACGGGAATTAATTTCCGATTCAAGAGAAACGAACAAACATTTAATAGGTCGGTAGTTTTGAAATAATGGCCAAACATTTTTTGCTTCAGTTAATAAATATTCCAACAACAAATTCCGTTATGGAAAATAAAATATAGAGAGAAGCTTAATAAATTCAAGAGTCGAACGTCAAAATACAAACGAATGTTTGGATAAACATTTGAATCAAATATTTATATTGGGACCATTAAATCAAACTAAAGATAGTAAGACTATTTGTGACATGCGACGATACCGATCGTCAAGTCGTCACTGACGTGTAATTTAGTTGTCTACGGGACAACTTTGTTAACATCACCCCCTCCCCTCTTCACCCCACACCCCGACAGTGCGTCGACCCCACAATAGTGCCACGGCTGCGGTTTGCCGCCTTTTTTATCCGACTACCTACACATATCATGAATTGATAGGTTTGATTTGGCGAAAAAAGCTTCGCGGTGTTATTTGCCGGTTTTTAAAAAAGGCGGGAGGTTTTCCTGAACGCTTTGAACGCTGCGTTTTGTAACGTGTTATTAATGGTAGAAAAGTTTGATTGACATTTGATTGTTATTAAAAATTGGTAGTACAGTGATTTTTGTATTTATTTACCCGATTGCTCCTGCTCTCCCTCTTCGTCTAGATAATAATCTAACATCATCACCATCTACAGCCTGACTTCACGCACTGCTTGGTAGGCCACTCTGCTAGTGCCGATCACATCCAGGAACGAGGCTATCCTCGTTCTACGCTTCTATAAGCGCAATAATTTATTTAAAGAAAAAAAAACTAGACTCAATTCAATATTTCTGGTTTCCAAATTTAACCAAGTTTTCATAAGAAAACCAACCGCAAAGATAGTGATACTCAAATCAGACACAGTTAAATCATAAAATATTTTAAAGTGACCCTTAAACCCGAAAGTCCGCTTCTTATCAACGACTATCTTGTTCCCGGGGGCGCACCCAATTATAGAACAAACCTAATTGTTCAAATAAACCTAGTTTCTTTACGTTCCTCTAAAGATGGTTACAAAAGTCTCCCCAGGCGATCATTCTGCTCTGACCGCTAACCAATTAACAGAGAAGATAATTACACTAACAGTATTGTGAACTAACTATTAAGTGTTGGAGAAAAGTGTTTCTTGTAGTTAATGACCCGGAGAAACAGTCCGGTTAAGCAGTCTAGCAACCTTAGCGAGTTGCATCTACGAGTGGTCATACCTAAAAAAAAGTAGTTGAAGAAAACTATTGCGGATAGAAAAAAGAGCAGTGGACGAAAAGAAAAATTGCATCATAATGCGTGACAGTTATCTAATGAAATTTATTAAAATATACGAGAATATGGTACTTGTAAAGTTACATACCTACAGATACTTAGATTTTATAAAATGTTGATATGAGTATTAATTTATTTTGTGAGTATTATTACTATTAGTATCTTACCTTTATAGAAACATTTTCGTTACAGATGTTGGATAAGGATACGCCCGGTTAGTGATTTGTGTTCAGTTTCATACACTTACCAGGAGATCCTTGCGAGACTTAAACATAGCATATTATGATACCAACTTCGACCATCTTATTACTGTAGTCATTACCTGAAACAAACGATAAATAATTTTATTACACTTTTTCTGTATTTCCAAAGCAGTTCGGAACAGCAACAAGATATAGAATAAGTGACAATTTCTCAGACTAAAACATGAAATCATTCGGTAAACAACAACTGCCCGATACCATCAACTTATGACTGTATATAAAAGCTATAAAAGCCAATAAGTCATCAGGCCATCACTGGCACGTCGGCGTCGGTACTCAGCGCCGACGCGACGCCGACGACGCGGAACTTGCAAACAACGCGTCGATGCTTCCGTGCGACGCCGACGACACGATATCACTAGAGGGTCTAGGGCTACGGTTCGATTTTAAGGCATTAGGTATAGCTACGCCGGGTTAAAGTAGAAATTTGGCACAGTCAATGACACAACACTAGCGGCCTTGATGCTGAAAATAATATTTGCAAGACATCTTACCATTTTATTGGAGTTAACAAAAAAAAACAGTTGTGTTGAAAAAGGCGAAAATTCGTACGTTGTTTTCCGGTCCGGTAGAATAACATTAGTACACATTTTACTTGACGTTTCTTTATTTCCAATACATCACACATATAAAATAATATAAAACGGCAATGGAAACTCGAAACATACATAGTAATGCTGAGCACAAACAGACAATCAATCGATAGAGGCCAGAGTACAGCATTACCAGCGAACGACGCTCGTCCCTCGGGCGAGATTCAGTTCGGTGCTCATATTGAATTCTCTCGAACTTTTGTATCAGACCCATGTTGTGGAAATTTGTAATCTCTCAGTATTATTCTCAGCGGGATTAGCGGCGTCGGTCGGCTCTAGCTTGGACTAAAGTGAATATTTATATTTATGAAGTTTTTTCGTGTTTATCGTTGTGTAGCGTAGTTGAGCTGCAAATAAAGCGTCTCTGTAATATTTTATGACATAGGAAGGCACATAGCCTGATAACTAAAATATTTATAATCCAAAAGATTTCAAAACGAACGAATGTTTCGCTTTTCAGAAACAAAATTCATTTTTCATCCCCCCCTATAACATCATTTTTCACATTCAATAGCGAAAAAAACACACGTAATACGAAGTCATTCACCAACTGAAGAAAATATAAACGAACAATCCGCACGTAGGGGCTCGCAGAGAAAACATCAATAGGTCTTAATGGCGCCCGCGTGAGCCCCCGACCGGCTAGTGGCGCCCGACGTGGGGCTCGTCGGTAATAGCGCCCTCTGTATGCGGAGAGCAGTCGACGAGCCCCGCGGGACACCTGACCCTCGCAGTCACTACATTTCTACTTACTAGTGGTGAAAAAGTATAGACAAATTTTTATGACTTTTATGGTTCTGTATATGAGGGGGCAACAATGGTAAACGGAAAGCATTTTTGTCCTAAAATATTGCAAAATTAACGACAACAGGACTTGACGGCGGAGCGGATTTTGATGAGGCACGCGGGTGGATGGATCATAACATAAAATAATGTTTATTCTTGGGATAATTTTTGACCTATAAGCGGGAGAAACCACGGGCAATGGGCATAACATAGCATGTTTTATAACTGGATTATTTACAATTGCCACTATGGAAAAGCTAATTAAATTGTTTAACGAGCACACAATTACTTATAGCATACAACGCTTTATAGCGTCGCTTTAAATTAACAGACGCCTTTTAACCGACACTAACTGATTTTACTGCTGAACGGCAAATTAAACCTGAACGTATACGGGAGTCGTCAAAACTAAACATTTAGGAAACTTTGCTATCGTTTAACTGAGCGTCATACAACTGATGTTTATAATACGGTATCACTTACCGTCTGTTATTAGTTAAAAACTCGATTAACTTTACATATATAATGAAGCATAGTTTTTATAGCTTTTAATGATGATGATGATTGAGCGCCACACCCAGCCGCAAGCAAGCCTGACCCGGACAAGCCGGATACACCAGGGGGCACGATTTTCTTTGAGAAAATTGTTCAATATGACGCTGACGGGCTAACCTCCTTGAAGGATGCAGGTAACTTAACTCAAACTCATAGCATTTATTTCAATTAGGCCATTACGGCACTTTTGAATGTCTAAAATACTAAAAAAAAACAAAGCTACAGTCCCAGTCACAAGGCATAATAACTTGAGAAAGTACTGTAGATGCCCATTCCCTAGCGTAGATCTCTATGGAGAAGAACGGGCAAGAAACTCCATGGACACTCTTTTAAATCAAAATGTTGTTACAAAATCTTGGTTACATCATTCATGTTGAGATTATACATATTATATGTCGAAAACGCCACCATAAACATTGTGTCACATAGTACAAATTTATGTCAGCTGACAATAATCCACCACCTCTGTCCGAACAACCCATAAACCGGACACACACTTACTTATTCCTTTAATACACACTAAAACGCAACGTTCATCCCTCTTCCACTGTCTCATCAAACAATAGTGACGTCACATTCTGGTAAGAGAACGTAGCTGTAACACGCGATACAATGTAGACACAAGATAAATACATAGTTAGGTACAGAAGGTCAGCTCCACGCAAAGAACAACAATAGCAGCGCCCGCGTGAGACGCTTCACGTTGGTAACCGTAAGTGCAAAAGCACTCGTTCATTCGCACGGACATTAGCAGTCGGCGATGCGAATCTAACAAGTCGGACTTTATATATTTTACTAAACACTCATGCCAATCGAAAAACCTAGGGTTACTCGCATGATATGCGCATCCACTCTCATGTAGGCGGCAGGGTTGACATACGAAATGCGGAGTTCGGTACTACACCATGAGTGGTGCTAGTGCTGACCAATGCGAGTTGCAGTGTTCCTCTGCATTAAAGCCTTTATGCTTAAAACCTTAAAGCCTCCAATTAGAAATTACAAGAGTAACGAAAAAAAATACTGTGTTATTTTAGTTAGTATTGTTGTTATTAGTTTGAAATCACTGTACGTGTCTATGTGTTAGTGCGCTTGTTTTCGCTCGTCGACCTTCTGCACCTATTTATCCAGTGACGTAGAGTTGCTATTAGTTTTACGACTACCTTCCCAATTAAGCGCCGACTCTGAACAGGTCCGAGTGTCGTTTCACCGACGACGATAATTGATTTTCGTGTATATTTACAACGCTTTCATAGTACATATTCTGTTTCCATAGTTTTGGGATTAAAAGCAAACAAATTGTATTGCCTGTAGTTTTTGCATACTAAAGGGATTTGGAATACTGCAGTAGTCAGCTATGTGTACAGCTGCAGTCTATGTAATTGTGCTTTTAATGTCAATATTGGTTTTTAATCATTGAAATGTATTCAAAGTATACATAAAACATCGGATCGGTATACAGGGTGTAAACAACCTCATCACGAAGCCGTCAACCAAGCATTCTGTACATCAGACTAAGTAACTTTACGCAAAAATTATTGCTGGGGAACGACTTTTTTTTTGGAGTGAAAAATCACGTTTTGTGGTAGAACTCAATGTAACGCACTCAAAACATTGTGCTGATGGATGGATTGAATAGTACGGGGGTCGTGGAGGTGTTTACACTACAAATCTTACATTAAAAACTTGTATTAAAAAAAAAAACTTGTCAAAAAGTTGTAACTTTGACCCCCAATATCTCCGTAACTAGAAGGTACCCAGGTATGGTCTAGAACAAAAAAATTATCACAATGACGATGACGGGGAGAACAAGTGCCTAACAGCTTCGTTAAGAGGTTTTTTACACCCTTTATATCAGTCAGAGTGTGGCCAAAATAAGACTTAATAACTCTGTAGGTATACTTTAAAGTTTGTTTATTTTCTACTACTTACCTTAATTTCTATTTCGTTGTTTTGGTAAAATAAATGTCAGTTTATGACACAACGAGATAAAGCAAGCCAATTCACATAATGTAAATATTGTTGTGTTTGGTACGATAACGAACTCTCAAAGGCACGTAGGGCCCTCAGTTCAGTTTGATTCAATTAAAAGCAAAAAGCTGTCCTTTATTTTAAATATAAGTTCCAAATTGAGGGCGATTAATAACCGGATTAGTATTATAAATGTAATCCTTATGTCCGCACAAGGATGCACAAATTGGTAAGGTACCCTCTAAACTTGAAACATGTACATGCATACTCAATTATCGAAACCCTCCAGTCTTGTAAGTATACACAACCAACTGCACTTCGAAGTCTCTGTCAGCTTCTTTATTCCATGGAGGTAAGAGCCATTTTTGAAGTTCCATCGTGCGACTGGCAGTATTGAATGAAACATCGCGTAGCCCCCGGCGCGGTCGTTCAAGTGGGTTTGGTCAAGAGGGCGCAACGGAACCTTTCAAAGTGCTCCAAACCGCGAGGGTTGGACAGGAAACAAGGAAATGACATTCAACGATATCCCGAGTCGCCCCGAGCGCCTTCATATGTGGAATATACTTTGACAAATATTAAATGATGAAGAGCCTTTAATATTGTTAAATAAACAGTCATGAATTATGATTTGTATTAATTAAGAAAGAAAATCCAAAAGTTGAAATTTCTAGTTGCTCTATTGCCGGCTTTAGAAAATTGTAATTGGAACTTTTCAGTAGCAGCTCAAGGTCCGAATTTGTTCAAATGGAAATACGCTCCGCCGCCTTTTACATTGAACATACTTAACGAAATGTGGATGTATGTACATACATAGGTACCAGTACCTTGTTTTAAGAGGCACAAAGGCGTTAAGTTATATAATTTAATATTGTTAAGCAAACAGTCCCGATTTGAATGAACACACACATTTGATTCAGGTTGTTGAGGTGTAATAAAATTACACTAACTTAATTTTGAGCAGTGGTGGCCCAGTGGTGGCGGCCCCGACTTACGAACAGTAAGTCGTGGGTTCGAACCCAAGCAGGCGCATTACTTTGTGTAATTTATTTCATCAACACTGCTCTCAAAACGGTGAAGGAAAACATCGTGAGGAAACCGGCATGTCTAGAACCAAAAATTCGAAGACATGTGACATCTACCAATCCGCACTGGGCCCGCGTGGTGGATTATAGTCCATTCCCTCTCATGGAGAGGAGGCCTGCGTCCCAGCAGTGGGAACATTAATAGGCTGATGATGATGATGAACTTAATTTGAATAGCATGAGAATGCGAATGAATGAGTATGCGGGAATAATAGCCACCAATCCGCCAACAATAAATTGCAAATCTATTCAGTCCGTCAGTTAGAGTATTGGAAAATAATGGACACGTATTTTTTGTTTTTGTAAATCAATGAATATTGACAAAGATAAAACGCATCAAAACTCGAGAGTGGGGGCTCGTGACGTCACAACGCGCTAAAAATTATAGCACGGCGTAACGTATTGAGAATTTTAAAAGCGTTACGTAAACCAAAATTGACGAAAATACGACATCTTCGTCAATTTTGGTTTACGTAACAAAAGAAAAAATATTTTTTAATAATCTAACTGACGGACTAATTAGATTTTTTCAGGACACAAGCCTATTGTTTTTATTGAGCTGTTAGCAAAGCTAGAATAATAAAATCTAAAGACAGCTATTAGATATTATTTTTGTCACCCATTGTCTCGTATTGCTGTTTTATTTTATTTTAAATCATTTGACATTGTATAACTAGTAAATTTTTACATTTAATTCATAAATTAAAGTTGTTTTTATAAAACCTTGACCTTGTTTAAAAATCGCAATTTCATATCAACTAATTTATATTAATGGGAACTTTGCATTGTTACGACATAGAGCTTTGTAAGTTAATTTTAATATTTCTACACCGGCAACGGTAGTGTATGTGAAACTGTCTAATATTAAGATCTTAATGTACTCAGAAATAAATAATTCTTCTTCTTCTTCTATAAAGCAAAAGCTTGAGCTGTATTTGACTTGAATATTTGACTATTTCTTGTTGGCCAATAAACATTTTGTTTTTTTCACCCACGTTTGAACAGCACTATTCCAGTGTTGGGAAAAGGTACTCTTCTAAGTCCTCCCACAAGCTCTCTTGTCATCTCGGACCAGCCCTCACTGCGTAAAAGTTTTATGATCTCAAAAAGAATTAACACTGCCTAAAACAAAAGCCTAATATTAGATATTAAATTTTAATAAGAACTCCAACAACTTAAACTCCGACCATAAATTAACATACTAAGCTACAAAATTAACGCCAAACTTTCACAAGTTTCATCGAAGCACTACTAACATATTCCAAAAGAAATATGTTCTCTGCCTACAGTAATATAAGAGCGAGTGATGAATAAATAAGGCGCAGTCAAGATGAACTAGGCCAATGAGGACAGACAGACGCCTAGGACTGATTAAATATACATTTTCCGAAGCCCGTGGCGGGAAATCTCCAGGTAAAGGTTCACGAAGCTTTAAAACAAGACGCAAATAACGTCTGCTTGTATATTCAGTATGTATGTTAGTACTCTCGGGCTGAGTAGTTTGAAATATAAATAGTTGTTGTGTTGTGACATTTTCGATTAAGGTTTATGTTCGTAATGTCAAGGGAACTGTGAAAAAATGTTCGAAAAGCCGGCGTTTTATCTGCGAAAAATATTGTAAAACTTTTTACACAAAACCACTCTATTTTTATCCAAAGCTAGTAAAAATATTGTGGCTAAACTAATCCTCGCCCGGATCCAGTTTGTAGTTTTTATTGTCAAATCGCTTTATGGCGCCACGCATCCACTATTCCACAGCGCGCTTACGGCTAACAAATGGCGCCCAACGTGAGACCGTAAATACGTTATGCTCAATAAATGGCTCACCTGAGTTCTAATCCAGTTTGCTTTTATTTGAATGTTATCGAAGCGTTATAAGCGTCACATAAACTATATACTTTAAACAATAAACATTTTACACACGCGCTATAATAATACATTCCTATAAAACCAAATAGCGTACCAAATGGCGTTACGTAGTTTATACAATAATTTAGTACGGTCACCCACAACACTTGAACAACAAAAACCGCTCTTACTGCTATAAAAACAAGGCCTCTATGAATGTCGTATTGATTTAAACACGTGCGATGACTGTACGTCACGAGTTCACGCCGTCAAAGCGAGCAGTTGTGCGTGGAGCGAAATGGCGCCCAACGTGGGGCCACAGTAAAACGAGTTGTTCCCGCCAACGGCTCCCGAGGGATACCTGACCCGACATAATCCAATGTGCTTTTAGTAGCGGGGACCCGCAGCGTTTGCTTTCGCACAAAGTCGACACAAACGTAAAAATGTTTTGTGGCAATTACTGTTTGTTTTCCTGTTGACTAAATATGGTGTTGTTTTGCATTTTGTATATTAAACAGTTAAAATTATCTCTTGAAATTGAGTATCTGTACCATATTTTGTACTATAGATAGATAGATAAAACATTTATTTAGTGCACACAAAAGACAACACAACCCATAGAGGAACAATAATTAAATGATACAATTTAAATGATAACAAAACAAGGCGCCAATATACAAAGACCTTCTCTTTGTATATTGGCGCCTTTTTTTGTATCATATTTAGGAAATAAATATAGTAACACCATGACATACTTCAAATAAAATAACGATAATATACAAGGTGCGGTGTGCGTCTCAATGTTGCACCAAATGGGAGTCCAGCTCAGCATGTGTCAGGCATGCACCTGACGCTGATTCTGCTGGATCCCTGTAGTGACATACGGACGGACTACGGACTATAACTAACCTTTGTTTAGTTACCTCCATTAAATCTGAAAATCCAAAAAATGCCACAACCGTAATGTAGTATTTCTGATTCTATAGCGTCAGACTTCAGACAGTTTCGCTTACGGCTAAGAGATGAAAACGAAGAGAAATCCATCTAAGTTTAGCTCAAGTTAAGAAACTCTTAAAACAAGATTTACGCCTGTCTACGTTACTACATTGTCTTATCAAAATTAAAAATTCTAGACGCCTCAACGCTGGAAGCCTTGGCTAATATAAATATCTTTTTGAAAACAATATCTCAATTAAGCTAAAATATTCTACGACGCTAAGTTAATTTAAACACGTAGATTGTTTTTACGTAATAATTTAATCAAACTTAAAACATTAAAACATGGAAATATTTGCTTTTCCCGCAATAATACAGGACAAACAAATAAAAAGAGTGGCGAGTAAATGGCGCCCACCGTGGGACTACCCTTTGCGCAAACTACTTTAGTTCGCGAGTTGCGTGCGAACGTACTCCTGATTATGTTCATGTTATTAGGGTCCTCTGTTATTGGGAAATGAAAGAACGTTGATTTGATTGCACTATTTGCACAGTTCTTCTTCTTAGCCCAGAATTGGCTACGATATTATCACTTTCAGTAACGTCAATCAGTTCCTGCTATAAGTGTACACAATATGAAGTGCCCAATCGCTCGTCGAACAACACCAAATTAACACTCTAGGGTGGACTCATCGAGGATCTCTAGTCTGCACAGTTGATATAGATATTCTTTACTATTGCTATTCCAGTCCAACGGTCTCGAATCGTATTGAAAAGGCAACACTGATGGTTATTTTGTGTAGCTGAAAATGTCTACTGCTAATCATCAACGCTCCCCTTCATTGGGGGTTGGTTGATGTCATCGTACTGTTGATGGTCTGTTTAAAGCAATGGAGTATAATTTAAGGTATGGTAATGCTAATATAGCTAATATAGCTGTGCAAGAATGTTATGGGCTTATGGCGCGTGGCCAAAGTCGGAACCCCGCCATTTTGTTTGTTCAATACATTTCATAAAACAATTTCTCTAACCTGTTTACCAACAGCGCCCTCTGTCAAGGTTATTAATCATCGCCGAGCGCCGAAAGATCCTTGTTCTATGATTTTAGTCGATCTACTACTACAAAGACACAAAGAATTATCGCATTATGTAAAATCTGCTGAAGTTTCAAACCAGTCGTTTTTGAACAATACTTCGTTAGCACGATAAATCATTCAGTATTTAATAAAACAACAGAACTGATTGCAAAAGCATTTAAACGTTTAATACCTGAATTCCTCCATTATAAGTCCGCACATTTAATTATTTAATATCATAACACACACGATTCAGGAAGGACAATATTTGCTGACCATTATCGGAATTATTTCCCCTGAGTCCAGGCATATTCACATAATTGAAACTTTATTCTTTATACGCTAAAGTACAGTTCAGAGTGCAAATTGATGTAGACATAAATACCTTACTAGCTAATGCAATTTCAACCTTAACATATTCCTCATAAAATATAATATGTAATTTGAAACATCTAAATAAGGGGAACGTAGATCATTAAAATCAGTCAAGTGATTAGCAAATATGAATTTAAAAGTTGAGTAACTAGAGTCCAGGGTTGTTTGTAGTTCAAACAGGAGGGTGGACAGAACAATAATGATCTGTTTGACAATTATATTAAAAGCTTCTGCGTTTCATGTAGCCCTAGTACTTAGTGCAGGTAACATTATGTCTTCCCTTTCGTTCGCTAGGATTTGTCATTTTTCACATCTTTGGATTTCTGTTAGCCGGGTAATAAAACATACTTGTATCTTTTTTGTATTATGTTTTCAGAAAATATTTTCTTACTCAAAGCAAACCGAGGTATGTTATATACAAACCGCAGTTCAGAATGTGCTTATTTCAATATTGTACGAGTATGTAGAATTGTGGATGAACCCCTTGGTTATTCTTCAAACAGTATGAAATGCATTGTGTTGCGAGAAACTACAATATAAATTCCGTTATTTGTACAAAAAAACGTAATTTGCAGGAAGAACATGCTGACAATTCTTATTATATGAATGATATTTATTTTGCAAGTAGGTTTTTACAAACACTTTTACACGTCATTTTTTTTTAAACTAGATGGGGCCGGTGTTTCGTACCTGACTACTCTGAGAAGAAACAGCCGAAACAAACTCAATTCACATGAGGACTATGCAGATTAGTGTCTGAGATGGTCTTTTAAAGAAAGAACCACACAGATTTGAGTGGACCTGTCCAGTCAGTGCAAGCATTTGTCAGTTATCGTGTAGCTCGACTTATAACTCAAGGAGCTCAACGAAACGACGAACAATACCAAATAAAGGACATTTGGGTAGGTCGCTTATAGTACTCAAACTGCTAGACAGTTGTGGGAAAAAAAAGAAAACAAACAAAAAATATATAAAAATGAAACCCACATGGTGGGGACCATGTGGGTTTCATTTTTATATATTTTTTGCATTCACAATAATCAAATAAAATTAATAATAATTTACAAAATCAATGTCAATAAAAATCACAAAAATCATATGTCAATAATAATAAAAAAGTAAGGTACGTAAGCATAAGCATAACATAGTGATGTTCTGATCTTGAAATCTAACTAACTAAGGGCAAATCGCTTGTGAAGTTTATTTTGCGTTGGGAATCTAGTAATCTCATCTAATTAATATATATTTATTTTTATAAATTAAAAAAAAAACGTAGTGCAAAGCAAGGCAACCCTTAAAATTCATTACCTAAATCTAAATTTTTCTGAAATGTACGAGTATAAGTCGTTAGTCATTACTCTTGGCTTTCACCAAATGCCCATAAGCACCAATTTCACGTACGTAAGGAAATCTAAATAAGCTAAGACCCAAATAACAAGTTATTATTACCTTACATTTGATAACATATTCATAAGGTCTCATACGTCCCGTTGACCTTTGAACAGTCACTTAAAAGCAATCTTAAGTAGCAGTATTTCGTCGACATATGCATAAAACATTCCGACTTGAATGTTTCAAGCGGTCAGTCCATTATGAATTCATCGGTACCACGAGAAATTGGGTAAAATGGCGGAATAAATTCTAATGGAAAAGAACAAGGGACGAAATTAAGAGTAATTTTGGAATGTTCATTCGATTAGAGTGTCTTGGATCGAGTCTAAAAATAAGTTTAAGAGGAAATACTTTTGCTGAATGTAATAAGAGCCTCGTCTTATAAATATCTACGATCAATTACTAGAGTGGGCGGAAACTACATTGCTAAATGGAATGGTGACATGACATCATAACATCACGGCTGTATTCCCTGAAGGGATTGGCAGGGGGTGTACCTAACTACCTCCATATAGCACACCAGTAGCGAAGAGTAAATTTTTGTAAGAGGTAAGCCGGAGTACATATCTTTAATGTGAATATATTTGTCTATAGAAATCTGACTGTGCCATATTTTAAAGGGAACCCGGTAGGAATCGAGTTGTATGGATTCTCCTTCGCCACTGTAGCACACCCACATTGCACCAGTTATGCTTTCGAGGTGTATGGATCCTTCGCCAGTGTAGCACACCCACATTGCACCAGTTATGCTTTCGAGTTGTATGCATCCTTCGCCACTGTAGCACACCCACATTGCACCAGTTATGCTTTCGAGTTGTATGCATCCTTCGCCACTGTAGCACACCCACATTGCACCAGTTATGCTTTCGAGTTGTATGGATCCTTCGCCACTGTAGCACACCCACATTGCACCAGTTATGCTTAAGTCCCGTACAACAGGGGGTGAGCCTATTGGTACAAACTCAGAATGCTATCTAAGAAATTCTAATGCTTCCAAAATACATCAATCTAATTCTTTGCCCAACCTGAGAATCGAACCCAGCAGTAACGTTTGCGACTACTAGACCATCGACGCAGTCAGTGTGGACGGAAAAAAACATTTCTACACATATTATACAAGATGAACAAACACTTCAAGCCGTCAACCAAGCATTGCGTAGAGTTATTGATTTGACGTACTTACACGTCAAAACAATAACTCTACGCAAAAATGATTGCAAACAGTCAAAACATTGTGCTGAAGGATGCATTTAATAGTACCGGGGCCATGGAGGTGTTTAAAATACATCAAAAATATGTATTTTTTTTTACTTTTGAAAAATTTGTAATTTCGTGTGGTATCATCATCAAGTGGCCAATCTACTCTTAAATATTCTTATTGTTCGTCGGTTTACTGACACATGCTTGCAATGAGGGCTATCGTTTTTGAGCTCACCAGATGGCGCACTGTCGAGTAAGGTCCTATCAATCATCATCATCATTTCAGCCAAAAGACGTCCACTGCTGGACATAGGCCTCCCCCTAGTGTCGCCACATTGACCGGTCCCGTGCGACTCGCATCCAGCGGATTCCCGCAACCTTTACCAGGTCATCGGTCCACCTAGTGGGAGGCCTTCCGGTCGCCACTCCAGAACTTTTCGGCCCCATCGACCATCCGTTCTGCGAGCAATGTGCCCTGCCCACTGCCACTTAAGTTTGGCAATTCTTCGGGCTACGTCATGACCCTGGTTCTCTTGCGGATGTCTTCGATGATTCGATCACGCAAGAAATCATGTGGTATGGTCCAGAACAAAAAAAAATATTGTTAAGTCGGGGAGAACAAATACATTTTAGCTTCGATAAGGATATACATATGTATACCCATTATTGGTGATATAACAAAAACAAAACTTTGAAAACTTGACAATAATCGTATTAAAACTCTGCAAAATATCGGCTTAATATAATTTTTCCGAAGCCTCATCATAAAGATGATCCGAACTCAATAACTGGAATTAGGGACTTTGGCTTTTTATGGTCGATATGAAGGCGCGGTCGAAGTTAGGAACAAGAATCCCGTCAATTGGTTCACGTCGCCGATAATTCGGATCCTCATTACTGTCTCATATATTTCCTTATAATTTTGGCGGATGAGATAAAAATTTTATTTATGGTCAAATTAAATTCGTCTTGGCGTGAGAAGTTAAGTACCTATCGGTAATAGTGTCCGTCTGTCTGTCTGATAATAATAACATACAGTGCGTGTTATTGGATTTTTCCACTAAGAATTTCTCAGTAGCAGCTGAGAAATTGCATTCTGCATTTGTTCCCGGAGCCTTGACATCAACCTACACAACAACTTGAACATGATGACATCCGAAATGTGGATTTACTATTAAGTACACCTCTCTCTGCTTCACCCTTCAGGGATTTTACGCGTGATGTTATGTCAATGATAATAACACACAGTTCTCGCTGTTAATATGTAATATGACACATAATACAGGGTGTAAACAGACTCTTCAAATCCGTCAACCAAGCATTCTGTACAGCAAAGTAAGTAAAAATTATTGCTGGGAAATTACTTTGTTTTTGTGCATTGTGCTGGTGGTTGAATTGAATAGTGCGAGTGTCGCAGAGGTGTTTAAAGTTCTTACATTAAAAACATAATGTATTTAATAAAAACTTTGACCCCCAATTTCTCCGTAACTAGAAGGTTACGGAGAAATTGGGGGTAGGTCTACCCAGGTATGGTCTAGCACTAGAACAAGGCTGCTCAACTTGTTTTAAATAAATAAATAATAATAATAGTTTATTTCCAAACATCTTAGTACTATTTTACAATGGCAATGTGACAACAAATTGAATTTACGCAAAGAAATCAGCGTCTGTAGCCGAACTAGGCATAGCCTGTATTTCGGCTATCAGCACCATTTCCCTCGAGCATTTACAATACATTAATAGGTGCCAAGCAGTAGAGACATATAGTATAACTAAATCAGTACTACAGAATAAAATTTGGGAAATAATCTTTTGAAATGTAATTTTATTAAAGGTAAGTTATGGTAAGTACAATACAACTATTAAATGGACCGAGTGTGTATGTGGGTGTGCGTGGGTATATGTGTGTGTGTTCGTGGTGTGTATATGAGAATGTGTATGTGGGTATATGGTGTACTCATAAGAGTATATGTTGTCGTGTGTGTTAGAAAAATTATGTGGTGAATGTGTGGGTATGAGTAAGCAGGAGTGTAAGGGTATGTAGGTGAGCTATGTAGAGAGTGTATATTTGTTTTCTGTGCTCTTAGCCGTATTCTTAGAGTTGTATGGATAGAAGATGTTCAGTGTCCTCGTAGCTTAATTTCTGCAAATATTGGCTTACTATTAATTTGCATTGTTTTTCAGTCAAGGGATATATTTTTATTGTTTTGTTAAGCTTATTATAGAGATAAGGGCCTAGAAACCTTACAAATCTTTTACCAAAGGTTGTTTTAAATGTGGTTAAAGGTGGGCCATAATTTTGATTTCGTGTCCACCGGCGGCGGCGGGCCATCTAGTAAATAAGACTTAGACTATAGTAACGGTCTACTTAGCTTTTAACATTTAACTTCAGTTAGTTGCATTTTTTTGTTGGATATTGGCTTACTGAGAATGGATTCATAAGAGAGCAACATTTTTTTCGATATATTTTGTATTTTTTTTCGATCCTGAATTCTGTTTTTGAAAGACTGTCGTCAGCTGACTACTTTTGGCAGGCCAATTGAAATGCGTTGGCAGGCCACATTACGGCCCGCGGGGTCTGCGCGCCTGGGATTGAGCAGCCTAGATCTAGATAAAAAAAAATATTGCAATGATGGGGAGAACAAGTGCCTTTCGGCTTCGTTAAGAGTCTTTTTAAACGACTGTCACGACCGTTTTCGGTCACGGCGGCCAATCTCGGCGGAGATTAGCCATCAGCGCGAGAGATATTATAGCGCACGCAGAGGTGCACTCTCATAGTCCGTCGGAACCGCAATCCGACACGATCGGAGAAAGATCAGGCGCAGGACCAACGGCTTAACGTGCGCACCGAGGGTTATCATGCCGCCAACTTCCAAATTCCGCGCTATAAACTCATTTAGAAAGAGAATGTCGCACAAGTATGACAGATCTCGTCATATCCGTCTCTCTCTTAGAAAGCCGAACTCCTGCTATTGTTTAAGTAGAGAATTCTCAGTGACTGCTCGGAAATTGGTTTAGTGTCCGGTTTATCACTATAGACCCGTCTGAAATTACACGACAACAGTCTAGGATGTCAGATTCCGAGTACACTTGGCTAGACGGACGTGATGGCAGATGGAGTAGAGCCCTCACTGAATGGTTACCAAGAGAAGACGGAGTGTTGGCAGACGAACAGCTAGGAAGGTCGTTGGCATTCAGAAGCTCCGCGAGAAAATCTGGTTAAGACTGGCATACAGACCAGGGCAGCATGGTACAAGAGGGAGAAAGCTTGTACTCAGCAGCGTGTGAACAAGATGATATTACAGCGAAATGTGCAGCATAAAGTCAACTTCTGCATAACGCCGTGTGACTGTTCTTTAGCCACTAAAACATCGACAACGTAATCGCGACATCACCCATGCAGTAACCGACGCAATAAAAGAATAACGGCTCGTTTACTCTAGCACCCGCTCGACGCGTCAACAGTTTTATTGAAGAGCCTTTAAATCTGCGGCTCACGCATGACATAGCACGCGAGCTAGACAGAAATGGCGACTGGAACGTAAAGAGTTGTATTTACTACGTGGATAATATTATTAACATCGTCGTCAGTGGTGTTTGTCTAGAGGGATCTAACCCAGCGTGCACTTCCCTTTGTGTAATCTATAATATCATCATCACTACTTGCAAAACGATGGAAAACAAAACATTGGCATGTCCTCAGAATGTTGGTATTGTTGATTTTCGTTCTTCACATTATTAGGATTCATCTTCATACGTAGTTAACACAATGACACGGCATTTAATTCTCCCAGTTCCAAAACTAGAGCAAAGTTACCAGGGTCGCATGAAACTAGAGCAACTGATTCATTCACCAGGTGTCGGACTATCTCACACATACAGTATTCAGTAGACGGGGCGGCCAAAAACTTTTAGTACCCATCCACTGCCACTCACGCCCACAATACGAGGTGGCAACGTTCAATATTCTGAAAGGACATAGAAGCAATGACTAACTTTCGCGCACGTAGGTCGGTTAACTAGTGACGACGTTATGGGAATCGCAAAATATGTACTTGATTTGCTTAGTGATGGAGTAAGTTTATTAAAATAAATTACAAGGAGCAAGAATGCCGACCGACCGAACCCGGAGACGAAAAGTTACTGACTCAATTCTACATTTTAACAATTATCTAAAATTTAGGATACGGTCGGAGCGGCACGTTACCAACTAAAAACTGTACAAAGGTTTCTATAGCTAGCTAATACAATAAAAATAGTTACAACAATAAACACATTACAAACAGAACCGTCGGCATCTCAACAAAATAATCAAAATATCACAAAATATCAAAGGATATTACTCTAAATTCTTAAAGCTAATATGAACAATAAGCAAAATGGGCAAGGCCCTACCATAAACTATTGTTATCCTTACATAGCCAAAGAACAAAACCACCCGCAATAAAACATCTGCGGGCTTGCCGTGAGAACCTAAAGCTAATGGTACGTAACAGTTTACTTAAAATACTTACATACTCATTTTACACTAATTTCTAATTTCACTAAAGTAATACCTATAATATTAATACATAATTAATGAAGACGCTACATACGTTTGAATGAGATTCGGAATTTGATGATTTGATTTCGGTGTGATTCAAAATGATTACTGTCGTATTTATTTATTTATTTGGTACTTAGTGTCCGACCTAAACAGGATTTTCAGCCGAAACCGAAACAGGCCCATTGGCCCTGGTCCTAGTTTTGGCAGAAACTGAAAAAGGAACTTAACCGACCCTCGAAGACCATCAAACAGGAAAATTGCCCTCAGGACATTTTTATACTAGCTTGTACTGTCCCACTGCTGGGCAAAGGCCCCTCCCAATTCCTTCCATGTACCCTTTTGCCTGCTTCCTCGAACATAGGTTGAAAAAAAATTGTGTCAGCCGATAAATGATAAGGGAAGCTCATGAAAACTGTCTATTTGGATGATGTACTGAATACGTGGTAACCACGTTGGAGTCCCTTCACCCTGCATATTTGTATTAGACATGCTGGGAGGACTTTCCAAGACGAGCTCCTTCACAAAGATCCTTAATTCTACTCGTCCATCATCAGTTCGGAATCACCCACTATTGGATATAAACATCCCTTTCTTCATTACCATGCCATTTGCCACGCCCCGTTTCGTGATCTAGATGATACCTTCCACCCAACGTGAAACATAATTGGTATAAACTACAAGCCACAATACATGACCGGGGTCGCCATGTTTTATTCCAACACAGTGCCTGCAAAGCTGCAAGTCAATCCAGCATGCATATGACAATCAAACTTTCATGTATCGGTACTGGAGCCGTGGAGCGACCCAAGTTGTTCACTTGAGAGCCACAGACGTGCAATTTCACATGACATGATTTGACATGTGGCTTTGTCATAGGTTCGTTTTCTTCGCACCACGAACGTTAGATGTGCTGCGTCAGTGTAATTATGGAACTCGATTGCTTATCAGATTTATAATACATCAGGTCCGCTTGATTACCCTTGAGTACCTACTTACGTCAGATTCGCCGTGTTATAAAAAATAAATAATTATCCAATTTGAACCAATGTTTTTTTTCTCAACTGAAAATCAGCACTTAACGCGCATCCTTCGCCTAGCCCCATTTGGTACGACTGTCAGAGAATGGCAGTTGAGATTTGAATTCTCGGCAGTGTTGATGGAATAAATCAATTCGCTAAACACTTTATACACTTTTCTGACTGTAGTTAAATGTAACACTAACAAAGTCCTGCCACACAAAATCAACAGCAACATGTCCCGTCTGCGGCACCACAGCCTCATTTATAATGAAGCTTCATTTCGGCGGGATTAGTTGGCAGACTTGATAGCGTCGTGCGTCGCCGCCACACGCCGCCTGACACGGGGCTCGCGGACTGTTCTCGCATAAAAGAGGATGGAGTACGTGGGGTAGGATTGTAGGTCATCATTGTTAGTTCAGAAATAGGGTTTAATTAAAAATGAAATGGTTGAAAAAACGCATTCGTGTTACATGTTTTGTTAATACACAAAGGAAAAGTCCGCTTATAACGTTCCTATTGCTATAGTACACTAGCATACTCTGTGAGAGTGAAAGCATGGCTTCGAATTTTTAGTTTTGAGACCTGCCTGGCGAGGGTCCCACCAAAGATATATTTATATTTCTGTGGATCCAACCCATAGAGACCCCTAGATTCCCTCTCATAGAGAGGAGGCTTGTGCTCCAGCAATGGGAACATTAATAGGCTGATGATGATAATGATGATGATGGCTCCAACCAACAACCACGACTCATAATTTTAAAAACTTATTAGTGAAATCCACTCCTTAGTAGAGTAGAGTAGGGGGCTCCATTTTCCGCATTTAGACTTTCATTCGGTCCGTTGTGTGTAGGTGTCCTGGCTAAGTTAGCCAGCCTAGCTCCGCCCAGAAACACGTTGTTCTCTGACACGTTGATCCCTGACACGAAGTTTCCTGGGAGCTTCACAGGCTTCGCGGAGCGACCTCACCGATCCGAGGATTTGTGTGCGTTGGGTAGCCATGGCCTCGTATTCTAGGATGACTTGGGCGGCTGATTCTTCGGCGTCAAAGCAGCCCCTATTGAAGAGGAAGTTCGGGTCCCAGTAATGGCAATATAATAGGCAGATGATGCAGCACTATTGAACAAAACGAACTCTATAACAAATGCTCAATCGGGTGTAACATATGACAAATTGACAAACCAAAGAGTTCTAATTAAACTCATTATGCCGCTTACCCACTGAGGCGCAACACATTGTATCGACGGAAACAGAACAATAAGAACGCCACCTTTTGTCTACTCAACTACGATGCGACTCAGTAAGCAACTGGGCTAAAGACAACACAAAATAATATATAAAAAAAAACCTTTGTTTCTTGATGATTTTTCTTCATCTTTGAAGTCTGGTGTGTCGAAAAAAGTACCTGTAACAATGAAAAAACATGAATAAGCATCATAGAGTAAATGCGGGAAGTTTGCAGTAAGTATGACTATGAGAGTAGAGGAAGACTTGACGGTGGATGGACTGCGTGAGGTGTCTGATGAGATGACGAGTACTAGGGAAGTATGGAAGAAAAAGACAATCTGCTCTTGTTCCTTGCTTGCGAGCTTTTCACAATAAATAGCAGGGCATGGTCCGGGGCGGCGCGACGCGGCAGGCGCAAGTCCCGACATTATGGGACGCTGAGTACGAGGCGCCTGATAACGTCGTAGCCGTTTTATTTGCCACCGAATGGCTTTTAATCTGACGGGTGGGAGAATGGCGCGTTTGCTTAATCGAGTTCGAGGCGGATTCGTTTTTGTGGATATGTGTTTTTGGTTTAGACACGTTTTACTTTTAAATATAGGCTTTTGCCAGAAGCTTCACCTGTTTGGATGCCGAAATTATCCCATGGAAACGTATTACAGGGATAAAAAATGTCGTCTAACCAATTGCGATGTCTATTCTCGTTTAAATCCGTTCAGCTGAAGTAACTAACAAACTGACAGACTTAGTAACTTTCGCATTCATAATATTAGTATGGATTCGCCATACAGTATCATCGACACATGTAAAAAATAAAAATATCATTCCTTTAGCGCGAATAAGGGTCAGTAGGTCGTCTTCACTTTTCTACGACCTAATGTCTACGTCTGCTTACCCCTTCACGGGATACATGCGTGATGTTGAGTTAACTTTACACATAATATAGTATTCCACGTTACCCTAAGCCACTCTTAACAAAGCCCATTGTGTGGATTACACGAACATATTGAATTTGATAGTTTAATTATACTGGAATGAAACAAGTTATTCAATCCAACTTTGGATTTAGACAAAAGAGGTTTATTTGAAGCACAAATACTGTGACTTATACTGGTACAGACTGAATCAAGCCTAAATATTTCAAAAGCTTCAAGAAATCTTAAAGTTACTTATTTTTGTAATAATCACGGCATGCGGCACGGCGTGGTCTAACCGAAGGGATGGTCTACACCGGTACCCACCTGTGGTAGCACACATCTTGTTTTTTATAAAAAAAATATCGATTACGATGCACTCCTTGCAGACTTATTTTACCTCTGACTTCTCGTCACTGATCTTTATTTTTATTCATGGAAATAGAGTTGGTATTAGTTTGCTCTTGGTGACAAGCCTTCTAAATTTCTATTCTGAACTACTTAAGAAAAGTCAAATTTAACCCTGAATCAGCTTCACTATCTCATAAGTAGAAGTAGTACAAAAGCTTCGTACGTTATATGAATATGTAACAGCTAACTTGCTAATCTGTTAAATGCATGTGGGGTCACGCAGCTCTATAAGTTCACAACACACGATAGACTAATAAGTTTCTTGAGAGCACCGTCGACGTAGAAAACAACCACTATGAAAGTTCATTTTTCTTTGCTTGACTTGATACTTTTTCAACTAGTTTAATTTGCATGCGTTTGGTGCCAAACTACATAATATCATACCTACTCTTATCATCAACAGATGTTCATTGTATTTCTGCACATCTAATGTAAAGTTGAATTGGACCAATCGCGCCTAAAGGTACTTAGGTACCTACTATTTTAGGCACTCACATATTAATTAAAAGAGGCAAGTCGTAAAGGCAATGCCTACTATGCATAAAGAAAATTATGTGTTTATATTTTCTTTTCGCGAGTGTTACATATCATTCATAGTTTCAATCCCAGTGGATAAGATATTCGAACGCTACGTGTATGTCTATGTACATTTAAGTGTGTATGTGTGTGCTAGTGGAAAATATTGTGATTCCCAGCCATCAACATTTAATTTTTATTTTATGATATTCTTATTTCGCTAAGAAAAAATTAAATACTCAGTAACCCTACGCTATAATACCAGGTGACTGACCGGACATCTGAAAGTTCACGATGCACTGTTTCAGTCTATAAGTCTAACTCCATTCCGTGAAGAGCTCCTGCCCCTGCCCTTTCAGCTAGATAGTCAATTTAATGCAAATGGCTAGAACGAAGACTGTTGCAGACAGATGTATGTCTAGCTTTCGTGAGGAGTTTATTTGTGTATAATAATCTGTGCTGAGTCAGTGTTTAATGTGGCTGTATTGGAGACTTTACTAGAATAATGAGTAGAGAAATAAATTCTTAAATTCGCTGTAAGGCAACGCACAACCTAAACAACTGGGTGAGAAGCATGTTTCGCAAAAAGTTATTTAGTTCTGAACTAAGGAAGGATTTTTGAATGTCCTTATTCTTATTCTTCAACTTTTGGGCACTCTATGCTGAGTGTAGGCCTCTTGCAAATCTCTCCATTTTTCACAGATTTTTGCATATTCATCCCATAAAGGATTAAATAGGGGATGGTATGATAAATATCTTTTATCAAGTTTTGAGAAATCCCATCGGGACCACTGGTTGTGTTTATTGTAGAGGTCGCACAAGTGCATCGCTGTGCATGGGCATTCTGTATGGGCTCCTGCGCGATAGGACGTTAGGGGTTTCTCAGTAACAGCCTGGAAGTCTGCTGGATCTCTGCCTTATTAACCAGGGCTTCAAAGTTACCAACGAAACCTTTGTACAGTACACCTCGGTCTACTCCGTCTGATAACACAGGCCTAAAGTTATTTGGCCAAAATAATTCATAATATTGGCCCCCATAACTTGGAAGGTAACTGAACCATGAACTTAATTTAGATAGCCCATATCTGTCGGGGCGTAACTCATGGGGGAGCGATGCTGTGACACTATCTCTTGACCACCATGCTGCCAAATATACTTTACCCACCCGAAGTTTCTGGAAACTGGTTTCTGCATGACTGCAACATGTACCCGGTAGCCGTCCCGGAACACTTTTAATTGTAAGAAACTAGGCGAAACATTACCAGCCAAGTGCGAATCGGACTGGCGCCTTTCGAAGGTGGAACACCACCGCCGAAAGTTTTTTTTTTACTTTATTTATTTTACTGTGTGTGTATGTATGAGCTCGTGGCTAAACAATAACACGGTTCGGACACGCACACGCTCGGTTCGATCTTTAGGTTAACCCGTGCTTGCCTAGCTAAGTATGTGGAAGGGTGACCACCCATTACATACCGGGTTTCCTCCGTGCCTAGGAAAGTACGTTAAGCAGTTGGTCCCGCGGCTGCCATTTGTAGATTTTTGACAGTCGTTACAGGTAGTCAGTGGCCCAGAAAGTCTGACAAGCAGTCTCACCAAGGGGTATCTATCGTATTACCCAGTACTAACTGGGTTGTGGAGGTCAGATAGGCAGTCGCTTACTACGCACAGAAACCGACCCCAACACAGTTGGGAAAAGGCTAGGCAGATGATGATTTATTTTACTGTATCGAATAGTTGACAGTATAAAATATTGTCAATCACGCAAATACCTGACGTTTGATATATATGTTAGAACATCGCCGTCGTCACCGGGAGCGCATAGCATTGCGCAGTCCCTTTCACACCGCGGACCGGCCCGCCCACGCGTACCACTACGGCTTTCTACTATTTGCAACTCTGTCAGTTTATAGGCGCCTAGTACTTGACGATGGAAGACATTGTTCGCGTTCCGATCTATGCGATGTTAGTGTTGTTTTTAGTAAATATTTGATCGCTGTCACTTATGTCGCCGCGGTCTGTTCTGTTATAGTACATTACGATATTAGTGCGTTAAGATGGTTATAACATGCGAGGCGGAATTTTAGCCCGAGCCGAAGGCGAGGGCGTAATTGAGCCGAGCATGTTATAACCAATACGCACGTATATCGTACGACGTTTTTTAACACATTTGCGAGGAAATAGAAAAAGATATTCACAATACAAGTACAAAGAAAAGAAAATTTGAGAAAAATGGCGCGAGGATTATTTTCTGCCGTGGCTGCGTGAAAATGTTGGCAAAGACGCTAGAGCATGCAGCCAAGTTTTTAAATTACCGAATAAACTGTTTTATTTTTATTTTAAATCAACTCAATCTGTGAATGCACACTGTTGCTTTCCCGCCATTTTAACAGCGCGCTAGCGCTGCCTACTGACTGGCCGCGCGGCGATTAGTTCGAAATTTGAATAGCAACAGCGCGCTGCACGCTGCTCACTAGCTGGAGTCGTGCGGCGGCGATCAGTTCCATATTTGAAATGGCAAATAATACTGTTATGGAATTTGTATGGACTATAACTTAACTATTTGCTTTGGTAACACACGCGTTTTTTATGACCCGCTTTACATATTTAAAACCGGTGGAATTACATCAGCTTTACGAGCAAGGGTGTTAAAAAATAGCAAAAAACACTTTTAAACGCCAAAATAAATTATGCTTTAAAACTAAATGATGTCGGTGTTTCCTTTATGCGAATACATATTTGATTTGATTTAGAGGCACAGGAACAAACTCGATAATCGTGGTCGAGTCATTATGAAGGCCATGCAGATTAGTGTCTGAAATTAACTTTTGAGAAAAGAACCAAGCGGATTTGAGTAGTCTTTTCCAGCAAGTGCAAGCATTGTCAGTAATCGTGTAGTTCAACCCAGAACTTAAAAGGAGCTCGATGACTCGACGAACAAAATCAAAGAAACGAAATTTGGGTAAGCCGAGTTATAAAGTTAACAAAGTACTCAAACTACCAGACAGTCGATAAATCTAAACTACCTACCGTAAAAGCCCGTAATACAATACAAAAGTAACCTAAAAAAACATGAAATATCGTTGGCAATGTCATCGTTTTTAGCTGCCTTTTATCATCACCAAAGTTATAAGACTTTGCATATTCAGTCCCGAGTACCAGGGCACCAGGAATTACTATGAGATTATATTAAAACACAAAGAGCATTCAAATTCCCCTTCTAACGCAAGGCGCGCTAAGATACGGATAGATACGAGAAGTTACTTAACGCTAAGTATATTCCAAGTAACTTAGAACTTTGCTTACGTAATTAGTTTTACTTTACATTCTAAGAGATTTCTAGTTTCTACGCTAATGAGATGAGATATGTACGTTAGCTTACTTTGGTATTTATGTGTGTATAGTTTCGCCTGTAGGACGTCGAGTAGTAAGTTGCGTTGTTGAAAACTTTCGTTGTTTGACTTGATAACCCAAGAAATTCAAGATTTCTTGTTTTTTCTTTCCAGTTTGTAGGTTAACAGGTCGTAAATAAAAACTGGCCAAGTACAAGTCGGACTCGCGCACGAAGGGTTCCGTACAATGGTATGTACCTATACAACATTAGACACGATGAAAACACGTTTGTTGCATGGGAGCCGTTTGTTGCATGTTGGAGGAGATATTTATTTTATTCTGGTTTTAGTATTTGTTGTTATAGCGGCAACAGAAATACATCATAATTATGTGAAATAGTTGTTCGTGAGATACAGCCTGGTGACAGACAGACAGACAGACGGAGAGTGGAGTCTTAGTAATAGGGTCCCGTTTTTACCCTTTGGATACGGAACCCTAAAAAGTATTTACAACGCAGATGTCCTAGAAACACATACCTTATTGGTGACGTTCTTCAGAAAGATCGCAACCTGCGTGCGTGTATGACCAGATGTATGGACGTAGACGAGGCTCAAGGAGTATGTAAGGATCGTAACAGGTAGCTCCCTCATGGGAACTAGGCGTGAGCTATGTCTTTTATGTGTCACACCTGACCTCCACGTAGCCGGAGCCGTAGGCAAACGTTAGTTTAATACAATTGCTATTCAACCATATAATGCAAAACCACCCTGTATACAAACTCCATGTACCATTCTAATTCGGCTCAGCTGTCCGAACATCCTGTACGTCGAACCCAAATCCTATTTAATCCGAATCCGTTTCAGGCTGTAAATCAGCGGAGATCAGATGGATCCGCGGCAAGTTATCAAAGATAAGATCTGATTAGAGCAGAGAGGAAATTGAGGATTACATCAGGACCTAGAGACAAGTGATCGGTTTTTAGTAGTCCAATTTATAAGCGTCGCGCTTTCATTTATTCCATTTTCTTTCATATCATCCCTCACACAATCCGCCCATCGTTTCCTTGGTCTTCCTCTCCCTCTCCATCCATCAACATTTATAGTCATCACTCTTTTAGTTACGATTCGTCCCTCCTCATCACATGTCCGTACCAAGACAGTCGATTCCCTTTCAACTTGTAACCTTTACAAATTGACTTTAAAAATGTTTATCTGAATGTGCATATATATACATCGCGGGATGCGAGTCGCACGAAACCGTTCGTTGGGAGGCCTATGCCCAGCAGTGGACGTCTTTCGGTTGAAATGGTGATGACGATGTGCAAATAACGACTGTCATTCTTTATCAGTCACATTCACATATTATATTCGCTATAGTCCCATCATCCCTTTTCGCTATTTAATTGGGATCGGCGCAGCATAATCTTCTTTATGCTCCAAGTCTATAAAACAGCAAATTCACATATTTCGTATGTCGATCCGCTTAACAGTGACTTCCCTCACCGTAGGTACCTGACTCAGAAAGTAGACCTGGCTATCCTGCACACTCATCTTTTTCGCTGACTTTATACAATCGTACTCACAGACTCGCGCTCGCTAGGACCACACTACCACTCCTTAAATCGAGACTGTGCCAAAATCGATGAGGCGAAGAAGCTGAGCGCTAAGAATTGCAAATAGACGGTGTAACATGTGCCCGGAACCTATTTGTATGTAAATTACAGTTAAATGGAGCCGATAGAGAAATGGCGGCTTGAATAACAGCGGTGAATTTGTTTGCTGAAGACTTTTGGGTGATGGAACTTCTGGTAGACTCTCGCTTCTTGGTTCTTTTATAGATAGATCATCAACATAATTAGAAGATTTTTATACTTTAATTTGTAATTTGGATTAGAGAATCTAAATAACATAATAAACTAGGCTAGGCTATGTTTAAACTTAAAAATATGTTTGTAAATATTTCAACATAGCACGCTATGTGAATATTTCTGTAATGCCTTTGAAATCTACAAATAATCAAAATAAACTAATTTCCAGTACATAACAAGCAATATATTCAGATTCCACAAAATTCTACAGCTACACAGACATAACTTCAAAGTTAAAAACAAAAGACAGACCAAAATACCATAATATTGGCTGCTTGTGACGACGCGACTACACTACTGCCACAGACAAGATGGTACAGAAGGTTAACTACATACAACGAGGAAAACGCACGCGAACAGACAAAGATTATATATAGACACGCAAAGATTTGAGTATGAATGTGGATGGATATAATAGGAGGGGAAAACCAAAGAAACGATGAATGGACTGTGAAAAGGATGATACGAGTATGGCAAGAAAGGAGTGTCTGAGGAGTCATTGAGAAGTATGGAAGAAGAAGAAGTGCTGCTGCTACCCGAAATAGATTGGGTTAAAGGCAAGAGAAATATGACGTAGATATGCTTCATGGCATTGTCATCATTATCAGATGCCCAGCCTTATCCCAGCTATAATGATGTTAGCTTCCAGTCTATGGATTTCAATGAATACCAGTATTTCACATAGAGCGACTGCCTATCTGACATTCACAGCCAAGTTACTGACTAATACGATACCCCTTAGCAAGTTAGGATTCTGTCTTTGGCATTTGCGTAAAGATTGTCAAAAGAGGCAAATGACAGCTGCGCCCGCTGCTGCTTTCCAACGCACGGATCTGTCTTGGTATGAAATGCATGCTTACCTATTTGGTCCCGTGTCCGTGGAAAAAGTAGCTTAACTAATCAACCCATTCAGTTCTTATTTAGCCACGACGAGGCACCGCTGTAGACCTTCTGTATCCATTTCATTTAGTGCGCGATCACACGTGCGACCGCATTCATCACAGACGGACATCGGACACCCGACGCCGCCCGTCGCCAGTGTGTGCGCGACTAATGCACGGATGTGTCCGACAAGTCTGACGGAGAAACAGATGGAAAAGGAAAGTGAGGATTGTGAGGTTAAATAGGGGTTCAGTTTGTTTTGTCCTGTTTATTTTAGGATGCGAATGTGGTATAGCTTTCTTAATTAGGTGAGTGGAGTCAGCTGGTCTGAGCTAGTTTTAGGTTTAATTAACAGGTTGAGTAGTGTTATTGGATTTATTTCGGTAATTTCTTTAGGAATATCTCAGTAGTTGGCCGGAGCCGAGACTTGTGCCCGGTTGGCGGTTAGTGTCAATAGCCTTGCTTATATTTACATCAAATGCCCTATATCAATTTCTTTTACTCAATTTATTTCTGGCCAGCAGCCCATATTTTCCATCTGCATGCGCACCACGATCAGCCGTCAGCTCAGTATTCAATTCCTTCCTAGCTACATCATCTTCAAGTCAAAACTCATTTATTCAGATCAGATTATGCTTAGAATCAGAACTTCTTGAACCTTAAAATACACATAAGACCATAACATTAATTAATACCTACTAAGAAGATTACTACTAGACAGTTCTTGAATTTCCTAGTACGCAAAAAACGAATCGTATTATATTTGGAAAATCAAATCAAACCACTTATACAGGCTCTACACAAACACGTGAGCATCTCGATTCACCCAAGACATCCATTACAACAATAGCCCCCGGCTAACAATAGCATTCCTTCTGCTTTGAGCGACATACGAACATACACGAGCTTGCACGAGCTGACACCGAACACGTGCTACTGATGTGTGACGACAGAAGGACAACCAGCTCAGATGGGGTTTTACAGACAGTTCAGTGGCTTACTGAGTTGGATTCCCAGGTCGAGCAGTATTCTTGAGTTCATCTATCGAGGATTTCATAGTAGCTATCCGGATTCTGGGTTTGTGCCTGCCTGTAGTGATTGTGTGCATGCTAATATCCGAGTATACATACAGATTTTTCAACATAACTTTTCGCTCAATATTAATTGTAGCAACAAATTAAATTAAAAGTCTACGTTTGGATCGTGCGTCGGTTCATTCTGAGTGTCCACCCAGATCAGCGTCCGCTGATCTTACCTCTAGAGTCTTCAAGAAACCATCTTTTGCTGAACAGCACAACGATTGCATCGAGTGAATGCTGAAACTACACCACAAGTGCGCCTTCTGGACAACACTTATGCAGTGCGCATGCGCGGTTCCCACGTGCGTGCCAGGTGCGCTCGCGTCGCCCTGCACTCCCCTACCAACGCCCGCGCCCCTCGCCCCGCGCTCTACACCCCCGCAGTAGGTCTGATACGCTGACTGTGACTACTCATCGGATAATTGCTGTATTATAGATCGTGAGCAGAGATGGAGGAAACTCTTTATTTTTTTGTGTAAATAATGACGATCGGTGATAAAATTAGAAAAAAAAGGAGAAGTAGAGTTGTTGTGATCGTCATGATAAATATTTCTATGGTTACATCCTTTTTATGCCAGAGATTCAAACAAGGAGGGTGTGGGTGCCATAACAAGCACGTGAAACTAAAAATCTTTGGGACGTCAACGCATCTGCAATATCGTTGATATCACAATTGTGTAGGTTTGATGGTCTATACCACATCCATAACTACGACTTCACCTTGCTGATACATGCTGTATAAGTATATGACAGGTTATGACTAAGTTACCACCAGGTGAGCTGCCTGCTTGAATGTCTAACAAGTTCCAATTAAATAAAACAAACTTGGGGAAATCGCCAATCAAAGCTCACAGTTCGCTAATAGTTCTCAACACGCAACGAGCAAAGCAACCACTTCGATTTCGCCACCTGGACATTGGTCACTCAACTAACAATGCAGACACATTTGCCGAAATCCACTCCTGCGCAGCCACACATCTGCACACTACAATCCATTGAATTATTTATCCTCTGAGAGCAGCAATTGCAACCTTATCGCGTCAAGAAAAACGATTACAATGATTTAAACAGACTTGCCAGTAGTAGCAACCCAATAGCAACCTTATTTCAACGAAAATAAAGATCACTAATCAGAGATGTGAACATACTGCATACAATGGGCCGTCCATTATGTGATATAACATTGTTAGAGCGAGTCCCGGATACTATGCTATCCAGTATCCACAATAGTGTGGCACGTAGAAGGATGTTTTGAATGCAAGCTATAATATTTAAGTTAGCGGGTGAAGGTTAAAATAATAAAATTGGCAGCTGTTCACGAACGGCCATTTTCAATAACTTACCAACCGGTATCGGTAGGTTGCTTTGCTATCTCTGTCTGTTTGACATTTAGTTTACCGACCGATAGAAACAAAACGTCACAGGAAAGCTTTCTTTGATTTTTCTGTGAATAAAGTGACAGGTAGGTGACGCGGATAGGATATTTCAAGCTAACTTTGTTTATAGAAACACCGATAGATACGAGAGTAGGCATATTAAGTTACAGTTATACCGTAAGTAAGTTATAGAAAACGTTGTCAAATGAATAGTTTTATGAATCTGGGGAATGTTGTTTTGGTATAAATAACGTAGATAACATGAGTTCGGCGAGCCTAGCGCTTGTATGCCCCGAAAGGTTAGGAAGAGGCCAATTATGGAGTCGTTCATCAACTGGTCCCATAGGCCTACGGCCCATTTGGGACGAATTGATGAAAATCTAAATAAATAATATTTTCGCTCTGCAACTCGTCCCACGTATGTTATAAAAAATAAAACAAAAAATATAATAATAATAATAACAATCGTAATATCATAATATAATTATGATTATCATAATATAATTATGATATTATGATTATGAGGGTAATTATGATATCATAATATATATTTGGCCAATTATGTAAGTCTCTGAAAGATGGGTGGTTGGTAGCAGCTGGGTGACAGTTGCCGAGAGTCGAGTTTAATAGCGTTAGGACCAGGAGCCCAGGTCCAGCAGTGGACTGTTGGAAACTGATGATGGTGATGTCCAGATTTAATTGAGAAATTCAAAATCTTGATGAGCAAGAGCCAAATAACAGTTAATCCGAACTGAAAATAACACCCCAGACTTAGGTTCAGCATTCGTGCGCGTGTAATCGAATATTCATTCGAAGTCATTCTGCCTTTGTCCAAGTATTATCCGATAAACCTTTAAGAATCCCACTGATATTGATATAAGGTAACATATTGGCCTCTACCATCGATGGGTGAGCCACATGCTCTGTTAACCTTTCGTCTGATTGGCTCTATTGTGCACACACGCATTCCCCGGATGTCTGACCCCCAGCCAATAGTGTCAATGATGTACCCTACGTTACGGAGAAATTACGGCTCGGCAAAGGCATTTATTTTTACCCGACTGCCAAGGATTATTACTATTAAGTAGGTATACAAGGTGGAAGGGACATCAACGCACGACGCACAAATGGTTCGAAGTACATCATTCTGAAACCCTTCTCAGCTTGTAACCTAACAAATTGACTTTTAAATGTTTATCTGTATGTGCATATACATCGCGGGATGCGAGTCGCACGGGACCGGTCGTTGGGAGGCCTCTGTCCAGCAGTGGACGTGAAAAGTTTCTATGTGGGCCCCCCCACATAGAAAATTTTCAAAGCAAATTTAAAAAAAAAATTCGTCATCATCATAATTTCAGCCGTGCGACGTCCACTGCTAGACAAGTGTCGACCCAAGTGTCGCCACATTGACCGGTCCCGTGCGACTCGCATCCAGCAATATAAAAATTAGAAATGTAAAATACGTGGAAGCGACAGGGCAGGGAAATTATTTTTTTGTAGGATTTTTGCAATCTACATTTAATCTCATTGAAATAGTAATGACTTTTTCATGAAATCGTCATTCTATAAGATTAAATGAAATAAGAGGATTGTATTGATGATTTTAATGATTATAACTCGGTAAAGCTTAAAGTATTTAATCAACATACAACCTGACACTGACCTGCTAATTGCAAAAAACGTAAGAAAATTTGAATTTCGCAGCAGACCTCGTAGCAAATGGCGGGACGAGCTGGATAAAACCAACGACCAGTGGTCCATATTAGCCCTGGATCGAAAAAACCGGAAGAGAGAGAGACTTTTGCCTAAGCAACCCTTGAGCTTCCACCATAAATTGCACGTTATACCTGCGTATTGGATAACAGCCCGCTCCCTCTTGCTAAGAGTTCGTGTGCCAGCAGTGGGAACATAATAGACTGACAAATTATGTCTAGCTATGGTTTACCTAAAATAAAAAAACCAAACAGGACAACCGACTTCCCAAGCAAAAATCACAAAGAAGTGGAAAATACTAAAATAAGTTAAGAAGTCGGAGTATAAGAGTAGAGCAAGACCGAAGAAACGATGGATGGACTGTGTGAAGGGTGATATGACTAGAAAGGAGGTGTCTGATGAGATGACGAGTACTAGGGAAGTATGGAGGAAGAAGACATGCTGCGCCGACCGCAAATGAATTGGGATAAGGGCTAGAGACTAATGATGAATTTTGGAAGTCGGAGTTTTGGTTGTTTCATTAATGTTTTTTGTACCGACTTTCTAAACTTATTTAGAAGTCGGTTATTAAAATAAACAATGTTAAGATTGAATATCACAAGTCTTTGAAGGTTCAAAGTACTCATACAAGCCAGACATTGTGCAGTAAGACTGTGCAGTTAGCATAAATCTGCAGTAACCAGTCGGCAGACATTGTTGCTATGTTTTATAGCGCCGTTAGTACTGCGCTGCTTCATGCTATGAGGGGTTGGCAGAGGTGAAAGAGGTTGCAACACAAAATAAATGAAAACTTATTTCGGCATTGAATTTAGGCGATAAATGTGAAAATTAATGAAAGTAATTTAAGCTCGATTTTACGAACACTAGGCGATTCTTAGATGAATGCCTAAATAATAGCGCGCATTGATGAATTTCATAACAAATAACATCACACCTGTTATCTCCGAAGGGTTAGGCAAATGTGTTCCTAATTATTGTACAACCACATTTCGGGCGAGCCTATTGCCATCAAGAGGACACAAATCCAGACTCCGTGGCTGCTACTGAGAAATTCCTGATGGTAAAACCAATTTGCCCGACCCGGGAATCTTCTTGACTACAATGATTACTAAATACGTTACGTTCAGAACCTGTGCAGATGTCTTTGTCTCTACATCTAAACGCTTGTGCGACTGTGCGAGGTACAGGACTTAGAAGGAGGTTAAACGAAATATTTACTCAGGAAGTATTTATTTATTATGAGGTAAATGCAAGTTCTTTTGTATAAACTACATTGTCAGTGGTGTCGATTCTGTTGTGCACAAACTAAACTTAATTTAGGCTATTGCTATCTTTTTCTCTCCAATAAAACGAGAAAGAGACGGACGTAATTTAGAGCTGACATATTTAATTGGAACTAATATTTCCATACAAATGAAGGGTGCACGTAAAAACATGTCGACTAAAAACACGGTGAAGCGCAAGGCATAAATCATCTCTAACTTAGTTCATAGCTATAGCCGTCCTTTTCTCGCACTGCCTTTTAGTAAAAGATAGCAATAGCCTAAATTAAGTATAGTTTGTGCACAACAGCATCGACGCCAGTGTCGGTATTTTTTATCAATTTTAATTCATGCAAACACATTTTGAAATCGATAGGTTCGTCTCGTGTAATTTCTATGACCCCATACATAAGAATCGCCAGACGTTGGACACCCATCCACCTCATGCTCAGCAGTTGCGATTGCGACCAGGCAGTCTGAATTTCCAATGCTGATAATTATTACCAGGCGCATTTAGTCAGACTGGAAGCTCTCTAAACACTATACAATCCCTATGCTATACAGGCTGGCCAAAAAGTCGTGGATCAAACGCAACTAGGGGTTAGATGTAGTCATCAGCTGCAAAGAATTGTTCTACGTGAGGTCCTTAAGGTCAACCCCTGCAGAGTTATAATTTATTTTGTGTTTTTATGAGAAAATTGTCTTTTTTTACTAATTCTTATTAAAATTTCTTTCTTCTTTTTCTCAAACAACAACTTTTTGGCCACCATGTAGTTACTTCAAAGTATTATAATAGCAGGGCACTTACAAACAGTTCCATAATAAACTGGCACCTCCTACAACTTTAGTTCAGCGTCTCAAAACCCATAATTACCCGCCTAAGAGTCTGCCTACACGACCCGACCGGGTTGCCTAAGAGAGGGAACACACTTATCGACCGGGAATCCCTTAGAACCGGTCAGACACATACTTTGACTAGTATTGTCACATATTAACGCCTCGCATATGTGGGCAAAAGGATGCACACATACTCCAACATCGTAGAAACAACTAGAACATTTTAAAAGACTGCACGAAAAAGGCGAGCGCTCCGCATGCGTGCCCGCTTCAGTATTTCATATTATATTTCAGTTTATAATATCTCCTCCTGCGAACTTGGCTAACCTTCGTTGAGAAAAATCGGTCAGGAGGTATGTTGTCCATGCAATAAAAGCGAAAAAGACATAATTCACCTCATTAGTTTTGCCTACGCGACTAGACACAGCGACCTAGTCACTTTTAAAGCATAATAAAGCTGTTTCTGCCCAGCTCCAGCTAATTTCTCGTCGCTAAGTGTGGTCCCTCCCTAACAAGTTGAGTACTTCTGCACTAATACAAGCCTCACAACCTACACCGCATCGAAATAGCCATGACGATGCCTTTACACCCCAAATTCTCGACCCTTTGTCATTCAAATAAACACCGTAGGTTTATTAACATAAAACGCAATACACATTGTTTGAAACACGTACGCATTCGCTCCAGTTTGAATCATAAGCGAATAAATTGGTACGCAAATGTGTGCTTTATTAACAAAATCATAAGGCCATAGTGAGAAGTGTACTAGTCATTGCAAAGTCAGCTTTATGCTTATAGCCCTAAAGTACATATATACCTACATAATTTACCTTGAAAGAAAATGTGTTTGCGGGCAAAGATTTGGCGAATACTCGTATGTGCAAATTGTAAGAAAGCAGTACAGTCGAGCACAATCAACATAATGTGCATGTTACACACAATCACTTGTGTGCGAGATTGCACCGAAAAAAAGGGGGAATTTTGTTTTCCTTTAGTTTGTCGAATTCTATGACTTCCCCTGTACTTTTGCAAAGAATCTCGCATAATACTCGTATAATTATACACATATTATACAAATATGGAAGAAATATACTTAACATAACATCACCTCGTATTTTCATGTGGTTAAGGTATAGTTTAGCCAGTTATGTTTAAGTCGAGAGGTCAGCCTGCGGGCCTAAAATGGCCGCTTTAGCAGATTCATATATTACGATTCTTCTAAAGCGGCCATTTTACGCCCGGACCAGGGGCCCGGGCCATTAGACCCCCTGGTACTCGCAACCGGCGTGCACTATGAACGTTTACTAGGTAAAGGTGGCGTTCTGTTGTTTCTGCCTACCTCCCTGGGCAAAAGTCGGCAGTTTAGATACCTATGTAAGTCGTCTATAGTAAATAAAAAGGCCGCTAATAATAACAAGCTCATAACTTGCAATGTTTGTATGTTTGTTTAGGTCAAATCTAGCAACTGATTTTATAACACCGATTGAGCTGAAATTTTGCATACACGTTTAGTTTGGATAACGATGCATGGTTAGCTAAGCGACGTCACTCTAAATCCAATATGGCGGACTCCCAAAGATGTCGGATGGCGGTTATTTTTATTAATGCACTCCCATGAGATCAATTAAAAGGGTTTGCTGAGAAGAATACAAAAAAAGGAGATTTTTGATTATAAGCTTATTTTTCTTGGTTGACCATAAACTCCGAATATGGTTCTAAACAATGCCATTCCAGGTACAACTCTATGGTCCTGCTAATGAGAAACCCCTTACAGATAAAGCCATGCTTAGCAGAACTAGAAAGAACGATGCAGTCAGCCAGCCTTCCCCAACCTTTCAATGAGCCAAATCAAAATGTTATTTTAACATAAAACAAAATATTTAACTTCAAACAAAATCAAAGCAAGTCCATTTGTTTCTTCAGATCTCACAAATCGACCGCAAAACCCAAATAAACAAAAACTAAAAAACATCGTGCGGGCATCGAACCCGCGGCCCACCGGATCGCGATAATGCCGTAACTAATGATATGAATTGTGATCGGGCGCGCACTGGGTTATAAGGATGAAAGTTTTATGTGGATTTAATTTTTGCGGTTTTAAGGATACATTGCAGGTTAAGGGGTCAAATACAGGTTTACGTAATTATACGAGTACTACTCGATACTCAAAACATCTTTTGCAAAGCCATGTGCCACTCAAGCATTATTATAATCTTTCTGTAGTACTTTGAGTAGCGGCCTAGTGATGCGCCTCCGACTTACGTCTCATAGATCGTCGGCTCGAAATCAGGCAGACACTTTACTTTGTGTCATTTATGATATATTACCACTCTGCTCTCAAAACGGTGAAGGAAAACATAGTGAGGAAACTGGCATGAGCTAGAACCAACAATTTCAAGACACGTGACAATGGCCTGCTGCATCTCATGGAAAGGAGCTGTGCGTCTCGTCAGTAGAGTAATAGTCTGTTCATGCATGTATGGGCACAAATGGTGATTTCTGGTTGCAACCGAGAAGTTCATAATTAAAACCAAAACGACAACACATAGCCCGACTTGGGGCTTCAACCACCACCGTGCTGCTCAGTGCTCTCATTACGTCATTTCAATTACAAATGTCAGTTTGACAGATGTCACCTGTCACATGATGGCGCCATATTGTTACGAGCGGGCGCAGCGCGTGCCTCCAATAGTAATGAATATTATGCCCATCGTACACGACGTGACGCTACTCAAAAGCGTGCTTTTTTTTTAATAGTAGTCCTCTTACAACGCGAGTTTATGGTGCGGTCTAGCTGCGTTCACCGGATTTTGACAAATACTTCAGAACATTATCCGTCAAAGTCCGCTATCCGTTCTACAGTGCGCGGATCCTCCGAGCAGGTGGGTTAAATATGGCGGGCTACTGCCCAGTTGTTGTCGGGCTTTTCTACATACAAATATTTTTAACTCGCGGAGAACTTTAATATCGCGATGCAAGATTTTTATTTTAGTTGTCTATTTGATGTCGCTAGTGGTGTTCGCTACGTTCGTAGCATGCTACTTTTGAGTAGCGTCGTGGACGGCGGGCTTTACCTTATAGCAGAGTCATTGCGATGACTCGCAGATATTGTATTGTACACAAATGACATTTGTGTTAATAATGATATAATTGAATTAAATTATATCGTTATTAACACAAATGGCATTTGTGTATGTTAATACTCATGCCATGCCGGTTCGGTTCTAAGGTTGGGCCAACATTGTCTTCCATTAGCCCTTTGCCCTCCTCCCTTGTTTTCATTGTAAGAGAGGTGAGGTAATGTAAGGACACTGAGTCACTGACTGGTATGGTAAAGTGAAGAACGAAGGTGCATTTTTTGTTTGTTGCAATATATTTAGATCAAAGCTTCATATTACAGCGTATATCAGAAAGGTGTGCTCATATTTAAGGATGTTGTAATGACCATCAAACTGAACCACCTTCACCATGAGATCACAATCAGAATCGCGAAAACAGTAAACTGTCACATATATTTGGGTCGACTAGGTGTTGAAGTTTTGTATTGGACAGCAGATCATTATTTTTCGCAACATGATAATGACCGACCTCTGCTCCGACCACCATCACCATCCCTCCATCACCTCCCATTCTTATAAACAGCGTAACAATATTCCTAATACACACTGTTTTCCTAATATCATACAGAAATTATTCAATACGACTAAAAGCAAGAAACTGCTACGGCGTAGCGTCGTAGCGCTACGTGACTACGGCGTAGCGAGCATTTTGCTTGCGAAACATACTTCACGTAGAGACATGATAATGGAAATCTTTCAGTTTTACAGTGACATCTTCACTTGTTTTTTTGCTTTGGCAATAAAAATCCTGGCAATTCGTATGACAACCGAAAGCATGATTGTATGAATTGGAAATTGCTACATATAGATCGTTTATTTGTTTTGAGCGGGTATCACTTGTTTTCTTCAGGTGTTTTATCGAAGAACAAATAACTTTTCTGATTGCCAGGATTCTTTATCAATATGTGACATGGAGTATTTATATAGTTCCTGCTTTCTGTTATATTATCACGCTTTTTCCTCAAATGGATAGGCAGGGGTTTAATCTTGTGACTGATCTGAGGGCCTAGAAGACAATTGGCATTCGCTTATAAAGCGTTTCACAAGGGAATCAAAACTATAGGTTTTGATTCCCTTGTGAAACGCTGGTACTGGTACTGCCCGTTGACCTAGAATCATGAAAATTTGACAAGAAGTAATGTATTCAACACATGTAAAGGAAACAATTTGAAAACCGTAATTATCTAGTTTAATAACAAAATACCTACAAATTTATACGGAACCCTTGGTGCGCGAATCTAACTGAGACTTGGCCGAATTGTTTTTAGATTCTAGGACATGCCGGTTACCTCACGATGTTTTCCTTCACACTTTTCAGAGCAGTGGTAATTAAATACATTACACAAAGTGCCTGACTGGATTCGAACCGGTTCGAACCCACAGCACGTTAGTCGAGACCGTTATACTGTTCCACCACTGCACACTGCTCGACAAAGCAATCAAAGACAGAATTACAGAAAAGCGGTTCCAAGCCCAAAATGGCGACCACATTTCTTCCCAAACATAAGACTGGCATACTAATTGCTCCCGAATTATTTACAAAGTTTGTTTATAGCGCTTGTTCAAACGTACGTCCACAAAGTTAAACAAATAAAAGTTGAGCATGAGTTGAATAATTATCAGCGGCTCCTTGGGGAAATGTAAATTGTGAACAACGTTCAATTTTGTAGCGTTAGGTTTTTTATTTACTGACTGACTTTGACTGCAGCTCGACCAGGGAATAGACCTCAAGCTATGCACTTGGAATCTATTCCCTGGTCCAGTTAAGTGTTATTAGGTTTTTCCATCCAGAATTCCTCATTTTTGCTGTGCCTGAGGAGTCCGTAATGATCTAATTACATTTAAGTAACCACGTTAGTATTGAGTCTGCTATTACAAGGGTTTATCAACACGACTTTATTATATTGGGGAATATGAAACTTGCTATTTTATCTCTTGCTCAATTTATAGATAAAGACATACCCATTCTAAGAACTCCAAGTTTTGTGTTCTTACCGCATGAACATAATGAGGATGGTTAATGCTGTACAAATCAAATTACCAGTCAGCAGGATTTGTAGCAGGTTTTATTTTAAACCGTGAAGACCATAATTATTCTTTCGCAGAAAAGGGATCGTGCTATCCCGCCTGCTCGAGCCTACTCCAGCTCCCTTAACTTAAACTTCTTAATTTGAAGGCTGAGTAAAGTTTTCAAGGGTACCTGGATATTAAGATATCCGGTCGATATTATTCAGAACATGTGCCCGTTTTATTTGCTCTAACCGAAGTTTGAGAAACAGACGCACAGAGCACGGAAACGCCTCAGCAGTCGCTGCTAAAGCCGACATTGTTAACATTTCCATACTAACTTAGCGTGCCACCATCTAGTCGCACTAACACAAACTGACTAAAAACTGAAACAGTAAGGCGGGGTCTCGGCAGGCCACGAGGGAGCTGGTGGAACGAACTGCAACTGGTCAGGTTCCATCAAAACTGGAAGGAAGACGCGCGGGTTCGCGACAAGTAGATGGAGGCCTTTGCCCAGAATTCCAGAGCAGAATAAAAAAAAATGACATAGACTAGATGTTGGAGTGAAGATCTAGGACGTATTTACATTACGTGTACACCACGCGCTCGTGTCAGGGCCTCTGAAGAATGGGCCGGAATGGGGACAGAGGAATTAGTCAAATAATGAATATCTGTGACAGTCTGCTACAGTTTCGGGGTGAATGTATCGTAAAGCCAAGCGCCAAGAGCAGCATGCAGCAGTATACTGCCGTCTCTGTGGTGGTTCCATGCTCTGTGGTGTAACGTATACTGAAATCCTTGGAACTTGAAATGCGGCTTAATTGCTTTACAAGTCTTTGTTTGGATTTAAATTATTCGCCTTTTCCCTACGGCGGCGGGAGCGAGGCGGTGGGGGACGAGGAAAATGTGGACAGAAAACATGATAAAAGGCAATTTTTAAAATTAAATAGTGAGTTTTTTCTTTGAAAAATCTGTTGATTTACATTTTTTTACCAAAGGTATTATTTTTACATAGGAAAGAAAAACATCGTTTTTTATTCACATTTCGTAACTCACAGATTCGTTTCACTTTTTTTGACCTTTAAAAAATACAATTTATAATTATAAACATTGAGAATAAGACTAGAAGAAGAAAACACAGTTCCTCAAGTCACTGTTTATTTTTGAATAAATCTTTAAAAGCATCTTAAAAAGTTCAACATGTCGTAATTCCCAAAAAGGTAAGGCAGAGGTTTACCTATACTGTTAAAAGTTCAGTTTCCGAAAGCCTAAATACATCTTTATAATCCGAGTCCTAAAGCACAATATTCATAACCCGGATATTCAAAGCTAGCTGCACAGCTGCTATAGGCGACCTACACACGGTCCTCCCTACCCTTCACAGACACACACGACCGCAGACGTAGGGGAACCTCGTTCAGCCGCCCTGCCAGACGGTCGTAAATGATGTAGTGCTGTATTGTGGAATTAAGTTACAATAGATGTTAGGTTTGCGGTTAGGCTGGGCATTCATTGGAGAGCAATGCATGTAATGTGGGATGGGTACTATAGTCTCTTGACAGTGTACTGTATACATAACATCACGCCTGTAATCCCAGAAGAGTTAGGCAGAAATGTACCTAATAGCACATCTCCATTATGTTTTTGAGTCCCACGTAATAGGAGGCGAGCCTATTGCCATCAACCAGGCACAAATCCAGACTCCGTAGCTGCTACTGAGAAATTCCTTATAGAAAAACAAAATAACACAGTGCCAATTCATTAACAAATCCAAGCTCGGTGTTGCTATTGAAAAGTTTCTGATAAAAATACGGTAACACTTTGTCCAAAATCGCAGAATTCTGATGAGCCAAAGCCTGCAAAGTCGAAATCTCTAATCGCTTCGACAAACCGTAGCGACCTGACTGGTTCCTATGAACTCTGTGAAGACACTGCTGCAGATGCTGCTGCTGGACAACGACAGGTCTACAGCTGTCTTCAATACCTACTCGACCCAAATATATGGACAGCAGATTTTGTTTTCGCGATTGTTTTGTGGTCCTATGGAAAAGATGTACAGTTTGATGTTCTGAATCACATTCTGAAATATGGCCCCACCATTCTGGTCACGTTGTCATATCAATGTTTACACAGTTTATCTTTTTGCCAATAAAATGTGAGGACTGATATGAAAGTAGTACTCTCTAACGGAGACAAATGAAAATGTGTTGCGCCGACCCCAAATAGAATGGAACAAGGGCAGAAAGATGATGTTCTTTTTCCTAATACGCTTATAGTCTTCTAGCCTACAACAATTTCGGGAACAGCCCAATATTTGTCAGAAACACAGCGAAGCTTCGGAGCAATTCCCCATTACCTAAGCCTATGTATATAGCTTCCTCAAGTGTTGTCGTGAGCGAAACGGCGCACAATTTTCAAAGTCATTTCACTGCAAGATTGGTACGTTCCAACGATACGCTATTATCGTTCCAGAGACGCTTACTATCTACACATGTGCGAGCAAAATAAAGAGATTTTAGGGGAAAAGTAAATAAAACATTTATGTATGCTGCAGTGGAGCTCGTGGCTATAATATGAAAACAGCAGCTCAGGCAACGGAACCCTAAAAACATTATTACAGAACACGCATCTGTCATAGACTCTAGAAGTAGCTGGTAACGTTATTGTTATAAAGGGTTAGTCTAACTGGCCCGGACAAATCGTGGACTGGCTGCAGATACCGGACACTGACAGGTCCTCAGTAGTACCTTTACGGCACGGCACGGTCGGCGAAGTGGCTGAGCGATTGGTTGCTGCGCTACGTGTCGCGGGTTCGATCCCCGCACGAAACCAATAGTTGTATGACCTACAGGTAGCTGTTCCGGGTCTGGCTGCTTATGTATGTGAGTTTAATTGTTTGTAAACGCACCCCCAATACAGGAGGAATTCTTAGTGTAATTTGTCGCACCAGTTTGATCGAAGCTAAGTTAGCACCTGACATTATGACTCCTATTGCTTTCTATAGATGTTGTTATTTCTAATGAATGCGGTGTTGAAGATAACAGTCGATTGTCTTTCCTTAGAGGTGTTATGTGGTGGCAGGTGTTTGACACACCTGACGGTTAATTGTGGATAGTTAACACTTTGCTACTAGGAACAATAACATGCAATATGTAAGTACTCTTAGCGGTGCTATCGTTCGGCAAGATTTAGAAAGCGGACGATCAAACCGAATATTTTTGAGTAAAGTTTGATTCGTGCTGACCCGACGCGAACATGGTGTAGCGAAGGTAGAAGCTGCACGGAGTTAGCGAATCGACGAGGCCAATGAATGCTGAATAACAATTTGTATAAATTGTGCACGTCAGGTTTGTTGTTTCACAAATACTGCCCAATCAGATCTACCAATCTTAAAAAGTGTGTTTAGTTTTTTAATTACTGTAGAAAGCTGAAAAGGTTTGATACTATCTATGAAAAGGAAGATTGAAGAAATAAATATCCGGATTTTTCACAAAACTCAGTTTTATGTCGGGGCTCGGGACCCTACTCCCGAGGCATCAGAGCTGGTGGACAGGTAAACAAAAGGTAAGACATCAGTCAGTAAAAATTTGAATAATTTCGTTTAGTCAGAGCCAAAGTACAAAGCATAAAGCTAGTATCCCCTACACGTATAATTTGTCCCTTAGCTTGATAGTACACAGGTAGACAATATGAGAGAATGTTAGCGGGGAGCTAGTTACTGCGTCCCCGACAGACGCTGCTGGATGGCTAGCTATACAAATGTAGTGCTGTCTGTATTCAACTAGGTATTCTAATTGATGATATTTCCACAAACCAAAATCAATTTAATACATATAAGTGTGACTATGGGGCAGCGCAGACGACAGACTTTGTGTGTGCAAAATTTTGCGTGATTGATGTGATTGACTACTTTTTTGTCCACTATGAGGCGATCAGTAGGAACCTTTCCATCAGTAGATCCTTAACACGACGACGACGACGACGACGACGACGACGACGACGACGACGTAGATTATGAACTGCTTGACTATTCAAAGTCAAAGATTTATTTGCCGATAAATATGGTTCCAAAAGGTTACCGCACAATATCACGCTTGTATGCCCCGAAGGGTTAAGCAGATTAATACCTATAGTACACCCATATTTCTGCTCCCCAGTTATGATAAAAGTCAAAGCTAATATCATACTGCTACTAATTAATATACAAACAAGCCATATAAACTCCAACTTTATTATCCGAAACTGTGAAATGTCCCACGTGTATTACAATTACAAACAACAGTGAAACGTAATAAAACATCGCATTGTCATTAAAAGTTTTTTACGACTCTTCTCTTTGTGGCATAAAGGAATGTGTATAGCTGTTCAAGGATATTATGGCTTGTGGCTAAAATGTAAACTAAAGCCTCCATCTGAGCTTTTTATTACCTAGTCAAAAAATTAAACAACGCCCCCATTTGATCGCCAAAATATTCTTGTAGTTCAAACTATAGCTAACGTGCCCGGGTGTTAATAATAATATGTTACATCGAAGTATAGAAACAGACTGTCACACTGGTATAAGGTATGTATGATTGATAGAGACGACGCCCCTGAATGAACCTCTTACGACCATCCGATGGCTCGATCATGTTGGTTCTTACACGTAACATGCCGTACCTGAAAACAAAACAAAATTTATATTAGTTTTGGTATTTGGGGTGAAACAGATAATGGGGTAGATGACACACCAATCAATTGAGATACTTTTTAAGAGCTGTCAAAACGCGGTTCTCTCATAGATTTTGTATGGCAATAGCCAACTGTGACGTCACTGTTTATTCAACTCAATGACTCAATTATTTATGGCTCCGGCCCATCTCGTAACTTTCCCATTTCGACAACTAAAGAAAATACGTGCGAAACCAGTCCCATTCCATCCCATCCCATTTCGTCAACCATAAATTGATTTCAAAGCAACTAAAAATCGAAATGGCAATTAATTAAAAATAAATCGGGTTTTCAGGCCCAAAATAAAGTGGTTTTTTTAGAGATAGGTGTCTGGGAATTATTGTTTTATGGTGTCATCTACCCTATGCTTTGTGCAGTGTACCATGACCTGGGTAATGTGGATGGTAAGCAGTCAGGTTCGTACTCGTCAAACCGGATGCTACGGAATACTAGTATTTTACATGGAGCGACTGCCTACCTGACCTCCACAACCCAGTTAGTGCTGGTAAGACTAGTTAAGAGCAGCGGTGGCCCAGTGGTGGCGGCCCCGACTTACGAACATTAAGTCGTGGGTTCGAACCCAGACAAGCGCATTATTTTGTGTCATTTATTTCATCACCACTGCTCTGCTCTCAAAACGGTGAAGGAAAACATCGTGAGGAAACCGGCATGTCCTGGAACCATTCGAAGACATGTGACATCTACCAATCCGCACTGGGCCCGCGAGATGAATTATATCACATTCCCTCTCATAGAGAGGAGGCCGTGTCCCAGCTGTGGGAACATTATAGGCTGATGATGATGAAGACTGGTTGGTGGTTAGCAACACATCTGAAGAATATCTACGTGTACAGAAGAAAACGAAGCAGATCAGGGTCAGTATGCCATTCATACGGAACCCATTAACCATTACAGGATGTTGAGGTACCATTACAGGTATCACTCAGCCCTTGCCTCTCAGTCTCGCGCGACCGGTGCGCGTTGGCTTATGAAGTGTCGATAAGGCGTTAATGCGCTCGGGCACGCGATCTGCAGCTTATGGGGCGAGGCGCGAGTGCTAACGGGGAGCAGCGGTTACAAGAATAGTAAGGCTACAAGCTAAACCAAGTAGTATTCTACCAGCGTTCATCTTTCTGCCCGTTTTATACGTTGCCACGTTTTCTTCTTCCACTCTCCTCTGTTAAGAGTCACGCTACCAATTACTCCTTATTCTTTCATATCATTGTCACACAATCCATCCATCGTTTATTTGGTCTTCCTCTCCCTTTCCATCCATCAATTATCAGCGATACCATCGTTATTTGGGGTCGGCGCAACACGTTTTTTCTTCCATTCTCCCCTGTCATTCGTCACGCTATCATTTACCATAATTTCATTCGCTATCATTTTTTTTGTATAGGACTCGTCTGGATAGGAGACTTTTGACTTATTTTTCAGTGGTAAAATGTCAATTTAGCTATTGAAATAGTTGCATGGTATTGTGTATCAGGTTGGTATCCGCAACTGCACGTCCGAATCGCGTGTTTGCGTACGTGTGACAGTTTATCCTGTTGGAAGTTATTGTTAATAATATACAAAAGGCTTTGAAAGGGACCGCTACTGGTTTAGGCCAATACGTTGGACAAAGTTTTAGGAAGCTTGCGCACTATGCAGACACTACCACGGGTCTTTTGCCGCAACCAGGAAGAAAGTTTGGCCGTCCGACCAGCTTTGGTCAAGATAACGGCCGGTCTTGCTACAAGTCGTGATCGTGCTGCTAAAAATTCTGACGAAAGCTTCGAAAGGGATTTCGTCAGGATTTTTAGCAGCAGCCGAGGAGTGAGTAAAATCGGATGTGAGTGGTAATGATGATGATGCGTTGAATTGGAAATCTATTGCAGTATGGAATGTAAGTATGACAGGCGAAATGTAGGTGTACTAGCATAGGTGCCTCATCCTCCTGGGTGTGAAGTGAGACCATTTTTTATTATTAAGTAATGTAGTTCGCTGTCACTCACACCACACCCTAAAATCCTCAAATCGCCGCTATTGCGAAAGAATAATTATTTCGTTTAAATCTTACAGTCCAAACTACAATCCTCCTTATTCCGCCACCAATAGAGTGTATCTTGCTATGTCTAGTTACATCCAATTGAAACGTTCTACAGAAATTAGGACAAAATATAATGTTCGTATGGAATTGAATAAAATTAACACAATTTATATTATTATTATAAAACGTTAATTTGGTTATTTTAATTAAAATTTATTGTAATTGGTTTTGTTTATGTTCTGAATGGTAGTTTATCAATGTGTGATTGTAGGAATTTATAATGGGGCTGTATTTATTGTGGTGTGTTTGAAAAGCTTAACGAAACGTTTTGTTTATTTAACTAGTTGGTTAGCTACTCATTATGAACTAACTTTTTGCCGCGGCTTCACCCACGTGAAGGGCGGAAATTATCCCACGCGACCGTATTATACCTATTAGCACTTACACAAAATATGACTGTTCTGTTCCTAAAGTATAGTTTTTCCTAAATTAAAAAAATTTCGTTACCTAAATATTAAGAAAAAAAAAAAAAAAACCGTAATAAGTTTTCTTTTTTGCGTATTAAGTACTTAGTTTGATGTAAGGAGCTCGTGGCTAAATAATAACAGCCGCTCGGGTCGATCTTTAGGTTAAGCTGTGCTTGCCTAGGTTAGTCTGTGGATGGGTGACCACCCATTACATACCGAGTTTCCTTCGTGCCTCGGAAAGCACGTTAAGCAGTTGGTCCCGGCTGTCATTTGTGATCTTTGACTGTCGTTACAGGTAGTCAGTGGCCCAAAAAGTCTGACAACCAGTCTTACCAAGGGGTATCGTATTACCCAGTGCTAACTGGGTTGTGGAGGTCAGATAGGCAGTCGATCCATATAAAATACTGGTATTCAGCTGCATCCGGTTAGACTGGAAGCCGACCCCAATAAAAAAAAACTTGGGAAAAGGCTAGGCAGATGATGACTTAGTTTGATGTAATAGAATACTTGGTTGACGACTTCGTGAAGGGTCCGTTTACACCTTGAATACCTTATTTAATTCCCATTAGATATCATCGTATAAATACACCCCTAACATAGGCTGTATGATCTAATTTTAAATAACATTACCTAAGCAAAAACATTTCATATCTCCTACACGATGAATTTACTAATCTAAAACCAGGTCGGTTTTAGGTAATTTAATTACATAGGGTCCAATTTCGCAAGTAGTAATGTATTAAGCAATTAGACTAATAAGTATCTGTTGGTTCGTTAAAACTGTAGGGAATATTCTGCTAATTGAATTTGAATCTTATCCTGAGTGCCTTAAATTTTAAATCAATTTCACAACTAGGGATGTTATTTAAAGTACTAATATACACGTATGCTTGCGGACAATAAGCTATTTTTTTTCATCGATTAAAACAAAATACACACATTCACACGATTCTGGAACAATTTGACGTCCTCCATCTGTTTTTATGCACTGTACGAGTACATTCAACTTTAGTACTAATTATTACGTACATTGTTATCATTTGAAATTGACAGCACCTTTTTTTCGAGTCTTTACGAGTAGGTAAGTAGTTTTTATCAGTTCAATTCACCTGTTGAGCACATTTTGGTGTTAAATCATCATGAAACAAACTGCAGGTTATACCCGCGCGTATAACCACAAAATATCCGCATATCCGCGGCACATCACTACCGTACGCTAAGCCGCACGCATGTACTCGAGACATCAAAGTGAGCGTAATTATGAGTGGCAACACTGAACAACATTACCCGGATTTTAAGTTTCACTATTTAGTTAGCAACATTATATAAAAACTTTATTCATTTTATTAATATTTTTTATGTAGCACTAATCTTGCTTAACGTTTCATAGTCTAAAATTGTTTACTGTGATACTAATATCAAATGAGCTCGGAGTAAGACTAAATTGCTTTTGGTTTGTACCAAAGCAATTCATCATCAGCATCATCCGTACTACTGTTCCTATGATTTCATCTCGCAGGTCAACCTGTGACAATCAGGGTCAATGCAACGATAGGTCAACGCAAACCTATTTAGTAAGTATAAAAAACCGTGGTACTGTCTAATTATATTAATAACGTCCGTAAGACCTGAGGCCCTACTCTCTAACGTCCGTCCGTCAGTCTGTATCCGTCTCTCTCGCGCACGTCTGCAGATGAGTGCGTGGAATGGCAAACCTATCCATGCACTAACACAGTCTGTCCAGTACTGGATTGGCCCCTTCAAGTAAAATCGATACAGATTTCTGTTCAGATTGATCTCTCTATGTATTTAAAGCTAACACAACAAACCACTTATGGGGAAATCTGAACATTGTCTTTAAAAATGTCAGGTTTGTACGGAGTGGTCCTACTACTTGTATGTTGTGCACCCGTCGCGTCGCGCGTCGGTAGTAAAACGCTAATTGCCCGTCTAACAGCTGAGATCAAAGCAGTTCATTTCTATAGCGCACTATATTTGGACTCGCTACAGACTCTCCGAGTTAGACAACATTGTTTGTTTTCTTTTATTAGAAGACTGGTGTAGCTTGAGCTCTCATCATTGGGATGAATTTTAAATCCTAGGATAGATGTATACAGTAGAAAACTGAAAATGCGACTTAAGTGTCATATTTTCACGATATGATGTTTAAAAAATAAAAATGTATGAAAAAATACTTGTAAAGTTGCCGGATTGCTACCTGCCACTAGCCCGTGTTTTATCCCGACAACGACAAAGCCAAAACCATAATTATAGCTAGTATATTCTTTTGAAATGAATTCGATTCCAAGTTCCGATCAAATTTATAAAGTTTTTCAAGAATTCAATAAGAATATGCTCGCCCCCATCACATGTTATTTAAACAAAACAAGCGGAATAAAGGGGAGGCCTTTGCCCAGCAGTGGGACATTCAAACAGGCTAACAAAAAAAAAGCGGAATAATGTGTAAATCAAGAGATAAGCAAGAAGAAGAGCAAGTAAAATATTGTACAAAACTAATACGGCATGGCAGTAACAATAAAGTTTACGAAACTAAATCAATGAGCAAGTTACGACAAACAAAATATTTTAATCTAAGTACAGGGCTGCACTAAAAGTATCGGGAATGGAATATGTCCACTGTTCCTGTCATATTAAAATGTTTTTAATTCCACGCAGGATCCTCAAATACTGTATGCAACATCGTATCAGGTGACGAATCCTGGATATGCGCGTACGAACCCGAAACAAAAAACCAGTCACGAGTTTGGGTGTTCCAAAATGAGTTAAAGCCAACAAAAATTGTTCGATCACGGAGTGTTGAAACAAAAATGGTGGCCACGTTTGTCTCCAAAACCGGCCATGTTACGACTATTCCTCTTGAGGGACAAAGAACTGTTAATGCAGAATGGTATGCTAGCATTTGTTTGCCACAGGTCGTTTCTGAACTCCGTAAAGAGAACTACAACCGCCGCATCATCCTCCATCACGACAATGGGAGTTCTCACACCGCGCACAAAACAAAAGAGTTTTTAGATCAAGAAAACATAGAATTATTAGACCATCCGCCGTACAGCCCCGACCTAAGCCCTAATGATTTCTACTCTCCCTAAAATAAAGAATAAATTGCGTGGACAGAGATTTTCATCACCTGAAGAAGCTGTGGACGCCTACAAAACGGCCATTTTGGAGACCCCAACTTCCGAATGGAATGGTTGCTTCAATGATTGGTTCCATCGTATGGAAAAATATGTCAAATTTCGCGGAGAATACTTCGAAAAGCAATAAATACATATTTAAATAGTAATGTTGTGTCACTTCCTTGATTCCCGAAGTTTTCAGTGCCGCCAGCTACAAACAAAGATAAATTTAATATTAATACACACTCATAGTCAAAAATTTGCTTATACACGGTATGTTCAGAAGCCAATACATAATAGCTTCTAGAATCTGTCAATGCCCACATGAGATCAAAATATTTTATGTTTCTATTGTTTGACGATGTTCGCATGTGCGCTACGGATGGCTGAGTGTGTGGGAATTGTCGAGTTTTATTAGTAGGGACACTCATTCTGAGTTTAGCTTTAGTTAGAGAAATGTGTTTGGTATAGTTCGGTTGGATAGCGGGTAGATTGAACAAAAACGAAAAGTAGATTTGTGTTATTACACAATTCTACTTTACGTTTTTGTTCAATCTACTCAAATTCCCATTCCCCTAAATTCCCATTTGTTCTACCGGTTCCATTGAACCGGTAAAACAAATGGGAATTTTTGGTCCCACTATTAGTTCTAAGGTAGAACTAATGGGAAAGCATCCAGGTAGCAGGCGTCAGAATAATCTAATATCGGCTGAATGAGTGTTTGTGCCAAAGAAATGTGCTGTTTTTTTTTAAACTATTATCGATGCGGTTCAAAATCTCTATGTGGTTCAGAATGATGTACTCATCATCATCAGCCTATAATGTTCCCACTGCTGAGACACGGCCTCCTCTCAATGAGAGGGAATGGGCTATATATAATCCACCACGCGGGGCCAGTGCGAATTGTTAGATGTCACATGTCTTTGAATTTTTGGTTCTAGAACAATGTTTCCTCACGATGTTTTAATAAAAAATTAATGAATGATGTTAAATGATCTAATTGAACTTAAATGTTTTTTTTTTTTTAATTGAAATGGCATAAGCAACAGAAAAGCCTCCGTCAATCCTGTCGTAAAACATTGTAGAAACACGAAACGTTCTGAAAGCGGCAATCTCTTGCCCGAACCGTTTAAATCCCCCTCAAAGCCCACCATTATAATTCTAGTAACAGCAGTACCGTTCGCATTCAAATAATTGACCCAATGACTGGACGCATCCTCTCCTATACCCTTATAAGTGGCCACATAGCTGTGTAGGTCCGATTCCGGTAAAGCCCGGATGTGTAGCCCATACAGCAATGAACACCCATAAGGTATTAACCTCGGGTAGGGTAATGAGGTACTCGTTACGCAGCTGCATGCTGTGTGAGTGCATGTGGCCTACTGATTGTAAATGGGTAATCCTGGTAATCCTGATCGCAAGCATGTTGTTACAGTACGAATAAACCCGGAAACCCGTTTAATGTAGTGTAGTCAGGGCTACAAGCAAAACCGATTACTATCCTAATTTTGGTTAGACGGATCTACTTAAATTCTGTAAAAAACGGCTAAGTGCAAGTCGGACTCGCTCATGAAGGGCTCCGTATTTTTTGTTATAGCGGCAACAGAAATACACCTTCTGTGGAAATTACAACTGTCTACCTATTACGGATCATGATATAGAACCCGCCGACAAACAGACGGACAGCGGAAGCTTAGTAATAGGGTCCCATCCCATTGGTTATCTTTCGGAACGGAACCTTAAAATAAAGAAATAACACTGTCATTTTTTTTTTTTCAGTTTATTCCTTGTATTTGGCAATAATACCAAAACAAAAGGTATAGACCTTTTGGTTTGGTATTATTGCCAAAGCAGGTTACTCATTCCGCAAGTAAAAGCCGTGCTTCATCACAGTAAACCGTTACCAAGTCCGTTGCTCAAACAACGACGCAGTAATTAGCACGTGTGCTCAGCGCCGCGTGGCCGCGAATCTTGACGTACAGTGCTAATGCATATGGGAAAGTGACGGACACGGAGTGACGAGGAAATGGAGTGCCTATTGGGTAAAACGAACGATGTATGAACGTGGACAAAGTAAGAGGACTACGTAGCAAGAGGTGTAGTTTCTACTTACCACTATTGGACAAAGGCGTATTGGAATATGTTTTAAATGAAATATAGGTCACGTTGAGTCGTATTGTGATTCCTACAGAAAATACACATGGCCAATTGTTCTAAAATCGTATTGCACCCATTTCAGACGGTCACTAGGAATTTGTGCTGTATCTTGGGTGCTTTTACAAACATTTAAACTTGCATACCCAAGAAGTACCTAGGCCATAAAAATATTTGTTCCGTACGGGAATCGAACCCACGACACGCAGCGCAGCAGCTAATCGGTCAGCCACTGCGCCAGCCGTGGTTACTTATCTACTTTATGGTAAAACATTGTAGCTTGTGGTAAGTGTTTGATAGATCGTGATGGCTACGTTAAAACTTTTAATTGATATGTAAAAACTGATGATTTTCACACGTAACAAAGAGTGTTTGTTGGTTTCGACAACTGTTAAACAAATCTTGTCTCAAGCACTGATTAAATAAAAGCTTCCGCCAGCGCCTATTGTTAGTCTGGCTGACCAATCATTACAGATAACATCATAAGGCCTCTAGATATAAAAATAAATTACTGTCATTTCTCTAGATTTTCCTCAAAGATATCCTATCTCAATTTATTTAGGTTTTCTTCTCAATTTTCCTTATAACAGTCTCCTCAATTTACATCAAACATCCTTTTTACTAATAAGTTTATAAATGCGAATAAGTTTGTTTGTTTGTTACCCTTTCACGCCTAAACCACTGAACCGATCATCCTGAAATTTTGCATATACGTTGTCAGGTGTACAGAAACGGACATAGGGTACCTTTCATCCCGAAAAAAGTACTGTTCCTGAGGAAAGCAACAATAACGTTCTTATGATAATAGATGGTGCCACGTGTCTTTCAAATCATTGAATTGAATTACTTATATTACATTACAAACATGAGTACAACCCGAATTGATTGTCAAAATTTTAATTAACGAGAGCGAAGCCGCAGGCAAAAGTTAGTATCGATATAAGGCTAAGGCCACCGCAGTCGCTAATGCGACTCAGACACGACACGACACGAACTAAAACAACCTCAAAACGCAAGGGAGAGAATAGTCACATTACAAATGCGGCGAGAACTCTGCTCATTTGTTTTGTCGCATGTCAGTTAGCCAGTGTGGTCTGGGGTAAACATCACAATAAAATCACTGCAAGTTGGACTGAAAGGGGGAGATTATGAAGCGGACTTTAAATTAGTCGCGAAATATAAAAGAGGAAGAGCGACTTATGGCCGTTTTCACAAACACTAGGTGACACCTAAATAAAAGCGCGCTTGTTGGATTTTGAACTGTCTTCTCAGTCAAACCACGAGCTACTTGCGTCACGGTTTTGTAAAACTTTGCATGTGTTCTCACACATAACAAAAGGGGAAAATACATAAAATAAAAGATTTAGACGAATTGAGAACCTCCTCCTTTTTTGCAGTCGGTTTAAAATAGTGTACAAGATTAGAGCGCGTGTCGTCACGACAGATGCAGTGCAGATAGCAAGCGGCTTTGTGATACCATCTGTTAAACGCAACGTCAGTCCATCTGGAAATAAACCTTAGGGTAGGTGGAAACGTCACCAGTAATGACATGACAAATTTAAACATTATCCGATTACCGTTATATTTTAAGATTCTTCTTATTTGCCCAGCTTTTTCCCAACTATGTTGGCGTCGGCTTCCAGTCTAGCAGGGTGCAGCAGAATACCAGTTTTAACAAGGAGCGACTGCCTATCTGGCTTACAGAAGTCGGTTTTGAGGTATTTTTCGTTCTACTCGTATCTGGAAATGGTCAGTCACCCCTGCCTACATACATACCCCCATGGGGGTAGGCAGAGCTACAGAACGCCATTTGCTACAATCCTTACGTACTCCTTTCGCTATCTGGTCATACACGCACGCCGGTTGCGAGTACTACCCACCTGACCTTTCTGAAGAACTTCACCAATAAGGTCAGTGTAAGTCATGTCACCCTCCTCTGCCTTGTTACTCGCCGCTGCCTTCCTTCACCTATACTCGTACCACGGCCTGTAAGACATCTGTCCCACATTAGATCCATGATAACCTAGGTCTACTGATACCGATACACGGCTGATACAATCCTAGGTTATCGCGAATCGGGGCATCGCCCTTCGATGTGCACGATATTTATATTCTCAGATACTAATATTGCTCTTGAACTTTATAATTTTCCGATGGGGATAAATGTGGGAACTCTAGCATATTTATTTAAATCTAAGAGCATTACATCTGTAATACTCTTAGATTAAATCCCAAAACAGTATAAGAGTTTGAACAACCTACCTACATGAACATAAGGTGAGAATACTAGAGGACTATGAAAAACGTTAGTAAAAACAGATGTTTAGTGAAAATAAACGCATGCAAATGATTGCCGTACAGACAGACAATTGGCGTGATAACGTGTCTATATGAAGGTCATCATTTTATTCACAAAGGTGAAAACAACATTATATCCTTCCTGAGCAAACAAAGCAGAGTTACTTTAACAAAATCTGCTCTGTCGTTTACCCACACCAATCCAAGGCAGAGCCTACAAGCATCTAAATACAGCCTCCCAGCTACCGTGGGACCTACTCTAATCGTAACCATATCGAATGCTAATCTCGCTCATCTAGTTTTATCCTCCATTTCTTTGCACTAGATCTCATAAGAACCCGCTTTGGAGCACAGGTATAACTCGCTTAGCGCATTACTTACAACTTATTAACTAGCCGTCTTTAATTAGCAAGAATTCAAACAATGTGTCTTGGATATAGTCGACCAGCCACTGCTACGCACTATAATCAGCCTATAGTGCACTGCTGGGACACAAGCTTAAGAGAGACCACTCTCTTATAGAGAAATTACTTAAATCCATCACGAGGTTCCAGTGCGGGTTGGGAGATGACACATGTGATCGAAGGTTTTGGTCACAGTGTGTCCTAATAATTTCGGTAATCTTAACAACATAACCATCCAATCGATGGATCAAAGGACACACAAAATGTGGCTAGACCCTGTGAGTTCCTACTATCGACGACCGCTTCACTAACCAGCGCTCCGGCTGACTAAACTTCAGCTGCGCACAGTTACAGCCGCCATTACTGGACACGGCTCTTTTAATAAACACCTATTTGTCATAGGAGTCACGGACAGCCCTCCGTGCCGTGCCTGCATGGAGGAAGACGAGACAGCAGCCCACGTGGTTCTGCCCAGAGGTAGCCTTATACAGGGCAAAGTACTTCGGTGGCCCAGGTATCTCCTACGGAGAGGTCTGAAACAGTTCATTTGTTTAGAGCTTGGTGTGACTGTGGCTTACAGAGGATGATCCCGCCTATATGATGACATATAGACGGGATCATCCTCTAAGTACTTTGCCCTGTATAAGGCTACCTCTGGGCACAAGCACGTGGGCTACAAACCGAAGCTAAAGTACCCGTGCGTAGTTTAGCCGTGGACTACCATGGAGCTTCGCCTTCACTTGAAGCCAAGTTAAACATGTTTCTGATATTTACCCGTGATTAGGAATTAGTCCATTTTATTTATCCGTAAAATACTGCTATCAAAGCTTGAATGGTATATACTGCTTTTCAGAGTAAAGAGGAAATTACATCTTTGGATTTCTGAAAAGACCTCATGTCTAAGTGCATTGGCACAGAGCCACAGACGGTGCTCCGTTGAGCGACGCGACGCCCTGAAAGGTTTGACTCCAAATTATAGAATTTATAGTAAAACAAGAAATTCTAAAAGATAGACGTCTACCTGGTAAATACAGGGATAGTTTTCAATAACCGGCCAAATTATGAGAGATTGTTTAGAATCGATAATATTATACTGTGATCGGTGGAGACAAACCCATATTTTCGATATTATGAAAAAAAATTTTTTTTCATAAAATTTCAATCCTGTCCACCACTAAAAAGCGAACGTGTAGATATTGCAACAGCACAATTCAGTTCAACAACCTAGATAGGTAACAGTTAGCACACACATACATTTGGCGGAAATGCACGCACACTAGTGCATTGATTCCCACTAGGTTTATGATTTAGGACATTTTCGAATGAATGCTATTTTATTTTATTTTTACCGACAATAATATTTAAAATGCACTTTTGGTTTGATATCTAGATCTTAATTTTAAATTTTGGCTGGTTTGAAAACTTTATAAAAAAGTACACACTGTAATAATATGAAGAAATTAAAGCACACACACACTTATCTACCAATCCGCACTGGGCCCGCGTGGTGGATTATAACCCATTCCCTCTCATCATGAGAGGAGACCGTGTCCCAGCAGTAGGAACATTATAGGTTGATGATGATGAGCATTTCTATTTTACTAATTTTGTAGTACTATTGAATAACACGTAGCGAACTTTATTCATTAAAGTTATTTATCCAAAAAACACATAATGTTTTGTTCTTTTTTGAAAACGAACGCTGCTTTATCGAAACAGTTCGTTAGCGTAAAACGCATCTATACTAACATATAAAGGGGAAAAGTTGAGATATAGAGGGTATTCTTGTTAAAATTCTATAGAACGTTCCTGTACAATAATTTCCGAACATAACAAAACATGAGCGAAGCCACGTGCTAGTTCTTAGATAAATAAGAAGACATTTGGCCCGCCAGCACCTACAAAAAAAAAACTGTTTCACCCATTATTAGCAAAGAGACAACACAAAAACACATTTAATTGCCACGTTATTTAAATCCCAAGCACACACAACGCAAACATTACGCGCCCCATATCTTCTCAATCCCGATCACCCATTCACTCAGTACCTGATGTACTTACTTACTGTGTGAATGGATTATCAATAAAGGCAGCCATTTTCATAAACTCGACATCAAAATGGCCGCCGACCGTATTAAATATTCCTGTGTCGGGATTGTAACATTTGTAACCACTGGGCCACCAGAGCTCTCAATACATTGTCTGTTGAGAAGACGAATTACTAGAATTTAAGAAACATTGTCAGTGTCGCATTTAAACGGATTCGACTAAGTTAGAACCTAACCTAACCATGTACTGTACCTACACTGTACAGCCCATCAATAACGATCACATGCATATTTTAACCAAATCTAAACGTTGTAATTGTAACCTACTCCCAATTTACCCCCCCTCCACTCGTCCCTTCTACCCTAATTTCTCGGTTACTTACTCCCCATCACTAATTAATACCATTGGTATTATTTGCAGAGAGCACGATTATAGGTACTCATTTATATCGTGCTCTCTGCAAGAAGGTCAGCTACTAAAGGAGTCGCAGCTAAAAACAGCCGCAAGGGGTTGATAAATAAAAAAAGTACACCTTAAAAAGTACACTTTACTTCCGGAAGTCGGTGACTTTTGTTTGTTTCATTGAATTATTTGCCGACTTTCGAAAATAAATTATTTTCAAATTGTTTTTTTTTTACTACCTTTGATTCTTGATGACGCTTTATTGTGTCGTGTCGGAAAACGTACCTGTAACTGGCCTCGGGTAGTCATTTATAGATCTTTGATAGTCAATACGGGTAGTCAGAAGCTCGTAAGTATGCCAAGCCATCTTACCAAGGAGTATTGTGTATTTCTGTTTCCCAGTAAGTGGGTTGTGGAGGTCTGATAGGCAAATACTGGTATTCAACTACATCTGATAGATTGGAATCCGACCCCGCTAAAAGCTTACCAGACAGCAGATGGCAGATGAGCTCGGATATGACGCCGAGCGGCTCGCCGAACGCAAGCACGCATATACCGGCGTACAATATACAGAGTAAAGCGAGTGGTATTCGTTTGAATCTCCCATGGAGAGTCGGCCTTCTGTACCAATCTACTCTGTGGCAGCTGGACCAAAGCTAATCATTAACAACACTGATTGATCTGGAACGTTCACCAAAGGATGGACGCTCCACTGTTGACTTATTGGAGATCGTATTTGTTGAGGATTTAATGATTCCCATGTTTGTCTGATTGTGGATACTGGGTTTTAATTAAGCATGAATTGAAGGCTACTGTTCCGTCGGGGAAGCGGAGCGGTAAGCGAGAAAAAGACCGCCAGTTAAATAGCTTCATATTTAAAATGGTGATTTTCTATTGGTGGGTTTTGCCGAGATGTCCGCAGCTTAAAGTGGATGCTCCAACCAGCCCGCGAACATCAAATTTTCTTACGCTTTTAGCTATTTTGCAGGCCAGTGCTCATAGGTGCAGGAATGACTTTTTGAAAGATATTCCTGCACTTTTATAAGCTTGGAGGGTTGTATTGATGATTTTGATGATTATAATTCTGTAACTACATACGTACGTTTTACAGTCGCGAACAACATAGTACTGGCCTGCAAATTGCAAAAAACTTAAGAATTTTTGAATTTCGAGGGCTGATTGGAGCATCCACCTTAAGGCGACTACAGCTGCTAAATTAGCAACTCAATTTGTGGTGGTTCAAACTTCGTTTGAAATACTGTTAGAATAAAGTTCTATCAGCTTGCACTACAAAGCGGTTGTTACTCGTACGTCAGTCACTGCGGCCGAATAGTGCGAAATGAGTGTTTTTTTTTGCGATTTACAAAAAATCTATTGATTTGACTAAAAAAATAAAACACATAAGACCTGCTTTATAGTTAGCTCAGTTAGAATGCAAAGTTTCATGATCTAATTTGAAGTACTTTTTGAATACCAGGGGTTTATTGTTCGATTTTGAGGTAAATTTGGATTTATTTTTCTATCGAGAAAAATTGATGGAACCGTATTTTCGTCACTTACACATAGTATTAATACTCAACTTTATCATATATTTATTTCAAAATTAATGCTGCAGTATTTTAGGCGTAACGAAGGATCATGCTAAGCCATTTGAGGTAGTACAGGCCCTTAAGCGGATGCACTTTTCAAAGTATTATGCTATGTGCCCCGTTCACCTCACGCGACGCGACTTGCATCTTACGCCAAGCGACAAACGCGGTGTTCCCTTGTTTCCTTCGCGTGTCACATGTGAATAGTGGCAGCGTTTAACAATTTCAATCATGTTTTTTTCGGCTTGTCGCTTCAACGAGTAGCTGGTGGAGTCGTGGCCGAGCGGTTAGACTGGAAGGCAATCCCAGCAGTTGTGAACACGCCAGCACGTAAAATGAAGGGAAAAATCATAATCCCACCGTTTTACTCCACTTCATCATAAACTGAAAGGTTATGATTTTTACTTCTAAAAGAAGATGTTTTAAAGATACTTTTCACAGTTTTCTCGTCAATAAAATCACAAACAGTCCTATTAAACTATTAAACCAGACTCAATTAAACTCGCTTTCAATTACGAGGTGTCCAGTAACCCTTTGTAAGCGGAGTCTTGTTGCGAACTATGGGCCATTACAATGTTCGCGGACGATTAACTCCGGAGCGGTGACGAAGTTTTGGGAGGTACCTATGCAGCATTTAAAGGGCCGCGTTACTGGGATTATGTAAACGTTATTTAATTTAAAACGTAAGGCAGGGTAATGAAATAAGAACTTAAAAGTCTCTTCAGCTTGAAAGGGATTCGTGGTTAAGTATAGTAACAGCCGCACGGGTTGATCTTCAAGGTGTAGTAACCATTGCCAAAGTCAGTCCATGGATGGGTGACCTTCTATTACGTACCGAGCCCTCTCCGTGTCTCGACAAGCACGTCTAGCAGTTGGTCTCGCTCGGCTGTTACTTGTACATATTTGACAGTTGTTACCTATGTGTAGTCAGAAGTCTGAAAGTCTGACCACCAGTTTTACAAGGTATCGGATTACCCAGCAACATGGTTGTGGAGGTCAGATAGGGCCTATCTGACCCCCACAGCCTATCTGAGAGGCAGTCATGCACTGTAAATACCGACAAAAACCACAATTTTGTCTGGTGACAATATTTGAAATAATCTCTGATATTTTATGTCCCGGGGCGGCGCTTACCACTTATCATCAAGAACCATTGATTGCTAGCCAATAACATAAAATACTACAATGCTTATAACCCCGTGAACCAACCGCCATTAGATAAATCCTGCCGCTTTGTATCAGTACAATTTCGATGCGAAAAAAACCCCTATCATTTACCGGTGAAATTGCCGTCATTATTATCAAAGGTTCCAGCTATTTGTTACAAAGTGCTCCGATGGGTTACCAAAATGATCAGTTTTTGTACTTAGGAAAACAGAATTAGGGCTCCTTTTTGAATTGATCATTTTATGTTTTAGTAAGGTAAATGCCCGCGGCTTCGCCCGCGTGGAGTTCGATAATTGTCCCACGGGGTCATACTACCGGGATAAAAAGTATCCTATGTGTTAATCCAGGTTATAGAAATCTGTGAGCTATAATGCATCCAAATTCGTTCAGTGGTTTTTGCGTGCGAAAGAGTAAAAAAGATCCATCCATCCATCCTCACAAACTTTCGCATATAATAATATTAGTAAGAAGTAAGATTAACAAGGCAGATCTGTAAATATTAGAAATGCCTGCGAGACGCCCTAGAAGGACATCATACACGGATCTTCTTCAGAAAGGTCAGGTACTTAGTGCTCGCAGCCAGCGTGCGTGTATGACCAGATGTAAGAATGTAGACCAATCAATCAATCTGTAGTTTCTGCTACCCCCAGCATGGGAAAATGGCGTGAGTTTATGTAAGTATGATTATATAATTTGGGCCCATAAGTTTCCCACTAGGTGGACCGATGACCTGGTGAAGGTTGCGGGGATCCGCTGGATGCGAGACGCACGACGAATGCGGCAACACTTTGACACCTATCTTAAGTCCAGCAGTGGACGACTTTCGGCTGAAATGATGATGAAGTGCCCGCGTTAAAATAAATTCTCTATCTTGAAGACTTGTAGAATGCTATAACTAGAAGTTTGTTAAAATCACAGTTTTAAATACATAATGCTGTGGAACACAACCAGTCCCGAATGAAATCATTAATAACTTATGCGGATTGACAAACAGTGAATGCTAATATTAGTATCCACAATTATTATGCGTGCAAGTCCCCGACTAACTCGCTACAGTACACCAGTAGCGCTCAACACTTGCGCTATGAAAACCGACCTCATTGCTAAGAAGTAAAGGCGATGTTGATGTCAAACAGTTGAGTTGGAGGGGCGGTTGACTATATCGCCACCCAGAAGTAAAGTTATCATGCGTAATAGTGCAAACATTTTAAGTAGTTTAGATACTCGATGTCGGCGTTCACTGTTGGTTCGATACTTGATTATTGGTATCGGAATACACATAATATAATACACACATCAACACGGTCTAGGGATATTTCATACTCAATTAAATAACTCGAAAAGTACTGGCCGCATTGGAATCTTTTATACACCGATTTGTTTGTAATTTATCTCAGACTAATTCCAAATTCAAATTTTTGAAAATTATTTTGTTTCGGTGGCATAAAAATGTCTTGATGTATAGAAGAGGGAATTTTCATTTGTGCGAAATTTAGAAAACAATACGAATTACGTTTAGTTACAGTTTTTTTTCATTTTTAAACGAAAGATAAAGTTAAAATTGAGGTATTGTAGCCATGCAACGCCGACATTTGACGAGGGCGGAGATGTTACGAGCTGTGGGAATGCTGGAAGCTGGATCTGTTCAGCGTAATGTTGCTGAGGCCATAGGGACCCATCAAAATGTAATTTCAAGATTGTGGACACGCTATCGTGCCACAGGTGAAGTAGCGGAGAGGCACCGGGGCCAAGTCGCATCACTACCCCCAGACAAGACCGATTTTTGCAAATTACTGCGCGAGCACAACCAAATGCAACGGCGACTCAATTGGTCCAAAGGCTGCGAGTGGAACACCAAGTGCTTGTGAGTGACCAAACTGTAAGAAGGCGACTGCATGAAAGCAATCTACGCTCTCGTAGACCACTCCGGATCCCACCTTTACGGAGAGGCAATCGTGGACGACGATTAGAATGGGTTCGGAACCACGTGGACTGGGGCCGTGACCAATGGTCCAATGTGCTGTTCACGGATGAATCCAGGTTCGGCTTCCATCCAGATTCACGAAGGACGCGTGTTTGGCGAGTTCCTGGACGATGGAGCCGTCTCCAGAACCCTCAGGAAGTTCACCCATACCAAGGAGGAACAATTATGGTTTGGGCAGGAATTCGTCTTGGAGGACGGACGGATCTCGTTTGGGTGCGGGGCAATATGACGGCAGAACGATACGTCCAACAGGTGCTGGGGCCCGTAATCTTGCCCCACAGAACACAAATGGGGCAAGATTTCCTGCTCATGCACGACAATGCCCGGGCACACACGGCGAGAACGGTAGCAGCTTGGTTACATACACATAATGTTAGGGCCTTAGACTGGCCTGCTCAATCGCCAGATCTAAATCCCATTGAGCATGCGTGGGATATGCTGCAAAGAAGAGCTCTGAAGGAAGTTCCTGAAAATCTGGCTACAGAAGATCAACTTTTTGCGCACCTCAGAAGGACATGGGACAATATTCCGCAGCAAGACATTGACAACCTTGTTCTGAGCATGCCGAATCGTTGCCGATGTGTTATGAACATCATGGGCGCTTTCTCAGACTTATGAACTTCAAGTTTATAAACACAAATTAAATGATTTTTCTATTTTTTTCAGTTTTTACTCACAAATTAAAAGTTCATTCATATACGGTTTCCGTCTATGCTTCATTTTTTTTACATAAAATCCTGAAATTTTAATCTATACCTTAACCATTAAAAATTAAAAAATGGTAGAATATTAAATAACGTATCTTTTAAATATATACATGTCATATAAATAATTAACACATTGATAGTAATTCGCTTTTTTAAAAATATCCCTAGACCGTGTTGATGTGTGTAGTAGCTTTTGACCGAAACTTCGCCAGCGTGGAATTGGGGTAATAAATATCCCCCGGGAGCGTATTAGGTCTACGTACTACCGACCGAGTAACAACTATCTTGTGTTTTAACTCAGGTCATGGTTTAAGGGCCATTCTCTGTTCACGTGAGGTTTTTTAGGCCAATTTTATACCCTTCAGCCCTTTTTTTAATCCGCCAGTCGGGCCCACTACAGGTTGGTGAATGCCAAACGTCTTCGAATTTGTGGTTCTAGGACTTGCCAGTTTTTCCTTCATTGTGAGCAGTGGCGATGAAAAAAATTACACAAAGTAATGAAAAGGAGAAGCCTAAACCCAGCAGTGGGTGATACCGGGCTGATATGACGATGATGATAAATGAACCGGACTGGGTTCGAACCCACGACTTACAGCTCGTAAGTCGCGGCCGTTTCCACCATAGACTTAGTAAATATAGACCAACAAAGCGTGCGAGGGAGAAGAAAATCCCTTATGGAAATATAGCAAGATGAAAAAGGATCGCGAATCTAATATCACTGTGACCGGTTTTGAATGACAGGTCTGCACAAATCGGCACGCGGGGAATCAACTCCTCAGTATTTTGGATTTTTAGCGTACATCGTGGTTTATTTTCAGTGAATACAGTAGTATTAAACAATGGTTACTTGTTCTGTGCGTGAATGTGGTGTTAATCATAGAAATAAACCTGAAAATTGCACATTTCATAAGTAAATACTCAGGACCACTCACTGATAAGACGCGTTTATTTTTGGTTAAAATTTTGCCTTTTTACCTGTTTAAAATATAAAATAATACCAATGTTTTTGTTTACTTTCATATTTTGTATAGCTAAAAGTCGGTTGTCTATTGTTTGCCCGAAGATTATATGCCATAATCATCATTTTCCCGAATTTCATTTACCCGAATTTCATTTGCCCGAATGTTTCATTTGCCCTAAAAGACATATGACATACTTTTAATTGCCCGAATTTTAGATACCATAAGATACGAATGCCATAAGTATTGTTTGCCTTATTTTTATGTGTCATAATAATTATTAGACATAATATTTAAATGGCATAATATTTAAATGGCATAACAAGTATTAGACAAATATTTAAGCCGATGGCTGCGCAATGTTTGGTATAATAAGAATAAACTTATTTATTCTGTGCATGGTTGTTTTTTCTGTGCATGGTTGATGGTGGGTTAGGTCGACGGAGCCCCGCTTCGCGGGGCTCCTACTTCTGTGTGGTTTATAAAAAAATAACCACGAAGGGGATGGCGGGGTCTATTCGCTCGCTTCGCTCGCTCACACGACCCCGCCATCCCCTTCTAACCTAGCCTGTCCGAGTCGGGGTGCCCTAAAGTCCCAATTGCATCCAATTTCTCTTGATATAAACAACCGTTACACACCCGATGTCGATGGCAAATTATGTTATGGCATTTCATAATTATGGCATGTGATAATTAGGGCATGAGATAATTAGGGCTTACAATGATTATGACAAATGATGTTATGGTAAGTGACTTTATGGGAAACAATGATTCTGGCACGTGACTAATATGGCAAATGAGAGTAGGGCAAATGAGTATTATGTCGTATGATATTATGGCTGTTGACTATTATGGCAAATGATATTAGGGCAAATAAAATTCGGGTAAACGGCGGTATACCCTAAAAGTCCATTTGTTGATAATTTACATGATTTTGGTGAATAGATTGTTCATCAATCTATTTTTACATGTATGCTAGGGATTGACTTAAATTTATCGATACTATCGATATTTTATCTTGAATGTTAACTATGAAAATAAATGCTACCTTACGTTTACCGTCTGTTAACTGAACCATTTAATCAGGAAAAAGTTAATTAACTTTTAACAAATACATAAGTTAATTGTTTTGTATAATTTGTACAACAGATTCCCTTTACGTATATATACTATACGTATAATTCGAGGAAAATGGTTGAGATTCACTGGGTGCGTTGGTTGGAATCCAAAGACGTGATACAACTTTGTTTACAGATTGAAAATTTTATTCGTGAAAATAATAAAATCAGTCAAGGTCAAAATCCACAAAACAAATCAACAAAAAAAAAAAACCAACCACAAAATCGAAACGTTTCGTTGTTGAAATCTACAATTTGCCAAGCTGTACTTCTTATAATATATTTGAAGATAATTTCGGCTTATTTTTGAGTTTGGAGAGCCAAAATTTGGACCAAGATATTTTAAGTGGTCGTAGATATTTAATAATGGAACACATTATAGAAATTTACTTTGACATTCGACTTAAACATGAATGTAAACTTAATAATTTAGGAAAGAAAACTGTAAGGAACCAGTTAAATAAGATTTTTCTGTTTAAAGGTCAGTATTGAGCGATTTTTAATAAAATGTTGGCTGTTTTATTTTTTTAATGTATTTACACTTTTTTTACATAATGTAAAAATTATAATCTAGACAAAGGCAGCCTATGGAACATCTTCCTCCGAGGGTCGAACTTCAACCACTTATCGATAGTCCTCCAAAGTAAAAGGTACATCGCTAACTAACGCACACACTGACAAATCAAAATTGGTCACGCTTTATCGAGCTGTCAGTTCGACTATACAGCAGTATATATTATTATTATTATTATTTATTTATTTATTAATTAATATGGTAAGTAAAGTAATAAACTAAACCCCACAAAACCGTTTTAATGAACCGTTTTAATGTTTTTTTTTGTGTGTTTTACTAAGTCTATGGTTTCCACTGGGCCGCCACTATTCAAATACGCGCGAAAAACATAAATATCCCAAAAAATGAATTCCAAGCAGACCTCTACGTGACATAATATACCACCAAGTCCCTTAACAATATCTTCGCACTCTTCCGACCTCCTTACGCCAACATATCATAATGTAATTGATAAATCAGCCGAGTGCGTGATCCTCTCGCCTCTGAGGATGTACGTGAGGTGATATCAAAGGGAGGATGCGTTGAGAGTCGTCTCAGATACATAGGGTTAGACGCTGCGAGGAAAGAGGGAAGGGAGAGAGTCTAAGATGGTGGACGGTTCGGTACTATTGTTGGACACTTCGACGCTCAAGCGCCATCATCACGGATAAATAAAATAAATATCGCAAGACATTACACACACCGCCATCTAGCGCCACACTAAGTAACGAGGCCTGTGTCGTGGACACCAGATAGTTGATATACTACATAGAAACTTTTTTTTCTGTTAATACATCATCATATACCTAGCCTTTTCCCAACTATGTTGGGGTCGGCTTCCAGTTTTACCGGATGCAGCTGAATACCAGTATTTTACATGGAGTGACTGCCTATTTGACCTCCACAACACAGTTAATACCGAGTAATACGATACCCCTTGGTAAGACTGGTTGTCAGACTTTTTGGGCCTCTGACTACCTAACGACTGTCAAAGATTTACAAATGACAGCCGGGACCATCGGCTAAAGGTGAATGCTCCAACCAGCCCGCGATATTCAAATTTTCTTACGTTTTTTGCAATTTGCAGGCCTGTATTGATAGTTGCCTGTATTGAGGGTTGTATTGATAATTCTGTAACTACATACGTCTGTAATGTAGTTACAGAATTATCAATACAACCCTCCAAGTTCACAAAGGTGCAGGAATGACTTTGACCTTGGAAAAGTTATTTTCTACCTTATGAACTTGCAGGGTTGTATTTATGATTTTTTGATGAATATAATTCTGTATACGTCTTACAGCCGCGACTAATATTGTAATCAACACACACAACCTAGCACTGGCCTGCAAATTGCAAAAAACCTAGGAAAATTTGAATTTCGCGAACTACCCTTTAGCATTCACCTTAACGTGCTTTCCGAGACACGGAGGAAACTCGGTATGTAATAGGAGGTCACCCATCCACAGACAAACCTAGGCAAGCACGGCTTAACCTAATGATCGACCCGAGCGGCTGTTATTATTTAGCCACGACTCACGAGCTCCTCCTTTTTCTGTAAATACATACATATTATAAATATAAGCATCCATGACTCGGAAACAAATGTCCATGCTCATCACACAAACATTTGTCCTCCAATAAACATGGTAAATTGGCTTTGAAAACTTGACTTTCTTTGAACCACATGAAAATTCAGTATCATTCACCGACATTTCTATTTCAGAGCAACACAGCAAATTACTGAGGGTTTATTGCCCACAACGGAACCCGAAAAATTTCCCGGACACGAAGTCACAAGGGGCTCTTCCTTTTGTTAAAATTCAGATCCGCAACCGGACCCTACAAACCTACGAAAGTAGTCAAAAAAATCAAAAGTAAAACGGTTTTGTTCAGAATATTCTGATTTCGGCCGCAAACGTTAACTTTGTTGAAACGTGCGATGGGCTCCAAAAAGCTTGTCACTTACCAAATGATTCCTTTTCCGATACTTTTCGTAATAATGTAAAAAGGACGATATTATATGGGGTCAAAGTCAATATGTAGTTTAAAAGTAGATTTCGATTGACAGGACCTTCTTTTTCATTTTGTCACATTACAAAGGCATTTATTATTTGAATTTATTGGCCATCCATTTGAAGTGTCTAACGAATCGTCAAGTGTTAAGAGCTGTTTACGATGATACGCTTGTTTTTGGTCCTTCGAGCCGGATCCCCATCATCGTCATCATCATTCTACTGTCCTTATCCCAATCTATCTCCAATTTATCATTTTATTCCATACTTCTCTACTACTTGTCGTCTCAGCAGACACCTCCTTTCCAGCCATATCATCCGTCTCACAGTGCATCCATCGTTTCTTCGGTGTTCCTCTACTCTTATAGCCGACTAAATTCATACTCAACATTTTCCTCGCCACATTTTCCTCGTTCCTCCGCATCACATATCCATACTACGATAATTGATTACCACACAACTTTTCCGTCACCGGCGCCATTTTCAGACTTCCTCTCATTCTTCTTATTCTTTATTGCACACAAAATAAAAAAAAATACATTACAAATTGCAAAAATATAGGTGGTTATCACATCATGATCATGTATGTATGTGTGTGGTCTCATGTACTCTTTCTAATTTTATCCATTCGCATTACACCACACATCCCCCTTAGCATTCTCAGATCACTCACATGTAATTTTTATGATAGATATAAAGGATACAAGCATGGCCGGGTCCGTATCAGCGAAGAAAATTATATTTCAGCCCGCGTAGCATGACCACCGTAGAAACAGGTTTCAACGAAGAAAGTATCGACAAAACGATAATTTCTTTTGTTCGTCTGTCATTTTGTCGATTCTGCGTCGACAAAACCCGTTCCCAAAGCGGTCATGCTACGCGGGCAGCTGTCTACTTTAAGCGCTTATGCTCTCCGATCTGGTACTCCTTTAAAGTTGACAACCGTTTTTAGGGTTCCGTAGCCAGATGGCAAAAAACGGAGACCCCTATGAATTCGTCATGTCTGTCTGTCTGTCTGTCCGTCCGTATGCCACAGCCACTTTTTACCGAAACTATAAGAACTATGCTGTTGAAACTTGGTAAGTAGATGTATTCTGTGAACTGCATTAAGATTTTAACACAAAAATAGAAAAAAAAAACACGAAATTTTGGGGGTTCCCCATAATTAGAACGGAAACTCAAATTTTTTTTTTCATCTATCCCATACGTGTGGGGTATCTATGGATAGGTCTTCAAAAAATATATTGAGGTTACTAACTTTTTTTTTTCTAAACTGAATAGTTTGCGCGAGAGACACTTCCAAAGTGGTAGAATGTGTGTCCCCTGTAACTTCTAAAATAAGAGAATGATAAAACTAAAAAAAATATATGATGTACATTACCATGTAAACTTCCATCGAAAATTGGTTTGAACGAGATCTAGAAAGTAGTTCTTTTTTAATACGTCATAATCAGTTTTTTTTTAATACGCAAGAGAACCAGGGCCACCGACGTAGCCCGAAGAATTGCCAAACTTAAGTGGCAGTGGGCAGGGCACATTGCTCGCAGAACGGATGGCCGATGGGGCCGAAAAGTTCTGGAGTGGCGACCGCGAACCGGAAGACGTTGCGTTGGAAGGCCTCCCACTAGGTGGAGCGATGACCTGGTAAAGGTTGCGGGAATCCGCTGGATGCGAGTCGCACGGGACCGTTCAATGTGGCGACACTTGGGGGAGGCCTATGTCCAGCAGTGGACGTCTTTCGGCTGAAATGATGATGATGATGATGATGACGTCGTAAATCGTAAACCGCAATTTACCTTTCATTACTTATTTCAGTATTTTATTATTTTTTACTTTTTATTTTATTTTATGTTACATTTACCTACTGATTTGAAAGGAATATTTACGTATCTTACTTTTTTATTATTATTGACATATGATTTTTGTGATTTTTATTGACATTGATTTTGTAAATTATTATTAATTTTATTTGATTATTGTGAATGTGGGGACCATGTGGGTTTTATTTTTATATTTTTTTTGTTTGTTTTCTTTTTTTTTTCACAACTGTCTGGCAGTTTGAGTACTTAAGCGACCTACCCAAATGTCCTTTCTTTGGTATTGTTCGTCGTATCGTTGAGCTCCTTAAGTTATAAGTCGAGCTACACGATAACTGACAAATGCTTGCACTGACTGGACAGGTCCACTCAAATCTGTGTAGTTCTTTCTTCAAAAGACCATCTCAGACACTAATCTGCATAGTCCTCATGTGAATTGAGCAAAATTATGTCTGGACTTCAAAAGAGACTATGACCTCTGAGTTTGTTTCGGCTGTTTCTTGTCAGAGTAGTCAGGTACGAAACACCGGCCCCATCTAGTTTTAAAAAAAATGACGTGTAAAAGTGTTTGTAAAAACCTTCTTGCAAAATAAACATCATTTATCATTCAATAAAGTTTGTGCGGAACCCTCGGGGTGCGAGTCCAACTCGCTCTTGGCCGTTTTTTTTTCTATGAGAGAGCAATTCGACATTAATTATCTAAATAATTTCTCGTCTCCATAATAGATTGACCTACACTGTCAAGCTCAAGATGTCTTCTGACTCTCCCCTAAACATCAGAATTGTTGATGACGACATAAACGATAAATTATTTGTCTTCATTAATTTTGCAGTTCATTACACAGTTGTATTGGTGACAGATGGGCAACCCTTGATAAAGGGGGTCAAATAAAGGAAGTGATTTCTAGCTTAGTAAAATGTAAGTACACGAAAACTTGGCTTGTAGCATGTGTATTTTCTGCCTACATGACCAAAAGGGCGTGAGACGGTGAGATTGGTGATTCGGCTTTTAGCTAAACAGTATTCAGCTTCCTAAATACAGCTCGAAATTCTACAACAACATTGAAATGGTTCCTTACGTCTCCTAACAATCTCTCTCCACATTTCAGCAGTCCATTTGTCTCGGTCTTCACGGATCACTCGCACAAAATAGAAAGAAACCGAAGGTCTGCTCCACACAAAGATCGGAAACAGGCGCACACACACATAGACGCGTACGTACTTACGACGATCTCAGACGAATGCCGGCCGTGAGTGCGCTTGCACTCGCTGTACTTCAAGCGAGTACATTACAGTAGGCCTTTAAAAAGCCGCAGGCTTGGCTTGAACAGCGATGGTTGATAGATGAAAAATGGAGTTAAGTGATCGGACCTTTCGCCGAATAAAAACCAAAAATATTTGTTGTTCAACGAATACTGCCGGATCAAATCTGAATAAGATTATAGAACATCTAAGCAGCCGATCTTCTATATTTATTTGTATTGTGTCTGCCGTTCACACCCACTTACAAATTGTTGAGAGAATTCATTAAATTGTTCCTCCAGGAAATAAATGGAAATTATTCGAACAGCCAGCGAAAGGGACATGATTTTAAATGAGACAACTTTGAATAATTTGCTTTGGACTTGGAGCATTTGTTACAATAACAACGGATTAGTTCTGGTGGGTGAGCAGGAATAGAACAACACTCAAGTTTTTGAGTTTAATCGAGCAGATATACTCGTAAGCTGGCATTTTAAAAAGTATCTTAGACAGTCTTAACCTTGCAGGTTTTATAGCTTATCAATCTCGGCGCCCACCGGGCGAACCAGTCCTTTTCAAAATGTTACTTGTCCGATCTCTCACCATGTTTGTCCCGCTACTAAGATCAGATCGTCGGACCACCTTCACCACGGTCTACCTCGCCGGGATGTCCTGCTAGAGGCGGCTTTGTCGACATGTTCAGTATAAACTAGGTGTGTCACCGTTTATTCGCACTTCGCATTGAATGCTGCTGAAGTCTTAGGAAGCTAAGCTAAGCTTGCTTCTCTTCCTCGATCCTTACCCTAAGTCCGCTAGTACGTTTACATGTCTTAACGACTGAACAGATTAAAAATATGTCATACAAGTACCGTAGGATACTTTTTATCCCGGTAGTGAGTTCCCGTGGGCGACAGCTTACAACTTAGGTATGCTAGTAATATAATAAAAAACAATGTTTTCAAACAAAATATCAAAAGCTCAACGGGATTGTCAACCCAAATCTACATAATGAAATACATACAATAGTCATATAACTACAATTTACATTTTTGTGACCGCACGAACGGGTATCACAATAATATAATCAGCTTATAATGTTCCCACTGCTGGGACACAAGCCTCTCTATGAGAGGGAATGGGCTGTGTGTAACCCACCACGCGAGCCCAGTGCGAGTTGGTAGATGTTTGATACATCTACCAACTCGCACTGGTCTTTGAATTGTTGGTTCTAGGACATGCCGCTTTCCTCACGATGTTTTCCTTCTCCGTTTTGAGAGCAGTGTTGATGAAATAAATTACACATATTTTTTACTGAGAGAAGCACAAAAAGTTTTGAGAGCAGTGTTGATGAAATAAATTACACATTTTTTTACTGTTGATAGAGAAGCACAAAAAGCTGACAATCACACGTTCTGTTAACAACTAAACAGATTTAATGTTAATAACTGAGATTAGAGAGAAACCAATTAAATAGAAAACTAGAAAATGGCTATATCACGGATGGCGGAACGGGTTGTCAAAAACGATCAACTGCACGTTACAGTACGAAAATGAGCTATATTACTACGATATAAAACCGCTGTCAATTTTTTTCGTTAGACGAGCGGTTGAATGAAGTGGACCGACGCGACGGGGCCTAAATATGAGCAATATTGGTAGCTATCAGTAGCTATGGTTTTGTAAGTCTATTAAATATTAGCTCCCGAGGTATTTCTGACGATAGAAAAAAACGGAATGAAGGTGACGGATTTTCATACAAACTTTCAACCCCTACCTATCTCACTCGCTAAGCGATTGATTACTATGATGCTATATGCGGACAAACGATTATGTAAGTATAGATTGTAAGGTCTGCAAATTATTACAATACTTTGTGCGCTATCTTCCAAAACGTGCTATCTGCATATACACCCAAAGATTCTATTGAGTTAAAAGCAAACATAATCCTATTTTTCTCTGGCACAGCATCATCATCATCATCATTTCAGTCGAAAGACGTCCACTGCTAGACACAGGCCTCCCCCAAGTGTCGCCACATTGACCGGTCCCGTGCGACTTGTGCCCAGCGGATCCCTCCAACCTTCACCAGGTTAAACATACAGCATCAAACAGCATTTCAAACACACAGCATCAAACGGCATTAATCCCATCCCCACACATACACACTCTACGCAAATCAGACACAGCATAACATCCCACAAATATGGCAGAAAAGCATAAAGTACATTCAGTCAAAAAAGTATCGGGAATGGATGATTTGTTTATGGTTCCAAATTCAAATTTTTGTTTTTTTGTAGTTGTTAGATTGGCACAACTGTTTTCCATTTTGGCGCGGAATTTGAGTTGCATCTGTTATTTATATTAAATACAGTGCTGGTTTTAGTAATATCATATATAGTGTGTATTGCGAATTTCATAATGGACAAAAATATCGAACAAAGAGTTTGTCTTAAATTTTGCATCTCCAATGGAATTTCGTGTTCGGAGTCACTGAAAATGTTACAGAAGGCTTAGTGAATCGACTTTATCAAAAACTCGTGCATATGAGTGGTTCAAAGCATTCAAAAGCGGTCGAGATGTGATGGAAGATTTGCCTCGCTCTGGTAGGCCGTCAACGTCTGCAACTGAAGTTAACATCGCAAAAGTGAAGAAAATAGTGACTGAAAATCCCCATTCAACTCTGAGAGAGATAGCCGCCGAACTTTCTGTATCTCACGAGTCGATCCGTACCATTTTAACTAATCATTTGGGTATGAAACATGTTGCTGCTCGGCTAGTCCCAAAAGATCTGAATTTTCTCCAAAAACTCAATCGCATGAAAGTCGCTGAGGACATGCTAGAACGAGTCAGTTCGGACCCAACATTCATGAAACGCATTGTTAATGGTGACGAGACGTGGGTTTACGAGTTTGACATGCAAACTAGTCAACAAGCTTCGGAGTGGCGCCTTCCAACTGAACCGAAACCGAAAAAACCACGCCAAAGTCGATCAAAAATCAGTCATGTTGACTGTTTTCTTTGACTATCGCGGTGTTGTGCACTCTGAATTCTTACCGGAAGGTCTAACGGTAAATAAAGAATATTATTTGACCGTTATGCGGCGTTTAAGAGAGCAAATTCGACGAAAAAGGCCAGATTTGTGGAAAGAAAATTCTTGGATTTTGCACCACGACAATGCGCCTTCGCACAAGGCTATCATTGTGAACGAATTTTTGACCAAACACTCAACAAATACCATCCAGCAACCACCATATTCACCAGATATGGCTCCTGCTGACTTTTTTCTTTTTCCTAAACTCAAATTACCACTTCGTGGCACCCGTTTTCAATCGATAGAAGACATAAAGGAGAATTCGCGGCGAGAACTGAACTCAATTCCGGAAGCAGCGTTTAAAAAATGTTTTGATGAATGGATTATTCGTTGGCGCAAGTGTATCGTTTCTAAAGGAGCATACTTTGAAGGTGATAAAATAAATTTGGATGAATAACAGAAATTTTGTGTATTATTGATCTTTTCCCGGTACTTTCTTGACAGAGTAGTATGTTGTATTTCCCGCGTTTATACGCGGCGTTCGTTATCGCGCCCATTTTCATGTGTGCCCGCGTTTACGGTACTCTGTAATCAAGGATGAATGGTACCACAGTTTTGGATAAAGCTTTCTGAATTTTGGTTTAGTGATAGGGATGTTGTATTGTTAATATTGATTAAAGAGGAATTTAGGACTTTATAGTATAATAAAATCTAAAACAGAAGTAGTTGTCAGGTACCAATAGCGAGTAGAGGGGATAAACAAACTGACATTCTAATCTAACAACAAAAAAGGTGATGCAAAAAAAATCTAAGAATGACATAAGCTAATGAAAAAGTCAAAATTATTGAAAAAGTTTACTCGTAAGTGTAAAAGACCGTCAAGTGCCTATCTTATCTTGGCCATAAATTCCAATTATGTTTTTCTTTTTATCCTTTGCGAGGTAGAACAGTTCAGCAGCACTCGTGACTCCAAAGAATGTTTTTATCATGTCGGCGCAGCATGTCTTCTTCTTTCATATTTCGCTATTGCTCGTCATCTCATCAGACACCTCAAATACAAACAAATAATCACTGCTAAATACTAAACACACTTTGAATCTTAAAACGTAACAGAAAACCAATTTCTAAATGTATTGCCAGCATAATTAATTAACAAAAAACGGTCCAACAGCGAACTTATAAAAATCGTCCGCAAACAACCCTGCAAACGCTTGATTGAATTTCAAATTTACATTTTACGTGCGCTAGGGGCGGTTTTGTGAAGCTTCGCTTATGATTAGGTTCTCGTAAACAATATGATGTTCTCTGTGTTCTCAGGGTACTCTTGTTTATGTGTAGGTATGGAGAGTCTGTGGTTGATAGGTATAGTAGGTTCGTCATTGGTGGTGTTTTATGTATTGATTTTAGAGTGAACTAGCCGTACCGCATCTGCTTCTATCTTCGAAGTTCATATTCATAAACTATCAACCCCTATTTAAGGCGATCACATGAGCTAAATAAGCAACTGTATTTGTGTTGGTTCAAACTTCGTTTGAAATTCTGTTAGAATAAAGTTCTAATCAGCTTGTACGACAAAGTGGTTGTTACGTCAGTCACTGCGGCCGAATAGTGCGAAATCGGTGGTTTTTTGCGATTTACAAAAAATCTATTGATTGGACTAAAAAAGTAAAACACTATGATACTAGTATTTTGCTTGTAGAATTATTTGCCAAAAAATCAGAATGATCGCATATATTTTAGTATGGTTTTTACTCGTTAAAAGAAATTTTTAGAGATAAGTACGTGTTTTTTGTCTATGGAATAAAATTTGTTGTATTATGTTTTCAAAACACTATCGTACTAGCATATATCCTGAAGAATATCATATATTTTTCTGGTTTTGTTTATTGCAGTGAATCATATGCTTTTTTGCATTATAAAACTCGCGTTTAGCTCATGTAATCGCCTTAAGCGCTGGACACACAGAAAAAACGTAAGACGAGGACGGGGCGCGGACAGGGCGCAGACGGGGTGCCACCCCGCCCCGCCGCACCCCCATTGTCGCCCTCCCCTCGTCTGCTCGCGCCCGTGCCCTGTCCTTTCTATCCGTTTTACAACAGGGCGCAGACGGGCAAGCGTCGTGACCGCGCCCTGCCTTTTCTGTATGTTTTGCGTCGCGACGCTTCTATACATTTTGTATGAAAGAGACGCGGAAGAGACATATGTCTGCGCCCCGTCTGCGTCTTACGTCTTTTCTGTGTGTCCTGCGACTTAAGAGGGCCCTTCAAGGCCCGCATTTCGTCAACACGAGCATGGTAAAAAGCTTGTTGTTTCATCCAGAGCCACAGCGGTGGTATTCTTTCAACTCCCCTGTCTTACCTAGCCCCGACTCCGCACTACTTGCCTTCATTATGAACGGCCAAAGTTAAGGTAAAAGTTGTGCAAAACGGCAATTTTTGGAGGCTTGTACTGAATTTGTTTTTACAAATTTTTATTTTTTGCTTCGATAGAAGCCTAGATATAGTCCACAAGATACCTATTAGTTCAAAAAAATCAAAGATATATGTCTAACAACGGCATAATCACGCACGAGCGTTTGTCAAAATTCTCGCGAAAAGTATGGCGGGTTGGCCGCTCTTAAGGGGTTGAATTTTCCAAAATCCTTTCTTAGCGGATACCTGTAGTATTCACTTGTAGTAGAGCTAATAGGTTGATAACACAATTCACTAACAATATCACAGGCTCACCTCACCACCAAGCCCCCATTCCAGGGTATGCTTCACCTTACCACTTCCCGCCTGATTGTGTGACTGACAGTTGTCATTCGTGACAGCTACCCGACTACTTGTGGCTGTGAGACAGTGTTACCATATCTATTAAATAGATACACTACAATACCTACGTCATAAAAAACAGGTATCAGTGTGCCCGAAAAATGTTAGACAGATCCGACCATTGGTTTGAGCTGTGCGTTGATAGATAGTAGGTCAGCTCAGGACGAACGATTTTATAATGAAGTCAATCAATTAGGAGTATAACAGAAGAATGGGATCTAAAGAGTGACCAGTTTTTACAAGTTAAGTATACATTCAGAATGCTTTAGGAGTCATAATAAAGGAAGTTTGATCGTCAGTCTTATTTGTATTATAACGCCACTGAATATACAAACACAGCTCGCCATAGTAAAACGATGAGCTACTTTTGCCAGTCAGCTAAAGAAATAGTGGGGCGCACAGAGTGTGCAACCCCACTTAGCAATATTATTCAATCTCCCTTCCCCCTTCCGCTCTCAAGCCTGTTTAACCCTTTTCCAATTCAAATAACAGCACACCCTTTAAAAAAGCTATTAATTTAAAGCTTGATAAATGATTGGCAGTTCCGCCTTAATTAAAAATTAATATCTTCGCCCAATGTGTGATAGATTGCGCGCTTAGTAGGGATGCTGACCTAATAGCAACGAGGTAAACGAGCGCGATGGATATACAAGATTATAAATTGGGTCGGCTTAAGTAGGGTTAATCGAAATTGATAGATAACGCCACACGTTATTATGCGAAGGTATTTATAACCAGCTTTTACCTGCGGCTTCGTTCGCTTGGTTGTCGAACATTTTACATTACATATTTACATTATTATAGGTACTTACATTCTTCTATAACCGAACTCACAAATACATATTTGGTTAATTTACTCGTTTTAATTTATTTGTAACCATTTATTTATACATTTTGTTTGAAACTCTTTTCCGTTACTTACATACCCCCTCAAGGTTCATTGGAAGACCAGCGTGAGATAACTTCACCTGTCTGGCATGAATGCTGAAATGGATTTTAGCGCAGCCGTGAGGCACACAGCTCATACCTACTATGTTTTCCTCCATAATTTGTATCTTTTTTTTATGTGTGTGCTTTAATAACTAACGTCAAATACATATTTTTCTTTCTTTCTTTCTAACATATCCAACGAGAACTTAGGCTTGAAAACGGCCATTAGGCATTCAATTACAGTCATATCTCTTACTGTTGCTGGAAACAGGTATTAGGCTTTCAGTTAGGTATCCCTTAGTTTTGGTGAAAACGGCCATTAGGCATTCAATTAAGTATTCCTTAGTGTTAGTGAAATGAAAACGGCCATTGGACATTCAGTTAGGAATCCCTTAGTGTTCGTGAAAACGACCATCACAGATTCAGTTAGGTATCGGTAGTGTTGGTAAAAACGGATATTCCCTAACAAGGAAAACGACATCACTTGGTAAGACTGGCTGTCAGGCTTCGGACCCGTAACGACTGTCAAAGAACTACATTAAAGAGATGAGAATATTGTAACGCAATGTAAAAAAAAAATCAACTGAAGAAACCTGCAAGTATGACTGCTAAATAAACGAAGAAGAAAAGAAATACCCCGAACATCATTTATTCGTATCACGTGCGACGTGCACGCGCGGATTGGCATTTGCAATAATAACGAGAGTCGCGGGAATGCGGGACACCTGGCTGTATTAGCTTCAATATTGCCTGCTGGTTAATATGGAAGATGAGGACTTACTAGGGATCATATTTTGAGGGGAGTTGTTTTTTTTTAAAGGATAGTTCACCCGTCCAGCTAAACGCCAGCGCAGGCCGGGGTCGCCAGCGAAGAGCATTTTATCTTTACCCAACGTAAATTCATACGTCGCTAGTGGTGACAAGATATCTATTCCTACGTTCAATGCCGTGCAGGGAAATCCCTTTCATACCTTGCTGTCGATCTCTGTACATGCGGCATGGATGGTGTTCTGCCGTCCCGTCCTCGGTCTGCGCAGGCTTTAAATCCCCAGCAGGGTAAAATATTTTCGGCATTTTCAATAAAAAAAACTCAGAATTTTAGCCTGGATGATGGCAATACATCGCAATGGAATACGAGCCCACGACTAAAGAGTAGTTTGAATGAAGCCAGACGAGTTTGTCAGAAGTCCGAAGCCGGGCGTACTTGAACTCATTCATTTACACTTGGTCGTTTGCCCGTATTCCATAGGCAATCGGATTCGGGCAAACAACCAAGCGTTATATTGGAACTGTTGAACTAATGGCGTCATTGGTAATAAATCGTCATTGGTTGAAAATGTGGTAATGTCATTTTATATTTCAAAATAGCTTAACCTCATTGGTCAGATTGAGACCAACTATGGTGGCGCCATCTGAGATTTACTTTGCCTTAGCTACCCCATTGCGCCATCGCGCGGATACAATCGCCTATCGCCTGAGGACATAAACGGGGTTCCACATGGGACTACAACCTGCGGAATGTAGATATCCACTGTCCATAATACACTGCTATGCCTTCAAGGAACACAGGCGATAAGTTACGTGTATCTACCTCCCATGAATGCATGCTCATTACACATTTATATCTAAGTCACGAACATAACCAGATTTGAAGCCGCCGCAATGCGCTTTTACCCTTAAAGTAGCGTAGAGAAGCTCCACACCTGCCTTAAATACGTCCCTTTCTTGATAACCATCAGTAACAGGTTGTCAGGTTGCGCTCACATACCAACAGGTTCGCTGATAGGCAATGGATAGGCAGAATCAGATCAACTTGATTTGGATAACATGTCACTACAGAATTGTGCAGAAGTTCCAGAACCATCAAACATACATTGAAGTCACCGTCCCGCGCCAAAAGATGTTCAATGAGATTTGAATAGTATTGTACACTGTTCGACTTCGCTCATCGTTTCACTTGACCTATGTAAGTACGGTGTTGAAGAAAGGCACATCTACGGACCGCACATAGACACGCTTCACGTACAGCGAGTGCAAGCCCCATCGTGACTGTCATTTGTTTTAGATCGCTGTACGGTCAGTCTATGACCCTGTAATAAGACATTATCCAGGAGGGACCAATTCGCTTCGAATAGTTTCGCCTGTACTTATAAGCGCGTTCGCAAGGTACTGGCCACTGGGCGCCAACACATCACATCCACACGCATCGCGCGGCTACTGTATTTAGCGCGAGAGATTTGCCTTTTTCGGAAACGGCCTAACGTTCTTGGACGATGCGACTTGCATCAAGAGGGAGACACGAGAGCGTCACTTGTTTCTTATGCGTGAATACCGTCGGCGTTAATCCGCATTTCATGTCGCTCAGCTCAGAACCGTCATTTTTTAGACTGAGTAACAGAGCGTGCTGTCGAGCTGATCTTCTTCGTTGTTGCTGCCGCGTGCTATAGCATTCTCGCTCTGTTTCTTGCTCTAGCAAATGACGGTTCTGAGCGACAGAATAGGATAGGAGCATGGAAAAGTGCGATTCCGCTGTTGGATGTGGCGCAACCCTTAAACAAGTTTTCATTGTTGGCTACGCCGCTCAACGCATGTCCCTTGACCGAGTATCACGTGACCAAGAGTTAAGTGATCGTGAAAGTGCGCCTGTTTTCGCTCCTTGTACAGAGCTGACATTCTGCACTATTTATTCTGTAACGTTAGTGTTTAGAATTTGAGTTGTGAGCAGCTTGTCGGTGGACAGGTAGCGTTTTATGTTATGTGATTCGGTAATTAAGCATGAAGATCTGATATCTTTTTATGAGCTGAGAATGCCTTGACCTTCGGACATTCTACCAAATTAATGGGCTTCAATTTCTTAGAATTTTGAGTCTAAGGGTTCTTATAGACGAGCTAGGGTTCTGTAAGAACCCTAAGACATGCCGGTTGCCTCACGATGTTTACCTTCGCCGTTTTGAGGGCAATGGTGATGAATTAAATTACACAAAGTAATGAGCCTGCCTGGGTTCGACCCCACGACCTACAGTTCGTCAGTCGCGGCAGTTACCATTGGGCCACCATTGGTCTGCTCGTTGCTCGCTAATGGCCGGCGGTGGGGCAGAGGGTTCGGAAGATCGAGGAACCGGTTGATCAGTTTGTTAGTCATGGCTCTAACTAAGTATGTAGTTACTTGGATGTGGAGTGAGGTAATTGAATGGGCCTACATTATGTTAGGCGGCAGCTGGGTTATCGTATTAATGCCCGAATTTATCAACACTGTGCTGCGTTGGGTTTTAAACTGTCTGCGTTGATAATTCGAACAATGTGCATATATTTAGGCATTCAATTAACGATACCGCGGGCAAAAACCGCTAGTCATGACCCTACGACCAAAATGTGGTTCAAAGTCAGTCTATTAAACACTGTGTGAACAGATAGTTTGGTAATATAATCCTAAACTTGTTTAATAAACACACAATGTAAACATTAATGGTCAAAGTTCTACAATGTGTTCAGGAAGCCACGTCGTTAAGAATAGTCGTCGAACGGCCTGGTGAACAAAACATAACATCACGCCTGTGAGACCCCGAACGATTATGCAGAGTTCACAGAGGTGTACCTAACAGTACACCGACATTCCGCTCCAGAAAATGGTGCCAAATATGGCCCTATTATAGAAAGAGGGATTACTGACTTATTATTTTTAATTTTTAGCTGTCATTATTTACCGACGATGTTCCATTGACTAAGGATGTGGTCCACAATCCACAGAAGTTAATTGCAGCCTGCAGGTCTGCTATTATGATGGGTTAATGTGGAGCGGTCGAGTCGCGGCCGACGCGATTGACTGCGGTTGAATGAACTATTTATATCTCATGAACCAGTTGTACGAGGGTTACAAGGAGGCTGGTTAATTAGCGGTGACGGATTTATTTTTAGTATTTTAACATCTCGCTGTACTCCCCGAAGGATTGGGCAGAGTTGTCTATAGTACAGTCATTGACTTGCATTAGCTGACCCCTCTTCTACTGTGTCACCTCAAATAAAATCAGAGTGTATTTACAAAAGTGTGTGCGAGGAATAACGCGTCCACATATTTGGGGGCACAGCCTAGGATAAATATCCGAAAAGGCTGCAACGATCAGAACGCTCGCTAGGAGAAAGGAAATTCTTACCTTCAAGTTACTTGCGTCCTGTCCAGTTAGGGTTGCCAACCATACTGTTAAAAACAGTATTATACTGTTTTTCACTACTTTATACTTTTTACTGTTGAACAAAAACAAAGTATACTAAATACTGTTTTCAACGCATACATTAATATCCATATTGTGTTCACAATGTTATGCGTCATTTCAATATAGTGTAGCTGGCCTAAGCCCAGCTCCCACAGCCTTCGTTTTTAAACGAAACTGGTATAGTCAAACTGTCAAGCAAGAGTGACGTATGCAAATTCGCGCGCATAATCAGAATCAGAAGTTCAGAACTAACTTTTTTCGTATGATCTTTGTTTTTGTCTGGTTATGCAAGAAGCTCTAAAAAACATGTATTTAATTTATTTAAACTTTGAAAAAATAAATACTGTTCATTTTCAGGGAATAGGTACTGTTTATTTTCCTTCTTTCTTGTGCTTCAAGTGCCTTTCGGCTTCGTTAAGAGGTGTTTTACACCCTTTATAGGCAGGCAGCTACAACCATACATGCATCTCTACACAAGCACCTAAACACACGCGTAGGCTCGCGGCGCGGGCTCGCGAACCACGCTTGCACTGGGCGGTGTTCACACAGTACAATACCGCCTATACACACATAACGGCTCCTCGCCTGTAACGTAACCGGCTAGCTCTGCGCGCGGGGCGGGCGAGGACCATTACATCCTCCGTAGGTGCGTCGCAGTCGGCACCTCTGTCGCTGGTCGTCCCCCGCCGGGCCTCCTTCGGGTCTCACCTGGCGGGGACAGACCGCCGAGGTGTCGTGAATAAAACAGCGCTGTAGGCGCGCCTACGGAATACTTCATAGCAACTATTCACAGGCGTGCGACATTGCTGTTTGCACGCCACTAGGCCACAGCCTATAAGCCACCAAATGACGGGCCTGTATTAACAGGCCACGGTATGGCTTCCGCGGCCAGGGGGCATAGCCCCGATGCCCCTTTATTTCTTGTAAAAAAAGTTGGCAACCCTATGTCCAGTCCAGCTTGTCCTATGGACATAAATTGTTAGAACACACGCAAACTAATAAACAGTACTTTGATTTTATATAGAAAAATAATTATGAGCTTTGGTTCGAAAATGAAATTGTAATTCTTTTTATTTTTCTTTAATCAGGCCGCATGAATATTTGTCGTTCGACTCCAAAGTTCTAATTTCAAAAAAGGAAGCTTAGATGTCCTGCTTTTAGGCCCTCGTCAGAAATGTTGTCCAAATTGAGAAGTTTGGCATGAGTTTGGCCTAACTATTCGATTAAAGTGTTTTTTTTATTGACAACATAAAAAAGCAACTCGTGCAAAATAACAAAGGGTAAGAAGTAAAATGTCCGGATTTCTTCGCAAATGGCCGGTTAATTTGAAATGTTAGCCCGTACAGTACCTATTAGGGCAACAGCAGAAGCATACAGCACGTTTCGCGCTCGCTGCCGTAAGCCCGCTAATTGCCGACGTTGCCGCGCTGTCCACTACAGAACGGTGCCGGTGTAGAACGAGACTTTCACGACATAAAACGGCTTATCTGTCGAAGTTTCTATTAAGTAAAGCTGTTTGAAATCCTACATATTACGTAATTATGGGTACATAATTGTTTGGTTTTTTAATTCACAATGGACTTTTAAAGGGTGGGTGTAAAGTTCATCATCCTTCATTGAAAAGGGAGGACCCTCCGACCAGACCGGTTTCGTCTGGCGGGCTACTTACTGCCCGGCAGCTGTTGTACATCCTAATCTCGCGGGGACTGCGAACGTTCATTAAGTACGAAGCGTAGTTCGTATGTGGCGTTGCAGAAAAAACAAACCTTTCTTTACACGATACCCTCTCCGTCATAAAAAGATAGATTCTCATATACTCGTAAGTAAGTAATACATAGGATCCGATTCATCTTTTCTTAAAAAGTATTAACAACTTTTTTAGGGTTTCGTAGTCCTGACAAGGAACCCTTATAGTTTCGTCATGTCCGTCCGTCTGTCCGTCCGTCCGAGGTTTTGCTCAGAGACTGTTAGTACTAGAAAGCATCTACGCTTCGCACTAGAGTAGGTATATCAATTACGCCGACAAAATGGTAAAATTAAATTTTGGAAAATATTTTTTTTAGGGTAGCTCCCCTACATGTGAAGCGGGGATGAATTTTTTTTTCATCTGCCCCATCGCGTGGGGTATCGTTGAATAGGTCTTTTAAAATGACTTAGCGGTTGCTAATACTATTTTTCGATTTAATGCTCCATTTACGAAATATTAAACTTGAAAGTGCAAATATTTGTTTCAGTAGCCCCCCCCCCCCTCCTCTAAAAGCTAAACTGCTGGCTTGAAAAATCTGGAAAAATTCATGATGACAATACATTAAATTTCATTAACATTACAGGAAATTTATAGCGGTTAAGATAACTTTATTAGTTTAGCAGTAATAGTTGTTGAACTTGGGTGTTGGATAATTTTGTACCAAATACAAAATCCTTAGAATAAATCGTTCTATGCATATTGTGTTGTGATAACGGGCTACTACGGAACCCTATTCTGCGCGTGGCCCGACACGCACTTAGCCGGTTTTTAATTTAAACCCCAAAACATTTACGATAATATTATCGTAGTGGTAACAATACAAATAAATACAATAAAATAGAAACACAATGCATTGTATCTTTGATTTACTGAGGGAACGTGTGTACGAATACGACTGGCGGTCACAGTTTATAGATAACCAGTAAACCAACTTGGACCAAAGTCACACCATTTACCTACCTATTTCAAATAGAGAAGAAGTCATTATTTTAAAATACTTTCACGCGGACGAAGGTCGCGGGCAACATCTAAAGTATCAAAATAAAAAAATTAAATCATAATTGACTTCACGAGAATCCTGTTACCTGAAGCATGCTTAGAATTCCTGCATGTGTTGCCGAATTCCGACCATTTGTTCCTAGTTAAAATACCTACTGTATGTTTAGTTGACTGTGGCGCCGCCGCCGCGGCCGCCGTGCATCGCCGCCAATGTTGTGAATTTACGCGGGAAAGACTGACGTATTTATTCGACGCCACGATTCCTGAATTTATTTATTGTTAACGAGTGGACACGTCGACTGAGCCTGTACATTATTCAATTGATGAATACAACCGAATTTAGATATGAGTAACTCGACGGCTTCACCGCTGGCGCCCGAGCTGCACGCCCTAACGACATACCTACGTGTTGCAAGTGCAAATGCGTAATAGCACGGTAAACCGTGGTAATAGCGTCATCAGTCGATAATGTTCCCACTGCTAGGAAACAGGCACACAAGCCTCCTCTCTATGGGAGGTAATGGTTGTAACTTGTAATTGTAACCCACCACGCGGGCCCAGTGCGGGTTCGATGATTCCCGAAATCCCGATGTCCACCCCCGGCCTGTCGACCAGCAGTGGCGGACAGCGATACAGTTTTCAAAGAGGTGCATAATGAGACAAAATTTAAAAGGTTGTGTCTTTGTGGACACCAAAAATTATTTTTGAAAATTGTATCGCCGACCACCACCAAATAACACTATGACCGAGCTGTGACTCCAAGACTTCATGCTCACTGCTCGAGGCCTTCTACAAATTGTTTCTAGAACATTACGATACGACAGCACCTCGAGGGAAATCATTTACAAACCCTTGTACAGACAGGCTTGATTAATTTTAATACAGTCTTAGGATTTATGAATGCTAACCGCAAAACTGTAGCGAAGTGCTTTTGAGACCAAGCGTATGTGTCGTTGGTTTTATTAGATCTATTTGAACCTTTTTGAAGATTATAAATTGCATTACGCGGTGATAATATTCTCCTCATCATCTGCTTAGTTTTTCCCAAAGACATTCAAATATTTACGAGGGATAGCCGGGACAAGACGAAGAAAATCGTAATCCAAAAACTTGTTACTACTCAGTAACAAATCGTTCTGTCTAGTGTCATACGCCCGCTTGTCAGGTAGCATTCGTGTGTCAAAATCGAAAATGTTCGGGATCAAAATTTTTGTATGACATTATTCCCAATGTCCGCTCTATACCTAATTCTTTTAAATCTCTTTGGTTTTTCCCAATTATGTTAGGGTCGGCTTCCAGTCTAAGAGGATGCAGCTGAATACCAGTATTTTACATGGAGCGACTGCTTATCTGACCTCAAGAAGGCAGCTAGTACTGGGTTATATGGAACCTCTTGGTAAGACCAAACCTCTGGTTTTCAGACTTTGGGCCACCACAAATGTTACCACTACAAATGTTAGCCGGGCGGAACTAACGGCACGTGCTTTCCGAGACACGGGTGAAACTCGGTTTGGCCAGGCTACGCAAGCGCGGCTTAACCTGAAGATCGACTGGAGCGGCTGTCGATGGGTTCAAGAACTTCACTCATGTAAGTACATGCTAGCTATTCAACGAATATAGATGTTATATTATTCCGTGGACAGTAGAGGACTGCATATTCCCGACACATTCTTTATGCTTACGCAAGAGTTTCAGTACGTATTTTTAACTCAAAATTCCTTTGCAACTAAACTTTCTTACTCTGCCCTCCCTTACGACTCCTGAGTATACCGACCCCAAGTTAGATGGACCAAGGGCTTATTAACAAGAATACAGTGGATGAAATGATAAGAAATGCTTCTGTTCTTCGTGCTTATTTCTCTGCGCCTTTGAAATACTTTGAATAAGTAGTATCAAAGCATTTTGTGAGAGACGTGACATCTACCAATCCGCACTTGATCTGCGTGGTGGAAAAAAGCCCACTCCCTCTCACATGTATCCCAGCAGTGGGAACATTAGGCTGAGGCTGCATTCTACTTAACCAGACTATCCTGTGGGTGCGTGGAGTGTAAGGCCTCCAGATAGGGGCAAATAACTTATAAACTAAGGGACAGCACGCTCTGAGCTCTGAGCCTCGGCTAAAGGCTCGGGGGCGCTGTGGAAGGGCAGCAAAGGGACAAGCTGGATCTGAATGATATAATTATTTACGGACTGATTTAAAACTAGCTCAGCATTGCGGGCTGGCTAGAGCTAGGGTCGGGGGGGGAGGGCGAAACAGGGACGTCGCGACCGAGAGGCCGGAATGACGGCGGTTTGTATTGTGTTTACGAATTGTATTGGTTTCCCTACTGCTTTCCTGAAGGAGGGTGATAAGATCGTGGTTAGTTTTACGCACGACTAATACCATTGTCGATCAAGCGCAAACATTCGTGTACAAATATCCCGAATACCTATTCCGACTAAACCAGAGGTATGCTGGGTATGCATAGTCAGGCGCAAGAATTCACTAGATTGACTATAGATACAGCACCTAGGTAGTAGTGTAGGATGTCAGAATTCCTTGTACCTACCAGCTTTCTAAATACTTGGTAAGTAGGTACCTAGTTGGGTTTGTTGTCTATTGTCAACACTATTGTATGAGGTGGTAGATACCTACGTAGTTTATTTCTGAAACTTGGAAGCTACTTATTTTATAAGGTTGGTTGTTATTATTCTTTTGTTTTGGGGAAAAGTTTAGTTTCTTGGGCTCTGATTAGGCTCTTGTTGTATCTAGGTATTTAGTAGCCTATTAGGTATGTTGGGTAGGTATTTGCAGATTTCTTTGGATTTAAAGGCCCGTTTTGTACCATCCCTAGCACTACATATTATAAAACAAAGTCGCACGCCGCGTGTGTCTATCCCTATGTAGGTAGGTATGCTTAGATCTTTAAAACTACGCAACGGATTTTGATGCGGGTTTTTTTTTTAATAGATAGAGTGATTCAAGAGGAAGGGTTTAGTTTAGAATTTGTCAAGCGGGCGAAGCCGCGGGCATCAGCTAGTTAATTACTAAAAGTATTTAGCGCTAAATACAGGAACTGAGGTAGGTATTTATCTAAAACATGATTCTGTTTCAGACAATCTTTTGACAATGACGGCGATAAAATGATTTTTAAAATATAAATTAGATATGTTACTTGTTAGCGTGAGTGGTTTGGCTTGAACTAGAGGAACAGCAGATGGCCTTGATAGCCAGAGGCTGCCCCCAGGGTGGAGTACTATCCCTGCTTCTCTGGAATTTAAATTAAGAAGAATTCCTAAATTTCTTGGAGAATTTTAATTAAAATTTTCCAAGAAATCTAGGAATTCTTGAAGTACTGGTAGTTCCCTGGGATTCTTCACCGACTCAATGTATTCGGCGAATGACTCACTGTCAAGCTTCTGTGCTAACAAAAGTACCAACAGTGGATCCCAGGTGGTTATATCTACTCCTAGGTTCTGAATTGCGTGGAGACATTCTTTGGTCACGTCATGCAGCTTTTTGATGGCCCCGATGGATTGTTGCTGCATGTTAGGAATGCTCAGTAATATGTTGACATGAGACGTGAAAATAAGTCTGCTGTTGCCATATCTGTGGTTAAGTATTTCCCAGCATACCTCGTAATTTTCTGTGCTAATCTGAAGATAGTGGATCAGACGCTCAGCTTCTCCTGTAACTTTGCTCTTAAGGTACTGCATTTTTTGTGCGTTTGATAACGATGGGTTTTTATGAATGGTTTCTGTGAATAAATCCTTAAACGATGTCCAATGGTGGTAGTTACCTTGGAATGTTGGAATATCCATCTGTGGAGTAGATTTGTCCCGATGTGATACTGACCACATTTTTGAGTTGATAGTTTTCTTTAAATCTTTATCCATTTTCTCATATTTGTTGAACTCCTCTTGATACCAGGCATCGTCATCCCCGTTTCCAGCTTCTATTTCCCAGTGCAGGCTATCTATAATAGTTCAACGACTTTGTAGGGACTTCAATGCGTCGTCGAACTCCCACTTGTTTCGTAGTTGATCGATTTCTATGGTAGCTACTGTTCTCATAAAAGCTCTGAAGCGGATGGTCTGCTTTTTTATCATTCCTTTCAGTTTACTGTCTCCGCTCGTGTCCCTAAGTTGCGGCTGCGGTGCCTGTGAATGAGATGGTTCCTCTGCTTGCTTCGATGTGCCCGCCTCTGCCGACGGCTGGTGTGGTTGTTGCTGCTTGATTGACAAATAGACTTCCTCTGCCTTATCAAAACAGTTTTTAGTGAAGTACACATGGTTAAATTCAGAAAGTTCACAGCACTTTCTATGGTTGCGTTGGTATTCTCTCCAATAATTTTCTAATATGCCCAACTTCCGCTTGCATTAATCTATGGTTTTTTGCTCAGCTCTATCTTTCTTGATGTTAGTTAGAAGTTTAACCAAAAAGTCGTATACCTCCGTCTGGCTGACTGCTAACTGCTCCATAATTCTCACGGACAATTAAATACGCAAGTCAAAATAAAGTTTAAAATGGTTTGGTCTGACCTTATATGCTCCTTACGCGACAGCTGTCCAATTTCCTCCAAATTGATTTCACTGCCTATCTACTTTCCCTACAAACTGGTAAAACACAAAACACTGGTTGCAAGGTCCCGGCGCACAAACACTTCACTGTACTTCGCGAACCGAGGCCCTTAAGGCTCGAAGGACCATGTAGAATTTAGGGCTCGCTTGGTTTAGCTCTAAATCCTGGGTTGGTTGATATTTAGTTGATTGGTTATGGTTAGGTTGTTGGTTTACGAATGGTATTATACGAAATTATATGGTTTAAAGTTTATATTGAGACTGGTTATAAAATGGTAAATCTAAGCTAATTCGCACTAAGATGGTTTGATATGGTTTGGTTGAGTTACGCGATTGGTGTCCGAACACGCACTAACTTGGTAATACTTGCGATACATGCATTTATAGAAATGCACGGAGGCAAAAGTGCTGAGCTGTTCGGTTGCAAGTATTGTACCGAACACTGGTGGTAAATGATTTCATCACAAAACTCAACGCGAACCATTTCTACACAATAGGGTATGCTGACGACCTCGCTATCCTCATTTGAAGTAAAGTGACGGGGACAATCTGCAACCTCACTCAACAAGCACTACGCATCGTTGAGCGGTGGTACAGAGAGTTCGATCTCTCAGTGAACCCCACGAAAACTGAACTAGTCATGTTTACCCAAAAACGAACACAAGGCCCTTATCGCCTAACCAAACTTTTCGATACAGAACTCCAGTTAGCCGACGAGGAGTCTATCTGGGAGTCATCCTGGACAGTAAGTTAAATTGGAGTAGGTAGTCACTTAGATAATAAATTATACAGGGCCTGCATCACCTTTTGGCAATGCAGGAGGACGATAGGTAAGAAGTGGGGCCTATCCCCTAAAATTATACTTTGGTTATGCTGCGCGGTGATCTGACCTATGATCCGACTTATTTATTTATTAAATAACACCTTAAACTATCATTACACGGTTTACCCTAATGAGACAGCTAAGAACTTAAACTAAACCTAAACCATACACTTGCAACCAATTTAGAAAAGATTAAACTAACAACATTATTTAAAAAACATAGCATAACATAAACATAATAGGTACAAAAATAAAGATAAAATTAGAAATTATTTCGCCTGTAGCCGGCTGTAGACTCTCGGCTCGTCATTTTCAGTTGTGGATGCCGAGGGAATGGACGAAACAGAAGTTGCTGCTGCTGTTGCTTAGTGCCTATCTACAAAAATATACAAAAAAAAGGGGCGTAAACGAAGATGGTGGATGGTCACAATTCATCGTAATAGAACATTGTACGTAGATTTTAATTTAATTTTACTTCTTATTTGATATATCGGCATCGCAACTGGGAGAAACAAGAGTGTACACTGTACAGCGACGCGCTCGCAGTTCGGGCGAGGCGGCGCGCGCCGGCGCGAGACCCTGTGACTCGCGCGCAAAAACCGACTCGGGACGGAGAGCTAGCGAGGAACACCGAGACAGGCATAACATAATATAAGTAGTAATAGGTACCCTTGCGAATTCACTAAAACAACATGTAAACACATCAATCTGAGTTTGAAGATCGTTGATGGTACGGATAGCTCTGGTAGTTCTGGCTATAGGTACCAGTAGCAGTGGCGGGCTGCGCCGCCTCCACACGTAGCGGTCCGGCACACACAAGTCTGTGTGTGCCGGACCGCTACGTGTGGAGGCGGGCGCTGCAATACTCCCGGGTGACTCTCCACTCCACGAAGCACCTTCACCAAGTAGGCGACCAGCGTAAACTCCCGTCGGACCTGCAGTTGATTATAGCCAACCATGCCCAGGACAAACAGAGTGGGATACATCAGTGGGTAAAACGGATATACCCCATTTAATTTCCTTTAACTTCACTGTAGATGGCGCGTGAACTTATTTTGAACGCGCTCCAACATTACAGAGTACTTAGCTTCATGTGGAGCCCATATGACCGCACTATGTTCCTATGATGTACTTATGGGGCAGTGGTCCGGTGGCCCCGCACAAAACAACTACAGCCTCCATCAAACTGCAACGCATGCAAAGGCTTGCCTGCATGGCGATCACAGGCTGCATGAGGACTACCCCGACCGCAGCTGTCGAAGCCATGCTGGGGCTCCCACCGCTCCATCTGTTCATACAGCAGGAAGCGACGATGACGGCTGTACGCCTTAATACACTTTAACTCTGGAGTAAGAAAGAAACACAGCACACCGCGGTACTGGAGGGATTCCACAACGAGTTCCCCCTGGCGAAAGCAAAAAAAGATCGGGTACCAAAACGTATTCGATAAGAAATACAAAATCCAGCTCCACGAGGATCACCGCTGCGAGGGATTAAATTAAACCCCGCGGAACTACAGATTTTCACGGATGAATCTAAAACAGGTACTGGCACAGGTGCTGGAGTCTTCTCGGAGGATCTTAACATCCACATAGGCAAACCTCTAGAGTCTAGGGGCAAACAACACGGTATTTCAGGCAGAATGCACGGGCATTTCCCTGGCGGCATCTGCCATCTTAGCCAGGGAGGTTGTGGACCACTCAATTCGTATACTCTCAGACAGCATGGCTGTACTGCTAGCACTAAACAACCACACAGTCAACTCTGGGTTAATACACGAGTGTCACCAACGCCTGAACCAGGTTGGTAATCTCAATAATATAACCATCCAATGGATCAAGGGACACAGCGATTCCCGTGGCAATGATGCGGCGGACGAACTCGCTAGAAGGGGATCGAACATGGCAGCGGTGGGACCCGAACCTATCGTACCACTCCCTTTCGGATACCTACGCACACTGGTAAGGAGACGCAAACTAATGAACAAAACACAAGCTGTGGCTAGACCACGGCGAGTGCAGGCAGGCCAAGGAAGCACTTCATACTATCGACGGCCGCCTCACCAAACGCGCGCTTCGGTTACCAAACCGCAGCTGCGCACAGTTACAGCCGCCATTACTGGACACGGCTCTTTTAATAAACACCTCTTTGTCATAGGAGTCACAGACAGCCCCCTGTGCCGTGCCTGCATGGAGGAAGACGAGACAGCAGCCCACGTGCTTCTGCACTGCCCAGTGGTTGCAACATACAGGGCAAAGTACTACGGTAACCCAGGTACACTCCGCGAGATTGTCAGCAACATCAAGGCAGTGCTGGCCCTTTCTCGGGGAGTTAGGGTGGATCTAATAAATTTGCCACCCGTACGCAAAATACGCACTTTAACGTTGCGGACACCAGCCCGCTATACAATACAATACTTGTTAGCGTGAAATACATTTAGTGAGTTGGTACCACAACTCCTCACCCGCAGAGCTAGGTGCGTTTTTAGGGTTCCGTACCCAAAGGGTAAAAACGGGACCCTATAACTAAAACTCCACTGTCCGTCTGTCTGTCTGTCTGTCACCAGGCTGTATCTCATGAACCGTGATAGCTGGACAGTTAAAATTTTCACAGATGTTGTATTTCTGTTGCCATAACAAAAAATATTAAAAATAATATTAAATTAAAGGGGGCTCCCCTACTATGATGGTACGGAACCCTTCATGCGCGAGTCCGACTCGCACTTGGCCGGCTTTTTATCATGTTATGCCGCCGTGCGGGAAAGAGAGGGCGAATTATGCCTTTTTCAATGTATCGTAGTGGAACGCGACCGCGGGACGCTCTTAGTGGTCGACTCAAAAGTCTTTGGGTTGCTACAATGTTTAATTTTATAAGTTGAGGTTTCTATGTGAAGAAGGTTCTTTATTTCGGGCATTTAGAAAAGCTCGCAGAACGAACCTAATTTAACTCTAAAACCATTCTGATTCAGTTCTATTTCCAGAAAAACTATTTCTGTGGCAACAGCGCACACAATACTAAGCCTATAAATTAATCACTCATAAATAAACAACTTTTAAACCGTAATGAGAAGGTTGGAAGCTTTCCAGAACTATTCCAATAGGAACTTACGCCATCAAAGTTTATTGTCTGTTTACAAAAGGAATTAAAAACCTCTAATTGACCCGAAGCAGTCAATAATGCTGTATTTTATGTGAGTCGTTTAAATTTGAGGGCGGAGCGCTGACGCTGAAGCCCTAATACAAGATATAAGTAGGTACCTACGAACATATCACACATTTTGAAACGACAGGCAGTATGACCGCATGCATTGATCAGTTACAAAAAAAAATGCAAACAAATACCTAAAGTAAATAAACCCTCCTTATCTAACTCCACCGCTCGGTATTCAAGATTATTAAGTTAAGAACAATGTACTTAGACCTAGCTTGGAGCCGAGAGAAATCGACTCCAACTCGAAATCATACATTCAAGTACGGTATTTAAATTACATCTAGATGCAATTTTCTGCAGTTACAGAGACCCTAATATTAGCGACAGTTTCAAGACCAACGATCGATATCGATAGTAAATGGTAATATTTATAGGGAGCTTACCTTGAGCGTATGTAAACAAATGGAGACAGGCGAACAAGAATATCCAGTTCCCGACACCGAATTGAAACATCTCTGTCCGCCACATGTTGCAAAACACTTAAAAAACACTACACAATAAGTTCTAATTCATACGATTCACATTTTCACATAAAATTCACGAATATTTTGTGTAATATTTCACACAGCTCTATGTTGATGTTGCTACCGAGTACTGATCCGCCATTTTCGAGCGAGCACCACCGACCGCGTTCGGAAACACAACTCAATAATAAAAGGGCAATGCTCTTTCTCGGGTTTGTGTTACGTGAAGCTTGCAGCGTTTGAAGAGTTACTGCAATTGCATTGAAGATAGGTGCAGTACTAGTGCTGCGTTCAAACGAAACTCCTTGAGTCGATTTAAATCGATTGTATTTGTTTTTTGTGACAAACCTAAGTGAACTTCAAGATTGAGATTCGGAATCATAGAACATGGTCCAGTACCTGCAATCAGTCAAAAATGTACTGGCGGTGCCATCAGTGAAAGGATTCTAACTTTGATAACTTGATATCTCGGAAACATGATGCTTTATAAAATTGTCTCTAAAACTTGCTTGTATTGATAAAAGCTATTGAGTAATATAGGTTTTATACGTGGCCGCTATTTTGACGAATAAGACATATAAAATGGCAGAAGATAGGCATGTCCATAAGTGAAATAGAAAAAGACATCAAATTCAAACGTAGCCCGTTAGTAACACATAAATTTTATACAAACAACTTGAAAAATAAACGGTTTTGTGGGGCATTGTCATAAATTTAAGACTTTTGTAAACTTTAATTTAATAAATATATATATAAATGTTCCAAACTCTTTGATTTAGTCACCGGTAAAAAAAATTGGCAAAGAGGTGGAATAAGTTGTTTAACACGTAAGCTTTGGCTTGTTGTTACGAATATTTTCGGTCAGATATGACCATGCTTGCATTTGACTTTAGATCGATCCAGATCGTATCGAAACACTTTTTATTGAATTGTTACGTATAGATAGTCCTTTGGAATGCACGAAACTTCGTATCTATACAAATTTTCATCGATCCAAAGTCATCGTATTTATTAATCCCTCGAACAGTTTAAGCAAAAATCTAGGAATTATTGCTCTTTGCAGTGTGTCTGTGTAAATGAATAAACCTTAATAAAATAATTAAGAATTTTATTCAGACACTCATTCATTAGACACAGTATGCATAGTCAGGAGGTTCCTCTTTCTGGAGTCCTTCTACGAGAGCTACCAGGACCTTGTTCCCGATCCGCGCTGCCATATTAAAACTTATACATTCTAGTATAAAAAAAAAACATGATTTGTGTTAAGATTCAAATAGACTGATCAGGTAATTCAGAACATATTGTGTCGTCATTGCCACTTATTGGGGGCTATCGTTTTTGAGCTCACCAGATGGCGCACTGTCGAGTAAGGCCCTGACAATAATTCTATTAAATACCATAAAGTACCTACCAATAACTTCATAAAAAAAAAAATTTTATTACTTATAACAACATAGTGTAAGCTTTAGATACATATTTACAATATTCTTTCTAAAATTAGCAAACATGAAACATTTAAAAATTATTCTACCTCCAAGTACTAACAAATACATAAGATCATAAGTTGCTACTTAAAATCTTCAAGTCCTAATTAATCAGGAATAGCTCAATCTAGAACACAATCGTGAGTATTAGGATAAATACGTGATAAAAAAGCACACAACGCTCGAAAACTCTATGACATCTGACATTTTGGAAGGACTTAGTCTACACAAGCGCCTCTAGTGGCGAATTCACACGCGATAGCCCCCATTATCGGATTTGTTCGAGCATCACTAGTTTCGTTTTCCTTAAACTGTCAGTTGGACACTGACAGTAGTGACAGTGATTTTATTTGTCAAAGGTTGCTACATTGCTTGGTTGGTTGGTAAAAATATTGTTATTTATAAAAAATAAAACTCGTCTAAATGCTTTGTTGCAATTGAAATCTGTGAAGCTACGAAAGATAACCATAATGGAATTAATATACTCCATGAGGCGCAAGCCTTTGAAATGCGAGCCGCCGCACTTTGAAAGGTAACGAACAACAACACAATTTGTTTGTATTTGAAACAACACTACTTACTTGATTTGAGCCGCTTACTTGTAAACACAACATCACGCCTGTAATCCCTTAACGGTTATGCAGAAGTGTACTCAGTTCACCGAAATTCTACAGTCATATAAGTCATGTAATATGGGATGAGTATATTGCCATCAACAGCACAGCTCTTGACACTGGGCTGCTAGTGAGAAATTTCCGATAGAAAACCTAATATCACTTGCTTGACTTTGGAATAGAGTCCAGACCTCAAGCATGCATGTGTACTGCTGTACACAGCTCGTAGTTTGGAAACCACTGTGTGGTTACTGGTTATATTATAGCTGCTCCAGCATAAGATAAATCTTGCCAGCCTAGCTTCCATTTAAGTTAAACAGGGAAGTGCCAGGGTCGCTCACAATTAACAGGGTAGTGTCAGGTTCTTATACAGGGTGGTAACTTTCAATGGGGTAGAAGGGGAACCTTAACCATTACATCTATACGAAAATGGTCCTAAGAGACTATTCTATTTTTTTTTGTAAAATTTGGATTTCCATTCACCGAAAAATGCCCATTTTACACAAATTTGCCAATCGATCCTAGTGTTTCTAATACTGGTTAAAACTTCTATGGAATGATAAATTTTGTTTGAAAATTTTAACCAAAAATTTTATTTTATTTTAATTGTTCCTTACACTAGTACATGTACTTGGTCTTCTGATTCACACCTTTTTTGACCTTGGGGTTAGGCAGAAACTACAGAATGCCATCTGTTGCGATCCGTACATACTGCATACACCTTGTCTACATTCATACATCACTTAATAATTTCCATGTTCTCCCCAGCACATCAGACCATGAAGTAGTCCGTCCAATCTGCACAATATCAACCTGCAACATCATTGCATTCTCGTCACCAACCGAGCTGGAGGACACAGAAGGGGACACTTGGGGCGGCCACGTGTTTGTGTGTGACCTGGACACTCCATGGGACAGCCATAAAGTTACCAGCACTGCATATCCTGTGAGTGTTACTAGTTCTTTGAATAATTAGCTTTTGACTGCGGCTTCATCTGAATTTTTTTTAGTTAGCCCATATTTTCCCATTCCTGAGCAAAGGCCTCCCCACTCTTTCATCTTCTCCCCATGGTGTGCTTCTCCTCGTCAATCCGCGAGGAAGCCATCCAAGACGTCCCGCCATCTTCTCCTTGATCTGCCGCGACCCCGTCTTGCTGCATTACTTGTATGATCGGAAATTATACCACGGGAACATCAGTCACAATTGAAAGACATTTATTCATTAAATCAAATTAATCAATCTAATTATTTATTTATTTAGGATCTCCAACAAAGGATGTACACAAACACATGAAATAAGTAATGAACGGCAAAAGTATCTCGTAGGTGTACTCCTTCACTTACAGGAGAACGCAGCATGTGCACAATAAAATGTATAAATAAGTTAACAAAGCTAAAGAGGCGTCAAAAAAAATCTAAATTAAAATCAAAATCAAAACAAAATTGGAAAAATAAAATTATAAATGAAATAAAATTAACAATATCATAGTAGTAATTGGGAATTTAAAATTAAAATCAAAATCAAACACATTAGGTAAGAAAATAGGAAAAATTAAATTAAAATTGAAATAAAATTAATAATGTCATTAGCAATTGGGAAATTAAAATAAAAATCAAAATAAATTGATGACGATGACACTGATGTATTGAGCAATCATTAATTTGTCAATAAAGATTTATTTATTAATTTTTTAATTAAAATTGAACATATAAAATTAGAAATAATAAAATAATATTAAAATAACTAACAACTAGATAATTTTTTGAGGCATTTTTATAATTTGCAAGAGAATCACAGATGTCAAAATTGGTGGTCTTAGATAATGTGTTATATTCCCTGCAAAGTCTTGGCACAGCGGCGTAATGACCTAAGTTGGTTTTTAAGCCAGGAATGTAGAATAACTCATATCTATTATGCCTGGGAGTCCGAGTTGGAATCTTAATCCCTAATGAGCTCAAAAGTTCACTGCAATCTATTGTTCCACTAAATAATTTGTGAAGGATAGTGAAGTCCAGTTTCCTTCTACGACTGGCTAGTGTATCCAAATGATAATGTTTCAACCTATCAGAGTAGCTAGTCAGCTGTTTAGCCAAGTGATCTCCGTAGCACAGATGGTAAAGGAACCGCTTTTGGACACTCTCTAATCGCTTGGTATAAACATGGTAATGCGGATTCCATACGACTGGGCTATACTCTAAGATTGGACGGACTATAGTGTTGAAGAGCTTAATTTTTGTAGATGGTCTCTTAAATTCTTTACTGTTTCGCAAAACGAATCCCAGTACCTTAAAGGACTTAGACAATATTTAGAATGTGCACATCGAACTGCAGTGCTTGATAGAGTTGAACTCCGAGGTCGCGAACACTACTCAGTTTCTGTGCTTCAACCCCGTCCATGTAGTATATAAATGTAACACCTTTTTGTTACGAGTAAACTGGATGTAGTGACACTTACTAATATTTAAGTGCATTTGGTTTTGTGTACACCAGTTCGCAAGTCTATTGATGTCGTCTTGAAGCATTATGGAGTCTAGGTTACTCTGAATTGGCTTCATTATCTTTAAGTCATCAGCAAAAAAATAGAAACGGGAGTATTTGAAGCATTCAGTGATATCGTTGATGAACACTTTAAAAAGAATAGGTCCCAAATGTGATCCTTGCGGAATACCGGAAGTTGGTATGTAGCTATCAGAAAAGTGACCATTAACTACCACTTTGACTCTGTATTTTCAAGGTAAGATTTAAACCACCCTAATACGGTTCCGCCCACACCCAATTTATTTATAAGAAGACAGTGATCTATTTTATCAAATGCTTTACTAAAGTCTGTATAAATAGCGTCCACTGGTATACGATTGTCAAGACACTTAGACAAAGCCGGTGTAAAACACAATAGATTTGTATTGGTAGATCTAGACTTGACGAAACCTTGTTGATATTCAGTGATGTGTTGTTTAAGATACCACATCAGATGTCTGCTGACCAGTTTTTCGAACACTTTTCCGAATGTAACTATTAGTATTGAGATTGGTCTATAATTAGTCACTAAAAGCTTTTTTCCGGATTTCAATATAGATATTACGAGAGCTTCTTTCCAGGTGGTTAGAAAAACGCTATCACCTAAAGATTTATTAAAGATTGTTTGTAGGGGTGACACTAACGCCTTAGCACAGCGTTTTATAAACATAAGAGGAATGCCGTCACTACCCGCGCCCTTAGTTTCGTCCAATCTGATTAATTTACGGTATATTTCGTTACCATCAATTTGTAAACACACAGTGCTGCGGAAGAGAGGGGAAAGGTAGTGTTAGCGCAACTTGAATTACTATCTGTAGGGGCATTAAAGGTACTTGCGAAATTTTGTCCAAACATACTGCAGATATCTTGCCCGCCTGACGCGATTTTATTGTTGTGAGACATATGTGCGGGGACCTGCAGGGTGTATGTACTGCTACCGTTTGTCTTAGTTTTAATGAAGGACCAAAATGTTTTAGGGTTTATTGTAATATTGTTTTCTATACTAGAAATAAATTTCTTGTAGCATGTTGAACTTAGAGCATTGCATTCATCCCTTAATCTCTCAAAAACCCTTGGTCTAATGGATTATTGTACTTTTTAAAACGAATGTGGTATTTGTACTTCTCTCTAAGACGTATTACTCGTATAAGATCACGTGAGTACCAAGGTGGATATTGATTACTCGCTGATTTTTTTATAGGGATACATGCTGTAATAGTCTTTCTTAATAAGCTATAAAACACGTCTACCATATCATTAACAAGCACAGTTTTTGAACACACACTCCCACTCAATTGCTAATAGGTGATGTAGAACAATTTCATAATCCGCTCGATGGAAGTTGGGTTTTTTAAACTTTTAGGTTCTAATAAAAGTTCTGCTTGCACTGGTAGATAAAATTCTAGCGGGGGATATAAAGGGTCCTCTTTTGATAAACTATGTGTAGAACGGGTTACGTCAGTAACGGAGGTGTTACATAATATTAAATCCAATATTTTCAAATTATTATTTAAAATACCATTATATTGATTAAGGCCATTCAAGGTCAAGAATTCAGAGATTATCGCGTTTATATCCGTGTTACTGGAATACTGAGTTCAAGTATATAAGGTCCTGTAGGGGGGGGGGGGGTTTCTTCCGATGACCGATGACGTCACCCGCACGAAGGAAACACTTAATGTACTGTACTTTTTATTCTCAAAGGGAAGATATATACAGTTTTATACATATAAAATATACAGGCTCAGTTATCTTAACCCGACCAAGTCCGCTTGGACGAAGGCAGGTAAACTGAATCCTCTCACCCAAAAAGTTAGTATTCCGGTAATCAAGGCTACAGAACCAACTAACAGGGGAGTTCTACATGACCTTTCCAATTAGAAAGAGGTTCAGTGGATGCACCTTACTGCTAGTCGGGAATAGCTCGATGAATTTCCAATAGGCTGCCGAAGTCATTAAGTGGCGGAGGACCTTAACACCGCGATTCAGAAATGCGCGTCATAGGCATAGCGCCATCTAGCGAGCGGCGGAACTTTTCGTACAACTTAATCAATGAACTTCGGCTACCGATGAATCTAAAACATAGTAGGATGTGTAAATAGTAAATATTTAATTAATCGTGTGTTACAGTCCTTTATTGTAAGCCATGTTATTTTTGAGAGGTTAAAGTCTCCTAAAATCAAAATTTGTTCATTGTTGTTAAATACATTATGAACGTTTTTAGTAAATAATTCCAGCGTATTACCACAGTATTACTATGATGTTGTAGGTGGTAGTAGGTGTACGTTACTGATGTAGAGTTTATTGTTACAACTATTTTTGGAGCCAATATTGATTCTTATCCATAAATCTTCAATCTCGCTTTTAAAGTGGGTGATTTCAGAGTTTTTGAGACGGCAATTAAAACAATCACGCATTTTGTGCACACGTTGAAGTTAATGACCATTTTTTAGGACAATAATTTAGTAAATACCAGTAATTTTTTTATGATGCTGTGACTACAATGTTGCCAAACCTAAAAAAATATATTTTCAAAATGCATGCAACATATATATTTATTACTTTTGATTCGATTTTCATTTTCATTTTCATCAACATTCATTCAAATCATCAAGGCGTTTTAAGCAAACTGGTGACAATTGGCGTAAGCACCATCTACGTCATTTTTACGTACTAAATCTCTCAAGTTTACGCGGATTTCGTAAGAGATGGTGCTAGTATATTTGTCAAACATTGGACGCCTACGTCAAGTAGTGCAGGCCCCCCCCCCTGCTCTAACCCCACGCCGCCACTACTAAATATTGATTGCTTTTATATCGTTATGTTGTCAGGTATCAGTACTGGAGTGGGACATCGAAGGAAAGCAGCTACTTGTAGCGACGACCGTGGGGGAGGTGTCCGTGTACACTCAGAAGGATTACCTGCTCAACGACTGGAACTGCATCTATACTGCTAACTTTCCAGGTGCATATACACTTTACCTGGAGATATATATTGTTACGAGCTGGGTATGGGATAAATTAATTACTACCGATTAAACAATAAATAACTTTAATAATCGCAAAACACTTATAACTCAATCACAAATACACTACTGATCACTATTCGCTTAGATATCGCACTTCTAGTTCACTTCGATTCGCTTCGTTGTGTAGCCAAAATCAGACTGACTCCTCCCGCAAACACGTCGACTATTTATATGGCGATCGAACGTTCGAGAAATATCCACGACTTCCTAGAATCTTCTAGACAATTCCACAACTTGTACAGAGGAAAGAAGTAGGTACTTTATGCCCTCGGTGTACGGTCGAAATTACAATGATGTTCTTTTGTAGGTAGTTTGCGAATTTGTACCTACATCATTCGGGACTCGTTTTACCTACTTACCTACTATTACCTACCTACCTACTATTAGGTACCTACTACCGTAACTGTAGGTAAGTACGGGTACGACGTAACACTGCTTCCTCCTTAGACATGCTCGTCCCGAGCATCATTAGCCCCGTAGTATCGCGCCAATCTGTCTACATGGACAATCTTAGGCGCACCTCGTGGACCCTTCTGTATTCGGTAGGTGACATCGTTGATCCTAGTCACGACTCGGTATGGTCCATCCCATTTTGCTTGCAATTTTGGAGACTTCCCCTTGCTCCGTACTGGGTTATGCAACCACACCAGTGAACTTTCGTCGAAACCCCTACTATTTGCCTTCCGGTCATAACGGGTCTTCATCTTCTCAGACATCTGTTGGCCGGATTGTCTGATATGCTCATAAACATCATTCAACTTGTTACGCAAGTCAATCGCATAATCTGTTACACTACGTGGAGCATCAGGGGGAATTCCAGTGATTAAATCAGCAGGCAACCGTAATTCCCTTCCAAAGTTCGCGAAGGCTGGCGTCACAGTCGTACTTTCGTGGACGGCGCTACGATAGGACAGAAGAAATGGCTGTATGTGCTTGTCCCAATCCCTTTGTCTGCTTTCCACGACTTTTGCCAGATATCTTTCCAACGTTTGGTTGAATCACTCCACCATTCCATCAGATTGTGGGTGGTAAGAGGTGGTTCTGGTTTTGTGGGTACCCATTAATCGACAAGTCTCCTGAAATACTTGCGATTCAAAATTCCTTCCTTGATCGCTGTGTATTTCTAGGGGTACTCCAAAACGACAGAAGACTTCCTGAACTAATTTATCTGCGACAGTTGTAGCTTCTTGGTTAGTAATAGCGAAGACTTCTGGCCACTTTGTGAAGTAATCCATGACCACCAGGAAGTACTTGTTTCCGCTTTCACTTTCTGGAAATGGTCCCGCAACGTCTAGTGCTATCCGTTCCCAAGGGGCTCCAACGTTGTACACTTTTAATGCACCTCTACTGCGTGTGTGGGGTCCTTTCACGGCCGCACAACTGGTACATTTGCGACACCAGTCCTCCACATCATCTCGACAGTGGATCCAGTAAAATCGATCTCGAATTTTTAGTAGAGTCCTTTTTACCCTCATATGTCCTCCTGAACATCCATCATGGTAGAGCCGTAAAACATCCGGTACCTTAGCTTTAGGGACAACCATTTGTAGATGACAGCTGTCCCCTCGAGCGTTTTCCCATTTACGGCAAAAGACTCCGTCCTGGATCACCCAGCTGTTCCATTGCGCCCAATAACTCTTCGTGATGGAACTCATCGCAGCCACATCACTCCACTTAGGTTTAGGAGCACCAGCTTTGATCCACTCGAAGATCGGTTAGATGTCCGAGTCATTTTGCTGAGCCTGCTGTAGTGTTTCCTTCCATTCATCGCTGAGATCCGTTCTAAGCATCCTCACGGGCACTACTTCCTTAGTCTCTTGTCTGGCACAGTGCTTACAGTCTTCAGGCAAAGGTCTTCTTGACAGTTCATCTGTTTTGCTCTGGTTTCTCCACTTTTGCTGGGCAGTCATTCCAGCCGCTTTTCTCTGCAGGGATTGGTTTTCTCTCGGTGTGCTTCGTTTTTTACAGTTTGACCGTAGGTGACCCCTCTCTCCACAAGTGTAGCACCTAGGACTGTACCCTTGCAGGCGATCGCGTACAGGTGATGCTACAACCTCCCTGACGCGGTGCGTTCGGTGGTCCTGCCTCACTGCCTCTACTTCTAAGGCATGGGCCAAGGCGTCTTTCAGCGTCTCATGGTGCCCAAGTCTTACAGCAGCTCTAACTTCCAAGTCACGTATTCCATCAACGAACGCTTGTACCAGATTCCCATCGATAAGTGCAAGGGCAGACTGGTATGCTTTTCGAACCAGTTTTTCAACTTCCAGGGCCCACTGTTGCAGGTTCTCGGCACTACGTTGAACACGATCCTTCAACTTTGCACGAAATACGTGCTCCAGGTGCGCGTCGCCGTATGTGGACTCTAACGCCTCCAGCAGCTGCTCGTAGGTTACATCCTTGCCGAGCGTCTCAAGAATGTTTAAGGCCTGGTCTCTAAGGCCCAAGGTGAGCGCGGTCATGGCTTGCGGTTTTGTCCATCCATTCGCCTTCGTAACGGCCTCAAATTGAATTTTATAAGCCGACCACGAAGATGTTCCATCGAATGGAGGCACCTTAAAACCCCGCGCTGAAGGTGCAGCAACTACTGAAGCCACAGTCACGTCTCCAGTCTTAAGTTCTCCCAAAGCCTTCTTCACCCCAGCGATCTGAACTTCGGCCTCTGAGATGCGATTCTCGTGCTGGTGAACCTGATCGTTCATCACCTTGAGATCTTTGCCAAAAGTTGCATGAAGATCCTTTATGAGGAGCATCTGTTCTTCTTGGCGGCGGACCTGCACCTCTTTATCTCGCTGCAACTGCTCTTCCAACCGGCGAGCCTGCTCCTCTTGATGGCGAGCCTGCTCCTCCTTATCTCGCTGCAATTGCTCCTGTAACTGGCGAGCCTGCTCCTCTTGATGGCGAGCCTGCTCCTCCTTATCTCGCTGCAACTGCTCCTGTAACTGGCGAGCCTGCTCCTCTTGATGGCGAGCCTGCTCCTCCTTATCTCGCTGCAACTGCTCCTGTAACTGGCGAGCCTGCTCCTCTTGACGGCGAGCCTGCTCCTCTTGACGGCGAGCCTGCTCCTCTTGATGGCGAGCCTGCTCCTCCTTATCTCGCTGCAACTGCTCCTGTAACTAGCGAGCCTGCTCCTCTTGACGGCGAGCCTGCTCCTGCAGTAGCGCCATTAAAGCTGACAAGTCTGGCGCCACTGATGCTGGAGAAACTCCGGATGGGCCAGCGACTGGCACTGACGTAGGCTGGACACCACCCAATGTCTGTGTAGGAGAATTTCCAAACCGCCTTTGGTCCATGTCCTGCTGTCGCTGACACCTGGTACGGATACCGTCGGTGTCGTCCTTAGGTAGAATTGGCATAATTTATCCCTCACTTCTGACACCAAATTGTTACGAGCTGGGTATGGGATAAATTAATAACTACCGAAAAAACAATTTATAACTTTAATAATCACAAAACACTTATAACTCAATCACAAATACACTACTGATCACTATTCGCTTAGATATCGCACTTCTAATTCACTTCGATTCGCTTCGTTGTGTAGCCAAAATCAGACTGACTCCTCCCGCAAACACGTCGACTATTTATATGGCGATCGAACGCTCGAGAAATATCCACGACTTCCTAGAATCCTCTAGACAATTCGATAGTGGGTCATTGTCCTTCGAGAAACTTCCACAACTTGTACAAAGGAAAGAAGTAGGTACTTTATGCCCTCGGCGTACGGTCGAAATTACAATGATGTTCTTTTGTAGGTAGTTTGCGAATTTGTACCTACATCATTCGGGACTCGTTTTACCTACTTACCTACTATTACCTACCTACCTACTAGTAGGTACCTTCTACCGTAACTGTAGGTAAGTACGGGTACGACGTAACAATATATATATGTAGGGAAATAAGTAAACATATTCTTTAATGATTACACAGCATGCATCAGAAATGTATGGTCATATTTAAGCGTGTGCTCTCTCCAGACCATTCAACCGAACAACTTTTTCCATCGTAGACGCGATTGCTGAGCAGAAATTCCTGGATTCGATTCCCAGGTCTTTTCCATCAGGAATTTCTCAGTAGCAGCCATGGAGGCTAGATTTGTGCCCGATTAATGTCAATAGGCTCGCCCTTTATATATATGGGACTTGTACAATAACTGCCGAAATCTGGGTGCGCTATTAGTCTGCTTAATACTTCGCGGATTACAAGACGTTATCTTATATTTAACATGTTATTGTCACACACACGCAAAATACGCGCTTTGACGTGGAGTTGCAGACACCAGCCCGTTATACAATTCAATAATACAATACATGTTATTGTCAGGTGAACACATAATACGCGCCTCGTTCTTCCACAACGGGCGCCGGCTAGTGCTGGTGGACAAGAAGCCCGACGCGCCCATCACAGAAAGGATACAAATGCTGAGGCCTACGCCCACTCTCAAAGGATTCGGGTGAGTACACATAACAATATCTTGTCGACCGCATTTCGAGCAGGGCGGCTGAGACTACGCCCAAGTAAATTGTATATGTATGTATATAAATGTGATGAAATCCCTCGTTTTGGATGTCCATACCAAGACAAACGATTACGTTTCAACTTTTCTGTAATTGACGCAACTTTCAAACGATTTTTTTTAATATCCATTCTTCATCAGTTTCTAAAATGAGTCATACAAAATATTTCAGTGGCATAGCGTGCGAAGGTGCGTGCGTCATCACTGCGACCGGTCTGATCGGTGTGCTGACTCCGCCCGCCGAAGGGACGCGCGCACACGTCGCGACCGACTGCCTGCGACCGACGCGCGACCACATCACCGCCGCCAGTATCGCACATAAGAGTAAGTTGTTCATATGACTGCCTGACTCCGCCGGAGGGACGCGCGCACACGTCGCGACCGACTGCCTGCGACCGACGCGCGACCACATCACCGCCGCCAGTATCGCACATAAGAGTAAGTTGTTCATATGACTGCCTGACTCCGCCGGAGGGACGCGCGCACACGTCGCGACCGACTGCCTGCGACCGACGCGCGACCACATCACCGCCGCCAGTATCGCACATAAGAGTAAGTTGTTCATATGACTGCCTGACTCCGCCGGAGGGACGCGCGCACACGTCGCGACCGACTGCCTGCGACCGACGCGCGACCACATCACCGCCGCCAGTATCGCACATAAGAGTAAGTTGTTCATATGACTGCCTGACTCCGCCGGAGGGACGCGCGCACACGTCGCGACCGACTGCCTGCGACCGACGCGCGACCACATCACCGCCGCCAGTATCGCACATAAGAGTAAGTTGTTCATATGACTGCCTGACTCCGCCGGAGGGACGCGCGCACACGTCGCGACCGACTGCCTGCGACCGACGCGCGACCACATCACCGCCGCCAGTATCGCACATAAGAGTAAGTTGTTCATATGACTGCCTGACTCCGCCGGAGGGACGCGCGCACACGTCGCGACCGACTGCCTGCGACCGACGCGCGACCACATCACCGCCGCCAGTATCGCACATAAGAGTAAGTTGTTCATATGACTGCCTGACTCCGCCGGAGGGACGCGCGCACACGTCGCGACCGACTGCCTGCGACCGACGCGCGACCACATCACCGCCGCCAGTATCGCACATAAGAGTAAGTTGTTCATATGACTGCCTGACTCCGCCGGAGGGACGCGCGCACACGTCGCGACCGACTGCCTGCGACCGACGCGCGACCACATCACCGCCGCCAGTATCGCACATAAGAGTAAGTTGTTCATATGACTGCCTGACTCCGCCGGAGGGACGCGCGCACACGTCGCGACCGACTGCCTGCGACCGACGCGCGACCACATCACCGCCGCCAGTATCGCACATAAGAGTAAGTTGTTCATATGACTGCCTGACTCCGCCGGAGGGACGCGCGCACACGTCGCGACCGACTGCCTGCGACCGACGCGCGACCACATCACCGCCGCCAGTATCGCACATAAGAGTAAGTTGTTCATATGACTGTCTGACTCCGCCGAAGGGACGCGCGCACACGTCGCGACCGACTGCATTCGTTTCCGAACCGATGGCAATTTATTCAACCTTGCCAGACTGAAAGCCCGAATAGACACTTCAAAACGTCACGTCACGTTATGTGCATCGGCAGGTCAACGCCTTTGAAGAGAGAAGAAGGTCGCAGCTGGACTTAAAGCGTGATGACCTTAAAGCTAGACCACCTACAGCTATACCCTACAACTTTGCCAATGGTGTTCTGACATGTCCGCATTGTGCTCCGAATATTTTGGCCAAAGTTGGATATGCTAGCCATTTGAGAGCACATGAAAGAGCAGCACACCGCTGCTCTCTACAACCACACTAGAAAGCCATCGAATGCAGTCGCTATGCCCGAAATCGGCTAGATGGCATTATCATCATTTTCATCAGCAGAAGAAATTGCTTTTAGAAGTTGCTTCGTGTAAATGAAATAATTATTCGCCGGGTGTGATAATAGAATCACATGAGTGTTTCAATACCTAATTATGTACAGTTGCATACAAGACTTTATCTACATCCATGATATGAATCCTCTATAAAAGTTTCTGAAACCATAGGGTGTTGTAGTGTTGTAAGAAGTCTATTTAAATTCATGGAAAGTTTAATTGCTGAGTATTTAATTCAAGCAAACTGGCATTAGAAATATCTGGTGGTGTGTTATTGAACCTTGTATCACTCATTTTTGTAAAAAAACAAAGTAAGTACTTAATGCATTACTAATATCGAACAAAAATGGCGGGATACGACGTGAATTCGAATTAACGTATAAGTTTTTTTTTAAATATGTCGCTGTGGTAGTGAAACGCGTGTGCATGACAATGTTCTTTTTTTGAAATGAGTTGCATAACGAAATTTAGTACAACATTATAACACCCGTTTGGATGATATTATGGTTACTATGACACTGGTTGTTTTAAGGTTGGCAATAAGCTAACTGTTTCAGATACTTTTATAGAGGATTTATAGCATGGGTGTAGATAATAGCTATTTATTCACCAAGGGGAGTAATCTGTACTTACCCTCGAGTGATATATACTGCTTTATACTACAATTAAGCACAAAGAAGTAAAAAGACAAAATAGTAAAAAAAGCATTTAATTAAAAATTTATATTGACATTGTTACAATTGTTACAAACTTTACCAAGAAAATTGTCTCTACAAACTACTTCAACCAACAATAAGTATTTTTATACTACACTTGCTTAGTAAGTGTACCAATACTACCCCGCTAAAAGGCTTGAAAGCTGTTCATTAAACCTTTTCAAAAATCTAGGCAGTTATATTGTATGGAATTTCATTACTGCCCTGAAAATCAGGGTAGTAATCCATTACTAACGCGTTTTGTTTATTTTTTGAACACTTGATGACGTTGGCAATCAATCTATTTAATTTTACCATAAAAAGTACTGGCCACTAGCACTTTTAAAGCAGGTAGCATACATTCCGATATGGCCGGCAAATTTCAAACCTCTAAGCGGTAGAGCGAGAGATTTATAACACTCTCTCGCTTTAACACGCGCGTAAGTTGGAACCTGCGAAACGGGGCGTTTTTACCTTCTCTAACGTCTTTTGGCGCGAAAACTGTTTGACGCGCTAAAATTTTAGCTCTACCGCTTAGAGGTTTGAAATTTGCCGGCCATATCAGAATGTATGCTACCTGCTTTAAAAGTGCTAGTGGCCAGTACTTTTTATGGTAAAATTAAATCGTTTGATTGCCAACGTCATCAAGACAAAAAAAAACGAAACGCGTTAGTAATGAATTACTACCCTGATTTTCAGGGCAGTAATGAAATTCCATACAATATAACTGCCTAGATTTTTGAGAAGGTTTAATGAACAGCTTTCAAGCCTTTTAGCGGGGTAGTATTGGTACACTTGTACAATTGTTTGACGGTTGACAGGGGAGAATGGAAGAAAAAAACGTATTGCGCCGACCCTAAGTAACATGGTATAAGGGCAGGAAGATGATGAGTATTGGCACACTTACTAAGCAAGTGTAGTATAAAATCTTATATTGTATACATTAGCTGACCCTTCGGGGATTACAGGTGCGATGTTACCTATGAAGAAGTATCTTTAGTCCCAAACTGGGCAACTGTAGCTAGTTCCTTCCCTTCTCCCAGATGGCAACCTAGTGATAGCGGCGCTGTGCCGCTCGGGCGGGTCGAGCGGGTCGGGCGGGTCCGGCGGGCGCTGGGCGGTGCGCTGCGCGTGCGCAGGCGTGACGTCATCGTCGCCGGCGCCCGTACTCTCGCTCAAGCCGCTGCCAACCATCTATCTGCCGCACCAAGACGCGACGCCAGGTATGTCAACTTACAAGATCTAAACGGACTCTTCACAAATCCGTCAACCAAGCATTCTGTAGTCTGTCTGTTTTAAATTACAAAAAAAAACTACATCAGAATTTACGGAAGGGTTATCATGAAAGCAAAAAAAATAACAGTTAGGGAAAAAATAAATAATTCAACAAAGTCTAGCAAAGAAATCTGGCAAATTGTTAACAAATGCACAAACCGGTTAAAAGTTATGCATACGGAACATCTACTACTAAAAATTGACGGCGAATTAGTGGCTGATTGATAACAAATGTCTTGCTAGTAAAAATACAACAGAGCAAGGGATTTTAAGCACACTGCTTGAACACAGCGGGTTGAAAATAAACTAAGTATGCTTTACTCTTACTCTGACCACTCCACATGAAAATAATTAAAATTATAATTTATTCATTCATTCATTATAATTTGTAATATTGTCAGGAATATGGATAATAAACGTTCGTGTGGATATGACGAAATTCCTATATCTGTTATAAAGGATCATTTAAATATACTTGCCAAACCGCTATCTTGCTTCTTTAATAAGTGTACTAATGAGGGTATTTTTCCAGAACAGCTCAAAATAGCCAAAATCATTCCGATTCACAAAAAAGGCACAAAGACTGATCCAAAAAATTACAGGCCCATCTCTTTGCTGCCAATGTTATCAAAGATATTCGAAAAAATAATCAAATCTCGACTTTTACTTCATATCAACTTAAACAAAGTATTACATAGAAGACAATTTGGATATCAAAAAAACGCTGGCACAGGGGACGCCATATATACTCTTGTTAATGATGTAATCAATAAATTGAATAATAAAATGAGAGTAGCTGGTGTATTTCTAGATTTGAGCTCAGCTTTTGATACTGTTGATCACAACTTACTGATAGCCAAACTAAATCACTACGGAGTGAGAGGCAAAGCCTCTCAACTTCTGTTATCGTACCTAAAAAACAGAAAAATGATTGTAGAAATCAGTGAGATGCAAGATGGACATAGACAAACTCATACATCATCCTTTTTTAATATTAGTGCCGGTGTGCCGCAAGGATCTATACTAGGACCCATTTTGTTTATTTTGTTTACCAATGACCTAATACATTATATAAACAAAATTCTACCAGACATACAACTTGTGGTTTTCGCGGATGATACCAATGCCATTATTGGAACACATGACACAAAAGAACTGGCTAAAAAAGTCAATGCAGCTATAAGTTATCTTTATTCATGGTTTATTGTAAATAAGTTAAAAATTAATAGCACAAAGACTAAGGTAATTTTATTCAAAACAACTGCTCGAAATAAGGACACTATGGAAATAACATTAAATGACGACAATATTGAACTCTTGAGAGAAACTAAATTCTTGGAAGTACACATAGATGACTCCTTAAATTGGAAAAAGGAACTAGCCGCCATTGATGCATCTATATCATCCGCGTGTTGTGCATTAAAACCCTTAGAGACGAAATTGACATTAAATATTTAAAAATCGTTAATATACATATCTACTGGATAAGTGTCTGTACTCCATCGACGACATGTAATATTATGACCATGTTACTGAGCCGACTGATATTTTTGTCTTTTTGCATTCTAAATTGTAGACTTTAATTTTTTTAAATTACTAGTGTACTATTATTTTTACATAACCTGACATTGAACTATTTTTCTTTATTCCCTTAAGTTAGTTGACATTAAATAATTTTATTGTGTTTTTTAATTTTTATTAAGTTGTTTTTGGATTGATGTGAAATAATAATGATGTTGTTAATTTTTAATTGTGTTACTTGTATGACGAATGTGTTTCTTTTTTTTATTTTGTTATTTCAAACAATGTAAATTGTTTGTGAATAAATTGAATTGAATTGTACATCAATGTACGTAACTTTACGCAACAATGATTGCTGAGAAACGACATTCTTTTTGTGTGAAAAATCATGGTTTACGGTAGGACTCAATGTAACGCACTCAAAATATTGTATTCATATCAATGCAGGAGAGTTGTAATCTTGTCTTTATGTGAAATTTTAAACAAAAAATTAAGTTTTTTAATTTCCAAAAGTCATAGAACTAAAGTTGTTCAGCTTCGTAGTCTGAAATAGCACACGAGAGATCTTACGTTTATTATGTAACATGCTGTATAAAGGTATTCCGATTTTCAAATGTATTTTTGTTATTTAAGTATCAATAACGTGGTGTCAGCGGGAGGACACGGACTCGCTGCTGGTCGCGGGCGGGACGCTCACCTTGTGGAAGTGCTCCGAGCGGGCGCATCAAGTGCACAAGCTCTTCGCTAAAGGTAAACTAAGAAATAAAATACATTTATTTGCTTTAAAAATGACGCAAAATGTCGCGGGAATACGGCGGGTGTCATTTCATGTACTTATTTGGACGACATCACACCGAGCGTGCGCGGGTCGGGTGACATCCCGTCGCCCCATTGTTGGATGGAGCAGGAGAGGAAGACCAAAGACAAGATGGATGAATTGTGTGAAGGATGATATGAAGGAAAAAGGAGATGATGATAGCGTGACGATTGACAGGAGAGAACGGAAGAAAATTTTTGCGCGACGCCGATTCGCGCTCGGCTGGTTTTTATGTTAGGATTTTGTTGAAAAACTAATGTTCCAATTATTCTGCGACACATATTATACGACTCGAATTCATAGATTGCTTTTAATGTTCCAACTATTCTGCGACACATTATACGACTCGATTTCATAAATTGCCTTTAATGTTCCAATTATTCTGCGACACATATTATACCACTCGAATTCATAGATTACCATTAATGTTCCAATTATTCTGCGACACATATACGACTCGAATTCATAGATTGCCGTTAAAACTAAATTATTTGTCATGAAGGTCCTCTGCAAGGAAGCACAACTCCTGGGGGAGGTCCCAAGCCCGGAACTGATTGTTTCAACACATTGGTAAGTACTGCTTTAAAACTAGGCATAATATTAGTTTTATATATTATTTAGTTTAGTTCGTGGCTAAATAATAAAAATAGGGGTGTTCCTCCATTGGCCTCCATACAATACATGTATCTGAGGGTTGAAAAAAGTTAACGTTTATAATTGTGTGGAGTTTCTATCGATAGCTTATGAAAAATGATATCGAGTTTCTAAATTCTCGTGTATGTTGAATAGTTCAGTCAGAGGAAGCCGAAGAAAAAAAAAAATGTAATTGATTTTTTTCCTGCCATCTTGAATCATTTTGACCTCATTTCCATTATCAGCGACCTCGAAAGCCACGAAATTGACACCCATGACGAAAAAACCCAAAAAAAGAAAATAATAAAATGCAGAGGAACTAAAAAATTAAAGTGATTTTATCTAACACAAATAAGTCAACAAAATAAAAAATCTAGTTGGGACCAAATACGATATCGACCATATTCATTCTGTCTCGTTTTTTCCTACATAATTTCCTTTTCTGCCCCTGTCGTAAATTGATAAGATATTCTAGTGCTTTTTCTTACTTAGTAGAATACCGATCATGTTGCGTTCCGAAGCACGCACCAAAGACGCGCTACAGTAGAATGCCGTTATTGCGCTCGCGTGACGCGAACTTGACGCGAGCGTGTCTGACAGCGGTAGAGAATACGAAAAGCGTTGTTTTGATCGAAACTTAACTGCAGCTGCACTGCAACAAACCTTTTTTAGTTACGTGAATTAGCCTAAGGGTAACTGATTATTAGTGACCGATCTTAAACACGTCATTGTACTCATGATAACAAACAACTTTTACTATGGGACCAAGCCATGGTCCGGAGCGAGACGGAATGCGAGACGCCGTCACCTCCTTCTGCGAAGAAGTGAGTCTAGAGAAGGAGGTGGCGGAACGTGAGAGGGAGAGAACCTCACAGCGTCCCGGCCGCCGCGGGAGCCACCGTAAGCGCGGGCCTGTGGACGGTGGGCTATGGGCTAGCTCGCCGTCCGTCCGTCTCATGACGACAGGCCGTGTCGACAAGCAGGAGTGTTCCACGCGCGCCTTTAAGAGAGTCAGCAAAAGGAAGGGGTCCGCAAGGACCGATGCCTGCCGGGGTTGCGGGACTGTTCGAAAGAGATACCGTGACCCCGGAACACAAAGGGCGATGAAGGAACATGGATGGGTTTTAGTCAGTAAAAGTCTGACACTCCCTCCTGCTCCGCCCAGAGCGGAAGAAGTCATTTGATGATTACGCATCAAAAAAAAAAAAAAGTTCGGTCACTAATTACCAGTCACCCTATATGCTATTGCAACAAATATAACTGGCAAAATGTAAACACACCACGCTCGAAGGCACCTAAGAAGCCGATTCCTGCCGTGTGTTTAGGTGTCTACTGTAGCACAAAGGATGCTTTTAAACCCTGTAGTACGATCCTGTGGGGCAATTACCGAATAGCACGCCGGCGAAGTTGTAGGCATAGCTATATAGTCATCAATAAAGTCCTCTCGTTCATGACTAGGTTTGGCAAAAGACCGCCGCGTGGGGTGTGGAGGGCGGCGAGACGGCCGTGTGCGCGGCCAGCAGCAAGCTGCCGGTCGGCGCGCCGCACGCCGTGCTGGCCACGCCGCGCGCGCTGCATCTACTGGCACGAGACACGCATCACTATGTAAGTGACACAACACTCATTATGTACAGTGCCCCACCGAAGCTTCGGTCACCTTCGGCTTCGGCCGAAAAGGGCCAAAGTTTTGGCCGAAGCCGATAGTTTCTAGCGAGCACCGAAATTGGACGAACTATACGAATGCGCGAGAGCGCTATGGAAGAGGCGCGGTGACGCGCAAGACGGAAGGGACACATTTCGAAGTGTTAATATTTTTGACAAGTTGCATGGTAACTCAACTTTCATTAGCAAAAACCCTTTAATATATAAACATAAAGTGGGTTAGCTTGTGGTAGGCGCTATAGTCTATTCACAAATATAAACACAGTAAGTAAATTTACGTAATCAGCGAATGTTTCAACTTCCAAGTGCTTGTTAAGGAAACAACCTTATGTGGGGATGCCTGTACACGTTAATTAAGAACAAAAATCAAATAAGTAAAAACAAAATATCTATAGAAACAAAATGTTAATAAAGTTTTATTTTTGTAAATTAGTTTCTAGAAACACTTGTACACCTGCATTACAGTGCAACTGAATTCTCTAACAAGTACAAATTGTCGGCAGTTGTGCAGTCGCGCGGTGGTGTCGCACGGAGGGGTGGCGCCGGTGGAGGCGGCCTCCACGCCGCCCAAGAAGACCAAGTACGGACCTAACACTGCGCCGGTAAGTATACCGGGCGGAAACGGACACTTCACGTAGCCGTCGACCAAGCATTCGGGGTTCGTTCCCACTAGTTACATTGAACAGTTCTACGGTAGAACTAATGGGAATATTTTTCCCACTAGTCCTACGATATAAGGTGGTACGAAGTCGCAGGACTACACTTACACTACTACAAATGTAAGTTATCAAAGTTGTGCTGATTGCGGAGATTGTAACTTTGATTACTTGTATCTTGGAAACGAGACGATTTAGAAGAGTTTTTTTTTCGCAAAAAATTACGTGCATAGATGCCTATCAGTGGCGATGGGGAAGCCGAAGATAAAACATTAGAATTGTTTTATTTTATTTTTATTCTCATATTCATTTTGACCTCATTTTCGTTATTAACGACCCCACGAAAAAAAAATCGTCAATTGTGGTTTACGTAACAAAATAAAAAACACGGGTCAAATATTTTTTGATAATGTAAGTGACGGACTAATTAGATTTTTTTTGTCGTCTCGCCTATTCGCCATAGTTGCATAGGTATTTATTATTATATATTATTTTGTAGTTTATATTTGTGTTATACATTTTGTCTTGTATGTATGTATATATATATTCTTATATTGTATGTTATATTTAAATTCTTTACTTGCTTTAAGTTTTTATGTATTCTATTTTCTCATCTTTTACACACTATGTCTACATCTCTTTTTATCTACTCTCCTTTCGCAGGTATGCTGGAAGAGATTTCTTTAGCAATAAGCATCACCTTTGTACCTATTTTTCTATTCCTTTCTTCTTTTCTGTATGTAGTGTGTGCATAAACCGTTAAATAAATAAATAAATCGTAAACCGCAATTTACCTTTCATTCAATAAAGTTTGTGCGGAACCCTCGGTGTGCGAGTCCGACTCGCTCTTGTTTTTTTTTTATGGTGAATGACACTTATCGTAATAAATTATATTTGATTAGCATTACTAATTTGTTTTACATTTAGCTCCCGATATTTCGAAACTGTTACAAGCGCCATGATCGCGGGTTGACTGGAGATTGCGGGTGGATGGAAAAAAATGTTAGGAGCAGACAAATCTGTCTACCCTCTTTCTTTGTCTTCTGATGCGCGCACTACTGGAACTCGACACTAAGTCACGGCAAAACACACTCACAGTATCAACAGGTTTTGTGGAGTCCTAATCACAAAACGTGTCATTTTAAGTTTAGTTAAAAACCGTGAAAGCTTAAAACAGTGTTTAAATTTAATGTTTTACAAATAATTTACTAAATGACTGTACACATTTTAAAAATGATTTTTTGCTAAATAGATGTTCTGCTATTCAGACCATCTGATAGTTTTACGTTTTGCTACATGGACATTTTGTTAATTAGACTTACTGCTCATTAGACGTTTCGCGCTGTTGGACATTTAGCTACTTAGACCTTCTGATCAGGAGGGGTTTTTGACACTAAGTGTTGTTCCCGAAGAGAAGCCGGTAGCAATGGGCTTCTTAGATGCCTTCGGGCCGGCCGTCCAAAAAATGCGTGACCAGAAATTTAACAGTGAGGTTTGGAGGAAGAAAAGAGGCCTTTGCTCAGCACTGGGGCACAATGTAGGTTATCAAAATAAAATGACGAAAGTTAGGCAGGCAAATTTTTTTTTTTTTTTTTTTTTTAATCTTTATTTATTTAGAGGCTTTTACCTTACAAAGGTACGTCAGCCTCATCATATCCTAATCTAACTAATTATTACACGTAATTATAATATTATTAATAGAAAAGTTATTGCTTAAGCGAGGGAGATAACGATGCAGCAACCATTTCATAAATCATCTTCGCTTCTCCCGAATTAGGTGAAGATAATATTCTAATGAAAGCCCCAACATCATACATATTAACCTTTAACTCCCGCATCACTATCTCCCTCTCTCTCCTGTTCTTTTCACATTCCACCAGCAAATGTTGGACATCTTCGACTTTATTACACACTTGGCAATTAGGGGAATCGACTTTTTTCATTAGGTATCCAAATTTCCTGGATGGAAAATGACCAGAACGCAATCTATGTGCCATAACAACATGAGACCTCTTTGTATGACTTTCAGCAAACCAAGGGATTCGAGGAGGCTCACTTTGCATAGTCTTATACCATATGCCTTTTTCTTTAGACTTCTTGTCAAAATACTCCTTAAAACGATTGTAGCATATGTTTTTGTAATAGCCAAGTATTTCTGTGTAAAACGGAGTGATGTCAATTTCCAATCCTTCTAAAATAGCTTTTTTAGCAAGCATGTCAGCCTTCTCGTTTCCATGTATACCAGTATGAGATGGAACCCATTGCAATCTCAAATTAATGTCACTAAGTTCATAAAATAGTTTAAGAATTACATAAGCTATCGGTGTACCTCTGCAACCAGAGGCGCATCGAGCTAAATGCATAAAAACCACTTTTGCTATCCGTGCATATAACTATGTTTTGATTCACAGAATGGTTCACATTTTCCCAATAAATTATGTTCTCTAGAGTTTTTGAGATTGCTACGAGCTCCATCGTCATTACAGATACGTTTGCATCAATAGATTTAAACAAGGCCGAAGTTCCATCACTCAAGCTATAATAAGCACTTTTGCTCTTAGACCCATCAGTAAAGTACATTTTCCACGCCGGGTATTTTTCACTAAGTTCTTTGATAACATTGCATTTGAGTGATGTAACCTCATGGCTGCGTTTTGCCACTTTGACACAGTCTAACTTACAACTAATTTTATCCCGTACGTTTATACCTGTCACCCATTTTTCTAGTGAGTACATTTCTAAAATACTTGAACAATGTATATTACGGAGTTTACACTCATTGTATATGGTCACAAGCAATGGTTTTTTCTTATTGTTCCAGTATCTTGCGACTGAGAGATCATTCAAGTCATCTATTAATTTGATAGTTACATTGTTCGAACATGACATACTTTTTATACAGAACTTGTAACCTAAGTATAATCTCCTAACGTACAAAGGAGGAATGCACATTTCAGCTTCCATTACGTGTATAGGAGAGCTTTTTATAAAACCACCTATACTCCTCAAATACTGATTCTGAATTTTGTCCAGTTTACTTATATGACTCTTTTCACCGTTATCATACAGAAAACAACCAAAGTCAATCCTACTGCGTACCAATGAAATATACAAAGATCTCAAATGCTTCGGATGGATTCCCCAAGTCGGCCCCGCTAAAACTTTAAATAAATTTAAAAACTTTGCCGTCTTTTCTCGTTCTCATTAATATGCCTTTTCCATAGAAGTGACCTATCTAACCAGATACCTAAGTGTTTTACACAATCTACTGAGGAAATTGGTAAGTTGTTAATTATAAGTTGCAATTGTCGTCTTCTTCTGCCTCTACTAAAAAGACACATCTTTGATTTGTCTGGTGACATTTCTAGACCCATATCATCCAGCATTACAACCATAGAGTTAAGAGCAACTTGCATTTCCGATTCCTCGTGGTTTAAATCTTTATGGCTGAGGTAAAATACGAAATCATCCGCGTACTGCGAAACAATAACAGTCTCAATTTGCTGGCAAATTGTTGATGTAATAATATTAAAAAGCATCGGTGATATTGGGTCGCCCTGTGCCAAACCCCTGCTTGCTCGTCTAACATCAACAGTTCGTCCATCACTACTACTTTTTATCATCAAGTATCGCTCCAATAGAAACGAATTTAAATAACTACAAACTCTTGACCCAATTCCCAAATCATCCAATGTCTGAACAACCTTTTCCACTAAGACATTGTTATAAGCATTTGTAATGTCCAGAAAGCAAGCCAACCTAGGGTCATTTCTAGTGAAACCCAATTGAACATAAGTAGACAGTCTTGAAATGCAATCTAAACATGATTGAGCTCTCCTAAAACCAACCGTGTTAGGTGACAAAATTGAATGTTTCTCAATAAACCATTCTATTCTTTTTCCGATCATATTATGGAATATCTTACAAACACAAGATATAAGAGATATTGGCCTAAGTTTAGTCTCCGTATTCGTGTCGTTCCCAGCTTTAGGAATAGCAATAACTGATATCTCACGCCATTGTTTTGGGATATCTCCAGTTCTGTATATGTCATTATATATCCGGAGAAGAAACTCCTTGGCCTCACACGGAAGATTATGAATCATAGAGTACGTTATTCCATCATTACCCGGAGCCGTGTCCTTCTTTTTTAAACTATTCTCTAATTCTTCCATTGTAAATGCTGATTCTATTAAAACGTTCTGTGATTTGAATATTGTTGGTAAATTTATCACGGAATCCGGTGTGAGTGAATATAATAAACCTTTTAGTTTTTCCTCCGACACACAAAATTTAGGTTGACGATAACCTTTAAGCCATCTCATCTTTCGCCACATATCAGAAACTGAAGAAGTTTCATCTATGCTACTACAAAATTTTTTCCAGCCGCTATCTATGGCTTTCATTATCAAATTATGTGCATGTGCCCCTTTCTCTTGTAATCTTGTAAGATTATCAGGAGTAGGATTTCTTCTGAATTTGGTTAAAGCTAATCTACGTTCAGCCACTGCTCTAGATAGTGATGGATCCCAATACTCTTTTGGCTTAAAATTCCTTAAGGGACTAGTACACATTTTAATCATAGGTATGTGCTTATTCGCTGCCATATCAATTTGTTCTAAGAAATAGTCATATAATGCCTGAATATTATTGCTCACGTTAACTTCCCCAGAAAACGACTCTATAAGTCATGACAATAGGCCTCCCACTTTGCTTTTTTGAAGTTTCGTCTTTTAATAAACTCGATGTGTTCATGGAAATTCATGGAAATCTTCATTATGAGGTGATCACTACCCAAATTTACGTTCATTACAGCCCAATTAAATTTAATAGCGATGTCAGATGATGTTAATGTGATGTCCGGTGATGATCTTTGTATATTTCCATTAACTAACTTGACCCGGGTTGCCTCTCCATTATTTAATGTCACAAAGCCATGTTCCAAAGATGAATCTAGTATTTGAGTTCCACGCTGGTCGGTTTTATAAGACCAGTTCGTATGATGAGCGTTAAAGTCACCTGCAACTATCGATTTTTTAGGCACTAACGAGAAAATATTGTCCCAATCTGATGATGTTGTACGCACTGAAGAAGGGCAATAAATAGATACAACATATTCCAAACTCTTACAATTAAGTATTTTCATACATATAACCTCTATACCTACATTATTTATGCTAATAGGGCATACTTGCGCATGTATAGATTTATGGATAACTATCGCGACACCACCGTAAGAATCGTCTCTGTCTTTTCTATATATATTGTAACCTCTCATTTTCAAACGAACGTCTGGATTAAGCCAAGTTTCACTTACAATAACAATATGTATTTTTTCCTGCCCAAGTAACGCGTCTAAGCTAGGTGATTTTGGCTTTAAACTTTGACTATTCCATTGTAGTATATTAATCAAAGCGTCTTTGCGATAATTATCCATTTAAAGATTTTAACAGCCATTGACATAAATTTCCCGCAACTAAAAAATCCTTAACAAATACCTTGCATTCCTCATATATTACTTTCAACACCGACATTATTATTTCTTCAACTCCTTTCTCTGAACAAATTATTTCTTTAATTTTTGAAAATATTTCTACAAATCTGAACTTTCTTTTCTTCTTCTTTTCAGCTTCTTCTTTTTCCGATAGTTTATTTTCCTGACTGTTTTCAATTATCTCATCTTCCATAGAACAAGTTTCCCACTCTGTTTCCATAAATATACGAGTAGTTTGATCTTCTCGCCCATCTTTATTTTTATTTTTCTGCTTAGACCTGTCCACTTTTTGTTTTTGTATTTGTCTGTCATTAGTTAAGCCTTCTTGCGCAGTAGCTGTCGATTGCACAGCACCACTGTATGTTTTCTTCAAAGTAATTTGACTCTCCTCCGTTCTTTCATCAGAATCTTCAATTGCTACAACCATACTGCCTTTATTTTTGTTCTTTAGATATATTTCTAAGGCTTTTCTATAGGATATGTTCTCTACACTCATTAGAGTACGAATCTCTTTTTCTTTTAGGAAGACAGGGCACGTTTTGTCAAGTGCCATGTGAGGTCCTTTGCAATTAGGACATACAATTCTGTCTGTTTCACAATTCTCATGCTCTTTGCTGCATTTAGGACACATAATCTTTTTTGTTGGGCAGAATTTCTTTATATGACCGAATTTCCAACAGTTGGAGCATTGAGAGACAGGAAATACATATCGTTCTACTCTAAAACGGCATCCATAGGCAAGAATAAATTCTGGAGTTGTAGGGCTCTCAAAACACACCCGCACAGTCTCACTCTCCACCCACTCCCTGTCCTGACTGATACGCCTTAGTCTTCTAACTGATAGTATTTTGCATGATGTCTCTAATGACTCTAATATCTCTGACTCACTCAGTTCCAAGTCTACATCCTTAATGATTCCGTAAGATAAGTTGAGTTGGTTAACAAATTGAATTCTCACTCCTAAATCAAAGAACTTCTGACATTTGATCAACTTTTCTCCATCTTCTTTCTTAGCAATATGTATGAAAACCTTGTAGGGACTCTTATAGTTGATTCTTAATATGTTTTGGATATTCTCATTTTTCAATAATTTTGCTAATGCCATTTGTTTGGGCAAGACTTCTAAGGACGTTAAGCTCATTTTATATGTGTCATCCATATTTTCTTCTCTCATCTCCTTCCCCGATTCGCCTTCAATTCCAGACTCATTCCTTAAAAGGCGCTTAGGTCGCTTCCTGGTCACCGGTATAAAACCCTCTTCGCTGCAGCTTTCATCGCCCTTTTCTCTAGCCCTTTTCTCCGCAATTCCTCCACTATTCATCTCGCAATCCTTCTGGTTACTAGTACTACACGTCCCACTCGCGAAGGAAATCGAAGTAATCGTCAAATTGCTGTCTTCCTCGTTATTTCCGTCACTTTTTCCTTCCATTCTCAACTTATGTGGGTACTCCGAAAAAAACTTGACTTAAGCGATACGGAGTAAACAAACTACGTGCGCTCGCGTCGGCGTCTCGCGCGCAACTGGCAAATTAATTTAAACCCCAGTAATGTTACCGGTTTAATACAAAATTGTCGACCATCCCTTTCTCACTCCATGCATTCGCATAACATGTTATTGCCCTCAAAATAACGCCGTAATCTGTTGCTCGTTGAACAGAGTGGGTCCGGGTGCGCCATCGTGTCGTGCGTGGAGATGTCCCAGCTGGGCGGCGTCGTGCTGGCGATCGACACGCACGCGCAGCTGCACGTGTACAAACTGCCGCAGCCGTGGTGCGACATACGTGAGTATACACACTATACACAAATCCCTACAAACCAAAAACTTATCATCTGTGACAACCCTAATGCCGTTAACTATATTTCATTAACCAATAATTCCAAGACTCAAATACGCTGAAAAAATAAACAATAAAGATTCATGTTCAATTTACTGTATAATTATATTTTTATTTGCTTTGAAATCAGTAAATACGAAAAATAAAAAATCTCTGAGGAACCGCGTTGGATATCTCAAAAAAAGTACGTCAGTTGTTGATTGGTGGTGTAACTACCGTGTTGGAAAACCAACTGTATTAGAATTGTGTTATTAGTCTACCCGAATCATCATTCTCCGTAATAAAATAAAAATAGTCTTTATTTCTCCAAAAATTGTCAATCTATACTTTTCTAAAACTTACAATATCATCATAGGTCATCCGTTTCTGGATAAAGGGCTCCTCCATCGGTTACCATCTATAACTATGTTGGGTCGTTCTGCTCCACTCTATCCCTGCCAGTGCCACGATACCATGTATTATTTACCTGATGACATGTTCAAGTAAAGTTGTATGCCTGGCAGCGACTCCCATAGCAGTGCAGCACGCGACGTCGCTGCTGGAGTACGCCATCGTGTCGGGCTACGACTGCCTCGACGTGCTGGTGGCCTGCACCGGCGCCGCCAAACACAACATACTGGAGCTTATGTATGAGAGGTAATAGCCTAGTTTCCACCATCAATAAATTGCAAATCCATTTAGTATGTCAGTTCTGTTAGTGTATTGGAAATAATGGACACGTATTTTTTGTTTTTGTAAATCAATGAATATTGACAAAGATAAAACGCATCAAAACTCGGGAGTGGGGTCTCGTGACGTCACAACCCACTAAAAATTATAGCACGGCGCGACGTATTGAGAATTTTAAAAGCGTTCTTCAACTTTGGATTACGTAACAAAAGAAAAAATACGGGTCAAATATATTTTGACAATCTAACTGACAGACTAATTAGATTTTTTCAGTACACATATATTCAAAATACATTTTATTTCAGACTACAGTCCATAGTTTTGTTAGTATTTCAATGTTAGTAACAATGGTGCTTCAGTAAATAGGTTAAGAAAATAGGAAATTTAAAAGAACTTGAAATATGCATTTAATCGACAACAATGAACAAATAAACAGACCAAATTGGCATTTACTGGATGTACGATCGAACAAGCTATTTAGTTTACAGTTTAACCCGCAAATTACATTGTAAAATGTAAACCAAATAGCTTGTTCGGCCGTACATAGGTCACACTATTACGCCACAATATAAATTCGTCGAATTTCAAGTTACGAATAAAATACTAAAAAAAAAAACTAGTAACTTTCTTCTCCACACTAGAACAGACTCAATAAAAAATTCTAATGAAAATCCGACCACTTTAAACTTCGTTCTAGCTTTTTGTCTAATTGCACCCGACTAGTGGACTAAGCAAACTGAGCGAGTAAGGTATGGTAGCAGTATTCTGTAGCTTCCGCCTGTTCCGCCATGGGAAAAAGACGTGAGTGTATGTTTGTATGGAGCTCGGACGAAATCTGCTCATTTTTAAAACAAAATCCCGTGCACACGATCTCCACATCTGTTTACCATTCTTAACGAATCATCGACAAGAAGAAGAAGAACAACTATTATTGGTCTTATATTTTTATTTTCATTAACATAAACAAGGGATCAGATGCTGCGATGCTATTGGTTGATGAGCTTAAATAAGCGCTTCAATAGCGGCCGAATGCTGCAGGCAAAAAGAGTCGTATTGGTGGTGAGATTTCATCCGAGCTCATGTACATAGGATGTAAACAGACTCTTCACGAAGCCGTCTTCAACCAAGCATTCTGTACATCAAACTAAGTAACTTAAGTTGCTGGACAATTACTTGGGGGTGAAAAATCTACGGGTGAAAAATCAGACTTTTCGATGGGACTCAGTGTTACGCACTTAAAACATTGTGCTAATGGATGGATTTAATACTCGTAGTACGGGGGTCGTTAAGGTGTATAAAGTAAAAATCTTACATTAAAAACATGTATTCAAAAATACCTGGAACTTTGACCCTCAATACCTTCGTAACAAGAAGGTTCCCAGGTATGGTCTAGAATAAAAAAATGATCGCAATGACGGGAAGAACAATCTTCCCGTCATTGCGATCATTTTTCCCTTTCGGCCTTTCGGCTTCTTAAAGTCTTTTTACTAACAAGTATCTTTATTAATTTCCAGATTAACAGACTCATTCCAGCGTCAACCGGCGGCATTCCAACAGTACTACTTCCATAGCTGCTTGAAACTCAGGATAGCGCTGTGCAGGTACATGTCTGCGCATTATATGACGCCTGTCATCCCCAAGGGTCTTGGGTAAAAGTGTAACTATACTGTTCGCTGTAGCAAAGTGTCGGCGAGATTTGGAGACTTTAGACGCAATACATGTTTAGGGGTGGAATGTTTTGCTATGATGTCACTATTTTATTGCAAAAAGTTGCATATTCGATATTCATTTCAACGCGTGTCGAGACTTGTAAAGCGGAAGGAAACCAGAAAATTTTGAAAGTGGTCTACGAGAAAAAAGAGTATGGGAACCTCTGATTTAGGCAGTTTAAACTTTCTGCAACTGATCTATTTCAAACAAATTGATTGAGTAACAGACTGACTGTAACTGTTTTAGTTTTGCTTGTCCAGACTGATCCCGTCGGCTCAGACCAGTCTGTCCTGGCTGACATGTCTCCAGAGCCTGCAGGCGTCCTGGGCGGCGGTGTCGCTAGCACTGCGACCTGACGACAAGCCCGACGCCGCCCCTCTCGCCGCCATACTTGATGACCACACCCATGAACATGAAAAGGTGAGAAGCATCACTTGTCTCCCTTTCCCCAAAGACGTTTAGATCAAACCCAAGTGAAAAAAAAACTAAAAATTTTCGTCGGCGCCGTCTTGGATTTTTATTTTGACCTCAATTTCATTATTTTCTTTTCTTTTTTTTTTGAAGGTAGTCATTTAGTAAACACTTACATTTTGCCGTTCCGTGAAAAAATAAATATTAATATTGTAATAACTTTACTTACGATATAAACATTGTGTGGAAGCTAAAGCCAAGTGGATGTGGCATACGTGACATCGTTTGCAGAGTGATCAGTGACTGTATTTTAGCAAAAACATAAACTAAACATTGAAAAAAAGTGACTTCGCAAGTTCAAGTTGACATAAACGTGGGTGTTTCGAAAATAACTTTACCAACTCAACTTCACTACGTCGTGTTACGCGGCAATACGCTTATTTCGACTTACAATTCAATGTGTCAGTGGCAGTGTTCAGAGTGTAACGATTGGGACACAAAAGCTTGCGATTTCGAATCCCAGGATAAGAATTACTTTTTGCTTTTTTTGCCAAAATGATTTGCGCTGGTAGTAATCAGTGGCGTGCAGTGGTATTACACGAAGTGTAGGCCACGAAATAATGATTGCAAAAAAAATTTCGTCTGCGCCATCTTGGATTTTCGAAAACGATACCCATGAACCCATGATGAAAAAACCGAAAATTTTCGTCGGCGCCATTTTGGATTTTTATTTTGACCTCATTTTCATTATCAGCGACCCCAAAAACCACGATAATGACACACATGAAGAAAAAACTGAAAATTTTCGTCGGCGCCATCTTGGATTTTCATTTTGACCTCATTTTCATTATCACCAACCCCAAACACCTCGAAAACGACACCCATGTAGAAAAAACTGAAAATGTTCATCGGCGCGATCTTGGATTTTCATTTTGACCTCATTTTCATCATCAGCGACCACAAAAACCACGAAAATGACACCCATGAAGAAAAAACTGAAAATTTTTATCGGCGCCATCTTGGATTTTCATTTTGACCTCATTTTCATCATCAGCGACCACAAAAACCACGTAAATGACACACATGAAGAAAAAACTGAAAATTTTCGTTGGCGCCATCTTGGATTTTCATTTTGACATCATTTTCATTATCAGCGACCCCAAAACCTCAAAAACGACACCCATGAAGAAAAAACTTAATTGTCATCGGCGCCATCTTGGATTTTCATTTTGACCTCATTTTCATCATCAGCGGCCACAAAAACCACGAAAATGACACCCATGAAAAAAAAACTGAAAATTTTTATCGGCGCCATCTTGGATTTTCATTTTGACCTCATTTTCATCATCAGCGACCACAAAAACCACGAAAATGACACCCATGAAGAAAAAACTGAAAATTTTTATCGGTGCCATCTTGGATTTTTATTTTGACCTCATTTTCATTATAACCAACCTCAAAAACCACGAAAACGACACCCATGAAGAAAAATATAATATCAATAATATTATTAATTATTATAATAATAATACGCGTCAATAACCCCCAGGAATCATTATTTTAATCAACATACACCCTAGTAGCACTGGCCTGCAAATTGCAAAAAACCCAAGGAAATTTGAATTACGCGGGCTAAAGAATATTCACCTTGAATCCTGGCCTTGTGTTGTAGCAGCCAATCATAGCCCAGCTACACTCGCAGGAGTTACCGCCCAAAAATGGCTGCAATCTATACATGTGTGCGGTTCATACACACGAAAATATGCACCAATTTGCCGCTGTGTGCGTAAATTTATCAATGGGTTGCAGGCCAGCAGACTATTTGCCTATAAGATGCGTCCGGCGGGTGAGCGTCGAGCTTCGTAGCAACTTCCAGTACAGTGTTGGTTACGTAACACGGGCGCGAAAAATTGCTCTAAGTATTCGAACAGGAGTTTGAACTTTTTTTAATATTTTGTACAAAGTGTTATTTTATTACATAGTTCATTAGTTATAATAATTGCCCCAGTTGGTAGGGTAGGCTTTGTCTAATTGCCTCTTCGTAGCGCACGCCCATGGTAGTAATGGTACAATTCTAGTAACACAAAAAAGAATTAAATGCTGTTTAAGCAAATGTGTCCTTCAGTACCCTTTGGAATGCGTTAAGTACGATGAAGCGTCAACACCTAGGTCTAAATGGACTTGTCCAATCTGCGTATCTGGCCGTCCTAAATTAGACAACACTAATACACCAGTCCATCCTAAAGGTCACACTGTACAAACTGACCAAGCGGGCCCAGTAGCTGAAATGGCTACAATGCATTCCTCTGTTTCGGGACCGTCTAATAGCCAAAACAAATCTAGCCAAAAACTTGGTCAGAGACTTACGCCAGCTGAGAAATCACCACCAGTTACGCCTCGAGTGGCATGCGTTGGCACTGAAGTAAATTTGCAAGACACAATACTTATGGAAATTCGTAAATTACGGCGGGAAATGAATGAAAAGTTTGATAGTCAACAAGCCTCTTTAGCGAAATTTGAATCCACTCATATAAAATTAAAATTTGTACTACCTGAAAAGGATTACATTGACATTCCTAATAATTGTATTACATTCACTATTATTGACATTAAATGCTGACATAACTACTATATAGAATTGTATTATCACTATCATTGACATTTAATTTTTTGACATAACTAGGTATTATTATCGCTATTGAATTGTACTAATTTAAAATATAAAGATTACGTAATAACAATGTTTAATGCATGCTAATTTAAAGTGAGAAGAGCAGACGAATATGAAATTGCAATGCTTGTAAAAGGCTGCTAAGTCATAAGTACTAACATAACTTAACACCACATTGTACACTTGGTACGCAATAAATGTTTTGACTTTGACTCTTGCTGCGGTCAAAAGGGAAGTTAATGACCTAACCCTGAAATTTTCCTCGATGTGCGAAGACTTTGACGAGTTTAAGAAGACTGTATCGTTTCTTTCTGACGCTTATGACGAGCAAGTAGAATTAAATGCCAGAAATAATAACAGTATTGCCGAGCTCCTCAAGAATAACGCCGCGATGAGTGCTCAAGTGAGGGAATTGGTGACTAAATTGCAGCTGATTGATCAATTAGCACGTGAAAGCAATATCGAGCTACAGTGCGTTCCTGAACACAAAACCGAAAACCTGTTAATGGTCGTAAAACAGGTGGGTAGGGTTGTGGGAAATGAACTCCAGGATAATGAAATCCAGTCATTTCATAGAGTTGCTAAATTAAACGAGGAGACAAATCGTCCACGAAGCATAGTCGTCAAGTTAGCCAGCCCTCGTATTCGCGATGAAATACTTGCTGCAGTTAGAAACTTTAATAAAAAGAATGAGTCGGAAAAGTTGAACAGCAGCCATATTGGCATTGGTGGAGCCAAGCAGCCGATTTTTGTGACAAAAAATCTGACTCTGGCTAACAAAAAACTACATGCAGCGACAAGAATCACTGCTAAGGAATAGAAATATAACTTTGTATGGGTTCGGAATGGTCGCATATTTGTCCGGAAGGATGTGACAACTAAATCTCTTCTAGTTAAAAATTGGTCATGTTTAGAATCCTTGTAACTTATTATTTTATTAGGCACATACTTTGCACGTTTAATAGTGTTATAATCTTTTAAATTCAAGTTTAAAATCTATTATCAAAATGTAAGAGGCTTACGAACCAAGACAGAGGATTTTTATACTGCAGCTTTAAATTTTGATTACGACATCATTATTGGCACTGAAAGTTGGCTCAATGATACGGTGTTAGACCATGAATTTTTAGATAACCGGTACATAGTTTTCAGGCGCGATAGGTCATCTACGGTATCGTCGGCTACAAAAAGAGATGGTGGAGGTGTGTTTGTTGCAACTTTGGAAAAATACGAGGTCTCGCGGAGATTAAATTGGGAGTCACTTTGTGAGGATTTGTGGATCACAATCAAGTGTGAGACTGGCTTAAGAATTAATATTTGTGCCGTTTATATTCCACCTCCAATTAAACAAGACTATATCGATGCACTGTTTCGAAACTTTACAGAAGTAATTAATAAAAAAAGCAAAATTAATTCTATCAATTTACTAATCGGTGATTTTAATATGGGTAATATTTATTGGGAATACATTGCGGAATCTGGACTATTGGTCCCCAAAGGATCCAGTAGTAATATAGAACACATTTTTTTAGACATGTTAGCCTTTAATGATCTTCATCAATGCAACACGATACTCAACGCTTCAAACCGTATTTTAGATCTAGTTCTTAGTAGTAGTAACAACAAAGTGCTGGTTTCTCAGTCCTCAATTCCGCTTATACCAATTGATCCTCATCATCCAGCGCTAGAGATCACGTTTACATCTAATAATAGCAATCCTCTTGTGCAAAATAAAATCCCATACTTGAACTTTTATCTCTGTAATTATGAAGCGGTCAACGCTGAACTTGCGAAAATTGCATGGTCAGATGAATGGAATTCTGTAAATAATATTAACGACATGTTACAAAAATTCTATGATATTCTTATGCCAATTATTAAGCGGCACACTCCGATTACAAAACCACGAGATGAACGCCATCCTGTGTGGTACAGTAGAGCTTTACTAAAAGTCATTAAAGAAAAAGCTAAATATCACAATATATATAAAAGATACGGGAATCCCAGAGATAAAATTACGTTTCTTCAATGCCTAAGAAGGCGTTGCAGTGAGTTGATAAAGGACTGTTATGCTAATTTTAAAAAGAATATAGCTGAACATCTGCGTACCAATCCTAAGTATGTCTGGAGCTACTTAAAAAATAAACGGATTGGTAACAATTATATTCCCAACAAAATGGTATTGAATAACACTGCTTTTGCCAGGGGTGGTCAGGAAATCTGTGACTGGTTTTCCGATAATTTTCGGTCCATATATAGACTAGATAGTAACACACTCACTTCAACGCCAGTTGAACCCACTCCCTGTAAAAATGACACTTTCAGTCGGTGCAGACTTGAAGAGACAGAAGTTTTTGATTACTTGTCTTCTCTAGATTGTGATAAAGGACCCGGGCCTGACTCAATCCCTCCTCACTTCCTTAGAAAATGTGCAGCGAACCTGGCTGATCCCCTGACTACTATGTTCAACTACTCTTTGGCACAAGGCGTCTTCCCTGATCAGTGAAAAATAGCGCACATCACGCCAATCTTTAAATCTGGTCGTGTTGATGATGTTGCAAATTACAGACCAGTGTACATTTTATCCGCTTGTGGTAAAATTATTGAATCACTTGTTCAGAAAAAAATGTTTTCTCACTTTAAAAGTGTACTGGATGATAACCAGCACGGCTTTCGCCCTAAAAAATCGACACTGTCTAACCTAGTCGAGTATGTGTCATATATATCATCTGCATTAGATGACGGTAGAAAAGTCCATGCAATATACACCGACTCTAAAAAAGGCCTTCGATTTGGTAGACCACGACCTGCTACTTGCTAAATTAGAAAGTATGGGCGTTCATGGGTCGTTGCTGCGTTGGTGCGAATCGTACTTAAAAAATCGCTCTCAACTGGTGTATCTCAAGGGTTTTAAATCCAAACGATATTACTTACCATCTGGGGTGCCACAGGGTTCACACTTGGGGCCTCTATTTTTCCTAGTTTTCATAAACGATTTGGGTTGCAAAATTAATTCGGAATATAAACTTTTTGCTGATGACTTAAAAATATATCGAACTGTATACAACGAATCCGATATTATGCAGCTTCAGCTAGATTTAAATAACGTACACAATTGGTGCATACAAAATGAAATGTCATTAAATCAAAACAAATGTTACTTCATCATATTTAGCAGAAAAAGGAAAACGTGTGAATATTATTACTCTATTAATAACAGCCCGCTCCAAGAAGTTGATACTATCAGGGACCTCGGTGTTTTAGTGGATAGTAGTTTAAGTTTTAGGAGTCATTATGACCAAATTATTAGTCAGGCATCTAAATTATCGGGTTTCATCGTCAGGGAAATGAAATTTTTTAAAGAACCAATTCTGACTATTTCCATCTACAACAGCTTTATCCGAAGTATTCTGGAGTATTGTAGTACGGTGTGGAACCCGTTTTATCAAGTGCACTCTGATCGGATTGAACGTATTCAAAAAAGGTTCCTATACCACTTAAGTTTCTCGGATAACAAATGTCGTAGCCTGAACTCGTATAACTCTAGGCTGAGTCACTATAAAATGAAACCTTTAAGCGCACGAAGGAAATCTCTGGATTTCATGTTTCTGTTTAAACTTATAAATGGCATAATTGATTCTCCTGAGCTTTTAGAAAGAGTGACATTTAGTATCCCACGTAGCAGTAGCCGCTTAATTAACCGAAGGACTTTCGTTCTGCCCCATAGTCGAACTAATATAGGTAATTTTTTGCCCATTTACCGCATGCTCTCTCTAGCGAACTCCATTCGTAGTGAAATACACACATCAAAAGTATCTAGGGATCAACATATATTTTTGCAATAACTTTTCTCCTGATTGATATTAATTAAAATTTTCTTTAAGGATTCATCAAATAAAGTGTTTTCGTTTGTCACAGTAACGATAAACCAAGTCACCTTTGCATTAATAAAGAAATTTGCCATTTTCCTAATAAAGGGATTTTTGACATTTGAACCACTAACATTAAAGTTCGAAAAAAAGACTGAAATAACAGTTTTCTTTAAAATTTTATTGGGTAACTTAAACAATTAATAATCCGTGTTTCTACCGCGAACACTAACAACACAAGAACATCGGTTTGGCATACTCAAAATGAGTTCATCCAAATCACGCTGTGGAATGGCCGCCCATGTTCGTTGCAACAACAAAAAAAGGTCTTCTTGCGACTGGATACCCTCCATATTCGGCAGAGCTCTTCTCTGTAGCATATCCCATGCATGCTCAATCGGGTTCAAGTCTGGCGACTGAGCAGGCCAGGGCAGGACATTGATGTTAGCTGCGGCGAGAGTCTGTCTTACAACTCTTGCGGTGTGCGGTCGTGCATTATCATGCATTAACTGAAATAAGGGACCGATTTGCACTTGTAGAGGAACGATGACGTCTGATACAATCGTCTCAGCATAAATTTGAGCGTTGAGGTTGCCTCTGATCCAAATCAACTCAGTTCTTCCGCCGATCCAAATACTATTGCTTGTAATGCAGAGTGGAGTGATAAACACAGTTGGAAAGAAGTGAAATATTTAATATATATTATTATAAAATTACACATGACATGTTTTCATAGGAAAAATAGTTGCCGAGTGACAAACAGAACGAACACCAGCTTTCACATTTGAATCTGAAGTAAATTCTATAGATGGCCAGCGTTATACTTCCAACACCCCCCCATAACGTGGGCATCATGCTGGCTTCATGCCACACCAAGCTGACGAGTGAACACCTCGTGCTTGACACAGCCCAGGGGCTTAGTGAACACATCTGCTAACATCTCATCCGTAGGGATGTATACAATTTCTACGTTAAACCTATCTATCATATCTCTAACGTAATGAAATCTTATTTCTATATGCTTGCTCCGTCTGTGATGAGTGTGATTGATAGCAAGCTGTATAGCAGATTGATTGTCACAATACATTACTATTTTACAACTAGTCTTCATTAGCAATTCCTTAATTAAAGCTTGTAGGAACACCGCTTCTCTACTCGCTTCGCTCAAGCTACAATACTCCGCCTCGGTGGACGAAAGCGATATGCAGGACTGTTTGTAGCTACCCCAAGATACCGTATTACCGCCGTATTTAAACACATACCCCGTGTACGACTTACGATCAGGATCTGCCGCCCAATCTGCGTCAGAATAACCCTCAAGAACAGGATCTACATTCGACTTCTTAAATACCAAAGCCTTTTGCTTAGTACCTTTAAGATATCGCAGTACACGCTTAGCTTGATTCCAATGGAATTCCGTATAACAACTGTTAAATTTACTTAAATATGACACGGCAAACGAAATGTCAGGTCGCGTAGTTACACATAAATACATAAGACTACCAATCAACTCTTGATACGGAAACTTCGTTACAACGTTATTTGTAGCATTATTAGAACTCTCAATTACCGAACTAACATTAGTTATCATGGGAGACTTTACAGGCTTACAGTCTGTCATGCCAAAACGATCTAACATATTGTCAATCCGCTTTTCCTGACTAAGTTTTATGGAAGTTGCATCACGTTCTACCTTTATACCTAACATGTTTCGTACCGGGCCTAAGTCTTTGAGTTTAAAAACATTTAACAAAGAACTTTTTAACGTTTCAGCCAGACGTTTGTCATTATAGAACACGAAAAAATCGTCAACATACAGAGCGATAAAAACAATCGACTCACCTGATCTCTTAGTAAAGATACAGTCTTCTTGTTTACACTGTCTGTATCCCAAAGAAAATAAGACATCTTTTACCTTTCGGTACCAGGATCGCGATGCTTGCTTCAACCCATAAACAGCCTTTCGTAATCTATAGACTTTGTTCTCACTCCCAGGGCATATGAAACCTTCCGGTTGTTGCATAAAGATCTCCTCTTGCAAATTTCCATTCAGGAATGCTGTCTGCACGTCTAAATGATCAATCTTAAGGTCCATTTCTACTGCCAGAGATAGCAACAATCGTATAGAACAATGACGAACGACCGGTGAAAAAGTTTCTTGGAAATCTTCACTATATCTTTGAATATAGCCTTTAGCTACCAACCTTGCCTTATAACGTATAATGTTCCCATCCGAGTCTCGTTTAAGGGTAAAAATCCACTTATTTTTAACGACGTTCTTGTCAACCGGTTTATCAGTAAGCTCCCAAGCTCCGTGTAAGACAAAAGAATCGATTTCCTCTTTCATGGCCTTCTGCCATAACTCTTTATCTTCACATTTCAAAGCTTCTTTGACAGTACGTGGCTCTATGGGCTCTGTCACATTACACACGTTAGTTATGTTACAGGTTGTCTTAGGCATACGTGAACGTAGGTTATATCGTGTACTAGTAGAGTCTGGTGCCAATTCAGGCGACGTTACCGAATCTTTACTAGCCTCGCGTTCACACTTCAACTCAACAGGATGATTTGGTGATTCTGCAGGAACTGTATCTGGCTCCGCCTCAAGTGGATGATCTGACGACTCAGGCAACAGGTACTCTGACTCCGCCTCAACCGACGTAGTCTCCAGCATCTCCCTCTCATCATCACCTCCTGTAAGATAAATAGGTTCAAACACTCGTTTTGGCCCTATTTTAAAATTTCTCCCTGGAAACACAGATTCGTTGAACACCACATCACGTGATATAACGATCTTATTGTCATCAGGGTTGAACAAACGATATCCTTTGACGTTATCACAGTAACCTAAAAAGATTAGCCTTCTACTTTTGGGGTCTAACTTTTTACGTTTACAGTCATCTACATGAGCAAAAGCCTCGCAACCAAAAACACGCAGATTTTTAAGACTTACTTTCTTATCACTCCACACTTCCTCTGGTAATCTACCAGAAAGTCTCGAGCTTGGCGATCTATTGATCAGAAACGCCGCAGTGTTTACAGCCTCTGCCCACATCTTGTCATCAAGGTTTGCGTTATACAGTAGACATCTGACCTTGTCAAGTAAAGAACGATTTAGGCGCTCCGCGGATCCATTCTGCTGACTAGAATAGGGTACCGTCAGCTGATGTACAATGCCTTTCTTTTTAAGAAAATCCGACAACTCAGCATTAACGTACTCAGAGCCATTATCTGTTCTCATTACCTTGACTTTAGCACTACACTGATTCTCTACCAGTCTAATAAAATCTTTAGTGTACTTACACACTTCACTCTTCTTTGCAATGGGATAGACGAACACCTTCCTGGAGTAGTCGTCTAGAAATGTGAGGACGTAGCGCTTGCCTCCGAGAGAAGTAGTCGGCATCGGCCCCATGACGTCACTATGAATGAGCGCCAGCCGCGCCTCGGCCACCTGTTTGTTATGATTGGTCACAAAGGGAGCGCGGGATTGCTTACCCTTAAGACACACATCACAAACTTTCTTCTGATTATCAACCTGAAAGTCAATGTCATTAGCCACCTTCCTAAGTGATGCCAAGCTGTCAAAATTTATATGACCTAAACGTTGATGCCATAACATCATATCCTTAGACGTAGATGACGTTGTCAGATTGACTTTACCCACAGAATGAAGCCTGTAAACTCTCCCAACTTTCCTAGCATATAAAACTACTTTACCAGTTTTAAGTATTTTACATCCATTTTTATCAAAAATAAATTTAAATCCCTTTTCAGCAAGGGTAGACACAGATATTAAATTAACAGTAAGATCAGGTACAAGCATTACATCTTTTAAAGTAGTATCTATTGTATGTCCACAAGAGTTAACCGTAAAATGTACTTCACCTTTCCCTTTCACATCTAACTTCTTTCCGTTAGCAACACAAACCTCCTTAGTCGACGACTCATCAAGAGCTTGAAACCATTCTTGGCGTCCTGACATATGATCTGTCGCTCCAGAATCAATAATCCACGAACTGTCAGTGTTAAGTGCAGACAACACCATGGAAGTCGACGTCGCTCCATTGCGGTCCAATTGAGGACAATCCTTCTTGCCATGTCCTTGAGAACGACACTTCCAACACCACAACTTGTTCGTACTTGACGAGGTACTAGCGTGTTTTGATGTACTTGAGGCATTTTTCTTCTCGCCTCGAGAGCTAGCCTTTTCATTACTACGATTCCGTGTAAATAAGCAGCCATCGCCATTATCAGCGGCACTCCCTTTCCATCTCTTATCTTGAAGTAGTTTTGTTTTAACCATATCTGTAGTTATGTCTATCCTAGAATGCTCCAGAGCCATTATCATTGGGTCATAATCTTGAGGCAACCCTTGGAGCATAATAGTAGCCAGAAATTCATCATCAAGTGGTTTCTTCATGCTACTGAGTTGTTCAGCAAGTGACAAGATCTCATTGACATAAATTTCCATGCTATCGAACTGTTCTAGCTTAATCGAGCACAAAGTTCGCAGACACGACAATCTCCTTTGCAACCCGGTGTCATCGTAAGCCTTCTGCAAGGCATCCCATACATCCTTCGCAGTTTTCGCCTGCACAATGTGAGAATAGCACGATTTTTCAACACTCAAACATAGCCTCGCTCGAGCTTTCTCCTCTCTACGAGCTAATTTGTTAGCGTTCTCACCTGAGGTTTCATATTTTCCAGTAATACATTGCCACAAATCCTCGAATACTAGTATATTTTGCATTTGAAATGCCCAATCGCGATAGTTGATGGTACCTTTTAGCTTTTCCATCGTAACTTTCGAATTAGTATACTCATCCATATTTCGAGTAAAATAATAATATTTTCACAAAATATTTACACTTCACACATGTAGCACATAACCTATTGCTTGTAATGCAGAGTGGAGTGATAAACACAGTTGGAAAGAAGTGAAATATTTAATATATATTATTATAAAATTACACATGACATGTTTTCATAGGAAAAATAGTTGCCGAGTGACAAACAGAACGAACACCAGCTTTCACATTTGAATCTGAAGTAAATTCTATAGATGGCCAGCGTTATACTTCCAACAAATACCCGCCCATACCATGATGGTTCCACCACTATAAGGATGGACTTCCTGGCAGGATTTTAATCGCTGTTGGCGTCCAGGGGTTCTCCAGTGTCGTATACGTCTTGTATCCGGTCTCATACCAAAACGAGACTCATCAGAAAAGCACACGAAACGCCAATTGTTCTTCTGCCCAATTTCTGTGTTCAAGAGCCCATTGATATCGAATCCTACGATTGTGCATTGCTATAGGTGGTACCCGTAGCGGTCTTCGGGAATGAAGGTTCACTTCATGCAAGCGGTTTCTGACTGTTTGGTCGCTAATTAAGTTCCCTGAAGAGTGATGAAGCCTCACGGCTAACATCATGGCGGTTATTGTTGGAGCTCTTCGAGTTAAGATTTGAATGTATCGGTCTTGTCTCCGTGTGGTGCAGCGATACCGTCCTCCATGGCGCTCAGACACGGTACCAGTGCTTCGGTAACGTGTCCAAAGTCGACTGATAACACTCTGACTTGTATTCAGAGCTAAAGCTACAGTACGTTGCCGGGAACCAGCTTCTATCATTCCCACGGCTCTGAGCATTTCTTCCCTGCTTAAATGACGTCGCCGCTCCATAATAACGTTGGTTTTAATCAGTAGTAGGGAAACAGTAGCACTAATAATGTCTTCAATGCGTTGTATGTTTTTATAGGGAAAATATTGACAGCTTATTTTCATCTTTTACTCGAATTTGATTGAGAGTTCCTGATTCAAATTATGAAATGCACCAAAAAGGATCCATATAAATTTATAAAATCATAAATTTATTACAAAGCCACATCTCAATCTCAAGAAATCCGCATAAAAATGCTTGATCCCTAGACATTTTTGATGTGTGTAGATGTCTTAGCTGGTTCTGTAGCCTCGGTTAGGACTAAACTTAGAGTCTTAATTGTATAATATGTCATTGTTTTTTTTTTTTTTTCTCTTATGTTTCATTTTTCTCCCAGAACTTTATCATAATTGTTGGAAAAGTTCACAATTTGTAAATTGTATTTAATTGTCTTACATATAATATGCATGCTAGATTCACATCTAGTAGATGTCAATCAGAAATATTATGTAGTAACTTTTTATTGCTTTTGTGATTGTACATCAGTTTTGTGATTAAAAAAAAAAAAAAACTAGAATTTTCCTCAAGAATGCATTTGCCCAGCATTGATTCTACTTTCATGTCTCGTTTGCCGCCAACATTCATTTCCATACATAAGTATAGGCACCAGCGTACTATAGTGAACAGCCAGACGAGCTAGTTTGGTCAAAATAGACATTGAAGGACTACAATAATTCGCAAAGAGCTGGAATTGGTACGAATGTTAGGAACACCATTATAAATAAAATACGAGAAGTTCTCATCGGTTTCATATCTCATCTGCAAAAAATATATTCAAGGTGAAAGTTCGCAAAAATGTTTTTTTTTTTGCACTTTACAGCCAAACGGTAATTTTTGCAAGATGTTACTATTAAAATGTATTGTTTGCTCGTCACTTCCTCCGGCCATGTCTCACGCCATAACGTAACGTTACAGAGCCTCCTAGCAATAGAAGCGAAGCCCGAAGCGCTGACGGAAGCGACGTCCCTGCAGCCGCTGCGCCTGTCGCTGCAGCGCTCGCTGGACATCGGGCTGACGGCGCTGCTGTCGCTGGCGTACCAGCAGCAGGCGGCGCAGGCGCAGTACACGCTGTGGTCGGACGGCGCGGCCGTGACGCTGCTGCGCAAGCTGGCGGGCGTGGCGCGGGGGGCGGGGCGCGCCGCCGAGGCGCTGTCCCGCCCCCTGGCGCGCCTGGCCGCCGCGCAGGCGCCCCGCCCGGAGCTCATCGGTATGTGCCGCTCTGTACTGTACTGTAGTGTGTACTGCCGGCTCGTGATGACGGGAGACGCCTTGTGTCCGCAGAGGAGTGCGCGCTGCTCAGCACGCAGTGGACCGGCGCGCGCGTGTGGGAGGCTCTGCCGCGCTGCAGTGTCGCCGCGCCGCACGGACAGCAGTGGCCGCTATATGTGAGTACAGCTGGTGTCCTAGCACGCAGTGGGAGGCTCTGCCGCGCTGCAGTGTCGCCGCGCCGCACGGACAGCAGTGGCCGCTATATGTGAGTACAGCTGGTGTCCTAGCACGCAGTGGGAGGCTCTGCCGCGCTGCAGTGTCGCCGCGCCGCACGGACAGCAGTGGCCGCTATATGTGAGTACAGCTGGTGTCCTAGCACGCAGTGGGAGGCTCTGCCGCGCTGCAGTGTCGCCGCGCCGCACGGACAGCAGTGGCCGCTATATGTGAGTACAGCTGGTGTCCTAGCACGCAGTGGGAGGCTCTGCCGCGCTGCAGTGTCGCCGCGCCGCACGGACAGCAGTGGCCGCTATATGTGAGTACAGCTGGTGTCCTAGCACGCAGTGGGAGGCTCTGCCGCGCTGCAGTGTCGCCGCGCCGCACGGACAGCAGTGGCCGCTATATGTGAGTACAGCTGGTGTCCTAGCACGCAGTGGGAGGCTCTGCCGCGCTGCAGTGTCGCCGCGCCGCACGGACAGCAGTGGCCGCTATATGTGAGTACAGCTGGTGTCCTAGCACGCAGTGGGAGGCTCTGCCGCGCTGCAGTGTCGCCGCGCCGCACGGACAGCAGTGGCCGCTATATGTGAGTACAGCTGGTGTCCTAGCACGCAGTGGGAGGCTCTGCCGCGCTGCAGTGTCGCCGCGCCGCACGGACAGCAGTGGCCGCTATATGTGAGTACAGCTGGTGTCCTAGCACGCAGTGGGAGGCTCTGCCGCGCTGCAGTGTCGCCGCGCCGCACGGACAGCAGTGGCCGCTATATGTGAGTACACTACAAACTTAGCTACGGCCCGTGGGTAGGGTTTTTGTACTCTCTTATGAGAGAAGAAAATGAGAGAACAAGAAATAATAATAATAATCTTTATTTCAAAAAGCCAAATACAATTTGTCCATCTCAATCAAAAACATAAAACGCCATTTTATGAAGTACAACACTATGCATTATTTGAGACAGAGTGAACGACTGTGTCTGTGCTAGTATAAACTGTGTTACAGACAGGCGCCTTCCTCTTACAGTTCGTTGACAATTTGCTGCACTTTGTAGGAGTTTTTTAAGCATAAAAGCTTAGTTTGGTATAAGTAGGTACTTAACACGTATTAAAATTTATGTAAGCAAGGAATGGGTGTGTGTCATGGGCGTGCGCTACGAAGAGGCAATTAGACAAAGCCTACCTTACCAACTGGGGCAATTATTATAACTAATGAACTATGTAATAAAATAACACTTTGTACAAAATATTAAAAAAAGTTCAAACTCCTGTTCGAATACTTAGAGCAATTTTTCGCGCCCGTGTTACGTAACCAACACTGTACTGGAAGTTGCTACGAAGCTCGACGCTCACCCGCCGGACGCATCTTATAGGCAAATAGTCTGCTGGCCTGCAACCCATTGATAAATTTACGCACACAGCGGCAAATTGGTGCATATTTTCGTGTGTATGAACCGCACACATGTATAGATTGCAGCCATTTTTGGGCGGTAACTCCTGCGAGTGTAGCTGGGCTATGATTGGCTGCTACAACACAAGGCCAGGATTCAAGGTGAATGTTCTTTAGCCCGCGTAATTCAAATTTCCTTAGGTTTTTTGCAATTTGCAGGCCAGTGCTAGGGTGTATGTTGATTAAAATAATGATTCCTGGGGGTTATTGGCGCGTATTATTATTAAATTAATTAATAATATTATTGATATTATATTTTTCTTCATGGGTGTCGTTTTCGTGGTTTTTGGGGTTGGTTATAATGAAAATGAGGTCAAAATGAAAATCCAAGTTGGCGCCGATGAAAATTTTCAGTTTTTTCTTCATGGGTGTCATTTTCGTGGTTTTTGTGGTCGCTGATGATGAAAATGAGGTCAAAATGAAAATCCAAGATGGCGCCGATGAAAATTTTCAAGTTTTTTTCATGGGTGTCATTTTCGTGGTTTTTGTGGCCGCTGATGATGAAAATGAGGTCAAAATGAAAAACCAAGATGGCGCCGATGAAAATTTTCAGTTTTTTCTTCATGAGTATCGTTTTCGTGGTTTTTGTGGTCGCTGATGATGAAAATGAGGTCAAAATGAAAATCCAAGATGGCGCCGATAAAAATTTTCAGTTTTTTCTTCATGGGTGTCATTTTCGTGGTTTTTGTGGTCGCTGATGATGAAAATGAGGTCAAAATGAAAATCCAAGATGGCGCCGACGAAAATTTTCAGTTTTTTCTTCATGGGTGTCATTTTCGTGGTTTTTGTGGTCGCTGATGATGAAAATGAGGTCAAAATGAAAATCCAAGATGGCGCCGATGAAAATTTTCAGTTTTTTCTAGAAAATATAATCATAGTGAGCGACCACAAAAACCACGAAAATGACACCCATGACGAAAATTTTCAGTTTTTTCTTCATGGGTGTCATTTTCGTGGTTTTTGTGGTCGCTGATGATGAAAATGAGGTCAAAATGAAAATCCAAGATGGCGCCGATGAAAATTTTCAGTTTTTTCTTCATGGGTGTCGTTTTCGAGGTTTTTGGGGTCGCTAAAATGAAAATCCAATATCGCGCCGATGAACATTTTCAGTTTTTTCTTCATGGGTATCGTTTTCGAGGTTTTTGGGGTCGCTGATAATGAAAATGAGGTCAAAATGAAAATCCAATATCGCGCCGATAAACATTTTCAGTTTTTTCTTCATGGGTGTCGTTTTCGAGGTTTTTGGGGTCGCTGATAATGAAAATGAGGTCAAAATGAAAATCCAAAATGGCGCCGACGAAAATTTTTGGTTTTTTATTCATGGGTGTCGTTTTCGAAAATCAAAGATGGCGCAGACAAAATTTTTTTTGCTATCATTATTTCGTGGCCTACCCTTCGTGGAATACCACTGCACGCCACTGGTGTGTGTGGTGTAGGTGTATGTGTGGTGTGGGTGTATGTGTGGTGTAGGTGTATGCGAGGGTGTGTGTGTGTTTCGTTTGTGTCTCAATATAGAATAAAGGAGCAAATTAAATCTGTTTTTAGATGTGTTAGTAGGATTTTTTTGCAAAGAGTTGTTCAGTCTCATCGTACGTTAACTTTTGAAGAAAACTACTAACTACAGTTTTACATTTAAATTTAGGTAAAGAGTATACGTTGCAGATTTCGTTTATTGTGTTATAAATGTGCCTGCTAAGACACGGGTAGCTTCGTCTCGCCAGAGCAGTTTTGGTGGTGAGAGGTGGGCATACAGGGTCTTTACGTTGTTTATTTTGCTGTAGTAACCTTTGGCCATAGGTCAATGAGGAGTGTACACGTAAAGTGACGTTAAGTGCACAGAGCTGTCGGACAGTGAGTACAGATATGTCCTTATAAAGTTGGGTTGTCGAATACCGGTAAGGTTTGTGAAGCATGACTTTCAAGACAGCTCTTTGTGCCCTCTCAAGGCGAAGTAAATACGTCTTATGTGTACCTCCCCAGACAGATATGCAATACGTTAAAAGTGACTCAGCTAAGGCAAAATAGATAGTTTTTAACAATCGGTCGGCAACTACTCTTCTCAGTTTTTTCATAGGAAACATTAGCTTACGAACACGCGTAACTGTCACACTGATTTGCTTTTGCCAACTCAATGTGTTAACAATGTGCACGCCCAATTATTTTACACAAGAGCTTCTATGTATACTAGGGCAACTGCAAGGGGTCAGCGTAGGGTGACAACTACGGGCTTTAACGTCTGGCATACTAGGTTGTGTAGCAGTGTTCGCTGAGAAAGGGACCTAGTGAGTTTTAGAGACATTTAGCGTATGTAAATATAAAGAGAGCCAATCCATGACTATGCCAAGAGCATTTTCAGCTGCGTGGTGAGCAGATTCCCAAGTTTCTCCACTTATGATAAGCGCAGTATCGTCTGCATACACGAGTGTCTTGCAGTGTGGGATTGACAGCTGGCACAATCTGTTTACAAATAGAAGAAAAAGGGTGGGCCCTAGCACGCTGCCTTGTGGTACGCCAAAGGTTAGATTCACATCATCACTGATGAAGTTGTCTACCTTAACTCGTTGGTTACGGTTTGTGAGAGAGTCACGGAAGAGGTTTAGAGCGATATTTCTTATTCTTAAGCTTTCCAAACCATGTAGAAGGATGGGAGTAGAAACCGTGTCGAAAGCTTTGGCTAAATCAAGAAAAATACCTATAGTTTTAGTCCTAGAATCAAGATTCTTAACAATTTGGTTTGTCAGTTCAAGAACAGCATCTTCTGTTGATACGCCTCTCCTAAAACCATATTGGTTTGGCGAAATTATGTTGTTGCATTCAAAATAACTAAGCAATCTTTTGTTCAGAACCTTTTCCATAATATTGGACAGTGTGGTGAGTACAGATATAGGCCTATAGTTCTCGACACGGTCTCCATCCCCACCTTTAAATACTGGTGTTACTAACGCCTTCTTAAAAGTGTCGGGGAAAATACCTTTTAATATACATAAATTACAGATATGCGTTATTACGGGAACAAGTGCATGTCTGGCAGACTTGATAACTGAGGCTGGTATCCCATCGTGACCAACTGCACAATTGTGCTTTAACTCTATGATTATATTTTCTATTTCTGAGATATTGGTTTCAAGTAATACGAATGAGTTACCTTGGGGATTTATTAAGCTGTCAAATCCAAAGTTTGGGCGAGTTACACGCTGACCCTGCGCTGCCTGCCTAGCAAGATCCGCTCCAACGTTTGCAAAATACTTATTTATAGCATTGACAGAGGACTTTGGATCGCTCCACATATTAAGGAGTTCTCCAGACTTCCTTATGGGTGAGGTGTTCTTATAGCTGATGGTTTTTATGATATCCCAAGTCGCTTTGGGGCTACCATTGGCCTTCAGGAGATCTTTTTGGTCAGAATTGCTTTTATAGTATATTTCATTACAAGTGCGGAAAGGCTGTCATTGCAAAGAGTTCCAACAAATGTCTACCCGAGCCGAGGCGCAGCCGAAGGCGAGGGTTGACAGTCGGAAAAAGTTGCAATGACGGTTCCGCAGGTGTACTGAACGACTATTTTTAATACAGTTGCGAAAAAATGAAGCAATTTAATAAAATAATAAAAAGAAATTTTCTGGAAAATGGCGCCAACCGTAGAATATAAGCAGAGGTTTTTTTTCTTCACCCATTTGGGTAGGCAAAGGGAACTATCCATACAGCTTAGTCTTCAGTAGATTTTTTTTATTGATATGAAATGTAAATGAAATTTAATGAGATGAAATGAAATGAAACCTAACCTAACTCATTCAATTAAATCATTAAATATGATATTGAAGTAAATTTGTAGCTTCTTTTTAGAAATATACGTATTTGTATGAATCACAAAAACTCTTTAGTAAAAACTTCGTGGTTGGTTTTTCTTTTTAATAGACATTATTTTGACAGTTGGGAAAGAGAACGCACGAGTTCGGGAAAGGTAAAAAAAAGCACTAGTATGTAATAGCCCACATCCCGAACGCTATACGTCCCTGCAATACACCACTTTTTGAGCAACTGTATTAAAAATAGTTTTCAGTAAATTGTTCAAGTAGTTTCGGTATCTAGAATATATTAATTTAGCCGTAAGGTCTTTAGGATTTTGCATTGCTTTTTTATGGAGTTGATCCCGATTTCGCACGCACCTCAGGAGGCCAGAGGTCATCCATGGTTTAATAGTCTGCTTCCTATTAGGGACTTTTTTTAGAGAACTGTGCTGATTAATTGCGTCTGTTATAATGGAGATGAGTTGTTCCGCACTTTCATTTGGATCTGTCTTAGTTAAAACATCTGAGAAATCGGAGTTCTATAAGTAGCTAATAATTCCTGGAAAGTTTAAATGCCGTATCATACTTTTAGGTTTTGTAGCATTAAGAGGGTTTTGTTCAGTGCAAAACAGAATAGGTGCATGATCAGTAAAATATGAGTCCAGAACCAAAGTTGTGGAGGGTCTATCTGTTCTTAAAAAGACATGATCCAGGCAGTTGTTGCAGAACGCTGGAGAGGCATGTTTATGTTCTTCACTGAGTGTAGAAGTACCAGGCGTCCAATACTTATGAAGAGCGAAGAACGCGGCAACGGCGCGGCGACTCGTCACAGAGCCGCGATGACGTTCTCGTGATGCGTAGCCAGTATGAGTGTGACTCACTGTGACGCATGCGCAGCGTAGCTCAGGCGTCGATCACCGTCTCAGGTGTTGCTGTCCTTTTTTCACACGGACTCCGCGTTCAACTCAAACACCGCGGAAGTATGACCTCCTGGTACTTTATGTTTTTATTTAAATTGTATTTTTACGAGAATTATGAATATTAATTTAAAAAATTAAAAGCGCACACGTCTAGCGCTTTCGCGGTCCGGGATGAAGGGGTGTCCTAGCACGCAGTGAGAGACACTGCCGCGCTGCAGTGTCGCCGCGCCGCACGGACAGCAGTGGCCCACCGGCTTCTGATAGGGTCCCAGCTCCCGGCGGGAGTGTGCAGCAGCTATGGGGCTGTGTTAAGATGTTTCAGGTGCTTGAGCCAGCTGTCAGCGTGTCGGCACAACGGCTGTAGCGTAATCGTATGTTGAATGACACCGTACTTCATCGCTTGCGGACTGAAATGCAGAGCAGCCATGTCATTGCCACGCCGCCGTCGCAGGCTGTGGTTCTACCACAGTCTACCACAATACCAAATCGCGATGACGACGTGAGTGGTGACATGGTTACTAATGGAAGTACCCAGTGCAATGAGGATATGAGGAATGCTTTGGAGGGTGCGATTCGAGAATATCGGTTCACCCGAACTTAGACCACGCATACCTTTTGCCCATGCATAACAAAAATAGGATGCTGGTGGCTGTTCTGGATTCGCAGTTGTCAAACTATTTAACCTTAGACCTCACCGATGTTCACTCAATGCTGTATTGTGCAGCTGTAGCGGCATGTCGTGTAGCTCATGTCAAATTTTCTGATGACAGAGCTACACGACCAAAACTAGCCGTACCGGCATGGCAGTACAGGATTGAACAACATATCGGTGGGTCCAGAGCACTCATTGGCAAACTGATCTGCTTCAGGGAGGGCAATACTCGCCCTAGAGTGATACGTTTTGTGAGGCGGGGGTCTGATATCAGTCCTCGAGACTACATGTCCCGTGTCACAGAACGCATTGACTTCCTGAAGCAGAAAGTGTATGCATGGGCAAACCGTATTCGTAGGTATAAGCGGCAGGTGGACCAATACACTCAGAATCGCACATTCCAAAGAGATGAAATGTGGGTTTATAGGGCTTGGGAGCGACCGGAACAAGGTGTGGCTCACACGCACCTGCCGGATGTGATGCAATGTGTTCGTTCTGGCGCAGCATCTGGTCGGTGCCTGTCAGCCATGCGGGCGTGCGACTCACTACCAGAAATGGGGGCAATTATTATCAGCCCACAAGACGTAGCTCTTACAGTCCGTCCGTTGCCTAACTGGAAATCCCCAGGGCCGGATGGGCCGCACAACTTCTGGATAAAATGGTTCACAAGGTCGCATGCTCGCCTGGCGACCCTGTTCCAGTCAGCCTTAGACTCACTGCCAGAGTTCCTGACAACAGGGATAACCCACCTGCTCCTTAGATTGGGTAGTATCGCGGAACCCAAAAATAAAAGAAGTAAGGGAGTACCACTCTGCGCACCTTCTTGATGTCGTGTATGGGGCAATGGAGGACAGTCCTTCGCTATCCAGAATGTCGGCAAATTCAGAGGAATAGCGAGCCGATAAGGATTGAGCGAGGAATATTTCAGGGCGATAGTTTGAGTCCACTTTGGTTCTGCTTAGCCTTGAATCCTCTTAGCACACTGCTGGAGGATTCAGGTTTAGGCTATAGGTTGCGGAAAGATGGTCAAGTTATATCTCACCTCCTTTACATGGATGACCTAAGACTCTTTGCCCCCAACGATTTGCGACTGATGGAGTTACTGAAGGTAATTGAAACTTTCAGTAGCGCCATCAGGATGGAATTTGGTGTGGACAAATGTGCGGTCATGCATGTAAAACTAGGGGAGATTGTGTAGTCTGTGGGAACCCAGCTCTCGGATTCCATAACTCTTAGATCCCTCTCACCGACCGAGACCTATAAGTATTCAGGTATGTCGGAAGCGCTAGGCATCAATGTTGCTGACATGAAGCAATCCTTGAAGGAGCGCTTCTTTGGCAAAAATCAAAATCAAAGCATTTATTTCAAGTAGGCCAGTTAGAGGCACTTTTGAATTGTCGAAACAAAGATGAAAATTAAATGTACCTACAGTCCCAGTCACAAGACATAAAAACTGTGAAAGTACTGTAGTTGGCCATTCCCTAGCGTAGATCTCTATGGAGAAGAACGGGCAAGATACTCCATGGACACTCTTTTAAATCAAAATATTGTTACAAAATCTTGGTTACATCATTCATGTTGAGATGGTATATTATTATGTGAGAACGTTAAGTGTCCACAGTAAAAACAAAACAAAAAAATACAATTCAAAAAACAAAAATAATTCATTCAAATAAGCCATGGCAACTAAGAGATGACTAGTCACAACTGACAGCGCCCGTTCACGAACATGACGTATGGATCAGCACCATTCAACACAACCATTTTGAAGGGAACTAAATGATCCGACACATGCGGCACCATCAGCGAGACATTAAAGTAAGCATGACATACTCTCAACCGCCAGGGCACATTCAAGTCAAGAAAAGACGTAGGTTTCCATTGAATGATAGCTTTCTAGTACATAATACTCACACAATATGGGCTATGCGATTATATAATACTAAAGAGATTGAATCTATACAATGCAAAGATAGTTGTATGTACGGTCGAACAAGCTATTTGGTATACATTTTACAATGTAATTTGTTGGTTAGCTGTAAACCAAATAGCTTGTTCGACCGTACAATCTTCAGCAGCTCCAACAATACCATTTTAATGCTATCAATTTATGCGCGCTGTCCTAGTGGAGCAGGACCAGCATCGAGCCAAGCATTTTTATCAGCTATATAAACGCTCAACTTGTAATATGCTTGCTTAGATAGTGTGCGTTTAATGCATGTTTTAAATTTCGTCTCATTCAGTTCAAGAATACTTTGTGGAATTTTATTATAGCATCTCAAACAGCACCCCATGAAAGATGAGTCTACTTTAGCGAGTCTAAAGCCTGACTGAACTAGTTGGTCCCTATTTCTAGTACTGTAATTATGTCTGTCACCTCTTTTACCAAAAAGATGCAGATTTTTTCTGACTTACATTATGTTTTCGTAGATGTATTGACAATGCACCGTCATGATGCCAATATCCTTAAACAGTTCCCTTAGAGAATCGCGCCTACGAAGATTATATATGGCTCTGATGGCCCTTTTTTTTTTTTTTTTTCGGATGGGAAATCATCAAATGACTTCTCCCGCTCTGGGCGGAGCAGGAGGGAGTGTCAGACTTTTACTGACTAAAACCCATCCATGTTCCTTCATCGCCCTTTGTGTTCCGGGGCCACGGTATCTCTTTCGAATAGTCCCGCAACCCCGGCAGGCATCGGTCCTTTCGGACCCCTTCCTTTTTGCTGACTCTCTTTGAGGCGCGCGTGGAACACGAACGCACCGTCGACACGGCCTGTCGTCATGAGACGGACGGACGGCGAGCTAGCCCATAGCCCACCGTCCACAGGCCCGCGCCTACGGTGGCCGGGGGCCACGTGGTGGCCCCCGACGCCCGGGGCGTCTCCCGCGGCGGCCGGGACGCTGTGAGGTTCTCTCCCTCTCACGTTCCGCCACCTCCTTATCTAGCATTACTGCTTCGCAGAAGGAGGTGACGGCGTCCCATTCCGTCTCGCTCCGGACCATATGGCTTGCACCAGGGCCGGACGCGAGAGGTCGCCGCCGCCAATCGCCGCTTCGAGGACACGGCGGTGCTCCGCCCACGCGGGGCACACCTCCACCGTGTGCTCCACCGTGTCCTCCGGTCGATCCTCGCAGTGGAAACACCCGGGCGTTTCCTCCCGCCCGATTCGGTGCAGGAACCTCCCGAAAACACCGTGTCCGGTGAGGACCTGCGTTAGGCGGAAGGTGAGGACGCCGTGGCGTCTCTCAAGCCACTCCTCAAAGAGGGGACTTACCGCCACTATTGTGGCGTGCCCTGCTCTGATGGCCCTTTTCTGCAGAATAAATATAGACTCAATATCTGCAACCCGTCCCCATAGCAAAATGCAATAAGACATTATACTATGAAAGTAACTAAAATAGACCAGTCCAGCGGTATCTACATTAGTATATTGACGGATTTTTCTAATATGCTGCTGAATTTAACCGCCCAGCAAGAGATGTTAAATGAGAACTTCATCGTAGCCTTGAATCAAGCGTAATTCCTAGGAAAACCGTTTTATCTACGAATTCAAGTTTCTCTTTATTCAATATTATATCACAATCACTACTTTTAACATTCGGTAAAGCAAATCTTATGCATTTGGTTTTTTTTTTCATTTAATACCAAATTGTTTGCTGTGAACCAATTTGGGCCTGAAGTAAGGCATTATTCACGTCATCTAGATTTTGGGCCCGTCTATTTATCTTAAAAATTAGGGAAGTGTCATCAGCAAATAACACCATATTTTGAGGTTGGTTTTTCAATAAATAGGGTAGATCATTTATATATACTAGAAAGAGGAAAGGACCCAATATTGAGCCTTGAGGAACCCCCATTTTTACATTTAACCCCTGTGAATTAACACCATTTATTTGAACATGTTGTTGTCTATCATTCAAATAAGATTTTACCAAACTAAGTGCAAGTTTACCCAGTCCGTAATGCTCAAGTTTCAGAAGTAATGTGTCGTGATTTACGCAATCAAACGCTTTAGAGAGGTCACAAAAAATTCCTATGGCGTCTTGGGACTCTTCCCACGCAGTAAATATGTGCTTTAATAAGGTTACACCGGCGTCAGTTGTACAACGTCCCTTGGTGAAAACATACTGTTGATCATGTAAGATTCTGTTGGTGTTAAAATGATAGAGCATTTGATTAAGCATTACTTTTTCAAAAACCTTGTTAAAAACTGGTAACACGGATACAGGTCTATAATTATTAGTATCTTTACTGTCCCCGGATTTGAAAAGAGACTTTACTGTATTTCATTAAATCAGGGAAAACTCCTTGGATAAATTGAAAAGCTAAGTAAGGGGCTATAGTCTCAAGTATGGATGTACAAACATTGATAGACATTCCCCATAGATCTTCGGTTAGTTTGATTTTTATTTGCCGGAAAGCTTTAATAACTATCATTGGGTTAATGTGTTTAAATTTAAATTCATCCAGGCAGCCTGACAAAAGTACTTAATAGTCTTTTATCAGGTGGCAATAAGGTGCGTGCCTTCAACGGTTGGGTCATGCCGGTTTTGATGTACTCTTTCGGCATACGTGCAATAATGGATGAAGTTATGATGACGAATAACTACCGGAGATTTATTGTGAAGGATGGCACGGTTGACATATGTCGGGCATGACACCTTTCAGGCTAATCGATCCGACACATTATCTCCGGGTGTTCTCGTCTAGCTAACGGAGAGTACCTGACTAGACACAAGCTTGTAGCCAGGATTATCCATCAGCAACTTACTCTAAAATACAACCTTGTGGAATCGGAAGTGCCTTACTATAGGTATGTGCCAGACCCAGTTCTCGATAATGGCAGTATCATATTGTACTGGGATCCATCCATCATCACTGACAGGACTATTGTAGCCAATAGGCCTGATATAGTGGTGGTGGATCGATCAGAGCGGCGCGCAATGATTGTTGACATAACGGTCCCGCATGATGAGAACCTCGTGAAAGCCGAGAAAGATAAACAAATCAAGTATCTTGACTTGGCTCGCGAGGTTGTTGACATGTGGGAAGTGGACTCAGCGATCATTGTGTCGATAGTCGTATCAGCCCATGGCTTAATTGCCAAGAGCCTCGATCAATACCTGAGGAGGCTCTCGCTAGGCAGCTGGATCAAGGGCTTGATTCAGTGCGCGGTACTCCTGGACACGGCTCGTATTGTTAGGAGGTTCCTCTCTCGGGAGCCCTGACCGCCGGTAGCTTGGACCCTGTTCCCGATACCGGTGGGCTACAATTTTTATATTTTTAAATGTTATCTATATTTAAAAAAAAAAATAGTGAATTTGTACAGAAATGAATAAAGGAAATAATCGGGTAACCCCCGACGCAAAAAAGTTTTTTTTGTTGTCTGTTTGTTTTATGTTTAAAATACTTTTAAACATAAAACAGACAATGTCCCAAAATGTTAAGATACTAACTACGATAGAAATAAACATGTCGGAAATAAAAGGAACTTGCTGCCTTGCCTCCAACGCGAAAAAAAAAACATTGTTACAACATCAGTGATGTCCAACATCAATTACGATAATCAATAATCGACTAATTCGGTTTAACACTTTATTTGACATTAAAAAGCCAAAGAAAGTGTCAAATCAAATTAGTCGAAAGTTTAATGAGTGAACTATATATTTTTAATCTCAAATAAAGTTAACTAGCAAAACTTGAAAGCCATGTCTGGTTTTAAACAAAATCATAAATTATTAAAATACGATTAAATGTCTTTTTTGGGCCAATCACCCATCTGCAAGACTGCGGAGTTTTGCTACCTAACTAAATTTGTACAATACATACAGACACAGGATATATAACGAAAATGCATAAACATGAATGAATAAACCTTATATCTGTTACTAGTTGGAGTACGGAGTAGAACCAGAAGCACTGCGCTACAACCCCGACCCGCCGCCGTACGCGCAGTGCGACACCACGCCCTCCATCACCATGGACGCGATACGGTAACTATACCGCCTGTGAGAGACATCGGCGACCAAGCTGCTGGTACCTTCAATTCAGTGCATGATTTTAAGGGAACTACAGGAGCTAAACGCGAGTTTTATAATGCACAAAAGCATGTGATTCACTGCAATAAACAAAACCAGAAAAAATATGATATTCTTCAGGATATATGCTAGTATGATAGTGTTTTGAAAACATAATACAACTAATTTAACTCGATAAAAAAAATCACGAACTTATCTCTAAAAAATTCTTTTATCGCGATCATTCCATTTTTTTGGCAAATAATTCTACAAGCAACCTAATAGCATGACAATGTTTTATTTTTTTAGTCCAATCAATAGTATAATAATTATATTAGACTATTGATTGGACTACTAATATAATATTCGCTCTCATCATCATTCTCTTGCCCTTATCCCAATTCATTTGTGGTCGGCGCAGCATGTCTTCTTCCTCCATACTTCTCTATTTTTCGTCATCTCATCAGACACTTCTTTTTTTGCCATATCATTCTTAACACAGTCCATCCATCGTTTCTTTGGTCTTCCTCTACTCATATACCCATCCACATTCATACTCTACGAAACATAAATTGTTTAATGTTCCATTTAGTCGCACTGTAGCTCGATCCACTTCGCCTGTAGTCTGTAGTCCAATCCAGGGTTGGTCTCCACGAGAGCGTTGAGGTTCGTAAGCATACGTGGTACAGGCGAAGTGGATCGAGCTACAGTGCGACTAAATGGAACATTAAACAATTTAAGTTTCCTAGAGCGAATATAATTATTTGGAACAAATAATTGACACAGCTCAGCATGTAATTCCGAGGGGTTGGTATAACCAAGTATAATTTCATACGCAATTGTTAGTTGGCCAACAGCACGCCTGACTTTAAGGGAATTAAAATTCAAACATTCTAAAATAAATTTAGTAGGATACATATATGGATAATATCCAAATACATATTTGTAAAGGAACCTGATAAAAGCTTTTTGCACTTTTTCCAGCATGAGTGCATAGGTAACCTCATGAGGATTTCATATACAAGCGCTGGTTTCGAGCTTGCACCGAACTAAGGCGTTGTACTAGAGCTTGATAACTGCCTGGTTATTAAAACCTTGACAGTTACGTAAAACAAAACCTAAGCGTCTGAATGTTTTTTTAGCCAAACTTATAATGTGTGTATGAAAGGTCAGTTTGCTATCAAACAGTACACCGAGGTCTTTCACTGTCGACACTCTGGTTATAAACTCGTTGTTCACACTGTAGTCGTACTGTATTGGGTTCCGCATACGACCAAAGCTCATAAATTGACATTTAGAGGTGTTAAATTCCATTTTATTAGTGGCAGCCCATTCACCCAAGGCATCGATATCACGCTGGAGAGCTATACAGTCAGACACGGAGTTTACTGTTGCATATATTTTGGAACCCTGACTCACGCCTGATCGTGTATGATACGCATGTGAATTGTATGAGCCAAGGCGAACAAATTGCTGACAGTCCCGGAGATAGTCAGAAAACAGAAGAAGAAGACTGGGTGTAAATCCTATGGCACTTAACTTGCGTAACAAGATGTCGTTATTAATTCTATCAAAGGCCTTACGAAAATCGAAATACAGCACCTCTACTTGCTGTCCGCGGTCCATTTGAGAAGAAATAAAATCAACTAATGTTAGCAAATTGGTGTCAACTGACTTTTTGTTGCGAAAACCATGTTGTTCATTGCACAAATAAATATCGACTTGTCTTTGAATTTCCTTATATAAAATGTGTTCAAATACTTTAGCAGGGGCAGACAATATAGCAATAGGCCTGTAGTCTTCAACTGATGATTTCAAGCTTGTCTTCGGTATAGGAGTAACCCTAGAGAGTTTCCATTGAGTTGGGTATTTTCCAGTGGTTAATGATAAGTTGAATATATGACATAGAGGGATGGCTATGGAAGTTTTAGACAGTTTAAGGATATTAGCTGGAATGTTATCCGGTCCAACAGAACTACTGAGTTTTAATTTACTGATACCACGTTCTACATCGTTAGTTGAAATATTAACTAAACTGACGGAGTTTTGGGAGACATTCAAATCAGGTGTTTCAGGTAAGAAAACACTGGCAAAGAAATCAGCAAAAGCATTAGCGGCATCGATACCCGACAGTGATTGACCCTGATAGTTGATTGTAGGCTCAAAGCCTCCTTTGCATCGAAGGGTGGATATATGCTGACAAAACTGTCGCGGGTTGACTCTTATATTACGTTCAACATGATGTAAATGTGAATTATATGCTTTGATAATGCGGTGTTTAAGGTTTGCTCTTAAATCAGAAAATGCTTTGTATACCCTTAAACAAGTAGACTTTTTCCAAGTTTGATGTAGTTTGTGTTTATTTCGAAGATCTGTTATTATATCACGGGTGTACCAAACTGGATAACGTTTGCGACTAGCTTTATTGCGTAGTTTTTTTGGCATACATTCGTTAAAGAAATTATAAATAATTTCATAAAAACTATTCGTGCAAAAAGTAATATCAGTTGACTCTATTACGGTACTCCAAGATTCCTCATTAAGTAGAGTATAAAGACGTTTAAAATCGCACTTATTAAAATTCCAGTCCTTAGACCGATCACTATTACTAGCTGGCATAGGACGAACATGAGAAGCTGTGTCAAACTTTAAAGTAATATCCAGTGGCGGGTGGTAATTATCGGATGGTACCATACCTTCTGAGTCAGAAGGTATGGTACCATCCGATAATTGACTGACTTGCTTATAGATACCTCGACGCTCTCGTTAACCAACACTACATCTAGTATACCTCCATGCAGATTCTTCACAACATTCTTCTCAGCCATGCTACAAAATGACAGAAAATAACAGAAAAAAATATTAATATTAACCGAAGTACTATTTAAATTTAAATCACCACATATGAAAACAGTGCCCTTATATCCCATAAACAAATCTTATTCAACATCTGACATTTTAAAGTACACCGCGCGTGTTGAACAGTGTTGTGTGTGGTTTCCAAGCGTCCTACAGACTGAATTCGTTGTCAACAAGTGTGACGTCTAAACGCTTGAATGCGCGGCGCGTTGTACACCGCACATTCTTACGTAGTGACCCGCGGTAACGTTGAATGTGCCGGTGCAGCGCCGCAACGCGATTATGTGTATCGGTCCTTAAACCGTAAACCGCATCTTGAGATGGGTGAAAGTAAAATATAAAAATGTATCCTGTAGGTACATGTACATAGGCGGCGGGTTGCGGCCGGCTCGCTGGCGGCAGTGCGGGCGCTGCGGCTCGCGCGCGCTGGCGGCCTCGCAGCCCAACAAGCATCCGCTGCAGGGCGCCTATGACGCACGGTTCCTGTCGGCTTGCAGGTAACTACTAGTGGATTATACAACAAGGGAATTTCATTCGAGGGACTGAGTTGGATCCCGAGTGCAGCGAAGGATTCTAGAGTAGAATCCTGAGCGGAGCGAGGGATACAAGAACCGAGATGTTATTTTTTTCACGAGTTGTGTACTCTACTTTTTGCCATTGACTGCGAGAAAATGTATAGAAAAATAGTATTTATATTTCTCATGGGTTAATAATAACAGCCACTCGAGTCGATCTTTAAGGTTAAGCCACGCTTACCAAGGTCGGTCTGTGGATGGGTGACCACTAATTCATTACGTAAGTACTGAGTTTCCTCCGTGCGTCGGAAAGTACGTAAAGCCTTTGGTCCCGGCTGTCATTTGTAGTTCTTTGACAGTCGTAACATTATCCCCAGTGGCCCGAAAGTCTGACAACCAAGGGGTACCGTATTACGCACCCAGTACTAACTGGGTTGTGAATGTCAGATAGGCAGTCGCTCCATGTAAAATACTGATTGAAATTAGAACAATATTTAAAATTCAGTGTTATATTCTTGTCGGCACGTTTTATTTGTTCATAACAAGGAATTTATAGTAAAGCTGGAAGCCACACTCTGAATTAAAAACTGAGGGGAAAAAAAATGACCTTGAAATTGTTTTTTAACCATACGTCTCTTTCTAAATAGAGTGTCCACAATTTCTTTTTAAACAGGACTTTACGTTTTGGGTTTTTGCCAGGGAGTGAAAGCTGCTTTTTGATTCCTTGGTTTTTGGCATTTGTTAAAAAAAAAGGCCTTCCCTCCGACCGAATAGTAAAATATATTTGTGTGTGTGTAATGTGTAAAGTGTAGGGATGATGACTTAAAATGTATTTTGATTTTTAAATCAGCATATAAAGTTGTAATGAAATGTTTAATAACATAGCTTATACTATTAAACGAGCAATATTTGTATAAATATATATACCTATAAAGGATGTAACACACACTTGTTCTCCCCGTCATTGCGATCATTTTTTTGTTCTACACCATACCTGGGAACCTTCTAGTAGATATTGGGGGTCAAAGTTCCAACATTTTGTCAATTTTTTTTTTAATACAACTTTTTAATGTACTATTTTTACTTTAAACACCTTTACGACCCCCGTACTATTCAATCCATCCATCAGCACAATGTTTTGAGTGCGTTACATTGAGTTCTACCACAAAACACGATTTTTCACCCCAAAAAAAAAAGTTGTTTCCCAGGAATAATATTTGCGTAAAGTTACTTAGTTTGATGTACAGAATGCTTGGTTGACGGCTTCGTGATGAGGTCTTTTACACCCTGTATATATTATGTAAATGAGTTCTCGAAAACAACTAACGATTTAGATGAAATTTTCAATATAGAGGTTTGCGGGGACGTTAAATCGATCTAGCTAGGTTTCATGCCTGGGGAAATTCATATTTCAGTGAAAATCTCTATTTTTACACAATACTAATTAAAATACACCAAATAAAATTACATTATACAATAATAAAATTACATTCTTCCTAGATAGGGGTTACACCAAATAAAAGTCTCTTTCCAGAACTGTCATAATCAGTATCCTTAAAGTGAAGACTACATATCCTTGCATTTTGAAAAGCTCGCCTCTATTGGTACAATTGATAACCATTTCTTTCTTTCAGATGTGTCAGAGGGAAACCTAAAAACAATATCAATTATTTTATTCAGATTAAACAGTCAAACCTAACGCATTTCCATGAACATTGATAGAAATCGTGTGTGACTCATGAACCAAGCGACGAAATTGGAACATTATAGGTGGAAGACATCTGAAATATGGTCACCCTATTAGATATTGTTCCACTTGCACAAAATGAGTGTTAAAGCGCATTATTACTACTACTAAGTAAACGAGGAGACAAATGTTTTACATACAACTGTTAAGAATCGAAAATTTAAAAGAAATAATCTAAGAAAACTGAAAATTGTTTAATAAAATGTTTTCAACATTTCACAGAGATATATCGTACTCACTTCTGCAATCGCGCACAATCCATTTTAAAACCATTTTGCTGTTTTTATTGTTAATAGCCTAATATTTTTACTGCTAAAGTTGCGAAGCGAAGCCAAAACATCTACCTACCTTTGACCATCAATGATTTGACACATTCGATTATTGTTGCCATTTGCGATTTTTAGATATTGCATGATTTATGGTAAACACTTATTCTAATTTGTTTACACAAAACTCATTTTTAAAGTTCATGAGTACAACTTTTTTTATTAAAACGTCAAGATACTTTTAAATTTAGATCTTGGATAAATTATTTTCAATTCTGGTATGTTTGTGCCGTTCTTCAAATTAATTACTGTGGCCTAAGTGGGGGTTTAGTTTTTTGCACTGGCATACTTGTGGGGAGAGCTAGAAAGAGACAGATAGGAAACGAACACTTTTCAAAGGTTACTTGGGGTCACGAATCTTGCCCTCAAACTTAGGAACGAAGTGTGGTTTCCAGCTTTATTAAAAATTCCTTGGTTCATAATAAGTCCTTGTTCCAAATTCAAAATGTCTTTATTCACTCAGTGAGTATAAGAGCGTTTTATTCACTGTTATCGATGAATAAAATGCCCTTTTTCGAGTGGCGATGGTAAAAACTAACTTATTTCACACGTTATTCCTTCATCAATTTCCATGTGTTACCTGAAATGTAAAAAAAAACAGCCGTTCCATACATTTTGATGAGTTATGCGAACATATTGTAGAGAACAGCTGATTTTTTTTCGCGATTCACGGTTTGGTCCCTTTGTAAAAGTTGTTCATAATGATGAGTACAATGACCGGTCGAAGTTTATCGATATCGTCCGGAAACACCTTCGTATACCTATCCGAGCTCACTTCGGAAGTGTTTAAAATTTTTCCTTTATTATCAGGCAGGTAGTTGAGACAACTGACAGCTGCGTCTGTACTGTTGTTCCCCACTTGATTTTCTTCATATTGCAGTATATTAGATGTTTGTCTGGTAGATATTTGAATCGGTTTACATTTTGGGCTGAGACTACATCTTCTGGGAACGCATTCCACGCTCCGACTGTTCGGTTGTTTAGAAAGTATTTGTGGCTGATTTGAAAATAAATAAATAGAATTCGTATTTGATAGCCCAATTCTTCAGAAACGGCGGGTGAAACCGCGTGGCACCGCTAGTCTAAATTAATTATATTTATTGTTTCAGATGCGGTGGAAAGTGGACATTGTTTTCTAATATATAAATCTCTGACTAGTTTGCATTAAGTTAAGCATTAAGAAATTGAAATAGTTTTAAAAGTTGTATTAAATAAATGACTTTTTGTACCATAACGTTTGCTCCTTTAGTTACCTACCTACCTAGATTCTCACAAATGACGCCCAGACAAAAAAATCCCATCGTAAAAGATTTTGATGATACAGGAACTGAGGCCCTACTCTCTAACGTTTCGTCCGAATATTCGGATCTATCCCTCCCTCTCGCGCACGTCTGCAGATGAGTGCGAGTGAGAGAGACGGATAGATCCGAATATTCGGACGAAACAGAGAGTAGGGCCTCTCTAGCACGAGCGCGCGGCGTATTGCAACGTTAATAGTTAGGTAGATTTTTAAATCGAAAATACAGTTATCCTATAGATAGTATTTTAGTTAAAATTGTTTTTTGTTTTCAACAAGCACAATCAGTGTCATCAATCTCGTGGCTTTGAACATCTTACAATCATATTTTACTCTCTCTATCTCTCTTTTAACTTTATACACGAGGCGACATGAAAAGCGTGTTGTGAATTCAGGGTTGAGACGACCATTGAGAACCCAACAACGCGCTATTACTCAGGCATTCATTTGTGATTCGCAGTGTTCGTAGAAACCGGTTAACAATATAAGGGCTCGGGTTCCTGGCAGAGATCGCAGACTAGACCTGCCATACTTGATTATTCTTGCAGCCTGCAAAAGCAGCCGAGCCGAATATGTGTTCAGCTCTGCTTGTTTCAACGCAGCCGGGCGGCACATCTGAAAATACACGGTGTAAAAGAACCCTTCACGAAGCCGTCAACCAAGGATTAGGTACTTATATAAAACGCCCGGGGCGTCGTCGGGGGCCAACGTAGGCGCGGGCCTGTGGACGGAGAGTAACACCTGTGACTGGTAACACTACGCAAAAATGATTGCTGAAACGACTTTTTTTGGTATGCAACATCACCGTTTAGGGTAACGCTCAATGTACTGCACCGAAAGATTGTGTTGGTGGTGGTGGATGCATTGAATAGTTTAGGGACCATGGAGGTATTTTTAATATTTAAGTTTTAACATTAAAACAATTATTTTAAAAATAAAAGCGTAAAAAAGTTAAAACTTTGACGTTGAATATCTTCATACTTATAAGGTTTGAAATGATGAGAAGCAGAAGTGCCTCTCAGCTTCTAATGCAGCCATTTTAGAAGGATAGGAAAGCCACAATGTTTTCTAGTTAAAACATGTAAAGAGAATACCTAAGAAAGAGGATACCTAAACGTTGACCGTTTGGCTTGTGACCTGCAACAATTTTATTTAGTCCTCTATTTATGTTAGTTCATCCTCATAAAATCAAAACAATACCTTTATCATAAAATGGAACTTGTAGATAGCAAGAACCCCTGTTCAAGCAATTACTGGAAACTGTGTAAAGTGAGGGAAAATCCATAACAGCCTTGAATGCACCACCCCCACCCGCTGCAATTCGCGCATGTCATCCTGCAATCAAATGGCACCGCCCGAAGCCCCGAAGATCGATCGATTGACGACCAGATTTACGAGGTCAATTAGGGATGTTGCTGTGATGAAATGTAAATAGTTTTATTTGTAGCATTCGGAATGGAATCTAGATATAACAGTTAAATAGAGTGGTAGGTCGCAGGGTTTGATGGGTTATCCCGAAATATCCATCAGTTTATTGGACATTAAATTTTAGGTAAATTGTTATTTTCTACATATTTGTTCAAACTGATAACCTGGTTTTGGCTAAGGACTACGGCAAAAACATCAGAGGTTTGATTTAGGGTGGGCAACTGGTGGATAATGACGCTAGCATCGCATGAACCAAACATCGTCATTGGTTGAAAATCGGTCAATGTCATTTTATATTTTAAAATAGTTTAACCTCATTGGTCAGATTGGGTGTAAGCTATGGACGCTCCATCTAAAATCAGCTTTGACCAGCGTTCCCCATTATGAAAGCAAAAGCAAGGCAGGGGGAGCCCATGGCCCAATTTTTTTTTATTTTTAGTATAGCAGGATATTTTTTTTCCTGTACTTTAAGTGACTTGACAAAAACCCAAAACATATTTCAGAAATTGTTTTTAATCAACATTATTGTTCAGTCTAAAACTAAAATATCAAAATCGGTAATCGACTAAAATAGTTTTAAGTCGATCGTCTGACAATGACAGCACTTTTGAAATCACTAGTTGTCGTTGCGAGATTCCTGCGAAGCGTTTGCTGCTACTACGTCCAAGTTTAATTGCGAATTTCCTGTATTTCTCGCAGCCTAACACTAAATATTAACGTTTTGACTAATATTCAAATAGTTATCATATAAATGGCAGACAAAAAAGGTATGTAATCTGTTGATTTATTATTTTCTTTGTTCTTTTCATAAAATACGTTCTGACATGCGTAACGTCACGGCAGGGCCTTGAAATAGAAGTTTTCGCTATTAAAACTATGATTTAATCCCCGGACGCCAGATTATTGCGTCGGACTGGGGTTATTGCGCATTGGATTAGCTGTAAAATTGAAATCAAATAGTTGCGCGGTAGATCGATACTCGCGATAAATTCAAGATGGTCGTCCACCCTTAGATTTGCAAGGCGGGATCTATTTGTTCTAATTTTAGGCCCATTCACTAGTAGAACTGATTCATAAGCCCTCGTTACGGCGGCTGAGGTTGTCTTTCAACAATACGATGACATTTCTCGCGAAAATTCGCCATTAGGACGAACATCTGTTGTTCATATTTCATTATTAAATATACTTTAAACCTAAGTTTAACGTCCTGATGTCTTCAATCGATTTTGTCGAGTAAATATTTTATCCCCTGCTGACCTTTTCGAAACTAGGTCAACTAATTCTACAACTGTATCAACTTAATTATTCAAACAGTCGTCTGCTTATTTAATTAATCAAAATAATGTGTCTGTTTGTAACTGAAGAATATCCTTGATTGTTCTAAGTTGAGAGCAATCATCCAATATTCTGATAAAATATAGTCTTCTAAAAATATGCAAAAGCCATGATTTAAAAATGATGGCTGTAATAAAAAAAAAATGGTTTTGAGAGTACCTTAGTCTGGTTCCAAATATGGATTTAGTTTTTTTGTATCAGCTCTAGTTTTTTAATTAAAAAAAAAAACAATTTCTCTGAAATACAATAAACATCTCTAAATTGTTATTATGGTTCCGTACAAACACAAAGGGTAAAAAACAGGACCCTATTACTAAGACTCCACTATCTGTCTGTCACCAGGCTGGATCTCATGAACCGTAATAGCTAGACAGTTATGATGTATTTCCTCTGCTGCTATGACAAAAAAAAGAGAGCTTCCCCCTACTATCATAGTACGGAACCCTTCATGTGCGAGTCTGACTCGCATTTGTTTTTTGCATGTTTGTCCTGTGGGTTGTGTCTCATAAGAGCCCAGAGTAATCGGCCATCATGTGGGTATGTAATTCTTGACTAAAGTTGTTCATCCATCTTGTCATAAATCAAACAACATAAAAGAATATCAATTAAAATAAAACCTTGGGTGGCGTCACAAATGTCAGAACGAGCGTCAACTCCATAATATATGCTTCGTAGTTCATTGTTTCCAAATATACAATAACTATGTATATTAAGAAATCAGACACTGGATGTATGCAGAAATACATGTGTCATTTAAAAAATATTATTAAAAATTTAAGGCCTAAGGTTGGCTGCAAACTGTCAAAAGTCTTGAAGTTGGGAATAATGTTGGAACCAATATTTATTGGTAACCAGCCTTGGATATGCAGAGAAATCTCATTCACATTGTTGACTTGACATTTGCAAAAATAATTAATGACTCAACTTTTTGAGCTAATAGGGTTTATGACTCTGGTGTGGTGGAGATCAAATAATTGAAGATTTATTTTTTTGATATGCATTATTCTGGCTTTTTATACCCTTTGAACGCTTCTTGTTATTTTATTTAAGATTTCCAGCCACACTGGCCTTTGATAAGTTAGAATTTGTCAGAAATAAGGGTGAGGTTTCTCTCGCACAGCGTGAGGCAGCGTTGACTCTTTCGCGGCTCATAAGACATGATGATAATACAAAGTTACCCGCACCCCCTCCCCCCTCCCAGCTGCCGGCCCCCCTCTACAGGAGCCGCGGGCCCGCCGCCGCCGTCGCCGCGCGGCAGTCGACTAATCGCTCTCATGTAATGAAATCATATAGAATTTTTCTTTCTTTATTTTTCTTTTTTTGGAAACATAGTTAAAGAGAGACAAATATATGATATGTGCGTATCGGCGTGTGGACGATCGTATGTGTTATTAATTCGATTGTAACCCGTTTGTTTGGGGCTAGTCTGCTGTAATCAGTAAAGGATAAAAATACTAAAACTACCATAAACATGCCCATTTGAACTAACACAGCACCTAAAACAAAGTTTATATAAAAGCGCACAAAAAGAGGAGTTGCTGGACTTTCTTGAGGTGGGTTGAATGACCAAAATTCGCCCATTGGATATGAAACTGCGGACACCACGTCATCATATAATACAATTCAATTGCACGAAAAAATGCTTGGTGAGGTACGGACAGATGGACAATACTGAATACTGACAGACACTCCTATAGTTGAGAATCCAACAGAGCAGTTATGTTTAAATATTAATTTGTTAGTGGAAACAGACAAGTCAAATAATCTTTCAACTCAGATTATACATATTGAGGAAAGGTCAGAAAGACAGACATCTTCTGAAAATAAACTTTTTGAAAGTTAATTTGAATAAAAACTCAACCTTGAAGTAAATTACAGCAGTCAAGTCCCTGTTATGTTTTTCTATACAAATCAGACAAGTATCTATGTTTGGAACTATATTTTTTTTACTTTAAAATGTGCGAATTTTGATGCAGAGTTGACCCAATTTGCAGTGACGGTAAATGTTTTAAAAAAATAACACAAATCCTCGTGGACTATTTGACATGAAGCTAAATGGTTGGCTGTACAGTAGATGTCTTTGGCTTGAAACTATTTGTATAGTGTTATGAATAAAGTCCAGGATTTGTGGCTGAAAAAAAAACATAAATACTCGTCCGGGTTTCTTAGTTAACAATGTCTTAAAAAATAAGTTGTTCTAAGTCACAGAGTACCATCTAATAATATTTTGTTTTTTTTTCAATTTCTTCGTAAATATTAAGATGGGACTCTTTTATTTAATTAAAATATGTGTCTTAGCTATCTGAATATTTTTTTTGTATTTTTTTTCTGACCGTTTAGTTTACAGCTTATTTTTTATTGTTTTTTTAACACTATAATTTTAAGTTGGGATAATTACTGGTGTAAAATTGGATTTTTCTTAATTTGTTTTACAAAAAAATAATTAAGTACATAAAAAGAAAGACCAGTAATGATTGTTGCTAGTTTTGTGCACCTTAAATAACAATGGGTCAATGTTTTCTATTTTTATTAGTAATTAAAATCTCGATCATTGCCTCATTAGTTATTATGCTTCCCTATTGTTTTAAAAAAGTACTAAATGGGGATGTCTTGTTTGTTTTGTTTTTATTTTCGTTTTCCTTAGATTAAGCTAATAGCATTAATGTTTATCAAAATAAATGACGAATAAAAACAAAGACATTTAAGAATTTGTAAAAAAATTAATAAATAAGTAAAATGTTCTATAATCCGTCATTTATTTTAGTTTGTTCTGGATTCATATAATAATTTGGAATCTATTACAAATGGCACAAAAAAGCTAGCTATTTTTGTTACTGACAGCTAGATTCGACTTTTACTACATAATTTAGATAAGAATAAAAATACGATATGGTTTTTTTAAACGTAAAAGTCGCGTCTATTAATATTTAAGGTCATGTACTAACCGAAATAAATGCAAAATAGTAACAGAAAAAATACAAAAATAAATATCATTGGATTGTTTATTTTAATTACTTACTATTTTGCATTTTTAATGTTTACAAATGTATGTTTGTAGACATTTTAATGTAAGGTGATGGTGAAATTGGCACTAACGAACAAAGATGCCTTTTTAAATTTGTTCTTAAATTATTTCTTTGTTATTGCCAATTTTTCTAGTTATATGTTTAATTTACACAATATGTTTAACAAATGTTTTAGATTCTGTATCTTTTTTATAGTGATACACTATCTAAAATGGGACGTTTAATCCTTGCTGAGGTTTTTAAAATTTATTTTTTTATTGGCTTGAAACAAGAAAGGATTTCAGGTCAACACTTGAGTCAATATGTTAACAGGAATGACACATTGTTAGTGCGTGTGTGTATAGATTTAAGTTAGCAAATACATACCACCAAAAATATAAGAAAAAAAAAGGACCAAACTTAACAAATATTTCGTTTAAGAAAAAAACCTTTGTTTATGTGAATTGTTGATGAAAAAATCTGGTGTTGTGAATTTGTTTAATGTTGCCTTTACCATTACAAAGTGGTACAGGCATCAATGCATGCAAAAATAAGCTTAATTGAAGGACAGGGAAGTATGTCAGTTGTGAGGGTCTCAAGTAACACAGGATGGTTAGAACACTTTAAACTTAAACCACGGACTTAATATATTTCAACACCATTTCTATAGGAACCACATTCTTTTTATTATTATTTTTTTCTCAAACTTCTTTTTGGTCTTCTCTATGTCGGTTCTTTCGAGTCTTTTACAGGGATCCAGAGGCTCAAAATAAGTTTTTATTAACTAAATTTATTCACAGCAGTCGTAAGCGACCTTCGGTTTGCTCTTATATCTCACGATATGGCAGTAAACTCCCCCTGCTTGTTGCAATTTCAATAATAAATTAAGCTTTTACAACATTTGACAGTATTTTGTGTCAGCCATATTGAAAAGTTTGCATATTTTTAACAGACAGTTAGAAAAAAACTGAAGTATAATAGCATTCTTTTCAGTAAAGGTTATAATTTAGTAATAAATGTTTAGGTGATGGATGTTACCAAGTTTTTTGTGGTTTTCCAACATCCCTGTATAATATGACAATTTTGCTGTTTCTTAGCAGCAGAGTTCTGTTTTATTTGTGACAAGCATGCGTTGCTGCAATTTTGTTTTTCCTAAAAGCTTTTCTAGTTGTTTATTGTTTGATGTTTTAGTGTTGCTAGTAATAGTTTTTGATGATGCATTTTTAATAAGTAGGGTAAGGTACATAAGTTTTTTTTTTGTAGTTTTGTCGTGAATGTTGGTGCATGTTTAGAACTTGTTTCAGAACTTTGTGTTGTCTCAACAGCATGTTTCTGTGTCCTTCAACGCACTGATATCATTTATAAGTTTTTTTTTTGCTTTTCCTGCATCGAAATGCTTTTTTAGATTTGAACAGCAAAATATCGTATAAGAAAGTGATAAAATCAACAAAAAATCTTGGTACAATTGTTGAATAGTTAGTAAATGAATAGAAAATGAATATATTTTTTTATTTCAAGGAATGTTCACATGTATACACGTTTGGTCGTCTATTTTGGCGATCAATTCTTATGACTTTGAACTTGGTACAAATAATAAACATGCTAACAAAACTGGGACCATAATATGAGTGAACATTGTAAAGAAACAATACCAAAAACCGAATACCGTTATTGTCACCCTACATTGACAAAATGGCGGCCTCATTTTGTCAATGTCAAAACCGAAGTTCAAAATCATATTATAAATAAATATTGTACTTTTTAAAAGGTTCCTTATCGTGTGATGATTGTTTTGTTACTTAAGAATTTTCTTAATGAAAAGACGTTTGAATGGTCACACTAGCTACTGCACAAGGCTTGAAATAATCTACTGATTATATGGATTGATTAACTTGCTAATACAAAATGGATTCTGACAATTGTCCAGCATTTACAATAAATGATGGACACTTAGTTGGTTGATTTTAAGAGTTTTTCTAACAAAAATGTCTTCATATAGTCAGTCCTGCTAGGGTGACCATTAAAAATAAGGAATGCATTGTAAATAACTAATTTGGTAGGCTTTCAGCACTCACAAACTGTGTTGAATCATTAACTTGGCCTACCAAATTGACTGTATTTTTCTTTGGCTCGGAAAGATGAATACTTTTTAAGGAAAAGAAAAGATATTCATTTTTGTGGAGCCGAAGTGTTGTCACCACACTGACGGGTCTTTCAGAATTGTATTTTTAGTGTTAAGTAAATGTTTTTGAAAGGCTCCGTTTAGTGGTTACGCGTTGTATGGGCATCGCTTGTCGTTAACACTGACGTATGTGAATATTGCGTGGCTGAAATGATTAAAGTAAAACAAAAATTAAAAACTAAATGTCTTCTAATGATCAGTTCAGGATAATTTTTTTTTTTTAAATAATTCAAGAATTTTTCAGCACGAGAAATATTTCAGCCACGTTCTGGTCATGCTAAAAATATTGCTATAGTTTTTTTAGTTATTTATTTTGTCTTATTTTCACATTCCTCGTACGTAGTCCATGTAAAACGAGACAAAATCGATCTTTTTTTTTTTACTTTCTTCGCAAAGACTTTAATTTTTTTTTCTAAAACTTGGTAAGTATAACAAAGAAGTTGTAACTATAGCAGTATTCAAGTTAGCATGGCAACACCGCTGCGTCAAGCGTGAATGCTCGGGCTTGGGTTGCGGCGCGCCACCGCGCGACTACGCGTGCGGCACACTGACTTACTATCACATCGCTTTATATTTATGGGTATTTTAATTAAAAAAAAATATCTGAAACTTTTCTGTCAATCGTAGAAATGTCAAAAAAAAAATTAAACTGCCTGCTCAATTTATTTTAATTTTGGAATACGTGTTGTCGTGTTCAGGTAGTGATGTGGTCGATCAGTATGCCGTGCGTGTGTGACCGTAGTGTGGGGCACCGTTACAGCTGAGTGTTGTTACAGTGACACCGCCGCTGGGCGCGTACCCTCAACCTCAGCCGCCGCAGGGGCCCTTCCTGCCGGCGCCGCCGCATCAGGCTGCTCCGCAGTATGGAGGTTAGTATAACGACGTTATTCATCGTCATCATTGCAGCCGAAAAACATCGACTAGTAACATTGAGCTATTACTACTATGTGTAGAGAAGACAGCGCGAACAAAATCTGTGCTCCGTTCAACTGCGGTCGGCCGGCCGCAGTTCCCTCAGTCATTCCTTGCTCGCTACAGAACATCTATATGTACGGGGTTAGCCGCCCCCCGCGCGCCCCGCACTGCCGCGCTTGTTGCACACATTTTGTCCGCGCTGTCTTCTCTATACGTAGTAGTAATAGCTCAATGACTAGTAACTGGTCAACGGCCTCCCCCTACCGTCGACAGACCGACCGGTCTTGGAGCCCTACACGAATGACATTCGCTTTCAAAGTGTTTTATATTTCTACAACGACTTGAACCGGGATTGATAAAATATTTTCAATAGGTAGGTTATCATATGTCAATCCGACGTTTTTGTCTTGTCTACCATCGATAACGAATGAAAAAAGAATGTCACAAGACCTTCAGTACTCGCATTAAGCGGTTCCAACAGGCATTTTAATAATATTTCTCTATACTGTTGGAAATATCTTTCTAATTCCAGGACTGCATTCAATGTTTAAGATGAATCTTGATATGAAAACTGTCAAATTTATACTAATCTTGTTCTTGTCTTGAATGTACGAGTATGTAGTTTAGATTTTGAAACTTGAATGCTTTTGTAGACCCGAGGTTTGGCAATTCATACTTGTAATTTGAGGGTTCACATTTTCATCGATAAGAGCGCCTTGTGTGCAATGCAAAACAATTTTACGCTTTGGAGGATGAAATAGCCGCGCCCAATGCGCGCGCAGGTAGTGGAGGACCGCGCCCGTTTGCCAGTTTTCCATCTGCCTATCAATGGCGAACAAACTTTATTATTAACAGGATATATTCCTTCGCCGGTAATTGTAGCTGCTGTCGTAGGCATTCAAAGGCTGATTTTTAGCAGTGGTTTTGTACATGTCCTTCATGATATGAATACTGAGATTTATGGACCAAAAGACATGCTGAGAGCAATTAAATTGGGATAGAAGTGAGATGGAGAATGATGGATGATAGAAGGATTAACATTAGTTATAATGATGATAATCAAATAAAGAAAATACAGTAGCAGTATTCATCCAGTCCTGTACTACACTTAAAAGTAAGCAAAATCTTTACTTACCCGTTCTTGATATTGTCTTGGTTGGTCTGTGGATGGGTGACCACCCTTACATACCGAGTTTCCGCTGTGTCTCGGAAAGCACGATAAGCAGTTGGTCCCGGCTGCCATTTGTAGATCTTTGACAGTCGTTACAGGTAGTCAGTGGCCCAAAAAGTCTGACAACCAGTCTTACCAAGGGGTATCGTATTACCCAGTACTGAGCGAGGTTGTGGAGGTCAGATAGGCAGTCGCTCCATGTAAAATACCTTTTCTTGATATTAATATGTTCTGTTTTTTTTTTTTGTCTGTTTTTCCAAATAAGATTGTTACCGCACGGTGGCTGGTGGGTCGCCCTACGGAGTAACGTTCGGGGGCGCGGGCGCGGGTGCCGGCGGGGTGTATGCGCCCCCGCCCTATGAGCAGCTTCAGCATCATCAGGCTATACCGGCGCTTAGCCAGCAGCTACCGGTAAGTTACACGAAAGTGTATATTTTTTGTGTGGTTCGATGGAAAACGGAGTTTCGAAAAATCAGATCCGGAAAAGAACTTGAGTTACCGACATAGCTTGCAGAGTAAGCAACCTCTTTTTTTTTCGGATGGGAAATCATCAAATGACTCCTCCCGCTCTGGGCGGTGCAGAAGGGAGTGTCAGACTTTTACTGACTAAAACCCATTCATGTTCCTTCATCGCCCTTTGTGTTCCGGGGCCACGGTATCTCTTTCGAACAGTCCCGCAGCCCCGGAGAGTTTAGCCCCCGGGTTGCTTGATTGTTCTAAATAGCTGCTAATAGAACAATCATAATATGAAAATAATTATGAACCACGTTAAAATGGGCACAGACGCAGTTAATATTTTGGATCGTCACTTTGTAACCATTTCACGAATTGTAACGTAATTTAGGCCCCCTGAAGTGGCAGTAGGTTAACCATATTTAAAAGGCCCGATAGCTGATGGAGCAAACGAGTCCTGAGTGGACACCTTGTATTGACAAGCGTAGTGTGGAAGCCCCCCCCCCTCCCTCCTAAGTTGATCGGCGACCTTGAAAAGAGGCCTGGGTTAGACATGATGCAGAAAGTGGAGGACAGGGTGTTGCGGTGCAGCTTCACAGATGTCCAGCACAGCGCCACACAGCTCTTTTACATTTATTTATTTATTCACTGGTTAAAGATTCCCATCCTTACTATTCACCAACTTGCACAGATAGACGTCATAATCCACCACCCTGTCCCAGCTGTGGTCATTTACTGTCATATCTTTCTTGTCGTACCTGATATACCTGTTAACTGAATTCCAACAAATTAATAGTGTTTAAAAACAGTTTGCTAGTGGTTCGCATACGTACCACTAGCAATAGCTATGTTCTTAGAGTGTTAGAATTAGAATTTATTTTGTTTATAAATAATAAATATCGCTGGACATGAACACACGGCGCCATCTAGTGCCACATTACTGTGGCACTAGATCCTCGTTGCTTACGCAACGAGGCTTGTGTCGTGGACACCAGATAGTTGATATACTACATAGATACTTTTTGTTTGTAAATACATACTTATTATACATATAAACCTCCATGACTCGGAAACAAATGTCCATGCTCATCACACAAACATGTGCTCCAACCGGGACTCGAACCCGGGACCCTAAGAACGTAAGGCAGCCTCACCACCGTTACGCCATTCGGGTCGTTGTTTATATTTTGTACGAATGTAGTTTTACATAGAATGATGTTAATATTTTTTGAAGTTTTATAATTATACTGTACCACATGAGATGTACAAATATGAAATAATAAAATGTCATTCTTATAACTAAGTACAATAAATGTCAAGATTTGTGATACATTATGTCCAGCATTAATTAATATTACGAGTATTATAATTATATATTTAAAACCAATGTCCAAATTAAGTACATGTCATCCTGGATTGTTACAAGTAGTTGTGTTAGAGAGGTATAAAGAAGCTGAAAGAACAAAATTTGAAGTTGTCGATAACTTCCCCAGCAGATGTACAGCCCCGCCGCGGCGATGTACGCGGCCGCGGCCGGGTACCCGGGCTACATCGGGTACCCGGTGCAGTACTACCCGTACTACCCCACCGCCGTGCAGCCCTCTATCCAGCCGCTGCGGCCCACTATCATGATTCCCGTGAGTATACACTTGATCTTTGTTTAATTTTATTTATTGGTATAGGCACGCTTGCGGTCAGGGGCGAAGTTTTAAGAGTTGGAGTACACCGCTTAGGGGCCACTGTGAGCAGCAAATAAATCCTAAAAAATAAATTTTTGGGTGTGTCAATATTCCAGATTTTTTTTTTTTCGGAATCTGAAAATTGTATTGCAGTTTCGTGTTAACTTTGACCATAGAAACTATTTCGGTTCCCGCCCCTAAGACGACCCACTGACCGAAGCATGGCCCTACGACGCACCGTTTCCGAACTATTAGGCCTCCGAATTTTATTTTCATAAAAGGCTCTTTCCAAAATAGTAGCTCGGATGAAAATCTTTTCGGGAAAGAAATTGTCAAAAACCATGAGGTGATGTAAAAAAAAATCCCGCGAAATATTGAGAAACAAGGCACAATGCTCCCTCTACTACTCCTAACTTGACTTCTCTCCACACAGAACGGCTTCGAAGCCGGCGGCAGGTTCGAGGGCCTGGCGCAGACACTGCTGCCGCCCGCGCCGCCCGGAGTGCCGCCGTCGCCCGCGCATCTCGCCGCCATACAGCCGCATCAAGTGCTGTGAGTCTATAGCTAGCTTTATGTTCTTATTTATGGGTTCTAACCAAGACTTCGTCTGACGAGATAAATATGATCAGATCAGTCAGGAATGCAATAACTACGATTGAATACTGTGCTCCTCCCACTGTCTCATAATTAAGTAACCCTTAACATCTGCCGGCTTTCGGCTTCCAACTTGTCACTTTAGAACATTTTGTCTCAGACAAAACTTGTTTGTATTGATGCCAGCTATCGATTGATACACGTTTTATGCGTGTCTGATTAAATCAAAGTTGTGCTGAAGATGCCATCAGTGATTGTACTTAAACTTTGATAGCTCATATCTCGGAAACCACGGTTTGTATTGATACCAGCTATCGATTAATGTAGATCGTATGCGTGGCCAGAACTTTGAAAAAAAAAAATATCAAAATGGCAAAAGTTAATCCGGGCCCCGCTTCACACAAAAAACTTCCAAGCCCTTTTGAACAGATACAGAATACTACTAATATTATCGTTGGCTGTTTCAGTTGGCGCTAAACAAATCATCTCACGGATATCCCGACGTCGGACATCGCACTACGTTACATTACTTATCTTAGAGAGCGAATGAATTCAGTTCCTTTCACTCACTGTCTAAGCCGTTCACAGCTCGGTCACTGAATGAGGCGACTGATACAGGCACCATTCTCTTTACATTCATTTACTTAGAGTTCCGAATATCTGCTGACAATTATGTTGACTGGCTTTTGGAAAGTTGTGGTTTAAGAAAAATAAACTGTATGAAAATGTATTTTAAGTTGATTTTAGATTAAAAACTCTCGAACATAAAACTTAGTTGTATGTCTAATGGTAGCTAATTTCAAAATGATGTATAATTTATGAATGAGTAAAGAAATAATGTTCTCAACCTTCTTATGTACTGTAGAAAAAGAAACAATGTTTGCTTTTCAAAACATATGAATGAAAAGAAATTGAGCAAATTTAATCAAGTTTTTTGTCAGTGGAAGAATTATTTAAATGCTTAATTTTATTTAAAAACAATCGGTCGCCTCAACAAAAGCTGTGATTTTCCAAAAATAATGGAAGCAAGCCATTGTACGTAAATGTACCTTTTTATTTAACTATATTATACAATGTATTTTAAAACTTATAAAATACACATATTCTATACTTAAACATTTATCTGTATAATGCATACAAATCTTTGTATAAATTATACAAAGATTCAAGTATGTATAAAATACACATGTAAAGTTAGTCTATTTGTGATTTGTATGTAGGTTTTGATGACAATGTTAAGGAAATATACACACTACTTCTAGAAACTAAAAGCCAAATCACTGAGCAGGCTTCTAAACATAACGTCTCGTAATAGAGCACGGACCGATTGCAATGAACCAGTCACAAATCCAGACATATTATTATATTATCTGTGTATATTTTCTAACTTTGTCGTATTAAGACTAAGCAGTATTTAATTATATATTTGGCAGTGCGTGTCACAACGTCGGTATCTTAGCCTGTTATTTGACTGTGATGTCGCGTGCGACCGCTACGCTCGCCGCTTCTAGTAAATCGACCTTATCATCAAGATTTAGGGTTTAAAATCAAAGAAAGTATTAATTATAAGCAACGACTTAGTAATATCTAATTTTGTCTCTCGAAATTGTGTATGAAACTACGTGGAAAGTGATTTGAAGTGATGAAATATCATTTTTATAGCTATAGGTGTAAGTGCAGAAACTAAATAAATATTTTGATCTGAATATAATAAAAATGCTCTCTAACTTAGTTTAAGTCAAAAGATCTTTACACATTGCTTTAAGAGTCGAAACAGTATCATCTAAAATCTCAATTTACGTCAAAGGGTGCTTACTGCTTACAAAGAAGCAGGTCGGGCGGGTCGGTACCGATCGGTGCAGGTATTAATTTATCTCTTATGAATAAACAGGTTTAAATTTTCCTGTTTCTATATGCAAGTTAACCGTCCACCGATCATTACAGACCCGCACACTTTTGTCTTTACCGGAAACCTGCTTCTTTATGTAAGCACCCAAAAGCATCACGTTTATCTAAAGTACCGTACGAGTCCGCCAGAGGGCGCTATTACCCTGCAGACGTGTCAGTGTAGTCGCGGCGAGCGAAGCGGGCGGACACGGGAACAGCTGCCGGCTGTCAACGTTCTAGTATTATGCCGGTGAAACTCCGGACACACGAGTAAGACTAGTTTAGATACGTCGACGGTTGTAGAAGGGAGACGGACAAAATTTAATTTGAAATACTCGATAGGCAAAATATCTGAGAAAGAAGTAGACGGGAATGTTTCTGTGTTTGGTTCTCCATGCAATGGAATTTATTTTGAAAATAATATTACAGGGAGCTTAAAATTGTTTTTGCTTCTAGCAAATAACGTTTCCTATTTCAAAATTTCATTTTATAAAATTACAAAACTGAGTGAAAGTGATATTAGTATCATTTTCATATAACAAGTAAAATTGGAGTTAAAAACACCAGAGTTAAACAAACAAACTATTTTGACTGATTTTAAGCCATTAGTTTGCTCAACTAATGGAGATAAGCACAAAATAAAAATAAAAAGTAATACACGAGCCGTCGACGTAATTAGTTATTATAATAAATAAAAAATATAAACAAAAGCGGTTGTGCGTGACGCAAGTGTGAGAGCGAGACAGACAGACATACTTCTGTTAGTTACGTTTGAATAGGGCGTGTTATGGGGTAGTAACGAAATATATATCAGAACGTTACTAAAATGTTAGACTCTAGTCTATATATTTATATTATAACTTATTTACTAGTCTATTCACCGACTATGTTGTGGTTGGCCCATGTAGCTATCAGAATTTTACATGGAGCGACTGCCTTTTTTATTTTATGTTGTTTTAAATGATGTCAAAATCGTCTATACTAGAGACAATAAAAATTTATCTGTTTTCGGGGAGCCTCTGTTACAAAATTGGTATTTTTTGGCGAAACACTGTCTGAAATAGTCCAAATAATAATATAAATGAAATATTTTTAGTTCCCTACTCACGTCCCTACGAACGCAGCGTAATGATATAATATGTATACTTCAGCATGAAAGACATTATTAAAGCCAAACGGTTGTTTGTATGATTGGTCCGTCGACTGCCAGTTTACACAAATGGCAACACTCATAACGTGTTGCCAGATTCGACGAAAAGAAAGCACAACTTGAAAAAATATGTAAATATTTTTACTATACAATGCCAAATAATTTACTGGCAACACAGTTGATTGGTGTTGCCATGTGTAAAAACTAAAAACTTATCTGTTAGGCATATATCCAGTCTTTTAGTCTTGGTTTGTAAGCATGTGATTCCGAGTAGATGGGCGATGCAAGAATCTCACTTATATTATTATATATTAGAAAAAAAAAAAAAAATCGGTTTGCTTCTCGAAAAAGTTTAAACTCGTTAATTTCTACTGTCTTTAGAACACTTCAAGTTAAAATGAGGAATCTCAAATGTATGTTTTTTCCAGTGTGTTACTTGAACTTGGTAACTTGAACTATGTGAACAGCCAGTTGAGCTGTTAGCAGAGTTGCTATTTACGTAATTCAAGATACTAAAAACGTGTAATCGAGCTTAGATGGATTACTTCAGTCAATAATGACATCTTACTAAGCATTTTAACTACAAATAAATTAAATAGCAGTAACATTCAGCAATAATTTCTGTGTTCACAAGCTTTATATCTGCCTACCCATGTTATGAAAATGTCAAATCAATGTTGTTAGATATTATTTTTTAGATAGTAAATAAGCATGTAATACACATGACTGTAAGGAGTATTACATGACACATTGTTCGAGCCGGAACATTTGATTTCGCAGTATTTTTTTTTTATCAAAAAAGTCGAACTGTAGCAATCACCGCACATGGCTCGTTCCGATAGATAAACTTCTCATTTACCATCGCTGAATCATGTTCGCGTCGGCACAATCTATCTATGCCGAGTAGCTCTTTACCGAACGTATATCGGGTGCCGAATGTTGCCGATCGGAACAACTTGTGTGTAGTACCTTGTGTATTTACGGGTTTGTTCGCCAGTGTAAGTTAACACAAAACAGAATTCAGTGGTTATTTTCTCGAAAATAATGTTATGAAGTTCAAATGATGAATTTGAAAAGCATTTTTGTGCAGTTCTTTATGAATGTTCCAGTAATTTGTTGAAAATGAAACGTCTTTTTGGTAACGAATGTGTAATTTGTAAAATATACAGTCGACTTAACTATGGTAGATTAGTACGCTTATATTATAATCTGCTTTTTCCCAATTATGTTGGGGTCGGCATCCAGTCTAACTATATGCAGCTAAACACCAGTATTTAACATGGAGCAACTGCCTATCTGACCTCCACGATCTAGTAACTATACAGGGTGTTAAAGTAGTCGCGTTCCATAGCTTAAGGGTGAGTTCAGTATCGATAAAGGAACCCGTAAAAAAAAAAAAAAATATTCCCTAAAAAAATATTGCAAGATCAACCTAATTTAGTACCTACTAACATCAAATAGCAATAAGCAATATAAAATAATTTTAATTCTAAACGATTGCAATTTTATGTTAGTAGGTACTAAATTAGGTTGATCTTGCATGCAAAATTTATTTTTTATTATTATAGTAGATTTAATTTTCACCTTCCTTTATCGATACTGAACTCACCCCTGAGCTATAGCACGCGACTACTTTAACACCCTGTATAATGCTTTTTAAGACTGGGTTTACTGTACCATTACAACTTACATAATGTTTTACTAAAAATTTGCAAATAAAAAGCATATTCCATTATGCATTATTGTTTTAAATGTGAGATTCGTAGGCAACTATTACATTGTTTGCTTTGTTTCTGGGCGATCTGACCATATTTGCCCCCACAATGTTCTTGCCATGCATTCAAAAATATCTAGACTTTTTAAGTCTAAATCATATCTGTAGACATAAAAAAAGTATTTTATGTAGATTAAAATAGTCTATGGTCGTATTTTTTTCTTTAGTAAGGTAATCTTGGTCACCTCGCCCCAAACAATGTTTTGCCCAACTGTGGGCGTGAAAGATCTTTTTGTACTAGTTTATATACTGAGCCTTTTCGATTATATTGCATTTTTTGTTGATCAAATCATGTTATTGTGTGAGCGAAGGAGTCTGATTGTAAAGCTATCTTGTTAGTGATTATAAAGGGCTTCGATTCGAAAATTAAAGTATTTTTGACGAATTAAAAAGAAAAGATCTGATTTTTAACAATAATTTCTTAAGTTTGACTTAGCTTTTGTAAGATTCTATTGTATACTAAAGTAGATCTTAAAATGACAAAAAAAAATGAAATTAATCGAAATTATTTTAACTAAACATTCTGATTTTCAAAGGAAATGATTTAAAAACAGTTTTTATAATCACTAACATAGTTGCAAAGGAGAGTACCCATTGCGGTAGTTACTAATTCCCAGTTAGGAAGGGACCAGCGGCTTTGAGGGCATTACCGTGGCACTACATTATGTCACAGGTCTCGACAAATCTTAGGGCATAGTATTCAAACCCGATGCAGCTGAACACCAGTATTTTACATGGAGCGACTGCCTATTTGACCTCCACAACCCAGTTAGTACTGGGTAATATGATAACCCTTGTCAAGACTAGACTTTTGGGCCTCTTGACTATCTGCAACGACTGGTAATGATCCAGAAACGATATAGTATCTTGTCACGATATTGCACTCAGGGCCGCCTGTTTGATTGAAATAACTTTATTTTACAAAACCCAATTTCAAAATAGTTTCCAAAGCATCCTTCAAACGACAAGAAATATCGTCCGAAGATTTTGTCTGTGCATTTTTTGTTATTTCAAACATTACGAAATTTTTCGGCGGTAATTCTTGTTTGAGTCTTATGAGTGCATATATGTTTGGGTAGCTTAACACGGCACGGGCGGCACAATCTAATGTATATCTTGGCGCCAGCTCTGCCGCATAAGGCGGTCCCGGACGTGTGTAGCATGCCTCACAAAACTTGATGTTTTTTGTATTTGGTTGATAGCTTTCAAACGCTGATTTCTTTTGGTTTTGTCAAATCAAAAGAAATCAGCTTTTGAAAAAAAAAAATATGTCATTTTACATCTTAACTAAACTTGACTTTAGTAATGAATGATGCTAACAAATATTTAATTTCTTATAACTTTTTGCTAGAGAATGGAGTTTTATTGTTTGAATTTCAGATGTTTTATATTCATAATAGAAATTTTAAAATATCTATCGAAAGGGATTTTCGTATTCATATATCAATAGTAAAGATTTCTATTTTTGAACTGTAAAAAATAAAACCTCCCTTTCCAACAAGATTTTCCTGTAAGAAGTTATAAGAGCAATAAAAAGAATCTTTGTGGTGAATATTCTATGAAACAGGCAGAATATAAGTATTATCGAAATAAGTCTATTTATATTCTCCATGAAGTTTCAAAATTAGCAGTTTTAAAGTTAAAGGGTAAGAACCGAATTGGCATAGTCATCTAATATGCATTTTAAATTTTCTGCAGTGCCGAAATATGTAATGTAGATCTGTTATTATCGATCTGTTATATGTAGATCTGTTATCACCGAAATGTTAGGCAGAGGTGTACCTAATAATACACTCACATGTCACCAGTTATGTCTTCAAGTCCCATGTAATGGGGGGTGTCCTCGACCCATAGATACCAGTTTACAATTACAATCAGGTGACTATGCCAGCTTCCATAGTGGATAACAGGTTCAATGATCTTTTTGTTGAATCCAGTGCACACAGCGACAGATAACGTCTGAATTGTGTAACATTAAGTGAAAATGGGTTTTGCTCAAAAGAATGTATCTAGACTAGCGAGTCACGTGCAATATATAGCATAATTATTATTATTTTGTTTTGAAATAAAACTTATTAAAAAACGAGTTTTGTTTTTGCTTTTTCATAACCTTTCTTTTTGTTGAGAAAGGTTTTCAGGTGCTATAGTCTGCGCACACCAAGGGGAGAGCATTTTGTGAGACTACTGAAAAACGAATCTTAATACAACTCCATACGTTGCAAAATTACACGTCCAAACTTGATGCTCGACCAAGCTCGACCTTGCAAGACCATGTTCGAGTAGGTAACTAGGTACGCGTTTTGCAACGTATGGAGTTGTCGTAAGATTCATTTTTCAGTAGTCTCACAAAATGCTCTGCTCTGGGGGTCTAAAATGGCCGCTTTAGCAGAATCATATTATAATTCACGTAAATAAATCTAAATTCTGTTCTTGTTGTTGTGTTCTTTTTGTTCTTGAGCATAAAGTCCATTTTAAGAATTGAAAATGTTTAACGTGACATGTATGATTTTGCTAAAGCGGCCATTTTAGGCCCGCTGGCGACGCAGCAGCCGTGTGTTATATTACACGTACCATTTGGAGCCACTTTTGATCCAATAATAACTCGAAATCGATTTAACATCAGCCTAAAGCCTAACCCTTCGGGGATTGCAGGTGTGATGGTATATTATGTAGAATAACTAATACTTACAGTACGCTCCACTTTTATTATTAATTTAGGCGAGACGACAAAAAAAAACTAGTCCGTCAGTTAGATTATCAAAAAATATTTGACCCGTGTTTTTTTCTATTGTTACGTAAACCAAAATCGACGACGATATGACGCTTTTAAAATTCTCAATACGTCACGCCTAGTTATATTTTTTAGCTAGTTCTGACGTCACGAGCCCCCACTCCCGAGTTTTGATGCGTTTTATCTTTGTAAATTTTCATTGATTCACAAAAACAAAAATATGTGTCCATTAATTTCCAATAGGTACTCTAACTGACGGACTAAATAGATTTGCACATTTTTGATACTGTCGTCATGCCTATTCTTGTCCGCCCGACATAAATCATCACCTTTTCATTTAGAAAATACCTTCATCTTAATCATGTGATTTAAATTAACTATAAGTAAGTAGATCACATAAAAATAATTGTTAGGTGACTGGTGAGTAGGTATTTCTCTCTGGTTCTGACTAACATTATTTTTAAGTGCTATGATTCAAAATTATGGATCGTTGTGTCCTAGGCAAAGAAAAGTGCTCTTGGAGGATAAAAATTATCTATACTAATATTTTATAGAGGAAAGATTTGAATTTTTGTTTGTTTGTGTGTTTGTTACGATTTAACTCTAAAACTACTTGACTAATTTTAAAAATTCTTTCACCATTGGAAAGCCGCTTTTTTACTGAGTAACATAGGCTATATTTTATCCCCGTTCTCCCACGGAAATAGGAACTTCGCGGGTGAAACCGCGTGACGTCCGCTGGTAATATATTAAAACTACAAAAAACTAACAACAATACCATTTATTTGGTTATACAGATTTTTACATATAGCAACAATAATAGGATAGTTTTACTAATTTTGTCTCACATTATAAGTGATCAAAAAGTGAACAGTATATTGCGTCTAAATGCTAAACCTTTCGAAACACTATACATAATAAATACTATTACATCTATTATACATAACATGTAAAGAAAATTAACATAACATTCGTTAAAATGGAAGACAATTTTGGAAGACTTCGAAACTATAATTTATATTATTTTGACACTGAAAATATATTTCCTATATTATTAATTATCTATGTGTCCTTAAAAACTAAGCAATTTGGAAGCACTGCGATTTAATTGTTATAGAGACACCTATCGATAGAACAAAGAACTGTTAAGCTAGCGTACTGCTATCTGTTGTCGAGTATTATAGAATGAAGATTTTATGAGTAATTTAGTCATAAAAAGTACTTGTAAACTAAAATATGCATTAGAAGCACAAGTAGCCCAGCTAATGATATTCACACTACATATTTACATATTATAATTTCGAAATAAATATTTCTTAATAATTTCTGCTAATGGCCGCTAGTCTCAAACATTTTTTGCCTGAAACTAAATATCATTATCGTTTAGGTATCTAATATTACCACGAACACGACACCTATTAACTTTAACTCGCTCTTGAGATTGTTTCTCCGTCACAAACTATTCTACTCTTTCTATTGTCATCGTCACATCGTATTTTTCGTATATTTACATACTTATTATGTACTTAGTAACTACAAGATCAATTAAACGACGATATTCCCAAGTACCAAAAGGTTCTATAACCAAGGCGTTTTATCACCAAAGACTGATATAGTAGGCCTTTAACGGTAATCATTGTGACTGCTTGTACTATAGAGGTTTGTAACAAAGCGTTTTAGTTCTATAAGATTAAAGAGCATTTAAGTTCTATAATTTAGTTCTTATAACGCTTACTGGACCATGCAAAGGCATCTTAAAAGTGTTGCACTGTAATAGAAATGAGAAAAACGATTTTGGTATTATTTAGTACTATAGACGACCTTACTGACACTTTTATGTATCTATTTTGCTCTAATAATGCGTCAAAATATTTTTTACAGTACTAGGATTGTAGCAGTATGGATAACACCATTATATGATCAATTTAAACTATAAAAGTACCTTACACAACCTTTACGTAACCTTTTAGATTCATAAAAAATCCTTCAACATCGCTACGGGGCTAGTTCTGTAAAAATCATGAAAACTCTTCCATAGTACTAAATAGTACAATAGCGACTCCTGGCGCAATTGCTAAATAACTTAAATCCAAATAGGTCTACAAGTGAGTTGGTGTTACTGCTACGAGACTAAAGCGTGACATAAAAACACTAAAATTAATAATTAATGGACTAATTGGATTTATAATAGCTTTTCAGTAACAATTCCATCACTAGTTTTATATCATAATGGTATTTTTGGACGACTCATAGGTCTTTAGATTGCTACAACCCCAAATTATGCCCTAGTGTGCATTTAATGCAACTCCATGCAAAGAAATTTATTTTGACTACACTATTTTATATTTGGACAAGGACCCCTAATTCGTTTTCGGTAAAAAGATGGCCGCTGTTTTCTGCCGCGATAGCACATTAGCAGCACGGCTGGAGCCAATGTGTACTATAGGATCCATAGTCGGGACAAGTCCTTATTTTATTAAGTAAAATTTAATTAAAACACGAAAATAATTAGGGCGCATTGTCAAATTCGAAATCAGCATAATGATTTTATCGATACAATTATTTTCGCAAGTGCAAGTTATGGCAGAGTTGCTTTTGTAGTATATGTCCTTTTTATTACAATGATACGTTAGGCAACAATGGCAAATGGCATACCATTGACATTACAACACGGAACACGACTGACACAACACTGATAAAAAATAGTGAACAATTTATGTGTGATAGAAAGATCACTCAAAACGTTTACAGTGCAAAACAGCACTTTAGACATGTTTTGGTTACTTTTACAGTGCAAATTAGTGACATAACTTTGCAGAAAGCACTATATTTTTTGCACTTTTACATTTCAACTATCGAGCTGATTTATCACCGTGAGAGCCTCTATGTAATGTTTATAGAATTAATCAGTGACAAAACTCGGGCCTATTTAGGGTTTTGTAAACGTTTACAACACCATTATAGTACTAATAATGAAGCCTTATAGCACGCTCCAAAACGTTCTCTGGATTTTTATAGTACCAATTTTTGTTACTTGGGTTATCATACAAACCAAGTTACAATAATAATTAAGGACAGATTAAAAATTGTAATTATTCCAAAACCATTGACAGATATTAATTTACTTACTTAATTAAAAAAAGGAAACAACAACGCCGACAAGAATATTAAATTAAATAATTAGTACACCTATCCTAACTTATATCTGAACACCGAGACACAGATCCTTATATCGATAAAATAAATAAATATAATTATTGCAATATTACACATGAAATTATTTGTCCTAACATTATTAACGCAGCGCCATCTTTTGTCAAAAAAAAAACATTAGCTTAATCTACTCACCACAAGATAGCGCTAGCTGTTTATTTTAAACTTATGTCTCCAAGACGTGCCTTTGGCGGTAAATTAAAATATTTTATTTTGTAAATAAGCACCGAAAAGCTGTAAACTACAATGCGTTTTTACAACATATAAAAATTTAACAATACTCTTTAATTGGCAAAACGGGAGATATGTTTTGTATAATGTGATTTTGATATAATAAATATATATTTATTTTCTAATTAAGATACATTTTTATACAAAGTGAATGATAATTTATACAACAACAATTTGACTAAAATAAATAAGGTATATATGTATTTTATAATGTAGGTACCATTCACTTTGTACATAATCGCGTTATAAATAATCTAAATATATAAATAGTCAGCAGAAATAGTACATTTTGATAAAACTTTGTTATTGCATTCGATGCGGAATTCACATCTAAGCCGCAGACGAGGTTGTTATGGAGCCGATAACTGCTGTAACAAATGCCCACGTCTATCAAACGACGGTTTTCAATACACTTTCGAAGAAATGAAATAATAGATCGAAAAGTATTTTATTTAATTTTTGTTTTTTTTTACACTTTGCTTTCACCAGGTTGAAGAAGAAGCAAAGGCGCTAAACAGCCTATAATGAACAATCTAAAAGAAAAATGTTTTTTAATTTATAACACATTTAAATGTTAATTTGTTTTTTTTTTTTTATAATCATGTTTATTACGATATTTTATTTATAAACACAATTTAAATATTCAAAAAATATTTACGCCGTAAAGACGCATTAAATCTCTTTGCCTAGATTGAAAAAAATAAACAATCACCGCCTACTATAGGAGTTAAACTAATTTGGAGTTAGTTTAAAGTATTCCTTGTAGCATTAGCTGTCTGTGGAAATGTTTATTTCACACATGTGATAAATGCAAAAAACCCACGTGTTTGTAATAGCGTAGTACGATAAGACCCAGTTTTCGAGGAAGTGTATTGAAAATAAATTTATAGCTCTCCAAAAAAACAGTCATTTAATTCTAGAGTAATCCTAATCAACCACTGATGGGTATTTTCTTCCAGATCTTTCATTATTCTTCTTTCGTGTCGATGCAGGTAAGTCTTGCTTACCTAAACTATACTATTAAAGAACTTTACGTTACCCAAGTACTTACATGGTTATTTCAAATCAATGATCAATGCCCATTTTAGTCTTAACACATAGATATACGTTTAAATGATTACTATCGCTACATACATCATCCATGTCATTCAGTACACATTAAACACATACGCACATACATCCTCTTTTGCACACACACTCACCCTCTGACACAATCCACACATTCAAATTTTTTTTCAATAATTGCCAAAACTATTCAACAGAAATGACTACACACCGTCAACTGACCAACTACACAATTTGAGCTTTGTAATCTCATTTTTTTGTTAAACCCTATTTTAACACTATTTCAAAATACATTTTCAATGTCAATATTTAAATATATATTATTTGATATATTTATAAATGTATATGTGAAGGGACCAACATTAAATAAATAGGTATAATATTTATTTTATAATGTTTTAATGTAGAGATGGCTCGTTACATTCTCTTAAAATCTTTATATTTTTAGAATTATTTAACGTTTAGGGAATACAGTGGACCGCTAAGAAGAGATGAAGATAATCATGTTTATTCTTAAAAATAGTATTATTGGAATTCTTGAGAAAGTATTCTGTTCAGATTAATCCTAAATATTTATTATTCTTGTTGGAAAAGTCACGTCAAATGTAACGAAGATTCGTAAGAGTAAAAGCGGGGACTATTTTATTATTTAAGTATTTATAAAGTAAAAAATGTGTCGTTGTTGATTTTACTAGAAATACTAATTTCTATACCGACTTATCCGTTGAGACTAGTCGAGATGCTAATAAAAATCAGAAATCCTAAAATCGTTCTAAAATTAGCTAAAAGTTTTAATTTACTTATTCGAACGAACAAGACACACTCGGCCAACTTTTAAATTCATTGAAAAACCAATCAATTCCATTGTTTTGTAAATTTTTCCAATTCGTCAACAAAATACTCAATTTTAGTTAAATTACACGAAACTTAGTTTAGCTACTCCTCAATAGATGGCGACAGTGAAGCTTGCTTGAAGTAGTTTTTATTTTAATGAGTGATTATTTTATACTCCCTGGCACACCTAAGATTGCTATGCATTTTTACAGCAGATAACATCTAGATAAATAAATCACTAGATCTTTTGATACACGTATGGAACATTTATAATGTATAGAAGTACATAATAATAATTTGATAACGGCGGCGAAAATTTCTTAACCAAAATCACATAGCATTATAATGCACATTGATAAACACGTAGACTTTAAAGGAAAACGAGAAAATATTTCAAAGTCACATAAATTCAAAAATTTCTAGAAAACAATTAAACAGCCAAATACGGACACCCCTCCACAATTTCCCTTCCAGAACTAAATAAAATGTCTCCGCCGTTACCCGATTCAATAAAGCTTTAGTCAACGATGATGTCCTGCCCGAGACGGTCCATCTCCGCCAGCATGAAGTCCACGTCCTTCTCGTTGACGGCTGCAGACGAGATGATACTTCGGTAGAAGTTCGGGCGACGGTCGTCGGGCTGGTAGCCGACCATCAAAGTTCCCGACTGCATCATTTTGCCCTTCAGTTTGGCGCACACCTGAAATTTGTAAGTTCCGCTATTAGATACTAGATGGCGCTAGACGTGTTTACAATGATGGTGCAACATATATTTTAGTCAGTTTTTTCATTATTTGCATACTGTTTCACTAAGTGTTATTATCATCAAACAAAATATAAATGTAATTTTAGTTAATTTACACAATACTCAACAACAGTACAAATGAAGACTAAATGAATAAGTAATTTGTTTCACAGTCCCAATCCCAAACACATCAGGTGAAACATGGACTCGACCAATCCTGAACTTTCTTACATAGCTACCTTTATTTATTTAATCGACTCTACAAGATCAAAATAAATTACCTACCTACAATAGTTAGTAAATCCGCGCAGATATTGAAACACGATACTTATTTAACAAAAAAAAAAAAGATGATTTCGTTTTTTGAGATGAACAATAACCATTGATAGTATCTATAGTAACTTGAATACGAGTTGAGAAAAAAACATTCAGAAGAATTGGTCCCCCTCTGTTTATCGTTTAGATATCAATCAATACCTACCCGTCGTAGAGTTCATCCAACTAATTCAATCTTATACATAATAGGCAAGACAACAAAAAAACTAATTAGTCCGTCAGTTAGATTATCAGAATATATTTGACCCATGTTTTTTCTTTTGTTACGTAAATCAAAATTGACGAAGATATGACGCTTTTAAAATTCTCAATACGTCACGCCTAGGTATAATTTTTAGCTAGTTCTGACGTCACGAGCCCCCACTCCCGAGTTTTGATGCGTTTTATCTTTGTCAAGTTTCATTGATTCACAAAAACAAAAAATACGTGTCCATTAATTTCCAATACTCTAACTGACGGACTAAATAGATTTGCAATTTTTTGATACTGTCGTCATGCCTAAAAACTCCATTCACCCACCTTGCCCAGCTTGATCTCCTTATGTGCGTCATGCGGCAAGCCCCGCAGCTGCTTGGGAAGGTACCAGAAGCAGACGTTCACCATCTCCGGCTCCAGGATGAGGTGGAACTTGTCCGGCTGCTCCTTGATGCGGCGCACCTGGTACTCCGCCAGCTCCATCAGACGGTCCATGTGGCGCTCGAAGCCCGAGGTGCCCTGGGACGAGGTCAGGTATTAGGAGATTATGATGACAACAATTAGTAAGAAGGTATATTAACCATTTGTAACATACGCCAGAAGCGCGTTCAGCCAGAAGTTTTGGAACTGATATCCAAGGTGATATTATTAGCCTTATTGTAATTTCGAGCCTAACAATTTATTTGATTAAACCTATTTTTAACCGATTTCATGAGTGACAACTTTTATAAGGAAATGATTCTATAGTTGGCGACTCAGTAAAAGTAGAGTGATGTACCTAACTAAAATCTATACTTATCCATCCATACTAATTTATACTACCTACATAATATTAGAAATGCGAAATTAATTGCAACTGCAAGTATTTCATATTTTACAATGTCGGGTTAACAGGCTAACCAAGATATATCTAACTTCGACAGTGACCACCGTCTTCTATTAATTAGTGTTGTGAAGCTAAGTTCAAATAAGGATAGGTCGTTACCGCTTCAGTGCAAAAGTTCATAGAAAATGTAAGAAAGTGATGTTGGAGCGTTTCTGCAATGTAGTGCGCCTACATCTGTGACAGCGAACCTCCTCATTTCTTCCTAGCTACAACAATAGGACGGGTCGTTGTAAAGGGCTGGCGTTTATAATCTTTAAGATGCAAAAGATTAAAAACTTTGTTCATTTGGTCGCCTTTGGGACAAGTCCACCACACTATTCCCAAACCACTACAACTCCAGAAAGCCATAATCATCAGTGGCGAACACTAGAAAAGCGCCGAGACAATGAAATTCGACGAAGTCTCAAAAAAACAATTAACCTGTCTTGGATCCCGTAACGAAATTAATCAGAAAAGAATGGCGGAAGATTAGGAAAAACATAATATCCACTGCCATCCATATCAGCAGGATACAGAACAAAGCAAGGCCAATAGGCACAAAGGGACGTTTACATCTGGGATGCTACGGATACATATTATCATTAATAGTTGCCTTCTTGCCTTTAATCGAGTAGGACATACCTTGCCACGCCACTGCAGCCACAGCTTGAAGATGTCGTTGTGTCTGCCGCACTGGATGACCTTGTCTCCGGTGTCGTACTTGGGATCGTAGATCTTGTCAGTCATGAACAGATACTCGGCTGACATCGCGTTGCAGTTCAAGAGGATACCCTGGATAGAGAACGAGGTTTCAGAACAAACATTACATAAAATTCGTCTGTAGGACGTTTTAACACAATTTGTTCTTCATCGTACTGACGAGTGGTCACAAGTTGTTGAACATGAGGATCTGGGTTCGATTCCCGCGTCGGGCAAAGTGTTATTGGGATTTTTAGTAGCCACGGAGTCCGGATTTGTACCCGCTTGATGGCAATATTCGCCCCCTAGTAGATAGGACGTAAACATAAATGGAGAACTGTGGGTGTACTATTAGGTACACCTCTGTCCAACCCATCAGGGATTACAGGCGTGATGTTATGTTATGTTTGTTCATCGATTAAACTCTTATATTGTATTTTTAAGGCGTATTTTGGTTGCTTTTAATTGCGCAATAACACGGCTTGTGATGCTGGGACGCTTGGTACCGAATCCAAGACCCTGCGCTCAGCAACTAGGCACTTAATCAAAATCATCATCAATGTAATTCGATAATTAATTGTGAATAAGATTCCACATTTTAAAATTGCAGACTTATCATTCAAAACACACTCTTTTTAAAACCCGTTAACAAATTCAAAATAACTGAAGCTAATCTCCTCAATCTGTGTATGAACAGGAACCATAGAGTTTGTAGAGCATTATGTAGATTCGCTATCTGTCGCACACAGCTGTTTGTCTGTGGTTTTATATGCTAAATAGCCACACCCCTACTAGAGTGGAGGGCAGGCAGTGTTTGCGGTGTATTGGAGTACCTTCCTGCGTAAAGTTATAGAGAGAATGGTACCTATGTATACAGACTCATGCAAAGATTTATTACCAGATCTCTTAGCCAGTTTTTGCTAAATCATAGCTGTCTAAATTATATACGATCAAAGTAAACTAAGTCAAAAGATTCCTCAGGCGCGATTGATAGACCTATCGTATTATTTTAATAAACCAAAACCGAAGCTAAGTTCGTACACAAGGCATGCACCTCTGGAAAAATAAAAAAAAAAGGCATGCACCTCTGATGTTTCGGGTTCATGTGCGTATTGTTTTACTTGCTTCCGTGAAGGAAAACATCGTGAGGAAACCAGCATGCCTGAGAGATATTTCTCGACGGCATGTAAAGCCAATAAACCAAAATACGCCATCATAACTGCAAATTACCTATTTGGCTATCGCCAAATAGGTAATTTGCAGTTATGATGGCGTAGACCTAATCATCTTTTTTCGTTATCAGTAAATGTCGTTGACTAGAAAAACTCAAAAATAAAACAATTTACGTTTGCCCGACGTGAGATTCGAACTCAAGAACTCTTGGCATCAGAGCTTGCGGCCATCAACAACACGAGACACGCATCCCATTCCACAAACAAATAACTAACTATACACTGAATATGCCAAGCAACTGTAGACCTTATTTCATTAAAGTAAGCCAAACAATTTGGCTTATAAATGGTTGTAGCCTGTCAGAACAATATGCTTCATGATAAATTCCTGTGGACCCCGCCTACACTCCATGTTTGAGGTTAGGGGTGGGACTGTGTCGATATCGATATGCCTAGTCGTTATTTTTTTCACAAATAGTCAAAGTACGCTCTGAGCTGGTGTTTTTTTTTTTGGGGCAATTGCACCACGCTACTCTATACTCACTGTAACTCCTGAAAGCCAGAATCAACAGTGGCGACCACCAGAAAAGCTGCGAGACAACGAAGCTCGACGAAGTCACAGAGAAACAATTTAACAGTCTTGAATTGAATCCCGCAACGAAATTAATCGTAGTCGAGTAGGAAAATTTTACACAAAGTATTGCGCCTGTCTGGGTTCGAACCCACAACATACTTTTCGTAAGTCGAGGTCACCACCGCTGCTCTCAAATCAACCTATCCCACGCGAAATTCCACATTTTTTGAGCTTGCTTCCCTTGCTAATACATCCTATACTTAGGTACTCAATTCGGGTTTAGATACGTGGGGCCCCGTGCAAAATCTCGGACAACTATAAGGAAACCAACCTATTTCAGGCGAAATAATACTTACATGATATTTTAGGTTCAATTCAATATAAGTTGACAGATTTACTCCAATCCTCATTTCTGAATAAAAGGGCAAAAAGAAACTGTTTAAGTAATTCCGAACCCGATACCCTTACCCTTTCTTTTTTTTTAGTGCTTTAATCATTGCTTATTGGTCCCCATTTGCTTTTTTCATTTCGGGGAAGCCCCACCCCGCAAATCAAATTCCTGGCTACAGGCCTGCCCTCCACGTATCCCTACAATGGTCAACTGGCTAATGGATAGTTTGTGGTTAAAAGATACTGCAATAAATATAAATTTTAACATATTTCTAAAAGTTAGCATCGAGTACACCACAAATTATCTGTGAAGGAAGTTGCTAAAATATTTTTTGGGTGGTACCCTCTCTGGCAGATCAAGGGTCCCTCGATAGAATTAGCTACGGGCCCCGTGCTTGCTTAATCCGGCACTGAAGGGGACCCTATTACTAAGCCCCCGGTGTCCGTCCGTCTGTTTGTCAGCGGACTGTATCTCATGATCCGTAATAGGTACACAGTTGAAATTTTCACAGAATGTGTATATCTGTTGCCGCTATAACTAAAAATAATAATTATTCATCGATTGGTTGATGTTCATTGTCTGCGGGCAAATTGACTATCGCCTGCTTAGCGCTGAATGATCGCCTTTTTTTTTTTTTTTTGGATGGGAAATCATCAAATGTCTTCTCCCGCTTTCCCGCTCTGGGCGGAGCAGGAGGGAGTGTCGGACTTTTACTGACTAAAACGAATTCATGTTCCTTCATCACCCTTTGTGTTCCGGGGCCACGGTATCTCTTTCGAACAGTCCGGCGACCCTGGCAGGCATCGGTCCTTGCGGACCCCTTCCTTTTTGCTGACTCTCTTTGAGGCGCGCGTGGAACACGAACGGCCTGTCGTCATGAGGCTGAATGATCCCCTCAATTTGGATTTTATCGATTACGGGAACTACGTTCACCTCCCTACCCTGTCAGGAACGCGGTACATTTAATTAAATTCCTCTTTGCGACACTTGCCAGCATATGTTGCCAATTTGGGTCGACCCATATTACCGCTACAGATGAAAACCAACCTTATTTCGTTTTAGGAATATCTCAACATCCCTTGTGCTGTTATTATTATATTTTGGTAAGAATGATTGGCTTGTTGTGTATCGGAAATTGAGCTTTGTTGCAGGGTGATAAGGTTGGAATTGCTTAAATAAAATCGGAAATTTTCAGGAATTTCGATATTTGTTCTGTTAGCAAGTGGCTTTTCATATTAGCTACTTGGGAATGTTGATATTAATATTATGAAACACAGTTTTTTTTTTTACGGAATTTAAGAGTCCATTTAGTCCGTCAGTTAGAGTATTGGAAAATAATGGACACGTATTTTTTGTTTTTGTAAATCAATGAATATTGACAAAGATAAAACGCATCAAAACTCGATAGTGGGGTCTCGTGACGTCGCAACGCACTAAAAATTCTAGCACGGTGACGTATTGAGAATTTTAAAAGCGTCTTATCTTCGTCAATTTTGGTTTACGTAACAAAAGAAAAAATACGTGTCTAATATTTTTTGTTAATCTAACTGACGGACTAATTAGATTTTTTCAGGATACAAGCCTATTGGATAATTTAATTTTTATTAGATATTAATCCATAAATTGATAGGTCTGATGGGATGACGAGTAATACAGAAGTATGGAAGGAGAAGACATGCTGCGACGACCACAAATGATTTGGGATAAGGGCTAGATAATGATGATGATGATGATTAATCCTTTCATCAGTCATGTATGAGTGACAGCCTCGATCCAACAACAACAACAACATCACAACAACATAACTGGCGAAATGTAGGTGTACTAGAAGTACATCTAAAATTGCAAACTAAGTTTTTATATTGCTTCTTACTTATATTAAAGCGGTGTGTTTTGTGTTGTTGTGCTTACACCATAGATTACTATTATAAGTATCTACGCGAGGACTTGTAATTTGGCTTTCTGGTGACTATGAATTCCTTTTTTTTTTTTTTCTGTAAGTCCTCCATGGACTAAATAAATAAAATTAAAAATCTATGCCTAACCATTCGGGTATTTTAGGTATGATGAAGTCTTTTAATGTGTTATTAATTTTCCATTTTAATTATTTTTATTTCCTTGGAATCTTGAGTGATTCCTCAAACGTTCTATATTAAAAATAATAGCAGGTCTAAAACTCCTAGCAAATGCTAACGTAAACCTATGATCGCTCCACACTCATAAATCAGAATCACCCTGCTATAACATTGAGCTACACTGTCATTACACGCAGACCTTAGCTGCGCGTCTGCAGATAATTGCTCAGCTTTTACTATTGTCTGCCATAACGATGCGAGAAACATACTTTGTTATTTCGAATAAAAGCGAGGACAGCAACTTTCTATTTGGCAATTGGATTGAAGACGTTTAATATGAATTATATAAATCTGGAGCTCTTTATGGCAGAGTATAGTAATGGATTAAAAAGGCGACATAAAATATCCAATAAACAAGACTTGCGACAGAACGCATACCGAAATAAAACAACTTTCTTACAAAGTAAGCCTCAAGTAAGGCGGTACGCGCGTTGTAACAACGACGACAACAAAAACTGTACTGCACTATCCAACATAATATTGCGTTCATTCTGCCAAAGACGAATAAAATAAAATATGATTTGCAGACTGTTCATATTCGCTGTCAGATGTAGAACACTGACAAAAAAGCGAGGCAACAAGCTTGAAGGAAAATAATTTACTCTTAAAGTTACCATGACCGGTGAGAAATTGGGCAACACAGTGATCAACCTCCAGCTATGTCCTGGCCAGCCGTTCACGAACGGATGGAAAGAACTGGTGGAGGTGCCATTTAGACAAAAATTCCTCCCAGACCATGAGGTCAAACCATAGACTGACGTCTGGGAATAACTTAATAATCTAGAAATTTTAGCACGGTCACGTAGGGTTTAAAAGTCTGAGTCCGCGGTCTCTCGTGCGTAATAGTATATTGCAGCCCGTCGCTGCACTTCAAGATCGACTGGAAGTACACCTGCAAGTACCTTTAAGGCTTCAGTACTAACTAGAAAGAGTTTAAAAGCTGTAGGACTTGAGAACTTACCTCGTACTTGAAGTGTACGGTGGAGCATTGCAGCAGGGTGCCCATCAGCTTGTGAGGGTTCCACGTCACGGAATCGGCCCTGAGGACAACCAAAATACTCGGTTATAGAACTCATTATCTGCCTGACTTTTCCAAACCATGTTGGGGTCCAGTCTTCCGGTCTTCAGGGCTTCCAGTCTAAACGGCTGCAGCTAGATACAACTGGGTAATACGATACCCTTTGTTAATGCTGGTTGTCAGGACTTTCGGGCTTCTAAATACCCGTAACTTCTGTCGAAGATTTACAAATGACATTCAGGATCAACAGCATAACGTTTCACGGAGGAAACTCGAGAATGTAATAGATGGTGGATGGTGGTGGATGCGGTGATTAGGTGGTGGTATTATTATTTACCCACGAGTCCCTCTCATCTACCTTCAAATAAAATCCCACAATTATTATGGAAATTAAATCTTAAATTCAATGTTGAATTTTGACAAACCCAAGGTCACTCAGCTAGCCCGGAGTGACATCGGGCAATTTGCATAATGCCGTAATCAATTGTGAATCAACGCTGATGCTACCCCTTCTATTTGTTTGTGGGGAATTGATTCGCACTGTGTGGGGAGAGTAGGGAGGGAATAGGGTAGATAAGGGCATTGTGTGATGAGCTAGAAAACTGCTGTGGATTATGATTTTGAGATTATTTTTTTGGAGTCATTGTGTTTTTGTGAAGTCACACTTTGCGTTTGTTTTATTTAAATGAATCGTGATTTTTTATTTCTGAAAATGGCTCGAAAGTGCTTCATCGAATAGCGATACTGAAGTGTCTTTGTGGGACGCATCAATCAGTTATTGATGGGTAGTCGACGAGTTACTGGCCATTTGCTGGCTACCCTAGTCACAACGTAATGCACGTTAGTGCATACTGCCTCGAAAGAGAGACTCCTAGCAACGTAACAATAGCGGCGCCGTTCGATTTTCAAGAGCAAGCTTGCCAAAGGCGATCCATCGTCGACCATCCATAGCACACGGAGTCCCTCCAGAGCCCCGGAAATAACGATAAACTTATGGTCTCGGCTGGCATCTTAACGGTATGTTGGTTGGAAGTCGAGAGATGTAAATTGAAAAAAAAAACATTTTGTTTTTTTTCATATTCTTGAAAAAAAACATGAAAAAAATCTTGGCACCGTTGTTTTTTTTCTAAATTTGTTTTTTTTTTAAGAAAATCTGAAACACTATAACTTGGGTGGAATAAAACACTAATTTTGATTGTTTTGTTTTTATTCAAGTCAAATTATGTTATGGGTAACTAATATTATGAACTTAAAAAATACTTAATGTGTTACACTCATCTGTATCAGTATCTACGTAGCTACGGCTACGCTTGTTTTATCAGCATCGGAATAATGTTCTGTGTCTGTATTTGTTTCATCTGATTCTGAATCAACGACTATACTATCAGGGACTCTATTGCCTTCTACTTGCGTTAATATTGTTGATGATTGTACTGATTGCAATCTTAAATTGTGTGCAATGTACACTATTTTGCTAGCCCTGTCATTTGTCAGTCTATTACGTTTCTTGGTATGAGTGTCGCTGTACGTACTAAATGTTCTTTCGCTGCTGATGTAGTAGGAAGAGAGAGAAACTTGACGGCTACTTTAGACAAAGCAGTTGATTTGCAAAGTCCTGCCCACCAAGCAATGGGATTCAATTTTTTCACCGATGACCACAAAAAAGGCTTAGAAAAAAACTCTGTTTTGCTATGTAATTTGCAAGCTCTGCGAGTACTATATCCTCTTCGATATCTGGTATCTTTATAGCAGCATTATAAATTTGTTCTACAGCAGCCGTTTCTTCTTCTGGAGTCAGATCGCATCCTTTAAAATGAGGATCCAATAGGTTCGCGATTTTATGAACGTCATATATAGCGAATGCCTTTCTATTTTTTAATATTTCTCTGACTTTTTTTTCCTCGGATTTTAACAGGGGGCTCTTGTCCAACATGTCTTCCACATTGACTTCCATTTTTTTATATACTTAAAACATGAGACATCTGTGGAGTGTCACTTTCTACAATTGTAATAGTGTCTAATATTGGTTTCAATAAATTGTAGAATCCAGTAACATTGTCCCAAAAGTCATCGCTCAACATATTTAGTTTTAATGTTTCCACTTTATTTATAACATCTGAAAGACTCATCAATCGCCATGGTTTTAATAGTTTGTTTGTTTTCTTTTAAACTCTCTAAGCATGAGACTAGAGATCCCCAGCGTGTTTTAACTGGAAGCTTAAGACTTAGATTGACGCCGGTGGTCAACTGCTTTTCTATGAAAGCTGTGTTAAGCTTGTGAGAGTTCTTTATAGCCTTGACACAAGCTTTTGCATCGGCTATGAGGGACTTTAAAGTTGGCAAAGTATTCATATCAGTAAATATTAATTGGAGGGAGTGTGCTAGGCACCCGTAGGTAAATAAGTTTGTTCGTGCGTACTTCGTTTCGAGTAGTCTCCAAGCTGCCTTCATATTAGCAGCATTGTCAGTTACAACGCCAAATACCTTTTGAGGTCCTATTTCATCAATGGCACAACTAATTTCTTGAGCCATGAATTCTGCAGTGTGACATGATCTTCCTGTCGGTAAAACCTTGTAAAGAAAAGCTTTTGGCGTCGTGACAACAAAATTTACGATAGGTTCATTTCTAATGTTGCTCCAGCCATCCACAGCCAATACCACAGAATCAGCAGCGGCAATTGCCTCTGCTACCAACGCAGACACATTCTTGTACTCATTTTCCAAAAACTGGCCTGACAACATGTATCTAGAAGGTAGTTTATATGCTGGCCGAAGAAAAGAAAACAATGTCCTCCAATGAGAATTTTCCACCACACTGAGAGGTGATCTGCTCGCAAAAATTGCCCTGCTGAGTAGCTCATCTGCCTTGTCTTGATCTTCTGGATTCATGTTGTCTATAAAAGCTGCAATACCTGGTGTCTTCAACTTTTTTTCTGTAGTGGCAAGCATAGATGTACTGGCAATGCTGGATACTTCTAAAAAGAAAAGACAGTGCGGTAAGGTAAGGAACACTATAAATCACTACAACATAGTTATTTGATAATAAATACATAAATATGGACTACGAAGCGACAGTTTTTTTAACAATATAATTAATTATATTTATATTAATTATAATTTTCAAGTTTTAAGAAATGCTTTGTCATATTATAGAGCTCGGATTTTTAACACGGAATTCCGTAGTTCGAGTCAAACCAGTACAATGAAAAGAGTTTATCATGTGCGGATTAATTTGAATTCAATCATCACAAAAAAAAACGCGAGAAAACAGGAAAATACCAAAAAAAAATGTACTTACGCTGTGGAACTTGTGTGGTTGTCTTCGAATATTTTTCTTTTACAGAGTCTGGGCATTTTTTACAGACTTCTAGATGCTTTGACATTCTTGTGCCGTTTTTCGTAAGACGTTTTGAGCAGAATGTACATTCTACTTTAGGTACTTTGGAAGTGGAAACAACATTGTTAAAAAGATGTGCCACGACTGATGTCTTTCGACCTGAACCAACTCATTTCGGCATATTTACAAATATAATAAAAAAATACTACAATAAAATTACTCAATACGATTTTAATATTTACTTAGCACTCACACAGAACACTCAAACAAAAACGAACTCTCACTGTCTCAAGCTTTGTGCAGTCTGCACGCAAATCAACCAAAACATAAACCAAACGAGAATTAGGGAAATCCCCGTTCGTAAATGTAGTTTACATTTGGTGTTGCCAATTATGTTAAGACATGTATGTACTATTTAACAAAAAACAAATGGTATTTTGAATAAAAAAACAATAATATCAACTCATATACGATAGCCGCCTTACCATATTTTTATTTTCCTACTCATGAAAAAAAACCTACTCCAGAAAAAAAACTGCTTCTTTTCATGTTTTTTTTAAACGTTTTTTTTCATCTCAGAAAAAAAACCGTATTTTTACAACGCTATCGACCACAACATAGTTGCGGGAAGTGTAAGTACACAGATGGACGAGATTGGCGCCTTCAATTAAAATTAAGGTTACCATTTAACATTGGGAATGTTAAGTTGTTAGTTTCTACACGACTGCCCAAAAAATGAGTGTAATAGATAGTTTGGAACTTCGGATTCAAAAAAAAAAACGGTGTACCACCCAACAATATGGAGAAATAAACGTTTGTTCCTATTTTATCTACAATAATCCAATTTTCTCCAAGACCAACACTCAACACCTATTTACCTCAGTAATGCAAAACAGATGTAACTTAAAATTCATGAGCTCGCAGCAGCGTTAGCACAAAGTTAAACAGTACGTATCGTATTGACACACTCACACAGTCACACCGTGCTGTAGCGGCGCGAGAGGCGCGAGTGGCGCGCTCTGGCGGGACCGCGGGGTAATCCTGTGTTTACAGCTGCGGGGGTCGCATGCGGCTGCGTTTACACCGAAGTGTAATGAAAGGGATTCAAGATTTACGTTTTTATTTTTATTTGTTACGCTTTTTTTTTGTTTCTTGAACAAGAGATTTGTGTGCGTGCTTTAAAAATTCCAAATTTAACTACTAATATACATTCAAAATTGAATTGGTTTTTTCTATGTTGCTTGTTGTTGTTGTTTATTATTTGAATGGCATTTAATTTTCATCTACTTATCTACAGAGTAGATGTAACTTTGAATTGACTACAAGTGCTTCAAATGGAGTTTCATACACAGTACACCCTGATCCGATCAGAAAGAAATTTAAATCCATGCAATAAAAGCGAACAATACTGCGTTGGCCTCGTTTGTATAGGTCCCGCAGTGTAACACAAATAAAACAAACAGTATGTTCAGAAACCCTAACATCACGAAGAGTAGTTATAAAGGCAAGCAGCTTTTAGATTTGTATGAAAGTACCGCCACGAGGTCGACGTGACTTGACACCGTACAGAGTTCTAAATTCGATAAATGTGATCGACTGAAGCAGATTTCGTACCCTTAAATTACACTTTTAAATTCGCAACGGTGTAACTGCGCCCCAACTTTAAACACTCTCTCTTGATAAATGAGCTGCGCGCAAGTGCAGACGTGTGTACGAACACTTTTTGTTATTTTTTACTTACAGACTATACCTACAGTCCTTCCACATTAAAGTTAACCTCAGACAACTACAGTGTAATAGCAACCTTACAGTCACTACTTTAAAGATCATGATTATTTTGTCAGCGATTCAAGGGTGGAGGTAAAATAATTTTGAAAGGACCGTGTACCCACTGCAGAGGAGACTTTTAATTAATCTTAAAAGAGGTTTAATAGCACCGTTTCTGAAGGGAGGGAGAGAGGAATTGTTCTTTTTTTTGCGAGTTTCTTTTAGTTTTGTTGGAAGAATGGCAGAGCTAATTGTTTTCTTTTTTGGCGAAGTTTTTGTTGAATTTTGCGTGTAAAATAGGAGTAAGCTATAGACGCGTTTATGCGGAATATAAGAAGCAGTTCCAAAGCTGTTTTTTTTTACGAAATGTTTTTGTCTCTTCTGTGGGCACTTTTAACGTGCACAACGTTTTCACATAATGTATGTTGAGAAACATAAATGATGTAACCAAGATTTTGTTACAATATTATGATTTAAAAGAGTGTCCATGGAGTTTCTTGCCCGTTCTTTTCTATAAAGATCTACGCTTTGGAATGGGCAATTGCCATATTTTACGGAGGATACTCGGTATGTAATGGATGGTCACCCATCCACAGAGCGACCTTGGCAAGCGCTACTTAACCTCCTTAAATTCTAAGTAAACCCTTTATTAGTAAATAAACACAGCACCTCTCAGTCGACTCCCCGATCAAAGCGATCAGCTGGAACGCTTACCCCGGATTGAGAGCTACGAGATTGACATGTGAACTCACGGGCTGCTACGCGTCTACGCGCTACGGCGTAGCGACGTAGCGCTACGAGCTACGCGTAATCCTTGACGTGAAGTGTAGGGTTGGCAAGTGGGACAGTTTTATCGAATTGTTATTTCAGGAAAATTATTTGTACAAATAAATAAAATTAAAGTGTTTGTTTGTAATTTCAAAATATCATCAGGTTTTTACTGAAAGTAATTATAGGTATTTATAGCACAAAACATTTTTTTTTAAATTTCTGTCTGTTTGTTACGGCTAATCTTCGAAACGGCTGACTGATTTTGTCGGGACTTTTACTTACAGATAGCTGCTATTATAGGGAGTATCTCGGCAAGGCTTACTTTTACTTTTGAAAAAACATTACGTTTCCGTGCAATAAAATGTTGATTTTAGTTTGATGGTTTGAATCGCACCCTGAAATATGACCTCACCTTGCTTGTACACGCTGTATACAAGACAAGAGCTCCAGTCTATTTTTTAATGTGTACTTTAAGTTTATTGGAAGACTTTCAAGAGTACAAAGGATTCAGTACATATGTGTTGGGCTCCTTGAGTTGTAAGTCGACCTACATGATAAATGACAAATGCTTGCACTGACTGGACAGATCCACTCAAATCTGTGCGGTTATTTATTTAAAAGATCATATCAGACACTAATCTGCATGGTCCTCATGTAAGTTGACCAATGCCTGGACTTTAAAAGAGACTATAATATGACCTCTGAGTTTGTTTCGGCTGTTTCTTCTCAGAGTAGTCAGGTACGAAACATCGGCCCCATCTAGTTTTAAAGAAAATGACGTGTAAAAGTGTAACCTATGTGCCTAATAAACGTCATTTATTACAAAATATCTTCATCAAAAAGCGCGTTTGTACCTACCACCCCTACCGTTACTTGTCACACGCTCCACCGCCTACATCTGCTGCATTTAGCAAGATTTCCCCCACCACCCGCACCCCCCCCCGCCCTCCCCCGCGGGGGTACCTAGCGCGCGGCTTACTCCGCCGGCATTTAGCGCTGAACACTCATGATTGATGGACGTTAATAGCGCGCGGATTAATAAGGGATAATAAGGAAGTTTGTAGGCAGCTTGTTTTTAACCGACTTCTGTTTGAGGGTTTTTAGGGATTAGTACATTGAGTAGTGCAGCCATTAAGTGTAAGGGATTAAGGATTTTAGGAAAACTATTTGGAGTATCTTTAAAACTAAACTTATTATTATACTAATAAACTAAACTTAATATTATTATCTTACCTCTCAACGCCCGTCAGACGAGGATGGCGGTACTTCTTGGAGAACAACAGACCGCCTCCCCAAGCAGCCTGCGAGCAACAGAATACTTTATTGCAACAAACATTTAAGAAAATCAGAGATATTTTTTAATTAAAATATGGGCCTGCTCTTGAACTCGATCACGCCTGATGGAAAGCGATGGATGAGGTCTATGGTGGAAAGGGCGTGGCCAGAAGATGCCTGTTCACTCTTGCTTTGAAGGCAGGCGGGTTAAATGTGGGTGGGAACACAGACGCAGGCAGAGAGTTCCACACTTTGGCTGTGCGCATAATAAAAGTGGAGGAGAAGCGCTTAGTACGACTCGTCGGGATATCAACCAAGTGCGGATGGTACGCCGCAGTACGTCTGCTAGTCCGGTGGTAGAAGGGTGATGGTGGGATCAGGTTGTGGAGCTTCTGCGCACCCTCCGAAGAGAGATCAAAAGAGGATTGAGTTAAGAAATTTACAGTCAGTTGAAAAATTAGAAGTAATTGTTTCTGTATAATATAACTGTTTAGATTCCTCAGTTTTCAAACTTACGTTATGTTAATTAGAGTCAATTTTTTTTCTATTTTTCCAGACGTAGGTAATCAAAACTTGCTACATCATAATGTGAATTGATTTATTTGACAGCAAATTTATTGTGCAGATATTGTCAATGTCATATCTGGAAATGTTAATGGCGGGCCCTAAAAGTTGATGAAGCATCTGGTGACTGCGTAACATACGTACAATGGCAACGCCAACCATTGTTACAATTCAGCAAGATTCAGCAGGATTAGGATTTCCTTCGGATCGAGAGTGTATTACCGTGCGCAAATGGGATGCTCTTTTGTTCTGTCTATAATCCGCTCTAGAAGTACTCCCGTAATAAATTTTACTCGATACACTTACATCCACATGCATCCACATGTCATGCTTCTGGCAGATGTCAGCGATCTCGTTCAGAGGGTCGAACGCGCCCAGCACTGTGGTACCCGAAGTGGCGTTCACGAAGAATGGTACCTGGTGGAGAAGAAGGAACAATAGCAATTATATTTGTGTCGTATAATCGGAAAAATATAAAAATTCGTCTTATGTTTAACTTTTTCATAACTTAAGAGAGTATGAGCCGTTCAGCTGTTCTTCATACATGAAACACACTGTTTGGAGATTTTATAAGTGGACTTGCACATGCAGGTTGGCTGCTGCGGGACTGTTCGAAAAAGATACCGCGACCCTGGAACACAAAGGGCTGAGAAGGAACATGGACGGGTTTTAGTCAGTACAAGTCTGACACTCCCTTCCATTCCGCCCAGAGCGGGACCCCGTCATTTGATGATTTCCCATCCGGAAAAGAAAGGCATATGTTGGCTGCCTTTTGTCATTGTAACCTATAGAAAAGGAAGTCTATGCATACCTTGTCTGGAGCCTATGCAGAGACCATGACTTAACCTTGACTTACCAGTGAGCGACGAGCCTAACATTGCCCCTGTATACTTGATCTGTCTATACTTACATTGCCTCTATCCTTGTGATAGTTGACGAGGCGCTCGAGCTCGCGGGGGATCATGCGCCCCTGCTCGTCCGACGGCACACATATGCAGTAGTCGGTGCCGAGCCCGCACACCGAGGCGCAGGACTTCACTGAGTAATGGCACTGATGGGACAGAAAAAATAAAAACAACATAAATAACTAATATCGTAGCGAATTACCCAGTACTAACTGAGGTAAGATAGGCAGTCGCTCCATGTAAAATACTGGTATTTAGCTGCATCCGGTTAGACTGGAAGCCGACCGCAACATAGTTGGGAAAAGACTAAGCAGATGACGAACATGATCGATGCACCAAACTATGAAACCGCACTGGAGGAGCGTATTAATCATTCCCTGATTCTAGCCATGTCTAATGTTCCACTTGTTCGGATCCGCCGAGCGGCAAATCATACATTTAATGTTACCGCCCTGCTTTTTTCTAATTAGGCCGAATAAAGTTGAAGTTAACATGACTGTGTATGTATAATTTCTCATTATGAAAATTTCATGAAATCAGCTTCGGGATTGAGGATTATTATGTATTAGCAGAAATTGTGGTATTGTCAAAATTAGACCTTCTTAACCTTAGAGCAGCTTACAACAATAAAACTAATTACGACCAGCTCATTAATATTCCATGGCAACTATCTGGTGTCCACGACACAAGCCTCGTTGCTTAGTGTGGCACTACATGGCGTTGTGTGTAATGTCTAGCGATATTTTTTATGTAATTATGCTACGGTGCCACCGACATATGAAAGTGACACTCACTGTTGAATTGAACGCCTCTGGATCTGCAGTTTCATTGAGGAACCCCCTTTGAGGCAAATCGCAAGACTTTTTGATTCCACCATGACTAACCTGGTCAGAAGTGAACATGACGAGATGTCCTCCGATGCTGGAGAGGCCTTTCTCCTTGTACTGAGGGAACTTGTGATGCCGCGCCGCCAGGAACGCGTACAGGTTTGAAATGGAACCACCTGGTGTCACAAGAGTTGGCACATTATTACGGGGACTGGAACTGGGACTGGGTAAGGACGAGGTTTTTTCGTTATTCTTTTCGTACTAGCTTCTGCCAGCGGCTACGTCCGCGTGAAGACTGATAATTGTTCCATGGAATCTTACTACCGGGACAAGAAGTATCTTGTGTTAATCCAGGTTATAAACTATATGTGTGCAAAATTTCATCCAAATCCGTTTAGTAGTTTTTGAAAGAGTAACAAACATCCATACATCCAGACATCCAAACATTCGCATTTATAACATTAGTAGTATACGATCTTGCACCCATTCATCACGCACTATAAGGACTAAGTGCGGAAACGAAAACCATTAACATAGCTGTGCAATAACATGTGCAGTAACATTTAATTTACACGAAAATTAATCTTTGACGTTAGAATTAAACAGTTTAGGTGACAAATTATTTTATTAAACGCCCGAAATTGGCACGTCCAATTGCACAAATTGTCTGTTTTACCGTCTGCGCTACTTAATTCCTTCAGATCGATTCTATGATAACTATAGACCCCACTTCTTTCTACAATATTCTCACCGGGTGCCAGAATGGAGTCGCCGGTCCTCCAGCCGATCATATTCCTCATCTTCTCCAGCACCACATTCTCCATGAGGATGAAGACCGGTGCTATCTCGTACGTGAACATGTTGGTGTTGGCGGCGGCTGTGAGCCACTCGCCCGCCAGCGAAATGATGTCCAGACCGCAGGACAGTTGGTTGAAGAAGTGGGGGTGACCTGGGGGCAAAGAAGTGGTCATATTATAGTAAGTACCCAGGTGTTACTATTAAAGAGACGTTGGATTGAGTTGACTGAGCAAACAGCAGCGTAATTGAGTAACGAAGTCGTTGGCAATGACCTCGATATGACATTCAAATGGCGAATATTGGTTTCAAAGCATAATTGTCGCTTTAGAATGTCGTCTGTGGTTGCCCTTAACCGTCCCGGAAAATCTATATAACGTAGGTACTTGTTGGTACTTCTTGAATCGAGGACTCAGATTTTATCTGACCACTACGTAGCGACCTGAACAGCTCTGTTGTTCGCCTCCGAGATGGGTCGATTATTGTACCCCATCTAGCCAAAGTGGATCTGCAGCGGCCAACTTGTGCTCACAGTCGGTTCAAAGACTTCCATAAGGGCCAGTGCAGTTCGTGACCAGAGGGTAGATATTCATTTCTCAACAGTGTTTTTCATTCGTCTGCTGTTCGCTGTCTTCCGAAGAAATACTCGTAATCTACAGACGCTAGCACATCAAGCTACCCGAAACTGTCAAAGGGCTTGGAAGATTTTTGTATGAAGCCTGGCCGGCCTAACTTCCGCCATTTTTTTTTTTCAAATTTGCGGCCTTGTATAAAGCCTATATTGTATCGATTGATACACGTTTTATGCGTGTTTGATCAAACCAAAGTTGTGCTGAAGATGCCCTCAGTGAATGTAATTTTGATAGCTCATATATCTCGGAAACGTGACACGCAACGTGACACTCTATCAGTCAAGAAAGTTATTTTAATCAACCGTCTCCTAGTTCTAACATGACGGCATCCATACCGCGCTTAAAATACAAAGTGACGACGATACTATTGCTTCTACAATCCATTCACAATTATGTAGGTATAACCTCTCAGAATCATAATCAGAATGTTTTATTTGTAAACATAGGTCAAATTACAATAGTGGTGTGACAGGTAGGTAGCACACAGCAACCAAACAGTAATCCTATGGAAGCGAGAATATACTACTGAGACTGTAACAACCTTACATTGTATGTAAGACAACGTGGTAATAACAACATTTCGCCATCTATCCGGTCGGGCGGCGATTCGATCCGGATGTAATAGCACACGCGACTACACCGCGAAAACGTCTGGTTTATTACCGGAAATAGTCGTCTTTGCAGCTGACCGTATCGATCGTTTTGAGGAAATTATTTTTTTGAGATATTTTCACGGTCTGTGATTTTTCTAGTGGACTGTTGTGCTTTTCTTTCTAAGGGCCTCCACCGAAGCGGCCACGAGACGAGAAGAGAGGAGTTGAGTTGTGTTAAACCCAGCGGAGACGAGAAGAGTCGTGAGCGGCGTGCGGTGAGCGGTGTGCTGTGTGCAGTATGCGGTGAGATGTGTACTGTGTGCGGCGTGCGGTGTGCTGTGATCGGCGGCGTGCCGCTTTGTACATCTCCTCCCCTCTCCATTTTGCACATTTCCGCACAGTTTCGGTGGATACATCCTAGCTATTCCGCATCTCCTCATATAGGTATGCAAGTTTCGACTTACTAACTCAACCACTTAAAACCAAATCCTGCAATGCATCAGTACAAAAGTGCTTATACTATCAGTCGGCGTTCCCATTATTATTTTAATCAAATAAACACATACACACACTAGTAATTCTATCTACCCCATAAATAAACAAGATACATGTCTATGACAGCTTCCATAGACCACAAATAAACAAGATAAGAACTCTTTGTTAAAAAATATGTGTTTCTGATAAACAGTTTTGTAGGGGACAAACACATATTCTTCGTGACATCTCTGAGGCGGTACCACAGATAAAAAATATAAATGAGAAATGAAAGGAGCGCCCTCTAGGGACTGTGGAGGGATGTGATGATAGACGGGAGGGCTTTTTATCGCGTGATAGGTTATAAAATAAGTCCTTGGGAAAAATAATGGCCCGCCGCGCCGTGGAAGTTACTACAGTGATTATTATTAGTATCATTTTTACATCGTGAGCGATATGTACAACTTTATTCACTGTGTGTTATGTAGGTAAGTTTTTTTCCTAGTGTGCATTTATAAAAAAACTATAAAGTAACTACACAATTTGGTCGTCGTATACTCTAACTATTTACTGACCAAACATACAGCTCAGTCGGCAAACTAAGAAATTACGGACAACAAACAGTCACTGCTTTGTAACAATAAGCTTAAGTCAATTGGTTAAGAATTAATTTGTTAATGCCATTTAATCAGATAGAAATCCAGCTATGGTCACGCCATCTAGAATAATTGTCTTTGACAGGTTTTTTTTTATCAGCAATTTTAAACAAGTGGGTCAGAGTGGGTCTCCTGCGTTCCGCTGCTCTGTGGATTTTACGAAACATATTGAAATGATAACCTGTCATTCTGTTTTTATCTATGATACTTTATTGATTCGTGGCGGGAAAAGAGGGCGCGAAGTTTAATACGATTTTTTTGTGATAAAGCCAGGCGATGTTAATCTTAGAAAAATATCGTGTATTCAGTAGTTGGTAGTATAGTAGGTTAATTAAACCGGTTTTGTTCTTTATTTTAAATCAAAAGAAAAGAATCAAATGTCTTGATATTTTTATTTTATTGTAGAATTTTCATTCACACACGTAGCGCAAACAAAGGAATTCAATTAACAACTTTAATTATAAAATTAATAGGATAATAAATAGATTATTGTTGTCGTCTGATATTATTGTTTTCCTCATAGATGAACTAATATCAGAAAGTTGAGGTAAATAAGTAAAAAAGTTTTTTTCTACTTCTTTACGAGACTCAGTAACTATTTAAAAAACTAGGAATTAACGTCATCAAAACCAAAATCTTTTTAAAAATATTCCTGCTCATCTTAAAGTGTGAATAGATAAACCCCCGGGAATATGGCCGTGCCGTTACTAGTGTAATCCGGTCATACCCCGGGGACTGTTTATCACGCCCCGCAGCTGAGGGGATCAAGTTGAAGAGTAAACAGGGGCTATCCACTGGGATTTAGAATTAGAGGGATGAATTGTTTTTAAAAGTGATTTTGAGTGATGTGGTGGAATTTAAAAGTGATTTGTGTGTTTTTTTAGCGATTTAGTGACTTAATAATGGACTGATTATTTTTCATGGTAATCAAATACTTATGTAAAATATTTTCGTATATAATGACATTTACAAAATCTGTAACGTCTAACCTAGAGGCAAACTTAAAATGTAACATAACATTACGCCTGTAATCACCAGGATAGCCCGCGAAATTCAAATTTTCTTAAGTTTTTTGCAATTTGCAGGTTAGTGTCAGGTTGTATGTAAATGAAAATCTGATTCACGCAAGTAACACGTAGGTATACAGTTACAGAATTATAATTATTAAAATCATCAATAAAACTGTATGTGCATTTAACCCCATTTAATGACTTTTTCATGTAGTTGAGAATGTGACGATCAATGATTGAATGCTTGTTATTTCTCTGTGTGAGCTAAGGCCTCGTGACTCTTGCATTTACCTGCATTGGGACAGTTGCACACTATAATTATTTTGTAACAAGTTTTTAAAAAGATTACCTTATCTTATGCCCGCGGCTTAGCCCGCGTGGAGTTCGATAATTGTCTCACGGGATCATATTACCGAGATAAAAAGCATCCTATGTGTTAATCCAGGTTATAAACTATCTGTGTGCTAAATTTCATCCAAAACCGTTCAGTAGTTTCTGCGGGAAAGAGTAACAACCATACATACATACTCACATACACATACAAACAAAGCGTTTTCGTTGAAAACTCCCAGACGGCTTATTTTTTTCCGACACCTCCAACAAATATCATTATATTTTAGCCAATGTATACAAAAACTTGACAAATTATACAGGGTGTAAACAACCTCATTACGAAGCCAATCAACCAAGCATTCATCATCATCATCAGCCTATTAATGTTCCCACTGCTGGGACACAGGCTATGAGAGGGAATGGGCTATAATCCACCACGCGGGCCTAGTGCGGATTGGTAGATCCGCCGGTCACATGTCTTCAATTTTTGGTTCTAGGACATGCCGGTTTCCTCACGATGTTTTCCTTCACCGTTTTGAGAGCAGTGGTGATGAAATAAATTACACAAAGTAATGCGCCTGTCTAGGTTTGAACCCACGACATTCGTAAGGCCACCGATGCTCTCCAAAAACCAAGCATTCTGTAGATTAAACTAAGTGACTTTACGCATAATTATTGCTGGGAAACGACTTTTTTTTTGGGGTGAAAAGTCATGTTATGTGGTAGAGCTCAATGTAACGCACTCAAAACATTGTGCTGATGGATATATTGAAAAGTATGGGGGTCGAGGAGGTGTTTAAAGTAAACATCTTACAATAAAAACTTGTATTTAAAAAAAAGTTGTCAAAAAGTTGGAACTTTGACCCCCAATATCTCCGTAAGATTATACCTGGGAACCTTCGAGGTTCCCAGGTATGGTCTAGAACAAAAAAAACAAGTGCCTTTCGGCTTCGTTAAGAGGTTTTTTTACACCCTTTTCACTAAAACATTCCTCGAGAACTCTATCCATAGGTGAAAACAGCATGAAAATCGGTGCAGTATAGTTTTTGAGTTTATCGCGAACAGACAGACAGATAGATGCGGCGGAAGACTTTGTTTTATAATATGTACTATGTAGTGATATTATTAAGATAAGAAGTAAGATTTCGTTTCATCTCTTAGCTGCCACAGTTCATTTTAATTACTTCATTTTTAAATTGTTGATTTAATCTTTTACTCTGGACGCTCTTAATGTGCACGTCTTTCTACATCGTTCTCACTGTTGGGACTTCGTCTGCAGAATCGATTGCATTTCACTGATGCTAGTATTTCGCAACCCTGGGATTTCGAATGAGAAAGAGAAACAAAAAAACACCAACCTGGATAGGCAGGACCGGAGCTAGGTACCCGCTGCACTCGGGACTTCTGGGCCGGCCGGCGTAACGAGTGTCCAATCCTTATGGTTTTCTGGATTCCACTTCACAGTATGGTTAAGAACACTAAACAGTCAATCAAATTCTGGCGAAGGGTTTTTTGTATTTTTTTGCAACATTAATACCGGAGCTGCGCGGGAAACGTGTCGACCGCACTTCGCTTGGGTTTTAGACAGTTTTTGTGTGTCGCCGCAGTGAGGCGCGGGCGCTGCGCCTTGCGCGCCGGAATGGCGCCAATTTTTAATTTAGAAGTGAAACAAATTGGATGGGATTGTTTAAAGGATTGGTTTAATGTTTATTCATTTTCCCCCACTCGAAATCGACCAGGATTTCGCAAGTTAAAGGACTGCCAGAGGTCTACTAGCAGTGCTCGAGAAACATAAAATTTAGAACTTAACTAGTTGAATTTGAACAATACTGATCAGTATAGGTACAATATTGCTCGAGAAATAATATAATAGTTAATTAATAGGTAGCGGACAGACCTTAACTACTGGTCTGCGCATAGTTTTACCGTTTGCAGTTCGAAGAGTCACAACCCGAACTATGTTATCTGATCCCGGATGGATCTGTTCTATACGAGCTAATTTCCAGAGTAAAGGTGGAAGATTAGGGTCATTAACAAGGACTAAATCGTTCAGTTTAAGGTTGGGTGTATTTGTGAACCATTTAGTTTTTTGTTGAAGTGTATGCAGATAATTACGTTGCCAAGCAAGCCAAAAACTTTGAGTAATTTTCTTAAGCATTTGCCAACGAGAACGTGGACATAAACATTCACTAACAGGTTCCTCAGGTAGTGAAACTAAAGGACCTCCCGTCAAGAAATGTCCTGGAGTCAGAACGTTCGATTCTTGCGGGTCCGGAGACAAAGTACAAAGCGGGCGCGAATTTAGCACAGCTTCCACCTTAGCGAGGATCGTAATAAACTCTTCAAGGGTTAAAACTTGAGCGCCAACTACACGCTTAAGGTGATATTTGGTGGACTTTATGCCACTTTCGAATATGCCACCGAAATGTGGTGCACCTGGCGGGTTAAATTTCCATTTTATTTGACGGGTAGCTAAACCATCTGATATTTCAGAGTGATGTTTGCGAAGCTCACCGATTATTTCGTTAAGATATTTGTTTGCACCTACAAAGTTGGTGCCACAATCGGTAATGATTGTATCACACATCCCGCGACGGGAAACGAATCGATCTAGAGCCGCGAGGAATGCTTCTGAGCTCAACTCAGTGACGGCCTCTAAATGGACGGCTTTCGAACTCAAGCACACAAAGAGGGACATGTATGCCTTATAGGTTTTAGCTCCACGTCGACGACTTTCTTTTATAATGAATGGACCACCGAAGTCAATTCCTGTGGTTTGGAAGCATCGGGAGGGCTGCAGACGAGCAGCTGGAAGGTTGCCCATCAGGGGTTGACTAGAAACTGGTTTGATTTTAAAGCAGCACACACACTTTGAGAGAACAGTACGAATAAGTAGTCTTAACCCAATTATCCAGAACCTTCTTTGAATTAGGGACTGTAAAGTCCGAGGGCCGCAATGCAGATATTTTAAATGGAAATGTTCGACAATCAGCCTCGACAATGGACTTAATTTTGGCAAGAGGAGAGGGTGTAACGCAGATGGCGATAGATTAGCCTCATCGATGCGTCCCCCCACTCGCAATAAACCATGATCATCCAAGAAAGGAGACAGTTTTTGAATTGACTTGTCGCATTGTTCTTGATTTTTCACTTGACTGACTTGAGACGACATGTAATGGTCTTGAGTAAACTTGACTAGAATTTTCATTGAGTTCTCAAGTTCAGAACTACTAAGTGAGGAGAAATTTCTATTTGAAGGAACAACCTTTGCATTTGATATGAAACGGAAGCACCATGCTAAAGTTCGTTGAATCTTTGTCAGCGAAGAAAGTCTAGAAGTTAACGTCAGCAGTGGATTATCAGATTCAGTAACGTGTAGGCAGCTGGGAATGGAAGTTTTTAGTTCCGGCAGTTCTGCGTTTACGAGCAACGTACGTTTGCACGGCCATTTGTTAGGCGACATTTTCAACCAAGAAGGCCCACTCCACCAGAGTGGGTGATTGATTAACTCTGAGCAGAGAATACCGCGACTACAACAGTCGGCCGGGTTATCCTCAGTGGAAACATGAAACCAAAATTCGGGACTAATTAAATCGGTTGCTTGCACGACTCTATTTGCGACGTACATCTTTAACAAATGAGGTGCTGTGTTTAGCCAAGACAGAGTAGTGGTGCTATCCGAGTAGGTTTTCATAGAATTTAAGCGAATTTTATCCTTGAGTAAGTTGTACATGTGTGACATAACTTGCGCTAGAAGCACAGCTGCACTTAACTCAAGTCTGTTTATCGTTGTCGGTTTTAACGGAGCCACTCGAGATTTACCTATTAACAGGTGAGTGATCGTGGTGACTTCATCCACCACAACACAAAGATAGACGCAACAGCCATACCCTTTCAGGGAACCATCACAAAACCCTACCAAATGTACTTCGATAGGACTAGTATGCATAATCAGTCTCGGTAGGGAAATATGCTGTAAATCAGATAAGTTGGCTGCTATCAAATGCCACGCTTTGGCTAAATGTGATGGAATAGCTTCGTCCCAACCTAAGTTTAAGCGCCACATCTCTTGTAGAAGTGACTTTGCAGAAAACACTACCGGGCTGATCCAACCGAGCGGGTCGAAAATGCGAGCCACTATAGAGAGGATAGATCTCTTAGTAAATTTAACGTCAAACGAGTCTGAAAACTTGTAGGAGAAATTGTCGCAGGATGGATTCCATCGTATCCCTAATATCTTGACAAACTCATTTCCAGCATCATCGAAGGATTTGGAAGTCTGGAGATGATCAGGAGGAACATCAGACAAAAGACTTGGAGTATTCGTACTCCATTTACGAAGTTCGAAATGACCTTTTGACAATAACGAGGTAACATCCTCCTTTAATCGTTTCGCTTCATCAAGAGTTGAGCATCCCGTAGTGATGTCATCCATGAAAGTGTCTTCACAAAGGACTTGAGCGGCGCGACTTGAGTATTCAGAACCGTGGTCCTCAGCAAGTTGACGCAGAGTGCGAATAGCTAGGTATGGGGAGCTGCTGACACCATAAGTCACGGTATTAAGTTCATACTCATTCAAAGTCTCGTTAGGCTCATCACGCCAAAAAACGTGTTGATAACACCTGTCCTCAGGACGTATTAATATTTGCCGATACATTTTACAAATGTCAGCAGTGAAGACAATTTCATGAATTCGGAATTTCGTAACTAAATCGACAATATCAATTTGCAGTTTCGGTCCAACATGAACTACATCATTCAGAGAAAGATTATTTGTAGTCCGACTGCTAGCGTCGAAGACTACCCGAAGTCGTGTCGTAGAACTGTCTGGACGCACGACGCAATGATGTGGAATTATGTAACGATCAGTAGTCGAAGAATCTGCAGGCTGCATATGTCCTAGCTCTTCGTACTGGTGCATAAATTCCTTATAATCAGCTTTCAGCTCGGTCTGATTATTAAGACGCCTTTCTAAACTGAGAAAACGATTAAAGGCTGAGCGAGACGAAACGCCCAAAGAAGGTGCATCCTCCCTTAACATTATAGGTACCACGTACCGACCTTCTCGCGTACGGTAAGTACCCTTTTTATACATTTGGTCACAGATTTCGTCTTCAACACCGGAAATTTTACCTTTCGGTGGTTCTTCAGAGTCCCAGAACCGTTGAACGATGTCTTCGAGCGTGCAAGAGGCCGCGAGGAGTGACGTAACGGATTCACCGGGGGTATTGTTAGGTGGTGTGTTATGAAAATATTGGCCACTTATCACCCAGCCAAATACACTAGACAAGGCGCAAGGTAATCCGGGACCAGGAGTGAAACGTGAGCCAGTGTATATTTGATCAAAACACTCGACACCTAACAGTAGATCGATCGGACCGGATCTATCGAAGTCGCGGTCGGCGAGATCAAGATGCTTGTAATGGTCCTTGACGTGCAACGGTAATGTCGACGAAGGCATCATTGAAGTAATTTTAGGTAAAACTACTAAAGATAAGTCGAACTTAGGCGACTTACTCGAATGAGGTATAATCGAAGCGAAAGTATAACCTTTTATGTCACAAACATTACTCTGTCCGAGACCGGTAACGTTCAAGTTACCTTTTCTTATGCGTAAACCTAGGCGGCGCACGCATGTACTAGTCATAAAGGAATCCATCGAGCCGCTGTCAATAAGCGCGCGTGCACACTGGAGCGAACCGTCCGCGTGACGTAATCGCACCACCGCCGAGCCAAGAATCTTCGTAATACTATAATTTGAACTCGAAGTTTGTGACGTCATACAGGTAAGTGTACTAGTACCTTTAGCGGAACTTTCGTTACTTTCGTTGGATTCAGAAGACGTTAATAAACTTTTATTTTCCCCATGTAATAACGTGTTATGTTTCGCGTTACAAACAAAACATGTGGTTTTAGATTTACAATTATTACTATCGTGACCGGGCCGTAAGCAATTGATACACAAGTTTAATTTTTGAACGAAATGTTGACGCTGTTCAAGTGTCATAGAATGTAACTTGCTGCATCGGTAAATAGAATGATTTTCATTACAACATAAACAAATTAGTGAGCCCGATGCATTATTATTATTTTGATTCGTAGATGCTACAAATGATGATGACCCTTGCTGACCTTTATTTCGAGATTGTTTATTGGTATTAGAAAAGTTCGATGGATTAGTCGAAACCGAGACAGGTTGACTAACTTCCAGAATCTTTATATAATTTTGTAAATAAAGAATTAAGTCATTGCACTTAGGAATCTCGCGAGTGTTTTGTAACTCGAAACGTTTCCTAGTTTCAAGGTCAAGTGATCGCGATGCGATGTGAAATAAAAGGAATTCACTTAGATCCTCAATTTGTAAAGCACGTAACGCGTTTACGCTTTCATATAACGCATTGGTCCGTTCGGATAAGATTTCGAGTGACGGCTTGTTGACGGGCGTTAAACTAAACATTTTTTCTAAATAGGTATTTGCTAATATGCGTTTATTGTCATAACGCTCTAACAAAAGCTTAAAAACTACAGAATAATTTGACGCGGTTATAGGGACTCCCTTGGCCAAGGTCAGTGCACACCCCGACAAACAGGATAATAGATAATGAAACCTTTCCGTGTCCGAAAGTGAACTATTGTCATGAACAAGCGGCATGTAACTATCCTTGAAGGTCTGCCAGTTTTCTATTCTACCATCAAAACGCGGAATTTGCAACTTAGGTAATTTTACTTGAACATTATAACCTTCTCGACTATGTGCGGGCGGAGCGGCGGCCGCGTGCGCGGGGGGCGCATGCGTCGACGACGTCGCGAGCAAGGATTCGGCAACTTCGATGGACGCATAATACAAGTCATCAAATGACAACATCGCACCAAGATCTACTTCCGACTTGGGGTTCAACTTTAGCTGTAATCTATTAACGTTTTCGCTCGACTCCATGAAAGCAGCTCTAATCTGATCAATCTTCTTGTACCTAGCCTTGAAAGAGGATAATTTAGCACTATCTTGAAGAACAACTCTAGACAAATCGTAGACAATCTGCATACACTTGAAGTCATATTCCCGTCTTTTAAGGGACGTCTGTAATTCAACTTCATCAGACATTTTAACTTGCGTATTTACGATTTACGAGTTATGAAAGTAGGTAAGTCAGTAACTATCTGAACCGCAAGCGGACAAAACTTATTATGTGTACCTACCTTGTCACTTAATACAAGTAGGGACAAGTTATGAATTTAATTATGTAGGTAAATACCGGTTACAATTTAGACGTTATGACTTTTATTTGTAACAGAATGTAGGTACCTAGGTAATTTCTCGAGCACAACTATTCGACCATGCAAACATTCCAATTAGCCTTATACCAACATCAGTTAAGGCAAGAAATAATTATACGAGAAATAGGTTATTATGTACCTATTGAAATTGAGGTTTAAATTCAAACTTTAAGTCGGAGAATTCTACTGAATTTAGACAACAATGATTAATGAGGGTAAGCACAGTCGTGATGCGCTGGCCAGCAGCACGTTGCGCGAATCCGACTGGATACCTACTCTCTTTGCGTTTTATAGAAAAAATATGAAATGTATTTAGGTTTTTACTTGTACCTTAATAAATTGATAAAACTACACGATATTAAAACGCAATATGTAGGTACTCATTGACCGAGAATTATAGTATAATGTGAGGTTAGGATAGTCCTCACAGGAGGCACCAAAAGAAATGTTGGGACTTCGTCTGCAGAATCGATTGCATTTCCCTGATGCTAGTATTTCGCAACCCTGGGATTTCGAATGAGAAAGAGAAACAAAAAAACACCAACCTGGATAGGCAGGATCGGAGCTAGGTACCCGCTGCACTCGGGACTTCTGGGCCGGCCGGCGTAACGAGTGTCCAATCCTTATGGTTTTCTGGATTCCACTTCACAGTATGGTTAAGAACACTAAACAGTCAATCAAATTCTGGCGAAGGGTTTTTTTTGTATTTTTTTGCAACATTAATACCGGAGCTGCGCGGGAAACGTGTCGACCACACTTCGCTTGGGTTTTAGACAGTTTTTGTGTGTCGCCGCAGTGAGGCGCGAGCGCTGCGCCTTGCGCGCCGGAATGGCGCCAATTTTTAATTTAGAAGGGAAACAAATTGGATGGGATTGTTTAAAGGATTGGTTTAATGTTTATTCACTCACATATATGTATAATCTCAACATGAATGATGTAACCAAGATTTTGTAACAATATTGTTACGTCGTACCCGTACTTACCTACAGTTACGGTAGTAGGTACCTACCTACTAGGTAGGTATGTAAAACGAGTCCCGAATGATGTAGGTACAAATTCGCAAACTACCTACAAAAGAACATCAGGAATTGTCATTGTAATTTCGACCGAAGGACAATGACCCACTATGGAATTGTCTAGAAGATTCTAGGAAGTCGTGGATATTTCTCGAACGTTCGATCGCCATATAAATAGTCGACGTGTTTGCGGGAGCAGTCAGTCTGATTCGGGCTACACAACGAAGCGAATCGAAGTGAACTAGAAGTGCGATATCTAAGCGAATCGTAATCAGTAGTGTATTTGTGATCGAGTTATAAGTGTTTTGTGATTATTAAAGTTATTTGTTGTTTCTTCGGTAGTTATTAATTTATCCCATACCCAGCTCGTAACAATATTTTGATTTAAAAGAGTGTCCATGGAGTTTCTTGCCCGTTCTTCTCCATACAGATCTATATACGCTAGGGAATGGGCAACTACAGTACTTTCTCAAGTTATTATGTCTTGTGTCTGGGACTGCAGCTTTGTTTTTTTTTGTATTTTTGACATTCAAAAGTGCCGTAATGGTCTAATTTAAATAAATTCTTTGAGTTGGAGTTTGAGTTTGCGTTTTCAGTTTATTCAAAATTATAAATAAAAAAAACTGGAGATTCTTAAATACAAACATTACCCTGCTGGCTATTTCACTTAAACTAATCTGGAACAAAAGCCCCATTCCCTAACAACAAAAACTCCCCCACGCCAAGCGCCAGTGGCGCCCTCTGAGATTAAGCCGCGGCGGCATTAGGCAACACCTGACAGTGGCCCCGTCTGTCGGCCGCGCGACTATTTAATATTAAACCTCGTTTGACATGTTAATATCTATTGTAGTGGTTTCTGGACTTTTAAATGGTTGCGTTGTTGTTGGAAGTAGGTACATATGTACTTATATTGTTTTTTGTTTATTTAAATATGGGTTAATTTTAAAAGTAAAGCAATTAAATATGGTCAAACTCTACATAAACCTTAAATTTTTTGCGACTCACGCTGCCTGTTTTTTTATTCATTATAATTTCATAAACATTTGCCAACAGCGCCTTCCTGTCAATATCATCTAGAGGCATAGAATCCATGCAGCAGCCAGTGAAATTATCTCCCAAATAAATATTGAAAATGAGCTTTTGATTAAACGCTTTTTATAGGTTTGTTTCTCATACCCCATAAAGTAATCAAGAACCCCACTCCTTAGTAGTAAACACGTATCTCTAAACAATAACCCACAATTACTAACCCCGCCCCCCCACCCCCCCACCCCATAATTACTAACTCCAGCAATAATACAATAATTAGCACACTTCATCATCCGACTAGGGTGTCCACACAACCTACTCGGTATGCGACACGTCCTCAAATGATTCAATTTGTTCGCAGGCCGTACGTGATCTCTGAGGAGACTATTCATCGGTTGGAGCCGGTTTAATCCAGTTTGTACCGGTTTGCAGCGGTGGGAACCGCAATCAAAGGTATTGTTCGCGTTTGCGTGAGCAGTTTTATGATGTTAGTTTAGTTTTTAATTGATAACAATATGTTCGGTGGCATTAGATTGTGGAGTTATTTGATTTTTGAAATTAAAGTTTATGAGTCGGTTGGAAAAAAATGTGTGCTAGGTAGAAAATAAATAGTTTATTACTGTTTTAAGATTTGGATACTGCACATAACTTAAAAAACATACGAATCTAATCTATCGAACTATAAGTGCCTATTGTCAAACTGAGAAAATACCAGCTAATATTGTTGGTAAGGCTAGGCTGTGATGCATCCCATATTCAGCACGAGTTCAGTTTGATTGTAAAAAAAAACGGTCGAATCGGATCATAATTTTGAAAAAAAAAATAGGATTACGATCGGGATCCTAATTACTAAAATCAACTGTTTTTCATACAATTTTTACTTAACTGCAGCTCTTTTATCGTCTAAAGTACAGCAATGTCTATTAATTAACACTATTTTCTATCATACATTTAAACTAAATACAACTCACAAGAAAAGTAACCCATCACCAGTAAGCGACCTACCCAAATGTCCTTTCTTTGGTATTGTTCGTCGTTTCGTTGAGCTTCTTGAGTTATAAGTCGAGCTACACGATAACTGACAAATGCTTGCACTGACTGGACAGGTCAACTCAAAGCTGTGTGATTCTTTTTCAAAAGACCATCTCAGACACTAATCTGCATAGTCCTCATGTGAATTGAGCAAGATTATGTCTGGACTTCAAAAGAGACTATGACCACTGAGTTTGTTTCGGCTGTTTCTTCTCAGAGTAGTCAGGTACGAAACACCGGCCCCATCTAGTTTAAAAAAAAATACGTGTAAAAGTGTTTGTAAGCATCTACTTGCAAAAATAAACATCATTTCAACATCATCATTTCATCATTTCATTTCACCCATCGTGCTCCTTAAAGTGCTCGATACTTTCCACCTTTGGGTGGCCTTTAAAGCCCAAGCACCTATAAAACTCCTCTCTCAAACCCCAAATCCCACCATAATCCCCCATTCGCTCACGAAGAGTATCAAAATAAAATCAATCCATAACAGAGGAATCCTAATCCTTATGCAACAATGGATGGGATGCTGCTGCGGACGCGGGCGGGATGATCCATCAAACTATGTTAATACGGGAACAAGGGGTGGGGTAGGGTGGCCACGCTTTGTGTTAGTGGAATAGGTCAATTTTATTAAGGGGAGAAGCGATATTATCTTGGGTTTATTGCAATCCACAGGTTACGGTTAGGCTACATGTTTAACAAAATATGACTTGCGACCGTAACACGTATGTAAGCCTACAGGCTTAAAAGAAGTTCGACACACTAGCGTGTGTGAATACTAAGCAGGTCTAGCCAAGTTACAAACGTTTCGTATCGATTCTCTTTCTACAATCGTAAACGCCTTGGCATAAGCGATTGTAAAAAGCGCTAAATTGGTAGCCAATTGACACGACTGAGTCGATTACTCGTTCTCTAATGTCTGTAGAAAAACCTACACTTTAGTCTATGGTGAACGTTCCTACCAAAGAGTTTAGCGATCAACATTGTAGAAACGATAACATTCTATTCTATCATTTTGAACGATGTAAACTTGTCTACGTATTTTCTATTCGTTTGTGTTGATCACGTGATTTAACGTTGAGATGATGTCATTCCCATTCATTTGAATAGTTTTCTACTAGCGTTAACGATTGTAGATTGCCAACTTGGCTAGGGATGAAGGTGTCCGTTACGTTGTAACATCATGTGTATAAGTGTACACTTGGGAAAGGCCCTCTTAAATGTTATAAACTTGTCCCCAAAACTCCTTAAACATGTGCACCCTATTCTAAGCGCGCTCTAATGTCTCTAACCCAATGATTTGCGTGATATTAGCGTCCCGCGTGTCTATGCTCTTTCCTGGTACTGTTGCCCGCTACTTTACCGCCATATTTAACGTTTTTATGGCTATTTCCCGCGCTTTATGGTTTTATAGAGCTTGCCTGTAAGCTTATAAGTCTACCTATCTATGGTTATGGGAATTTATTAAAAATGTTGATGCTTCTATTTGCGAGGGAGAATATTAAGGTTTGATCAGACCGGTGCGGACAGATTGCAGACCGGCTGTGGACACCGGACACTGACGGATCTTCTTCTTTGTCTTCTTCAAGTCTTTGGCCAACCAAAATGTAACAATAGACGAAGTTAAAGGCCTGTGGCATACGGACGCAGGACGTATCTATAAGTGTTCCGTTTTTTGCCTTTTGGTAACGAACCCTATTTTAACAACTACATATATTAAGATTTATTTTGCTAAGAAAGCATTTTCACACTCCAAATAACATATTTGTTTTGCAATTTTCCTTCCAATGATAGCAACTGTACACCCCAAAAAACTTTTAATTTCCAACCAACCAACATTTTTGAACTCTTGAACTTAACAAATAACAATCAATCCATTCGCCTTGCTCAACGTCGCTTACCGTCGCCCAGACAAGCGCCTCGCGCTCGGCGTCGCTCAGACAAGCGATTGTCTCGCGCTTGGCCGAGCATATGATCTGAGAGGGCGCCTGCTTTTGATATTCTCAGAGTAATGTCAGATGTGAGTGTGTATAATGACGGAGTTCTGATGGTTGTTTTGTTGAAGTTGATATTTTTTACAGTTTTTAAAATGCAAGATCAATGTGTAGCTGTATTTTTAAAATGCAAGATCAATGTGTAGCTGTATTTTTAAAATGCAAGATCAATGTGTAGCTGTATTTTTAAAATGCAAGATCAATGTGTAGCTGTATTTTTAAAATGCAAGATCAATGTGTAGCTGTATTTTTAAAATGCAAGATCAATGTGTAGCTGTATTTTTAAAATGCAAGATCAATGTGTAGCTGTATTTTTAAAATGCAAGATCAATGTGTAGCTGTATTTTTAAAATGCAAGATCAATGTGTAGCTGTATTTTTCGACAGTCTAACCTGAACCTGACCATCTAACCGGATGCAGCTGAATACTAGTATTTTACATGGAGCGACTGCCTATCTGATCTCCATAACCCAGTTAGTACTGGGTAATGCGATACCCCTTGGTAAGACTGGTTGTCAGACTTACGGCCTACTGACTACCTGTAACGACTGTCAAAGATCTACGATTGACAGCCAACGGCTTAACGTGCTTCCCGAGGCACGGAGGAAACTTGGTATGTAATGGTTGGTCACCCATCCGTCGACCAACCTAGGTAAGCGCGGCTTAACCTAAAGATCGTCCCGAGCAGCGGTTATTATTTAGCCACGAGCTCCTCCCATAACATAAAAATACCATTCTATCTCTAAAATCTACAATTTATCCGTCTGATTGCCAATCGCCCATTTCCGAGTACATCCGACCCCACCCGAACAATGCCGAACATGCCTTAACCCTCCGCCCGCAGCGGTATCAAACAATTCAATTACGTACTCAAATGTATCGGAATGATTGCCCCAAGACCCGCATATTATGCGGGGTTTACACGGGTCGATTTCCGCGCGCAAAAATTGCGGCAAAATCGACCGTCTAAAAATGGTATGGCAATTTGGTCAGGCAGCAGTAGTGACTTAAGTTGCAAGCCTCAAAGTAGAGTAGTATCCAACGCATGCGGCTGGTGAAGTGGTGACTACAATCGTCCGTAACTTGTAAGTGGTCAGTTGCAGGTGATCACCCGCCGCATGAGATGTGTTTTGCGTTCATCATCTTCGAAAATGACCTAGTCGCTTGCGATTCAGTCAACTGTGTAAATGGGCTTGCAATGTGATTAGCCGCACGGCGAAAATCAACCAGTGCAAATCCCCCATCACGGATCTTTCAGGTTTTAAGATATTTATTCTCAAAAAAGACTCAAAGTCACTTACATATGCCTATTTTTTCTAGGTCAGTAATGCTAATGATGGGTTTTTAAAATATTGTCAGTAAAAAATATTAAAGAAATAAGCACCTTCAGTTCAGTTGTGGCACATGAAGAGGCCTATGTCCAGCAGAGGACTAAGGCAGGCTGAGAAGATTGATTCATTAAAGAAAAAAAACTTGCAAACAATAGCAGTTTAACGAGTCTTCGTAAACTGCCGAGCATCCCCGACCGCGGCCGAGATCTCTCGAACCGCCGACCGCTGCACCGCACCAAACAATTCAATTACTTGCTCAAATGTGTCGGAATGATGGCCCTCCGTTACTCACAGGCTGCTGAGCGGAATACTGTGCATATAATTGCATTCTAAGCGATCCGATACACTTGCTTGCAAATAAAGGGGCAAGGGGGATATGCTGGGAATACGTACGTGTACGTGGGTGGAATTTTTAATTTGTAGAACACTAACTTTGACTCGCGACTTGGTCCGCTTGGAGGTTGGAATTTCATTCAGACAGAGACTACTAGTATGAGTGTTCCTTATCGGAGTGTAAACTTAGGTTGAATTATTACGAAACAAAACTGGCTGCGTTGAAGACTGGGCCAAAAAAGCCACTTATTAAAACTATCTGATATTTTAAAGGCAACAATAATTTCTCAGCGACTTCCTTCTTTTATTATTTTTGTACTATCCATTTCCTAAATGTTCCGTATCCTGAAATGTCTTTAAAGGCCGTTTTCTATAACTTACTTACGTATAACTGTCAGTTAATATACCTACTCTCGTAGCTATCGGTGTTTCTATAAACAAAGTTATTATAGTCCTATCCACGTCACCTACCTGTCACGAAAAATCAAAGAAAGCTTTTCTGTGACGTTTTGTTTCTATCGGTCGGTAAACCAAATGTCAAACAGACAGAGATAGAAACCTACCGACACCTGTTGGTGAATTTTGAAAATGGCCGTAAATTGTGTGATTCACTTACCAGTCTTGACCTGGTGCTTAAGCGCGACCTTGCAGTCCTCGAGGAGCTGCTTCAGAGGTAGGGGCTCGTCGTGCAGCTGGAAGTCGCACATCTTGAACATCTCCTCTGGCATACGGAACTCCAAGATCTAGGGACAAGGAACACATGGCTGTAACAGTAAACAGACTATGCACGATTTAAATTCGGTGGAAGATGTAATATCGGACCGATTTTATAGGAGACTGTATCCAATCAATCAATCAATCAATATCATTTTATTTCAATCCAAATGATCATAACATACATTACAAACCAACGAAAAAACAACGAAACGTTTCGGCATTGTATAATTGACCACACCTTTTTCGTTCCAGTTTTTTGTAAAAGTTAACATAGGGATTCTCACCTCGTTTATTTAATCACATAAGACTATATAGAACCACCTAGTGTAGTGATACAGTTTTATAGTAACAATCACATACACACCGGTCTTAGCCCGAATTGTATAGCAGTGATAGCCTAGCGGTGTGATCGTTGGACTGTCAACTCATAGGTGATATATACCGTATTGTATAATGATCACTTGCTTTGGTGAAGGAAAAACATCGAGAGAAAACATACATGCCTGAGAGGTATTTCTCGACGGCGATATAAAGCCAAGTCATAGTCAGTCCACAGCATAAAAATAATAAATAAATAAATATCGCTGGACATTAACACACAGCGCCATCTAGAGCCACACTAAGCAACGAGGCTTGTGTCGTGGATACCAGATTAAACATTTGTTTCCATGACTCGGAAACAAATGTTCTTGCTCATCACACAAACATTTGCTCCAACCGGGATTCGAACCCGGGACCCAAAGAACGTAAGACACCCTCTCGACATCAGGTTAAGCATAACAGCAACCATACGATAAAGAAAGAAAAAAAAACTTGAATTTTGCACGCTTACCTGACGTGACTAGAGATGGTAAATGCCGAATAGTGAAACCTAATTGCTTTCGGTTCCTTTTGATTTTCTACAAACCGCCATCGCCCACCAGAAATATGAACACTGCGGTGTTCTGACTGTTAATCAGCTAAGTTATCAGACTTTGAAGACAACTCATATTTTGACAACGGCGCGGCGTGGTATTAGATGGTCTTGTCGAAACAAGAGAAAATGAGTAGATGATCACGCACATAGTGTGCTCGGACGTATTTCTTACTACCAAATTGCTGCGACGCTTAGACTTTGTGATTATCAGTGTCTCCTTTGAACATTCTTTCCAGCAATCTCTAGAAAGATATCTCTAGTTACAAACTCCTCAGCTAGCAATCTCACGACACATACCTTCTCGTTCCTGTCGTTGACCTGGTGCACGAAGTCCAACAGAACGTCCACCACGCGGGAGAGGAACTCGCGTGTCTGGGGCTGCGCATCCTCGCGGTAGGGGAGGATGGCTGCAACAAACATAAGCAGGGTTACTTGTGGAGAGGTAAAACAGTACACGACGTAAGGATTGCACCAGGTGGCGTTCAGTAGTTTCTGCTTAATGCCTGGGATAAGGTGAGTTTATTGTATGTACGAGCTTATAATAACAACAAATAAATAAATAGTATCCTATTTGTTAATCCAGGTTATAAACTATGTGTGTGCCAAATTTCAGCCATATCCGTCCAACCGTTTTTGCGTGAAAGAAGAACAAACATCCATCAATCCTCACAAACTTTCGCCTTTATAATATAAGTAGGAAGTAGGATAAGGCCGACGGGTTACTTATAAACTGGTGCCTACGCAAAACCAGGGACTTGTGTTTGCCTGTGTTACTGTCCGGAGTCATTAGTGGAACGTTACGATGTATTCGCATCAGATTCAGCCTCAATATTTAATTTGTGCGTGGATCAAGGGGTCTTCCCAGATCTAATGAAATTCAGTAAGGTAATACCGCTTTTTAAATCCGGGGACAGTAAGGACACCAATAACTATAGGCCCGTATCCGTGTTGCCGGTTTTCAGCAAGGTGTTTGAAAAGATAATGCTCAATCAAATGCTTAACCATTTTAACACCAATAAAATATTACACGAGCAACAGTATGGTTTCACCAAAGGACGTTGTACAACTGACGCCGGTGTCACTTTATTAAAATACATATTTACTGCGTGTGAAGAGGCACAAGATGCCATAGGAATCTTCTGTGACCTTTCGAAGGCATTTGATTGTGTAAATCACGAAACCCTGATCTTGAAACTTGAGCATTACGGTTTAGGTAAACTTGCGCTCAGTTTAATAAAATCGTATTTGAATGATAGACAGCAGCAGGTACAAATAAATGGAGTCAACTCAATGGGTTTAAATGTAAAAATGGGTGTACCACAAGGTTCGATATTGGGTCCCTTCTTCTTTTTAGTGTATATTAATGATCTACCCCATTTATTTAACAACCATCCGCATATGGTGTTGTTTGCTGACGATACTTCTTTAATATTTAGGATAAACAGACGTGCCACTAATATTGACGACGTAAATAACGCCCTACTGCAGGTCCACAATTGGTTTACCGCCAATAATTTAGTACTAAATGGAAAAAAAAACTAAGTGCATTAGATTTGCTCTACCAAATGTCAAAAGTAGTGATTGTGACATAACATTGAATCAAGAGAAACTAGAATTTGTCGATAAAACGGTGTTCTTGGGAATCACGATCGATTCAAGGTTACAATGGGGTCCTCATTTAACATCTCTTGCAGGACGGCTGAGCTCAGCAGCATATGCTGTTAGAAAAATCCGTCAATTTACTGATATTGATACCGCAAGGCTAGTCTATTTTAGTTATTTTCATAGTATTATGTCATACGGTATTTTACTATGGGGACGAGCTGCAGACATCGAGTCTATATTTATTCTGCAGAAAAGAGCCATCAGAGCCATTTATGAATTACGTAGACACGATTCTCTAAGAGAACTGTTTAAGGAAATTAATACAATGGCAGTACCTTGTCAATACATCTATGAAAACATCATGTACGTTAGGAAAAATCGGCATTTATTCAGTAGAAGAGGTGACAGACACCACTATAACACTAGAAATAGGGACCAACTAGTTCAGCCAGGTTTCAGGCTTGCTAAAGTAGATTCATCTTTCATGGGGTACTGTTTGAAATGTTACAATAAAATACCTCCCCACATTCTTCAACTGAATGAGACGAAATTTAAATCCTGTATAAAACGCACATTATGTAAGCAAGCATATTATAAGTTGGAGGATTACATTGATGATAAAAATGCTTGGCTAAATGCTGGTCCTGCTCCACAACTATAGGGGCAAACTAAATTGATTGTTCGGGTCGGGCATTATTTAAGTCCATCGACACGTAAAGAAGAAGATGAAGAATTGATTCCCATGTTAATGTATTGTGGAAGCTGCAGAAGATTGTAAAAATATACTTGCATTATATAGATTCCAGTTCTTAGTATTATATAATTGCATAGCACATGTGTGAGTACTTTGTACTTTTCAGCCACCATTTACATTTATTTATCTTTCATTGACTTGAATATGCCTTGGTGGCTGAGAGAATGTCATGCTCACTTAAATGTCTCGCTGATGATGGCGGGTGTGTCGGGTCATTCAGTTCCCTTTAATATGGTTGAGTTGAATGGCGCCGGTACATGCGTCATGTTTGTGAACGGGCGCTGTCAGTTGGGACTGGTCATCTCTTAGCTCCCAAGGTTCATTTTAATTACTTTATTCGTAAATTGTTGATCTAATCTTTTACTCTGGACGCTCTTAGTGTGCACGTCTTTCTACATCGTTCTCACATATATGTATAATCTCAAAATTAATGATGTAACCAAGATTTTGTAACAATGTTTTGATTTTAAAAGAGTGTCCATGGAGTTTCTTGCCCGTTCTTCTCCATAGAGATCTACGCTAAGAAATGGGCAACTACAGTACTTTCTCAAGTTATTATGCCTTGTGACTGGGACTGTAGCTTTGATTTTCTTTTTTGTATTTTTGACATTCAAAAGTGCCGTAATGGTCTAATTGAAATAAATGCTTTGAGTTTGAGTTTGATATTTTACGGTTCCGGCCGACGGGACCTGTGTTCTAACCGCTACTATCAAGAGACACCCGCATCGCGCGCGATTCATTTGTTTCTTTCAGTATCCAGTATTCAGTTTCTTCCCTCAGCAAGGCGTCTACACTCGTGTCACGCTCTAAACAATTGTTTTCGTTTCCGCAGTCACTACCGCATCACGCGTGACGCCCTGGCGAGCGTGTACCTCGTCAACCAAGTTAGGTACAATTCATGATAGGAGAGTTGATCAGACTTTCAGAACTGGAGTAATTCTGTGATAAGAACGGGATGTTTTAATAGATTGTATCTACACCCATGCTATAAATCCTCTATAAAAGTATCTGAAACAGTTAGCTTATTGCCAACATTAAAACAGCCAGTGTCATAATAATAATAATTTGTTGTTCTAAATTTCATTATGCAACTCGTTTTAAAAAAAGAACATTGTCTAGCACGTGCGATTCACTACCACAGCGCCGCAATTAAAAAAAAACTTATAGGTTAATTCGAATTCAAGTCGAATCCCGCCATTTTTGTTCGATATTAGTATTGCATTACTTTGTTGTTTACAAAAATTTGTGATTTATGCTTTGTGTATTTTAATAATTGTACAATCCAAAATGTAAATAATTATATAATTACCTATACATGGTTTGTTTGTATTAAATACTCAGCAATTCAACTTTCCATGAATTTACATAGACTTCTTACAACACTACAACAACCTATGGTTTCAGAACCTTTTATGGAGGATTCATATCATGGATGTAGATAAAGTCTTGTATGCAACTGTACATAATTAGGTATTAAAACAGTTGCATAAATAACTATTACAATTACGAGTTTACTAGATTACCAGACTTTCCTTCTACACAGTCATATAATATTGTACTGTGTTAGAAATGGAACGCACTTCTTGCCAATGTCATTGTAACCTTTTGGCTAAACGGTGAAAAACAGTTGTGAGATCGTATTACTATTAATTTATTAATATTAAACCTGTTCAAAGTCATGTTAAACAGCGTTGTTAGATATGGACACTCCTACTGTGCACTACGAACCTTCCATTACATACAGTTTTTGAAAGATAACGTATCGTTTGAGACAACCCACTGAATTTCAATAAGCAAGTCCTGTATCGCCTATAACAATGCACATTCTCAAAAAAATCTAAAATCTCCCTTATTTTTCATTTCCTCTCTTGTCAAAGTTCAAGCAATCCTTCATACGAAACAAAAACTTGACTGATCAGCTGACAAAAGGTAACTTCAACAATACAGCATTCACCAACTTGCACGTACATATAAAATGGAAGAACTACGACCTTGTCGCTTTAGTATACGGTTCAGCATTATTTTTTGGAACCGCAGCAATAATTTGGGAAGATGTAATATTGATAATCAGAATGCAAGGTATTGTTGGCAAAAGTTGTGCGGAATTGTTCTAGTTTTGGGTTTTAAAGGATGTTGCTCTCTATTGTACTTGGATAAAGTTTATTTTTGAGTGAATTGATATGGAAGATATGTGATGGTTGTATAAATCAAAGACATCTGTGCTTAGCGCGACTTTTGCATGGTGACCCTTTGTTGAGAAGTTTCAGAGATTTTTCTCTTGTAAAAATAGAACTCACAACACTATAGTAATCACTCATATTCGACTACTTAAATAATAAAATTAGGTAGACCGTATGTCTTATGTCAATCATCATCTGCCTTTCTATGTTGGAGTCGGCTTTCAGTCTAACAGGATTCAGCTGAATACCAGTCTTTTATTTGGAGCGACTGCCTATCTGACATCCACAAAACAAGATTTTCACACGATACCGCTTAGTAAGACTGGTTGTCAGACGTTCGGGTTCCCGAGTACCCGTAACTTGAGGACTTGAATGATTTAAGGAAGAACCCCTGCAGTTCCTAACCATAATAATAATCATATAAGTACTTCTTGTCTTCAATATTTGTCCTACAACGTCCAAATCGCCCCACACCCCACTCCCCCATAAATTCCTGGACAGACAGGGGCAGATATTAAAAGCGGTGACTTTTTAATCATTGTGCAGAGGCCCTCGCGACCGGGTGCTGCAGCGCGAGGGTTAACACAGATGTGTGGCATGGGAAATGTTCCGGGTGAGATAGGTATGGGGTTAATTCGGATATGAAGTTTAGGGTATAGTTTGGTATTTAATAAATTGAGGTTTTGATGTTTCATAGTATAGAACTTTTAGAAGTTAAGATTTTTCTACAATTGACATACAAAGTGTAAATAAACAGACTGTTCATGAACCCGTCAACCAAGCATTCTGTACATCAAACTAAGTAACTCTACGTAAAAATTATTGCTGGGAAACGACTTTTTTTTTGGGTGAAAAATCATGTTTTACGGTAAAACTCAATGTAACGCACTCAAAACATAGTGCACATGCTGATGCATTGTATAGTACCAAAGATAGACCTAATAAAGAAGTATGGTACAAACAATTGGAAGACACAGGCTAAAATAATCTAAGATGGCGCCACCATAGCTGGTCTCAATCCGACCAATGAGGTTAAGCTATTTTGAACTATAAAATGACATTACCACATTTTCAACCAATGACGATGTTGGGAACCAGATATGCTAGCGCCATTAGTTCCACAGCGTGTCTAAAAAACACATTTACATTATCAACATTTCTGAATCTTGAAGGAAAAAATAGTTCCATCATTATTCTACTCACCAACCAATAATAACTTATTTCACTATTTATGTTTTATATTGTTAAGAGATCCGTTGTCCAAATACGTAGTATTTATTAGAAACATGCCGCCTGTGATACAGGTTTAACCTAATACAGGCATCGAACTCTGATAAACCAACATTATTTTTAAGCAATTTTTTCGTCTGAATTCTAAATTTGAATAAATATATTATATTATATACTAGGCGTTACCATAATGAACGCCTTCGTAATCAAAGCACTACTGGATTTCTGGCGCTCATTTTGGCACCGGAAGTTGAAAATTGAATGAGTGTTTTATACTTGAGACATTCATTTAGGTGTATTCACTAGGTAGGCTATCACTGCTTCATGCGATTATCTACCATTCCAGCATTTTTCTAGAATAGAATAGAATAATATTTATTTGCTTTAAAACATGGGTATTAAAAGATGGTCAAATACAAAAGAAAACAAGAGCATACATGTTTTTGCTTTACAGTGATAAGCGTGCAAAAAGGTGCTAAGATACCAAGCTGTCAAATTCGACCCTCAATCCTCAAAGTACCGCCATCAATGAAAGATTAAACACATGCATCTGACAGCACTACGGCGTGTGACGCGATGCGTGTTATAGAGGGGGGATTAGCAGTGAGTGCTGTCCGAGAGTGAGTTACTGTGCAGTCGGTGCTAGAGATGGGATGGTGGTCCATTTGAACGGTTAGCTGCACTGTAGGTAGCTACAAAGCGTTAGATTATATTCAAATAGTTTATGCCTGAGGCTTCGCCCGCGTGGAGCTCTAAAACTGTCCCACAGGATCGAACTACCGGGATAAAAAGTATCCTATGTGTTAATTCAGGTTATGAACTATCTGTCTGCAAAATTTCATCCAAATCCGTTCAGTAGTTTTTGAACAAACATCAATGCATCCATTCTCAAAAACTTTCGCGTTTATAATATAAGTAGGATATGAAGTAACAGTTAAACCGTGTCTAGGGGACTAGGCTCTCTACACACTGTCTCTTTTTGATAATGTCCTCTTATTCTATCTTCATCCCATTATTCCCACACAGTGTAAGCACAAAACTTACTAACATTAAAGCCCATTCCCCTGACATTTGCTTCATCTCTTATCATTTTAACCGACAATATATTAAAAGCCATTCATGTCAGTTTCAGGAAAATCCTACCCTTAAACTGACACGACTAAATTTTAACCTTATAACAAACCTATAGATTCCATATTCCCAAATCCACAACCTCAGCAAAAGTTCCTGCAGCCCTCAATCGAATCTAAGCCGTAAAACCAAAAGCATAGAGTTTATTATCCCATGTTTGTAGTACAGACAAACAATCTAAGTGCCCTCAATAGTATTTGGAAAGCATTACATCGCATTCCAGATGTTATTTGCCATCCATTTTCAAAAGAACTCCCTGTTAGTCAATTTTAAACACTATCGTCGTTGAAATAAGGGTTATATGGTTTATATGATAGTGGTACAGTCGTGAAGATTGGTGTGAACGTATGTAGTCGACGTCATAAGCCGATTGTCGGTGATTGTACATTTTCTGGACGTGTGAGAATGACGTGGGCTGGTGTAAGTACATCATTCCGAACCGGGATATATACATTTTTCATCGGTAACTTAGAAAAAAATCTAGCATGTAGGTATTGCACTTTTGTGGGCAGCAGCAGATTGTTTTTGAAATGACGACATATCATCATGCCTGTAACCTCCAAAGTGTTAGGCGATGTTAAGTCCCATGTAATAAGGAGCAAGCCTACTGCCGTCAACCGGCTGTTACTGAGAAATTCCTGATGTTTAAACCCAATATCACATTGCCCGACCTGGGAATCGAACCCAGGACCTCGTGCTCAGCAGTTGCGCTTGCGACCATATGACCGACGAGGCAGGTTTATAAAATTATTTTGTAGGCGTGGGGGGGTTCGGAATGATTTACTTACTGCATACGGTGGTAAGCGTTTGTGCCAATTTTTTTTTTTCGGTAGACTTCCCCCGCTCTCCCGCTCTGGGTGGAGCAGGAGGGAGTGTCAGACTTTTACTGACTAAAACCCATCCATATTCCTTCACCACCCTTTGTGTTCCGGGGCCACGGTTTCTCTTTCGAACAGTCCCGCAACCCCGGCAGGCATCGGTCCTTGCGGACCCCTTCCTTTTTGCTGACTCTCTTTGAGGCGCGCGTGGAACACGAACGCGCCGTCGACATGGCCTGTCGTTATGAGACGGACGGACGGCGAGCTAGCCCATAGCCCACCGTCCACAGGCCCGCGAAGCGTTTGTGCCTCAATCTCCCATTCACCTAGCACAATAAATAGTACATTTTGATACAAGTGGAGAAAGTTTGTTATTGTATTCGAGGCGGATTTAATACCCAAGCCGCAGGCGAGGGTTGTTATTGAGCCGAGAACTGCAATGACAAATGTCCACGTGTATCAAACGTTTTTCAATACACTTTTGAAGAAATAAATTATAAGAACGAAAAATATTTCATGAATTACTATGAAACTATGATTTTAATTTTCTTTTTTTCCGCGCTTTACTTTCGCCAGGTGAAGGAGAAGCAAAGGTATGAAGCCGCTAAACAGCCAAATATAAAAAATAGTTTTTTTAATACTTTTGAATTTAGAACACAAATAAATGTGAATTTGTGTATAAAAGTAACTATTAGTTTTTAATAATCATGTTTATTTATGATATTCTACATATTTCTATGGTCTAAGTTATAGGAAATGTTTTTTTGTAATATCGGATTATTTAGCGATACTTAATTACACGGACACAGAAAAACTTCTAGAAGTCCTGGTTTGATTATGTTATTCCCTCGTCTCTAATTGTACATATGTATTATACATACTTACACATATATATTATTCTTATAGTTGTTGATAGATTTTTTTATTTGACTGTCCTAGTTAATTTGTGGCATGTAAAGTGATGGTCTGAAACACAGGTTTAAATAAACCTAGATCGGGTAGGTCGCTAACAAACATTTGAATTCCACATTATCGTTTCTTGCAATTGTTAAATATATTTTAGTTATAGTTTACTTTTATGCACTAATTATATGTTTCAGAAATAACACTACTGCACCTAAATGTACATTTTTGTAATACTTTTTTTAAATACATTATTCTTATTCTTATTATTTATAAACACAATTTGAATAATCAAAAAATATTTATGCCGTAAAGACGCTTAATGCTTTGCCGAAATTAAAAAAAACAACATTCACCTCAGACTATAGGCATTGAACCAATTTGCACTAAGTATAGGTATAGTTATCTGTGGCAATTTTCATTCCCGCACACGTGTTAGAAAATGAGAAAAACGCACTCGTGTGAAATACATTGCATGTTGAACCTAATCGTAGTGCGAAAAGAACCAGTTTTCGAGGAAGTGTATTGAAAAGAAATATATTTATTTAAACTAATAACATAAGAGTACTACCAAATACCAAATTACCGAAAGACATACCTATAATTACTTAAAAATTGTCAGCAGAAGACATAATTCTTACTTTTATTTTATACAAGAAACCCTCTTCAAACTGATCCAACCCTCCATTGCGCGCGGGGTTTATAAATCTCCACAGACGGGACAAGATGATCCACGCGGTAATGTCGTTTTAAAGTAAATCTTTTAGTTGCTTCTTCTTTCTCTTATTCACGACCAGAAAATAATGACTACCTTAATTAATTAAAAGTGTAAAAGCAAACCATAACATGAGTATTTATTTATTTGAGTTAAACGCTCACATTCTTACAAATTTAGCTAGAAAACAACTACTAAGTTTTTTTGTCAGTATTATGAAAAGCGCAAAACCTATTTAATCTTACTTCCTTTTTAAGGAATTTTCTCGCCGACTGGTTTTCACTTCGCGTGACCAGAGGCTGGCTCTTTCTGTGCCAAATAAGTAGTACTGCCATTCATTGTGGCAATGCTGCCAGTCTTCTGAGCACGTTTCTGGATGACAGCGATGCAATGTGGAAGGAGTACTTAGACGCCTTAGCACCCTGTTGTTTATTAAGTTAGTTTATTTTATATAAATTAGTCCCTTTTTTTGTAAATATTTAGTTTAAATTATTTATATTTTGTAGATATTTAGTTTATATAGCTTTATTCATTTATTTACAAAAATACACCTGTTACCAATACCAATGTTATTTAAAACATTAATAAAATGAGCCAGAAATACACCAGGCTCTTAGTGTATTTTTCACTGCACGATGTGTGTTATTTCAATTAGTATCTTGCAACCCTCCAACACTCGTGCAGTAAATACCCATAGTCGGGATATACCGGGACAGTTTGATCCTCCCGGTAATGACGGAGTAATACAGGGAAGCCCTCATTTGTGAGGATCACTGCTCGGGCACATGGTGAGGAGAAGGATCTCGTAAGGATTTTTGATGTAAGTAAGTGTAATTAATGAATGGTGTAATAAACTATGTTTTTACTGTTTTTAAGAATACATAAAAACATTAAAATAATTTGCGGTCTTTCTAGATAATCTTGTTTTAAAGTGTTTATTTAAAACTATTGGGTCAATCACTAGACTACAGTTTTTCAACGATGGATTTAAATTGATTTACTTTTACTTTAGAGGTTTTGTTCTTAAGTGGGTTGGGACCAGTTAGTGTGAAACGGTTTTTATTTTAATAAAAACTATGCTAGTTTAATCGTGTCCACTAAAATATATAAAATATTCTCTCTCTTTTGCCTTTTCAATCAATAAAATACACGTCACAACAAAAAACCCCACTCCACCTTATAAAACAAAATAAAAATACAGACAAAAAATATTCTATTTCCCTCGAAAATCTCTTAAACCCCCAGTCTATCAATCGTAGCCCACAAAGCTAACGCATGGGCTATACATGCTTCACTCTGCCAACCGATTAGGGTTCCCAGACCTATAGTTTTTTTTGGAGAAAAATCCAGCATTTGAATAAAATTCCCGACTTTTCTTTCCTTTGAATTATTTTAAAATGTCCATTTTCTTATTTACAGAAATTCGGGAGGGACGGAAATTCGGGTACTAAGTTAAAATTCCGGTTTTGTCCATAAATCGCGACGTATGGCAACCCTACGTACGACGGGCTTTTAATACCTCTCGAAAAATGAAGATGGCTCCCGAAGGCTCCCGATGGGCTTCCGACAACGATTATAAATTGGGAGCTTAGGATTTGACAGCGCGGTAATAAAGGGAATTTAGATTTTTATGAGTTTAATTTGTTTGGGCTATTTATTGGGTCTTTTATGGGTAATATGGTAAGGGTTGGCTGAGATTTTCTTTTGTTTAGTGAAGATGTAGAATGTTGTGAGTTTATTTGCAGCAGTAGTTTTTTTCACGAGGATGCAAGCAGTTACCTAACAAAGCATACTTAATAACACAATAGCAGTGGTTTTATATTGGTAAGCCAAAAGGTTGCAGTTGTGGCTTTATGTTTCAAGTCAACTTAAAATAATTTACACGATTTAAGTCATCGTCAAACATATTGTTTAGTTGGAAATCGTCAAAAAAACAGCGACCCGGGTAGTACCAAATATTCTTCAAAACTTTCAATACTAAATATTCATACGTTTACTATTGAATTTACTAAATAAACTAACGAAACTCTACCGAAAAAGTTGACAATAAAAATCTTATCAAGTCAAAATCCAACCCCAACATCACCAAACACACATATATTATTCCACCAGAGTCTGTGGGACCGCACAACAGCATGAGAGCAGCTTACAGACACTCTCTTACTGATTTATCAACACAAACAGACGGCCAGAAGAATTTTTAATTAAATTCCTGACGTTGGTTGTAAAACGCAGCTGGGTATTGTTGATCAATATATAGTTGGCACGCGCGTGTAACTAATCGGACGAAGGGTGAGCGATGCTGGAGCACAGATTGGCGGCAAAAGGTCCATAAATATAATGAAGTAACAAATTGATAAAAAAATAAAGTTTGCGGTTATACCTCGCTGAATCGCTATTCATTTGTTTTGCCTTTTATAAAACAGTTTATAAGACTTACGCTGTTGAGCAGACAACTTTTTCAGACGTATTACGCAGTGAATTAGGAATTTCCTTTACAAAAAACAATCCGGTCTGTGACAAAAAAAAAAGGTATTTATTAGTTTACTACGCCAGTTAAAAATTATTTTTCTTAAATTTTATAATTTTACAAAAAAAAAATGAAAAAATGTAAAGTATATATAGTTCTAGTTGTAGTATATATATATATATAATGTAAGGGAGAGCACATCATCATCACATTCTCTTAAGCTAACACTTATTTTTGTGAATGTTGAACCTTTAATTGGCGAGTGTGTAAGTCCAAGACTGTAAAACATATGTATACCTAAATGCTATACACAGAAGCTGTTGGTGAAACTATACTAATACTTTTTGACTTCCGGCTTTAGAGAAAAATATTCTTTTTAAAATTAACATCAGTAATTGCTCATATAACACGACTAACATAATAGTGGTATTTCTGAACATGTTTGTTTAGTGTCACACGCCAAGGCTGGGTCTACGGGACCCCGTCGCAACAGAGGGTTAAAATGAAAATGATGAATTCTTGCAGCAAATTATTTGTGTTCTACTGTGGATAATTGTTAAGTCAAGTATTTATTGAATGGGAACTATTTGTTTTGTTAGCATTTTTTATTAAGAGTTTAGCATTCCACCCCAAGTTTTTTTTATATTTGTGTCTGGCTTGTATGTTTGTGAAAAGGGGTAGGAACGCGCGTTTGCGCATGTAATATAAAGTTTGTAAAAAACCTCTTAACGAAGCCGAAAGGCACTTGTTTTCCCCGTCATTGCGATCATTTTTCTGTTCTACACCATACCTGGGATCCTTCTAGTTACGGAGATATTGGGGGTCAAAGATCCAACTTTTTGACAAGTTTTTTTTTAAATACAAGTTTTTATTGCAAGATTTTTACTTTAAACACCTCTATGACCCCCGTACTATTCAATCCATCCATCAGCACAATGTCTTGAGTGCGTTGAATTGTGTTCTACAATAAAAAATAATTTTACGCCCCAAAAAAAAAAGTCGTTTCCCAGCAATAATTTTTGCGTAAAGTTACTTAGTTTGATGTACAGAATGCTTGGTTGACGGCTTCGTGATGAGGTTGTTTACCCCCTGTATATACAATACGTCTACTGAAAAGTTAAAGGTGATAATTTTTTCTTCTTTGCGTGTCGGTGAACTTAAATAGTGTTAGACCAGTATGTAGCCACGTGCACAGCTCTAACATTAGCTTCGATTAGATCTTGATAGGTACAAGTGGTTGTGCAGGATCTCCACCTCCTGTCCTGCCCCAGAGGGGCTCCACACTGCCAATCTGTTTGGGATGGATCGAGGATACCCTATTTGGCCAGATTATATCTACATCGGCCAAACTCAAACTCAAAGATGATCATTAGCCCGGGTGTTCTTCTCGTGTAAACTCCGAACTGATTGTGACTACCACCCATCACCTTCATTAGCGCACTAGCTAGTACATCTCGCCTTGCTTTTGCTTTCTTTTACACCGCACCGTAAACATTGTGAAAAATCGGTGATAAATCGTCACACCACACTGAAAGCGCTCCACGGAAAGACTAAAGCTTTGAGGTAATGCATCCTTACCTAACCCCATTCGTTCCACCTGCTGATAATCTCCCACCAGGACATGAGTTACCATGGCTGAACTGGAAGTCTTTAAATAGACCCCGAACCCAGGTTGGCCGCAGCAAGGAAAACCTGCTTAGGTGGAGTTTCATTAATGACTCTACCCTGGAGTGTAAATGTGGTGCTGTTCCACAAACGATGGGGCACTTAATATCGTGTCCTGTTGTTTGTTCACTACGGGAACTGATGGATGCTACCGAAAGCGCCAAACTAGTAGCTCAGTTCTGGGCCGACACGATTTAGATCGCATCGACACGCTCAGAAGAAGACCACACTGAGATAGGAGAGTACTGCGCTACTTCCAGGGGATTTTATGGAAAAGGAGGTCATTGTGACCATAAACCTCACCCTTTCTCTCTTTTTTTCTAAATATGTTTCTAGTTGACAAGTTTCGTGGCTTTATTTAACTATCCACCACGTAAATCCCTATCCGTCACAGAATAAAAGCTTGTGGAATGCTCGTCGGCTGCAGCTGCGGCACCGCTCATTTGGTTAGCGTACCCCTAATTTGCAGCAATCAACTTTCAAAGAAAGCCAGGAAGTAAAAGGTGGCTAATTTATTAAAAAAACCGGCCAAGTGCGAGTTGGAATCGCGCACCGAGGGTTCCGTATAAACTTGTGGGTATTTCGTTATTAAACCACATATTTACGGTTTTCAGATTTTTTCCTTTACATGTGCCGTAAGACATTGGTTCTTGCTAAATTTCATGATTCTAGGTCAACGGGAAGTACCCTATTAAATGTTGATTCCCTTGAGAGTGTCGAAATATACTTTTTTTGCGGCATAAACGGCCGTATCTTTCTTTACGTTAACTACTGTACTGACTATAGATCTGAGTATATGGTTTTAATTTCAACTCGACAGTACACCTCCATGCGTTCCCGAGATAAAAGGTCTTGACAGACAGACGGACAACAAAGTCATACAGAATGATTTTTTTATTATTTTCCAAAAAAAAATGGGTATAATAGGTGAACGGAGTAGAAGTAAATGGCATATTTAGTTTTCCTTTTTTAAATTCATATCATACGCGTATTGCTGATGATTTTAAATTTGATAGTTTTCAATTTTTTTTCAAAATTTCTCTTTCTTTGTTCTAATATGAAAAGTTTACTTAAAATTTAAAGCGTTTTTTGAAGATGGATCAATTTTTTCTAAGCTGTGGAACAAAGAAAATAAAACTAGGTATGCCATAAGCTTCTACTCCGTTCACCTAATATACCCATTTTTTTTTGGAAAGTGATAAAAAAGTCATCCGGTATAAGGGTTTTTTTCTTTTGAGATACGGAACCCAAAGACGGCGAAAATCATTAGAAAATCAATATGTTTCACCCTCATTCGAACAAGTCGTGCAAAATATTTGACATTATCTCTCAAACGCCACCTAGTGTCAGTTTACGGAAGCACACGAGCTATAATGGTCATCAACCCAGCTACTCCAGTAATATGATACGGTGGTTGTGTTCGTCATTTCCCGTGACGGAAGTGTCGCCCTCTGGCGGAAGTCGCTGATAAGGCGCGTGCGAATAAATTGTAATCAGTTTAACCGCAAGTAAATTATGATCAACCCTAAGTATTTTGGTTAGGATTGAATTTGGCGTGCGTTAGCGTAGGAAACCAGTGGGTCGATACTGTTGGTGAAACAGTCCCATATTAATGCTTAAATACCTACTTACCTAATATAAAAAAAAACTTACTTAGTAACTTGGGCTTTTTAAAAGCAACCTCATAGAATCAATTAATCAGAGCGCTTACAACCCGAACGTGTCATGGCGTCATTTGTCAGTAATTAATGACGCCGTTAAGTTCAGATCCGTGTTCAGCGATGTTTAGGGTTAATTGATGTGGAGCTGAACGGCTATGCAGATTTTATGAATGGTAACTTAAAGTTATAATCCGAATTACGAAACTTAAGTAAATCATTTGAAAAATTGTAACTTTAAGAAATCAAGTTAATAACTATTATTTATTATATACTTGAAGTCGGTTAAAATATAGCCTATGTTATAACAAATCGATTGACACTTTATTCATCAAAATCGGATGAATAGTTTAGGCACTATGAAGGAACATACGTAAATTAAAAAACTGATCGCTTAAAATGTATTTCTGAATAAGTAAATTACAAACATACATTCATAAATAGACTGCTAAAATCACAACCGTTCCTTTTAGTTTCGCCGTAGTCGGGTAAGAACAAGTGATTCCGTTAAAATCAATATAATTAAACCGTGTAATATTCTAGCAGTCCCTTTAGGGATATCTCTTAAATATAAAGTAGTAATAATAAAATGTACTTACAGTCGTAATACAGGTTGCCGACGGAAGACGTCAGCTTGGGGGTGCCTTGTCCGGATAGAGATGCCATCCTTTCTCCCTGCACATATATACATATATCTGTATTAGTACATATCAATATATAATAGCTATACATAAGTGAGGAACCACCACCCAGGCATAAGAAAAGGGCGAGAAGGATTTTTATTTTTTATTCTTTATTTTCCTTAGTACGATCATCATCGTCATCATCAGCCAATAATGCTCCCACTGCTGGGACACGGCCTCCTCTCAATGAGAGGGAATGTGCTAATAAGAATAATCCACCACGCGGGCCCAGTGCGAATTGGTAAATGTCACATGTCTTCTAACTTTTGGTTCTAGAACATTTCACGGTTTCCTCACGAGTATGATAGTAATGTAGTTAGTAAGACAGGTAATTAATAAATTAAGCTTTTTTTATTCATTCGAAGGTTTAATGGTTATTTGACTGGCCATCGTATTAAGGAGATGTTGGCACCATTTATGTCATAATTTATTTTATACGGCTAATTTTTCACTGCAAAACTAATTTTATCGCGTTACCATCTCCAATTAGGCAGTTGGTTAAATAGCATTTAACAAATCTTGGAATTTCTGTTGCAGGAACCAATAGGACTGCAAATTGCCAATCTGGGACTTATGAGAAAGCTTGGGCCTCCTGTTAAGAAAGGTGGCGACGGCAAAGGTTATCTCAGTTGGATACTGGAAGTCTACTCTCTAAGCGCGAAATCCGTAGTTTTGGCAGAAGTTACGTGCGTTTCTTACTCCGTATCACTTACGGACGTAAGATTCGTTAGGAGACCGAACTAAAAATTAATGACAACACGATTGGTCATCTGTCCCTACTCCTAATGTGTTTTCAAAACTCATTAATCCGAAAATATTAGGGAGTAGGGTTCATTTCAAAGTATAAGCTACTGAGAGCATTTATTTATCTTTCATTGACTTGAATATGCCTTGGTGGCTGAGAGAATGTCATGCTCACTCAAATGTCTCGCTGATGGTGGCGGGTGTGTCGGGTCATTTAGTTCCCTTCAATATGGTTGAGTTGAATGGCGCCCGTACATGCGTCATGTTTGTGAACGGGCGCTGTCAGTTGGGACTGGTCATCTCTTAGCTGCCAAGGTTCATTTTAATTACTTTATTCGTAAATTGTTGATCTAATCTTTTACTCTGGACGCTCTTAGTATGCACGTCTTTCTACATCGTTCTCACCTATATGTATAATCTCAAAATTAATGATGTAACCAAGATTTTGTAACAATATTTTGATTTTAAAAGAGTGTCCATGGAGTTTCTTGCCCGTTCTTCTCCATAGAGATCTACGCTAGGGGAATGGGCAACTACAGTACATTCTCAAGTTATTATGCCTTGTGACTGGGACTGTAGCTTTGATTTTCTTTTTTGTATTTTTGACGTTCAAAAGTGCCGTAATGGTCTAATTGAAAAAATGCTTTGAGTTTGGTTTTGAGCTACTAAGGGCCTAGTATCTTCGTTGACGGACTTAGAGAGTAGACCCCCTGTTACAAGCGGACTAGAAGAGGCTGTCCTCGTCTGAGTGCCTTTCACGTTACTCATGGTTAAAAGGGAGTTTGCCTTTTTCTGTGAGCCGCCGGATGCTATAATGCACGCTCACAAATGATTAATTTATGTAGCCCAGTACCAAATACTATAATTACGTTATAATAACTAATGTAGATAATTACAGATGGTAAGCTTTGTTAAAAGCAAGTATCAGAATTCAAGTTAAAAGTTCCACCTTGTTAAAATTAAAAATCGCTTTTATAGTATTGCTAAATTACTAACAAAAACTCCTACTAACAGAAAAACGAATGTGAATTAATTCAATGACAAGTTTGAATGAATCTATGTACCAGTTAAGAGTCAAGCTACCAATAAAAATATCTATAACTAAGGAAGAGTTTTAAAAAGCTAGTAAAATAAAAATAAAGCTAAAAATATTTTAAGCAAAATTAAAAAAAAAAACAGAATAACCATGCAACGCCATATTATTATGAAAGGATTAAATCAAAATTAAAACATGCTTTAAATTCGTTTTTCACAGTCGGGTAAAAGGAGTCATCATGCATCAAGAACAAAGGGCGTGTCAAAATCCAAAATGGCGGATTAAAAAGATGGAAATTGAACGAACCAACTGTATATGCTCTGCTATTTGCTTGCAGTAGGAAAAAAAGCCGTCCAAACTCAGCTTTGACATTACTCTAACTTCTAGAAAAGTCTGTGAACAGAGAGAAAGAAATATGTTAATGATTCTGACACTATGAGTACAATGTTGCCAGAGTTAAATAATAAAAAGTTAATAGTAGCTTGTTTTTCTGAATGTTTACTGACGTCATCATTTCTTTCCATTTATTACAATAAAAAAGCGAAGAGAAATGGAATGACAGATATATCTAGAAAAATAATATGACAAGAAAACATACTAAAACTACTCTAACGAATCATTAAGAAACAATTTTTATGATTTTTTCTAACAATGACCACATACCTTGTTCGCAGCCTCTCACAAAAACTATTTATAAGATATGTTTTTAGTCGAAAAACAAATTACTATATGCCTCAAACAGAATATGTATTTAATGAAATACAAAGCGCGATATACTGAGTTAGAATTTCTCATAAATGAAAGATAAATTTTTCAAACTGGTACAATTTCAGCTTGGGAAGCTGAAAACGGGTGCTGCACCAAGAGATTCAGGCAGACTGAAATCCGGGCTCTTCAAGCGAAGGCTGAAAGCTTCAGGGGTTCGCGCATGCGCCGTGTAAAGGTCGTAGGGGATGACATTTGGGCCAGCAGGGGAAGGGGGGTTGAGGGTTGGTCAATATTGGAGAATCAGGTCATTGGATGTGGGCGTGGGCTCCCTTTGTTTATGAAATGGTAGTTTTAGGAATCCATGAGGTAATTATTGTATTATTTTAGGGAAGGAGAGTTGGAGAAATTGATATTAATTATCGTTTTAGACAAAAGCTGTCTTGAAACTGACAAAGAAGATTCAATGTAGATTATTACGTCTAGGTAACGATAGCTTATTAGCGCCTTGTTTTTGGAAAGTAAATCAACCGAAAAATTTCAAATTGAAAGAAATAAAATTGTGTTTATTTGGCATTAAAAACATTTACAATATTTCACAAAATAAATAAACAAACCAAACTAATAATGCCAAAAGGGCCTCAGCTCAGCATAATGCCAGATGGCAACACAAGGTGTACCACCTGACGCTGATTGTCAGCTGCAGCCCACGAGTGTCAAACGCTCGACAACATAAACAAACACATATTAAAGTCTACAATTTTTGCACAAATACCAACTAAAAATAATAAATTAAAAACAATAACAAAAAGTAAAAATGATGAAATGTATAAATTGCTTTGATTGGTGCAACCCTAAACCATTACAATATTCACATTACCGAGCTATTGGATGTTTTTATTTTATTTTATTTAGGTCTCTAAAGTAAATACGAAGATTGGTAATTCTATCAATAATCTTAAAATAATCAAAGACATTCACTGGTTGAAAATTTATTTAAAAAAATAATTGCTTAAAGGCGTAGCTCGTAGCTTCGACCGCTACGCCGTAGCACTTCGTAGCGTTTCGTAGCAAAATCAATAAGCTTTGCGTAGGATGTAGCAAGCTTACATTGTGATTAAATTGCGAAATAAACCTTGTCATGATTGACATTGTGTAGCTTATCGACCGAACCATCCTAGGGACCGCGGCAAAACTGTTTAGTGCATTTTTAACAAAACATCACACCTATAATCTCCGAAGAGTTAGGCAGAGATGTACCTATTAGTACACCCATATTTTACCAGTTATGTTTTAAGTCCCATGTAATAAGGAGTGAGCCTATTGGCATCAACCGGGCACAAATCTAGACTCCGTGGCTGCTACTGAGAAATTCCTGATGGAAAAACTTAATGACACTGCCCGATCCGGAAATCGAACCCGGACCTCATGCGCAGCAGTCGTGCTTGCGATCACTACACCAACGATGCAGTTTTATGCATTTTAATTATGAAAGTAAAACTAGGGGTCTATTTAAAAAACCATTTAGGGACAATTTTAAAACTTCCAATTTAATATTTTTTTTATAGACCATCCCCATTTCCAGTTCTAGATCTCTGCCTGTACCCCTTTGGGTTATATAAGCGTGATGTAACGTGACCTTTTGCTACAGCTAAGCAACAATTTAATAACCTCTCAAAGGCGTAGGCGATTACTCACAAACTGTGGGCGTGTAACCTTTGCGTGGGATATCGTGACCTCTGTTTGTGGAGGAATGCTATTTTGCAGCAAAAATATGAAATGCTGTAAGAGACATTAAACACGCCGCCGAATTTGTAATGTTAGGCACAGCGCCGAAAGATGATAATCCAATATCTCCGAAGACATTTTAAATTTCCACCGTCTACATGTGACGTAGGCGGCCAAAGGACCGAGTCGATCAAAGGTCAAGCTACGGTTACTGCGGTCGGCCCGCGGATGGGCTTTTCACTACTATGTTGGGGTAACTGATACTGCTGACTGCCAATCTGAATTCCACAACCCAGTCACTAGATAACCCCTTGGAAATACCCCTTGGTAAGACTGGTTGGACACTTTCGAAATTCTGACTAAAGTGAAAAATTTACCAATGACAGCTGGGAACAATGGAGGTACCCGTCCACTGAACGACCTCGGCAAACGTTGCTTACCCTTTATTCACCCTTGTGGCTCTACTTACCCCTCCCCTCAGCTTGTAGTAAACCCGTATTTGTTTAATACGATGTACATTTTGCGCGACAACCTTTGTGCGTACAAGGTCTGCAACATCTCCAGTGTGGACGTCGTATTACGTTTACGTGGGAGTAAATACCTGTCTGTGGGTGGAATATAATGCAGTAACTTTTGCTCGCGAAACAAAGGTCGATTCGTCAGAGCAACAAGCCAGAAATTACAACCTGGAATTATGCAATGTTCCAGAAAAACGTAATGAGAACTAGATTGCGCTAATGGATTTAATATCAGCTCAACAATAAAATTTTCTATGTCTCAGAAAGATATAATTGCCATACATCGCGTTCCGCATGCGCATAAAAAAAAAACCGAAGAATATTATTGTTAAGTTAAGTTCGCGCATACTAAGAGATAACTTACTTAGTGCCTTTCGATTGGCAAAAGGCAACTCTGATCAGCTGGAATTCTCTGGAAACTCGCATCGTATATATATGCATGGGCACATAACTCTAAAAAGAAAGCAATTATTTCGAGAGTGCCGAGAGACAGCCAAAAACCATGACTTTAAGTATGTATGTATGGGTTAAACAATCATGCTACAATCCTTGTTCGTGAAGTTGATGCCGCTCCCGCGCTGGCAATACGGTCATCACAAGACATCAAAAAGATTAGGCCTGGTACTGGCTCCATCGATCAGCGTAATCAACAGTCGGAAGCTCAGAACTGAAAGTTGCAATGTGTTTTCTAAAGCTTTTATTTTAGTTTATATTTACATAATATTTGGTAGTTGTATATATAAGGAAATTTATTTTTTAAGTAAAAATAAACTAATTTTTAATATTTTTAGGGATGGAATAATATTTTGGGCTTTCAGTCCTTTAAAGGTGCAGTTGTATTTGTTATTACACAACCTTCTATTTATACATTTTAAGAACGGTCTAGAAGTCATTATGTTGTCAGTTTTACAAGCAACACATAACTTTTTTTTGTATCCTCTTTTAATTCGATATTTCCCTAATGTTAGATAACTTGACAATCTATTACGAACCAAACTCAATATTTTATATATGAATATTTTAAGTAACTGCTATGATATTATTATTATAACTCACTCCACAAATATTTGACAATGAATATAGTGACGAGCTTTATCAAGTTTTTAAATGCGACCGTAATCTTCACGCCACAAATAAAGCAGTACTCGTGGCTGTCTTTAAAAATCTTAATGCCGTATGCGTACCGATTGAATTTGTAACAAATCCCCATATAGAACAAGTACTTATAGAGCTTCCTGGCTTCCTTCCTACCGAACGTAGAGTGGCATGCTAGCACTAACGATTTCTGGGGCACAGTATTGTAATGGTAGCTCATCTGTTTGTAAGCATTTAGGTAATTTCATATCAGTACTCAATGCTTCCCAATTTAATTACTTAAAAAATTGTAAAGAGCGTATTCTTGATTTAACTATTAGTAATAACAATTATCGTGTTTACGCAACATCTTCTCTATTATTACCGAAGGACAATTATTATCTACCGGTTTGTTCCACCATTCCTTATAAATCTGAATTAACGTTTTCACGAGCAAAAGTAACTAAATATAACTTTTATAAAGCCAATTACGACCTAATTAACCAAGACTTGTGTAAAGTTGATTGGTTTAGTGCTTTGAGTGGAATGGCAGCTGAAGATTCTGCAAATGTTTTCTATGATATTATTTTCCGAACAATAAAAGATCATACGCCTGTCCTGTAGCCTCCTTGCGCTCGTCTAAATTCCCTTGTTTTTTCTCCAAGTCATTAATACGCATTTATAAAAACAAAAATAGAGCCTGGATTAAATGGAAGGTATACGGTAACATATCAGACTACAAACAATTTTCCTTCTTAAGAAAAAGATTTGAAGCTGAATGTAAAAAAACGTTACAATGACTATATTGACTCAGTTGAAAATATTAATAAAAACGTTAAATATTTATGGAGTTATATTTCAAATCGTAAAACTAATGCAATTCCTTCCACAGTTTCCTATGAAGGCCCTAGCCCTACTTGAGTGATCCTACTGAAATTTGCAATATGTTTTCGGAATTCTCTCATTCAGTCTACGAACATTCCACGTTTGAAAAAGTACTTGGTTACCTCCGCAATTGTACGACGAAAATTGTGTTCTTATTAACAGTATCCATTTCAGTATTGATAAAATTTTAAAAGCTTTAAATCACTGGATACTACAAAAGGTCTTGGGCCAGATGGTGTACCAGCACTTTATCTTAAAAAAACAGCAGAAATCATATGCACACCCCTATATATTTTATACAACAAACGTATTTAAGAAGGTTCGTTTCCTGAAATTTGGAAAAGAGCTAATATAACTCCCGTACAAAAATCTGGACCCAAGCATGAAATTGAAAATTACCGACCCATCTCTATTTTGCCCACGTTGTCGAAGCTTTTCGAAAGACTTGTCCATGACGAGATTTATCCTATATTACATAACATTATAATAAAACAACTGCATGGATTTGTTAACAAAAGATCAACAGTCACAAATTTAATGGTTTTCACTGATTTCTTGTTTAATAACATGGATCAACAAGTACAAGTGCAGAAGCTGTGTACACGGACTTTCGAAAAACTTTTGACAAGGTGGACCATGAACTGCTTTTAGCAAAAATTGCTTTCAACGGTATTCGGGGTGATTTACTTCGTTGGTTTACATCGTATATGTCTCAAATAGAACTCAAAAAGAAGTCATCAAAAATGTTGAGTCTACATCCATACATGTTACATCCGGTGTGCCTCAAGGCTCAATTTTGGGCTCTCTCTGGTTTATATTATTCATAAATGATATATATAAGTGTTTCAGATATTCCAAATTTCTACTATATGCCGACGACCTTATAATTTTTAGAAACATTCAAAACAAAAAGGATTGTCTCTTATTTCAACAGGATTTGGATAGATTCTCGACATACTGTATCGAAAATAAAATTCAACTAAATACTTAGTTGAGTTGCAAAGTGTTCTTCTATAACATCTACCAAGAATAGAAACGTAATAACTCACACACATAACTGAAATAACACTTATTGCACAAACCAAACTCCCTTGATATATGACAACGAGAAGTATGGAGCCCAGCATACATTGGGATAAGGGCAAGAATGTGATGATAAAACCAAATTTTAGAAGGATTGGCATATAACTTTTCACTATACTTCTTCGAAAACTGGCTCCTATCGCATTATGATTAGGTTCAACATGCAATGTATTTCACACACGTGGATTTTTGCGAAAACGGCCAGAGGAGATTTTAACGCATAACAAATACTTATGTAAATTATTCAACAGGACGGAATACAAAATAAAAAGTGAACAGCTTGCTCGTCGTGACTGCGACAAGCAAATAAAACTTTAGACATATTTCAGTAATCCAGCCACGTTTTCCCGTTTTGTATTTCGGTAGATTGATGGAGGTTGGTGTTCTTTGGAGTTGTCGCCGTTGTCGGTATCGTGGGAGTATAGTTATTTATGCAACTGTTGTATAATGAGGGGTATTAAAACACGAATGTGGGTTTATCACACGAGGCGAAGCCGAGTGTGATAATAGTATCACATGAGTGTTTTAATACCTAATTATGTACAGTTGCATACAAGACTATATGTAGATAACTACATCCATGATATGAATCCTCCATAAAATGTTCTGAAACCATAGGTTGTTGTAGTGTTGTAAGAAGTCTATGTAAATTCATGGAAAGTTGAATTGCTGAGTATTTAATACAAACAAACTATGTATAGGAAATTAATTATTTACATTTTGGATTGTACAATTATTAAAATACACAAAGCTTATATCACTCATTTTTGTAAACAACAAAGTAAAGCAATACTAATATCGAACAAAAATGGCGGGATTGGACTTGAATTCGAATTAACCTATAAGTTTTTTTTAAATTACGGCGCTGTGGTAGTGAATCGCACGTGCTAGACAATGTTCTTTTTTTAAAACGAGTTGCATAATGAAATTTAGTATTATTATTAGTATTAGGATTATTATGACACTGGCTGTTTTAATGTTGGCAATAAGCTAACTGTTTCAGATACTTTTATAGAGGATGTATAGCATGGGTGTAGATAAAGTATTTTATACCATAAGTAAAGATGACTGGGATGAAATGAAAAATAATATCTTTAATCGCGCAAGGGTGTCGACGCAAGTTCTATCCCACATTAAGGGCTTACCCAACGTCCATGGCATTATAATATGTTAATCATGAAAGTGTTTTGAATGCCTACCGCACTTAACAAATTGATGAGTGACTGCAGTTCATTGAATATTAACTTTTATTATCATACAGACATAACACAATTTCATCCTACTCAAGCTATAATGGAACGACTCACACTCAGACACACTGATATGAAATCCCTTCGTATTACTCGTACCTACACTGCCGTCGCAAGCCAGAAAGCGGTATCTCAAAATATCGAAAATTTTGTTTCGTTTTTCATCTTGACTGTTTGAAACATCTCGTATCAAAAAATCGGCCAAATGCGAGTCGGACTCGCGCATGAAGGGTTCCGTACCATCGTAGTAGGGGAGCCCCCTTTAATTTTTTATTTTATTTTTTATTGTTATAGCGGCAACAGAAAATTTCAACTGTCTATCTATCACGGTTCATGAGATGGTGACAGACAGACGGACAGTGGAGTCTTAGTAATAGGGTTCGGGTAGGGGTAGTTTTTACCCTTTGGGTACGGAACCCTAAAACCAAAGACATGCTACGTATTTATATATATTTGTAGTATTTTATATATCCTTGTAGTTTACCTTAGTATTAATTAAATTATTTTCAGATGTACACCTACCACTGCTTGTGTCTGCATCACCCAAAGGTTGACTGGTAGAAAATGCCTACGGCATTAAGTCCGCCTCTGTACGTTGCGCTTGAAGTATTGAGGCCAGGATCTTCCAATCGACCTGTTTTTGGTTGAGTCTTAATGTATGAAATAGTCGTTGTTTTAATCCAGAAAAAATATACGTTGCTGTTCATGAACTGTTCTTGATTATTCTTAGGCTCAAAACACGATAGTTATTACTTCTCTCGATCATAAAAATATGCAAAGATAGGTAAGTTTATGATTATTTTATAGTTTTACTTAAAGATTATTAGCACTATAAATTTAAAAAAATACACTGAAAAATGAGAAATTACATTGTCTACATTATTATGAGGATACTTATTCAAAATATGTATTATTTTTATTATAATAAATTAAAAACCACTCATTTTGCACAATCTAACTAACGGACAAATTAGTTTTTTTTTGTCGTCTCGCCTATTACCGGTGAAAAAATTCTGTGTATTTCAGAATATTGTATTGAATACGTGGCAACCATTTTAGCGACGGTGACACATCCTACCATCCTGTATATGCGTATCTAATATTTATCGAAGGTTTTTCATATTGTTATTTCGAAATATAGTTTTTTTTAGTTACTTCATTAGGCCTAGGGGCCACTACAACAGAGTCGTATTATCGTAAATCTACGGCGTCCGCAGATAGAATGAGGTCATGACGTCATAAACAGGCACGTCGCCTATTTGGGCACTCCGCCAAACACAGAACCTTGATTACGCTGGTCCCTAAGACTTGTTCAACACATGGACTGAGATAAGAAAGCGGGGAGAGGAGCGATAATAGCTCAAGTGTGAAAAAAACTCAAAAAATACTTACAAATATTATAAATGCAATTTTGTCGCGGTTGGTAGTATAATACGTGCGGATAATTTCATACTTTCGTGTGGTATCCGGCAGAGTAGAATAGAACCAACCCATAACACTCACGGGTGTCGTATAAGGCGACTAATGTCTGAGGCAGAACACCTTGCGCCTCCGTAGACCAGAGAATGGGCAGCAGCGTTTTCTGTTAGTCTTTCATCACTGCGATCTCCAATCCGCCTGGCAAGCTTGGATATTACGGCAAATTCCTCCCATCATGGGAGAGGCTTATGTCCAGCAGTGGACGTTATGTTGTTGTTGTTGTTGTGTGAGTGAAACCGCAGGCAGATGTTAGTTTGGTATATTCTGAGCGTAAATAAGGACCATTACGGTTAAGAAAAAGTTCGGGCTTGACTAGATTGGCGCCGCAAAATTGCATGCTTGTCTTTTAAATACTGTATTTCGGTGAGTGTGCCCATGAGCTGCACGAGCTCATTCTACCTTCTCCCTTCTTCCACGAGGAGTCCAGACAGTACTGCGGGTTATCACCCATACCTTGTCGATGTTCTACAAGCGAGTTCCATCGTCGATCCCATCTCTGTCCTCAGCCCGTAGAGCATGACCACGACAAATCTTTTGTTCCTCTGTCATTGAACCGACAAAATAACAGATAAACAAAAGATTTCTATTCGATTCTTTCTTCGAAGAAAGCCGTTTCCACGGTGGTCATGCTACGCAGGCTGGCAGGCAGGTTTGTACCGTTTGTTATTTAAAAGAGAATTGATAAATGCTGTTTCAATTTCAATTAGTTTTGTTACATGGCTAGCTATAAAAGTAATAGGGTAATCCGTTATTCAGCATTTGCAACAATTTAAAAGCTTCCATTTCGTAGTTTCATTGAAGCATTGGGCAAACATTAACACAACACATTTGCAGAAACCCATGTCCTAAAATGAAAAAACCAACCAGATCTTAATTAAATCGATTTCCCTCAATTTTATTTTATTTACTCGAGTTGATAAGATAAGAGATACCTTTCCCTTTACCAATTTCACGAACCCCAATCCTATATATACCTACGTATATAGAAGTAACGATCCCTTTTATTTATTTAGGTATTCCTCTTCCTATTATTAGCTGTTCCTCGTGATATTCGCTCGCGTGAAATGATTATAAAAAAATATTACTTTCTTTTTGGTTTATTTTTTTTTGCACGGAGCCCTAATTATTTTTCTAAAATAAAAGTAGCTTAAGTTCGACCTCATAACATCAACTATCTGCCAGTAAATGCCTCGTCAAAATCGGTCCAGCCGTTTCAGAAATTAGCTGGAACAAACAGTCAAACATTCAAATAAATGTGTTTTTGTTATAAATGCCGTATTTTGATATAACAAACAGACACCTTAACTTATATGTATTTATTAAAACTTTATGCCCAAGCAAAACTACATGGGCATTTTCTACCAGTCGGCCATAGGGATAAGCAGAGACAATACACAGTAAGTGCAATAACTTTTGTGATTTCATCGCAAAATATTCGGTACACAAAGGGAAAAAATCCCCAAAACAATAATGTAACAAATTATGGAATCTAAATGTAAAATTAAACTCAACATCTAAACATATTACAACATCACTTCTTCCATTCTTGAATGAGCAGACCTGTGTACCTAATAATACACGCAGATTTCGCCATCTTAGTTCTAAGTCTCATGTAATAACGGGCAAGCCCGATAAAAATCATTGAAATCTACTATTTATAGTAGATTATTAACCAAGGGGATAATAAAGCAGTGTCTTCTGTCACGGGTGACGATTGCGAGCGTAACGAAGGACTCGAGGTTTACTCCCGAGCGTAGCGAGGGTGTTAGTCCTGAGTGTAGCGTGCGATTTAAGTTCACCCAAGACTAAGACAGCTTTATCACCGAGGAAAATACTCTACTTTTCATACCATTTGCGAAAAAAATAACTCAATAATAATATGAGATAAGCATTTTAGAACATTAACTTATTTATAAAAATAAATTAAAATAAACTTAACGTTTAAGTATTTGAAGAAAACAAAAACGCGGCAAATTCCTAGACTAATATTTTTTTGTCGGAAAAGCAAAGGCATCAAGCTCATACGGCCTCGTCGGTTTTCGTAATTTTATTTATAATCATAACTTCATAATAAATGCGTATTCCTTTTTCAAAAAGATGTATAATGCTTTATATACAAACTCAATGGTGTAAACACAGATGTAGTTCAGTATAAATTTCGGTAAGTATTCTAAATTTAAATCACATTCTCCCCCTAGAGGATGAATGAAATTCAGTACAATTTTCTTTCCCTGTTTTTAACAGATTAAAAATGACTATTGTTATGTTCGCTTTTTGTGGCATAGAATGTCACTTTTTTGAGCAAGTGGTACGAAAACATTACATAATATTATATACAAGCTGACCCGCGCAACTTCGTCTGCGTCACATGAGAGAGAGAGAGAGAGAGGGTTAGAGAGAGTGTGAGTCAACCTTTAAAGATAGACATATGCTATCGCGGATTTTTTTTAGAACGTTTTAAGGGGAACAATTCCCTCATACATGATTATTGCGTAACTATAACCAATTTTATAAAAGAAGGTCTCAAAAGAAATTCATTTTTCCTGTTTTTGCAACATTTATCATTGATGCTCCGTTCCTTTTAGTTGTAGCGTGATGTTAGATAACCTATATATAGCCTTCCTCAATAAATTGACTATCCAACACTAAAAGTTTTTTTTTGTTCGAACCAGTACTTAGTTCCTGTAATTAGCGCGTTCAACCAACCAAAAAAACCAACTCTTATATTATTAGTATCTAAGATTCAAGTGGGTAAAAATTTAATTTCTTCGATATATTTCCATTAATCGCTAAAATAATCTACCTATGTTTTTCCAAATAAGGGCTTGCCTCGACAGCCTTAAGTCTTCAAGTCATACTCCAGCTAGGTCGAAAGTTCTCATTAAATGTGCAGGAAATTAGCCCAAACATGATTTTTCAATTTTAAATACGAATGGGACCAACTTTGAGATATACCTACGCTTTTCACAAAAAAAAAGGACCATGCATATTGGACTTCTCTGTAAAAAGTTATGCATGGTCATACATAAAAAAATATACGCGTCGAATTGAGAGCTTACTTCTTATGGTTTCGTCGGTAAAAAACCAAAGTCGAGGTAACTGACACGGGCGAGCGTCATTCTTTCACGGAATCAGAAAATGGTGGGCACATTTTTAGTCATTATTACCATATTAGTACAATAGATGTCGCTGCATCTTACATTTGATGATTAGTTCTTCTGGAACACTTTAAATTCATATATCTTTTGATAGAATTAACCGATTACGATGAAACAAAAACTAAATAATACCTCAAGATACGCAAAAATTTTATGTATAATAGTTATCTACATTGGTTTCGAAAATTTTTTTTTCGAAACAGATTAACAGACAAAAATTCCAAAAATGCTGGAAATGAGTTCTGTTGGTTATCCTTTCACACCCTGGCAATTTTTATTCGAAATATTTCCGATGCACAAAATACAAAAAAAAAAATCTACAGATTTATTATATGTATAGAAGAAGACTACAAAATACCAAAACTTGAAAGTTTTTCTCCAAAATCTCAGAATAACTTTGTCAAAAAAAAAGCAATGACATATAGTCACCTTTAAAACACGAATGAACCCTTTGACTTTCAAAGAGCTTAACTCAAAAGCGAATTATTTTTAGAAGCAAATATTCTTCATTCTGTACGCTTTTACAAAAGGGGGGTGAAATTCCCCTATTCACCTCCCAACCCCCCCTGGCCCCCAGTGGAGGGGGCGTTTGACGTCAGCGCACGCCCCGCGGGTGGGGGATGTGCGCAACTGAAGAATATACCTACATAGATAGACATAGGTTTTATGTACATATGTGTGCTCACAAAGTTTTTCTTTGTACCTATGTAGTTTGTAGTGTACTTATATATGTACTCGGGTTGTCTTGTAGTTTTCTTTGACGAGGTATATGTTTTGTGGTAGGAAAGGAAAATGCGAGTTGAGGAAAGTTTTGAGTATTAATGTGGATGGGTATAAGAGAAGAGGAGGACCAAAGAAACGATGGATGGACTGTGTAAAGGATGATATGGCAAGAAATGAGGTGTCTGATGAGATGACGAGTACTAGGGAAGTATGGAGGAAGAAGAATTGGGAAAAGGGCTAAAGAACGATACGTTTTTGTGGTAACGGGAGTTTGTCAGTTTGCTTCCTAGGTGGGGTTATCTTGTCTGAAAAGTAGAATGACAATTAGAGGTCGATGACAGCATTATTCTTATTCAAGTTCCTTGCAAGCATATATGCTTAATATCCACTAAAAATTAAACCTAATTTCCTAGTGGTCATTTACAGTACCTATAGTTTGTTTAAACAAAGCAAATTGCTTATTGTGCTTTACTTACGTACCTTATATTAGACAGAATCAATTAGAGACTGCGGCACTGGTGAGAGCAGATTAGTTTAATTACTTTAAATTTAATGTAACTTTCCCAACGAGCTTTACTTTTACTGTCTATCTACCTACGTCAAAAAAATATTATGGAAGTAGTTGCAAATAATGGGTAGCTGTCGTATGCGTAGACAGAAGCCTGAAGATCTGCTGGCCTAGCCAAGTTACAAACGTTTCGTATCGATTCTCTTTCTTTAATCGTAGACGCCTCGGCGTAAGCGATTGTAGAAAGCGCTAAATTTGTAGCCAAGTTGACACGACTGAGTCGATCGCTCGTTCTCTAATGTATGTAGAAAAAACCTACACTTTAGTCTATGGTGAGCGTTCCTACCAGAGTTTAGCGATCAACATTGTAGAAACGATAACATTCTATTCTATCATATTGAACGATGTAAACTTGTCTACGAATTTTCTATTCGTTTGTGTTGATCACGTGATTTAACGTTGAGATGATGTCATTCCCATTCATTTGAATAGTTTTCTACTAGCGTTAACGATTGTAGATTGTCAACTTGGCTAGGGGTGCTGAATGTCTTACTAAAGTAATGTATCATGTATATTAGTAACTGGGCTGTGGAGGTCAGATAGATAGTAGACACAAAATACTGGTATTCAGGAGCATGTGGTTGGACTGTAAGCCGGACCCAATGTAGTTTGGAAAAGGCAGACAGATAATGAGTCACATTGTCACTTGCCAGTCTATATTTTTAGTCTATTATCCTCCACAACAAGGATCCCCAAAGTGGTCGAAATCGGTTTCCCAGGGGAAACATAAACATAAACATAAAGCGGGAGAAGTCATTTGATGATTTCCCATCAGAAAAGAAAAACAAAAAAGTTTCGACATAAACGAAAACTGATTTTGGGGTCGACGGGGTCCAAAAATATACCCCTATTAATTTACACAAGTTTTTATTTGAAACTTTTAAGAATCTGTGTAAGTTGTGTTACGTGTACCAATTTGTTCTAAAGAATTACTAATATTTTAGCAGGAAGGATCATTTTTGTATTTTCAATAACTTATACTGTTCGGTTTCGGTAGGTTTCTATCTCTGTCTTTTTGACATTTTGCTTACAGACGGTTAGAAACTAAACATCACAGAAAATCTTTCTTTGCTTTTTCTATCAATCAACTTTGTTTATAGAAACACTATAGCTGTGAGACGTGGCATATTAACTGACGAACTGGTTATACGTAACTACGTATGTAAGTTACAGAAAACAGGCCTTAATCAACAAGTCGATAAGCGTGCAAGTTCGTACAAGATGAAACGGCAAGTCGGCAAGTCAATAAGCGTAGGCAAATTATGGGGATCTGAGGTTTCAGTTCATTTTGGAAAAGGGGTCTCTTGCCCAATTTTCACGAGAGATGTCAAAATTGACATATTTTCAGGTGAAAATAAGCGGTAAACAGTGACCGCCAGATCACTGATACTGTTATCAGTTAAAACCCCTTTTTTCGCGGAAAAGCTGCGCTTTAGATAACCTTATCATGAGTGAGTTAAGTGGTTGTAGAGTACGGAATAAAATTAGAGGCCGCTGAGGAAAAAGCTGAGGAAAATGTAGTTTATTTATTCCCACTTCAAAAAATAATACATAGTGGGTGTAAAAGTACCCTTGACGAAACCGAAAGGCACTTGTTCTCCCCGTCATTGCGATCATTTTTTTTGTTCTGGCCCTGGTTGTGTAGTTTTGGGAATCTTCTAATTCCGGAGATATTGGGGGTCAAAGTTACAACTTTTTGAGAATCTTTTTTTTTAAAACAAGTTTTATTGTCTTTTTTTATTATTTAGCCTATACTGTCCCACTGCTGGACAAAGGCCTCCCCTATAGCTTTCCACTCTTCTCTCTGTGCGGTTTTCTTCGGCCAATCTCGCACAAACGAATCTAAGTCGTCACGCCAGTGTTTCAATGTTAGGTACTTTACTTTAAACACCTCCACGACCCCTGTACTATTCAATGCATCCATCACCACAATGTTTTGAGAGTGTTACATTGAGTCCTGCCGTAAAACGTGATTTTTTTACCCCAAATATACGCACCTACTCTAATAACCTCTGTAGCTGTACGTTACTCTGTAGTCTACACTCCACAACGAGTTGGGACACAACAGAAGCCCAGTTTATAAACCTTCATAAAGTGTTCCTGATAACACAACCTCACACTGAGTAAGTTGCATTTTATTATCCTACATTTTATTTTTCGTACGCTGGCTATCCTTAAGAAGGTCTAGTTGCCGTTTGAAAACTAGACGTAGTAAGGTCATTTATTTTCTCTACACAAAGCTGACTTAAAGAAAATGTGTACAACAAAATACCTCAGCTGTATTCCACCTTTGTGAGAAATTGGTGCCTGATGTAGGTTTTTGCGGAAAAACCTGTGTTACAGGTCACCAATCCCCTGCCACGGCTAGAATTAGCTTTTACAGAGATGATACCGAATTCTTGAGTATACTGTGAATCCGCGGTAATCGAATATCGACCTACACTAATCCGCGCAGGGTATACGTGGTGGATGGAGGATTTATTGTGGTGGATTTTGGAACATCTTACAAAGATTATTTTGTCCACATAGCGAGAACCTTAAAGTCCCACAACCTTTTCACACAGCTTTTAATTTTAAACTAACTTATTCCCGCGTCTATGCTCGCGTTAATTTAGAACTTGACAATCAATTCATCACCCATAATAAATCAATCATGACCCGAAAGACACGTGGCGCCATTTATTATCATATGAACTTTATTGTTATTTTCCTCGGGAACATGAGTTTTTTTCGGGCTGAAAGGTACCCCATGTCCGTTTCTGTACACCTGACAACGTATGTATATGGAACATTTCCGGATGATCGGCTCAGTGGTTTACGCGTGAAAAGGTAACAAGCTTACTTTCGCATTAATAATATTATATTTACTAGTAATATTACAGTTAGAATATTTAGGATGGTTTGTTTTAAATATAACAGAACATCGTCTTCACTCACAGTCAGTCTAACTTATTTATTTGTACATTGCTTACTTGTTATGGTTTTACAAAATATTGCATCGAATACTTTTAAATTGTGACAATAGACCACATCATAGACAACACATATCCGACAACACACACACCCGACGACGTCTCGACGACGTGTAAAGCCAAGTCAGAGGCTCATGGCATAAATAATAAAAATAAAATAAAATAAAATCTATTTATTTCAGACATTGGTCCATACCGTGTTAGTAAAACGACTTTAAAAAACTATGTTACGTTGAAATAATAAATCAATTAAAAAAAAAAAAAAACAATAACATTAAAAAAAAAAGTAAACTTATATTAAAATTTACATTTAAAAATTAAAAAAAGAGTTTGGCAGAATGCTTTAAACATAAAGACTCTGACACCAGGTTAGGCACTAACCACACAAAGGAAAAGGAGTAATGACAATGCCTGTAAGAATAGTTCTCGCCTTACAAAGAACGAACAATTGATGACTAATCTTGCTAATTGCATATTAGTGATTTCAGACTGAAGTCCGAGTTTGTAGTGATCGCAAGCACGACCGCTGAGCATAAAGTCGTGGATTCGATTCCCAGGTCAGGCAAAGTTTTATTGGGTTTTTCAATCAGGAATTTCTCAGTAGCAGTCTGGGAGTCTGGATTTGTACCCCATTGATGGCAATAGGCTCGCTCCCTAACACATGGCGCAGTGGGACTTAAAACTTAACTAGCGAAATGTGGGGTGTGCAATTTGGTACACCTCCGCTTAACCCTCCGGGGATAGCAAGTGTGATGTTATGTTTTATATCCGTTCTTGTTTTCTTTGTCGTACGTAACGTCAAGTGTCTTAAATTAATATGTAATACACATGTCAAAAGTCATTTTAAATATTAGAAATGCAAAAGTTTGTGAGGCTTGATGGATGTTTCCCATCCGGTTTCTCATTCTGTCTCCCATCTTCTAAATGTTTTTGAATCTTATACTGTTTACATCTAAATATTTGTGGGAGAAAATAAATAAATAAAATGTTTGTTATCTACTCTTTCACGCGAAAACTACTAAACGGATTTGGATGAAACTTGGCACACATATAGTTTATAAGCTGGATTAACAAATAGGATACTTTTTATCCTGGTGCTACGATCGCGTAGGACAGTACCGACCACCACGCGGGTGAAGTCGCGGGCTTAAGCTATAGTTGGTAGATAAAATCCTTAATTCAAAACCGCTGAAGTTTAATTAACCTTTCGTCAAAGCAAATAAAACCCTTTTACCTTGCAACAACATACAAAATCCACTGTATATAAGTACTAGCTACACCTAAATACCTTCTTCAACACACACATATACACAGCAGTACATAGGTTCGTATGTACAACGCTGTTACATAATCACTTCAACCTCCCGGATCAATACGGATGCGCCATCTACTTGCCAACTATACCCGCCTCTTTCTCACAAAGGTTTTGCTATATTTCGGTCTCTGTCTAGCGAAGGCTTCGCGGGGAGGTATAGATTTTCGCTTAGTGCAAAGTTTGATGGTATAATTAAGGTTTTGTTTGATGAAGGAGAGAGAGGTAGGTAAGTATAGTGGATTGTGTGCCTTGAGACAGGATCTGTAAGGTTTCGTTTAATTTTGTCTTGTATTCTTCAAAAGCATAAAAAGAAGTGACAGTTTTGTTTTAAACTACAAAATCTTTAGTTTTATTCCTTGAGTTGGTAGGTCTAAAGGATGTAAAAAGACACTTGTTGTCCCCGTCATTGTGAGTTTTTTTTGTTCTAAACCATAATTGGGAACCTTCTAGAAGGTTCCAACGTTTTTACAAGTTTTTTTTTTATTAAATACATGTAAATGTTTTTAATGTAAGATTTTCACCTCCACGACCCCCGAACTATTCAATCAATCCATTAGCACAATGTTTTGAGTGCGTTTCATTGAGTTTTATCATAAACGTCATTTTTCATCCCCAAAGCAAAAGTCGTTTCCCAGCGATAATTAGTGCGTAAAGTCTTCGTGAAGAGCCCGTTTACACCCTGTATATCAAATCATTTATTCCATTAAGGACATTATATTTTAGGGCACTTTTGAACGTCAAACGTTGCCGTTGGTAAAGGCCTACAAACGTCTGCCTAGCCTTTTGTCAACCATGTCGAAGTCCGCTGCCAGGAGGAGCTCGTGGCTAAATAATAACAGCCGCTCGGGTCGATCATCAGGTTAAGCCGCACTTACTTAGGTTGGTCCGTGGATGGGTGACCAGCCATTACATACCGAGTTTCCTCTGTGCCTTGGAAAGCCGTTAAGTCGCTAGTCCCGGCCGTCATTCGTAGATCTTTGACAGTCGTTACAGGTAGTCAACTAGTCAGTGGCCCAAAAAGTCTGACAACCAGTCTTACCAAGGGGTATCGTAATAGCCAGTACTAAACGGGTTGTGGAGGTCAGACAGCCAGACAGTCGCTCCATATACACAAATTGTCACTATCTACTATACTATCTAGACACAAATCCAGACAATGGCGAAATGGAATAGTAGGCACAGAATCAAACCCAGAACCTTGCTCTGGCAACTCTACACAAACAAAACACAGAACTTGTTTATCAGACTTTCACTAGAAATGCATATTCTAGAATTCCTCGATTGATCAATCCTTCAGTTGTTACAAATATGTATTCAATCGCGAGTTCCCTTAAAAGCCTTAACATGTATTCGTTAATAATAAACCTGAGAGTGGTGCCTGGGAACAGAGCACTGCAGGCCACCTGCTCCTAAAACAGAATACACTTAGGGCGTGAGGAACGCGTACCTACGTTAATAGGGCACATTGAATTCCTGATTGCACAATTTTATCGCTCACAAATCAAATTAAATCATAATATTGTATTTCACGTAGACAAACAGGGTGTAAACAAACTCTTCGCGATAAGCCGTCAACCAAGCATTCTGTACATCAAACTAAGTAACCCTACGCAAAAATTATTGCGGGGAAACGACTTTTTTATTTTGGCTTGAAAAATCACGTTTTCATGAAGGTTCCCAGGTATAGTCTAGATTCTAGACCATACCTGGGAACCTTCTACTTGCTTACTACCTTCTTGACTCTAGAACAAAAAAAAAAAACAAAAAAACATGTATACGGTTCGGGTCGGTCCTTTGGAGAAGAACCGGCAAGAAACTCCATGGTCACTCATATCTTTTGGAAGGAGCCCAGAGAGATTTTCAGCATGATAACTACTAACTGGGTAGGTAGGGCGTGATGAGAGAACTCTAAGACTATAATTGAAAAGTTTCATCTCATCGAACGGGGCCTGAATGTGATAATGATATTATGGGCTTTGGAACTTATGAGAGACTAAACGACTAAAGATATTTCAGCTTTGCTTCGCAAGTTGGTTTCATATCGTTTCAGGAGTACCTAATTCGAAATAATTTCCCACCATTTGGGATTCGGCCCAGTTTTCCTACCTTATCATCTCATCCTATCTGACATTAACTACCCGGTTCTTGAGTAACCCGATACCCCTGGTAAGACTGGTTGTCAGACAGTCCGACTTCTGCCTTCCCGTAGAAACAGTCAAAATATACTACAGCTGCGGACAAACGTGCTTTCTGAATTCCGAATGGGTCTCGATGTTTGGAATGGTCATCTACAGACCAACCTCGGAAAACGTTGCTTAATGTTGATTTTCGAACCGCACATCTGATATTTAGGCATGATCCCCTCCTGATTTAAGCGTCAATAATTCTGCTTTTAAAATGCAAGTGAAGAAAAAGTAAATGCTAATTAAGATATTTCCATTAAAAATGGAGCTCACATAAAAACTTCTAAATTGAAAAACTCGAGAAAGATTGTTCCATCGTAACTCAACCATGCTTTCAATCTCAACAAAAAACCTTAAAGAAAAACCTTTGATTTCAGATGGTAAAGAATAAAACATGAAAATATTCACCCTCATTCTGGGCGTGGTCCTATCGGGGGTTGCGCACTCCGCCCCCGGCCAATCGGAGGTAACCACCCCGGAAAATCAACCAATAGAAACGCAAGACAATAACGGAGAAACGAGACGAGTAGATGTTCCTGAAGTCGTTTTACAATTGAAATATGATAAGGGGGAACTGAATAGGATATATCTGACTCAATTCAGAAAGGATTCCACGACGTGGGTGCCCTCAGTGTCTGCTCGAAGTAACTTGTGTGCGGACTTGTGCCACGCAGGTCTTTATCTGGCTCTATAGCTTTTGTCCTTTGCCTCGTAAAAAGACAGTTTGTTTACGCGGCCATTTTGGTTTGGTGTGAAATGTGACGTTTGTGTGTTTTTTTGTTTTGTTTTTTTATTTGTGTTAAAATGAAAAGCTTTGATTGGTAAGTAAATTATTTGTTTGGGTTTTTGTTTTTTTTTTTAATTAGCCGAGTGCAATTAGACAACAAATACTCGAAAGGCGGAACGAAGTTTACATTGGTCGGATTTTCATGGGACTTTTTTATTGAGGTCCTAGAGGTGTAGAGAAGAAAGTTTAAAGTTTTTTTATTTCCTTTTGAATATTTTTTTTTCGCTATGAATAGCATGAAATTCGACTAATTTATATTGTGGTAAAATAGTGACCTGTGTGTATTCATTAAAAGCCTATTTGGTCTGTTTATTGTTCATTCATTGTTGTCAATGAAATTATTTATTTATATATTTATTTATTTTGAATTCACTATTTTTTTCAATTATTACTATATTACCAACTTTACTTTTTCATAGATAACTGGAAAAGAAAATACATTCATGAGTGTAGTGAGTTTGTGACTTATCTCATTCGCAAAAATCAGAAAATCGTCAATGTTAATGAAGACATTTTTTTATTGTTTCCACTATTATTTTAACTTAAAGGCAGTATTGTTTAAAACGTGTTGTAAAAACATGAACCTAAAATACCTCCCTTCTTAAAAATCTACACTACCGGTATCGGGAACTGGTTTTTTAGTAACTTACCTAGGCACTATAGTTGCTGATTTGCTGCCAGTACCTAAAGATTGCAATAGCGGTCATTGCCCTTTTCCTAAAATCTCTTCGTACGAACCAAAACAAATGAAACATGTATCGTTTTTCATTACGAAATATGTTAAAGATCATGTTAAAAATATGAATGTTAGACCTGAAATAATAGCCAATATTTTAATAACACGAAATACTTTTAATCACTACAATTTTTTTACATTTATTTTTATATAATATTTAAAAGATCACTTTACGTAGCCGTTAACTGAAAAATGTACACTTGCACCACAAAAATAGTTGTTAACACTAAAGCGCCAATAAATGAAGTGAGCCCGATTTCTCGACGAGCAACCCTTTCATACTGACGGTACACGATCTACTGGCTTGGTTACGCGTCCTTTGGCCGCAGCGCAGAAATTCACGCTGTTGCCAACACGGCCATGCTGCATGATGCCTGTCCCCAGGCATCTCACCTCAAATTAGTCGTGACCTGTAAATAAACAAATGTTTTTTATTATTTTTTTATTTCACTTTCAAATAACTGAATTAGAATAAAGTTCGGCCCATCATGATGTTAAAATCACAAGAAATTTGGATTCCTACATCAAGTAAACGCCTCTTTAGTCTTAGACGACGTTAATGACGCTTATGAATCCCTTTAATTAAATTTAATAATTTCCTTTAGTCTTAGGAAATGATTAAATTCTTGTCACCAAATAGCTCCTTTAAGCTTAGGCACCTATTTAGTTCTGTAGCAAATGAGGTTAACATCAGTGAAGCATTTTCTGTAAACTAGCTATGTACAACAGCAACAACACATTTGACCGAAAAAAAAAAAAGAGAAAACTAAAAGAAAATAACAATTAAAAGTTATTAAAATAAAGAAATTATAATAAATTATACCTGCTTTTCATTTTAATCCATTGCCAACTTGGTCACATTAATTAATCTTTATACAAAATTAATCATCACCACTCCAACCTGCAATATTGATCCAGGGCTTCATATTTTCTGCAGCAGCATTGCCACAATATTTCTTGGTGCTACGTTCACTGCCTCTAAGATCAACTATTGTGTATCTGTCGCGACCTAATACTTTCTTGACTTGAAAAGGGCCCTTGTATGTTGGTAACAGTTTTTTACTTCTGCCATCGTTTGTCTGACTTTGAATTTTGACTAACACCAACTCGCCTTCTTGATATTGTCTTGCCTTTGTACGAGTACCATCAAACCTCCCTTTCTGTCTATCTGCACTGGTTTTTATGTTTTCATCGACCCATTTACGCAAACTCGTTACATCCGTAGGATTCCCGTGATCAGGCTCAGGACCTAACTTATCACTATCAGTGTGCAGCCTATAACCTAACAGAACTTCGCAAGGTACAGCTTTAATGGTTTTATGGTAAGTACTGTTAATGGCCTGTTGAAGAGATTTAATGCATTCGTCCCAACTATCATCCTCAAGATCGGCACTCATTGTCTTCATGCACTCTAAGATTGTGCGATTAAATCTCTCCACCTGACCATTGGACCTAGGCATTCCTGTGGCAACCAAATGAAGACGAATATTTTTATTCCTACAAAAATCTTTAAACATTTGTGATGTAAAGGCGGTACCCGCATCACAAATTATTCTTCGCGGATTACCGAAAATTTTAGTAATTATATCCATTTCCTTAAGAACATATTTAGCTTCGGTGTTAGGCACAGCTGTTATAAACACGAATTTAGTAAATGCGTCGACAACTACCAACAAATACTTCTTCTTATTAACAGTTTCGACAAAAGGGCCCAAGTGATCGACGTGAACTGTATGAAACGGTTGAGCATATTTTGGCAACGGAAATAGCTCTCCTTCCTTGGGACCTCCCTTGTTTTTATAATAAATGCAGTTTAGACAATTTTTAATGTACTTTTTGATAGTTCGTCGCATTTTTGGGAACCAATACTGATGAGAAATACGTTCAAGCGTTTTATCAAGGGAAAAATGGCCAAGGTCGTCATGGTTACATTTGATAACTTGCCATATGCAGTTCTTGGGCACCACCCAACGACGTCCTTTGTCAGTCCGTCTATAAACTTTGTTACCAAGAAGTTCATAATTTAAAAATATATCCTTATGCTTCTCTGCCTCCCCTGATTCTACAGTCTCCCTGATTTTTTTGAGTTCAGAATCCTGTAGCTGAACAGACAATAGCCAGTCAGCTTCTGTTATGGACAATATTATTTCAGCTTCCGATTTTTCCCCGGATTGCGCGGGATTTCGACTTAAAGCGTCGACATGACGCATGCGAGTACCCTCTCTGTGTACTATTTCAAAATCAAATTCTTGAGTAGAGAGTACCCAACGTGCAATTCTTGGAATAATTTCCTTTTTTGATAGAGCAAACCGCACAGCGTTGCAATCAGTGATTATTTTAAAATGTGACCCTAGTAAGTAAAGCCTAAACTTCTGTAAAGAGCAAACGATTGCTAACAATTCTAGCTCAAAAGAATGGTACTTCTTTTCATCTATTGTAGTTTGGCGGCTGTAAAAATGTATTGGTTGCTCACCATCCTGTGTTATTTGCATTAATATACCCGCCAAACCTTCCCTGCTAGCATCTGTATACAAAACGCATTCCTTATTTGGATCGAAAATAGCTAAAGTGGATTCAGAGGTAAGAGAATTCTTTAAAATTTGAAAAGCATTCTCTTGTATGCTATTCCACTCCCAGAAAGTGTCTTTCTTTAGCAATGTCGTTAAAGGACTTGACAACAAAGCGCAATTCTTTATGAATTTGCGGAAATAGCTAATTAGTCCGAGAAACTGACGAAGTTGGTGTACGGTTTTTGGAACTGGAAATTCCTTTACAGCTCTTACTTTTTCTGAACTTGGCATGATGCACCCTGATTTTATTTTATACCCCAAAAATTCTATCTCCGTTTTAAAAAAATTACACTTTTTTTAAATTTAATGTAAGACCGTTATCTTTAAATATTTGCAACACCTGTTCCAATAACCGTAAATTCTCTTCAACAGTTTCATAGGCAATCAAAATGTCATCTAAATAGAGAATTATTTTGCCAAAACGAAGGTTTCCGAGAACTTTGTTCATAATTTTTTGGAAACAAGAAGGAGCATTACATAACCCAAACGGAAGACGCAAGAATTCAAAATGGCCATCTTCAGTTACAAATGCGGTTTTGTGTACAGACTCTTCGCTCATTTTAATTTGATAGTAACCGCTTTTTAAATCGAGATTTGTAAAATATTTGCAGCCCTGGAGCCTATCTACCAAATCTTCAACCCTTGGCATTGGGTACTTATCTTTGGCAGTAATTTTATTAAGTGCGCGGTAGTCTACGCACAACCGTTTGTCACTAGTGCCTTTTTTATCGGTTAGAAGGGCCGGGCTAGCATATTCAGAATTACTCTCGCGTATTATGCCATTTTCTAGCAGTTCATTAACTATTTCTCGTATAATTTGTCTATCAGAATGGGAAGCTCTATACGGCCTATATTGCACTGGTTTGGAGCTGTTCAATTCAATTGTCATTTCAAAGTCATTAACTTTGCCCAACTCCTTGACACTTAAAGCCACGCACTGCCTGTATTTTTGAAACAAAGCTACCAATTCACTATGATGCGAGTCCGCGTTAATTTGTAGATTAATGTCATTCACAACGTTACAGAATTCATGAAAATCAGAAACGTAATCAAAATTAAGTGAATCGCCAATGCGAGAATACATAATGTCTGATCTTTCAGTAATATTTCGTCCGATCAAAATATCGCAGCCCGACAAATCACCAATTACGTACATGTCAACATCTTTTAGAACAATAGAATCTATCATTATATCAGAACGAACTAACTTTGTGACCGTTTTCTTACTATCTTTTAAAAACCCTTGCAAAAGAACAGGAAATTCTAAAGGCGACTCATCCAGCAGACACCGTTTAACCAAGGACTCAGAAATCAGTGAACAACTACTACCTGTGTCTATAAAAGCTTCTTGTTCAAAACCATTGATAACAATTTTTTTACAAAATTTATCGCGGGTATTTGGAGAACTCACCATTTTTGTTTCTTCTTTGGTTGTTTTAACAGCAATGGTGTTCTTTTTATGGAAACAAGTAGACTCTGTATGTCCCCTTTTTTTGCAAAATTCACATTTAATACTGCACTGAATCCTTTTATGATTACCGCCGCAAGTAAAACATTCGATTGGCTTCCGATTTTGATTCTGACTGGGAACAAATGTCTTACTTGTTGATGGTACAGGGGTCTGTTCACGGTCACTCTGAGTAGGTATCAGTTGAGAATAGGTCAACTGTGTCTGCTGAGGTGTTTGTTTAAACATGGATTCTCGAGAAGCTGAGCTATTCACATTCTGTTTCGTTGTCTTAGCTTTATAAATACGACTATGTAAAAATCCTGCCAAACTGTCACAAGTTTTGAAATTACTTGCCTCTACCGATGCACTAATGTTACTGTCTCCTATATTCCCTAATATGATCGAAATAACATCAAAATCGGAAAAATTTAGACGCAAATTATCAATTTTAGACTTTTGTTCGAAGAAAAAGTCGTAAAGAGACTGGTTCTCGCATGGTTTTTTTTCTATTATATCTTTTAGCAATTCGAACATATTCCGTTTTACCTGGAAAGTGGAAGAAATCTTTTCTTTCCAATCTTTCCAAAGCCACGTAGTCCAAATATGATCGTTACGCAACAAAGAGTCATACCAAGTCTTGGCGGAGCCTTTGAGTTTATTTAGAGCCTGATAACGGGTCATACCATCGGTCCATGAAAAAGTTTTCGTGTATGATTCGATAACATTCAACCATGCAGTAACATTATCCGTTAACGGTTCAAATTCGGGAATCATGTTATGTAATGTCATGGTACTCGTACTCACGGTTTCGGTATCAGCTTTCCGTGATACCTTGCTTCTTTTCCTTGGCGGCGGAGGCGAGGGCGTCTTTGAACTTGAGTAACTTGAGGACGACGATGAACGTGTACGCGAACGCTTACTTTTGTTCTTTTTACGCCTCTTATCACGTCCCATTTCTGTGAGCGTGTCGAATCACACTTCTGATGTTAAAAATATGAATGTTAGACCTGAAATAATAGCCAATATTTTAATAACACGAAATACTTTTAATCACTACAATTTTTTTACATTTATTTTTATATAATATTTAAAAGATCACTTTACGTAGCCGTTAACTGAAAAATGTACACTTGCACCACAAAAATAGTTGTTAACACTAAAGCGCCAATAAATGAAGTGAGCCCGATTTCTCGACGAGCAACCCTTTCATACTGACGGTACACGATCTACTGGCTTGGTTACGCGTCCTTTGGCCGCAGCGCAGAAATTCACGCTGTTGCCAACAATCACGATAGATGACGATTCATGACAGGCTTATTTTTGGTTTTCAAAGATAAGAATTTTAATAAATTTAGGTGGGTCAATGACCGCTATTCTCATCTTAACTGGCACCAACTATAGGAAAATAACGATTCACCTTTCTTCACCTGCCAATTAAATTGGCAGAACAATACGAAGAAAGTTATTCAATAAAACTGCCAATATCTTTTTATTTCACCGTATTTTATGCTAGTAATACGCGTATCTTATGTATTGTCAAGCCTCGCATTTATTGCTATTAAACATGAAGTAATCGTATCTAAAGTATTCATAATATCTATCGTTAGAAAAGGAAGACAAAGAAACAGAAAAAAAAACACTCCACTGCTATGTCAAAAAATGAACTAAAAAAAATACATAAGTACAGCCGAACATTGAACCGCTTCCTTTTTTGAAGTCGATAAAAATTAAAAACTAGTTGAATGATTTCAGTATCGAATGAGAACAAAAAAAACTTTGAAAAACTGAAAACCATAATTTTAGCTGTCAAAGGACCTTTTAACAACGTTTTTCATTTCATTTCACATTGGCGGCCCTGAAATAAGGTACAATGGGGTTGGCATATCCGTATGGATAAAAACCCCTTTATGTTTACAAAGAATAAAAAAAAAAATTGGCGGCCCTAGTCACGGTGAGGCGCTTCACTCTCACTAACTTACGAATAAAATGTCTGACAGCCATGCAAAGTTTAAAAAAAAACTAATCACTTGAGATGACATGAATTTGATATCCTCTTAAGCCGTGTCCGTCTGTATTTCTCCAGAAAAAACAGGACACTTACAGAATCAATCTGTCTGTCTACCTAAGTGTCTGTCGACCTGTCTTTGTATCTGTGCCCGTCTGTCTGTCTGTTTGACTTTTACACGGCGCCGAAGTCCCACCATGCAGTCCTAACGCATTTCTCCTGTCAGGACTGGGAGGCGAGGCCTGCGGGACCTCGATCTGCTCGCAGCTGATCCCGGTCGGCTTGCAGTCAGCTCTGAAGGCCACCAACAAGTCGGAGGAGGCCTACGGACATCCAAGATACAACGTCTGTCCTGCGCTTTGTAAGAACCAGCTCGGTAAGTCAATTATGATTAACAGAGGTACAACGAACAATAATTCTGTCAATATAAAGGGTTTAAGGAGGAGCTCGTGGCTAAATAATAAGTGCCGCTCTGGTCGATTTTAAGGTTAAGCCGCGCTTGTGTAGGTTGGTCCGTGAATGGGTGACCGCCCAATACATACAGAGTTTCCTCCGTGCCTCGGAAAGCACGTTATGCCGTTGGTCCCGGCTGTCATTGACCCGTAAGTCTGACAACCAGTTTTACCAGGGGGTATCGTATTACCCAGTACTAACTGGGTTGTGGAGGTTAGATAGGCAGTCGCTCCATGTAAAATACTGGTATTCAGCTGCATCCGGTTAGATCGGAAGCCGACCTCAACATGGGAAAAAGCTAGGCAGATCTGATGATGATTAAGGGTTTACATCTTGATATAATAAGTAGTACGATATCAGATGTTCCCTGTGTCCTTGTTAACTAATTGTTCCCTCCATAGAGTAGAAACAATATTAAATAACTTGCATCCTTTATCAAAGGAAAGGCTTAAATTTTACAAACCTTTCTTTATTTATTAACTTTGGTAAAGGATGTAACTTTCGGTCTTGGACAGTCGTTTTGGGTCAGAAGGTCAGGAGTCAGAAAATTTGACAACCAACAACAACAACTGGGTTGTGAAGGTCAGTTAGGCAATCGCTCCATGTAAAATACTGGTATTAGACCAACAGACAACATACTGATTGTCAAACAAACGGCATCCGGGACCAACGGCTTACGTGCTTTCACGGAGTAAACTCGGTAAGTAATGCACCCATCCACAGACCGACCTGCTACTGATTAGACAGGAAGACGCGACCCCATATAGTTGAGAAAAAGCAAGAAATGATGATAATTATAGATTGTTATTCTTTCTCGGAACAGGTGCCCCGCTCTGCAGCTGCCCTGATAGTGAAGCTGACCACTCTGTCGACTGGAACGCAGTCTGCACTGCCTTCTGTTACGATGGATACGCTCTTAGTGGTAAGTCAACATCACCCATAGCAGTGTAAGCTACACGTAATAAATTGAAAGAGTGTTAATAGAATTTCTTGCCCGTTCTCCTCTATAGAGATAGACTACGTTTTTGAACGATAGACAACTGAGTCTATCGTTCAAAAAAGTGGATGAACGATAGACTCGTTGAACAACTCAAAGGTGCAATGAAAATACAATTTAAATCAAAGGTTTGAGTTAAGTGGAACTGAGACAGATTTTCTTCCGATTAATAGGGAGGAACCTTAAATCACAGTAATATTAGACGTTGTGTTTACGATAGCTCTACGTTAGTCTCCTATTCTCTGTCGACTAACCTGCACGTCTGGGATTTTTTCTATTATTATTAGCCATTTGTGTCCCACAACAGGCCAAAGTGCTGTTATTCGCCAATCCTTGTGAAAGAGTCAAGTTCGTCCATCTCTCTCTGGGACTGCCGCGTTGCCATTTAAATGCATGCTGTTTGATTTCCATTGTGTGGTTACTTTAGCCCATAACTCCTCCGGCAGATGTGGCCAGCCCAGTTCCATTAGAGCTTGGCAGTCGTTAAGATACATTTACATTGAAAACAAAATGTAAGCATTTTCGATTTAACCAATTTTACCCTACAGGCTGCCCAACCTGCGAGAAGACATCCACCGAGGCTTCAGCAATCTTTCAATCCTCTCGGTCCCTCTCCACCTACGAAGGCTGGGCAGCATGGTGCAACGTTCAATGCAGGCAAGGCCAGGGCGGGGCGGCCTGCAACTGCGACCGGGCGCCCTTTCAGTAAAGTCAACCAATTTTACCCTTTACCCCTAAACATGTTTTACCATTGAAATGCTTAGAAAACTACAGCAACAACAAGATCGAACGTATATTTGCCTTAAGTATTAGTTTTATTGAATTTAACGGGTTTTACCCATTTTATTGTTTTTACCCTTTATTAATTAACTAAGCTTTAGAATATTCCAATGGATTAAAAACACCATATGGAATTTAGATATTTTGGTTTATAATGTTAGAGATTTTAATGTGTAAAACACATTAATTGCCCGCACCGTCGCACAAATAATATTGGAGTGCAATAAATGATTTACTTAATCATTATTTTTTGTGCTCTAAGGTAGGCATTTCAAAAGAATATTTAAGAATGCACATATAATTACAATACGAATAAGCATTTATCTTATTAATATGCCGCTTACATTTTTAATCAATTTAAATAATTTAATCGTACATTTAAATTGAAAGTACATGGCTTTCTATTAAGTACATAAATACTAACATTATTACAAATATTAAATAATAAGCACTTATTCTTGTTTTAATTCTATATTTTAAGACGTATATAATCATTAAATAATAATTGTAATTATAAAAATAACAAATGAAAAATCTGCGCGCAAGACAATATTACGAGTAAAACTTAAATTTTATGTAAACATTCCATTTATTGTAATTTACATTTTATTTGATTAAAGTTAATTTTTTTTCATTTATTTTTTGTTTTAATTTTATTTTTTCACCTTTTCGTTCGAACCTACCAGTCAATTATTGGTTTCGACTCCCTAAATTTTTCAATTTTGAATAATTCGTGTTGTTAAAAATAGTAAAAAAAAATGTTTAGCAGTACGTGGTTGTAGACAGTGTCGTGAAAAAATGTGTGTAGTTTTTATTACATAATGGAGTTTTAATCATTACATATATTGATGGCTGTTCATTGTTTTCAGGATAAGTTAATATAGCGTAAGTTCGGCTTAAAACCGGTCTTAATACAAAACGAGGTTTAAACCACCGTGATAGTTATTTGTAGTAAGACCTGTGGTTAAAATAAAGTTATTTAAACAAAACTGACACTTTAGTCCGGTACATACTAGTCAGTGTTGTAATAAGAACTTTACTACTATTGGAATAAGGTACGGAATACAAAAACTGGCTCTCGGACTAAAGCGAATTTTCAGATGATAAGTACGGTAAAAAGAAACGATGAATTATATTTCACTTCACAAAATATATTTTTTATTATATTCACTTTTTATTTTATGTACACCCACATTTGGCCAGTTGTGTTTAAGTCCCAAGTATTGTGGAGAAAAACTATTGCCATGGAGTGGGCACACAACTAAACTCTGTACTACGGCTGAGGAATTCCCAATAGCACTTTGAGCACCTGGGAATCGTTAGTCATAAAAAATATATGAAATGATTAAAACGATATTTTTAATATATTTTTCTTATTTTCGTAAATAAGATGTTAAAAGGATTGTGTAGTTGAATAGCCAGCATTACTAGCCTATAATTATAAATATTAATTATAATTAATAATTTATAATATAAGATAAATTAATAAAAAAAATATGACGCGATTAAGCAATAATTTTACAGTCAAATTTTTCTAAGAATAGGTACAAAATAATCAAAATATTATCTTGATATTTCGCTCTCTAATATCTAAATGTTATAAAATCGTTTAAAATTTCTGCGTCGCTATAACATTTAAATAGGCATTTCTTGTACAGAACATAATATTAACACGGTATGTAGGTATATTCAAGTATTATCACAATTTAACACTACTCTTATAAATCTAATATCTAATCAAATCTTTCAAACTTATCTTCTGAATTTTGATTGAAAAAAAAGAACTACTTTTAAAACATAATTCATAGCTTTCTTGATCCTATTGCTTTGCGAGCATCCTTACAAATTATCATAATCGCGTTAAAGAAATAACCCACCTACTAAACCTAAACTTTAATGAAAACATGAGAATAATTTAAAAAAATACAATGTCGGAATTCTAGTGTCGGAGTTAGTGCTATACACCACAAATCATTACGAATAAATCACAAAATAGAAGATTTTTTTTTCAATTACGGAATGATGAAAGTACACGTGAAATGCAAATGTTATTAAATGTAACATCGGCGAGAAAATTCATTGGAACCGCACTTACCTTTCTCAAAAACCATTTAAAGTTAAACATCCCTAATATTAGCAGTTAAATTCAATTTGAGTTATCTGCTACACTTCACAAAATACAACGATTTTGTAGTGTTCACAAAGTTCACTACACTATTTTGTTACGGACACTTTAAACTAGGATTTATTTTACTCTGTTAGTATAACTCTGAAACCGTGCGATGGACACAAAGCGTAATAAAAAACTAGTTACTTGCTTAACAATGGTTCTAAAATCTGCCACAGATATTACACTATAATAGAATAGGCATTTAAATTCTAATCGATTTTTGTGGCCATTTCTTTGCCTAGATTAGACAGAGCGACAAAAATTCTACCTGATCTACATGAAAAAATGAAAAATTTACGTTTCTTCAGTAGGCATACCAAGGTACTTGGAAATAGCTCAGAACAGACCCATTTTAAAATGGCTTAGTACAACTCAACAGTTTTTGACAAACCTAAGGAGTTTATAAATAACATGACAGTTCTATCCATTCCACGGGACACACGAAACACTAACATCTCAGATTCTAAATTGATCAATTAGAACGACTCAATCAAGTTTGTGGTATAGTAATTGTCTCTGGTTATAGAGTGATTGCTCATCTTTATGGAATTTATAACAATTTGTGGTGTAAATAGATGAACAAATAAAGATCGTGAATTTTAGGCACTATTAAACGTCAAAAGATAGGTGCACAGTTCGGATTAACCGTTTCCTATGAACAAGACATGGGTAGAAACTACATGTTTATTCTAATACGTCTTACTTAACCAATACGTTAAACAAGATAGAAAACGTTAACAAATCAAAGCATCTTAGTATTTACAAGGCCTAGAAATAAAATGAGATCAGACGATTGCAATGGATAAGATAGAAAAGTACGAGGATGAAGAATGAATAATCACTAAATGGACGCTATCTATAATAAACGAAGTCAGTTAAAATATGATTGAATTGTGACAAATGGGTTAAGAAGTTCCTCAATGATTACCCAAAAGTTATCAATCCTCATGTCCACGATGATGCATGAGGTACGTAGCGAACTGGATAGTTCTGTCGTTTGCGTCATTCAAGTCGAGTGACATTATTTAGACGGACATTTTTCTGATATAAATTAGACAAATAATAAAATATTTCGTAATCCGCCTATAGCCTCTTTATATTGGGGGCTAGCTTCTAATGTAGGTACTGTAGAGGCTAAATTTCCATCTACATGGAAAGGTGGAATTTTGAAATGAAATTCAGCTGCTTACTTTTGCACCTTAGCGATTAGGTTATATCAAAATTTTCAGCTACTTTTGCCTATACACTTTAAATGTTATGTAAGTCTATTGGTATAACTAACGCTAGATGAATAAGTGTATAGTAATTATTATAAAAAATAAATACGTATAACATTATCAACAAAATATCATAGCTATAAGATCCAAAATAGTTTATAAGGTGTGAAAGTTTCATAATAACAGAATTAATTCATGATATGAATGAGAAAAGAGAACTATGGAAAGTGCTTGAGAATGAGTGCGTGTAAGCTCTAGCTGCTGCAATTCTGGTCAATTCTGCCGATAAACGTCTTTTGTTTTTCTGCTTCTTTAAAAAAAAAAACATTACGGCACACTAGGAATTTCTCGTGGGTCATGTATTTACAAACATTTAAACTCACAAGACTTAAACAAACAGCCTGACCCGGAACACCTACATGTAGGCCATCCATACAAATATTTGTTCAGGGCGGGGATCAAACCCGAAAAAATTTGACAGTGAAAAATAAATACAATTATCAAAAGTATGACGACCCGAATGGCGCAGCTAGTGAGGCTGCCTTACGTTCTTAGAGTCCCGGGTTCGAATGCCGGTAGGAGCAAATGTTTGTGTGATGAGCATGAACATTTGTTTCTTAGTCATGAATGTTTATATTATGTATGTATTTACAAACAAAAAGTATCTATGTAGTATATCAACTACCTGGTGTCCACGACACAAGCCTCGTTGCTTAGTGTGGCACTAGATGGCGCTGTGTGTAATGTCCAGCGACATTTATATTTATAAAAGTGACTTTGTAAGTAACGAGATATAACCAGAATTTGTGTGGTATACTACAACTAAAAAACGCGCCTACTGAAAAATCACGCTCTAAAAATCGGGGCTTACAAGGTAAAATCAAATCCTGCTATAGTTAAAGTCGGTTAAAATGTAGCCTATGTTACGCGGGCCATAATAACGAATCGATTGACACATTTTCATCAAAATCGGATGAATAGTTTAGGCGCTACGGTGGAACATACGTAAATACAAACATAGAATACATACTTAGACTGCTAAAATCACAACCCCGCCTTTTGACTTCGCCATAGTCGGGTAAAAAAGACCATGTCATTTCTACATGTTCCAAAGTCTGTAACTTAAGTACTTTTTAATAAAAATAAATCGTAAGCCTTTATCGCCATCTTGATATGAAACCGAATTATTAGTAGGTATTGTTTGTTTCAAGATAGGCATAAAGAGACATGCATACAATCAACGCTAAATAAAATGTATGTCGCATGGAAAATTAACGTAAACGCGTGTTAGTGGAGTACTCAGTCAAAAATTAACTAGCGTCTACTTAACCATACATTTTTCGATGTCGTACGTGTGTCAACTTTAATTATCATTTATGAATAAAGCCCCAAATGTATCTGAATATACTGGGTGATAAACTAAACGTGGGCAATGCTTTTATTAAAATTATCTGCACTGGGTCTAATAAGGTATGTAGTACTCGTGAAAATCAACAACTTTTATTATGGGACCGAACATGAAATCGCACAACAAATAACATCTCTGCTCCATATATTTCATCATTTCAGCCGAAAGACGTCCACTGCTGGACATAGGCCTGCCCCAAGTGTCGCCACATTGACCGGTCCCGTGCGACTCGCATCCAACGGATTCCCGCAACCTTCACTAAGTCATCGGCCATACATTTATGGTCGTTTAGCTCAAAAAAAAATGTAGGGGGCAGCAAATTTTTTTTCATTATATTTCATAGTTAGTCCCATAGCTAAAAATTGCTCAAATACTTCACTCCTTTAAAGTATTGCCCACGTTTAACTAATTATCCTGTACTGTACATCAGATCCGAATGCCTGTCCCGGGACCTCATAGACCTCAGTAGTCGCAATTTCGACCACGGGACCAAAGAGGCAGACCGTAATCTCTATTGTCATAAAAATACGGCTGCTGGTGATCTGGTGGGTTGTGCTGGGGTGGTTCTCACAGGTAAAATAACTGCCAAACGACTGTAATATGTGATTGTGTGACTTGAAATATGCATGACAGTTTGGGTGTGTGACTTGAAACATGTGTGTGACAGTTTGTGTGTTGGACCTTCGTGTTTGAATGAGTGTGTAAGTGGGAACGAACGAATCTTGACGGGTGAGCGAATGGATGGTGTGTATGTGTATGAATGTTTAGTTGTAGTTCAACCAAGAATAATCACAACAAACAATATCACAAAGGTCTTCCATTAGGTAAGGGTTAGTTTGTAAATTAAATATTATCATTTAATACCTAAGTATATAAAAAATATGTATTTACTATAAATAATAAGTAAGCATCCGAAATTCGTAAATTATTATATGTAAATATAATACTTAGAAATATATATTTTGATTATATAAATACTTTGTCATCCTCGTTAGTTTTAAATGAATAAAAAATTAAATTAGGGATTAGGTATAATAATTATTACGTAGTGTTAAAATAAATAAATCGTTAATCGTTTTAAAAATATTTAAAAATGTAATTTATTAAAGAAAATATGAATAAAGAAAGTAATCGTTATGATGATTTCCGTTTATTAAATTAATAAATGTAAAATACACCTGTTAGTCGTTTATCGGCCTATTAGTAAGTACCTAAATAATAAATTAAAATAATATTTTCCTTTCAAGCAAGAACGATAAATAAAATAAATCTATATAAATAAGTTTTTTCAATAACCTATAGGTAATTCATAGTCATTTTTTGCGTTGACATTTCACACAATGATGCGGTGAAGCGATGACTAAAGTTACGACGCGCGACGCCTACTACTCTAGATGACTAAAAAATATTTTTCATTTGGTAAACAGATGAGTAAAGGTCCCCTTTATGCGGGATCTTAGACTACACTTGGGTTGCCAGGTTTAAGATATATTTTGACTTAAAAAACTCATTCACTTGAAAATTCATCAAAGATTTCGAGCAAGGTAACAAGTTGCCTAATGAGGGGCATAAAAGTTGGTGTTTGAAAAAGACAATATTAATTAAAGTTAGTCAATAGACGAAATAACAGAATTCATGTATATTAAATTACTCACTTCTAAAGCTCTATGGCTCCTTTCTGAGTATGAGAATCACCAAATTAATAAGTATTCTTCTAAGTCCGCCTATGTACCACCCTTGTACATGAAGTTTAAATAAATAAATATTCTTCTTGAAGAGATCTATGTAGGTATGGTATATTTATCTTATCGAGATTGGACGCTGGGGCAAAACTGCCCTTTTTCTTTTACAAAACTTAACATTGTGAAAACGGGTACTTATTTTTAGTTTCGTTCACTTAACTTAGTATTATGTATAGCTTTTGTTGGTAAATAAATAAATATTACCTATTTATAGAAAAGATACATAGAGTAAAAGCGCGCTTTATGTACATAACATTTGAAAAGTAACGCACAACAACTATATAACTTGATAAGTTAGATAAAAATATAACTCTCTTTAACTTTAGCTTTGTATTTGTAGCTTCAGTGTTAACTAAACGTTGACGCTACGTAGGCGCTGCGTAGACACTGCGTAAATGCCGCTTATACACTGGGTAATTTTCACGAAGACATTGCTTAAATGCCGTAGCAAAAACACTACGTGATTGTTGCTTATATATCGCGTAGACGCTGCGTAAATGTTGCGAAGCCGTCGACAAAATGTTTTCAACTTACACAATTACGCCCTAATGTTTAACGATTTTCTCCGTAAATAACGGTTTCTACTCTGAAATAAGATGGGTTTTAAGAATAGCTGCGAGTATACAATGTGTGTTTGTGACTATACGTTCAAGTAAATATGTGTGTTATGAAGATGCATGTTGAGAGCGCGTGCAAACGAAAGGTTAAGTATACTGCGAGATATATTTTGGGCAAAAATAAATAAATACTCATAATAATATGTAAAATTCACTGTTTTCGATATTCAAAATTCACTATCGCGGTTGTATATACAATCTTTATGTAATAATCATGTTGGTGTTAAATAACTGGAAGAATTATGTATCTTTTTATTAATCTGCTGCAAAATATTAATGACATTTACAAAAGGCTGGCTTTTATCTTGGCCAGAGCTAAGTGTTGCCATACAACATGACGGTCTCTTGGCAAAATACCAGCTGACAGCGTTGTGGAGGAGTTTCTTGATGCCCTTTAAAGGTAGCGTCCACCTGTCCGCACCGTACACATCGGACGCATCGCAGCAAACTGATCGTAGTATTGTTGAACAGATTCGAGCGATCCGTGCGGTGCGGATCAGTGGACGCACTTGTGTAACTTTCTATACAAAGTATGCGGACAGGTGGACGCTTACCTTTATAGTTTGGTGTTAGTTTAGTTTATTGAATCGTTTTTATTGTATGTAATTTTATAAACTATTTTCCCTATAAGAAGTATGTACAGGGTTACTTTTTAATGACCAGCCAAAATTTTAAATTAAGATCTAGATATCAAACCAATAGTGCTTTTTAATTAAATATTATTGTCGAAAAATATAAAATAAAATAATAGCATTCATTTGAAAATGTGTCAAAAATGTCCTAAATCATAAACCTAGTGGGAATCAATGCACTTGTGTGCGTGCATGCACCGCCAAATGTATGTGTGTGCTAACTGCTACCTATCTAGGTTGTTGAACTGAACTGTGCTGTTGCAATATCCACACGTTCGTTTTTTAGTGGACAGGAATGAAATTTTATTTAAATTATTTGTTTTTTAAATTTTATTAAAATAGAGCAGCGGTGGCCCAGTGGTGGCGGCCCCGACTTACGAACAGTAAGTCGTGGGTTCGAACCCAGACAGACGCATTACTTTGTGTAATTAATTTCATCACCACTGCTCTCAAAACGGTGAAGGAAAACATCGTGAGGAAACCGGCATGTCCTAGAACCAAAAATTCGAAGACATGTGACATCTACCAATCCGCACAGGGCCCGCATTGTGGATTATAGCCTATTCCCTCTCATTGAGGAGGCCGTGTCCTAGCAGTGGGAACATTAATAGGCTGATGATGATGATGATGATGATTTATTTTTTTATTTTATCGAACATATTATAGATTCTAAACCATTTCTGAAAATTTGGCCGGTTATTGAAAACTAACCCTGTATATTAACGTCTTCTTCCAATGTTATTGTTCTTACTCATAAATGAAGACTAAACATTATATCAGCTGGTCGGGTCGATACCCGAGTGGCTGCTATATGCTGCCATGAGCTCCTCGCATGCCTATTTAACATTTTAGCATTTAAATGATTATCGCCTTCATCGTTATGCATATATTATAGGAACTAGTTTTTTTTAATAAAAATTATGTAATTTAAATTAACATAAACATACAATAGTGAGACCAGTGACTATCATTACTACAGTTCATCGACATTTATACATAAAAAAACCGTCATTGATATTACTGCTATGTACTTAAACTGAAGTTATAAGTAGGTAGCCTAAAGGTACCGATAATATCGACTTGTATTCTGCTGTTCTCCACTAGTTTGTGCTGATTATCGATAACAAAGTCGATCATGTTGACGATATCGATAACTCTACCTACAGCATCATCATATGCCTAGCCTTTTCCCAACTATGTTGGGGTCGGCTTCCAGTCTAACCGGATGCAGCTGAATACCAGTATTTTACATGGAGCGACTGCCTATCTGACCTCCACAACCCAGTTCATACTGGGTAATACGATACCACTTGGTAAGACTGGTTGTCAAAGATGGACAAATGACAGCCGAGATCAACGGCTTAACGTGCACGTTACGTGCTTGGCTTTGATAACTCTACAGCACTGCACCTCTAATGAATTCATTTTTTATTTTTGTACTTTGATTTACAACAAGTAGAACCGTATAGAAAAACCGTCACTTTTCGTGTTTGTCGTGTCCGCTTAGTTCTTCTTAACTACATAGTTATGATGCGATTTTTACTTTCATTTAGAAATGAAGATAAATATCGAAATTGTATGATCTAGCATAGAAATCACGATGTTTCGACGCTATCACAGCACTAACCTACATAAATCGCACACGCGTCTATAGCAAATGGGAGGTCGTTGAACACACAGAGATACACATAACATCACACCTGTACCTACTCAACAAGGGTTTAGGCAGAGGTGTAGATGAACCTCTACTCCTAGATAGTGACTTCATATAATTATATTAATATATAGTTGACCTCATAATTACTTTTAACACACTAAGGGTGGCTGGCAGTCTCGACAGAGATAACGACAAAATCGCTAAATTTTGATTGCTAATTGCTCACGAAAGAATTTGGGTGCAATAACGAAGCTTGCGGGAAGTACTTACATCTTGGATTTAGAGACTTGCGTTACTCGCAAGCATCATTATTGCAACTATATTATCTCTGTCGAGACTATTTCCCAGGCCCCAGTGGCCCAGGTCTATTTGAGAGTGGAAAGGACATCGAGGCACAAACGCTAACCATGTACCTATAAATGATGTTACCTACAAAACTACAATGCAGACCTACACTCACGGTTAAATGTATGGATCAGCTGTTTTTTTTTAAATTGCCGATGACGTTATGAAAATTTCTAGTGTCCCTTCCAGTCTATAATGTGACAGTTCTATATTTTCGAACTTAGTTAAATTTCAATTCACTGGGTTCTATTGACACAATGTGACACAAGTAATAAAGTAATTGTGAGTTCGACAATACATACACCGCACCGGTCACTCAAACACACAGTCGAAGGGCGGATGTAGGTACAGGGCCGACGGGAAGCCTATTTCTATAAAGTTACCAACAAATAAAAATAAAATAAAATAGCCGACTCACCCAAGTGGCAACTGCAACCGAACTAAAACAACTAGTTCGTCGGTAGGTTTAGCGGCAATAAATTAAATACACTTTAAATATGTCGTAACAAGAATTAATATATTTACCGCCTTTTTCGACCACAGATCTGTGAGATAACACAATGTTTTGATCAACATCATATTTACTTGAGTAACAAAAATCTATCTGGTAAAAACAATGAAATTTAAATTCAACTGTTTTCTATACTTACTTAAGATGATCGTGGAATTTTACAACTGTATTGTGTTTTTCTGTGCCTTTAAATAGACTATTTACAATTTAAAAAAAGATTAATAGGATTCATACTAAAGTAGCGAAATATTGTATTAAACATTAAAATTGCAAATAATTCATGTCATTATTGACCAGAGAACGGGCAGTGACCAGAGAATGGGCAGCAGCGTTTTCTGTTAGTCTTTCATCACTGCGATCTCCAATCCGCCTGCCAAGCGTGGAGATTACGGCAAATTCCTCCCATCATGGGAGAGGCTTATGTCCAGCAGTGAACGTTCTGGGCTGTTGTAGTAGTTGTTACTACAACTACTACAACGTCTACTACGCCTACTACGTCATTATCTAAAGTATTTTAACAATAGATTAGATTAAACAATTTTAAAACTATCATTTCAGTGGCGCCGTCTAGCGGTGAGTAGCCCGACCAAAGTGCAATAAAAATATTACTGTTTCTTTGTATTATTTAACTAGTCTTTGTTGTAATGGCTAATAGCCATTGTGTCACATATCTCTCGTCTTTTGCGTCTTGACTCTTCGAAATAAGACCCGTTGATTGATGACTTTGATGAGACAATGAAAAGAAGTTTACCAATTTGTACCTTGGTTATCTCTTCTTCTCCTAAGTAACGCTATCTAGCGATGAGTAGCACTCTTGCTGTTACGGTAGTCTCACATCCGAAAATTTAAATAAAACATGTATTTTATTTTTTTATTGGAAAGCATGAAGCACATAAGCCGGGACTGGAATAAATTTGTGCAATAAGTATATAATAAAGTATTAAAATTGTATTCTTACGTTACGATTACCAATGAATTTGTGTTGCTACAATAAATATAACGTGTTAATAAGAATTAACATAATTCTATTTAAACTGTTGTGATGACAATAAGCAACTTTTTATAATAAAACCTATCAATAAGTAACTATAGTTAGGATACCTTATTATTAGAATTAGATTACTGTGAAATGTTTTGCACGATCCTCACTTTAACTTTCTGTAAATTATTGAATTTTAAAGTAGTCTGTAAATCGATGAAAAAATTGGTCTAAATGTGTGTAAAATGTGTATATATATATTAGCTACGTGTTTTAGCAATGTGCAATATTTTATGTAAATAATTTAAAATCATATAGTCGGTGTTAGTCTATTTTTTCTTTAAATCCTGTGATATTTCTGTTAAAGTTTACTTTTTTCTTGTGGCAATGTTGTCTAGTCTATGTATTATAATAGGTTCTAAACGTGCGAAAGAATAAAATAATAAAATTGGCGGGAACAGTAACAAAAGACGGCTGATGCCATTGAGCTATTACTACTACGTATAGAGAAGACGCCGCCTCATCACTCAGTGCTCCGTTCAACTGCGGTCGGCCGGCCGCAGTTCACTCAGTCGCTTGCTCGCTACAGAACATCTATCTAAACGGGCTTAGCCGCACTCCGCGCGCCCCGCACTGCCGCGCTTTTTTGCACAGATTTTGTTCGCGCTGTCTTCTCTATACGTAGTAGTAATAGTTTAATGGCTGATGCATGAAATTTTCATGCATCAGGCATGAAAATTGAGAAAGGAATTAAATTGCTATAATCTATTTCTGTAGATATAGTACCTGTACCTTGAAGACGTGTCTGTAACTAAATATAAAAGTATCCAAAATGCTTTAGTGCCAAAAACATTCCAAATTTTTCTAAACTATACCTAAATGTTTTTTCTCAAATTTAAAATGCTGCAATTAAAGTGTAGCGCTGTTTAGATTCGTAGTAAATTAAATGTGTGATGTTAACGTGCCGTTGTATTATTAAAATCCCCCATGGTGTTACATGAAGTAAGACGCGTAGCATGACAACAAAAGAAATCTGTCATTTTGTCGATTCTTCCTTCGACAAAACCCGTTTCTACGGTGGTCATGCTACGCGTTCAGGAGCAAGGAAGCTTCTATGCGAAGGGTTAGGCAGAGGTGTACCTAATAGTACACCCACATATGGCCAGTTATGTTCAAGTCCCATGTAATAGGGGGCGAGCCTATTAGCCATCAACCGTTCAGAAATCCAGACACCGTGGCTGCTACTGAGAAAGGCCTGATGGAAAAACCCAATAACACTTTCCTCAACCTGGGCATCGAACCCAAGACCAACATGCTTAGCACCAATTTCGACCACTAGATCAAAGAGGCAAATCAAATACTGCTCTTTTGTTTTACTTCCGATATTTTTTTACTTAAAATCACAGCGATCTTCATGCTCCTAAAATGTTGCTAAGTTGCCATAACTAACACGTTTGTCAAAATCATAGTGATCCTTCCTTATATTGGCGGCGATAAGGTTGCTGTTGGCCTGCAGCTGCCGGAAGTAAAATAACTAAAAGGAATGTATATTCAAGTCTAGAACATACTAAACAGAGTGATTCTTTGAAATGGGACAACAAGGGGCAATCCAAATCCATAGGATATAACTGAAAACTTTAATTATTAACCTTTGGCGAAGCGTAGATTAGTCGTTAACATTATGTTAACGACAATCAAAATCAGTTAAAATAAGGTTGACATCGGGTTGCTCTTGTCAGAGGTGAACCAAATTAATGTAAAATAAAAAGACTGTAGGAATGATACCTGCCCGCGTAGCATGAACGCCGTTGAAACGAAAGAGAATTCAGTGACAGATGAACAAAAGATTTGTCGATTCTCTTTCGTTTCTACGGCGTTCATGATAAGCAGGCTGAAATATTAAACTTGCAGCGCCATCTACACAGCTTCGTAATAACTACGCTGACAAGCAGCGAGCAACAAGCGACTACTGCAATAGCGGTACTATAGCACTTACGTCACTCAACCGGACATCCTATAAGTTATTGGATGTCCGGTTGAGTATTTCCTACTAGAGATGGCGATATTAAGTATGTATCACTCGTCTGTGTCGCTCGTACTCTCTCCCCTTTTCAAACCGCTTGCCAAGCAATTATTGTAGACTTGGGGCAGATAATGGTGTCGATTCTGTTGTGCACAAACTAAACATAATCTAGGCTATTGCTATAATTAACTAAAAGGCAGTGTGAGAAAAGGACGGCTATAACTATGAACTAAGTTAGAGATGTCAAACTAGTTTATGCCTTGCGCTTCACCGTGTTTTTAGTCGACATGTTTTTACTTGCATCCTTCATTTGTATAAAAATATTAGTTCCAACTAAATTTGACAGCTCTAAATTACGTCCGTCTCTTTCTCGTTTTATTAGAGAGAAAAAGATAGCAATAGCCTAAATTAAGTTTAGTTTGAACACAAATAAAATCGACACCATTACGCAATGTAAATGTCGGCGTCATATTGTAAAACCCGTCATTTTGTAATCTACCTAGTCAGATTGTAAACTGTCGAAATGAAACCGTCAAATTGTCAAATGCATGCGATCAAAGTATCTCTGCCCCCATAATCGGGACTTGGGGCACCCCCACTTTAGGTTAGTTATGTTCCTTTAAACCCTGCAGACACAAATAGGAGATAGCGGGGCTCCGTCGACTACGCTTTGTAGGCGAATATAAAGTGTTTTGAGGTTAGATTACATTTATCGGTTTTTCTCAGCAATTATGCTGAACTATACCAGGGGGCAAGGGGGACACCCCCTTCCACAGCGCGCGTGGTGTGTGAATTTGACAGTTTCACTTCGACAGTTTACAATCTGAATAAGCAGATTACAAAATGACGAGTTACACAATATGCCGCCGACATAAATATTCCAGAGTGGAAAGATCTAATCATTGCCAGATCTGCGCTTTATACCTACTTAAAGGCTGTCCAATAAGAGTAGAAGAAACTTCTCAGGTTTACATTCTGTTGTAGATAATATAATGACTTGCAACTTGCTATAACTTTGAGAGGATGATGCCAAATGATTTAAACCATAAAATGTTGATGGTTACTTTCAAAATCGAATGAGAAAATTTGACAGTTTGTAGTACCTTGATGCGCTGGCAACTGTACATATTTTTATTATTATTTTAGGTCTTTTTATGAGAAAGTTAGCAAAAAACTATTAGGATTATCAGTGAAAAAAATTACAGAATGCATTTTGCAGCCTTCTTTTCAGGACGATTCCTGACTGATACTTGGTCTTGACTTTTCTGGTGGTATGTATGGTAACTAGCATATAAAAGGAACCATCAATCAAATAGTGTGATATCCCCCCTAATGAGGAAACGTAAAAAATTTAACCGTAATTTTCCGAAACAACATTGACATCGGACAACACTAGAGAATTGTCTATTGTTTGTTGTTGGTCTTGTTTGACAAAAAGGACGAAATACTGAGTTTGACGGCTAATTTTACATATTTACTTACGAAAACCAATGTTAGTAATGGGTTAATCACACTAAAAAACATGGAAAACATGTACTGCCGTTTCTGTGCCGAGCCTAAGAGCTCTGAAAAGCTTCTAAACTTTCAGAACGACGCCGATAAACACGACGAAATCATTCTAAAGCTAGCATTTGTTAACGCTGTGTATGTCAACGTAACTAGCGATGATATGTTGCCGAAAACTGTTTGTTTTATATGCTACAACAGCCTAAACAAAGCTTACGAGTTCCTGGACAATGTAAAGCGAGCACAAGACGTTCTATCCAACATATTTACAGCAACCGAAGAAAGTAAGTGCGACCTCTCAGACGACGACAGAATCCCAGCTTTTGACGATTTCCTTTGCAATGAAGACTCAACCACAGTCAAACTAGAGGACAATACCCGCAATAAGTATTCAGAAACGACTCGAATGAATATTAGCTTGGAAGTAAAACATGAACTTAAGGAGGAGCCAGACTTAGATGACCAAACATACGATGATTCGTTAAACGTCCAAGATATTCTAGATGCAGCGATATGTAACGCGTCCTTTAACTCCAACGTCACGATATACGCTAAAGAGTTATCAGACTTGAGCAAGAAGATTGTTAAATCTTGGAAAGATTATCCATGGGTTTGCGGTTATTGTAATATTGAGTTTTTAAATATTGATATTTTGAGATCTCACTGTAAGGTGGTCCATGGGAAATGTTCTGCGTTCATGTGTATTGACTGTAAAGCAGGCAGGAATGAAGACTTCACCAGCTTTATTAAACATGTTCGGAAACACAGGAAGATTTTAAGGTAAATATTTAACTACATATTTTATCTAACCCAAAAGTCTAACAACCAGTCTTACCAAGCAGTATTGTTAGTATCAAGGTTGGTGTCCGTGAGATAGGCTGTCTCTCCATGTAAAATACTGGTATTCAGCTTTATTTGGTTTGGATGACCTGACCACAGTTGCGAAAAGACTAGGCAAATGGTGACCTATCCCAAAACTCAGCAATGAGATGGAAAGCAACCTCTGCCCAGCAGTAGGACAGCAGGATGACATTGCTCTTTTCTCTATCTATATGTACAGTGGATTTCAGGTATAATGACGTAGGGACAACTCTAATTTCATCGTTATATTGGGAAGTCATTACAGGCAAACATAATAGTAGACACGAATGTATAGTACTATGTGTGGGTATATTTATTATTGAAAATATACCCACACATAGTTATTCACTTTCACCTTTAAAAAATTGTGTAATATTACTTTGCTTCAATTTTTTTTTTTTGTACTAGTGTATACTGTAGAGTGTATTCTATTTTCATTACTTCTTCAATGTCTTTAATATTCTTTCCATCACCAAATAAACAATATCTTTTAAGCTTTGTCACATCTAACACATGCTTAGTTGTAGGAATCTCATCTTCCTTGCAATCTTCTTTGTCTTCCTCACTTTCCTCATCTTCCTTTGTGATAAGTTGACCGTCAATATCAACATATGTTTTCCAGTCCGCTAAATTTGGTCTGCTTGACGATGTTGTAGTTGGTTGTGCCAATAGTATGTCCAATTCGTCATCCGGGGAGCCATATTTATTCAAAATTTGCTACTGTTGCTACTCAGAATATCACTTTGTAACTGAACCACTTTAATTCCGAAACGTACACGCTTACCTGCTTACTTAGCTAATAGGTATCTATAAACAAAACAGGTCTTAACAATTGCTCACCATCTGTGCGGATGTAAAAAAAAATAAGAAAGCTCTATATGTCTTTGGCGGCCGACTCCGGTCGCAATATCTGCATGGAATTTCAAGGAATTTGTAATAAATGATTCATTAAAAACAGTCGTTACACCCGATGTGGCTAGCCATATGAATTTTGTACTAAAGCGTGCTTTATATTCAAGGGACTTAGATTTAACGTCACTTATAACTAAATGGTCGCTGCAACCAAGGTCGTAATAAATGAAATCCACATGTATTTAAAAAGGGTGTAACTTCCAAACAAAAACACATTGCTAGAGATATTTAAAATCATTATTTTAAGAGTAGATACACACAGTTAATTTTTAAAATAATTTAAACAATAAAAAACACGAAAAATTAAATTTTTAGGAAAAAAACTTTTGTTGGTATTTAAAAAAAAAAAATAGTCCCTGTCGTTCCGAGTTCGATGATCGAGTTTATGGCTTTCGGTTCCAGAAAGACCTAAAATTAACCGTGTATACTCTTAAGAAAATGACTGTTTTATAAATTAAAATATGTTTGCAATGTAATATTGTCATAACAGTCTATAACAAGAAGTTAGTAATAATTCAACCCTATTAATATTATACATACGAAAGTTTCTGACTATGGATGTATATACGGATGTTTATTACTCTTTTCACGCAAAAACGACTGAACGAATTTGGATGAAATTTTGCACAGATAGTTTATAACCTGGATTAAAACATAGGATAAGTACTTTTTATCCCAGTAGTAAGATCCCATAGGACAATATTATCAAAATTCACGTGGGCGAAGCCGCTGGCAGAAGCTAGTATTTAATATTCTTTTATGTATTTGTAATTGAACTGGTTTATTCACCAAGTTCAAATAAGTTATTTTATTCATTACTAAGTACCTTCATTATTTACAATCTACAAATAGATCTAAATTAATAATAATTATGTACAATTATTCATTGACGTAAATAAAAACAAAATAGAACTGATAGACTTCGAACACTTTTTTGCAAAAAAGTAAAACGGACACGAGACTACTACTCATCACTACATATTATAAAACAAAGTCACCCGCCGCGTCCGTCTGTCCCTATGTATGCTTAGATCTTTAAAACTACGCAACGGATTTTGATGCGGGTTTTTTAATAGATAGAGTGATTCAAGAGGAAGGTTATAGTATATAATATGTCAAGCGGGCGAAGCCGCGGCGCGGGCATCAGCTAGTTATCTATACAACATTTAGACAAAACGTTCGTTCGTTGTATGGGAGCTACCTTTTTTTAAATTACTAAATTACTTCTCCCGCTCTGGGCGGAGCAGGAGGGAGTGTCAGACTTTTACTGACTTAAACCCATCCATGTTCCTTCATCGCCCTTTGTGTTCCGGGGCCACGGTATCTCCGGCAGGCATCGGTCCTTGCGGACCTCTTCCTTTTTGCTGACTCTCTTTGAAGCGCGCGTGGAACACTCCTTCGCCGTCGACACGGCCTGTCGTCATGAGACGGACGGACGGCGAGCTAGCCCATAGCCGGGACGCTCTGAGGTTCTCTCCCTCTCAGGTTTCCTCCTTCTCTAGCATTACTGCTTCGCAAAAGGACGGCGTCCCATTCCGTCTCGCTCCGGACCATGGCTTGAACCAGGGCCGGGAGCGAGAGGTCGCCGCCGCCGATCGCCGCTACGAGGACACGGAGGTGCTCCGCCCACGCGGGGCACACCTCTACCATGTGCTCCACCGTGTCCTCCGGTCGATCCTCGCAGTGGAAACACCCGGGCGTTTCCTCCCGCCCGATTCGGTGCAGGAATCTCCCGAAACAACCGTGTCCGGTGAGGACTTGCGTCAGGCGGAAGGTGAGGACGCCGTGGCGTCTCTCAAGCCACTCCTCAAAGAGGGGACTTACCGACACTATTGTGGTGTGCCCTGCACGGGGTTGCGACAGTCGCCCTCTCCATGTCGCCATGAGATCACGCCGGAAATCTGTCCGCTGCGCGACAATTTGCCGCGGCAGCGGAGTTTCCCCCCGGCGTAGCACCTCCGCGCGCCATGGGAGCCCCCCTTAAATATTTATTATATTTTTTGTGGGTAAGGTTTAGAAAGGAGTCGCCTGAATTGGGGGGTAGGGGGGATGGGGATGTATGGAGGGAGGGGTGTATAGTCGCCCCCACTTTCACCTAGTTTTTTTTTAATTAATTTTTAAAGATTGTAATTTAGATACGGAACGGGGCACTAATTTTTTACTGCGACCAATTTCGAGGTAGTCGTAATTGGTCACAGTTCTAACCTAACCTAACCTATATGGTCGGAGTGAACGGAATCCCTTCGACATCGTTTCTACGACAAACGGTTAGTCGGAGACAAAAAACACCAAGACACTTTTAGCCTTATATTTAGGTGTTTTATACGATAGAATTGAGAAAATAAACGATTTGCGAAAATAACATTTTTTGGGCAATATTTTTGTTTTTTCTCATTGCCCCGTTACGTACGTAAATTTTTTTTTCCTCCGGCAGCTAAAATCACATGGGGGCGCTTCAGATCAACCCCCTTGACCCCCCCACAGTGACAGAATCTTCGAATTCGGGCGACTTGTTTCTAACCCCAACCCTTTTTTGTTATAGCGGCAACCGAAATACATAACCTGTGAAATGAATTTCAACTGTCTAACTCTCACGGTTTATGAGATACAGCCTGGCGACAGACAGATGGACAGACGGACATTGGAGTCTTAGTAATAGGGTACCGTTTTTACCCTTTGGGCACGGAACCCTAAAAAGGGTGCATTGCATTGCAAGGCACAGCTAATAAATAAATAAATAGAACTACAAATCAATTTCTTCCATGTCTGTTTAGTTTCGCTAGATTATTAATTTTACATTTTATTTTGAGCAGTTGTTCAAAACTATAGCAATATCTAATCAATTTTGATTAAGTTTGGACTTTATTGATAAATTATTATATCAATATGTTTTGGCAATAACTACTTAAGAAAACATTTTCTTATTTCCAGAAACCACTGCTATTACTGCAACTTAGAGCTAGACAAAACGGAAAGTTTGAGCTCTCACATAAAAGAACACTTCCTCAAGTCACAAATACCCTGCCCTCTTTGTGGAGAAATACTAAACGAGGACTCTCTAAAGCTACATTTACAAGACTACAACATTACCAAACAAAAACGAAGACCTAGGCGGAAACCTGGGACCCCCATCACTGTAGAAGACCTCACCTGTGACTTATGCAAGAAAGTCTATAAAAATCCCAACAGTCTTCGAGACCATATGAAACTTCATACAATAGACAGGAAAAGAAACTACACATGTGATCGCTGTGGAAAAATGTTCTACAACAAAGGTACGCTCACCTCACACATCCTATCCCACGATAAAAACCGACCCCATGTCTGTAGGATTTGTAATAAGTCTTTCTTGTACCCAAATATGTTAAGAAGACATGTTGAAATGCATTCTGGAGTAAAACCTTTTTCTTGCGAGCAATGTGGAAGGTGTTTTAGGCTACAATACCAATTGAATGCCCACAAAATCATCCATACAGATTCCATGCCTTACGTATGCTCGTACTGCAGCAAAGCCTTTAGATTTAAACAGATTTTGAAGAATCATGAAAGGCAGCATACGGGTGCAAAGCCATATTCGTGCCAACATTGTGGTATGGAGTTCACGAACTGGTCCAATTATAACAAGCATATGAAAAGAAGGCATAATACTGATACCTCTAAGAAAAAGATTACCCCAGAAGGGGTGTTTCCTATAAATCCGGAGACTGGTCAGATCATACAGGTTCAGGATCCCGTTGGTACTGAGGAATGGAAAACAAAGATCATGATTCCGGGAAAAAGGGGCAAAAAGAAGGTTATTAAGCAAGAGGATATTTAGCAACTGCCTCGTCGGTGTGGTGGTCGCAAGATCTACTGCTGAGCAATAAGGTAGATGATAGATTTCCAAAAAATATTGGACACTTATTTTTTTGTTTTTTTACGCAAACAAAAAATGTTGACGATACAATGCGTCGACAACTCGTGTGACATCACATTTGAGTAAATTTTTCACTTAAATGTGACGTCACAAGCCCCATCTTTGACACGTTTTATCTTCGTCAATTTTTATTAACTTGATGAAACAAAAAACACGTATCCAATATTTTTCGATAATCCAACTGACGGACTAAACAGAATCATATTTTTTTTAAGTCAGTCATCATCCCTATTATCAGTTCGGGCAAACTGTAATTCCCAACGCTATTTCCATCAGATTTTTTTCCGTACCCTCCCGGTATCTAGATTAAGGTTGATAATAGCAAATAGGCTAAAATTTAAGCCTAACGGGGAACAGGCCAGCAGTGCAAGTACGTAGGAATCGATTCGATAAATCTGACAGTTATTCTCGACAAAATGAGTTTTTATCTTTGTTATAAACTCATTTTGTCGAGAATGTCTGTCAGATTTATCGATTCGATTCCTACGTACTTGCACGGCAGGGCAGGCAGTCTCGACATAGATAGCGACAAATTCGCTAACTTTCAATCACTGATTACTAACGACTAAATTGGGTTGCAATAACGATGCTTGCGAGAATCGCATCTTGGATGTAGAGACTTGGATTTCCCGCAAGCATCGTTATTGCAACCCAATTAACTCATTAGTATTATTAACAATCAAAAGTTTTTTTTTTTTATTGGGACAAGCCCGCCACACTTACCAAACCACTGTAACTCCTGAAAGCCAGAATCAACAGTGGCGACCACCAGAAAAGCGCCGAGACAATGAAGCTCGACGAAGTCCCAGAGAATGAATTTAACTGTCTTGGATCCCGCAACGAAATTAATCAGAAAAGTATAGTGGAGGAGTAGGAAAAAACCGTAATTTCCACTTCCATCCATTTCAGCAGGAGACAGAACGAAACAAGGCCAATAGGCACAAAGGGACGTTTACAACTGGGATAAGCCCAGTTGCAATCAAAAGTTAGCGAATTTGTCGTTATCTGTGTCGAGCCTGCCCTGATGTTGTTAGTTAGCTAAAGCTGTGGTAGGGCGGGCATGCTAGGCATATCCTATCCGATTAAAAATGTGTTAGTTTTCCTCAATAGCAAAATTCGAATGTTCAACAAGCTTCCAGTAAAGTGTTCCACATACAAGCGCAATAATTTTACAATGGCGTCATTTTTACATTGGACGCGCACTTAAAACTAAAAAAGTTTAATATAATAAGGGCCATGTTCACCGAAAAGATAACGGTCTGATTACCTAAAAACAGCTGTTATGATTTAAATGTGATTACATCAAGCTACTACAATGTCAAATTTCTTCAATAGATTTTCAACTTTATCGCTAAGTTATTAGGTTCAAGGTTGATTGGGAAATTTGACAGTTTCTGGTAGCTTAATGTGCTGGCAGTCTGTGCTATGCGATTTAAATAAGAATAGATAATATAATAGAAAGCATTGATTTCGACCAACACAAGATCATTAAAGGAAGCTAAGGTATCTAAACAACTAAAATATTAACAAAATAATAATATTTCCATTGCTCAGTAAACCATAGTAAGTAACGGTTCTGGAACTGAGTGTCAACCCTCTGCGCTGGCCCTCAGGATACCGCTGGAGATCAGCCAAGAAGACCAACACAGACCGGGGACGGCACGGCAGAGCATTTAATCTTTACCTAACGTAGATTCATACGTAGCTAGTGGTAACAAGATACAGATTCCGTTAAGTTCGTTCCGTTAAGTTACGTAAAAATAAAATCTACTGCATTTTTTCTTAAGGTGAATGCTCCAACCAGCCCGCGAAATTTAAATTTTCTTACGTGTTTTGCAATTTGCAGGCCAGTGCTAGGTTGTATGTTGATTAAAATATTGTTCGCGATTGTAAGAAGTATGTAGTTACAGAATTATAATCATCAATACAAACCTCCCAAGTTCATAAAGGTCGAGAAAAGATTTTTTCAAGGTCAAAGTCATTGCTAGACCTTTATGAACTTGGAGGGTACTACCCTGGAGCATCAGTCTTAAAGCCCGAGTGCTGATTTTTTTATATGTTGCAGAAAGTATTGTTAAAATTTAATAATCAACACTGCCTGACACTTCACATTGACGGAAATTTCTGCCAGACGCTTTATAGGTTGCAAAAAATACTTTGAAAAACAGTCCATTTTTTTATATTTGATACTCACGGAGTTATTTTAATACATGTACTTAAAAGATTATTAATCTGAGTATCAAATATCATTGATCAAATATAAAAAAAAATATAAGACTCGGGCTATATGTATTTTACGCAACTTTAGCAATTGATATTAAAAAACAGTACATTTTGTTAATGAGAAAATTATTAATGTCTGGCGGCCCTAGGATCTTGCTCTATTAAAAAATCACGTCAAACGATTCTTAAAATATCAATTCGGGCCAACCATATTCTTATTTAGATCGCATAATAGAAATTATTGTTGATAGTATTATTATATAGTGATTTATTTATGTACTAGTTTGTATTAATAATAACGGTAATTTAAGTCGCACACAGCTTCAGAATATGACAAATGCAATATTATATTTTTATTATTAAAAGGGGATGTAAAACACACAATTTTAGTGTTAATAAAAACTTTTATTAAATTGAGATTTTAATTTACACACACAGTGCTGTCTTTTGGACCCCAAAATCATGAAAATTTTAATGGTTAGATACGGCTCGCATAAAAACACTGCCCGGAATGGGGAAGGCAACTGTATAATTAATGGCGCTAGCATCGCTTGTACCAAACATCGTCAGTCATTGGTTGAAAATCTGTCAATGTCATTTTATATTTCAAAATAGTTTTTGACCTCATTGGGACTAAGCTATGGACGCGCCATCTACAATCAGCTTTGAACAGCCTTCCCCATTATAGCACCGCCTCGGCTAATCTGCTCGTCTCGTACCATGTCCCATAATAGGGAATATGCACATAATTTTTTCTTCACTTAAATCAATAAAATACAGTGCTATCAACCCAAGAAAAATATTAAAAGTTAAGTTCAACTACTGCTTATCGCTTAAAAATAATATTAAACTTCTTCTTCTTAAAAATAATATTAATTTTCTATGACAGTTCAAACGTCCGTATTTGTCGCGGCCATGATGTGACGTCATTTACCACAATCATTGTTTACATCAAATTTTTTGCCCTTATTAGAATAATATTCTAGTCAAGTAAAAATTGCAATCACAATATTATAATAAAATCTTAGTGAAACTTTAAGCACTTTTCAAATAAAAGTGTTTTTTTACACTTAGACTTTGACGTCACTACCGGCGTTATTAAGGACGGTGCGTTTTGAGAGTGCGTTCCGTTTCACCAAAAACATGCTACATAAAACAGTAAATTGTAGAATAAGTGATGTATTAGCAACTTCAACAAGTGTACCACAATGTTTTTATGGGCCAATACAAGGCATTTGTAATAAATAAAAAGAATTTTGTATTTTATGCATATTCCCTATTATGTTGGAATGTCTACCAGTGCCCCAACACCTGCACTTTTGAGGACCTAAAAACCTGATGTCGTGGCCACCTCACTAAATACAGGGTGTAACAGAAGAAGCTCAATACTTTGGTGGTTAAGAAAAAAACATTGGTCTTCATCTTCACCTTCCTGCCCTTGTTCCATGTGACTTGGGGTCGGCGCAGCACGTTTTCTTCTTAATTTCTGCTCTGTCAACCGTCACGTTATCATTTACTCCTTTTTAGGGTACCGTACCTCAAAAGGAAAAACGGTACCCTTATATGATCACTTTCTTGTCTGTCTGTCTGTCCGTCTGTTACCACCGACTATCTCAAGATCGCGTGGACCTAGCAAGTTGAAATTTATACCAGATACTGAGGTCTGTAGTCCCTAATAGGTGTATAAAAATCAAGGTCCTGAGTCAACACGATAAAAAGATATGGGCAAATTTAGATTTTCGCGAAAACTTTTATGTACCAAAATTTACCTTCATTTTCATTTTTTTTTTTTTTTCTGACTTTTCTCTTTATTTGTGCTGTAAGACCTTGCTTTTAACCAAAATTGACAATTCTAGGTCAACAGGAAGTACTCTATAGGTTTTGGGTCGAAAACCTATAGGGTACTTCCGGTTGACCTAGAATCACGAAATTTGGCAAAAAGCAAGGTCTTATAGCACATGTAAAGGGAAAATTCTGAAAACCGTAATATGTAGTTTAATAACAAAAAAAAGCGGTTGCGATTTGCGGTTGGTGCAATAGCCGTTTCTAGGGATCGAACAGCAAAGTTAAGTTTGTCGTTTAAAAAGTTTGTACGGAACCCTCGGTGAGCGAGTCCGACTCGCTTTTGGCCGGTTTTTTCTTTCATATCATTCCTCACACAATCCATCCATCGTTTTCTTGGGCTTCCTCTCCCTCTCCATAATGCGATTCGTCCCTCCTCATCACGAGCCCATACCTAGTCACCTACCATACCAGTCGATTCTCTTTCAACTTTTCTGTTACTGTCGCTACTTTCAAACTTCCTTTATTATACTCATACCTTCATTTATCCCTTCTTGCCACACTACACATCCAAAGGATATCGTATTACAACTAGTACTGACTGAGTTGTGGAGGTCAGTGGGCCTATTACGTATCTTTCTGATATCCAGTGACTATCACTTTGGTTGTACTCCGAACTTTGATGGCAACCGAGAACGTCATAATATTGGTATTACGTATCGCACTGAGTGGATATCACTTTACGGTGACTAACAGCCCGGGTACGGTGTAACGTCTTTCACGAAAGCCACTTCAAACTCAGTTGTCATCAATTTGTTGTCCACTATGCTTACATAATCGAAATAATATAAGTATCGATACGAAAGCGTCTATCAAGATGAGTTACGGTGACTATCAGCCACGATGACAACCAATCGCGTCATATTTGATCGCGGTCATACATAATACGAAACTAACCTTTTGACAGTTAATTGATGGACACTGAGCCCAGTTACTATCATTTCGAGCTGTCAACAGAGATACGTAATAGCCCCACAGATAGGCAGTCGCTTCGTGTAAAAATTAAGCTGCATCCAGTTAGACTGGTAGCCGACAACCAAGTTAAACGACAACAAAATTGGGCACTCGCGCTTCTCGAGCACGCGTTATTAATGTTGCGTCGCATTAGTAATTTTAATGTAATAGGGAATAAGCAAGTAATTTTTTTTCTTCACTTAAATCAATAAAATACAGTAATAACAACCCAAGAAAAGTATTAAAAGTTACGTTCAACTACTGCTTGTCGCACAAAAATAATATTAAACTCCTGCAATTTTCTATGACAGTTTAAACGTCCGTAGCTGTCGCGGCCATGATGTGACGTCATTATCCACAATCTGCCTTGTTTACATCTATTTTTTTTAATAAAATAATTTTACTAATTGTATGTACTTTAATCAAGTAAAAATTGCAATAACAATAATAAAATAAAATTTTAGTGAAACTTTAAGCACTTTTCAAATAAGTGTTTTTTTTACACAATGAACTTTGACGTCTATACCGGCGTTATCGAGGATGATCCGCAGTGCACACAGTTATTCTCGACAAAATCAGTTTTTATCTTTGTTATAAACTCATTTTGTCGAGAATGACTGTCAGATTTATCGAATCGATTCCTACTCCGTACTCCGTACTTGCACGGCCGTTTTGAGAGTGTGTTCCGTTTCACCAAAAACATGCTACATAAAACAGTTAATTGTAATATAAGTGATGTATGATGTATGTAGAAACAAGTGTCATCATCATCTGCCTAGCCTTTCCCCAACTATGTTGGGGTCGGCTTCCAGTCTAATCAAATGCAGCTGAATACCAGAATATTACATGGAGCGACTGCCTAGACCTCCACAACCCAGTTCATACTGGGTAATACGATACCCCTTGGAAAGACTGGTTGTCAGACTTTTTGGGCCACTGACTACCTGTAACGAATGTCAAAGATCTACAAATGACAGCCGGAACCAACAGTTTAACGTGCTTTCCGAGGCACGGAGCAACGCCGTATGTAAGGGTGGTCACCCATCCACAGACCAACCTAGGCAAGCACGGCTTAACCTAAAGATCGACCCGAGTGGCTGTTATTATTTAGCCACTAGCTCCTCAACTTAAACAAGTATACCACGATGTTTTACGCGCCATTACAAGGCATTTATCACAAATAAAAAGAGTTTTGTATTTCATGCATATTCCATAATCTGCAATTTCAATTATTTATGTGTTTGTATTTTTGTTTATTATGGGTCTCGGATCTGAAATAAATGTTTTAATTTTATTTTTTATTTGGCAATACTGAGACAGTCCTTTATTCAGTGACGTCAAAAAAGTGTGCGAGATTTTTTCCGGTTGGTGAAAACTGACTTCGGCTCGGGTTGAAAAAAACTCGTGCAGTGTTTATAACTGTGCAAATGATTTTCACAAGCACTGTGCAACATGTCACACAGAGTTGAAACCAACAGTGCAGTATTCATTAGACCATTCATGGTAGATGGCAGGCATCATTTCATTTACCTGTGGCGTAAATGCGTGATAAATACGCGCATGAGTATAACGTTGTTGAGCGATACAGGGCGCTCGTCCACTGCGACTTTTTGCACCAATGCAAACGCAATACGGCTGTGATACCTACAGTCGCTGGCTGTATAACTTCGCCTACGAACCCAGGATTCTGTAATGCTACTGTTCGGGTCAATCACCGAACAATAATGAACATGTCAGCGTAATCGCGACACCGCGCTCTATGCCTCCAATATTTTATGTAAAAACAGTCAGTACGTCTCGGAAAGCATATCGGGCGCGACTCAATCTCATATCCTTCACCTCATTAGTTTTAATAGTTATCCCATTTGTATTAGGTACTAAAATATAGTTATCTTGACAATCTTTAATCTTAGTTTATCTTTATCTCACCCCAACTCCAAACATTGGTCCTTCGAGCGATCTCATCACGGACAAATGGGAGTTTGAAGACATCCTAAAGACCATACAATCTCGTTGGGCGGCTATCGACTCGCTTCATTGGGAGCTGGACAACGAGTATGGCGGATCAAACCCCGAGTATGAAGAGCAATTTACTCATTATGAGAAATATTATAACAAAATCAAGAAAGACATCAATAAGAAAATGTGGTCAGTTGCGAATATTGAAAAATCAACTCCTAAAATGGAGATAGTGACCTTTGAGGGAAACTACAATAAGTGGATTTCTTTCAAAGATCTTTTTACCGAAGCAGTGCACAACAACCCCTCTTTGTCGAATGCACAAAAGATGCAGTTCATAAAGAGTAAAATCAAAGGTGAACCCGAAAAATTGATCCAACATCTCCAAATAAGCTCCGACAATTATCCTGTATGCTGGAATATCCTGAACCATCGTTATAATAATAAACGACTGATCTTCACTTCGTATCTTAACAATCTCATGAATATCCCTGCAAACCAGCAACAATCATCAAATCATATAAAACGCATTCACGACACTACGTACGAGAGCGTGAATGCTATCAAGAATCTAGGAGTCGATGAGTCTTCCTGGGACCCTTTCCTGGTATGTATATTGTCTCAAAACTTGGATTCGGATACATACGAGGATTATCTACAAGACTTGAAATCTCCGCGAGAGTTACCCGTCTTGGAAGATTTCCTTAATTTTTTGGAGACTAAGTTTATGATGCTGGAAACTTCACGTAAGAAGCTTGAAAATTCTATACAAAAAGCATCCTCATCTCAATCCAACAACAATAACAAACAATCATTTTCTAAAAGTTCCAATTATAAACGAAATTATAACAATCCTAAAACGAATTACTCAACAAACCAAGTTTCGCAATCGTCAAAGTCCAAACGCAAAATTAACCATCGTAAGCAATGCCCTATTTGCAACTCCGACGATCATCGAATTCATGCATGTCAAAAATTATTGGAATTGCAACCTAATGAACGTAAAAATGCTGTTGCTAAATTGAACCTTTGTATTAACTGTTTACATTATCACGAAGGTAAAAAATGCCTTTCCGAAATAAGATGCAAAGAATGCAATAAAGAACACAATACCATTTTGCATGAATGTTTTACGTCACGTCGATCTGAGTCAAATGCAGCCACGATTATGAAATCGCCATCTCAGCAGCAAGAAAGTAATACAGTTGCATCGCTTCTAAAAGAACCCTCAGAAATATTGCTTGCCACAGCAATAATTAACGTACAAGCAGCGGATGGATCTTATAAAAAAATGAGCGTTCTTTTAGATCAAGGGTCACAGACATCCATTATTAGGGAAAGCGCAGCTCAGTTGTTAAGACTACCGCGACGAAAATGTAACGGTTATATCTCTGGAATAGGAAACAAGGAAAACAACTGTAAGGGCATGATTACCATCAAATGTTCGTCGTTGCTTAGCGATTTCACATTTGAAACGGACGTGTATATAATGAATAGACTCATAAATAACTTACCCAGCTGTACCTTACCTAAGCCAGACTGGCCTACTCTAAACCAAATAACTCTAGCAGATCCCGAATTTTACAAAAGTAGGCCTATTGATATCTTATTTGGGGCAGTTTTGGGGCTCCAAACACATTAACATGTAATGTAATATCTAATAACACAATAAACTATTTTGTATTTGTATTCCACTATCCTTATGGACGGTATCTGTCGGTCAGAAGGTATGTTGCTCATTGCCCAACAAACCCAGTTGGGATGGATCTTAAGCGGCAACTACAAAACGTACCATTGCAATGTGATCCTAAATAATATCGAAGAGATACAGCAATTCTGGGAAGTGGAGGACATACATGAATCTCCAGCGATATCGGAAGAAGACCAAAAATGCATCGAGTTTTACCAATCTTCAACCTCTAGACGGGAAGACGGAAGCTACGTCGTTAAAATACCCTTCAAGGAAAATTTTGAGAAAAACATAGGCGAGTCGAAAACAAAATCGTTTGCTCAATTTTTCCAAATAGAGCGGAAATTAAGTAAGCAACCAGCACTGGCACGTGACTACAAAACGTTTATTTCTGAATACGAGAGCTCGGACATATGACACCCGCTGCGCCACACGTACAGCCGGACTGCTACCTATCGCATCATTGTGTCCAACGATCTGAGTCATCAACAACCAAATTGCGAGTTGTCTTTAATGCCTCGGCAAAAACCTCGAGTGGATACAGCCTCAATGATCTTATGTGCCGAGGACCCAATTTACAACAAGACCTTCAGAGCCTTATCCTAAAATGGAGACAATTTAGATACGCATTTAAAGCAGATATAGAAAAAATGTTCCGCAAAATCTGGCTACATCCCGATGACCAAAAATTTCAGAAAATTATCTGGCGGAACCATCAATCTCAACCCTTAAAAGAGTACCAGTTAACAACTGTTACCTATGGCACAAAAGCCGCACCTTTTTTGGCCATGATGACACTGAAGCAACTGGACATCGATGAAAGGACAAATTATCCCCAAAGTTGCGCTCCTGACATCTTAGAACACTCGTTTTACATGGACTATCTCATGCATGGTGAACATTCAGAAGGAGCAGCTAAGCAGCTCAAGGAAGAGATGATCAACCTCCTCAAATCTGGCGGGTTTAATCTCAGAAAATGGCGATCATACTTGCCAGAAATAATAGATAGTTCTGATGCACCTCAAAAGGAAGACTTTGACTTTAAGCAACCGGAGTCAACCAAAACTTTAGGTCTTCGGTGGGAACCAAAAAATGATCAATTTATCTTCCATCCTATAGAGTTTACCTCTCAAGACATCCTTACAAAAAGACAATTCTTATCTCAAATATCTAGAATTTTTGACCCTTTGGGCTGGCTGGCACCAGTCACAATAAAGCTTAAGATCTTGTTCCAAGAAATATGGAAATCAGACCTGGGTTGGGATCACCCTGTCCCTCAAGAAATCGCGTTAGAGTGGAATACTACTAAAGCCGATCTATCTCATTTAACTCGAATCAAAATACCACGTTGGATTCAAACTCAAGAAAAAGATATCATCGAACTCCATGGCTTTTGCGACGCTAGCACAAAAGCATACGCTTGCGTCGTGTATTGTAAAGTACAGAGAGAAAATGAAACCCACGTGACCCTTATTGCAGGGAAATCAAAGGTAATACCGCTGAAAAAACCACAATCGATCCCGCGGTTGGAACTCTGCGGCGCTCTCTTGCTATCAAAACTTCTGCAAAAAATCATCTTATCCCTATCGAGCTACAAGATGCATGTTTATGGTTGGATTGATTCGATGGCCGTTCTAGGTTGGTTAAGTGGCGAACCGGAGAAATGGAAACCCTTCGTTGCGAATCGAGTGAGGATTATTACTGAAATAATCCCGAAAGATAAATGGAGTTACGTAAAATCCAAAGAAAACCCCGCAGATTGCGCAAGCCGCAGTTTACCTGCTGCTCAATTAGCCAATTTCTCGCTGTGGTGGCAAGGGCCCGACTGGTTACCACAATATAAGCCTAAAGAATCTCACAAGATGCCGATTTATACGAGTATTACTACCGAAGAACTCAGAAAAAACAAGGAAGTAAATACGGTCATTGTTAATCCCGAAAATTTCATAATTAATCAACTATTAGTAAAACATAGCACTCTAAGGAAAGTTACTCGAATATTAGCCTACATCAACAAGTTCATCGACATTTTTGTTTACAAGAAAAAACGCACATGTTTCCTTACTCTGCAAAATATAAAGGCAGCAAGAGAAATGTTAATTAAGCACGTTCAAAACGAATATTTCAATGAAGAAATATCGCGGCTGAAAAACTTTGAACCACTAAATAAGAAAAGCCAAATTCTTAATCAATCAAATCAATTTACTCATTATGAGAAATATTATAACAAAATCAAGAAAGACATCAATAAGAAAAAAGATTCGTTTTTAACTATCACAGACACGGATATACAGTCATGCGTATTACGAAACCCTCTGACTATTCTGTGTCATATCAGAAGGCCTATTCACCACATGAAAGATGATCATAGCCTTTGTGAGACGATCCCAGGCACAAGAACTTGTAAAACTAAAACTACCTTGTGCAAGAATGACTAGAGAGAGCTAACATCAGAAAACAAATATTATTATTTATGCTGCAATGAATGTAACGTCAAACTTCTGTGTGAAAATCAAATTAAGGCAGTTAGGTTATCAGGTGCTGGTCTGTTGCGTGTTGGGGAAGGCTGTTTAGTAAAAACAGAAGATTTTATGGTGTATTCAAACAAAAGATTGTCTAGTAAAATTAGCACGAAATATCACCAATCAATCACATAATAAATATCACGATGCCGGAAATGTCATATGAGCTTAATCCCAATAACTCAGAAAACCTCAGGCAATTTGAAGCTATTAAGAGAAGTCTTGAGATCATGAAGCAGAGTGAACCTTTGAGCACCAATATCTCCTACCACGACATCCACTAGTATACTGCTATATATTCCATCATATCGGCAATCTTGCTATTGGTGGCAGCTTACTGTTTTAAACTTTGGTGGCAAAGGCAACGAAAAGGAAATCGCTCCACTTGTACAGCAGAGCGGTCGACGACAGCAGCGGCGGCGACTGGGTTGCCGCGTCCACACACCGTAACTGAAAGTGTTGTGATTGAGTGTAGTGAAATTAGGGAAAATGGGCAATCTAGTAGTAAATCAGTGAAAAGTGATCCGAAGCGACTAGCGCTATCTAGTGAGTGCTTACAAAAAAAGGAAGATAGAGGTTCTTCACCGATCTTTCGCGTGTTTTCTCTTCCTGATTTGCACTGTAGCGATTCTGTTTAATTTGTAATGTTACTTTAATCTCATCTTTTAACATTACTAATACAACATTTATATTTTAGTATTAGTTGACCATTGTTAATATTAATTTCATTATCCATTTAACTATACCTCCTTATCATCTTTTTCTCCCTCGGGAGCATGTTCGGGTCAATCACCGAACAATAATGAACATGTCAGCGTAATCGCGACACCGCGCTCTATGCCTCCAATATTTTATGTAAAAACAGTCAGTACGTCTCGGACAGCATATCGGGCGCGACTCAATCTCATATCCTTCACCTCATTAGTTTTAATAGTTATCCCATTTGTATTAGGTACTAAAATATAGTTATCTTGACAATCTTTAATCTTAGTTTATCTTTATCTCACCCCAACCCCAAACAGCTACTTTGGCCAGGCAACCGCGATTCAAAAATGTCTCCATTTTCGTCAGATCAGAAACAGTCTCGCCTTTGCATCGAAACAGTGCAGTCGCAAACAAAGCTAACGCATTGCTTCTGTGTAGAGAATGCAAATACGCCCTGTTTTGAAATCCGGATTTTTAAGAACGGATTTCTGGTCCAATCCGGATTATCCGGACTTTACGGATTTTTCATGAAAATAAACAAATCTACCCATTAGTTTATTAATATGACGTTTCATATATTTGTGTAAATGGGTTAAAATAAAAACAGGAAAATCAAATCATATTATGATTTTTTAATTTTTGTTATTTGGAATTATACAAATTAAATGCCATAATTTTGGTATTATAGCCATAATATTTTAATTCCCTTTCTATACATATGTTTTACTTTTTTAAATACTCCTATTCAAAATAATATAAAGACGTTTCAAAAAATTGTAGCCCACCGGTATCGGGAACAAGGTCCAACCTACCGGCGCGGCGCAGAGGTCACCACCGTCCCTCCGCACAATACGAGCCGTGTCCAGGAGTACCGCTTTCTGAATCAAGCGCTTGATCCAGCTGCTAAACGAGAGCCTCCTCAGGTATAGATTGAGGCTCTTGGCAATTAAGCCATCTGCTGATACGACTATCGGCACAATGATCGCTGAGTCCACATCCCACATGTCAGTAACCTCGCGGGCCAAGCCAAGCCGCTCTGATCGATCCACCACCACTATATCAGGCATATTGGCAACAATAGTACTATCAGTGATGATGGATTGATCCTAGTACAATGTGATACTGCTATTTTCGAGAACTGGGTCGGGCACATACCTATAGTACGGCACTTCCGATTCCACAAGGCTGTATTTTAGAGCAAGTGGCTGATGGATAATCCTGGCTACAAGGTTGTGTCTATGGAATTACTCTCCGTTAGCCAGACGAGAACACCCGGAGATAATGTGACGGATTGATTCGCCTGGACGGTGGCATGCCCGACATATGTCAACCGTGTCGTCGGTCACAATAAATCTTCGTCATCTTAACTTCATCCATAATTGTACAGACAAAACCTTCGGTTTCTCCGAATAGGTTCCCGGAACGTAGATAGGCTACAGATGCTGATAGGTCTACATCAGAAAGAGCGTCCGTGAAGCTTCTTACTCAGCCATTCTTCACTGCACTAAAGGTTTGCGCCAGTTCTCTTTAGCCAAAGAGAGCGGGGCGTGGCCCTTGTCCATCAAGACCACATCTTGATGCATACCCATGGCGGTTTCTAGGAAATATTCCCTGAGACTGCATATCTCGCGAATGAGGAGAGTCCTTGCGTTTAAAAAGCCTCGACCACAACACTTCCGCGGAATATAAACTCAAACTTAAAGCATTTATTTCAATTAGACTATTACGGCATTTATAGTCTCATAATCGAAGAACGTGGGTAATGCATTCGATATGCCGTCAACAATTTACGGGCCTCTAATGTTATAGCCCTAATATTCTTATTATTAAAATAATCAGTCTGTGACTCGCGTGCGGAGTAACGTAAGTAAAATAATGAATAAATACAAATTAAAAGAAACTCTGGAGATCAAAAATATATATATATACGATAGTTTAGCCGCCAAATTACAATGTCTTATAATTCATAAAATCTGGATTCGCTTTTGAAATCCGGATTTGGAAATCAAGTGAAAATGTACGGATATCCGGATTTTTTGGATTACGGATAGTCCGGATTGCATTCCCTACTTCTGTGGCGCGTTACAAATCTCACTAATGCGCGATAGCAACGATGTAGAAACGTGGTATATAAATATACTTTTTTTTTTGTACGATTAGGATAAAAAAAATAAAATCAAACCAATGGGGTGGGCAACTGGTAAAACTTATGGCGCTAGCAGCGCATGAACCAAACATCGTCATTGGTTGAAATTCTGTCACTGTCATTTTATATTTCAAAATAGATTGACCTCATTGGTCAGATTGGGTCTAAGCTATGGACGCGCCATCTACAATCAGCTTTGACCAGCCTTCCCCATAGAAAACCCAATTCTGGGTTAAGGTCGCAGTTTTACATAACCTGTTTAGAGTGGATTTGTTTCTAATGAATCATTTTTTGTAACAAATTTCTAGAAATCCCATGCACGTATTGCGATCGGAGTCGGCCGCCAAAGACATACAGACCTTTCTTATATTTTGTTTACATCCACACATATGGTCAGCAACTGTGGAGACCTTTATCTTTTGTTTTTTGTTATTAGCCATGCAGGTTTCTGTAGCAGAGTACCTACTGCTTAAAGTTATATCAGGGAAGGCAAAGTATACAACTGTGGTACGATTTGAGACACTATATTTTTATAATAAGGCACACAAATACAATTATGACTTAGGATTACTGAGATTAATTTAGATTGATCACAAAACATAGATTACAGTAGATTATTATAATAATAGAGATTGGGCAAGCCTTTTTTTTTTTCTAATGGGAAATCATCAAATGACTTCTCCCGCTCTGGGCGGAGCAGGAGGGAGTTTCAGACTTTTACTGACTAAAACCCATCCATGTTCCTTCATCGCCCTTTGTGTTCCGGGGTCACGGTATCTCTTTCGAACAGTCCCGCAACCCCGGCAGGCATCGGTCCTTGCGGACCCCTTCCTATTGCTGACTCTCTTTGAGGCGCGCGTGGAACACGAACGCGCCGTCGACACGGCCTGTTGTCATGAGACGGACGGACGGCGAGCTAGGCCATAGCCCACTGTCCACAGGTCTGCGCCTACGGTGGCCGGGGGCCACGTGGTGGCCCCCGACGCCCGGGGCGTCTCCCGCGGCGGCCGGGACGCTGTGAGGTTCTCTCCCTCTCACGTTCCGCCACCTCCTTCTCTAGCATTACTGCTTCGCAGAAGGAGGTGACGGCGTCCCATTCCGTCTCGCTCCGGACCATGGCTTGCACCAGGGCCGCACGCGAGAGGTCGCCGCCGCCAATCGCCGCTTCGAGGACACGGCGGTGCTCCGCCCACGCGGGGCACACCTCCACCGTGTCCTCCGGACGATCCTCGCAATGGAAACACCCGGGCGTTTCCTCCTGCCCGATTCGGTGCAGGAACCTCCCGAAAACACCGCGTCCGGTGAGGACCTGCGTCAGGCGGAAGGTGAGGACGCCGTGGCGTCTCTCCAGCCACTCCTCAAAGAGGGGACTTATCGCCACTATCGTGGCGTGCCCCGCACGGGGTTGCGACAGTCGCTCTCTCCATGTCGCCATGAGATCCCGCCGGAAGTCTGTCCGCTGAGCGACAATTTGTCGCAGCAGCGGAGTTTCCCCCCGGCGAAGCGCCTCCGCGCGCCATTCATGCAGGCGCGCGAGGACTATCGCCTCCAGATCCCATGGCGGCAATCCGGCAAGGAGGCACGCCGCCTCGCGGGCGATCGTGCGGTACCCACGGGCCAGCCTTACGGCTACCACCTTTTGGGGCGCGTTCAGGTAGTGGGCTGCACGTAGCCCCAAGGAACGCGCCCACACCGGGGCCCCGTAAAGGGCCATGGACCACACGACTCTCGCGTAGAGCCTCCGGCAGGAGGCGTTCGGCCCCCCCAGGTTGAGCAGGAGGCGCCTGAAGGCAGCCCCAGTCCGTTCCAGTTTGGGGGCCAAACGTCGGAAGTGCTCCACGAAGTTCCACCGGCTGTCGAGGACGAGTCCTAGGTACTTCAAAGTTGACTCGACACCGATGGATACCCCTCCTACCGTGAGTATGGATCCCGGAGGTGGCGCATTCCGAGGCCCATGAAAGCACATGGCCTCGGACTTGTGCAATGCCACCTCGAGACCCAGTTGCCGGATCCTCTCAACGACTATCGCAACCCCGCGTGTCATAGCTTCGGCCGCCGCCTCGTGCGACCCCCCCTGTGCCAGCACCAGCGTGTCGTCAGCGTAGCAAACTACGCTGACACCGCTAGGGAGGTCGGCGCGCAGCACCCAGTCGTACCCGATGTTCCACAAGGAAGGCCCTAGAACCGATCCCTGTGGAACACCGCACGACCTCTCTCGCCGGTTCCATTCTCCGCTGCGACCGGGGTAGATAACGGCTTTATCCGTTAGGTAGTCCCCGACCACACGACGAAGGTAGGTCGGCACCCGGTGATACCGTAGTGCCTCCCTAATGCAGCTCCAGGGCATGGAGTTGAAGGCGTTGGCGATGTCAAGAGACACCGCCAAGACAACCCCACCCCGGGACACCGCATCCCCCGTCGTGAGGGCTCTCACGCGCATGATGGCGTCCACCGTAGAGCGCCCCTTGCGGAAACCAAACTGGTGTTCCGCAAGATTCGGCCCCGTCCCCGCAAGGTGCTCGGCGAGGCGGTTTGCAATTACTCTTTCAAAGAGCTTGCCCACCTCGTCGAGCAACACTATGGGCCGGTGGGCACTATGGGCCGCCCGGCTTCCGAATGAGGACCAGCTTCCCCGTCTTCCAACGAAGCGGGAACTGGCCCCTCTCCAAGCATGCGCTTAGGAGCCCCTCCAGTCGGGGCCCGAGAGCCTCCGAGGCCAGGACCCAGGCTTTGCCAGGCAAGTCGTCGGGTCCCGGGGCGGTATTTTTGGCACTGATCCTGCGTACCGCCACTCTCAGGTCTACCCCAGTCACTTCCGGAGTGTCGTCGTCGTCGTCCTGATGGTCCGTTTCCAGCACCGAAGGTGGCGGAGCCATAGGCGGGGGGGATGTTCTCCCCGCGTAGGGAACAGAGTGCTCACCACGTCCTCCACGAGCTCAGGCCGGAGACTCTGCGTCAGTGGGGGGGCCCAGGTGCGGAGTTTATCCCGCACCATCTTGTAAGGGCGCCCCCACGGATCTCTGTCGAGAGTCCCCAGCAACTCCTCGCGGGCCAGATCCCTGGCCCGCAAGACAGCCTCGCGGAGGGCGGTCTTCGCCGCTCTGTACCCCTCATATAGCTCAGCCTCAATGGCTGCCGCATCCGGTGGGCGGATGCGGAGCCTGCGATGCCTGGCGTACAGGTGTCGCGCAGCTACGCACGCCTCGCGCAGAGACGTCAGCTCTCGCGACCACCAGTACACCTGACGCCGGGCGCTTCCTGGCCGGACTCGGGGCATTGCCACGTCACATATGTCGGATATGGCCTCCTGGAACCACCCTGCCTCATTGTTAATGTCGGCAGGCCTGTCCGGTGATGTCACCCAGGCCTGCACGATCGAGGCTTCCAGGAGGAGCTCCCGGCCCAGCTGCTTCAGCGCCCAACGCGGACCACTCGGGGCCTGTTGGACCGGCGCGCTTGAGCTCTGGGTGGAGACGTCGAACCGGATGTACCGGTGGTCGGAATAGGTCTCCACCCCCTCCATGACACGCCAGTCAACGACACGCGGCGACAGAACGGGGCTAGCGAACGAAATGTCCACCACCGACTAGCCCCGCATCCGCACACACGTGGGGACAGAACCCCGATTTAGGACGACCAGGCCCTTCTCCAGAGCCCAGTCCTCCACCATCCTTCCCCGCACGTCTGTGCAACGAGAACCCCAAGCCAAGTTCTTGGCATTGAAGTCCCCGAAGACAAGCACGGGGAGGGAATGGTTTCCGACGACAACACTCAACTCTGCGAGAGAGTTGTGGAACTCGGCGAGAATTCGGCTCGGGGAGAAGTAGACTCCCACCACTACAATCTCCCCGAACCGTTTTGCTACGCACCCCTGACCCCTCCTGACACCTTCAAGGGTCGGAGTACCGGCGGCGGCCGACGACACTATGGTCACTGAGCCGTTAAGGTCCGCCACCCAGTCTTCCCTGGGCAGGACAAAATACGGCTCAGCGACCACAGCAATATTAATCGACCACTGCGCCATGCTCTGGAGCATCGTTTGGAGGAAGCGTAACGGAGCCGTTATTGGCATTCCATTACCGCTTCCTCCACTCGGGCCCCCTGTAAGGGCCCTTCTGCAGGCGCAATTGTCACAGTGGCGGTGGCGGCAACAGCGGCAGCGGCTGCGGCTGTGGCGACGGTGGTGGTGGTGGCGGTGAAGGGCCCTCCTCTTCCTCTGGCCTTGGCTTTGGCGGGTGCAGCGCAGGCCTTGCTCCCAGCCCGGTGATCAGCCGGCTTGCCAGCCGCCGCACATGCGGCGCAGTGCGGCGTGGCGCAGCAAGTCGCGGATGTGTGACCGGGCTGACTGCTACGGAAGCAGAGGCCGCTGCGGTCGACCTCCGAAGCGCATTGCACCGACACGTGGTGTCCCACGTGGCATCGGTAGCACCTCAGAGGTCTGGGCTCCAGCAGCTTCACCTGCGCTGAAGCCCAGCCCACCAGTAGCCTACGGCCCTCTACAATAGTCTTGGCCGCCGTCACAGGGCAGCTTACCGTGACGGTTCGCATGCCCTTGGAGTCCGGGCGTAGGGCGCCTGCCCTGACCTGATCGGCAGGGCACCCTCCGGACCTGGCGACGGCGGCCACCACCTCCTCCTCGGTCACCGAGTCGTCCAGACCCAGGATGCGCAGGTCTGCGCATCTGACGGGCCTGGACACTCGGGCCTCGTCCGCGTTTAGGGACGCTCTGAGCTTTTCAGCCAGAGCGTCAGCGGACGAGCCACTGGTCTCACCGGGGATCTCCAGCAACCGAGCTCCCGTCGCGGTGACTTTAAGCCGGAGGCCCCCGGTGATCCCAAGCTCCCCGAGATCCACCGTCTCCTTAGCTTTCGCCAGCAGGTCGCGGTAGGACACGCCCCTTTGTTCCGCTTCCGGCTGTAGTGTAATCACTACAGCTGCGGTCTTCGGGGCGCGGAGCCTAGCCGCGATCTTTCTCGCTCTGTGCTAGGGGCAAGCCTAACTGCAGACATTTATTCAAAGGAAGTAACCATAGACGTTTTCCATCAGTCAAACATTAACATAAAAGAGCAATGTTATTATAAGTAAATGTTGAGAATACCATATTTATTTAACAGTTTCGGAGTTAAATTTATGGTTCAGTTACAAAGTCTTACCTTTGTGTTTCGTCTGTCGTTTACCTTTGCCTGTAACGACTTCCGGATATAACGACGAAATTAGAGTGTCTTCATCGTCGTTATACCCAATGAATAAGGACTATCGTTTTTGAGCTCACCAGATGGCGCACTGTCGAGGAAGGTCCTGCCAATGATTCTATTTAATACTTTAAAGTACCAATAACTTCCTATGAACGTTTATTTGAAAACGTATAACAATATAGTGTACCTAAGCTCTAAATACATATTTACAATATTCTTCCTAAAATTATAGCAAGCATGAAACATTTAAAAATCATTCTACCTCCAAGTAATAACAAATAAGATCCAAAGTTGCTACTTAAAATCTTCAAGTCATAATTAATCAGGAATGGCTCAATCTAAAACACAATCAGTATTAGTTTATAAAAATGATAAAAAAAACACGCAACGCGCGCTCTATGACATCTTAGAAGACCATAATCTACACAAGCGCCTCTAGCGGCAAATTCACACGCGATAGCCCCTTTGTGTGTGCATTACATGTGCATAAAGAATAAGATTACATATGGTAAAAAAAATATTTTCTTGTTTATGTTAACAGTGATGCTACCAAAAACCGGTTTTTTTAAAAACAGTTCGTTCTTAAATATTTTGTTAAAAATTAAATGTTTTATAAATGTCCTGTTCGTTACTAAATCTCCAGGAGATTTATGTCAATTGTTTAACTATTGTGTCTCTTCATCAGGTATAGAAAACTAAAAAACGAAATGCGATAATTTAATACGAAAAACGTTTATTTAGAAAACTTACTCATGTAAGAACATTTTAATGGACGTAAGACTAGGCAGTATGGTCGAAAGACCCTTCCCCTCGGGGTATAAATATTGAAAAAAAAGCAATCTATCCAAGTCAATTTCAAGCAGTTTGGTCTCAGACCTTAGCCTGGTCCGTCAGGAAATAATTTAAAAAAACAAAAAAATGTCAATGTCAAACGCTACATTCATTGTAGTTCCACGAAATTCGTGGTTTGGGGCATTCACTGGTAAAAAGTATGTTGTTTTCTGCTCAATAACAAACGCCCAAATATTCCAACATGAATAACGCCGAAAATGTCTACTGTCGCCTTTGTGCTGAGTTGATGCCGCCCAACAAACTCTACGATCTCCAAACTGACGAAGAAAAATGCCGAGATATCATCAGGAAATTAGCTCGTTTCAATGTGCAAATTAACTTCAGCGATGATATTTTACCTAAAATGGTCTGTTACACATGTATAATGGGCTTAAACCGTACATTTGAGTTTGTTACTACTGTGGAAAAGGCACAATCAACCTTAAACGACTTCATTTTAACGAGACAAATAAAGCAAGAAAATCCTGGTTCTGACAACGAAGTATTCATTTACGACTCTTCTAGCTCTGATAGTGATGAACCAATCCAAAATATAAAAGTAGAAGCGGACCAAAAAGCTAAATCAACTGGCAAATCTATAGTGAAAAAGAAACCTGCAGCAACCAAGAAAGTTAAGGAAAGCACTAATTCGAACACTTCACACTTGTCACAGTTAAAACTGACTTGGAGGAGCTATAACTGGCTATGTACTTACTGTGAAACTCAGTTTCCATCAGTGGATGAACTAAGGACCCATGCCATGCAATACCACAGTTCCTGTAACCCGTACCGATGTACTGAATGCAAAATAAGAAAGTTACGTCTTGATAGTTTTATTTTACATGTGAGAAAGCACAAAAGATTCCTAAGATTCTCTTGCTACAAATGCTCCATGGTGTTCGGTTCGGTGATAGCAGCAAACAAACACAAGGAAACTCATAAAACAACCAGTATTGTTTGTTTTGGGTGCAATATGTGCTTTGACACCCAAGAGGAATTAGGTAATCATACTGCCACATATTTTAGAGGAACGCGTGCAAGAAAACCTCGGCCTATGGTACAATTGTCAGGTGATAGTTTAAAATGTCCACTATGCGAAAAGGTTTGCCGAACTAAAACGAGCTTGAGCACTCATTTATTGATACATACAGACCGTAAGAAAGACCACACTTGTGAAGTTTGTGGAAAATGTTTCTTTCAGAAAGGGTCTTTAGCCGGACACATGCTCCAACATAGCGATGTAAGACCATACCAATGTGAAATCTGCAAATCAACATTCAAAAGTCCAAGACGATTACGTCTCCACATTGCTATTCATGATGGAGGGAAACCGTTTTCTTGTGACCAATGTGGCAAATGCTTCAGGATCAAACGTCAGCTGCATAACCATGCCATAATCCACACAGATGCACATCCTCATGTTTGCTCGTATTGCAATAAAGGATTCCGTTTCAAGACCATTCTGAATCAACATATACGCCAACACACTGGAGTGAAACCTTATTCTTGTGCTCTTTGTCAGCGTGACTTTACAAACTGGTCGAATTATAACAAGCATATGAAACGCAGACATGCTACAGATATGGCAAAGAAAAAACGCACTCCTGAGGGCACGTATCCCATTGATCCTGTTACTGGGGAGGTGGTGATACCTGCCGAGGAAACAATAAGCGAATGGAAAAAGAGAATGTCGAGCAAAGATAATGTGTAGGCAGACCATGGATACGTGTAATGCGAGGAATGGAAAAGTAAATGGGAGAACGACATGAAGTAATTTATTATGTGATGTACGGAAATGTGTGCCCGAATAATCGAAAACAACGAGACACTAGACACTACACACGGTGAGGCACTGAGCATAGAAAGGCTCGCCCAATATTACATCATGGGACTTAATCATAAATGTCGAAATGTAGGTTTTGCTATTAGGTACACCTGTGGCTCGTCGGTGGTAGCTAGAGACGGCAGTACTCAAAAATTCGTACGTCACCTCCGCTGTCAGTTTCTCTAGAGGTACATCATTTGTGTAGTAATACGAAAAAACTGACACGCTTGGTTAGCATGGAAAGTGTTGACAATGCCTGTTGTAGTAGTCGCCGCGCCGAGGCGTCCCCGTGCTCTGTGTAGTGAGACTTACGGTATACGGCCCAGGTGGAAGTTGAAGCTCGGCTAAAACATACGATGAAACTTGTAAAAGTCGCGCGCAACTTGTATAAGACGCGCGGTCAGGTCCTAACTCCTAATCAAGAGCGGGTGCCGAGCGGTAACGAGAGCGCGCGCCTGTTTGATTTACACAATCATCAAGTGAGTATTGAACAGCCCGCCGCTGCTCTACAGTCCACAGCCCACACCCGCACACTCACCTGCCCGCGTAGCATGATCGCCGTGGAAACTGGTTTTGTCGACGAAGAATCGACAAAATGACAGATGAATGAGATAAATTAATGACAGATGAATAAAATAAATCTGTCATTTTGTCGATTCTTTCTTCGAAGAAACCCTTTCCTACGGGGGCTGGGCCGCGCACAGAGTGTGTAGGTTTCATATTTTCAATTCTTCCTGTCCTGTAAGGCCAGATTCCATGAAAGCGGAGATGAGCGTAGAGGAGCCACACACAGCCTCACCCACTGCTGAGTACAGACATCTCTTTTATTGAGCCAATCCTCGTGTTCCGGTGCTAGGATGCATACATACATACATCTTCATACAGGATTTTCCCCGCAACAAAGTCGTCTGCCTATCTCTCCACCGTACAACATCTAACATTGATTGAAATCCACAACCCGTATCTTGTCTCTCCTGTGATGCATCGAATCTTGCACGTCTTCCACCCTCTCATCTCCATTTTCGTGGAAACTGGACTTTATTAATCTTTTACTTTACACTTAGTGCTAGACATAAAACTTTAAATAGGTTTAAGACAATCTGATAGGTTCATATTTTATCTTTTTGTATTAGTTGGTAAGAGTTAAGTAACTTGTCAGTAGTTTAAAATAAGTTAACCCTGAACAGAAATATGTATTAATGTTGCTGAATAAATTAATGATAAGTAAAACTACTGAATTTACTTTTTATTTCACTTCCCTTGTGGATTCTATCGGAATAGCTAACTAATATGATGGAGCAGTGGTGATATGACCACATACATAATTATTATGAAATCAAACACTCGCGTATTCAAAGTGATATCGTATTACAATTTATTTATATGTAGAAATAGTACAACAGAAATACGGATTTACAAGCTATGTTTACTGTTCAACGCCTCAAGATAGACCTCCTAGAGTATATGTGTTCTGTGAGATAGACTGACAGAGTATATATGTTCTGCGAGACTGAACTTACCCTACTTATATAAAATGTACTCTGTGACTGAACTGTCCAAAATGTCAACCACAAGCTGAATGTTCCCCACTAGTGTTGGGTTAATAGCCGGATGCTTTGAGTTTTTATCGATTATAATCCATAAGTGTCCATTAATAGCCTTGCAATTGATGATAACCCTGCTATTATTGTATTGTTAAAAAAATAAATGCTTTTTTTTTGTTTTACTGTAAAATCTGTGGGTGTGAACATAAATTGGGTGCGTGTACGCAGTGTGATTCAATGTATTGTTATTCTTTTTATTTATTTTCACTTTTTGTATGTGAAAAAGATAATCGGACTGCAATGGCTTTTGAACCAATATATTTGGCTGCTTATTTGCTCAACCCTGCTTCACATGGAATAGAATTAGATCCAGAAGAAGATATAAAAGCAATGCAATATATATATATAAGAACTGGGCCAACATTTAAAAATAAACGTCATGAAAGAATTAGCCGATTACAAAGCAAAAGACAAGTTTTGGAAGAATCGCTTTATTTGGTCTCAAGTCGAAGAAACAGACGCCTTTAGCTGGTGGAAGGGTATTTGCAGTTCTACTAAACTTCATAAAATTACAGTTGCTATTTTATCAGCTCCTTACACGTCAGCAGTTACGGAAAGGACCTTTAGTACTCAACCGGATGTACATACAAAAAAAAGAAATAAACTATCTAGTGAACGAGCAGGAAAAATAACTTACCTATATATATATATATATATCAAATAGTCTATTTTAGTTATTTTCATAGTATTATGTCATACGGTATTTTACTATGGGGACGGGCTGCAAACATCGAGTCTATATTTATTCTGCAGAAAAGAGCCATCAGAGCCATTTATGAATTTCGTAGACGCGATTCTCTAAGAGAACTGTTTAAGGAAATTAATATCATGACAGTACCTTGTCAATACATCTATGAAAACATCATGTACGTTAAGAAAAATCAGCATTTATTCAGTAGAAGAGGTAACAGACACCACTATAACACGAGAAATAGGGACCAACTAGTTCAGCCAGGTTTCAGGCTTGCTAAAGTAGATTCATCTTTCATGGGGTAAGTTAAGGTAGGTTTTTCGTGTTTGAAATGTTACAATAAAATACCTCCCCACATTCTTCAACTGAACGAGATGAAATTTAAATCTTGTATAAAACGCACACTATGTAGGCAAGCATATTATAAGTTGGGGGATTACATTGATGATAAAAATGCTTGGCTAAATGCTGGTCCTGCTCCACAACCATAGGGGCAAACTAATTGATTGAACTGGTCGGGCATTATTTGAGTCTATCGACACGCAAAGAAGGAGAAGAAGAATTGATTCCCATGTTGATGTATTGTGGAAGCTGCAGAAGATTGTTAAAATATACCTACTTGCATTGTGTAGATTCCAGTTCTTAGTATTATATAATTGCATAGCACATGTGTGAGTACTTTGTATTGTTCAGCCACCATTTACATTTAGTTATCTTTCATTGACTTGAATATGCCTTGGTGGCTGAGAGAATGTCATGCTCACTCAAATGTCTCGCTGATGGTGGCGGGTGTGTCGGGTCATTTAATTCCCTTCAATATGGTTGAGTTAAATGGCGCCGATGCGCGCGTCATGTTCGTGAGCGGGCGCTGTCAGTTGGGACTGGTCATCTCTTGGCTGCCAGGGTTCATTTTAATTCGTTTGTTGTTAAATTGTTGTATTTTTCTACTCTGGACGCTCTTAATGTGCACGTCTTTCTACATCGTTCTCACATATATGTATAATTTCAAAATTAATGATGTAACCAAGATTTTGTAACAATATTTTGATTCAAAAGAGTGTCCATGGAGTTTCTTACCCGTTCTTCTCCATAGAGATCTACGCTAGGGAATGGGCAACTACAGTACTTTCTCAAGTTATTATGCCTTGTGACTGGGACTGTAGCTTTGTTTTTTATTTGTAATTTTAACATTCAAAAGTGCCTTAATGGTCTAATTGAAATAAATGCTTTGAGTTGAGTAGATACGGAAAGTGATTTCTACATGGATTCGGAACCTTTCTCTCCAACATCAGAAATCGATGAAATATCCTGTGACTGTAATGAACCTGTACTTCTTAATGCACCAGATCTGGATCTACCATTAGCGTCCCATCCAATCGATGTACCAAACTTAGGAGATTTTGAAGAAAACACTGGATGTGTTTCTAGCAGTAATTAGGCTGAAAATTATTTTTGAGCAACAAACAAAAAAAAACAAATAAAACGAAAATAAAAAGTTCCCAAAAAAATATCCCAAATACATGACTGATTAAGAACTAAAAAAAAAAAAACTAATTTTCAAAAATCAATGTAAATAGCTGATTAAATTTTTTTAAATGGGCCAGATTTGTTTTAAATTGCACATTTATTTACTACAAAGAAAGATGATGAAAATGAAGTCTAATCTGACAGTCCTAAGCCTGAAAACCATAAGGGAATCACTAAAATAACATTAACAGCGGGGTTATCATCCATAATTGCTATTTATGGCTACTAACTGCTTTTAATCGATTATTAGCCAAATGATATTTAACCGGATTATTATCATTGCCCAACACTATTCCCCACCTAAACAGTAGGTCAACACTCAGCATACTATTCGACCAATCAGAGCAAACTACACTACGTTTGCTCAATTGATTGACTAAAATACAGTAAGGCTTAATATTAACAGTAAATGCATGTTTTACTTTAAATAATAATGATTTAGTAATTGTAAAATATATACAAACCTAAAACCTTTAATTTCGTGCATACAATTATTTACCATTATTTTACAAAATCTTTACTTATATGACAGTGGTGGATCACTGCTGGAATACAAGCTTCTCGTGGAAGGAAGTACAATTGTTTACTATTATTTTACAAAATCATTACCTATATAACAGTGGTGGATCACTGCTGGAAAACAAGCTTCCTTTCTATGTGAGGGATGACCAGTAGACGCGCCCTTTTTGGTTCGAGGACAAACCAGTTTTCTCATCAGGTTTTCCTTCACCGTTAAAATGCAGCTGTGCAGTGCTGATGAAATACATTGTAATAACTAAGTGCATGCTGCTTGGATTCGAATTTAAAACCTACAAAAGTCAGGGCCTGTTGCCACTGGGCCACCTCGCTCCTGCTCAGCAACAAACGGAGCGTACTGATTGGTCAAATAGCGGGCAGCATAGATTATAGAACGCGAACTGCGTTCTGGGTTACACTTATTGTGCTAGAAAATCTGTAATATATGTACGATGGCAACACTTTAAAAATTGACATTTCAAACTTGAATTTATTGAGCGCTGTGTTGTTATGCATTTGCTTTTATCAAAGACATTCAACGAGGCTTTTATAAACATTTGGTTATTTACACCATCTTTTGCATTATGTTTAACATTTCTCTCTCCTTTCTCTTTTATTTCACTGTATTCTTCATGTAAGTAAGTAAATAGTTGAACTTGATAACTGGGATGAGAGTGATTCTCCTTGTTTGAAAGATTGAAAAATGTAGGCTGTTGCAATGAGAGGTTTTCTTTTTGAGATATTAAAAAAAAACTTAGTTACCAAGAACTCTATAGATGGCGTTGAACTGACTACGATAGTTGATGTCAAAGCCAAAACGCTTGGGGAAAAAAACATTGCGTCACGTCACATACGCTCGTTGACTGACACTTTCGTTTGCATAACCTTCCGAATATAACCTAGTTTTCTCGCGCTTTGTTAAAATCAGTTTTTTTTTTTATTCCGTTCCTCGCATAATTTCAGCGCCATCTATCCAGCGAGTAGGGAAGAGCTAAAAAGAAATCCCTCATTTTCATTGGATTAACGTTTCTGTGATTCGGAAAGCAGTACTCCTGGACAAGTTACACATAGTGAGGAGGTTCCTCTCTCTGGAGCCCTGACCACTGGCAGCGTGGACCTTGTTGCAGACGCCAATGGGCCATCTATTTTTTTTACGATTTTTTATATATTTGAAATGTTTTTTTGGCAAGCTGCACAAAATGAGGGATTTTCTGTTTAGCTCTTCCCTAGTCGCTGGATAGATGGCGCTGAACTTAGTACGTTAATGCAAGGAACGAAACCTAAAAAAACTGATTGATGAAAATGATGAAAACTGATGAATGAATGCGCGAGAAAACTAGTTTATATTCAGAAGGTTAAGCAAACGAAAGTGTCAGTAAACGAGCGTATGTGACGTGACGCAATGTATTTTTTCCAAGCGTTTTGGCTTTGGCACCAGCTATCGTAGTCAGTTCAACGCCATCTATAGAGTTGTTGGAAACTAAGGTTTTTTTTACCTCAAAAAGAAAACCTCTCATTGTCATGGCAGGTTTAACTTGGCAGCACTGAGTAAGTTGTCATTGTCAAAGATTTATGTTTGCAACTCAGACTTTGTATCTATGGTCATGAATAAATAAATGTCATTGTCATTTGTCGGTTGTAGAGATGAGTCGTACTATGTAAATTTTGTACTAAGTGCATCTACTCCGATTCCGTATAAATACTTGATCCAAATACCTATTCCACCTAGTCCATTAAGTACGCATACATTAAAGTATGCTTACTGCTTAGTCTTTGCGTACCACCAATACGTGCAGGTACAGGGACATACATAGTAATTAATTGTAATCTTCCCGTCATACTTTACACAGGTTTACGACTGTCAGAATAAAGGTTTATCTACATTGTAGATTGTTAGCGTATTTAGAAGATTCAATTCATTTTTCAAAATACTAAACCATTTTTTTTTGCCTTTCTTGTACTTTTTTTTATTTTTGCTTTTTTTTTTTCCACCTTCAATCATTGTTTTAATATTTAATAAAACTAAAATAAAAAAGTTCTTTAGTTCTTCGTTACAAAAAGTGTTTGCCTCTCAGTACCGACGACGTGCCGATATTCATACCTCAAAACGAGCTATCCGCTGCGCCCCGCTGGCATGAATTCATGCCACCTTGCACCAGCAAATTCCAACCTTGTTTTTACTTTACATAAGGCTCTAAGTAACTATTAAAAAAAAATAGAAGCGCATCATAGTCGTTGAAATGTCAATTTATGTAAACATTGAGTGCCAGTGAAGTGATTTATTGTCTTTTTGTTTAGTTAAGTGCTTGAAAACTTTGTTAAGTGAATGTTTATTACCTTATTATAGTATAATGCTACTTTGTAGCAAAACATTTAGGTAGAACAATATCCCAAAATTGTTTTTTGAGCCAACAAAGTATTTGTCGTAAGATTTATTTTGTCAATATGGAGTGAACAATTGAAAATGTGAATTTGACTGTTCTAAAATGAAATACGGTCTTGGAAACAGCATTAGCAAGGTAAGAATTAGTGATAATTCATTATTTTCATGTATTCGAGGCATAAATATTCATAATTATATAGATTTCAAGTGTTTTCAAATCAAGGTCAATGACAATAAAATGACAGTTCGCGGTATATGAACTTATCTGACTTGAATGTATCAGTATGACTCTTATATGAATTATGTATTAGGTTACTTGTGTATTTGTTACATTCGTTCTAAAGTTTCGTGTAAATTGAATCAGTAGTTTTACCAAATAAAATAAGATAAGGCCACAAGTCATAGCGCGGCGAATTCTCTCATATCATCTATCTCATAACATAAGTTTATAATTCGAAAGTGGTTTTACAAGTGTTGTTTATATAGTAATACAAAGTCTCATTCACTAGTAATACGTAACTGTTTACCGTTTGAGATAACAGTCTTATAAGTGGAGCGATCAGCATTTTTGTGAGCGCGGTCAGATGACGCATGCGATGACGTCAAACGGTAGCGCGGCAAGGAAACTACCGTTATTTCGCGCGGCACTTGAGAGGTCCGATACGCGTATCGCGTACGCGATACGAGACGTCAAGTAGGTATCAATATGGCGAGCTGGCATTCACCGAGATTATATCCGCACGAGTCCGTATTTGATACTCGACGTCTTGTACTAGACTAGTGCAACTAGTGCAGGTGGATCATAAAGTCTTCATTCACATCGAGTATTTACAAGTACCTAGAAGACTGGAATAATGTAGTTAAAAAAAGACAGAGTGTATTCTTACATCACGACACGAGTGCGCGTCGCGTTTCTTTTATTTGTATTGAAATAAGGTTCAAATTCAAATGAATAATACACGAAATATTTAGGTAAACATGATTGCGTGTCGCGTTACTTTTATAAGCATTGAAATATGGTTTAAATTCAAGCGAATGATTTTAGGCAAACACGAGTGAGTGGCAAAGCAGACTAGTAACTATGGAAACAAAATGCTATCTCGCTTCGCCGCGCCCGCGATGGTACTTCGGACTTCGATACGAACGGGCCGCGGGTGCCGGACGCCGCATAGGCAGTGAGACTAGGTGGATCGAGTAGGTATCTAATGAGTTGGAATAGGTGCAACCTAGTCTTGTTAAATACCGAGTGCCTGGAACTGTTCTAGTATATATATACGCTTCATCTCTAGGTGTTGCCAACAGCTGTCAATATCAATAGCAAATTGTGATTATTTGTGATCGTGATGTGATCGTGAACATATTTTGTGAACAAACGGAAATTTAAGTTACGCTGTAATTCATCTCACATCTCTGTTCGCAACCGCATTTTCTAATAAACATTGATCTATTGACATTCAACTCACTAGGCCTAGGCTGTCATGTCAGTCTAGATGTATCCGCAATAACAACCTGTGATACAAGATGTCTGGCTAAAAACATCTCGAAAATCAATCAAAATGTCAAGTAACACAGAAAACCTCCATTGTCGCCTTTGCGCCGAGTTAAAACCTCACAATGAACTGACAAACATGCTGACTGACGAAGAAACGCGCCAGAAAGTCGTCAATAAACTGTCAAGATTCAATATAGTAATGAATTTCCAGGAGAATATCTTACCGAAAACCATATGCTCACAATGTGTTAAATCCTTAGAAAAAGCGTTCACTTTCATAACAGCAGTTGAACAGGCGCAAAAAATTCTAAGCGAGTTTAATTCGATAAAAACAAATACTTTAAAACTCAATCATTGTGATGATATCTCTTTTGTTATGCCAACAGAAATAGATAAAGAGATTGACCTTAAAGTCGAAAACAGCTGCGATCCAATGGATGTTAATGATGATGAGACAAACTTAGGTGAAGACTGGGATGATGAGAATGTTTGCAATGATGCTATCAATGAAAGCAGTGAAAAGGGAAGTAATATAGAGAAAAGAGTCGCTACAGAATCTTGTTATGTTGCTGTTGAAGAAAAGATGAATATAAAAGATGAAACTGATATAGATAATGTTAATGAAGAAAATGAATCTCTTATTTGTAGTAATGAATGTAAATATAATCAATATATTGATGTAAAAGTAAATAATTTGAATATCAAAGACACTAAAATGCTCTCAGCATTCAATGACAAACTCATGCAAGAATTAGAAACTGGACCCAATTGTGAAGAAATCCCACCTTCTAACAATACAAAAGTTAATCAATCTCTTTTGATATCAGTTCCACCTAAGCTAGATTCTGCATTATATTCTGAAGAGTATATAAATAAACAAATTAATAGATTATGCAATGTTCCCGTGCAGTACCTAAAAGTGACATGGATGGATTACGAATGGAAATGTTCTCATTGTGGAACACTTTTTTCAAATATTGAAGAGCTACAAAAACATTCAATAATGTACCACAGGGCTTGTAACGCTTACCAATGCACGGACTGTAAAATAAAAAAGCAACGTCTCAACGCTTTTATTAAGCATGTCCGATCACACAGAAAGTACTTGCATTACTCATGTTACAAATGCTTTGAGAAATTCCCTAAAATGATGGAAACTAGACAGCATAAGACAAAAATCCATGAGAACTCTAAATATTTATGCTTGGGATGCAACACTCCTTTTTCCAGTAATGCTGAGTTAGAAGAACATGTGGACAAGTATTATAACATTCTATGGGAAAAAAAAACATTTATCAATACTGACAATTTAAATTGCAGTTCTTGTAATAAGGCTTTTACAAATATAACTGCTTTACGAAACCATTTGAATACACACAAACCGAAAAAAAAAGACCATATTTGTGATAGATGTGGGAAATGTTTTGACAGTAAACCTAGTTTACGAACTCACATGAACACACATAGTGAAAAGCTTTTATATCATTGTGAAATTTGTAAGACTACCTTCAAAACTGTGTATTCTCTACGGTATCATGCTAGCATTCACTCTGGGATCAAACCTTTCACCTGTGATGTATGCAGAAAAAGTTTTAGAACCAGAAGTCAGATTACAAATCACATGAAGTTTCATTCAGACTATTTTCCTTACCCCTGCACCGTTTGTAGCAAAAAGTTTCGTACAGACAGCAATTTACGAAATCATATGTATCAGCATACCGGAGCGAAGCCATTTACGTGCGATATTTGTCCGAGGGACTTCACTAATCTGTCCAATCGCAACAAACACATGAGACGTAGACATGGTATAGAGATGGGGAGGAAGAGACAGCCAGTCATAAAACAGCTAACAGCTGACGATCCATCTTCCTCTGACTTAGAAGTCAAAAGGTGAACAACAAGTTTAAAAAGTGAAAGTGGTTAATAAGGATTGCAATGAAAACTAACGGAGTGCTTTATGTACACATTTACATAATATGATCAGTAAGGCCTGATTAAGCACGGGCCGGGTGGCTAAATTGGATAGTACGAATGTGTTGTGAAGTCGTATCGTCCGAACACAACGTTAGCAGGCCAAAATATTTCAAAGCTCTTGAGAAATGCGCTGATAGACAATATCTTTCTGCGGTTATACAGTTTTCTGCTACTTCCAATAAAAGAAATAAATGTAATGATTGTGCCTTCACAATTATATTTACGAGAATGATAGAAACTTAAATGTAACAAAATCAGGACCTATATAAAAAATACAGTAGGTATTGCAATAATAATCATAAGTACAAGGATTATGCAAGTCGTGTGGGTTGGCATTTTGTCAAAATCAAACCATAACCATGCATCCAACCATGCATGCAGATGCATTTAACCATAAATCGTTTAAAAAATCTCTATTCCAAAAAAGAGCTTATAGGACCATTTTCTTTCTTTCTTTTCTTAGTAAGTAAGTACTTAGTTTTTAACGAATGCCGACAGTTTGAGTACTTTTACGCGGCCCTGTTGAACACAACAATGTCTTTTTTTGAATAGGGATGATTCCTTACTAAAAAAAATATGATTAATTGATTAATTATTGTTTAATCCGTCAGTTAGATTATCGAAAAATATTGGATACCTACGTGTTTTTTGTTTTATCAAATTAATAAAAATAGACGAAGAGAAAACGCGTCCAAGATAGACTGGTTGTGATGTCACATTTGAGTACATTTTTTACCGGAATGTGACGTCACAACCACAGGCCTCTATCTTTAAGGTGAATGCTCCAACCAGCCCGCGAAATTCAAATTTTCTTACGTTTTTTGCAATTTGCAGGCCAGTGCTAAGTTGTATGTTGATTAAAATATTGTTCGCGATTGTGTATGTAGTTACAGAATTATAATCATAATTACAATAATAATCATTTGATGATTATAATTCTGTAACTAATACGTCTTACAATCGCGAACAATATTTTAATCATCATACAACCTAGCACTGGCCTGCAAATTTAAAAAAACGTAAGAAAATTTGAATTTCGCGGGCTACCCTGGAGCATCAGCCTTAACGCTTTTTATCTTCGAGTTTTCGACGTTGCAGTAGTTACGTCGTCTTCATTTTTAGTTTACGTGAAAAATGAAAAATATGTGTCAAATATCTTTTTGGAAATATGTACCTACTTACTTATTTCTCATCTGTCCCACATTTCCTTAGTAAACTTTTCGCTTAGATCATTCAAAACTTTCAGAACTAGCTCCATTAGCCCATACCTACTTGTTTTCCTCATTTTCTTCTTTTTATTCCATGAAGAATAAGGTTGTCTATATACCAATACCAATATACCAATTTGGTAGAAGACTCGGAAACAAGGTCGAAGCACTTGACGAAAAATCGAAATTTTTAAAAACAATAAAAAAATCCGTGATAACATCTACGCAACAACAAAAAACCGACAACAGCCACAGACAAGAAACCGAATTCCCCAACCCGGCTCGCGGCTGGTCACCGTGGGGAATAACGGCCAACACCCTTTATCTATAAAAAAATAAACAAACCAAATAAAAATAATTAAAAATTCGTGAAGAAGATGGAGGAGGCTTTACCCAAAAGGGTTCAATTACAAAGGCAGAAAACATCTAAATACATAACTAGCATATCTATGTATCACTTTGTAATGGAATAAAATAAGCTATACACAAATAATTAAAAAAAAATGGATATCTGACTGACTAATTCGTTTTTTTTTTGTCATCTACCCTATTATATTGTTGATGAGTTGAGCTACACGATAACTGTCAAATGTTTGCACTGGCTAGACAGGTCCACTCAAATCTGTATGGTTCTTTCCTTAAAATCATGTGCATCTGGACTGAGGGCCCATTTTTTAAATCCTTGAGAAACGAATAAGACTTATGGGAATTAGTTAAAAATAGTAAAAAGTTATAGCAATTACTTATATGTGAATTAAAACTGTTATGATTAAATAACTTGGGCCCTCAATTCAGACGCGTGCGTAAAGTGGCATAGGCTAAATCTCAAAAAGAACTATCTCTGGGTTTATCATTTTTATTTAAGAATTTAGTGATTTGTGAAATATTTTAAGAAATTCCCAATTTTGTAAAATACGAGATTACAAAATGGCGGTATAACTAGGGCCCTCAATTCATTAGTGTCTGTACTGAGAAATTTGCAATACATGAATTTATCTAGAGAAATTAAGTAAAAGTATCTCTTATCGCGCAGGTTTGACGATTTCCAGCCTCCCGAACAAGCCGGTTTCCGAAAAGGCTTTACCACCGTGGACCACGTACATACGCTGCGGCCGCGGCAGGTTATACAGAAGACCGAAGAGTTTATGATATGTTTGCGAAGCAATGAAACAACCGTGTGACGCTCAAGCTGATTTATTACTGCCGACGAGGGTGCGCGCGCGCAAGCCGTGCGCCGCGCGCACACATACATGTGTACACATACACCACATTTCCTCCACCACTACTCGCTTAATACTCTATAACAATAAAACAATAAATGCATTAGGATATTTAAAAGAACTTTTTATAACACACCTTCTTTCTTTCCCTAACGGAACGACCGAGTCCGGCCGTCCCACTGCCCGGTTCTATTTGTCTGTCCTTTAACCCATCCCCCGCAACAACATCCAACCCCTCTTCCCCCCGTCCCTCCAGAACTTCAATATTTCCCTCTGTAGGGTTGTTAGCTCCACCTTGTATTTCTATATCTGACTGTGAGGGTGATGGTGGGCATGGTGGTGCGGTTGATGACTCATTAGTAGGCAAACTTAACACTGTCTGCTGCTGCTGGGACTCCGTACATTCAGAAATCTCAGATGGCAAATATTCATCACAATAATTATCTACAGATTTAGTATTAACATTTCCTTTTTGTTTACAAATTTGATCAAGATGTCTTTTACATACAGTATTAAATTTTTCAATATACACCTCAAAAACTCTTATACCTAATTTTCTTATGATTTTTCCTAATTCCCATTGCGCTTTCCTACCTGTAAACCATTTACACCGTATAACTTCCCCCACCTGAAAATTTCTGCTTGATTTTAATTTAACTTTATCGTCATTAATATTTTCATTTTTACATGGTAAAATCACATCTAACCTTGAACGTAAATTTCTGCCGAACATTAATATAGCTGGGGTAATTCCCGTAGAACAATGTGCAGTATTACGATATTCAAACAGAAAACTCAGTAATTTCTCGTGTATTTCACACTGTGAGATACTTTTGCTATCTATGATACATTTTAACATCTTTTTACAAGTTTTTACTGAATTTTCCGCTTGACCGTTACTAGCGGGATGATAAACAGGGGAAGTTAAATGCTTAATACCGTTATTATTACAAAACTGGTGAAATTCGGTGGACCGAATTTTTGCATCATTATCAGATACTATAACGTTTGGTATTCCAAATGTAGAAAATATGGCTTTCAATTTCATAATCAATGCATTTGTGGAGGTACCGTTGTTCATATGAATACATTCCAGCCATTTACTGAACGCGTCAATTACCATCAAATAAACATCTCTCTGACCTAAACTCATGTAATCTATGTGGATACGATACCACGGCTGAGGAGGGCGGGGCCAAGGTGCGGGGACAGCGCGGGGCGGTGCATTCCGAACTCGCGAGCACTCGTTACATTCACCTATCCACCTCTCGATGTCTTTATCAATACCCGGCCACCACATTCTGCTGCGGGCTGAACTTTTGGTTTTTACGATGCCAAAATGAGCTGAGTGTAATTCTTCTAACATTTTGTCCCTGTACATCCTTGGAATTATTATTCTATGCCCCCTAAACAGACACCCGTCATTCATTTCCAAATCCGTTTTACAGTAAAAATAAGGCAATACGGATTGGCATGTAATTTTACGTGGCCAACCATGATTCATATATTTTACCACGGTGGCTAACACTGTATCTAGTTTAGTAGCTTGTTTTATATCATCGGATGATACCGGTTTCGTAGTGGCATCAAGAAATAGAAAAGGAATATCTTTGTTCTCCTCTTCCCCTTTACAGACGTGTTGTGACGGGGGTAACGGCGCTCTTGAAAAATAATCTGCTACTAAATTATTTTTAGCAGTAACGTATTGTACTACATAGTTATATGCTGACAATATAATTGCGTATCGTTGTAATCTTAACGCCGCCGTTACGGACACGCCATTTTTCTTGCCAAATATGGATAGAAGGGGTCTGTGATCAGTTTTAAGAATGAAAGGCTCCTGCCTACCGTAAAGATACTGGTGGAAATGTTTAACACCAAATATGATTGCCGTTGCCTCTTTTTGAATCTGGCTATATACCTTCTCACTAACTGATAACGACCTAGATGCAAAAGCAATTGGACGCTCGCAGCCCTTACTGTCAACGTGAGAAAGAACCGCACCTAAACCCGACGGCCCTGCGTCCACAGTAAGTACCAATGGTACGTCTGGGTCAAAATGTGCTAACAGCCGGTCAGAGGCCAACTCCTCCTTTACTTTGTCAAACGCATTTTGCTGACTTTCACCCCAATGCCATGTTACGCCTGCACGCAGTAATGTGTGTAACGGGTTTAATAAAGAAGAAGCATTCGGAACGAAATTACGGTAATAATTGACGACGCCCAAGAACCTTTTGGTTTCAAGGACATTTGTAGGACGCGGCGCTTTTAAAATCGCATCTACCTTCTTGGGACACGTCCTAAGCCCATTTTTATCTATTACGTACCCAAGGTACGTGACACTGTCCTGGAAAAAGGCACACTTGTCCTTTTGCAATCGTAATCCCGCATCCTGCATCCTTTTAAGAATTTCCTTAATCCTACGCAAATGCAATTCCCGAGTGGGAGCAGTACAACAAACGTCATCTAACCAACAAGTCACGCCCTCTATACCCGCTAACAACGTTTCCATAGCCCTTTGAAAAATGGCTGGCGCATTAGCAAGACCGTAAACTAGACGGGTATATTTAAATAGTCCCTTAGGAGTATTTATTGTAGTAAGATCCTGTGACGAACTACACAATTTGAATTGATTATAAGCATTACTTAAATCCAATTTAGAATACTGCAACCCTCCCCCAATTTTGGCAAATACCTCCTCTATGCGCGGCAATGGATATTTATCCACTTTTAGAATTTTATTAAGTGTACACGAAAAATCGCCTGCTATTTTTACTTGTCCATTCGCCTTTAATACAGGAACAATCGGTGTCGCGTACTCAGAAAAGTTTACGGGAACTATAATACCTAAGTTTGCAAGTCTTGCTTACTCATCTGCAACTTTATTTTTAAGGGCAAAAGGGATAGAACGCGGCTTAAAAAACATTGGCCTCGCCCCCTCTTTGAGCTGAAAATCTATTTCGAACTTATTAAAACATCCTAGTTCGTCCTTCCAAAGGTCAGGGAACTCATTTAACAGCTGCTGCACCTCCCCTGTACATTGATTATCAACATTGATGTTATTTACGGTTGAAGAAAAATATATTTTAAACTTAGTCATGAAATCACGGCCTAGTAACGGTGGTCCGCCATTTTGTATAACATAAAACCTAATGTTCTGGCACGTGTTGAAATATGAAACGGTACAAATGAAATAGCCTATAGGAACAATTTTGTGCCCATTGTACAAACACATTCTCAAATCTGTTTTAATTAAATTATAATTTTTAAAATGTTGTAGATATAACTTTTCTGAAATTACACTAGTTCCTGAACCAGAATCTAATTCCATATCAAATTTCAATTTATTTATCAATATTGAAATAATAATAGGATCACTATTAACATACCGCATATTGAACAGGTCGCATTCTTCACATTTGTGAGACTGTTCATCACTAACTAGGTGATGCAATTTCGATTTTTCACTGTTACCTTTACACATTTTTTTTAAATGTCCTTTCTCACCACATTTTTGGCAAACATAATTTTTAAACCGGCACTTCACTGATTCGTGATTTTTATAACCACACACTGAACAACGCACACTGTTAGCGGCTCCACGTGCAGTCGAAGTAGTAACCGCTGATGAATCTCGCCGTTCGCGAGCCTGCCCAACCCTGTAGACAGGTTCTTCCTTCACAGCCGCCGCTCCTGGCCCGCCATCCCCCATTACATGGGTGCGAGCTCCACGTGCGCATGCCGCCTGTTGAGCAACTTCCACCGCTTTTGCAAAGGTTAAACTTGCCGAATCCTTCTCAAATAGACGGTCCCGTTCACGCCCTTCTCTTAGGCCTAAAATGAACTTGTCTCGTAGCAAAGTGTCCAATAACTCCTCGCCGAATTCGCAATATACGGCGAGTCCTCTCAAACGCGCCGCCCAGTCTTCGATACTTTCGCCTTCGGATATTACCGCGTCATAAAACTTGGCTCTGTCTACGAAAGTCGACCTTTTGGGTTTGAAATGACCGTTGAGCTTCGACACTAATTCTTCGAAGGATACTGTGTCTAGTTCCTTGGGATGAACCAGGTTCCTTGCCAGACGATATGTTTCATCTGACAAATGCGTGAGTAATAAGGACGCTTGGTCGCCCCCTGTTATTTTATTCAGCTTCATAAACTGGTTTAATTTTCCATAAAATATTTGCCATTCTTGGTGTTTATGGTCAAATACATTTAATGATCCAATAAAACTCATCTTCTATTGACCGACACACACGCGGGTAAACAATTATTCTCGTCGCCAAATGATATGTTTGCGAAGCAATGAAACAACCGTGTGACGCTCAAGCTGATTTATTACTGCCGACGAGGGTGCGCGCGCGCAAGCCGTGCGCCGCGCGCACACATACATGTGTACACATACACCACAGTTTATCTTGCCCCTCTGTTTGGCGTTTGTGGACTACGAGAAAGCCTTCGATTCGATCGAGACCTGGGCTGTACTGCAGTCTCTCCAACGGTGCCAAATCGAGGTGTTGAAGTGTTTATACAAAAACGCCACCATGTCAGTCCGACTTCAGGACCAAGCCTCGGAACCTATCCTCCTGCAGCGAGGTGTGAGACAGGGAGACGTCATATCTCCGAAACTGTTCACCGCTGCACTGGAGGTTGTCTTCAAGGTTCTGGACTGGAGTAGTGTACCTGGGACAAACGGTCCAGTTAGGTAGGTCTAACTTCGAGAAAGAGGTCAATCGGCGAATCCGACTCGGCTGGGCAGCGTTCGGGAAGTTGCGCGGTGTCTTCTCGTCCAACTTAACACAGTGTCTCAAGACGAAAGTATATGACCAGTGTGTGTTGCCAGTGATTACATACGGGACCGAAACGTGGTCGCTCACAGTGGGCCTCATCAGAAGGCTTAAAGTCACCCAAAGTAGGGCAATGGAGAGGGCTATGCTCGGAGTTTCACTGCGCGAGCGAATCAGAAATGAAGACATCCGCAAGAGAACCAAGGTTACCGACGTAGCCCGAAGAATTGCCAAACTTAAGTGGCAGTGGGCAGGGCTGTCATTGCTCGCAGAACGGATGGCCGATGGGGCCGAAAAGTTCTGGAGTGGCGACCGCGAACCGGAACACGTTGCGTTGAGGCCTCCCACTAGGTGGACCGATGACCTGGTAAACGTTGCGGGAATCCGCTGGATGCGAGTCGCACGGGACCGGTCAATGTGGCGACACTTGGGGGAGGCCTATGTCCAGCAGTGGACGTCTTTCGGCTGAAATGATGATGATGAATGAATTTCCTGAAGAATATCTTACCGAAAACCGTATGCTCACAATGTGTTAAATCCTTAAAAAAAGCCTTCACTTTCATAACAGCATTTGAACAAGCGCAGAAAATTCTAAGCGAGTTTAATCTGATAAAAAAATAGTTTAAAACTCAATCATTGTGATGATATATTTTATATCTCTTTTGATATGCCAACAGAAATAGATAAAGCGTATTAAGCACTAGCTGACCCGTGCCCACTTCGTTGGGCGGTAAACATCACTTAGACGCTGCGCACGTTCAGCGCTAATTCCCGAGCACGGACCTGCGATGTGCTCCAGCTTTGCTTAGCAAGCCGCTGTGAACGCTCGGAGCTAGATTCCCCAGCGCGTGCTTGCAAAATATTTACTCTATTCCTCGAAAGGCGCTCATGATTTTCAAGAGCAGACTCTTCCGTACGGCGTACTCAAACTGCTCTTGTCTGGAATGTCTGACGGGAAAGTTGTGAGTTTCTAATGCGGTTCATGAATGGACGGCGGCATTTTGCGATTTAGTAATTTTATATTGGTGTCGATTCTGTTGTGCACAAACTAAACTTAAGCTATTGCTATCTTTTTCTCTATAATAAAACGAGAAAGAGACAGACGTAATTTAGAGCTGTCAAATTTAGTTGGAACTAATATTTCCTTACAAATGAAGGGTGCACGTAAAAACATGTCGACTAAAAACACGGTGAAGCGCAAGGCATGAACTAGTTTGACATCTCTAACTTAGTTCATAGCTATAGCCGTCCTTTTCTCGCACTGCCTTTTAGTAAAAGATAGCAGTAGTCTAAATTAAGTTTAGTTTGTGCACAACAGAATCGACACCATTATCTTCGAAACTACTTAACCAATTGACATACTGTTTTAGGCAAATCGTATCTATAATAATGGTATGATGTTCTTGTGATCATAATAATATTTTTTTCGATAAGGTTTAATATTATGTTCTTTAAAAAATCGTCCAAAGGTAAGTACATCGAAATCACAAGCTACTATACCTATCTGCTAAAATATAAAAGATAGAAATATGGTGTCGCGGACTCTTTTGTAGAACTATTCAAAGCGGACCAGGTTGCCATACATTGTTTTCAATTATATACAACTGTTAAGGCAGCGCATGCAAATAACTCTGTTGTAAGAGCTATTTTTTTCCGCCTGGCTAAAAAAAAATTGAGATAGTTCGGCTAATATGCATGATATTTTTATAATTTATAGCTTATATCACTCACGAATAATGTAGCTTTCTACCAGTGAAACAATTTTTAAAATTGGTTCATTACTTCCGGAGATTACCCCCTACATACAAACTTACAAACAAATGTTACCTCTTTATAATATTAGTGTAGATGTCCGATCACACAGAAAGTACTTACTTGCATTACTCATGTTACAAATGGTACTTGCATTACTCATGTTACAAATGCTTTGAGAAATTCCCTAAAATAATGGAAACTAGACAGCATAACATGAAAATCCATGAGAACTCTAAATATTTATGCTTGGGACACAACAAATTTTATGGGAAAAAAAAACATTTATCAATCCTGAAAATTTAAATTGGAATAGGGCTTTTACAAATATAACTGCTTTACGAAACCATTTGAATACACACAAACCTAAAAAAAGAGACCATATTCGTGATAGATGTGGGAAATGTTTTGACACTAAAAAGATTTTCCAAACTCACATGGACACACATACTGAAAATTAATATCATTGTAAAATTTGTAAGTACCTTCTAAACTGTGTATTCTTTATGGTACCATGCTAGTATTCACTCTGGGATAAAACCTTTCACCTGTGATGTATGCAGAAAACGTTTCAGAACCAGAGGTTACATGGCACATGAAATTTCATTCAGACTATTTTCCTTACCCTTGCATGGTTTGTAGCAAAAAGTTTCGAACAGGCAGTAATTTACGAAATCATATGTATCAGCATACCGGAGCGAAACCATTTTTATGCGATATTTGTCCGAGGGAGGAGGAGCTCGTGTCTTAATAATAACAGCCGCTCGGGTCAATCTTTAGGTTAAGCCGTGCTTGCCTAGGTTGGACTGTGGATGGGTGACCACCCATTACATACCGAGTTTCCTCCGTGCCTCGGAAAGCACGTTAAGCCGTTGGTCTCGGCTGTCATTTGTAGACAGTCGTTAAGTAGTCAGTGGCCTAAAAAGTCTGACAACCAGTCTTACCAAGGGGTATCGTATTACCCGGTACTAACTGGGTTGTGTAAAATACTGGTATTCAGCTGAATCCGGTAAGACTGGAAGCCGACCCCAACACAGTTGGGAAAAGGCTAGGCAGATGATGATTTGTCCGAGGGACTTCACTAATCTGTCTAATCGTAACAAACACATGAGACGTAGACATGGTATCGAGATGGGGAAGAAGAGACAGTCAATCCTAAAACAGCATACAGCCGACGATCCATCTTCCACAGACCTAGAAGTCAAAAGGTGACCAACAAGTTTAAAACGTGTAAGTGGTTAGTAAGGACTGCAATGAAAACTAAGGGAGCGCTATACACATTTACATTATGATTATGCACAGACCGGGCGGCTAAATAGACATGACGACAATATCAAAAAATTGCAAATCTATTTAGTCCGTCAGTTAGAGAATTGTAAATTAATGGACACGTATTTTTTGTTTTTGTAAATCAATGAATATTGACTAAGATAAAACGCATCAAAAATCGGGAGTGGGGGCTCGTTACGTCAGAACTAGGTAAAATTTATACCTAGGCGTGACGTATTGAGAATTTTAAAAGCGTCCTAACTTCGTCAATTTTGGTTTACGTAACAAAAGAAAAACACGGGTCAAATATTTTTGGATAATCTAACTGACGGACTAATTAGTTTTTTTTTTTCGTCTCGCCTATTGAATAGTCCGATGCGTTGTGGAGTCTGAACTCGTATCGTCCGAACCGAAATATGTTTTTCACTTACGTATAATAGGTACAACATAAAAAAATATTGTAAATAGTTGAGCGGATGAGTCCGCGGATGACGTACCGGCCACCGTAGTAGTGGGCCTGTGGACGGTAAGCAATGGGCTAGCTTGTCGTCCGTCCGTCTTAGCAACAAACAGGCCGTGTCGTACGTCGGCGCGATCGTGATCCACGCGCGCCTCAAAGAGATGTCAGCGGAAAGGAAGGGGTTCACAAGGGCCGATGCCTGCCGGGGCTGCGCGACTTCTCGAAAGAGATACCGTTGCTCTGGAACACAAAGGGCTAAGAAGGAACATGGATGGGTTTTAGTCAGTAAAAAGTCTGGCAATCCCTTCCGCTCCGCCCAGACCTCGGCTCATTTGATGATATGAGATACCTATCCCATCAAAAGACTAACGACTAATAACTAAACTATGGACGTAATGTAGTCTGTCTGTAGTGTCTGCTTGCCCCAATGAGAGAAAGGCGCGTTTTTTTTTATATTTATTTATACTAAAAATAATAAAGAGGAAAGATTTGTATTTTTGTATGTAACGAAAAAACTTTAAAACTACTGGACCGATTTGGAAAAATCTTTCAGCAAAGGATAGCTACATTATCAGCGAGTAACATAGGCTATATTATATCCCCATGCTCCCACGGAAACGGGAACTACGCGGGTGAAACCGCATGTATGAAATAAAAACTAAGTGTCCTCCCTTATTATTATACTCTTTGTAAGTGTCTTATGGGGCTCCCCATGGCACACTAGCGCCACTTTAGTAAAAAAATAAGAACTCGTTAAATACACAATTAATATAAAATCTGATTGACAAAATCAATGCTTTAAAGTTCTAGATTATTGGCGTCTATTTAATTCATCAAAATATACTTCACTGTAGTTACAGTTAGAAAAATTGCTAAAAACGGCCGTTTTTTTCCATTTTGTATCTGTAACGACAGCGACCTGTTTCAATGAGTTAAGTAGACGTAAAAAATTTAGAAGACCAAATGATTGATTTTATCAATCAGATTTTATATTAATGGTATATTTAACGAGTTCTGATTTTTTTACTAAAGTGGCGCTAGTGTGCATGGGGGAGCCCCCTAATATAAGTTTTAATGAATGATATCATTGAGAAATACAGTACATTCAATAATAATCATATTTATATCATTGGATGACGACTAATTAGGTACCTACTTATAACAAAAGAGGTTTCCATCAAGAGAATGAAGTTACAGGTTTTTTGGCAGTCTTACTTGGCACTTCTAGGATACTCACATAATCTAGACAGAGAAACAAATAAGTATTACAACAGAATGGGGGCTCGCGCATGAATTCGCCGCTAGAGGCGTTCGTGTAGAGTAAGGTCTTCCGAAATGTTGCTTGCTTTTCTATCACGTATTTATACTAATACTCACGATTGTTCTAGGCTGAGCCATTTCTGAAAACTGCACATTCTCACAGCGCCATGCCTTTACAATCTGGGCCTGCTTAGTCATTTTATTAAAAATATCCATAAGTTTGAGACAGAAAACAGACATATCAGAACAAAAACGCGAAGAAAGGATCTACCAAATTTCATAGCCTAACCTTGTAACATCCCTCAAGGGTGCAATCAGTAAATATGTTCAATAAATTACCTGTACAACATATAAAAACTCTATGAGAAAATTAAAGTCATTGCTATTGAAGTAATGTTAGTACAGCTAAGAGTTTCTCAAAAATAAATAGTAGTTCGAGCTAATATTGATTATATTTGATTGACTTTAAATAATATATTTCAGCATTCTATCATGACATGATGACATTGCATCTTAATAATGAATTTTATTGACATACATTTCTTTGAATTTATATTGACATTTAGAAATGACAATAATTTCCGACTAATAAAATAATGTTATGACCAATGTGGAATGTACCTAATAACAAGGGATTTAAAAAAAAATCCTGACTTTACGATGATTAGGTATTTAATTTAGTGTTACATTTTTATTGTTATAACCCACTGTTCGACACAAATGTAAATTTGTTGAATTAATACCTAATAATAAATAACTGCAACGCGACAGAATCGCGATTACGAGGCGAGGGCAATGGTACGCAGCCAGCAGCAGCACCGCTGCAAAATGTCGCGGTGGGAAAGAAAAGGCCCTAAGGTGTGCCAAGCAAGGGTGTAACAGAATAAGCGCATTATCACATAAGTGGTGGAATAAGACCACCAACCTGGACAATAAATAGGTACTTCTTAAAAGGGGTAGTTTGTTTTACACTTAGTTACACCCCTGTATCTTATGACCGCCTCGGGCAGTCATACCGACCAAAAGAAGTGTCTAGCAACACTCGGCTGCCAAGAGAGCACTTTGTCCACTAAAACAAAACAATAAAAGCACATTTTAACAAACAAATTTAACATTTTGATTTGTACAAAATAAATAAGGCTCATACAGAAAATAAAATTGTTAAAGTTGAAATAATTATTGCTAATCTATGCTATTCTTCATTTTAAAAATCAGTGTAAGTACATAAAATAAAAGATGAACCCCACTGAATGCATTACCACCGTTTCTTTAAGGTATGAATAACTATAATTATATAATTATGTTGTCTAGGGCACAGAACAGACAAATTAACATTAAAAATAATATAATCAAATCATATTTTATTTTGCTAGCTAACCCAATTTGACCATGTATAATTTGAGCAGATATTACTATAGCTCAAACAATCATTAATTCCTAAATTAAACTAGTGGTTGTAGTAGTTGTAATATTAGACTCCTGGATATCAAGCTCATTAAAAGATGTGCCTTTAGTCGCACTATTTTCAGAAGCTTTTCTCTTTCTCGCTATCTTCACATCTTCCAAAATCTTCTTCTTCCATTCAGCAACTTTCTCCATGTCTGGATAAATAACTTCTTTAGTCACCGGATCTACAGCATAAAGTCCCTCAGAGGTGTGTTTCCTTATACAATTGTCAATTCCATGCGCATCTTTAGAATGTTTATTATAATTAGACCAGTTTCTAAATGTCAGCGTGCAATTTTCACAGGAATATGGTTTAGATCCTGTGTGCATACGTTTATGCTGCACCAGTAAATGTCTGAAGCGGAAACTTTTGCTACAATTTGTGCATTTATAAGGCCTCACGTCTTTATGGACAGCGCTATGAGCAGATAGTTCCCTCTTCATTGGGAAGGTTTTCCCACATTGTTCACAAGCAAATGGTTTTGTTCCAAAATGTCTAAGAGCATGCATTCTCAGTTCATATTTCTTCTTAAAACTGTATTGACAGACTTCACATTGGTGAGGTCTCACCTCTGAATGTACAAATTGGTGGTTGGTTAACGCTGTCTTAGTATAAAATCTGCCATCACAGGTATCACAAATGTAGGACCGTTTTCTGTCTGTGTGTAAACGTAAGTGTCTGTTTAGTACAAGTTTGGATGCTAAAGTTTTCTTACACATGACACATGTAAGGCTATCATTTTGCTCGACTACCAAAGAATTGGCAACTGCGGTTTTGTAAAACTTTTTCATGTGGGCAGCTAATTCCTTTTTGGTTTTAAAACATGTGTTACATCCATTGCAACTAAAAGCAGTATCAAAATGTGTTGCTTTATGGGCTTTCATTTCTTCTGGAGTCTCAAATGTTAGATTGCATATATAGCAAAATTGAGTTAGTACCGGGCGATGTTTCGAGACGTGCGTTACAAAGTTATCTATGTGCAGTCCTCTTGCTTTGCAGTCAAAACATCTATAAGGGTTACAAGAGACATGGTACTGCATGGCATGTACTTTCAACTCGCTAAGATCATGGTAAAATGTACCACAAAAAGCACATAGCCAATTATAGTCAGGCCATGAGTCTAGGTCCACATTTTTCGAAATTTTTGGTTTCTTTTTTTCTTTTTTGGCTTTAGTTATTTCTATATTCGATTTGGATTTAAAATTCTTTTCTTTTTCTTCATAATTAGGGGCACGTTCAATTTTAATCTCTTTACTCAGTAAAGAGATTTCTATGGATTCATCATCAGGTTCATCACTTTCTTCAAGTTTATTAACACTGACATTACATCCGGTTTTTGAACCCATACTATTGTGGTCAAATACATCCATCCCAATATCTAGGACCGAAGTATTAAAGTCTTTAAATGCGTCTTGAGCGATGTCCACAGTTGATATGAAATCATACGCACGTTCCAAAGATTCTATACATTCTAAACACACAGTTTTAGGCAACGTATTGTTAAAATCCACGACTATTTCAAATCTTGCCAACTTAACGGTGATTTCTTTGCTTTTTTCTAAATTTAATACCATGTTGGAGAGTTCACTGCTTGGCTTCAAATCGGCACAGAGGCGACAGTACAAATCTTCTATTTCTAAAATCTCCATGTTGACGTTAAGATCAAGGCTGGCATAAACTGGCATTTGTTATTCAACTCTTTCAGAAGAGAGTGATACTACTGCAGTCAGGAGTAGTTGGTGTACCGGTACTTCGGTGAGCGGCAACCAGCGAACAACGTATGGCACGTATCATTATTTAACACACAAACAAAACAATCAGTTTTTAATTATTTATTTGGCTGCACACACGCACGTCAATCGGTCAATGTCATGATGACCTGACATGACTCCTACCTAGAGTATATGTGTTCTGTGCTGTGATGATGACACAGATGACAGTTCAAAAGAAAACATTTTTTTATTTATTTATGAAGTTTAGGCTATAGTCTTTCGACCATTTTGCCTCACGACTATAAATATGTCGGGTTGTCAGAATTTATTTCGCTAGGGTCGAGCATTTTGTGGGCAGAAGACGGGTTTCGTGATATGAAAACACACTGGATGCGAAACACTATTTTATTTCACATTGCACGGTTCGGGTTGGTCGTTTCCATGGAGAAGAACCGGCAAGAAACTCCATGGTTACTCTTTTCAAACAGATACACTGAGTAAACTAAAAAATTACTTGACTTTACACTTTCACACAATAACACTGGGCACAATGAATCGGGTACAGTTTCAAGACGTCTTAACTCCGCTGCGATCAGACCCAGAATGTCCGCCTCGCCGCAAGGTGTTAACATCAGGACTCTGTAAAAGCCGCCATGGTGGGGTAAACTGGTAAGTTGGTCGTGTGATGTCATTCACCCGTCCGGTACTCATGACCGGATCCGACACGGCCATCCTGCTTGCACACGTCCTCGTGTGATGTTAACCCTGCAAAAAAATAGTCCACGACAGAATTTTGTTCCACTCGGCACTCCTGACCAAACTCTAGATTCATCGGGTCGGTAAAAGTAAAGAACTTTACCGTTTAATTTTAACCAAATCCTACTCTAATAAAATCAAACATCATAACATCACACCTGTAATACCCAAAGGGTTTAACAGAGGTGTACTTAATAGTACACTCAGGCTCCACCAGTTATGTCCAATTCCCATGTAATAGGGAGCGAGCCTATTGCCGTCAACCGGCGCATTACCAACCCCGTGGCTGCTACCGAGAAATTCCCGATGGAAAAACCCAATAACACCTTGCCCGACCTGGGAATCGAACCCAGAACCTTATGCTCAGCAGTCACACTTGCGATCACTAGACCAACGAGGCAGTTGACTAATTCAAACATGGTTAAATTGGGAATAATCGAAAATAGGTCAACCCTTGGGCCATGTAATTCTAACGACTATGGGTCGTTAGAATCAACCTTTAAAACTCTACTGCAATAAAAACTTGGCAGCTTACAGAAACCATGTGAAGTTCAACATAGTCTAAATCAATTTAAAATTCAACAACATTATGATTCGCTTGTACTTTGGTGGCCCAGTTGCACCATGCAACTAACAGATCACTGTCTGTTCAACAAAAAAAAACAAATAGACTCTAAGTCCTAGGTCTATCCAGACCAATAGCCAAAAGGCCCAAGTCACGTCCATGTAACTACTATAGTCTCTTACGAGACCCAGGTCCCCACCACACCACAAGCCGCTCATCACGCCCTGAACGACAACGTAAGCAGTTGCGACTGTGTCTTGTGGATGCAGATTGACCAAATAGCCAACAATTAGGCGCTATCATAAGTCTGTCGAGGTTCCTTCGCACTCAGAAACATCGTCTATTACATCTAACTCTGTTGGAACTTCACAGGTTGGCATCTTTCTTAGCCTACCGTATAAATATTTGTAGGCACCCTTTTAATTCAAAGCTTTCAGTTTATAACGATCATCGTTATCAAAATGTGTGGAAGCACTACCTTCGGGTATTTTCTTGAATTGATCGTGAGCAAATTTATACTGGCGATTACAATTTAATGATTGCAACATGTATCTGTCGCTCTAATAATAAACTTGTCTGAAAATTAGACTCTACATTAGACTCTATAGATTATGGGCGAGGCTTATGTCCAGCAGTGAACGTTATGGGCTGTTGTAGTAGTAGTAGTAGTAGATGCTCCAGGGTAGCCCGCGAAATTCAAAATTTCTTACGTTTTTTGCAATTTTCAGCCCAGTACTAGGTTGCATGTTGATTAAAATATTATTCGCGGATAAAAATATTGAACACATTTATTCTTTTTCCACGGGTAGCCCGCGAAATTCAAATTTTCTTACGTTTTTTGCAATTTGCAGGCCAGTACTAGGTTTAATGTTGATTACAATATTATTTGCGGCTGCAAGACGTATGTAGTTATAGAATTATTATCATCAAAATCATCAATACAACCCTCCAAGTTCATAGAGGTGTAGAAATGACTTTTTCTGCTTTTTTTTTGTTGCCGCAAATAATATTGTAATCAACATTAAACCTAGTACTGGCCTGCAAATTGCAAAAAACGTAAGAAAATTTGAATTTCGCGGGCTACCCGTGGAAAAAGAATAAATGTGTCCAATATTTTTTGGAAATCTATTTGACGGACAAATTTTATTATTTTTTGTCATCTACCCTATTATACATGCATGTATAATAGGGTACTCAATACAATAAGATCATTTTCGTCTCTAGGTCTCTTACATTCAAACTTATCAGCATTTCAGTGAACATACCCTAGTTCATCATCATTTATGCCGCAAGACATCCACTGTTGGACATATACCTCCCCCAAACGTCGCCACATTAACCGGTCCCGTGCGACTCCCATCCAGCGGATTCCCGCAACCTTCAACAGGTCGTCGGCTCACCTAGTGAGAGGCCTTCCAGCGCAACCCTAGTTCAGAAGCAAGCCTAGTTCAAAATGGCTGCCAATCGTGGGGTGTGGGGTTAGGAGTATTAATTTATAAACATGTATTTGTCGATAGAAATAAGAATATACTTATTATGCCCTTAAAATATCGGTAACCGGTTACCAAAAACACTAAGTAAGTATATTTGGCCAGACTTAGGGACGACACTTTCAGTTCATGTTTGTGGGTAATTATGTTGCATTTAGTTGCTCCCGCACTGCTCCCGCACTGAGTGCATCGGAGAGCATGTTAATCCGTTGGTCCCGGCTGTCATTTGTAGATCTTTGACAGTCGTTACAGGTAATCAGTGGCCCGAAGGTCTGATAAATAAGTGGTAACCAGTCATACCAAGGGGTAGGTATTTGCTTCATGTAAAATACTGGTGTTCAGCTGCATCCGGTTAGACAGGAAGGCAATCCTAACATAGTTGGGAAAAGGCAGGCAGATGATGTAAGTATAGATTGAACGATAATGCAGAGTGCAATGAAACAAATACTCTTATTTATATCTATTTATATGCTAGTAGAGCCAAACAACGGGGCGATGTTTTAACGTTCAGTATTCTTTTGAATTCACAATGTCTTACGCCCATTTCTTTGAGAAAGACCAGTCTGTCAAATAAAACAAAGTTTTCGATGACTGGCTGCAAATAATTTTGTAAATGAATAAAAATGCCCACCTTTTTAAACGTCAACTGACTTAGCTGAGTCCACAATGTTCTAAGTTCTTCTAAACAAAATGCAGGATTCTCTACGTTAGCATTATTATAACTAGATTCAGTTTTGATCACAGTGAAGCCATTAGTGGTAGCATCTTCTAGGTAGACCTCAAAATTGTTATCCATGTTTTTAGTTTTGACAGCTTTCCGTTTTTTCCTTTTAAGTTTGCAGTTGTCTGCAAAAAAAAAAACTCCATTGTAATTTCTCGACTTGGTAGTGCCGAAACGTAGTAATTTACGTTTTTTGATCTAAGCATATCCAATGGTTTAGTTAACCCCTACAAGGGGTTTCCCAAACCGTATAAATATAATATAATGCCCTGTTATACAGGGCGTCCCACGGATATGCCACATGGAGGGAAAGTACTTTGAATATTGTAGATGGAACATTTTACTGAAAGAAGACATTATTTGAATTTAAAAAAAACAATTTAAACTGCATTCATAGATATTTAAATAATTACATGGTAGAACCGGGAATCGAACCCGTTACACGAGAAAAATATTCACCCTGTAGCTTTATCATACTGATCGAAAGGCTTCATCATAAGGATTTTTTTTTGCTAAATAACACAGTGTCTGAAATAAAAGGAAGACCATGAATTAACCTACTTACAAAAATAAAACCCACTTTTATGGTAATCCCCGATCAGGATTTTACTATGAACACACAAAATATTTACATTATTTAGGAACTTAAAACAACAATACTTACGTCTTAACGCAAATGTCTGCAGCACAGCTCTTGACAATAAATTGAAAACTAAATCTTGTAATTTAGAATCCACAGACGGTGGCTGAGCTGCCAGTCTTAAGAAGGGTACCCCCATGTACTCTTCCGATGTAAATCTGCCAAAAATATTCCTCAGACAATTACTTTGAGGAAAGTTCTTAAAAACACCACCACTACCCACCATTTTGTGGTAACAACAAGGCATTATTACCATCGCTTTTGCATCGGCCATCTTTATAAATAAGTTGATTGCGTCTATGGTCAAGTCCGCACACGCATGAAGGCCAGTTATGCAAAATTCTCTGTGATTTTTAAACTTATCGTGCAAATATGTTTGGATATTTTCATGGGAATTTTCAGTGACGGTGTGCTTTATATATTTTACATTATCTGTGGAATTCGCATGATATTTCCGCTGTCGTATTTTGGCGCCAACGTAATGACTTTCGTTGCATTCAATTCCTAGTATTCTGTAGTTAGTTTTTTCAAATAAAAGTTGATCCAAGTAGCCCTGGCAAGAGACAAGAAAAGGTATAGCTAACTGGATAAAAGTAAGACTGCATATACGTAAATAAGCTCACGCCTGTTTCCCATGGAGATAGGCAGAAACTACAGGATGCCACCTGTTACACCTCATACGTATGGTCAGACAAGCGTATCATTTGATCTTTTGAAGAATATGACCGAGAAACTGTAACTTGTCCTTCTAGGACTATATCGAGCAAAATAATTACTAGAAGTTGCAACAGTGCCATGTGAGCGTTTTAGGAACTAAACGAGTTCATCACTGATTCGAGTGATAATGGCAAAGACTATTAAGAAACAATTTTATTATGCTACTAACATTTTAACATATTACAACAAAATTTTAGATTTTTTCACATTTCGCCAGTTATGTTTAAGTACCATGTAATAGGGGGCAAGCCTATTGCCATCAACCGGGTGCAAATCCAGACTTCGTGGCTGCTACTGAGAAATTTCAGATGGAAAAAACCCAATAGGTAACACTTTGCTCGACCTGGGAATCGAACCTAGGATTTCATGGTCAGCAGTCGCCACTAAACCAACGCGGCAGTTTCTGCTTACCTTCATGGAAAAAGATGTAGGTAACATTATGGGGGTAGGCAACTGTATTACTTATGGTATGGCGCTAGCATCGCTTGTACCAAACATCGTCATAAGTTGCAAATCTGTCTAAGTCATTTTATATTTCAAAATAGTTTGACCTCATTGGTCAATTGGGATTAAGCTATGGACGCGCCATCTACAATCAGCTTTGACCAGCCTTCCCCATTATGTACCTACGGTACGGTACGGTTAGCGACAAAATCCGATCACAAATTCGAATTTGCTTTCACACATTATTTAAATTGGCACAAATTATTCTCCAAATTGTACCCATTTCAACATTTTTTATTTTACTTCTGCTCCCAGTTTATTTAAACATTTAGCTCAATAATCTAGATTTCTTAGTCCGTATTGTAAATTGATTTTTGCCGCTCACAGTAGGTACGTGTAAAAGAAAATCTTTACCAGTCCCGATCCAAAGTCCACAACGACATCGCAGCCTACCGTTTCACACACGTCTTTGATTTCTTTAGCCAGATGTAATATCTCATGTTTCTTCTTAGGACTAACGGGAACATTTATATTATTCTCCAACGAATCTTCTAGAATATCATCGTAAAAGACTTGCAATTTCTTCAATTTAATGAAGAAAGTGCTTAAATATTCATCACTTAAGGAGTTCAAATCGAAATCATCATTGAAAACATCTATAATGTTTTCTTCTTTTACAGTGATTTTATCCAAAATGTTATAAATAAGTAAATCTGTGTTAGAGTATCTGAATAAATATTGATATTCTTGAAAGAATTTTAGACATTCTTCGAAATATTCCTCGGGGTTGTCGAAATACTGCGGCAGTGACATCTTTACCTGATAGGAAACAAAAATATCTAAGTTTTATGTTTTTATGAATAAATTAATTCTTAATTAAAGGCGCTCTGTTGGATTTTCAACAGTTAGCTAGAGGTTTAGGTATCTAACGGTTTGACCGCCAGGGCATAAACGCACGCGCGTGCTCTCCACGCCAAGCCACAATTTCACCTACAGAACAGAAAAATCACCTACCATTTTGTTACACATTTCTAGTTGGTTAATTTTACACCCGTGGCTAAAAACTGCATACAGTTTGTTCAAACGAGTGCCACGTTTCTATAGATCTACGCCAAAAACAAGTATCTGAACTTGAACTACTATTGAGATTGAGGATTAGGTACTCGTTTTCACTAACATTGAGCGATACTGAAAATAATCATGTTTTTTTTTTTACATTTTAGTTTAATCAAACAAAATGAAAAAAAAATCAGGCTCAGTAGTTTCGTAGATCAGGGGGGAGGGAATGGTCAATTTTCGGCTTCTTTCATGAATAAAATCAAAACTGTTTATTTTAAAATACTTAATAACAAAAATGTATTTGAGATCCTCCTATAACGAGCCCTTTTATCTATATGTATAAAATGTTAAACTGACTGACTGACTGAGTGACATATCAACGCACAGCCCAAACCGCTGGTCCCAGATACATGAAGCTTGGAGGGTGTGTTCTTTGTGAAGAGCAAGTATCCACTAAGAAAGGATTTGTGAATTCCACCCTAAAGGGGTAAAATAGGGGACGGAAGTTTATATGAAAGTCCGACAATTTTAAAAGAAAGTTTGGTTCTTTAGATTTTGTGTTTAGGCTGACGATTTAAAATTAATCAAACTCAAACTCAAACTCAAAGCATTTATTTCAATTAGACCATTATGGCACTTTTGAAAGTCAAAAATACAAAAAAACAAAACAAAGCTACAGTCCCAGACACAAGACATAATAACTTGAGAAAGTACTGTAGTTGCCCATTCCCTAGCGTAGATCTCTATGGAGAAGAACGGGCAAGAAACTCCATGGACACTCTTTTAAATCAAAATATTGTTACAAAATCTTGGTTACATCATTCACGTTGAGATTATAGATATATGTGAGAACGATGTAGGAAGACGTGCACATTATGAGCGTCCAGAGTAAAACATTAAATCAAAAAATTAAAAATAAAGTAATTAAAATGAACCGTGGCAGCTAAGAGATGACCAGTCCCAACTGACAGCGCCCGATCACGAACAAGACGCGTGTATCGGCGCCATTCAACTCAACCATATTGAAGGGAACTAAATGACCCGACACACCCGCCACCATCAGCGAGACATTTGAGTGAGCATGACTTTCTCTCAGCCACCAAGGCATATTCAAGTCAATGAAAGATAACTAAATGCAAATGGTAGCTTAAAAATACATGGTCCTCACATGTGCTATGCAATTATACAATACTAGGAGATGGAATCTATACAAAGCAAAGATACTTTTACAATCTTCTGCAGCTAGCACAATAATTTGCATTAGTTTTCCCCTATGGTTGTGGAGCAGGACCAGCATTGAGCCAAGCATTTTTATCGTCAATGTAATCCACCAACTTATAATATGCTTGCCTACATAGTGTGCGTTTTATACAAGATTTAAATTTCGTCTCATTCAGTTGTAGAATGTGGGGAGGTATTTTATTGTAACATTTTAAACAGTACCCCATGAAAGATGAATCTACTTTAGCAAGCCTGAAACCTGGCTGAACTAGTTGGTCCCTATTTCTAGTAGTATAATGGTGTCTGTCACCTCTTTTACTGAATAAATGCAGATTTTTCCTAACGTACATGATATTTTCATAGATGTATTGACAAGGTACTGTCATGATATTAATTTCCTTAAACAGTTCTCTTAGAGAATCGCGTCTACGTAATTCATAAATGGCTCTGATAGCCCTTTTCTGCAGAATAAATATAGACTCGATGTCTGCAGCGCATCCCCATAGTAAAATACCGTATGACATAATACTATGAAAATAACTAAAATAGACTAGCCTCGCCGTATCAACATCAGTAAATTGACGGATTTTCCTAACAGCATACGCTGCTGAGCTCAGCCGTCCTGCAAGAGATGTTAAATGAGGACCCCATTGTAGCCTTGAGTCGAGCGTGATTCCCAAGAAAACCGTTTTATCGACAAATTCTAGTTTCTCTTGATTCAATACTACGTCACAATCACGACTTTTGACATTTGGTAAAGCAAATCGAATGCACTTTGTTTTTTTCCCATTTAGAACTAAATTATTAGCGGTAAACCAATTATGAACCTGCAGTAGGGCGTTATTTACGTCGTCCAGATTTGTGGCACGTCTGTTTATCCCAAATATTAAAGAAGTATCGTCTGCAAACAACACCAATTGCGGGTAGTTGTCAAATAAATTGGGTAGGTCATTTATGTACACTAAAAAGAGGAAGGGACCCAATATCGAACCTTGTGGTACACCCATTTTTACTTTTAAACCCATTGAATTTACGCCATTTACTTGTACATGCTGCTGTCTATCATTCAAATACGATTTTACTAAACTGAGCGCAAGTTTACCTAAACCGTAATGCTCAAGTTTCAAGATCAGGGTTTCGTGATTTACGCAATCAAATGCCTTCGAAAGGTCACAGAAGATTCCTATGGCATCTTGTGCCTCTTCCCACGCAGTAAATATGTGTTTTAATAAAGTGACACCGGCGTCAGTCGTACAACGTCCTTTGGTGAAACCGTACTGTTGCTCGTGTAAGATTTTATTGGTGTTAAAATGGTAAAGCATTTGATTGAGCATTATCTTTTCAAACACCTTGCTGAAAACCGGCAACACGGATACGGGCCTATAGTTATTGGTTTCTTTACTGTCCCCGGATTTAAAAAGGGGTATTACTTTACTGAATTTCATTAGATCCGGGAAGACCCCTTGATCCACGCACAAATTAAATATCAAGGCTAAATACGGTGCTACAGTCTCAGTAATTGAGGTACAAGCTTTGATAGACATACCCCATAGATCTTCGGTTAATTTAATCTTGATTTGCTTAAAAGCTTTTATGATTGTTATGGGGTTTATATGCTGAAATTTAAATTCATTTGAACAGGCTGGAACGTTCGCTTTCAATAAATCAATAGAGAGCAAGGGAGAGGAATTTAAGGTTTCTGTAGTTTTAAGTGGGATACTGGTAAAGAAATTTACGAATTCTTGAGCAACTTCATTATTAGAGTTCACGATGCCACGTGAGGTCTCTAATGTTATGTCATTACTTTGTTTTTTACTTCTATTTGTTTCACTGTTGATAATTTTCCAAACTGTCTTAATTTTGTTATCAGCTGATTTAATCTTGTTGCTTATAAAGAGGGATTTAGCTACCTTGCAAGAGTTTTTAAAAATTTTCGAGTAAGTAGCAACATATTTACTAAAAGTTTCAGTTTTATTATAAGGCTTAAGGCCGTACAGCTCAAACAAACGTTCCCTACTTTTCCTAATACCCTGTGTTGCCCAGTCACTAAAAATAAACCTTGAGCCAATAGTTTTTGTTTTCTTTTTTAAAGTATTACTGAACTCGGCGTGCACTACCGAAAAGAATTCTTCATACAATTCATTTACATTGTTTCTAATATGGCCTGGTATATTTAGTTTGCCTAGTAAATTATTATTAAACTTTTCTAAATTGCTGGGTGCTATTTGTCTAATTAGAATCTGAGTTCTTTGCAATTGTATCTTGGACGCGAAAGCAACAGTCTGTCCGCTGTGATCTGAAGGAAGGTAATTTACAATGGATTTATCTAAGTAGTCGCAGCAACAAAAAACATTATCAATACATGTAGCAGTATTTGTAGTAATTCGGGTTGGTTCTGAAAAAACATTTGACAAATTAAATGATTTAAAGAGACTTAAAAATCTACTGCTGTTTACATTATTCTCTAAGATATTAACATTAAAGTCACCACAGATAATTATTAGTTTATTACGAGTTACAAGCTTTGCTAAAGCATCTTCCATTACTGACTCAAAGTTAGAGTAGTTCAGGTAATTAGGGGGTCTGTAAACGCACACTATTACATGCTTATCTAGCTCAACACAAGACAATTCGATGCTATGTTCAACCGATAGCTCGACAATTTCATTACGAGGCTTAAATTTAATACAATTTTTAACTAAGATTAATGAACCCCCACGCATCTTAGATTTCCGATTAAAGCAACTGCCCACACTATAATTCTCAAAATTAATTTGCATTTCATAATCTTTCATCCAATGTTCAGACATACAGATGATATCAAACTTGGTTTTTTCTAAAAATAGTTCAATTTCTAATTGTTTGGAAGAAAAACCCTGAATATTCTGATGAAATAATGTAAAGGAATTCAGCTCAACCCCTTTTTGACAATTTATTAATTGAGAGCTAGAAGATACCTTAGAGTCGATATGTTTAACGAAATTGTCACTCGTACCTTCTATTGTCGTAGTGACTAGTTTAAATCTAAGCTAATATTTGTAAAATTACAATTAGTATAATTACTAATTTCCGTAGACCTATTTACAAAAAACTGCGACATACCACCTATGTCTGAGTTTATATTAAAAGCTAATAGCCTTGCTATTTGACGTCTAAAACTAATAGGCAGGTACGCATCATTCCTAGTTGACTTCAATTTCTGAACGAAACTGTTGGTGTCGAAAAATGTCAACCTGTCACTAAAATGACTAACCAACAAATGTAAGCGATCGTTAAGTTTGTGGATAAAATGATTTCGTCGGCTTGAAATCTTCTCAAAAAATTATTAATTTATACGTGTCTCAGCGTTTTTGATATTAAAAGATAGCAATAGCCTACATTGTTTAGTTTGTGCACAACAATCGACACCATTTCCTAATTTGTCCTCCGAAAATGACCCTTATTTTTAAAAAAATATTTATTTACCTTGCACATCTGTGTTTGGGTCATAGGATTACACCATCCTACCAAATTTCAACTGATTTGGTCCAGTAGATTCGGACCAAATTAGCCGAGTGTGACAGACGGATTTGTCGGATCTTATAGGGGTCCGATCCAAGCCCTTTTAGGTTTTGTCATCAAGACATTGGAAGAAATCGTTTCATGGCATTATAGCGGTGGCAACAAATGGGAAATTAGACAAAAGAACACCGAAGCCGGTGGTGAAGAGGACGACTCGAAATAGACGCTTTTTCCGTGATTCTGTGAAAGTCGTATGTCGTCCTGAGATGAGATGGACGAACACATGCTTTGTCGACGACCGACTCCAAATGAATTAGGTAAGGACAGGAGAATGACGAATGACGTAAGAACAAGTTTGTGCATTCAAAAAAATAAACGCAGTTTGAATTTAAAAACAAGTTTGTGCATTCAAAAAAATAAACGCAGTTTGAATTTAATAACAAGTTTGTGCATTCAAAAAAATAAACGCAGTTTGAATTTAATTAAAAATATTTTTTATTAAGTCTCAACATCACATACTCAGTAATAAATAAACAATTATGATGCTCTAACAATAAGATATATTCTAAAATTAATGTCTCATTATTATAACGACAAAAATCTCAACATTTTTATAGGGAAGTAAAATATAATTGCCTATGCCTACTTGGGCATTATAGGTAAATGACACCCATTTTTTTGCATTTTTACTGTTTTACTTCAATTTTTCGGGGGTAAACTCTCTTTTTAGATAATCGACATTTGTAGTCAATAGGCATATTAGGTGCTACTTCTCAGAACTTCTCAAAAGCTGATCAAGATATGTACATAATAATATCTTGATTCAAGCCAAAGTATTCCTTAAATCGAACTGTAGTAGTTAATCAATAAGAGACCATAACTACAGTACATTAGGGCATCTGTCTCACAGACTACGATTAACGAAAAGCGAGTAGGCGGACAACGACTACCGAGTTTTTCTTTGATAGCTCTAGTCGCTGCGAAACTAGTAGAAAGAATACTGTTATGATTGATGAAAATTGACAATAGCTAATCGCTTCCTCGACAGCGTTGGGCCAGATGGCTGAGACTAGAAAATAAGAACTACCTACATTTGTCACTTGAACAAAGAATAAACAGCAAGGGGATGGCAGATTTATTGTTGAGGTCCACTAATGGTTTCCCAATGCTCCTGTCCTTTAAGATCTTTCGAGCCTTCTCCAATAACGCATTTGCCACTAAACCTGTCAGCTTTTAAATATTTCTGACACACTTCAATCAAATCCTCTTTTTTCACAGCCAGGACCCTTTCTCTTTGTGTCTTCCAAATATCGTAGGACAATCCGTATAGGAATAGGTCGATTCCTTTCATGTATTCAGCTACGGGCTGGTCCATCTGCTGTAGTATAGACAATTTAGCTTCGAAAAGATTTTGATCATCAACAAGTTTAGAATTTTCGGACATCCACTGCGCCGTTTCATCGAATACGTTCAATGTGACAGTCGAATTGGGATCCCTGTACGAATAATAGTTAAAGACTCCGTCTAAGGTTAGCAAGGCGCCACCACCGTATGCCCCGTTTTGCTCTCTGACAACCGGGTGCAAATACTTTGAAGTTAAGAAACGTGAGAGGACTCGTAATTTGGGATAATCAGGGTCGGTGTAAGACACTGTAGGTAGAACTTTGGCGCAGAAATTGACTGGAATGTTCATATGAATGTGTACGCCACGGTTTTTCTCAGATATTTTCTTAGCGTCCGTCCAGTTGATCCTGTTCTCTTCTTTTTGTTTTATACCCTTACAAAGTCCTTGGCAAAACTTGTCTACATGTTCTTGAATCTGTGTGTTGGTGTTGCAATGGTGGAAGGCTGTTCGTAAGTTATTTCCTTTTAAAACTTGGCTTCCAATTATGTCAATGGTCGATTGGATATCTTCTATCTTTTTATTTTTCTGTATTTCTTGCATATTCACTATGTGTTGAAGCCCCATTAGATTCTCTTTGCATTCGTCTACTGAGCTGATCAAGGAACGGGCCGCCTGCATAGCGTAAGTGTGCCCTCCGTCTACTATACCAGTGGTTAAAGACGAGCAATAGTTGGTTAGGAGCATTTTCATTCTTTCGCTGTTACTAAAGTTCGGTTTTTTGAAGATTTCGCTCCATATATCCATCATTTTTGGCAAGTTTTCGTCTAAACAGTGACTGCTGATTAAGATTCCTTGTTCGTACTGGCCAACTTGATCGATATGTTCCGTAATATGGCTAAGAAAACCTAATCCAGATGTGGATCTGCTTACATACTTGTCGAAGTCTCTGTAATTGTAGTTTTTGGTGTCAAACTTGTTGATTACGTATTCAAAGAATGGAACGAGTTTCCTCTCTTGCTCATTCAAACATTCAGTACCAATAACGCCTTTGAAATATGTCACTCCATTAGTATTTGCCTCGCACATTTGTAAAGGAATGATATCTGCAACCGTATGTGTCAAGGGAGGTGCCGTCTTCGTAAGATTGATATCCTCAATCTTCAAACAAGGCAGAACATCTAAGTTCTCAACTTTCTTCTGAGTTTTAGAAAGTTCTAATCCTTCCTTATATATCGTCTCCCTCTGATCCTCCGACAGATTACTAACTTTACGCTTTAATAACGTCGCTTCCTCCGCATTAAATGTATCGTCAAACTTATGATCGGGTACCATAGTCATAATAAGCTTGTGATTGTTATTTATGAAATATTTTCCAATAACATCTTTCAAATACTGTGGTTCCATCAAGTTTGTTTTTACTTGAGACAATAATTCATTTACTTTCAAAGCATTTATAATTGGGCCATTATGGTTCCATAAAGGCATAAGATTGAAGAGTAGATTGAGTCCAAACTTAGGTGATTGATGCTTAATCGATAACTCGAAACCATGTAGAACACTCTGAATGTGATCTTTTTCAAAACCATTGACGTAAATGTCATCGAGTGTCCGGCCTACAATGGATTCTACCAATTCAAACTTTGATTTCTCAACATCTTTTAGCCCGACAACAAATAATGTGTCTCTAATTTGGTTGTCATATCCTGTTAGTGAGTTATAGCCTCCCGATATGTTTTTTTCAATTAAACTTTTGTAGAAAGCTGAATTTGGACCTATTACCATGAGTTCACTCAATGCCATCATCATGAAAGTCTCGTATGAGCTTGTAATGTCAGCCATTACATATCCTATAGCGATTTGATTTTGTTTCTCAATCGGTACACCATATTGATCAACTCTGCACCTTATTTCTTTTCTTTTAGGTTTTGTCCATCGTGGTTGACTGGTTACTATTGAGTGCTTTGGGTCCAAATAATCCCAGTTACTCAAATAAGTCTCATTGACAAACTTGAGGTTAGTTTCCAAAGGAAAATTGCCATAGGAATAAATTCTAGCGTTACTTGGATGGTAGTAAGTTGCGTGGAAATTCTTTAAATGCTCATGAGATAGTTCTGGAATGACTAGTGGATCACCTCCGGAGACATAGCCATAAGTCCCCTGCGGTAAGATAGTATTAATGAACTTCTGTCCAAACAATGAACTAGTTTCCGAGAAAGCCCCTTTCATTTCATTGTAAACAACACCTTTAAATGTAAGATCAGTGGATTTGTCTTCTATATTTGAATGTTCCAACCTCCAGCCTTCTTGTAAGAAGTCTAATCTAGATAAATTAGGTTTAAATACAGCATCTAGGTAGACCTTCTGCAGATTCCTGTAATCAATCTCATTTTGTGATGAAAATGGATAGAATGTATAGTCAGGGCCTGTCAAAGCATTCATAAATGTTGCCAGTGATCTGTTCAACATTTTGAAGAAAGGATCTCTGACTGGATACTTCTCGGAGCCACATAGAACTGTGTGTTCTAAGATGTGTGGTGTTCCCATAGAATCTAACGGTGTTGTACGAAAGCCTACTGAAAATACATTGTTGGAATCATCTCGTTCTAAATGCAAATACTCTGTTTTTGTCTTTTCGTGTACTAGATGGTAAGCTGTCATGTTATATTCCTTAATAGGCTCTACTTGGTTCACAAGGAAGCCGTGAACCAATTTTCCTTGCTGCAGGGCTTTTGAAGTTGCATCCTTCTTTTTAAGAATGCTGCTGCTGTACATATTGCTGCATGATATCAGCCGATGTTTCGCACTAGGTCGGAAGTTGCAAAGTCTTGAATACATTTTTGAATTGGTTCTTTTCTTCGATTATCCTGCAATACACATACACCACTCACTATTTTTAAAGGATTTATGATGTAAATTAATGGAAATGTCGCGATAATTACGAAATCAGTCGAAATAAGAATCTCTTGCTTGTCACTATTCGTAAAATAGTAAACATGGAAAAGTGCTCCTGTGTAGAAATCTTAGTACGAGCCGGTATATTAATTATCTGTCTATGATATTTAAGGACTATCAATGGTTAACAATCGCTAAGCTAAACGTAAATAGAGGGCCAGAAATTTAAGTCAGGAATCTAACAAACTAAATATTTTGTAACGGAATGAGAGAAAAACAAATGAAAAGTGATGCAACGTTTACTTACAGCAGGTTTGTCGGAGAATTTATGAGACTTGTGTAGTTTAGATTTTAAAATAATTTGTAGTTGCCTTTTTCTTGTTATAGTAATAGTTATAGCAAAAATTCCGGCATTATTTTCTACCACAAATCCAGCATAACCTCTGTGCCATTTGCCATCGGAACTTTGACGTAACTAGAGATTAGTAGAGATGAAGCGTATATACTAGAACAGATCCAGGCACTAAGTATTTAACGAGACTAGGTGGCACCTATTCCAACTTTTTAAATACTCGATGCACCTAGTCTCACTGCTTACACGCGGCGTCTGGCACCCTTAAATCATTCGTGTACCAGTCATTTGAATTTGAACCATATTCCAAAACAAATAAAAGTAATGCGACGCGCACTCGTGTTGTGCAAGAATACATTCCGTCCTTTTTTAACTCCATTATTCCACAGTCTTCTAGGTACTTGTAAATACTCGATGGAATAAAGATTTTATAATCCACTTGCACTAGTTGCACTAGTCGAATATCAAATACGGACTCGTACGGATATGATCTCCACCACCACCTCACCGTATTGATACCTACTTGACGTCTCGTATTCGAATACGCGTATCGGATTTAAGCAAGCACTTTTCGTAACGAAGTTTTGTGTGTCTATATAACTTTTATTTTAGTTTTATTAAAATATTAATTAAATTAAGGCTGATTTTGTATTAAAAAAAAAACGATTGTAGAAAAGTGATTATAAAAAAAGGCAAACAATCTGATTATTCTGACAAAAAAAAACAATGGTTGAAGAAAGGCGAAAAAAAAATCGCAATAGTAAAAAAAAGTACAAAACAGGCAAAAAGTGATCTAGTACTTTGAAAAATTAATTGAATCTTTTAAATACACCAACAATCTACAATGTTGATATAAACCTTTATTCTGTCAGTCGTAAACCTGTGTAAAGTATGACGGGAAGATTACAATTCATTACTACGTATGTACCCTGTACCTGCACGTATCGGTGGTGCGCAAAGACTAAGCAGTAAGCATATTTTAATGTATGCGTACTTAATGGACTAGGTGGAATAGGTATTTGGATCAAGTATTTGTACGGAATCGCACTTAGTACAAAATTTACCTAGTACGACTCATCTCTAGACGTGACGTTGGTTTATTGAATATTCTACTCTTTGCTTTGACGCACCTTTGACGTTTCAAATAGTAAACCTAATAGACGGCATCTGGTTTCATGCATATTTATTTCTCTATCTCCGTGTGGTGCCGGATTCAAAGATTACCATCACCCCATCTCAACCAGCGGGTATCGTAAGAGGCGACTAATGGAATGCTTTATGCCCAATATTATTCCCAAGGAGGGTTGACGTCAGGCAAGCGGCCGGACATCTTTTTTTGCCATAACATAACCCATAGCATATTACTATACTCTATGCCCATAGCAGTATGATTCAAATAAACGGAAGTAATGTTAGGGCTAGATCAGAAAAACCGAATACGTGTTCTGCGATATCGACGGTCTCTCCAGTGATCCAGTCTGCTGTAGTCATAGCGCTAGAAAGCGCATTAATGCTTGTCTGCTCCGACTTTTGGATAGATGAAATGGCAGCGGGTCACGGGAACAATCTGTGACTCCCGCATTCCCTTTAAACTAAGGGGAAGACTTATAAAACAATGGTTAAACCTGCTAATGTTGGGCCCACAGATTATAGATGATCTGTGGTTGGGCCACAAAAGGAATGAATGAAAGGCACTTGCATGTGGCTGGGATGAGAATGCTAACTTGCTAAGGGGATGTCATTGTGTGGTGTTACGCGAATGAATAAACTAAGAAATGAGTACTTATGAGGAAGTATGAAACTTGCACCAGTGAGTTAAAAGTTGTGTGGTATTCGGTTGTCGTGGTATGGGCATTTGATGCGGAGGAAGGGTACATGCTGCGCCGACCCCAAATGAATTGGGATAAAGGTAAGAGAATGATGATGATTGATATCTCTATTTGCTTAGCCTACGAACAATTTAGAATAATTTAGTTGTAGTCATGTCAGTTATTTTCGATTTAATTAAATTGGTGACCAGTAGAAGACACTTGAAGAAAGAAAAATAGAGAGAAATTAAGTTGCGAAAGGAAGTTTCCTTTTCATATCTCAGACAAACCATATCACCATAAGTCACTAGTTATTTCATTTGGCAACTTTTACCACGTTTTGCTTTTGCAACATCTCTTTTGGGAAATTCACAGACACAATTCAACAATACGATTCAATAAAAACAAAATAAAAATTCAATAATTCGGTTATAAAATAAAACATCACTATTTTTAAATACAACAAATGGTTCTTAGATCGACATTTTCACAAGCACACACAGTGTCGATTTTATAAAAAACGGAACAAAACGTTACTTGTCTGACAGTGACATTTCTTTCATTCATTCATTATATGATTGGATTTTTTATTTCTTTTCAAAACACGTGTTTACGTGTTGAGCCCATGTCGAGCTCCTTTTTATATTTAAGTGTAAGAAAATAAGCCAAAATGAGTTTATACAACTTCAAAAAGATCGCTGTAGTACCTACGGCAAAGGTAAATCATTGAAACGAAATTGATATTTCCAATGTTTACGATATTTTCTATCATGCGTTCTAACCTAACTTAATACGCATAATTTTTGTATTTCAGGATTTTATAGACATTATACTGTCTAAAACACAGAGGAAAACTCCCACAGTGGTACACAAACATTATAAAATATCGAGGATTCGTGGGTTTTATATGAGAAAAGTGAAATTTACTCAACAGAACTTCCACGATCGTCTCTCAAGGATTATTCAGGTAAATAATGGTAATTACTATTTAGAAAAAGTTTGAGTAAGCTGGTTACCCCTAAATTTTGTAACTAAACAAGGGTATAATGTTTTTTTATAAACATTTCATCTGTTGCGCAATATTGTTGCCATTTATCAACTTCTTGTGTACATTGTTTTAAATACTGTGAAATTGTCTTGATAATGCATTAATAGTGCAGATTTGCTTTAAAAACTTCACGCCTGTAATGCCCGAAGGGTTAGGCAAAAGAATGGTAAAAATGTGTAATATTCCATAATTGGTATGGTTTGGGTGCTGACTACGTAGACTGTAGAATAAAAAGAAAATTACTTACAGCAAAAGACACATTCAGAAAACAAAAAAAAATGCAAAATAATTTTCTTTATTTATTTAACAAACCAGTAATATTTTTTTACGCCAACAGGAATTCCCCAAATTAGATGATGTGCATCCATTCTATGCAGATCTTATGAACGTGCTGTACGACAAGGACCATTATAAACTGGGTCTCGGTCAACTGAACACAGCTAGACATCTTATTGACACGTAAGTTTGAACAACAATACTTACAACATTACCTGGAAACATAAACTGCGTAAATTCAATTTAAGACCCACAGCAATGTTTTAGCCAAGAATCTCCTAAACAGACAAGGGGATAATATTTTGAACCGCATGACTTTTGGCCCGTTCGAAGCTGAGAACAGTACAATATTGTTTATCAGTCAAAGCGCGGCCTACAGTAACATTTTGTCATATGGTCGCGCGCAGGGTCAGTGCTCTGACGTGCATTACCCATGGCAAAAACAAACTTTAAATTCCACTATTAGGTTTATTATGAAAACAAGTTTTAAATGTGAAAACTTAATACATTTAAAACATGTTTTCCAAAAGAAACAGTTTTTGGACATACTACATACTGACAACTCCTGTACCGATGCATGGACCCATAAGCACTGTTTCCTCTGTGTTAACCAGTGTCCAGCAGTGGACGTCTTTTGGCTGAAATGATGATGATATACAGATACAGAATGGGTGGATAACGGCTTCATGATTTGTCTTGTTAGATAACACTTTTCAAAGCAGAAACGGCTTGAGCCGGGCCAATAAAAGCCAGCAATTATGAATCGGTCCCTGGTCCTACTACATAGTAAAACAAACAAAAAAAATGTGATCCCTACAACTTTAGCTTTCAACCGTGTACCTACATACATATTATTACATATTTACAGAGTAGCAAAAGACTACGTGCGTCTGCTAAAGTACGGAGACTCATTGTATCGATGCAAGCAGCTGAAGCGCGCGGCGCTCGGCCGTATGGCCACTATCATGAAGAGACAGGCTGCCAACCTGACGTACTTGGAACAGGTGAGCTTCTCTTGTACTATTTAGTTGAGGGAAAATAGTCACTGCTATATCAGTCCTGGATGCATACAGGGTGTAAACGGACCCCTCACCAACCCGTCAACCAAGCATTCTGTACATCAAACTAAGTAATTCTATGCCAAAATGATTGCTGGGAAACAACTTGTTTTTTTGGGGTAAAATATTATATCACGTTTTATGGTATGACTCCAATGTAACACACTCAAAACATTGTGCTGATGGATGCATTGAATAGTACGGAGGTCGTGGAGCTATTTAATTTTAAAGTAAAGTACATTACAAATAGAACTATGGTTGTCTATTGTACTGTGTGTATGAATAATACTAGAAAAATTAAAAATATATCATACTTTAACTATCCCAAGGAGTACAATGGGTAAGTAAATATTTGATTATTACTTTTTCATGTAAGGACCTTTATTTTATTGTATGATCATTTTTTGAATAAGAAGATGGTACTACACGGTGTGTTTTTACCTTTTTATTGTTAATACAAGCTTTTACTAAACATTTGGTAGGTGGTATGTGGTATGTGGCCGGGTTAGTATGTAGTAGTTATTAGGTATGTGTGTTACGTTCAAATATTGAAAGTAAGATTTGAACAAATCCGATGACATTGCTGGACATTACCTATGCATTTTATTAAAAATTATATTGATTCTGCTAATTAAACTTTAACTTCTTTATAATATTATTACCTATAGATTAATTTATTACCTAGTTGGCAAAATTTGTACGCCAAATGGCAAAACATGGAGAAACTTTAAAATGTATTGTACCATCCTGCACACTGTTGTTACCTGTGTTTACAAATAAAGACTGTTGATTGATTGATGTCTGATTGAGCTGAAAGGAAACGAAACATCTTATTATGGGACTCCGGCCATAACCTGTACCTTTTAGGAAAGCTGGGAAACAAACCCCTGAATAGAATAAAGTAATATTTTTTCTTTTGTTTAATTTGTCTCCAACTATTGTGACAACCCTACCAAAATAGGTAACAATTTTGTACGTTCTTAAGAAACTTATACTCTGTTCCATTTACTTAGTCATGTGCTTTTACACCGATTATTTGCAATTACCCTTTGCATTTTCTGACTGTTATAACTCTGGTCAACCGGGCTGTGATTTTTTTTAAATTAAATTGAACAATATTCAGTATCTTGTAACTTATTTCTTCATTTTCATAAAATAAACTTTCACAATAGCGAATTTACACAAGAAATGCTGAAACAGAATTCATGTCTTACTCAAGAATTGGCGTCTATTGTTTGGTTTTACGCCATCTTGTTCTAATAAGAATACCAACAGTTATGTTGTTTGTCCACAGGTCCGTCAGCATCTAGCCCGTCTGCCATCCATCGACCCGTACACGCGCACTATCATCATCTGCGGGTTCCCTAACGTTGGCAAGTCCAGCTTTATCAACAAGGTATGTAGCCAACTCTGACCGTATATTTAAGACTACTTATGATAGTCCGGGGTTATCGACGAGTCGTAAGTAAGTTCAATTCAATTTCAGGCAAGCACATACCCTTGAAATGGTGAAAAAAACGAAAATAACCTACATAATTCAGAGGCATATTACATTTGGACCGTGATTTTTGCGTTTTTTCTTCTTTCTTTATCGTGTGGTTAGTGCCTAACCTGGTCTTGGCTTTTACATGACGTTAGGAAATATCTCTCAATCATGCTGGTTTGATCACGATGTTTTCCTTTTCTGAAGCAAGTGATACAATACACATTAACATTAACAACGTACATTAATCCGAAAAATCAGAGGTACAGTCGCGGTCTTTTCCGCCTGATCAGTTAACAATTTTTTCGTTTAAATCATGCGGAGGCGCTGAGCCACGCCCCCTTAAAATTAAGGCCTATTAGAAAAGCGTCAACTTTGGCGCGCAAAATAACAAAAACTCTCGTTTGACGTGTGTCGTCAGTGCGCTCAGCCGATCGGTATCTTTTCTTTCATTATTTCTATACAAAGTCAACGGGGCGGGACTAGAGAGCGTTTCTATGTTGTAAGTGCAAACAAAAATTAGCTTAGTGGTGATCAGGCGGGAGTGTCCTCGATAGTACGTGTCCTAGGTTCGAACTCGAGACCTGTGACTTGCCAGTCCGACGGTCACACCAATAGGCTATCACTGCTTTTTGCGTCAAATGGTCAACTTTGGCGTTACTATTCTAAAAAACTTCGACAACTTTTACTAATTATATTAAGTACTGGAGAATAGCTACTAGTATAGTTTATAGCGGTCTCCCTTTATCCATCCATCCATCCAAACTTACTCATTTGCAATAGATATGTGACATTCACAAGATAAACTTATACTATCACTTACGATCCCGTAAGTTACGGGATCTCACTTACGGGATATCTTCCGTAATTGTTCTTTAACAATCAATTAATCAAACAAATGAAAATATCCATATAGTCACACACAAATACGACAAAACAAAAGTTTAAATAACATATTCACAAATCAAAATAAGCGATTAAAATAATAATTGTCAATAATCATCATCAATAATTATCATTAATTATTTAGAGTAAAAAACTGGATTCCACATTTCCATGTACTTGACAATTTGAATCCATCCTCTCGATTATTTTTTATTATCCGTCCACCCACATTCTCCAGGTTCATTGTGTTCTTCTCTTGCTGTACTGGAATGTTTTTCCTGGGTTTCATTTGACCCCCAACAAGCAACTACCGTGACAAGTGTATGACTTCATCTTGTGTATGAACAGATCACGCGCGCCGACGTGGAGGTACAGCCGTACGCGTTCACGACGAAGAGTCTGTACGTCGGACACACCGACTACAAATATCTGAGGTGGCAGGTAGGTAACATAACAGCACGCCTTTTATCACCGAAGAGATAGGCAGAGGTGTACCTAATAGTACATCCATGTTTTGCCAGTTATGTTTAAGGCCCATGTAAGTGTTTAAGGAAGTAAGCGTATTGCTACCAACCGGGCACAAATCCAGACTCCGTGGCTGCGACTGAAGTGACAGTATCCCGCACCGGGCACGCGTGCTGGATATAGCTATTTCATAAAGCGGATGGGGCCTGTGTCCCAGACTCCCAGCTGTGGGAACATACAGGGTGTAAACGGGGCCCTCACGAACCCGTCAAACAAGCATTCTGTACATCAAACTAAGTAACTCTATGCAAAAATTATTGCTGGGAACCAATTTTTTTTTTTTTAGGTTTTAATGCCGGTTTTACGGTAAAACTCAATGTAACGCACTCAAAACATTGTGCTGATGGGTTCATTTAATAGTAAAACGGGTTATGAAGGTAATTAAAGTAAAGTTATTACCTTAAAAACTCGTATTAAAAAAAACCGTGACCTTCCAATATCTCCATAACTAGAAGGTTCCCAGGTATGGTCCAGAACAAAATATGATATCTCTTTATCACAAAATGTTTGTTTGCAGGTCATAGACACGCCCGGTATCCTGGACCATCCTCTAGAAGAGCGCAACGTTATAGAGATGCAAGCCGTCACAGCTCTGGCCCACCTGCGCGCCGCCATCTTGTATTTCATAGACCCGTCTGAGCAGTGCGGCCACAGCATAGAGGAACAGGTAAATAACATCACATCACGCACGTTACCGAAGGGTTAGGCAAGGGTGTATTTGGTACACCCATATTTCACCAGGAGCCTAATGCCATCAACCAGGCAGAAATTTGATTCAGAGATGCCACTGAAATTCATATTTATTTATAATAAGCACACCAACAGCACAGTCGCATTTCAGTAACCATGCAAATAACAGGAATGCATAACATTCAGATATGAATATCAGAGACAAAGGAGAACAATAATAAAAAGTGTGTCTAGTAGAACACTAAATTTATCTAGAACACTACAAAACAAACCAATTTGAGCAACTTAGACATGCATTCATCGCACTGTTTAAATACGACACGTCTGTATGAAGCAAAACTCATGGAGAAAATATCAACAGGGTAATCTGTGTGTTTGGACCTTTCATTATATTGCCTTGCCATACGTGTTAGGGGGCTATTAAATGTGGTATTTAATGTGGATGTAGTCAATTCAAAAATACGATGATGACGCTTACAGCGTTGGCTAGACCGAGAGTTAAAAGAGTTTACCAAATGTGCATCTATGGACCCGTTAATAATTTTATGAAGTATTAGTAAGTCAGAATGGTTACGTCTTTCTTGTAAGCTAAACATTTTAAAGTGCCTTAACCTGTCATCGTAATCAGGTATAGCTTTTTGAATCCCATTCTTCATAAATACCTAACAAAACGGGCCTGAACAGATTCCACATTATCAACATCATGGCTGTAAGTTCCGAAGACTTGGTAGGGTTGTACCTTTTGTACACCCACATTTCTCCAGAAGCTTAATGTCATCAACCAGGCATAAATTAAGATTCTGAGATGCCACTCATCATTTGCCTAGCCTTTTCCCAACTATGTTGGGGTCGGCTTCCAATGTAACCGGATGCAGCTGAATACCAGTATTTTACATGGAGAGACTGCCTATCTGACCTCCACAACCCAGTTAGTACTGGGTAATACGATACCCCTTGGTAAGACTGGTTGTCAGACTTTTCGGGCCACCGACTACCTGTAACGACTGTCAAAGATCTACAAATGACAGCCGGGACCAACGGCTTAACGCGCTTTCCGAGGCACGGAGGAAACTCGGTTTGTATTTGGTGGTCACCCATCCACAGACCAACCCGCACGGTTAAACCTAAAGATCGACCCGAGCGGCTGATATTATTTAGCAATGAGCTCCTGTAGTGAGTTTGAAGTATTAACACAATAATAATATATTCATCCCCAGATCTCCCTATTCGAGAGCATAAAACCGTTGTTCAGCAACAAACCGCTGATCGTAGTTCTGAACAAGATAGATGTCGTCACACCAGAAGACTTGCCTCCGAAGAAGAAGGAGCTCATCGAACAGCTCATGCTGACCAGCTCCAAGGGGAACGTCGTCAAGTAAGTTGATAGGATCGGCCTTCCTTCCGGACATCCGTTCAGATTGGACGCTCATTCTGCAGTTCTGCTACCGTTTACCAATTTAAAAAAAAAAATATTTAACCGACTTCGAAAAGGATGAGGTCATCAATTCGTCTGATTTTGTTTTTGTGTGTATGTTCAGCGATGTCTTCGCCAATTGTAAACCGATTCGATGTTGTTTCGATTTTATAAGGGTATAATAGACCCTGAACGAAGCCGAAAGGCACTTGTTCTCCCCGCCATTGTGATATTTTTATTGTTCTATACCATAGCTGGGCACCTTCTAGTTACAGAGATATTGGGGTCAAAGTTCCAACTTTTTCACAAGTTTTGTTGTAAAACATCTATAGGCAAGACAAAAAAAAATGAAAAATTCGTGGCGAGCGTGGCGACCGAACCCGACCCGAACAATCCCGAACATTACCGACCTGTTGAAAGCAGCATAAGATCTACATATTCGACACGGTTTACAACAAGCCAGCTGGTCTCGGGGCTCAAAGCGCTGGGTTACAATCTCGTGACTTCGAGTTCGATTCCCAGAATAAAAGTCGTTTCCCAGCAATAATTTTTGCGCAGAGTTATTTAGTTTGATGTACAGAATGCTTGGTTGACGGCTTCGTGAAAGGTCCGTTTACACCCTGTACGTTAACGTAAAAACTATATTTCACTTAGGCCAATCCAAAAAATCTTCTAAATCTTCATATTTTGATGAGACTCATTTTAATAACCTTTATCGTGGTCAGCGCGGACCCCAACTCGGAGCTGTCAGTGGTGCCGGTGATGAGGATGTCTACCGTGACGGAGGAGGGAGTGCAGGAGGTCAAGATGGAGGCCTGCGAGCGACTGCTGGGGCACAGGGTCACGGAGAAGATGAGGACCAAGAAGGTACGCTGCTTGTGTAGCTCGCCTGGTAACCTGCTGGGCAAAGGTTTCCATAGCTTTAATTGGTCCCGGTACTGCATTTGCCAATTCTTATCTCGTCATTATTTATATAAGCTTTTATTTAACTTGCCTTGTTATTTAGTTAGTATGTATTGGCAACACATTACACACCTTTGGTTTCAAACTCAAAGAATTTATTTCAATTAGACCATTACAGGCACTTTTTAATGTCAGTAAAATAAAGAAAGCTAAGTTACAGTCACCGTCACAAGTCATAATAGAATAGGTTCTCAATTCGGTTGTAAATATAATGTAAGTTTTAAATAGCCCTTCTAATGTTCGTCATGACTGAAACATGAAGAATACGGACATAAATATTGCTCACCTTCGTAAGCAAGTAGCGTGAAAATATATAGCCTAACATTTGAAGAAGCCAGTAAGGAATATTTGTGCAAAATTTGAACAGAATCTATACAGTATTTTTTGCATCATTCCGGAACTTCGAATTGGGTTTTTACTACTTTATTATGTGATATGTTACCACTGTGCACTTAATAAAATCATAGGTATTTATAAATAAGTGGATCCCCGCCCCCAGGTGGACGGTATCCTGAACCGTCTGCACGTAGCCACGCCGGCCGCTCGCGACAGTAAGGCCCGGCCGCCCACCATCCCGCCCTCCGTCGCGCTCAGGAAGCTGCAGCTAGCAGAGCGGCAGGACAGGAAGAGGAAACTGGAGAGGGACATCGAGCTCGAGGAGGGAGATGATTATGTGCTGGGTGAGTCAGATAATATGCTAGTTCCAGTAGGGATGATGACTGAATAGAAAAATAAGATTCTCTGTCAGTTGGATTATCGAAAAATATTGGATACGTTTTTTTTTTTATCAAATTAATAAAAATTGACGAAAATAAAACGTGTCAAAGATCATGAGTGGGGGCTTGTGACGTCACATTTGAGTAAAAAATGAACTCAAATGTGACGTCACACGAGTTTTCGACGCACTGTAAAGTCTTCATTTTTTGTTTCCGTGAAAAAAAAAAATATGTCCAATATTTTTTGGAAGTCATCTGAGGGACCAATTAGATTTTTTTTGTCATCTACCCTATTCAGTTAGCTAGTGAAACTCCGCAGATGTGCTGAGTATCGAAATCTATATTTAGACTAGCGTATGCCTGTGGCTTCGCCCGCATGGTGTTCGATAATTGTCCCACGGGATTATACCACCGGGAAGAAAAGTATCCTATGTGTTAATCCAGATTATAAACTATCTGTGAGCTAAATTTCATTAAAATCTGTTCAGTAGTTTTTGGGTGAAAGAGTAACAAACATCCATACATACTCACAAACTTGCATTTATAATATTAGTAGGATAGCAAGTAGTAGCATAGAACCGCAAAGTCAGCAGTATTTGCTGTAAAGCTGGAACAGATTCGTTTCTGAAAAAATATAAGAGTTTTAGGTACCTATCTTTATCTGTAAACAGACCGGAATTACTTTAGAAAAATGCTTGTTGTTGTTATGTAGTTAGAAAACAATTCTTACCTGTTTGTTGTATTGGCGATTTTACTTCCAATGAGTGCTAATAAAAATTGCACAGTACTTTTTTCGAGACGAAATCTCCTGTGAAATTTCTTATCGTCCCATAGAGACATATTATCGGGTCTCTCTCTTACAACTCTTTGTCTTCTGTCTGGATTTAAATAATTTAGCACTGTATAATTTTCTTCAATTGTTTCATCGTCAATAGAATCAAATATATCCGTATAATCCATAATAACATAAATATAACCTACAAACACTGACGCGCGTAATGACAGATACGTCAAATATCTCGACAGATAACGTGCTAACTGAGCTGTAAAGGGCCAGTTAAGTTACATCGCTAGTTAGAGAGCGTAACTGGCCGTTAGAGCCTATCTATCAATTGAAAAATTGAGAATTTTGATAACAAATTCAAATTCAAATTCAAAATTGTTTATTGCTAATCCATAATGTACAATTACAACAGGTGGTAAATAAAAACATAGAAACAATTATGGACCCGGTCGGGCACAGCAAATTTAGTAAATCTGTAGAGAGGAAGACCGCTTTTTTACTTTTCAGTTTAAAATATTTCATATCCTATTAAGTATTTCATAATTCTATACATTTACTTATTTTATTAATGTTATACTATCCATTATTATCAATCCATTAATTTCTTATATATTTAATTGTATTTAAAATTGCTTAAATGTTTAGTCGCTTGAAAAATGATCACATAACTGTGGATTTAATCTTATCTCGTCAATTAACTGACCATTGAAAAATCGGCCCTAAGATTACTAAGAAGTAGGATCACTGTCCAGAAAGGTCCAATTATTTCTAGCTCTTCATTGAAGATTTAACCTATGCGAGCCATGATCCCAGTTGTACATTTTTTTGTCTCATTTTCTGTCTAAGTAAAATGAATGACAGCTTGAACTTAGCGAGTCAGGATGCTATTTTCTTTGTTTTGCAAAAAAATATTTTTTAATACTAATGATTTTCTCTTCTTTTTGGGCTACACGTACACCGCTCTCTGGTACAAAGGACCCCCAAAAAAATAAATGATACAGGGCCCTACTAGGACTAGCTTCGCCACTGCTTTGACCCAAACAATGGGGTGGCTAAGACAAAGTAAATCTCAGATGGCGCCACCATAGTTGTTCTCAATCTGACCAATGAGGGAGGTTAAGCTATTTTGAAATATAAAATGACATTACCACATTCTCAACCAATGACGATGTTTGGGTACCAACTATGCTAGAGCCATTAGTTCCACAGTTAGCCTCCCCATTGAAAGTGCAATCCAAACCTGGAACCCGATACTTATCAGTTACGCTTGCTACCACAAGACTGAATCCCTTCGTAAGTCAAGTGAAGCAATCAAACTCATTCTGTAAGTGTAATATGTTTTATGTATGTATGTATTTATTGTATATATGTAAATGGTACACCACAGGCTACCTGCAGTATTGTCTCTCCTTTCCCCCTTAAATCTATCCAAAGGTTGTCTTTAAAAGATCGCTTTTAGCGATAAGACCGCCCATTGTGTCACCCCTTGTATGTTTTACTTTATTTTGTATCTGTAATTTTAATCGTGTACATAATATAGAGTATTCTATTCTATTCTGTACTTCATCAACAGATCTCCAGAAGAACTACGCGGAGATACCCGAGGAAGAGCGTCACGACCCCATCCCTGAGTTCTGGGAGGGACACAACATCGCTGACTACATCGATCCTGAGATATTTGATGTGAGTATACCAAGTCACCATCAGCGTTATCATGAGGAGCTCGTGGCTAACTAAATAATAACAGCCGCTCGGGTCGATCTTTAATGATAAATGTATTAAGTGATCAATAAGCTAGTTTCCACCAATAAATTGCAAATCTATTTAGTCCGTCAGTTAGAGTATCGGAAAATAATCGACACGTAATTTTTGTTTTTGTAAATCAATGAATATTGACAAAGATAAAACGCATCAAAACTCGGGAGTAGAGGGCTCGTGAAGTCGTGACGTCACAACACACTAAAAATTATAGCACTGCGTGACGTAGAATGACAGAAGACGGAATGACGGAGAATTTCAAAAGTGTCGTATCTTCGTTAATTTTGGTTTACGTAACAAAAGAAAAAATACGTGTCAAATATTTTTTGATAATCGTAACTGACGGACTAATTAGATTTTTTCAGGACACAAGCCTATTCTACCACCTGCTTTATTTTGTTTAGTTTGACCCGTTCGAAGCTGAGCACAATACTGAATATTGTTCGTCAGTCAAAGCGCGGCCTACATCAATGTTCTGTCATATGGTCGCGCGCGGATTTATTATACTCTAGCGCGCATTACCCATGGCAAATACAATCATTTTATATTCCTATATTTCTGCCGCCAAGCAACGTTGCAGGGTGTACACGCGATAAGGTTGATTTTTGGTTGGAGTTACTCGTAATAAAACTACGTGTGGACTGTTTCACGGTTTATTTCTCACTGACTAATTTAAAGTAATGTGGACTGTAAATACATGCATAGGTACATATGAACAGCTATGTATAGGCTGCTAACACTAAATTTCGCTGTGGCGATTCGACATACCGCCCACCAAAGGATCTATCCTTTCATTAAATCAAAAACAAAAAAAAAAAATTGGTACTACACGATGTTAGTTGAACAACAAAAGAAATCAGAAAGTAACCATCGTCACCACAACTCCCGAAACATAAAGATAAATGATTATAAAAGAAATAAGTAACTAAACGTAATTATGTAAGTATCATTATGAATATCTTAGGTCTAGGTACATACATCACTGATAATATACTGCGCAACTAGAAATAGTTGGTATGAGGTACAAAATAAGTAAGGTTGTTGCACTCCCAACCTCTAACCGCCCACCGTTCCATTATAGCCTAATAATAAAGTAAGTGCTCACTTACACATACACAGGTAGGTAGGTGGGTAGGTTGTATGAAGTTGTAAGTTTAAGTAGCAATGCTTAACCAAGTCAATTCACACTTTAAGCAACGTAAACAGGAAATTTCTTAAAATACGCAGGTATACTTAAGTGTAAAATAGCTAAACAAGAATAGGTTAAAATTAACTACTAGGCTTATCACGAGGACTATTTTTTAGGTAGGACACATAATTTACTTGTAGGTCGCTTATAAACATTATTTTTACATTTGACTGACACCACACGAGTAATGCCGTCAGGGCCCACATGTTTTTCTATTATTTTGCCCAATATCCATTTACTTGGAGGAACATTGTCTTCTCTTAAAATCACTACGTCATCGATTTCTGGCTCCGTGGTTTTGGTGTTCCACTTATATCTTTGGTTCATATTTACGAGGTATTCTTTATGCCATCTGTTCCAGAAATCGTTGACCATTTTTTGCGTTAGTCGCCATCTATCTATACTAGAAATATTACAATTTGTATAGTTTTCATCAGTTAAGTTTAACAAAGGCTCGCCAATCAGAAAGTGGCCGGGTGTTAGCGGTAGAGGGTCATTAGGGTCATCACTTAGCACAGTTATGGGTCGAGAATTCAAACACGCTTCGATTTGTGCCAATACTGTGGCTAGTTCCTCATAAGTGAGAGTAGCATCGCCAATTACTTTTTTAAGATGAGTTTTTGTGCTGCGCACTCCAGCCTCCCATAAACCTCCGAAATTGGGTGCATGAGGAGGTATAAAATGCCATGTAGTACGTTCCAGGACTAACAACTCTGCCACTTTACCTGGAATCGAAGATTTGGCACTGTTGAACATTTCTCTGAGTTGTTTGTCTGCTCCCACGAAGTTAGTACCATTGTCACTATAAATATCGCAACAATGACCTCGTCTTGAGGTGAATCGCCGGAAGGCTGCAATGAACCCCTTCGCTGTCATGTCAGTGACTGCTTCCAGATGTATGGCACGCGTTATCATGCAGATAAATAAACATATGTAACCCTTGTACGATTTAGCTCCTCTACCCGGTGAAAAACGAATGTTTATGGGACCCGCGTAGTCCACACCAGCTGATTTAAAAGCTCGGTCGGGTTTAACTCGCACTTCTGGCAGCTGCCCCATCAGTTGCTTGGTATTCTGTTTGGAATACCTAATACACGTAACACATTCTCGATAAGTTTTTTTTGTTAGATCTTTGGCTCGTAAAATCCAGTATTTTGTTCTTAAATAATTTAGCATTACTTGAGGACCACCATGCAATGTTCTGTGATGAGCATCCTGAATTATTAGTTTGCTAAGATGGCTCGTAGCGGGTAAAATTATAGGGTGCTGAATATCATAGGATTTTTGAGATTTTTGGATGCGTCCGCCAACTCTTAAAATCCCGTTTTTATCAATAACGGGACACAGATTCCGAAGCTCTTTTAGGTACATGGCCTTGCGAATTTAGCTGCTTCATCTCCTCTTTGAAATTAGTAGCTTGGACTTGTTTAATGCAATTGTTTAAAGTTTCCTTTATTTCTCTTGGTGTAATTAATTTAGAACAACTTTCACGTTTATCTTTAGGTAATTTAAAATTAATAAATCGTCTGCAATATGAAATGACTCTCAACATTTTTGATAAAGTAGAATACCTAGTCCAAATAAATTCCTCATTGACATTACTTATTGTAGCCAAAGATCTCACACGTTCTTCTTCTTGTGAATCTTCGATATTAGGAACACTAATACTTATGTTTAAGCTAGACAACCAAGCCGGTCCATTCCACCATATTGAATGATTTAACAACTCTGGACCTTGTAAGCCCCGTGACGCACAGTCAGCTGGGTTCGTATCTGTAGACACGTGCCCCCACTGCTCGTAATCTATAATGTTTAATATGTCTGACACTCGGTTGCTCACGAATGTGCTCCATCGGCTTGGTCCACCTTTCAACCAAGCCAAAACAATAGTGGAATCGATCCACGCAAATAAGCTATTTTTAGGTACACCTAACACTTGAGACGTCTCCGACATTAATTTGGCTGCCAATGCGGCACCACAAAGCTCTAATCTAGGAATGGAAACTTGCTTCTCTATTGGAGCCACCTTGGTTTTGGAGGATATTAGGCTTACGTAGACTCGCTCTTCACTGATAACTCGCATGTACACTGCTGCTCCGTATGCGGCTTGTGATGCATCTGCGAAAACATGCAACTCCACCCTTGATACACGTGTGTAGTACAACCATCGAGGTATACTTAGGCCTTTGATGTGCGTCAAATTCTCTCGATATCGTAACCACTCTGCTTGTAAAGCACCATGAATAGGCTCATCCCAATTTAGACCTGCCTTCCACAATTTCTGCATGATCATTTTTGCTATTACCACAACAGGAGCTATCCATCCCAAAGGATCATAAAGTTTAGCTATTTCTGAAAGAATATGGCGTTTGGTTATGGGCAGCTTTAGTTCTGGCAGGTTGACTGTATATTCAAAGGCGTCAGCTTCCCTATTCCAGCTCAAACCTAATACTTTGACAACACTATTGGTCTTAAAAGGCAACTCATTATCATTTCGCTTATTTTCTCCAATGTACTGTGACAAAGCCTCACTATTACTGCTCCATTTTTGTAGTTGAAATCCTCCTGAGTTCATAAGTTTGTTCATCTCGTTATAAATATCGACAGCTTCTTTCTCTGTTTCGCATCCTGTGAGGAGATCATCCATATAGTAATCAGTTTCGGTAATATTTGCAGCAATAGGATACTTCGTTTTCTCGTCGTTGGCAAGTGTCTGAAGTGATTTTACAGCAAGGTACGGTGCACATGCTGTACCGAATGTTAACCTCGAAAGTTTAAAGTGCTTTATTGGCTCATGAGGTGCAGACCTCCATAATAATCTCTGGTAGCCCGTATCCTCTTCCGACCATTCTGTACATTTTAATGATGTCTGCTGTAATACAGAATTTGTGTGTTCTCCATCTCATTAATGTATGACGTAATTCCTGCTGTAGCTGAGGACCCACACGTAAGTCGTCATTTAAAGAAAAGTTATTTGAACCCTTGCAAGAAGCGTCGAAGACTACGCGAAGCTTTGTGGTAGTCTTATCCTCTCGGACTACGGCGTGGTGAGGAAGATAGACAGCCTTTGGGTTATCAATCTCTGAAGAATTAACTTGCACCATATGATTTAGGTTTATATATTCCTCCGTAACTTTATGATATTCTTCCCGAAGCTTAGGATTTTTTGATAACCTTTTCTCTAACAAATTAAATCTTTTTGCTGCTATTTCTCTCGACCCACCATATTGACATTCCGGATCTTCAGTTTGAAACGGTAATCTTACCACGAATCTTCCTTCTTCATCTCTAACTGTTGTGGCTTCATAGTATTCTTCGCACTTTTCTTCTTCCTTTGATAATATCTTTCGTATGCTATTTGGTTCCCTTTCTATCTCCCAAAATTGTCGTAATAGCTCGTCTTCCCTAACTTGAGCGTGTAAGGTTGTAATGTGTCTCCTTGCTGAGGTAGATGCTTGTAACATCTTTCCCGATATCACCCATCCTAGGACTGTGTTTTGGGCCAATAGATTTCCATTGGGGTGCTTAAGAACGCCGTCTAACAGAACGTCGCCGTATACCTCAGCTCCAAGTAGAATATCTATTCTACCTGGTGTTGTAAACCCTGGATCAGCCAACTCAAGTTCCTTAAGTTCAGACCAATCAGGCAATTTAAGATTAATGGTTGGTAGCAGCGTTGTAAGGGTATGCAATACATACGCATTTACTTGAACTGACTCTCTGGGATTGTGGCGTGATTTCACGCAGAGCGAAACCATGTGTTTGATTCTCGTTTGCCCCTCTCCCAGACCTGACACCCAACCACTCACAGATTTACGTCTAAGATTTAGTAGTTGAACGGTCGCCTCAGATATGAATGACGCTTGCGACCCCTGGTCTAACAACGCCCTAATGATATGTTCGTAACCGTTCTTACTACTTACTAACACTTTAGCCGTAGCTAATAACACAGAATTTGTTTGTATTTGCTTACAATGGTGAGAAACAATGGCATCACTTGAAGAAGGAGTGGACTTACCTCTTAACTCGTCACTAATTGTACCTGTAGCCGTCAGTTGAAACACAGTTTATTCTTCTGGACGTACTCCTGTCTTTCTTTGGTAGACATATCGACGAATGTTTTACAATGGTAGATATAGTGCTCGCTGTTACAAATTACACACTTATTTTCGCGTTCTTTTCCATCCTTGTTGACATTGGAATGAAAAGCCTTAGGTTTAACTGCTGATTTCGGCTGCGAAGATTTGATATTGTTACTTTCGATCATTTCCAGCGATCTAAACCTTGACTCCAGAAAATCTCTCAAATCTTGCCAAGTGGGATGGTCGCTATCGTTCATACTAAGGTGTTGTTCCCACTGCTTCATTGATTCTGGATCCAGCTTAGACACAACTAAGTAGTTAATGATCAAGTCCTATTTGTCAGACTCAGCGCCTAAGTTTTTCAAGGCTTTCAAACAGGTTGAAGTTGTGTCCACCTGGTGTTTAAGTGAACCCGCTGACTCAGTATGTACAGATTTTTGTGTGAAAAGAACTCTCAATATTGCGTTACAATTAAACCTCTTGTTGTTATATCGCTTCACTAATACTTCCCAGGCGTCATCATAATTCGCATCTGTTGTAGTAAAATTGCGCAATATTACTTCTGGTTCTCCTGATAAGCTACCTTTTAAATAATGTAGTTTCTGTACTGGCGACAATCTCATATTTTATGAATCAAGGTAGAAAACAGATCAAAAAACGTCTGCCATTCATCATATTTGCCACTGAAGGTAGGTATTTTAATTTTTGGTAATTGAATTTCGTTACTGTCTGATGACCTTACCTGACCTTCGGCTGCACTAAGCATTGCTGTTTGAACCGCTGAATCAAGAAACGGCTGAAGAGCTTCCTTTATAGCTGACTTATATAGTACATACAATTCTTGGAATACATCGTATGTCTTGTCTTTAAAGTACGGATCTTCTCTTTCTTTATCCTTAGTTATGCTCAAAATAATGCTTTTGTGTCCGTCCTTAAAGTTCTTCCAAAGTTCTTCTAGCAATTCTAGCCTCGTTTCCAAGTATGGTTTTCTAATTCTATCCTTTGGGGACTTTTTAAAGTTTCTTTCTGCAGCCTTTAAATTTTCTAATAGCTCATACTGATAAACCAAAAGATCCTCCATGGTAATATTCACAATAAATTTGCTTTAACCAACAATGTAACTTGAATAGTCAACGGATTTCGTCAATTGAAATGTACTGTTCTGTGTTCACAATGTCCACAAGTAAAGGGTTTATTGTTGCACTCTTTACTAAGCACTTATTCGTCGTAAAATCTCGTAATCCGAGCACTCACAGAATAGTATAAGTACTTAGTTATGTTCGTATTTTTAACACTGTTCTTATAACTCACGAGTTCACAACAGTTCCCATTCAATAATATCAGCAATCACAAAACACTTCTAAGAATCCTTATCGCTTTGTATTTGTTCTCGCGACGCGTCCGTCTACAGCCGGTTACCGGCAATCATCCGCTCGAAATAGGACCAAATGTACACGCGATAAGGTTGATTTTTGGTTGGAGTTACTCGTAATAAAACTACGTGTGGACTGTTTCACGGTTTATTTCTCACTGACTAATTTAAAGTAATGTGGACTGTAAATACATGCATAGGTACATATGAACAGCTATGTATAGGCTGCTAACACTAAATTTCGCTGTGGCGATTCGACACAGGGAAAGAAAAGGTTACCCGTGTAGGGTCATTGGGCGGTTTTAATCGGGTTATCTTTATGTCAGGCCAGGCGCACTCCGCTGGTTAGGTATGATCCTACAAGTATGCAGTTAACTTGGTAATGGGGTGGCGAAGGCAAAGTCAATCTCAGATGGCGCCAGCGCCGCCATAGTTGATCTCAATCTGACCGATGAGGTTAAGCCAATGACATTACCACATTTTCAACCAATGACGATGTTTAGGTACCAACTGTGCTAGCGCAAAAGTTCATTTATGTACATAAAAAATACGCTAGGAAGTGGCGGAGTTAGCCCGCGCTTGGTGTTCTGTCTCTTTCTAGTTAATCAACAATATTTAAATGGTTAACCCATTTTTGTTTATAAGTTTTAACACATGTATTACATATTATAAGGGTTAACCTGTATAATGTTTAACAGGTAAACATTTGTTAACCCAATTAATCGGTCCCTGTAAAAGACACTTAACCAAACAAAAAATATCCCGGAATATGATGCTCTAAACATTACAACAGTCATTCCCCTTATAGTTTAGCATAGTAAGGGCGAAGTTCACCGAAAAGATCTGATCTGGTCTGATTATCTAAAAACAGCTGTTTAAAGCACATTTTCATGTTCACCAAAGCAAATCAACCGATGAAACACGCTAATCAACTGTTTTCTCTAACCCACCTCAGAGAGGTTGTTTACAAGTCCCGGTTAGTAGTTAATCGGTGTATTTTGACGTTTGTAAACTGCAAATATATTACATTTTAAGGTTACATCTAGATATTATTGTGAGAATTTAACATACAGTCTGCTTTGAATTATATTTTGGAAGAGAATGACGTTTTGGCCGAGTTTGAAACCGTTGAAAGACTTTTGCGAACTCCTCGTTTGTATTCCACCAGACGACACTACTTCACACTAAACTAATGACAATTTCCTTTTCGTCATGCGTAAAATTAGCATTGCTCTTCTTATCCATTGTATTTAATTTAAAAACTATTACAAACGAAAATAAACAAAACTTCAAAAAACAGATAATTTGATGGTTAGAGAACTGTCATCTCAGGTATAATGTATTATCTATGGGTATAACGCAACCATTTTAAGATGTTTCGCATTTGTACGGTTTTTACGTGTTAAGTTACCCACCTTATTTGACTGTATTATAATCATTCGGTCTTTCATTCCTAAAATGCTCGTTTACATAACCGAGCTAGAATAAGTTGTGGTGAACACCAAAATTCCCACGTCATGTTTAAACAACTGTTTACGTTTAGCGGGCCGATTACGAAACAGTCGGTTATTTTACTGTTGGTGAACTTAGCCCTTAGTAGTAAATACTAGTATTTTTCAAATACAACATTAACTAGCTTCCACACAATAATTTCCAGAAACTGGCTGACCTTGAGAAGGAAGAGGATCTCCGCGCGGAGGGAGGCATGTATGCCGTGCCCAAGATCGAGCTGGACGACACCATGAAGGAGATCAGAGAACTGGCTCGCCAGATACGGTATGTTACCTCACCATCTGCCTGCCATTACCCTCGGCCCCCAATGGGGTCTTCTACACCCCCTTCACCCCCCACCCGTGCACCCTCACAGGGGTGTCGTGACGTCACAGGCACACGTATTACGTACGTTAAATTTATTGGTGTGAGGCTTGATTCTGTAAGTTGAGGGAGTGGTCATGTCTTTAATGAAGATAAGGCTGTAGTTAGAAGAAGAAGACCTTTTCCCAACTCTGTTGGGGTCAGCTTCCAGTCTAACCGGATGCAGCTGTATACTAGTATTTTAGAAGCAACTGCCTACCTGATGTTCACGACATTGTTACTGTGTACTTGGATCCCCCTTGGTAAGACTGGTTGTCAGAATATCGCGCTTTAAGGATGATTCCTGACTAAAAAAATCTGTTTAGTCCGTCAGTTAGATTGTCGAAAAATATTGATTACGTATTTTTTATTGTATCAAATTAATAAAAAATGACGAAGATAAAACGCGTCCAAGATCATGAGTGGGGGCTTGTGACGTCACTTTCCGGTAAAAAACATACTCAAATGTGAATACTCCTTAGTGCTTTTGATTTAAATTACTTTTTATTTTGACACAAGACATGTCTAAAAACTCAATCCGATTTTATTCAAAAACGGTTAAATTCACTTAAAAACCTTTAATTGTAAAAATATGTGTTTGATTTGTTGTGTATACTATAGTGTTATATGGATCTTTTGACTGTACAAGGATCTTTTGGCGCGTGGCCTAAATCTGAACCAACGCCACTATTTTGTTTATTTTCAAACAATTTCAATGTTAAATAGTTCAACTTAGATTAGTTTAAGTTATCACTGCTGTCGAGCGTCCCGAGACGCACACGTTTTTTTAGTTGTAGTATACCACACAAATTCTTGTTTAACTATCTCCTGTTAAAATGTCCCTTGGGCCTTGAAAAATAAAAATCTCGTTAGGAATAATTTAGGTAGCATCTGTTGGCCCGTTCGAAGCTGAGCACAATACTGAATATTGTTCGTCAGTCAAAGCGCGGCCTATATCAACGTTTTGTCATATGGTCGCGCGCAGATTTATTTTACTCTAGCGCGCATTACCCATGATAAATACAAAATTAATGATTACCCTTATAAAATACTTCGGGGCATACAAATATCATATCACCAATAATATCAGTGTGTTCGTGATGAGTGTATGAATATTGTCCAATGTGTGCCAGCACAATAAACCAAGTATCTAACATAGACGACCCGAATGGCGCAACGGTAGTGAGGCTGCCTTACGTTCTTAGGGTCCCGGGTTCGAATACCGGTAGGAGCAAATGTTTGTGTGATGAGCATGGACATTTGTTTCCGAGTCATATGTATAATAAGTATGTATTTACAAACAAAAAGTATCTATGTAGTATATCAAGTATCTGGTGTCCACGACACAAGCCTTGTTGCTTAGTGTGGCACTAGATGGCGCTGCGTGCAATGTTCGGCGATATTTATTTATAGTTTGTTATGTGTTCTAGCAACAAGAAGGCGGTGCTGAAGGACGAGTCCCGGCTGGTGAAGCAGTCCACGAAGCCCGTCATGCCGCGCAACAGTCGCGCGCGCGCCAACGGGAGGTCCACACGCAAGCTCAGGGACGAGATGGAGAAACTGGGTACGTTCCTGACCAGATATTTATTTATTAGGCTCTTCAGTAATACTACGGGGTTATTGCGCATTTTTTTTATGTGAAACCTTTATAGGCGCGGGTAAAACCAAAAAATAGCGTGGCGAGGCATGCCGTGGCTTCGCCAACTGTCAAGTTATCAACCCGGCCCGAACATTACCGACGTGTTGAAGCAGCATAAAGCTCGGCGCAAACGGGCCACCGACCACAGCCACTGGTAGCCAGTGACAAGCAGTTAACACGCTTTTTCATACATTTTGTTGAAATTCGCCGCACACGTGTAGCCGGTGGCAGCCACTCGCTACAGCAGTCGACAAACAAACTACAGCTACCGGTGGCTGTGGTTGGCGACCCGTTTGTGCCGAGCCTAAGATCTACATATTTGCCACGGTTTACAACAAGCCAGTTGGTCTCGGGGCACACGGGGGGACACGCGGGGCGCTTGGTTACAATCTCGTGACTTCGAGTTCGATCCCAGCCTAAGGATTTTCTTTTTGTGAATCGAGTCATTTCGTTATTATTTTATTTTGTTTTTTTAGGGAAAAATTAGTAATATTTTATTTTTTCATTAAGCCATATTTAGTTCCTGTCGTAATCTGTTCTTTTAAGCATATAACTTGTACAAAATAATTTCAATGTTTAACATCTGCCAGGCATTCTGTGTCTGCTCATTTTTTTTTTTTTCATTTTAAACAGATACTCACCTGTTGTTGTCGTTGTTTCATCATCATCCTCATCATTTGACTCCATATTTTGTTTAGAACGCCCTCGAATTACCATGAAAATGACACCCATGACGAAAAATTCGCTACTTTTTGCAGCCGCCGTCTTTGATTTTGACCCCATATTCGTTTAGAACTAAATTTGCCAACGGGTTTCTGTTTTGCTGGACTGGGCCCTTAGTAAGCTAACAATTTGATTGGTTTGTTCAGGTGTGGACATGTCAGAGAGCAAGGAAGCGCACTTCACCCGCTCCCGCTCCCGCTCCCGCTCGCGCTCCATGTCCGCGCCCGCCGCCAAGCGCGCACGCGCAGACGAGCGCGGCCGCTCCGTCAGCAAGCCCGCCAGAGACACCACAGGCGTTGGAAACACTGTTGTAAGTATTTATTATGTATTTTAATACTAGCTGTTGTTTATTAAGGCCCGTTTTTATAACTTACTTACGTATAACTGTTGGTTAATATGCCTACTTCCTTAGCTATCGGTGTTTCCATAAACAAAGAATATCCTATCCGCGTCACCTACCTGTCAATTGATTAATAGAAAAATCAAAGAAAGATTTTCTGTGACATTTTGTTTCTATCGGTCCATAAGCTAAATGTCAAACAGACAGATAGCAACCTACCGATACCTGTGAGTAACTTATTGAAAATGGCCGTTAGCTTACACTGTCCCACTGTTGGGCAAAGGGCTCCTCTAAATTTTACCTGGAACTTTTTTCCTGCGTTTCTAAAGGAAAGAGCATTTATGTGTCGGTGAAAGCTGACAGTGCTATCTAGAATCACTCCCGGGTACTTGATTGATTCTGTTCGCTGGAGGTAGAGATATAAGCAGTGAGCACTATGAGAAAAAATACACGACGTTGAATGAGCAGTAATCTTGAATAATAAAAGAAAACATTTAGAAGTCATTGACGTTCCTATTCTTATTAGAAAGGCGACATACAGAACTCGGAATCCTGTAGGTTGACTTTAGTTTGGCCCGTTCGAAGCTGAGTACAATCCAATATTGTTCGTCAGTCTAAGCGCGGCCTACATCAATGTTCTGTCATATGGTCGCGCGCAGATTTATTATACTCTAGCGCGCATTACCCATGGCAAATACAAACGTTTTTACTTTCGTGTTTATACCTTCAAGCGATTTGTGAAAGTTTTTGTCAATCAATAACAAGTCGCGAATACTTCTATTGACGTGTTTTGAGATTTGTATTGTTAAAGCGAAATTCAAAGTTTCTTTCATTTTTTGCAAGTTTTATATGAACTAACGCTATGAAGCCATATTTGTAACAGTCGCGAATCATATTTTAATCAACGTACAACACACAGACTTGTAAATTGCATGGATTATTTACATGGATCGCCTAAACCTTTTCATTAAAATATTTTCTTAAATCCACTTTTCCTCTTCCAGATGCAACAAAAAGCGAAGAGAATGGCTCACGTCGCTATCGCGAAGAAAACCAAGCGGATGGGTCTCAAGGGAGAAGCAGACAGGTTCATCGGCACCAAGATGCCCAAACATCTGTTCTCGGGCAAGCGAGGAGTCGGCAAGACCGACAGGAGATAGGCGGGCAGATGAGAAGCGGGCGAGGGAAGACTGGGCAGACTATCGGAGGAGTATCCAGGATATGTGGATGTTATGTGGATATGTTCAGGTCTTGTGTGGAGCATTTAAAAGTATCTTTGTACTGTTTGAGTTTTTATTAATGTTGTTCACCTGTAACCTTAATTTTGTATTCTATTGTTGGTCAGTTTATGTATTTATCATTTCATATAATTTTAAATTTTCTTTTTTTTTCTACTACCGATTACATATTAGTCAAGCCATTTTATGACATTGTTATTTTCAATTTAAAAAATATAGTCGTAGCTTCAAGATTAAATATTATAAATATGTATATATTGTTTTTGTGAATGGGACAAATATGACGTTTGTACATTATCGACTTGAACATTGAGTTTGAAACCACTGTGGAATACCTGTAAGCAAAGGATACACATAAGTATCAATTAAACGTTTTTTCGTGTATTTCAGTGTGGCTATTGTAAAAAATGCCATTAATTTGATCACTGTACTCGCTCAAATGTCTTGTATTAGAGCTGAATTTAAATAAATACACTTATTTTAATTACTTCTGTTTTATTTTCTTCTATTATGAGCTACGACAACATTGCGTTCTGAAAGATTAGGTAATATCGAGGACACACCCGCCTGATCACCACTAAGCTAATTTTTACTTGCACTTACAACATAGAAACGCTCTCTAGCCCCGTCCCGTTGACTTTGTATAGAAATAATGAATGCAAAGATACCGATCGGCCGAGCGCACTGACGACGCACGCCAATCGAGAGTTATTGTTATTTTGCGCGCCATATTGACGCTTTCCTAATAGGCATAAACTTTAAGGGGGTGTGGCTCGGCGCCTCCGCATGATTTGAACAAAAAAAAAATTTTACTGATCAGGCGGAATAGACTACGACTGTACATTGACTGACGCATCGTGACAACGCGCTTGGCGTCACGAGTTCACTGTGCTGTACTATGACTAAACGACTTGATACTTTTATTGACTATTACTATACGGGGTGGTACGGCTCGTACACATAACCACGATACGACGTCGTATCGTGCTACGACGCGGCATCGTGCTCGATCTACCGCTTATCTTTTTACAGTGTTTTATAACAGGGAAATACGACCTATTTCCTGCAAACACTGCAGATTTTTTGCTACTTGTTTTGATATAGATTCCCACGATACGACGTCGCATTGTGAAACGATGCCGCGTCGTAGCACGATGCGACGTCGTATCGTGTTTATGTGTACGAACCGTAAGGCCTCATTCACGAAGTCAACGGCCTAGTGTTGTGTTACGAGAAATTAATATCTTTATTCGCCAACCAAATGTCTAAACGGCGACGACAACATCTTTTTGATTTTAATTCCTTCCTTATGTTGGATTTATTGTGGGCAAAAGAAGATATAAATTCCTACAACCAAGCAAAAAGGTGAGTTTCGTCGGAATTATGAAGAACAGAGACAATCCCGATAAATTCTTTGACTATACCAGAATGAGTACAGAAACATTTGATTATTTTCTTGAAACTGTCAATTGCGATTTAGAATCTGTCATTACAATTTTTTTACAAATCCAAAATTATACATATTAATTGGTCGGCGGGCATTTTGAAATTTTGGTCGATAATTTATTCTGCACAAAACTACGTCAATGCAGTCTCGAGGGCACCGCTCGTTTGCTGCTCGTACGCCGCTCGACGCGCCGCTGACTTCGTGAATGAGGCCTAAGGAACACCGACGCGAACACTGTTACCACGTATACAGGAGTTAGGCATTCAGTTATGTGGCACTTGGTGAAAACGGGCATTAGGCGGGAGCTAGGTGTCATTTAATGTTGGTGAAAACGGGCTTTACGTATCGAGTTAGGTGTCCTTTAGTGTTGGTGAAAACATTTATCGATAAGATGTTGGAATCCCTATCTTTTTTGGAGGTATTTGCACTGAATTTTGTGATTTGGCGTGGAAGGGGGCGCCTATGCGGTTACGCTCTGGTGTTTAGAAGGTTAAGGAACTCGACCTCACCTGACCCCTTACGTGACCTTGCCCTGATCTTTGTCATTGACAGCAGCCGTCCCTTGCTTGATGTCAAGGTCATTGACCTTGGTGTCTATTTTACACTGACAAAATCCAATAAATATCTCTTATTTATCATCATGTTTGTAAAAGATGTCCACAGGAAAAATAAAACGCAAAATTAGCAAAATGAATGGCACATTTATATTTAATTAATATTATTAATTATTATAATTAGACCTTTCTTGTAGTTATATTTTAATCTATGCATTTGAGCAGGAAAAGAAAAAAAACACAAATGCTATATTTTACATAGGCTGCTGGGGTTGCAATTGACGAAAAAAACAAAAAAATAATAACAAAAAGCCTCTTTTTGTACACAATATCTCCAGGATAGTTTTACCAGTGTCTAATTTACCATTCATTGGCGTACTGAGCATCAGTTGCGAATAAATACAGGGCGAATGCGTACGTATTAAAAAAAAACTTAAAATAGACCTACGTAGTACGCTTGACAACAAAATTATAGATAATTAATAATAAAAAAGAAATTACATCTAAATGGAAGAGGAATCAACTAATCTAAACTAAAAGGGTGATAGTTAAGCCTTACAAACTAAAGGTAGAATACTAAACAGATATTTTTTAGATGTTTGTAAGATCATTTACGTCAATATAGATTTACAAAGAAAAACTTGATATTTTCACATTATTGCCAGTTAAACAAAATAAGAATTGTTGGCAACACATTATCGTCGTTATTCGTTCAGAGAAATGAATGATATAAAAATATTAATCTATGTAACAAGTTAAACTAAATATTATGTATAATTTCTTTAGAATTAAAATTAGTGCTACAAATTTGTTGTGATTTCAACAATTCCTATTAAGTTACTGGGAGGGCAGATAAACATTTTGCCGTCAAATATGTATGACCAGCATTAAAAATCTTTCGAGACATACAGTCCAATGATTGATTTCATAATTTTCAAGCGTAAATTGTATTTGGAATAATCAATTATTCAAAAAGCCATAAACATCATAATTTCCTAAAAATAAATATTTCATAAAATTAAAGACCTTTTTCTCTGTAGCAGAGGAAACATTATCAAAATACAATAAAGTATCAATTAAAGGTTTTTTTTTAGAAAATTGTAACAAATACGGCTTTGTCGAAATATACACGATTCATAATCTTCAATGATTCAAGGGGAAAATGAACCTTAAACCTATATAATACAGAGTACCATTTAGTCTATCAACTAAAAATGGATATATTTAAGTCGGGTAGCTCGACAATAATATTGCAGTTGAGTACAATGCTAACTCCCGAATTTTAACCTTGAATCTTATGCAATATTTTTGTTGAACTATGTGATTTTAGAAGTTTAAAGAATAGATGACTCACATTTATATGATCACACGGTTTTATTGATTTTGAGAAACAAAAAATTATAGTTTTTTTTTTTACTTGAAAGCTATAAATAGATAATATTTCAACAAAACGACTGAAAATATCTTTCTAGAGTGTATCTTACTAATATTTAGTGGAGAAAAATAAAACTCAGTTTCTGGAATAAAAATCAAAACAAAAATGAGCATAAATAGTTTTGTATTGAGTGAATTATCAACAGCGAACCGAACTATATGGCATGCGTGTTTCATTTCGATATATGACCTTAGTTCAAGAAACTGTATATTCAGTACAGGCGAAAAATACCTAGTCATCCATTCGAAAACCTTAAAAAATCTCCCCAACCCGGATAGGTCGAAACAACTAAAGATACTATACTAAACGCATTACCGAAGTAACTGTTGACAATACGTATCATAGCGGTTTCGAAAATAATAATTATAAATGTCATGAAACATAATAACGAATATTAATAATTTAGCTCCAAAATATTTGTCAGAAATCCAATTGTTTATCTAAATCATTGAGCAGGCATTGGTAAATATATTTTTTTCATTAAATATACACCGGTTGTAATCAATTATGCGAGTTTTTGTCTTCAGACTTGCGATTGTGACGACTTTTTTGTTGTGCGCGTTGTTTAAAAATATATATTTTAAAATTAGATTTTTCTATATTTATTAAAGCAAATACAGATTCTGATTTTTCTGTCGTCGCTTCTTTGGTTTATCCTAAAATATTTCAATTCTATACAGACGGGCGATGAAAAGCGACTTTACTAATGGCAAGACAAAAATCACTACAGTCGCAAGTCTGAAAACGTTTAAAACATTAAATCTTTTCAACGGAATTAAAGCGATGTCATTTGCTATATTTTTTTTTTTACAATATTCCATCTTTTCTCCGAGAAAAAATAGCAAATGACAAAATATATTTAAAATAGAAACAAAAAAATAATTAATAAAAAACCTTGCATAAAAAAATGTATAAGTACGATCTCAACGCAATTAGCTACCGAAAATATTCTAAAAAAAAATATTATTATTTATAATAAAAAATAATACTACGTATAACTCAAAGATCTTCCTGGATCGCGAAACAGTGTCAAAAAACAGAAATAATGTCAACGATTACGGTTCACTGGAGTTTTGGTACAAAAGTGTCACCTAAGTACTTTCTTAAGTAAGCAGCCATTTTTTTACCTCTTTTTTTGTAAGCTTGTAGATTTTTCTTCTAAAACAAAACATATTTATATTACAATAAGTACTAAGTTTTTACTAATTATTCCAAGCACAATCATTACTTTCATTTTTAAAATCAATTATTCTACAAGTTTACAAAAAAAAACGTATGATATACACCACTTGTACATGAGAAAGGATCACAAAACAAACATACAGTTTTATTGTCTAGCTTCTTAAACTCAGCATAAAGCGGTTGAAGTGGTGTCTATGGCAGCGACAAAAAAAAACTTAAAAAAAATCATCGTAATTAAAAATATCTTCATTTCTTTCTCATTTCTTACCTATACATGTACATACACTAAGTTAATATTTTACATTATTTATGTCTTTGGATCTAAGACATAAACTCCTATCTCATCCGATGTTACGTTCTGGTTTATAAAACTATTTCTATTTACTAGTAATATACACACTTATATACTACAGAGTCCGAAATATAAGTCACTACGCACTGCTTCGTTACCGTTTTAGGATTCCATATGTAAAATAAAGAACCCTTTCATAGTTTTTTACTATTTTTTTAGTTTATTTAAATAATTCTTTGGAACTCTCTTCCGATGTGAAGTTCAGAGTTGGGCTTGGAGTGTAATTACCAATGATGACGTAATTGTAGTGACGTCAAAAGGCAGTTATTTTAGTACCCATAGTTTAAGGCGGACTCGAGTATTTTTCGAGTATACGATGGGTAGGAAAAGATACATATTATGTAGTTTAAAAAAAAAAATTGTCATGATTACATTGTTGTGTTGTTAGAAATGCAACAAATTCGTGATAAATAAAGTTTATGTTCAACTGAAATAGGATTAAAGATGAAAAATCTATGATTTTTATTTAAAATAGAAAAGATTGGAATACAAATAGATCAAGAGTCACCCGAAGTAGAAGAACAAGACTTAAGATCCATTTATAATCATAAAAAGGTGTTTTAAGAGTTGCAGGTGTTAAAAATATTTTTGGAAATAGAGAGCCAAAAAAATTGGTCAAAAATTGGTAATTGCTCCACGAAACCCAACAGTCACTGGGCACTTAAAAGAAACTTGGATTTTCGTCAAAAATCTGCTAATAAAGTGTGTACTTATAATAACAATCAACTTATATTAAGTAAAATGTAAACTTTTACTTATTTATGGCTTTCCTCCGTTTGGGAAGACAGTGTCCCACTCCCGTTCAACGGGTTTTTTAAATTAAAAATTAAAAGAGAAATAAAAATAAAATGCAACGATTAAAGTTTTGCGTGTATATGTGAGATTTGTGGACTTATAGAGAGATTTGTTGTATTTTTATTTTTTTTTACGAAAATTGATGTTGTTTCAAATCGAATGTTTTTTAAGTAAAAAAAAAGAGTAACTAATGTAATTGTAAGATATTTTAAACTGACATCAAATATACAGGGTAATTAATATTTATAAAGTTACTATAATTTAATAAATATATTGATTGTCATGCATAATTCGATTTCATGCAAGATTTCAGATCTTTTTTACAGTAATTGAAAATCATTGGCAGTAAGCAACTTTACCATACATCGGTAAAAAAATATTACCTTGCATATTTTTTCTAGAAAACAGAAAAAAAAAAACAGATAATTCCATAGATGGTAAATTTTTAACAGTTTTGCAAAAAAATAAACACAAGAAATAAAAATTTAAAATTCAGATATGAACTACTAGATTTTCATTAAAAAAAAAATGATTAAAAACATTAGTTACTCACATTTAAATCCGTCAAGCCACAATCCGACAAACACACGCAAACCATTAACACAAAACATAATATCTTTGCACACATTAGTCGCAACTGTCTAGTTGCGCTCGAGTGGCGCAGTGCGTAGCGCGGGCGCACGGTGTGCGCGGGCGCAGCGCGGGGCGGGGCTAGGGCGGGGCGCGGGGCTAGGGCGGCGCGCGTCGCTATTGGGGCGGGGGCCCCGTGGGCGGCTGGCCAGGTAACTGGCCCATGCCCTGAAAAATGAAAGGTTTAATTAAAGCCTTGGTAAATATCTCTAGGAAATTGTTATAATGTACACAAGTTCCTCTCACAGGCACTACCCGTCCGCACAACTAGGTACACCTGTGATCAACCCTGGTAAGACGCACATGTCCGCCGGCCGACAGTACGGCTGAACTCACCGGCATGGGTTGGTAGTGCTGTAAGGGCGCGGCCAGCAGTTTGGGCGCCTCTTCCGCTTTCTCCTCCTCGCGCCGCTTTAGACACGCTGCCTTGGGGTTTAAGTTGCGTTCTGGAAATAATTAGGAAATTTATATGGAGAACATACCACAACATGTCACTTTAACACTGATCAGATCGATGACTAAAATACTACAAGTACGCACTAGGTCACGAGGGGGTTCTTAATACCAGTTATTAAGAATATCTTTTTTGCAATTATTTTGTTTTTTATTGTTTTTCTGGACTACCAAAATTACCAGTTTTCTTTCAGAGCCAATAATTTATCATTCAATGAGGTTATAATTTAATAATGTACTCTCATTGTAAAGATTATTCAATAAAGTTTTAGGCGATATCTGGTTATCTACTCGCCAGTGTAGATACTTCAAAGAGGTGCCGAAGTCTATCTAACTAAGTATTCGGGTAAGGTACATCTGATTCATGATAATAATGTTCTTACCTCTGACTTGCTGCTCTAAGGTCATGATGACCTCGACTGCCATGTTGAGTATGCCCAGCTTGGTCTGCGGCTTATCGCTCTTCAGGTGGGTCATGCACATCCTGCCCAGTTCCTTCAGAGCCTCGTTTATGTCTCGTATTCTTATCCTGGGGAAATACGCAGAGAAAGTTTAGATGCAAATTGAAGGCTGATTTTTAAATGTTCTTTTAGAAAAGTGTGTGCTGGCCTGTGCAAAAGGCTTGTGTACTGAAAATATCTAATTGTCCGTCAGGTAGATTATCAAACAATATTTGACCCGTATTTTTTCTTTTGTTATGTAAACCAAAATTTACGAAGATACGGCACTTTTAAAATTCTTAATATGTCACGCCGTGGTACAACTTTTAGTGCGTTGTGACGTCACGAGCCCCCACTTCCGAGTTTTGATGCGTTTTATCTTTGTCAATATTAATTGATTTACAAAAACAAAAAATACGTGTCCGTTATTTTCCAATACTCTAACTCAATGATTTTCAACCTTTTTCATGACACGACCCCCATAGTATAAAAAAATATTTGGCGACACTTCGCTTTTTTTTTCATTTATTTTTTTTATCAAATATTAAATCCTTACAATTTTTTTATGAATTTTGCATACTTAGGATTCGGATAAATATATGTACTTAGGTATTTACCACTCTTTTTTATTTTATTTGGAATTCGATGTAATTCTCAATGTAGTAAAAACGGATCAAACAAACGAAACCTCATTAAGATGGATGAGTACTAATAGGTTTTTATTTTGTTAATTTGTATGAACATACAAATGTTTATATGCTTTAATTAAATTATTTTTTTTTTATTAAATCTATCTTTCTAGGCTATATTCTTTTGTTTATTGAGGTAGTTTTCGCGACCACTTGCGACCCACAGGTTGAAAAACACTGCTCTAACTGATGGACTAAATAGATTTGCAATTTATTGATGGTGAAAACTATGCCTGTTACTTTAGGATTATTCAGTGTTATTGATTTTAAGTATCATGTTCACATTTCTTAAGTATTTAAACTGGTTATGATTGTACTATTTGTTTACACTTAGTACAGACGCCAGCAAATCAAGCTTCTACAATCTGTCAAATAACTTTAATAGATTTTCAACTTTTTCGCTAAAGCAAGCTAGGTTCAAGTTCGATTGGGAAAATTTGACAGTTTCGGGTAGCTTTAAGTGCTGGCGTCTGTACAGCACTCACTTTTTTAAAATGATTTTACTACAACATGTGTTACAGTGCTCCGCGTGTATTTCGAGTTAGCTGTCGCCCCAGTGAGATATCCTTGGCTTTAGTTTTAGGTACCTACTGTTATAATTATACAATAAATGTTTCAAACAAAAAGGAACCAATGGGGAATTATGAATTATTGATTTAATGCATAACGATTACACTCTCTGTGATACACGTATCACACGTCGACATGTTCGATGTACACGCGAAGTCTATAATTGTATAGTAATACATAGACCCGACCCGTACTGATGCAAAACCAATTATGGCACTATTATTAAAAAGCATGTTAGCATTGGGTCACAGTGTGTAAAATTCCTGAAATAAATATTGTATATATTTTCATAGAAAGCTAAACAAATACACAAAATCAAAATTCTATTAAATGGGTAAGTTAAATCGGAGGAGCTCGTGGCTAAATAGTAACAGCCGCTCGGGTCGATCTTTAGGTTAAGCCGTGCTTGCCTAGATTGTTCTGTGGATGGGTGACCACCCATTACATACCGAGTTTCCTCCGTGCCTCGGAAAGCACGTTAAGCAGTTGGTCCCGGCTGTCATTTGTGATCTTTGACAGTCGTTACAGGTAGTCAGTGGCCCAAAAAGTCTGACAACCAGTATTACGGGGGTATCGTATTACCCAGTACTAACTGGGTTGTGGAAGTCAGATAGGCAGTCGCTCCATCTAAAATACTGGTATTCAGCTGCATCCGGTTAGACTGGAAGCCGACCCCAATAAAATTTGGGAAAAGGCTAGGCAGATGATGATGGGTAAGTTAAATCGCGGTGGAATTTCTACAAGATCAAATTTTGTTTATGACCAATTCTGAAGATTCAATCAGAGTGGATCTAGAAATAATCGATGGTGATTTGGCTCATACTTAGATAGCCCGCACACAAACAATGATTTATATACAACAAAAATAAGAGAAAACTCTTGTGTATGAGTATTTTATTTATTTTTGTTCATTAACACATACATTTGTTTTAACAGGTAAAACCCAAGCTAACAAAAGTAGTCATAAATTGCTAATTATTCAGTCCCGAGTAACGGCTCTGGGCTCTGGAATTTATTTTTGCTCTCGCCACTTTCTAAGCTGCGCTGAACACAACGACTTCCGTATGTCAGAAAAAAAAAAGCGGAAATATCGTCATTCGCCTTGTGTCAGAGTGGACTACGCCACTCGAACCCGCGTCGGAATATTCGCTTTTACTGCAAGGACAAAATGATCATCCTAACCTGCGTAAGGTGGATGCTCCAGGGTAGCACGCGAAATTCAAATTTTCTTGTCGAAGAACGACTTTTTCCAAAGTCAAAGTCATTCCTAGACCTTTATGAGCTTGGAGGGTTGTATTGATGATTGTGATGATTATAATTCTGTAACTACATACGTCTTACAGCCGCGAACAATATTTTAATCAACATACAATCTAGCACTGGCCTGGAAATCGCAAAAAACGTAAGAAAATTTGAATTTCGCGGGCTACCCTGACGCTTTCACCTTAAGCCGATTCCACGCGTTTAGTGTGTGCACAAAAAAGGACTCTATCTGTGGTCATCAGACCCCCGTATCCCCGTCTCTATCTTACCTCTCCCTGGCGTTGTTGGCCTGCCGCCTCTCCTTCTCTCGCATGGCCTTGGCTTGAGGGTCGGCTTCGTCGTCGCCTTCGTCCGCTGACGAATAACTGGTGCCCAGATGTATGGTTTAGGTTGGGAGATTCTTTTATTAATAATTCTAAGTTTAAGGGTTGAGACGTTGACAATTTGTAAATGAGAAAGTACGGGGGACTCGGGGTGAAAGTTGGGGGATTTAGGGTAAAAATTGGGGGATTTGGGGTGACAGAAGGGGATTTGGGGTGAAAATTGGGGGATAAGGGGTGAAAATAGGGGACTTGGGGTGAAAATAAGAGGATTTGAGGTGTAAATTGAGAGATTTGGGGTAAAAATTGGACTGTTGTTTGTTTATGAGTTGCACAATGTCTTGATTGAACTAAGTAGGATGTCTCATTTAGATTCATTTAATCGGTAGTGTTTTAATTTATCCGATAACCAGGTCGTAACTATATTATAATTTTTTTATCTACATTTTGTTGTAAGAAATATGAATGTGTAAGTGCGTGCAAACGTGGCCACTTCCACAATGTATTTTTGTTCCCAATACTTAATCTACAAATCAAAAAACAAAAATGTTTTATTCAATAAATTTGTTACAACAATGGGTTGTGTTTGGGGACTCCTTTTAAGCAATTTTTGCCTGTGTTAGAAGACCCCGCTCTTCCTTAGCAAAATAATTACAACGGTAACAAATAGTCATAATCTAGTGGTAATGTTGATCGAAGAAAATAACGGATGGACTGGAAGGATATAATTTAATGATTTAAACTATAATATGAAGATAGACAAAAGTATTTAAAAGTATTTTACAGTAAAGGAGCTGTAAAATAGCAACTACATAAAAGATAAAAATGTTCAACGTCTCCAACCAAAGAAAACCGAGAAGTTGAATGAAATATAGAATTAAATAAAAAAACATAACCTGTTATTGTTCCCTTCGACGAAGGCGGCGCGCGAGAGAGTTCAGCCGACCCTGTTCTTATAGCTAGCTTAGTTATAACTAGTAGAGTAATGCACCTGGGCTTCTATCGTGCGGTGAGTGCGAGTATATTAGTGATAGCGTCACTTGCGCGTTGGCATTCATAACGTGGTTATTTGGTGATATTCATAGAAGGTATTTCGTCGAATAAAAAAATATACGGCAGTTGTAAATGCTGTTAGTACTGTTACTGTTAGTCTATGTCATCCCACTGCTGGGCAAAGACCTCCCCATGACTTCCTTAAGCTGTTAGTGGTTTTGTAAAATATAAGAAACAAATCATTATTTAATACCCTTTCTGGGGAAAGCAAAGCGCGGAAAAAACGCAAACTAAATCATAGTTACCTAATAAATCATGACCAAAATACATTTCGTTCTATTATTTTATTTCTTAGAAAGTGTTTTGAAAAACGTCGTTTGATACACGTGGGCATTTGTTACTGCAGTTCTCGGCTCCATAACAACCTCGCCGGCGGCTCGGGTGTGAATTCCGCGTCGAATGCAATAACAAAGTTCCGCACTTATTATCATTAAATGTACTATTTTTATAAATTTCAAGCTGCTCAGTGGTTTAGGCTGTGCTATGTCAGTCAGACAGTGAAGTTCATTTGTTTAAAACCCGTAAGTACCTGTACGTAAATAAATCCTAGTGGATTCGCCGTGTGATCTCAATATAACATAACATCACGCCCGAAGGGATAGGCAGAAGTGTACCTAATAGTACACCCACATTTAGCCAGTTATGTTTAAGTCCCATGTAATAGGGGACGAGCCTATTACCATCAACAGGGCGCAAATCCAGACTCCGTGGTACTGAGAAATTTCTGATGGAATAACCTGATAACAGTTTGCGCGACCTGGGAATCGAACCTAGGACCTCACGCTCAGAAGTCGACCACCGAGGCAGTCGTGACCTCAATATTGTTTAGTAAAATGTAGTTGTGTGTGAACGTAGATTGCCAACACAGATATCGGAGTGCAAACGTGGAACGAACGTACGCACACAATAAAAAGCTCAAGTGCCTTCGACAAGTGTCCAAGCGTATGATTCCTTATAGCCGTTTATTAATAAGCGGATGTGTTATGATTTGTTAATATGGCGCCAATTTCCTATGTGAACATGATGAAGTAATCAATGGTCTATAGATATTTAGACTTATTTTCATTTGGAGTGACATCATATCTATGCTTATAATAATATAATAAAGTTTGTTTGTTTGGTTGGTTGAATGCGCTAATCTCGGGACCTGCTGGTTTGAATTGAAAAAATATTTTTGTGTTGGATAGTTCATTTATCGAAGAAGGCTATATACTACGGCCAATAAGAGTGGAGCATCAATGAAAATTGTTGCAAAAACAGACAACAATTATTCTTTTTGAGAGTTTTACGGAAGCTCTCGAAAATAATAATGTGTGCGTGCTCTGCGTTTTTGAAATTTTTGGATTCACCATAATAATAAGGTCTTAAGGGTAATCCAAAAATTTGCTCGACTCCTTTCCAAAATATATCATTAGGCCTTATGGGTCCTTTGCTTATGACGAGACAGCGTAATCAGTATATTCTCGTGATAACGTGTTCATTTTCAAAATACTGCGTAAACGTTAAAGTTACGCAACAATCACGGTTGACGGAATAGTTCCTCTTAAGAAGATAAAAAAAATCCGCGTAGTATATTTATGTCTATCTTTTAAGGTCGAGTCACTATTACCTTTTTTATAGTAACAATTTTTTTTCTTGAAATAATGCATTATTTGCGAGTGTGGTTTTGAAGACATAATAAATACGTTATTCATCACAATGAATATCTTAGAAGATATCACAGTTTTAAAATAACTCCGCAGAAAAATAATGATCAAGTACCGCGCACCGTCGTTCGATCATCAATTGTTTATTGCTTTTTTTTTTGTAATTCTATAAAAGATACACCGCCAATAGTTTCCGTTTCCGTAAATCAACATTTCATATTTTTTCTGCAAAAAATGACATTTAAATCCGATCAATATGTTTATTCTACGACTTACCTTACGCCTAGCTAGGAGTACCACACAGAAAAGAGCTTTATCGAAAAGGACATAAGGCATAAAATAGAGGACATTGTACACACTGTGACCCTGTTAGAATGGCGTGCGGCTGAAACTATAAAACAATGTTAGTATATTATGAACAGATTATATATTATATACCGTGAGAAAAATGTGTGTGCAAAGGAAATATGTGGTTTTGGCTCATACTAAAATATATGGTGTACTATTAGGTACAGCTCTGCCTAACCCTGCTGTATTACAAGCGTAATATTATGTTATTACTCATATACTAAAACCTTGTTTTCCAGTTATACAGAGTCAAACTAAATCGCTATACTTGTTGCGTTTTAGCTTGTTTATAGCGGTCATTGCCCTTTCCCTAATAGTAGAGGAGACGTGGAACAACGACCTTCACCGATCTGATAACTGGATGAGACATATTTTTTATCAAATATAATTTATTAACAAACATGCCTATGATAACTTGCCTATCGTTTTCGATAGGCAAGTTCATGAACGGCCTTTATTTTTGAAAATATCACACGGACCTCGGACGCTCTACTTTCTCTCTCGCACCTATCAAATAGCTCTAATTCTAAAACTTTATAGCTTGGCAATAATCCAGTCTCATCCAGTTATCAGATCGATGAAGGTCGTTGTTCAACGGCTCTTAGGCTATAATATCTCTTCGTTCGAACCAAAACAAACAAACCATGTATCGTTTTTCATTAGAAAAAATTTTGAAGATCACGATAGTTGACGATTCCAGACCTGAACAGGCTTATTTTTGGATTTTAAAGTTTCGTTTTTAAAAACTTTAAATGTAGGCGAGTCAATGAACTGACTAACTGGCAGCAACTATAGTGAAACAACATTTATGTTATTCCGTAGTTAAGCTTTCTAAAATACGGCAAATAAGTTAAAAAGTTAAAAAGCCAAAGTCCACTGATATTTCCGACAGCAAAACCATGGTAAACATTGAATCACGCCAAAAATATAAAATAAACAGTACGAATAAATATGTTTACCATGGTAAGCTGACAATGTGTGCAAATGAATTATAAAGAAAAAAACAAATATAGTGGCATGTGCGAACGAGTAAAATTTCAATACACTTCCCCGAAAATGGGTTCTTATCGTACTACGATTAGGTTCAACATGCAATGCATTTCACATGAGTGGATCTTTTTCATTTTTGAAATTTTTGAAAATTGCCACAGATAAGACTATATCTATACTTAGTCCAAATTGGTTGAATGCATATAGTCGGCGGTGATTGTTTTTTCATTATTTTATTTCTTCAAAAGTGTATTAAAAAACGTCGTTTGATACAGGTGGAAATTTGTTATTGCCGTTCTCGGCTCAAAAACACCCTCGCCCGCAACACCCTCGCCTGCGGCCCGGGTGTTAATTCCGCCTCGAATGCAATAACAAACATTTTCCACTTGTATTAAAATGTACTATACTTTATTTAATCAATATTAGTGCAAGTGCCACTATACCTGACTTTCAAAAACGAAAACGTACCAGTTCCAAAAGGGATAATAAAATAAACAAAAAAGAAGAGAAGCAAGATAAAATCTTTTAATAATCTCTTATGGAACTGATAAGTCATTGGTAAGAAATAAAAATAGAGTTAATTTGCCAATTTACCTAGGAGATTACCCCAAATCTATATCTTAAGTTGACTGATTTAGCACAGAGTAATTTCAAACACCCTTGTCAAAATTAAAAGTAATTTCATGACCCCAACATGAATTGTATTATGAGTACCAGTACACCGACACTATTCGCCATTTTTTTTTGTTTTGCTAATAATGATAACATGAATCAAATTACCATAGTCAAAATTGATAGTACCATGACCCAAATAACAATTTACTCTTGCCAAACTTGATTACTTTAAGTTTAGGTAAATTACCTTAGCTTAGTGTAAGGTAAGGTAGTAATTTTGAGTAACAAAAAGACTGTAGGGTAAGGTAATTACTTTTGGATAACGAAACGACTGTAGGGTAAGGTAATTACTTTATGGTAACGAAATGACTGTAGGGTAAGGTAATTACTCTAGGGTAACGAAATTTCCAAATTCACGAAACTTTGTTAGGGCAATGACTCGTAGGTAAACCGACAATATTGGTCGGTCGTGTGCCCGCACCTCTCTCTAACATTGTTGGCCTGGCGCCTCTCCCGCTCGCGCGCCGCCTTGGTGTCGGGGTCCAGGTCGTCCTCGTCCGCCGACGAGCAGCTCGGCATGGCGGGGTTGCTGGAGCTTGGGGGGCGACCACACATTACTTGCTAGCTCGATTAGAGCGACTCACATGTCAAAGCGGACGAGTCGAATATTGTGGTGGATTGCAGACCACTGAGTTTTAGTTACGTCTTTTATTGTAAGTAGTGACGGTAATAAAATATTGAATTTGTTACTGTCAGAGCAAAAGCGGCATCCTTAGATTTTATTTCAATTTTAATATCATGTACATTATATTAGCTGTAGTTATGTCACTTCAGTTCTGACAACCATGACGAAAATAAATTGTAGCGGTGGCGAAGGTACATTACAACCCGATTCCTTTAACTTTTAGCTACCTCTAAACCTTCGTCACCATTCTAGACGTTATAGATGATATCAATAAGACTCACTATCGCCTGGAGCGCTTGGAGTTGGGCGGCTTGTTGGCGAGTGCGTCAGCCGAGCCTGATGATGACGGCTTCGACTCCACGCCTGAGTCCGGAGGCTCTTTGCGTTTCTCTAGAAAGGGGGCAATATTATCATGAGTATAATTAAATGATCATCATCATTTAAGGCACAGTCGGGAGGTAAATAAATACTGGACGTAGAGAGTTCACGAAGCCCTGCGCACAAATTAATGCCGAAAAACTACTTTATTTCTGGTCTGAAAATTATGAGTTTACGGTAGGACTTAATGTAACGCACTGAAAAGAATGTGCATGTGATGGATGAATTGAATAGTACAGGAGTCATGGAGGTGTTTAAAGTAATGTTACAAACATCCAAACATTCAAAACTAGTATTATTAAAAAAACTTGTGAAATTGTTAGCACTTTGACCTTCAATATCTTCATAGCTAGAAGGTTCCCAGATAAGGTCCAGAACAAAAAAAAAACTCAATGACGGGAAGAACGAAAAGTTTCGGCTTAGTTAATTCCATTTTACCGAGCATGGCGATTTTAGACCTATGACCAAAATCAAGCATTTTAGTAATCTCGACATATAAGAGTAATCTTTGTTCTCGTGAACATAAGGTTGGTGTTGGGTTGCCGCTTGCCGCTATGAGGCACAATACTTACTGGTGTTGGGAAGCACGTGGCGCTCCATCTTGATGGGCGGCTCCGCGTGCAGCGCACCCAGCGCGCCGCCCAGCGCCCGCACTGCAGGGGGAACATTCACATTATATCACTTTTAAATAACATCATCATAAAATAAACCCAACGTAATTAAGCACAGATTAACGTATTTACACATGTCTACAAGTAACTCTTACCGGGCGGCGCTTGGTGCGGGTGATGCATGTCCTGCGGGTACAGCTCGGGGGCCTCCGCGTGGTTGCGCAGCACATTGATGGCGTCGTCCAGCCGCTCCTCCATGCGCGCGCCCTGCAGAGCCATCAACAACACATTAGGGAATATACCAACACACAACTGTAAATAATAGAAACTTCCCAGTAAGTATGCATGAGCAAACATTGTGAGGACTCCACACCGTAGTCATTAGTTTGCTACAAGATAATACCGTTTTGCCGTCTTATCGAAGCCTGCATAAAGGAGGCTTTTAGGAATTTATATGGTGTACCTACAATAAATTGTATTTGTTTATTTTTTATTTGTAGATATTGCAAGTTTATCAATGTTTTATTGCTCCATGAATTGCTAGAAATTTAAATATTTATTACCATTGTTAACACACATTTAGGTAAAAACCAAAGAATCACATACAAACGCAAATAAAAGAACATACAGCATAAAACCATGCCACATAACTTCTAAATACTATACATACATACATATTTACAATATAATACTTAGTGTTATTGTCCATGTACGAAAAAAAAAGCTTTACTATTGACTAAATATCTTATAAAAGTGACTAATAGTCATCTCGTAAGGCTCCTGCCGATACTAAAATGTCAGCAGATTCCAGCGTTTATTTCTAGTAATATTCAATTAATTTCGCTTTCTTTGATACGAGACATAACACAAAATATTATGATAAACAAAAATAACTGGAGTTTATATGCTGTTGGTAATTCCTAGTTTGAACGAAATAAGCTTGACTTTTTACAGTTTTTTTTTAAAGAATAAATTGACATCCCATAATCTTTCATACAAGGATAGTTTACATTAGCGAAGGGTCAATTTTGTAAGCCAGAGTACAAATCTTTAATGCGATTATATTATTTGTATATAGAATACACACTGTACCATTTTTCAAAGGTAAGCCGGTAGGAATCGAGTTGTACGGTACCTTCGCCACTGATAGTTTATACAGTTTGATTAAAAAAAAACAAGATTAAAAAACTTGTAGTCAAAATAAGTTTAAACATCACAAATACCGACAGCATATATTTTACAACCCCCATACGTTGTGACGTCGATACTCACACAGTCGGAGTGATCCCTCAGGAAGACCATAGCCTCGTCCAGCTGGCGCTGCTCGGCCGGCGCGCCCTAACCAAGCGCACGTTACAGCGAGGGGCACGCGCATAGACCAACGTTACGGGGATGGAAACGTGTTGCGACGTGGAACATCGCGGATTATGATACGGCATTTATAAACGCACTTTACGATGTCGATTTTTTATTATTATTTAAAGTTTTTGTGTAGTATGGTGGAAAGTTGTGTTTCTCCAACAATTTCTAAAATTTTTTATCTGCCCGACAGGATACAGGAAGTAGAGTATTGAGTTATTTACGAGGTGAAATAACGTGTTTAAAGTCCACAATAAAGTGTGAAAAGTCACGGATTACAGTACAGTATTAGAAATGCTGTATACGGGGTGGAAAAAACAGTAAGATAGTTGACAGAATTGAAAGATATTTTGTGAGACGGAAACCGAGGTTTTGGTGTGGAAAGTTTTGTTTATAAGAAAACATGTTTGAAGAAAAACACTGTTTATGTAGAAAAAGCCATTTTATGACAAAGAAAATATTAAGAATTATTGTTGAGAGTTATTATGAATATTATTATACAGTAACATTTTAGATTAACAATTATTGGGGAACTTTGCCAAGTAGAAAGATCTTTTTTATTTTTATTGTATTTTATTATTACATATTTACGAACCGTATTGCATTGATGTCTCTAAAAGTTTAAAAAACTATTCATTCAATAACCAATCGACAAAAAATCTACCAATGCAACTATTTTTTTTTAATAAAAAAACTACCGAACTACACATCACTAGAACTAAAAACATAAAGAAAGTCTATGCCGCGAGCCCGCACTTCTCGCTGACTATTAAACACAACAAAAATGTACAAATCAAGTGTAACACGAACTTTATAAAAAAGGTTTAATGCATTTTTTAAAGCTGACCACTATTTTTTAAATAACATAAAAATGTGATGATTTTTGGCAAAAAGGAGTATTTTTAACCAAAACACTATTTTATGTGTTGATTATTCCATGTCATAGTAAAAATATAATTTAATAAAGTTCGTATTACATTTCGAAAAATATTAATTCAGAAAACAAAAGAAAAGAAAACCCAAAGCATCAAATGAGTCATTGAGAAAAAAGAAAATCATTTCAATTACAAATCAAAATTTAGCCGAGTGCGATTAGACAAAACACACTCACAAGGTGAAACGAAGTTTATAGTGGTCGGATTTTTATGGGACTTTTTTATTGACTTTTTATTGAGGTGTGGAGAAGAAAGTTAAAAAAATATATATTTCCCCGCTCACAACTTTTTTTAAAATGTCCCTTTATTTTTATTGTTTTTTATACGAGTAACTAAAAATTTGACGAATTTATATAGTGGCGTAATAGTGTAACCTGTGTGCATCTATCAAATACCAATTTAGTCTGTTTATTTGTTCAATGTTGTCGATGAAAAATGCCTATTCCAAGTTTTTTTTTTTTAATTTTCTAAAACAGTCCCATGAAAATCCGATCACTGTAAAATTCGTTCCACCATTTTGTCTAACAGCACTCGACTATATTGGGAAAATCATAAAATTAGTTACATTCATGCTAAAAGGGAGACATGCTTACATAATAATATATTTTCAGGACTATTCCACAGATTTTGAAAGCCAGATCTAGTGAACCTCATATTATATTAAACAAAGAAAAGACTTTCAGAAGCCGGAAATATATTAAAATGACTAATTTTCAACATTTGCTTTGAAAGCTTATAAACACTGCAATATCTACTCATTATGCGCTTGAATAAAATAAACTTTGCAAGAAACTGAAACCAATTTTCACACACGGGCTGTATTAAATGTTGACATCATTTCCGTGAGATTTTTGTTCTCGATTAAAGACTCATCGCCACACCGCCAGCTAGCGAGCGAGCGAGCGAGCCGGGCGAACATTGTTTCACCTCCTTTCATACTTCGGTTCACACCGCGAACTACAGAGCTAAGCTAAGTCAGCGATACAAACGATGCTAACGATGCTATTCGTTCACGTCGCCCGCCTCGCCCGGTGCACCCACCCGTTCGTAGTTTTCGGTGTGAACCCACATAGTTTGGCTCGCCAAAGCTTCGCTTAGTTTATATAGCTTGCCTCGCCTCGCTTCGGCCGTCAGCTCGCACACTCGCTCGCTAGCTGGCGGTGTGGCCTGCGCTTAAAGACTTGTCAAAAATATGTCGCGTATAAAACATGTATTGAAGTGGTTTCAAATATGTTTGTGTTAATTATATTAGTCCTTTTGGTAAGTTCTATTAAGAACTAAAAATATGTCGCGTATAAAACATTGTATTGAAGTTGTTTCAAACATGTTTGTGTTAATTATATTAGTCCTTTTGGTAAGTTCTATTAATAACTAAAAATATGTCGCGTATAAAACTTGTATTGAAGTTGTTTCAAACAGGTTTGTGTTAATTATATTAGTCCTTTTGGTAAGTTCTATTAATAACTAAAAATATGTCGCGTTCAAAACATGTATTGAACTTGTTTCAAACATATTCTTGTTTATTATTTTAATGTTTTTGAAGTTCTGAATATAACTAGTCTTTAAACTTGTTACTGGTGTAATCGACAAACAAACATACGAGTATAAATACATGTTTGATGTAAGAACGGGCTAACAACACATGTTGCTAAAACAATTTTGTTTAACATGAATATGAGGCACAATGGTATACATTGCAATGTCTATAAGCTTTTTATCTAAGATATAACAGTATTCGTACTTCCTTCAACTCCATAGTTTTCGCGGGGCTAACGTAAAATGCTGGCTAAAGGTACAAGTGGCAAGCAAATGTATCAAATTAGTTTATATCTTGTATTTATTTACATGTGGGGTGATTTTTTGGTGGGAATGTGAACTTTAGCTACCATAGCTACGGTAGATTTTGAAACGATTTACTAATACTAGGTACTATTTTAGCTAACCTTTTCAAATACACTGGAATCTGGTAATTGGAATGTACATTGATTAAATTGGGGGTCCTATTCACTACATACCTATTTTTAACGAAAGTTCAGTTTTTTAGTTCTACAATTATGAATAGTCTACCAACTCAAAATATGCCATTAAAAAACCCGACTTTTTCTTGTATCTTCTACAAAATTCTGCTTCTATTTTTATGGACGCTTGTTCATTAGATTCTTTACTCATCTGTCACGTCGAGAAATATTAGTAAAACGGGTTTAAAACTACCACTAACTATGACAAAATGTTTCTAGTTTTAACGCGTATGGGGTACTCTCTATCCGAACTATAGGTAGTAAAGTAAAGCTCACATCCCCACCACCCCCCACTCACCATATTGTTGGGCTGGAACACGGGCATGGGCGCGTGGTGACCGTTGGGCAGCACGGGCGCCGCCAGCGCGGAGGGGGGAGACGATACGCCCGACGATACCCAGTTTGATTGCTGAAATGATTAGGAGAAAGAGAGATAAGCAACTCATCATCTGGCTAGCCTTTTCCCAACTATGTTGGGGTCGGCTTCTAAAGTAACCGGATGCAGCTGAATACCAGTATTTTACATGGAGCGACTGCCTATCTGACCTTCACAATCCAGTTAATTCTGAGTAATACGATACCACTTGGTAAGACTGGTTGTCAGACTTTGGGCCACTGACTACTTTGTAACGACTGTCAAAGATGGACATATGACAGCCGGGACCAACAGCTTAACGTGCTTTCCGAGGCACGGGTGGTCACCCATGCACAGACCAACCTAGGCAAGCAGGTTTAACCTAACGATCGACCCGAGCGGCTGTTATTATTTAGCCACGAGCTCCTCAAGAAAGGAGAAAGAGAGATAAACAACTGGCATTCAGTTTCAGTGGAGCTCGTGGCTAATATCAGTGGCACAGGTCGAGTGAATAAGTATAGCTCCGTGGATAGGTGATCATCCATTACATATGACTTCTCCATGTCTTGGAAGCACGTTAAGTTGTTAGTCCCAAGTGTCATTTGGAGATCTTATACAGTCGATACGGGTAGTCAGAAGCCAGAAAAATCTAAAATCAGTTTTCCCAAGTTTTTCCAAATATACCCAGTAACTAGAATTTGGAGATCAGTTAGGCAGTTGCTCCATGTAAAATACTGGTATTTAGCTGCATCCGATTGGACTGGAAGCCGACCCCAACATAGTTAGAAAAAGAACTTAATGTTCTTTCAGTTACATTCTGCGGCATTTTTGAAGTAAAAGTGACACACACGTGCCTTACTTGTTCTTTGGCTACACTCATTCATCCAGCTGCTACCGGCGACTTTGCTCCAAAAACCTAGCTTGACGGTATTGTACTCCACTTTTGGTGATCCTTTGTGTTTTGCTCGCCTACCCTAATCATTCAGCCGCTGTCTGCTATACTCGTGTCTGCGCACACATGGCGCAATACAATATCCCTTGCGTAACTGGGTGGCCCAAAGGGCAATGGGGGGGGTATGCTCAGAGTTTCCTTGCGTGATCGAATCAGAAATAAAGACATCCGCAAGACAACCAAAGTTACCGATGTAGCCCGAAGAATTGTCAAACTTAAGTGGCAGTGGGCAGGGCACATTGCTCGCAGAACGGATGACCGATGGGGCCGAAAAGTTCTGGAGTGGCGACCGCGAACCGGAAGACGTTGCGTTTGAAGGCCTCCCACTAGGTGGAGCGATGACCTGGTGAAGGTTGCGGGGATTCGCTGGATGCGAGTCGCACGGGACCGGTCAATGTGGCAACACTTGGGGGAGGCCCATGTCCTATGTCCAGCAGTGGACGTCTTTCGGCTGAACTGGTCTCCGTCAAGATTGGCCAACACCTGCTACTACTCTTGTGTTGGAACTTGTATCTACCTGTCCGTTGTGATGGTGGTGCTTGAGCGGCGGGTAGAGCCGCGCGTGCAGGGGCGGCGGGGAGTGCACGGGCGTGGAGGGGGACGATCCGTACGAGGACAGGCTGCCGGCCTCCGCCGCGCCCACGCCCGGGGTGCTCGCTGACCCGCCGTACATCTGCGAACAGGGGAAACGGAATTGAGGGTGCGAGGAACCAGTGCATTTAGCTGTGATGACGTCAGGTCTAATCAATAAATAAATATCGCTGGACATTACACACAGCGCCATCTAGTGCCACACTAAGCAACGAGGCTTGTGTCGTGGACACCAGATAGTTGATATACTACATAGATGCTTTTTGTTTGTAAATACATACTTATAACACATAAAAATCCATGACTCGGAAACAAATGTCCATGCTCATCACACAAACATTTGCTCCTACCGGGATTCGAACCCGGGACCCCAAGAACGTCAAGCAGCCTCACTACTGCTGCGCCATTCGGGTCGTTAAAATGTAGTAATGTAGTCGTAGACGATAAACACAAACTATTTTGAAGGCATTTCCTATGTCGAATGTGTGTACAATACAATATAGGTGTACGAGTACATGAATCTTATGGCGCGCGGCTTTAATCGGAACCAACGTTTTTCTTGTTTTTCAATACAATTTCTATAAACTATGTCATTCAACTTCCAAAAGAACCACATAGTACTGTAAGAACTTGACAATTGTGCATTTCATTGGCTTCATCGATGCATGTCCTTTTTGTAATAATTTCCTGAAACGATTGTCCTAAAATTGTTGGAATCTGTAACCTCTGGTAATCTAGTTCTTTCAGAAGTTTAACTATGCTAGTACATTGTCTTTTGGCATAATCTTTAAAACAATAGAACTAAGAGTTGATGTCACTTACAGGTTGTAACGGCGGCTTGGCGACGAGCATGGGGTCTGTGGGCGAGTGGTGCGGCGCTGCAGCCCTGAACGAGGACATCGGCGGCAAGGGGAGCTCCGCACCGCCGCCCCCCGCCTCGCCCACCGGAGCACCCGCTATACCTGGAACAGCAGCAGGACATGTGTTAGGTAAGATCGGTAATCACTCTGGACGCAAAGGAATTTCATCAAAGAAACTGAACGCGATCAGCACATTTGAACTGCATTCAAGAGTGACATTCTTTTCACGGAATATTGACACTGACAGTTCTTAAACGCGGTAATGCTTCTGCATTACCGCGTTTAAGCGATAAACTGAACGCGTTGATGATATTCTCTCTAAGGTGAGGGTTTCTTTCTTTCCTTTAGCTAGGATTTAATAAGCTGGAGAGCCCATGTCGCTATTGGGCTCCACACTAGGCCAGAGGGCTTGCAGCATGAGAGGGCTTACGGCGTGATAACACTTCCTAATGAACTGTTTTTTTATATACGAGTAATTCCAGAGGTTTGCAATAATAGATCAACCACACTATGTAGGTAGCGACATTGATATTGATGGCTTATTTGGCTGTAATTTTGTCTGAATCCGTTTTGTCCAAACCGTATTAAGGAACTTCTCCGTACCCCCAAACAGTTCTGCTACTCCTGATGACCTGGTCACTGGGGTGTAAGGACTTACCTGGTGACGTAACATAGGGGTCGTGCTGATAGTGGGGGGGCGGCGGCTGGTAGTAGGGCGCACCCCACTCGCCCCCCGCATAGTACGCCTCTTGGTAGGGGGCGCCGGCGCCCGCGCCCTTGGGGGACGCGTAGCGAGACGGGGAGTCGTGACCAAACTCATCGCTGCCGTACTGCGGAACAGAGCAAAAGTATATTAGCTTGATGTCCCAGTAGTAGTTATTTTATATCCGGATTTTTTTTTGGGACCAGTCCGCCACTATTCCCAAACCACTGTAACTCCTGTGCGCCAGAATCAACAGTGGCGACCACCATAAAAGCGGCGAGACAATGAAGCTCGACGTCCAAGAAAAACAATGAATCCCGCAACGAAATCAATCAGAAAAGTGTAGCGAAGCGGAGGAGTAGGAAATAAAATAATTTCCACTTCCATTTCCAAATGTACGATTAAGATGAAACAACAGGCAAGTCATATTTTTTAGGTCCCTGACGAGACTTTCAAGATTAGGACGATGGTGATAATAAGGATCTACCACAATTCAGGGTCAAGGAAACTTGTGGGTATTTTCATATCATCTGCCTAGCCTTTTCCCAACTATGTTGGGGCCGGCTTCCAGTCTTACCGGATGCAGCTGAATACCAGTATTTTACATGGAGCGACTGCCTATCTGACCTCCACAACCCGGTTAGTACCAGGTAATACGATACTCCTTAGTAAGACTAGTTGTCAGACTTTTCGGGACAGTCGTTAGGTAGTCAGCTACCTAACGACTGTCAAAGATCTATAAATTACAGCCGGGACCAACTGCTTTACGTGCTTTCCGAGACACGGAGGAAACTCGGTATGTACTGGGTGGTCACCCATCCACAGACCAACCTAGGCAAGCACGGCTTAACCTAAAGACCGACCCGAGCGCCTGTTATTACTTAGCCACGAGCTCCTAGCATTAACTTGTGGGTATTTCCATAACGAGAGAAAAAATACGCTGCAAAATGGACGATTTTTTTCTCCTTTCTTAGAGGCTTTTTGTTTCTTAAATAATTTGGTCTTTTGGTTTGCAGTCACTTTAGCGGGTGAAAATAGACCCATAACGGAGCCGAAAGGCACTTGTTCTACCCATATTGCGGATTTTTTTTTAGTCTAGAGTAGACCATAACTAGGAACCATAGTTACGGAGATATGAGGGGTCAAAGGTATTTAGGCCCGATTCTGGGTGTTTCTTTTTTCACCACCCAAAAAGTCGCTTCCCATGCAATGATTTTTGAACAGAATTAATGCAATGAATTACAGAATACTTGATTGACGTATTCGTGAAGGGTTCGTTTACATTTTGTATAGACGCCAGGTTATCATCTACAATTCTACATGCTTATCAATGAATACCATTTTGAAAGTATTCCTTAGGACACCAGGACCAAGTCGTCACTCGCAATTCAACCTGTAACGTTTAAAAATGTATGTGATGCAGTGTAAATATTTATTTATTTCCACGATTTGACAGCTTGATACGTAGACATCGATCAGAATTTCAAACTGTATCTACTGCAACATTTATGAGTACTCTGTGTCTCTGACTTACGGAGTCTGCGATTCAAGAAACGAACAGTTTCATTTCCACTTCTAAAACCACTGTATACCTAACGAATAGGTCCATGTCCTCGGGAGATGCGAATTGCGTGCGCTTAACTTGTTCCTTTCGCGTGTATGAAGTCGTCCCGCAAGTCGCGTGTGGTCTAAAGCATATCCTTTCGCTACTTTTCTCCGTCATCGCTGTTGAAAGACGCAAGCTGATTGAGCATTAAGCTCGTGGCCAACTATGTATCTGGATATGCTCATATAACGCGCGGTAAGAACCTAACAGGTACTTATACAAAAATGTAATGGCGATCCATGACATTTTCGTCGTTTTGCAACTATTATACAGTATAACAGTATACCGTATAACTTACACTGATATGCTAGTTAACAAATCGGAGATGCAATTTAAACTTTTTAATCTTTATCCATGATTACCAAAAGAGTAGACGAAGACCACAGAAACGATGGATGGACTGTGTGAAGGATGATATGGCTAGAAAGGAGGTGTCTGATGAGATGACGAGTACTAGGGAAGTATGGAAGAAGAAGACATGCTGCGCCGACCACTAATGAATTGGGATAATGGCTAGATAATGATGATGATTATTCATAACCAAAAACTAGGGACATAGCGTGTTACAGGTAGTCACACATCCTCGTTCACAACTACATGTACTGCATTTCCTTTCTCAAAAACTAAAGTCCTATTGCAAAATTGCAGGTATTTACCTGCACTACATATTAGAAGCAGCCCCCAAGGCCAACAGTATTGTTCCCTTTACATTTTATTTAGTACAACATTATACCTACTTAAGACTTAGTCACCGGCCGTGGTTCGAAATAATTCAATGATTATTATACTGAGTTACTGACTAATACGAATTATTGGAACTGTTCTATATTCGGAACTTTGTGTTAGTTATTAGGGAAATATTTAAGATATTCTGCACATCGGTTTCTCAATAAAACTCATAAACATAACATCACTCCTTCAATCCTGGACTGAACCTATAGTACGCCCATATTTCGAACAGTTATGTTACTAAAAACCAATTTGATATGGTCAATTCATGTTCAAAACTATGAGAGTTCTAGCATGTCTTTAAATTGAGAAGAAGTGGCTCTAGTAGGCATCGCATGTAGAAAAATGCATGCTAAATACCACCACATACCTGTATGTATGATGTATACCACCAAGCTGTGCTGGCAAGACACCGGTCTATCCAACAGCAGACATGCACCATATCCGTCAACACAACAGTGAGTCGCAAGTGTGAGCCATATCTGTGCGTTGAGTGTTGCGACAGATGAGAAAGCTCTGTGATTGCGACTATTGTTTGTTTAGTCGTACGTTTGGGACTAGCCCATCACATTCCCAAACCTCTGTAACTTCTGAAAGCCAGAACCAACAGTGGCGTGGCGGCCACCAGAAATGCGCCGAGACAATAAAGCTCGACGAAGTCCCAGAGAAACAGTTTTAACTGTCTTGGATCGGAAATTAATCAGAAAAGTATAGCGGAGGAGTCATCATCATCAGCTTATAATGTTCCCACTGCTGGGACAGTGCGGATTGGTAGATGTCACATGTCTTCGAATTTTTGGTTCTAGGACATGCCGGTTTCCTCCCGATGTTTTCCTTGACCGTTTTGAGAGCAGTGGTGATGAAATAAATTACACAAAGTAATTTGCCTGTCTGGGTTCGAACCCACGACTTACTGTTCGTAAGTCGGGGCCGCCACCACTCGGCCAACTGCGGAGGAGTCGGACTACTATAATTTCCACTTCCCTCCATATCAGCAGGAGACAGAACGAAACACTGGTTACAAACAAACTAACTTTCGCATTAATAATATTAGTTATGATATGATTATGATGAGAAAGTTGCTTCGGGTTTGTGTGTTACCTTTTCACGCCTAAACCACAAAACCGATCAACCTGAAATTTTGCATATATGTCACGTGTACAGAAACGAACATAGGAAACCTTTCATCCCGAAAAAAGTACATTTTCCCCATGGCGTTCTTATGATAATAGATGGCACCACGTGTCTTTGGAATCTTGATTGAATTATATGCAAGCAGAGTAAGAGCGTCGCCGCGGGCAAAAGCTAGTGTTAGGTTTCGGGTTTTTACTATACAATTTCCTATGTTTTCGGAAATAATTTTATTTAAATGTATTAATTTAATAGCTCTAGTCGTGTGAACACATCTTAAATGCTTTATATTTTATTATGTAAACTGGTAACATTCCGTAAGAATGGAAATACTTCTATAATTTAATTTGTAAAAACTATGGCGCGAGAATGAAGCGGCTCTCTGATTGGATCACGAGACTGACAGACTGACAGGTCGTGAGCCAATCAGGGCGCTGGATTTTCCCTCCATCGGCGATATTCTTGGTCAGGAGCTGGTGCCCGAGCGGGCATTCTGGTGCTGAACGTAAAAGACAACTAACAATTATTAAGATAGTTACCGATCTGTTATTACTTTAATATATTGTGTGTTATGTACCTACAAAATTGTTAATAAACCTATTTAAAGTCGTTGGAGTTTTCCTTCAAGTGTTGCTGCCTTTTGACCTATTATACTAGTCTCACAATTATCGCAATCACACACGACAAACTTTCGACATGATCTCGCAATGTCACAAATATGGTACAGCGCACACTTGCGACCATTGTTCGCGAGACTGTTATGGTCCACGCAGGCTCTTATGGAAGTTAGGTAGATAGGCAACAATGGGGTGAAACCAGGTGGTTTGCTTATAGTCAATGTGAACGTAAGTTGTACATTTTGTGTAGCGGTAGGAGTATGAATTTCTGTTTGTTCAATTTAGAAGTAAGTGGTATCTGCAAAAATATTTCTAAAAAAATTGTGATGGTTTTAACCGACGTCTAAAACGTCATCAATTGAATTAATGTTTTTTTTGTGTGTATGTTCAGCAATATATTCGCCAATTGTGAACCGATTTCAAATCAAAAAACAAATAAAATCATTTATTTCTTATGGGTGATTTGATTTCGATGATTCTTTTTTTGTTTGGATTAATAAAATAACGCGATGGCCCCGTTTTAATTTGATGAAAATCTGATGTTGATCTAAAAATCCCAAGAGACCTGTAACTACTAACTACCTAAACACTAGTGTCGATTCTGTTGAGCACAAACTAAACTTATATCTTTTTCTCTCTAATAAAACGAGAAAGAGACGGTCGTAATTTGGAGCTGTCAATTTAAATTGAACTAATATTTCCATACAAATGAAGGGTGCACGTAAAAACATGTCGACTAAAACCACGGTGAAGCGCAAGGCATAAACTAGTTTGACATCTCTGACTTAGTTCATAGCTATAGCCGTCCTTTTCTCGCACTGCCTTTTAGTAAAAGATAGCAATAGCCTAAATTAAGTTTAGTTTGTGCACAACAGAATCGACACCACTGTCTGGTTTTGGAACTAACCAGCCACTATGTGCTCCAGAGATGATGTGCATTTTAAAAAAAAATAGGTTTCGACACAACGATTTACGTAAGTATAGCATCCTTTAGAACAAGAAGAGCATTCATGCTTTCTATCTCTCAAGTACCGTTTCCCAAGACAATGGTCCTCAGAGCCGTTGCTAACAGTTCTCTAGCAATTAATAATGCATCGATTTAATAAGAACGTTGGACCGACGCCCGCTCATTAGGACCTAACACTCTATACTTTCACATTCCCTCGTAGGGTGGAGCTTCGAACGCTTCTTTCGGACATATGAGCCGACGACGCATAGCCTCGTGGCTAAGAGGAGCTCGTGGCTATATAAAAACAGCCGCTCGGGTAGATCTTTAGGTTAACCCGTGCTTGCCTAGGTTGGTCTGTGGATGGGTGACCACCCATTACATAACGAGTTTCCTCCGTGCCTCGGAAAGCACGTTAAGCCGTTGGTCCCGGCCGTCATTTGTAGATCTTTGACAGTCGTTACAGGTACTCAGTGGCAAAAAGTCTGACAATCAGTCTTACCAAGGGATAACGTATTACCCAGTACTAACTGTAGGGTTGGTTTGGTTGTGGTGGTCAGATAGGCAGTCGCTCCATAGAAAATACGCTGCAATTAAGCTGCATCCGGTTAAACAGGAAGCCGACCCCAACATATTTGGGAAAAGGCTATGCAGATGATGAGGTGACGCATTGCAAAATATTCAGATTGAACAAATCTGAACCGCGCTTTAGAGACAATTATGATGACGGCGGTAACCCAGAACAGTTTTACGACGTAGGAGTTTACGTCTTTCCACTTGGATTAGGAGATGGTTCAGGGGGTTCTTGGACGGAACAGGGCCACGCAAGGTTATTTGGGTCTCGCCCGCCACACTATTCCCAAACGACCACCAGAAACGCGCCGAGACAATGAAACTCGACGAAGTCTCAGAGACACAATTTAACTGTCTTGGATCCCGCAAAAAAATAATCAGAAAAGTATAGGAGGAGTAGGAAAACCATAATTTCTACGCAAGGTTAGACGGAAGATGCTTGCTAGGTGGTAGACAGTGAGTGGGTAGGAGTGGAGTATAGTGGAGTGGAGAGTCACTGTCTCCTATCCCGCCTTCTGTTCCTCCGCGCTACTACCGACCACGCCATGGAAGCTGAAAAGTTTTGGGCCAACGAAATATGAAACAGCGTCGTTAAAGTGATACCAATAACGAGTCTTTTCTAAAAATTTATGTGACAAATATGCCTACTTGACATGTAAATATGACACTCTATATCTTGCTGCACAAAACTGCAACCCTTTCGATTAACTCAATAATAAGTCACAATGCGCTCGCCAGTCGCCCAGTCAATCCTTACATCCGCATTACTAAGATAACTTGTAAAAATAAACTTATTAATTAACAGTTCAGACGATGAGTCAATGCTAAATCATTGTTCCCACATCGTCGCTAGCTTCCTGCTGTACGTACTGGTTTGTGGGGTAAGTTACAAGCGATTACCGCTGGTATGGAGATCTCATCATCTGGTATGGAGAGAATAACACAATAAAGTTTTTTTATATTTCTTTTTTAGTTTAAGTACAGAAAAAAATATCGCTGCTATTTTAAATCTAAATGACATGTAATACACGTTATGTTTAGATTTAGAATAATAGCGATGTCAAATCTTTTTTAGTTTAAATACAAAAAAAAATATCGCTGCTATTTTAAATCTAAATTACATGTAATACACGTTATGTTTAGATTTAGAATAATAGCGATGTCAAATCTTTTTTAGTTTAAATACAAAAAAAAATATCGCTGCTATTTTAAATCTAAATTACATGTAATACACGTCAATGTTTAGATTTAGAATAATAGCGATTTCAACTCTTTGTGTGCACTGTACAGACCATGTTTATACTTATCAGCTAAACAGTCCATTGTCTGCACAAACAGTTAAGAATTACGAGAACTCATCATCTGCCCATCCTTTTCCCAACTATGTTAGTGTTGCGGCTTCCAGTCTAACCGGATGCAGCCGAATACTAGTATTGTTCATGGAGCGACTGCCTATCTGACCTCCACAACCCAGTTTGTACTGGGTAATTCTATATCCCATGATAAGACTGGTTGTCAGACTTTTTGGGCCACTCTAGTCAGTGGCCCAAAAAGTCTGACAACCAGTCTAACGACTGTCAAAGATCTACAAATGACAGCCGGGACCAACGGCTTAAAGTTCCTCGAAACTCGGTATATAATGGGTGGTCACCCATCCACAGGCCAACCTAGGCAATATGAATTACGAGAACTGCTAACGTTTAATTCTGTTACTCTCGAATTCTTCAAATACATTACTTGAAACCGTTATTGGAAGTCTTTTTGCCCCTACAATATTCGTTAAAACGACAGCAGACTCAATAGCAACTTTAATTTTGACTGTGGTTCGGCTGATTCGGCTCTGAAGTAATTGAAAGATTTGAGTGCTTGCATACATTAAAACATGCCAAAATTCATACCTTTAGATACCCGCAATTACAGACACAATTAAAATAACAATGCTCCGTTTCCCTTCGGGAACGGCTGGGGACATACGGGTTAATAATCCTTGAATAAATTCTAGTAAGATATAAGACAATACCTAACAAAAACCTTGCAATGGAATTATTTATTTGCTAAAATCGCTCCCGGATACAAAAACGCGACAGCTCATAACTTACATCCCAATATCACTACGTATAACGTAATTCATATGAAATCATTTTTCATTACAAGCCAGGAACGGATTTAGAGTCGACTTTAGAGATGTTTTTAATGAGTCATCATTGGATTCGGATAATTTGTTCTGGATGTCTGGCTAAGTGCATTTATGTAGGTAGAAATTAATACAATATTGTACAAATCAACGGTTTACAATTTATTAAGCTCTATTAAATTAATATTTCAGTAAAGAACTTGAAAAATTGATTGGAGATCGGTTATGCCTTGGTACGGGCATTTGATCCGGGAGGAATGAGCAAAATGTTGTGAGGACTCTCCTCATCGAGTATGATTGTGGAAGACGTCGTCGTCGTCGTTGAAGTCGTGCTGAAGAATGACATCAGAGAATGGACTTTAACTTTGATAGCTTTTATCTCGGAAAGGTGCCACTTTACAACATTTTGTCTCATACAAAACTTGTTTGTATTCACGCCAGCTATCGATTAATACACATTAATCGATAGCTGGCGTCAATACAAACAAGTTTATGCGTGTAAAATAAAATGGCGGGAGTTAGGCCGGCCGGTTAGGTACAAAAATCATCCAATCCCCTTTATTGAAAAGTATTATTTTTCTTAGGATATTTTTTTTTTATTTCTGCCCGAGGTTTTCGTGAATTCCTAGCAATTTTTATAGCTACACTAAACGCTTATAAGTATGTTTAAACAAAATCAATGTTTTACCTTCGACGCCCAATTCTGCAACGTACAGCAGATGCCAAGTTTTTATCGCAATTTTAAGTAGCGTTTTGCTTCAACTTTTTTGTACATTGACTTTCTAAAATCATTTGCCGCCCTAAGAAGGGGCTTTCACAATGTATGGCCGATTCAAGATGGCTGCCTGGTATCACATTACAGAAATCCATTAAGCAATGTCAAAACTGGCGTCTAAAGGATATAGAATTACTGAATGGCGTTCAACAAAAAATCTTGATTGTAGGCTTACATTTTTGGATGATAGAAGTTATCTTAGAATGTTTGTTTCTTCTAATCAGCCTCGTTATCAAGGGGAATGATGGTCAGTCTTTGTCTTCGTTCGTCTAGTCAGGCGGCCAGTAGTGTTAAGTTCGGTTTCCAGGTCAAGCAAAGTGTTATTGACTGTTTCTATCAGGAGCTTGTCATTCCAGTGTAGGTACATCTTAACTTAACCCTTTGGATAAACAGACGTATTGTTGCGTTATGTTGGAGAAACAGACGTGTTGTTGCGTTATGTTGGAGAAACAGACGTATTGTTGCGTTATGTTTGGGAAACAAACGTATTGTTGCGTTATGTTAGAGAAACAGACGTATTGTTGCGTTATAATGTACTTATGTAGTCTGTCTTTAAACACACTAAAATTCATCTACATAACACAAACATAACATTACGCCTATAAACCCCGAAGGGTTGGGTAGAGGTGTACCTAATAGTACACCCACATTTCGCCAGTTATGTTTAAGTCCTATGTCCCTAATTACGTACATGCGAGCCTGTATAATCCTGACTCCTTGACTGCTACTAAGAAATTCCTAATGGAAAACCCAATGACACTTTGCCCGACCTGGGAATCGAAGGAACCCAGGACCTCATGATCAGCAACCGCAATTGCACTCTAACAACGCGGCAGTCATCTAAATCAAGTTCAAATAAAAGTGATCCCAGAAACGGTCTGCTATTATATTCAAAAACGTCATCCAGTTTTCCCAGATTGGCACAAATTCAACTTCCTGCTTTTAACATCTTAAATCACCAACACGCAATATCCAAGCTTGGGTAATCCTCTTTTCTTCTTCGTATATGAGAAGCATTGTCGCTACATTAAGATAGGTAACAAGAGACTGATTGACAGAGGAGAGTGGAAGAAAAATACGTGTTGCGCCGACCCCAAGTACATCAAAGGCAGGAAGATCAAGTAGATCATGTAACCGTGTTGCTGGGGAGTTTGTTCTGCCACTTCATCTTTCCAGCTAAAACACTAGGAAATGTCGAAGGGTTGGCGTTTTGGGGGACTGTCTCTTGTAAACTTTGACGTTCAAAAAGTGCTGATTATCAGCCTGATTTGAAGAGATGACTTTTGATTTCGTAAACTACGAACAAGCTAGTTTCGAATCTCGTCACACTTCTCGGTACATCTTCAGCCGCTCAAATCTTCTCATCCACAACATAATTCAATGTATTAGCATCACTGTTTGTATGTTTGTGACCGGTATAATTGACTGCCGCTAATTTTAGCCAGCGTGGGATGAAACACGATTATCTAATAGTACTAGAGATAGTACGCCTTGCGCGTGTGCGTTGGTGAGTACAGAAATATGTCTGTTATAAATGTTGTTGTTGGCTGGCCCAGCGTCATCATCATCTGCCTAGTCCATGCCCAACAATGTTGGGGTTAGCTTCCAGTCTAACCTGATGCAGCTGTATTACCGTATTTTATTTGGTGCGCCTGTCTATCTGGCCTCCACAAACATGTTACTGGTCTAATTTGGAAATCTTGGAACTGTTAAAGATTTACAAATGATAGACGGGAGCAATAGTTTATTGTGCTTCCTGAGAATCGGAGCTCTCGGAGCACGGAGGTAGGGGCCTAGGAAAGCACGTTAAGTAGTTGGTAGGCTGCTAACTGCTACTCCTCGTAACGACTGTCAAAGGTCTACAAGTGACAGCTATGCTAATAGCTGTCTTTTGTAGACCTTTGACAGTCGTTACGAGTAGTCAGAAGCCCGAACGTCTGAAACCAGTCTTACCAAACGGTATCGTGTTACTTAGTGATTGAGTTGTCGGTCCCGTGGGTCTCGCATCCAGCGGATGGCAGTCATCGCATCCATTGGCAGTTGCTCGATATAAAATACCAGTCTTTAGAAGTATTCGGTTAGGATGGAAGCTGACGCCAACAAAGTGAGGAATATAGGCTAGACAAATCATGACTTGATTGCACTCACTTTGACCTTGAACTGGGCTAGAGTACTCCTGGGTTTCAATAGAATACGAAGCCATATTTTACTGGTTTTCTTACCAGTGATGTACGGCCTACAGTATGATGACGGATACTGAAACACGTCACAAGTCACAACACGGTGAGTAATTGTCGCTGAAACTATTTTCTTTCAGTAACGCTCTCATTGCCAAGAAGCAAGAAGTGTAATTATTGGCAGAAGTAAGGATTGTTTTCTAAGCTTGTTTCAAAGTATTGGCGAAATAATCTGTTTTATCTTTCAAATCTTTTGGCGGCACTAGGTACAAGACAGATAATATTGTGACATTGTGATGATAAAGTAAGATCTAAGTCGGCTTTCCAGTCCTTGACATCAAGGATCTCTTATGGTAGTATTATTTTAATCCTTACTTCAGTGTGCGAAAGATTTGCAGTTATACGTTCTGTGTAGGTCCATCTCTTTCCAACACACTATAAGAGGAACTGGTACAATCTCTGACTTGGAACGACAGGGTCCTGGGACGACAAGAACTTAAGAGAACAGGTCTTCGATACCTATACTGCTGGGCTGGGTAATCTGATATGGACGAGGCAGTCCATCTATTCCACTCAACGTTGCATACGTAATACTAAATTGTTGTGCCACCAGAATAAAGAGTTTTCACCAAAAATCTCGTTACGATGACAAGCTTTTCCTTTGAAGAAAATAAGCTTCTTGATTATTCTTTCTTCTTCTTCAAATAGTCCACAAATAAAACCTATAATAAAAGCTGCAGGAGGAGCACTTACCCCACTCTCCTGACTAGTGGTCGCCGGCGGCTGCAAGCCGTGCTCCTCGTTATATCTTCTCCTCGCCCTATGCCTCAACAACGCAGAGGCGTCAGGCTGCCCGAATTGAAACACGTGCTCATCTTTTCCACTTAAAAACACTTTCTGAGCATTTAACTCATAGTCTTTCCCGGTAAAGTCTGTGCTAACATACTCCGATCTCACACCGTCGAGGATCTCCGAAGATAACCGAAGACTGTCCGAAGTTTGCCGAAGATTGACGTCGGAGTCACTTCGGTAGTTCTCGCATATTTGGTTGAAGGTATTGAAGTATTCGGTTGCTAAGTCTGTTCTTGGTTCGTAGATAATTTCTGCTATCGGAGGAGGCTCCGCAGGGAGACTAAATGTGGAGTCCATGTTAGAAACGTCATGCCGAAGCGCCATTTTCGTCATGAAGTCATTTGAATTTGAATTTCTTGCATTTGTTTGGACGCATCACTTTGGTTTGTTTCGTTCACTGCTCTGTTTGGTTGTCACTTGTTTTTGTTTAGTTTTTCACTTTGGTTTGTTTAACTAATTTTGGGTCGATAAGTTTTTATTTATGAGCGTGTTTTTGCTCCCAACGTTTTGTGAAACTATGGAATAAAATTAAAATTAGATTTTTTTGTTGAACACTCTTGAGTTCACGTCTAGCCGTGCGTATCATGGTAAAACCTAAAATGAAAACTTAATACTTCAAAATGTGCTATCAGACATTCATTCTCTATAACATCCAATCATCTTAAACAATAAAAATCTTCACACTTCAAAACCGACACAAGAATCAATTTCAAAATCACTTCCTTTCAAAACCGACAAAAATTACATAAAAAAAAAACAATTTACAACATGACTAACTTTTCGCTAATTTGCAAAACTTGTGAACGACCACCCTAAGGAAGCAATCTAACCGCAAAGCCGCCATAGACAACGAAGAACGAAAAAAAAAATTGCAAAATTACACACGGGCTATGGATCCCATAGAATTGTATTTAGCACCTTGCTTTAAATCCCTTGGCAAAAACCGAAAGACCGAAGAATCGGCGAAATTTTATTTGGTTGAAAGATCCAGGTAAGAATTTGGTTGTATACACTATACTCGACTCGTATATTGTAAAAGGGTTTGGCAAATGTCATATTTTTTGACAAGTGCATTGAATATTGAGAAGTTTTGGTCTATCAAAGTGGCAAGGTGTGCACATTGTATCAATCAATTGTTTTCTGTCAATGCATTCTACTAATATTGTAATTGCAAAAGTTTGTGAGGATATAGATGGATGAATGTTTATTATACTTTCACGCAAAAACTACACACCGTATTTGGATGAAACTTGGCACACAGATAGTTTATAACTCGGATTAACACATAGGCTACTTTTTAATCCGGTGGTACGATCCCATGGGACATTACATTACCGAGCTTCACGCGGGCGAAGCCGCGGGCATGCATAAGCTAGTCAATCATATAATGGATGGCGATTATTTTGGCGCGGTTTTATAGAAGCAGGACTACAAAAGGAGGATATTTTATTTAAATACTTTTTTTGAATAAAGAAAGAATATTACATAGGACTTAAACGTAACTGGCGAAATGTGGGTGTGTGGTAAGGTGTCATAATAATTTTGCGTATTATTATAAAATTGGATTGCTAGGTCATCTAGAGGATGTTTAAACCGTTTAAAAACCGATTTGATGATTAAATTATATCAAATAATATCTTAATTAATGACGATGACATTTTGACATTGGATTCTATCCCCAGGTGTCGTGAGTGTCATTGATAAAATGATAATAATTAATATTTTACTAAATAATGAAGCCATTTCCGTGTGCAAATTGACTGTTAGAGTAGTCGAGAATAATATGAAAAAGTAAAAATAATAAGAACGTAAGAGGAGGTCTTTGTAAACCTACCACCTCAGAGGGAATTGAGAGGGTTTGTTTGAGAAATCATTTTCACCTCAAATGCCAGCAAACTCCAACTGCACATTTTTATCAAAGCGCATACAAAAAAAAGTTCATTTCTCAGGTCAGAAACCTCAAAAGTGAAACGCATTCATCTTTTTTGCATCCAATTCGAGAGAGAACTCTCCACGTTATTGCTGGCTAAATGATGCTGTTTTTGTTCACAATAACACAGTTGATTTGATACAAACTAAGGCTTCTTTACATACCTACATACACAAACTCACTTTCCCCGCAGGGTGTGGGTAGAAACTACAGAAAGCCACCTGCTACGACCCTTGCAAACTCACATAATATAAGACATAGTGTAATATGATCCCCAGATAACAGTTCTTTTCGTCTATTTAAGAAATGCATGTGTTGTATCTATTACTTTTACTCAAGCAATCACTTCGACTTGTTTATAGATACGGGTCATCATTATTATCTCGCCCTTATCCCAATTCATTTGTGGTCGGCGCAGCATGTCTTCTTCTTCCATACTTCCCTAGTACTCGTCATCTCATCAGACACTTCTTTTTTAGCCATATCATTCTTAACACAGTCCATCCATCGTTTCTTTGGTCTTCCTCTACTCATACCCGCAGTCATCCTCAAAACTTTCCACATTCCTCCGCATGATATGCCCAATTGCCCATACCATGACAATCGATTACCATTATAGATACGGATGTATGTGCTTTTTACTCGTCAGTCTTATAAAACTGATTCCTTAAACCTCATAGGTACCAATATAAAGGAAGAAAAGCCACCCTCCAATACTCCCCCGTATACGCGGCAACGTGACACCTTTACACACAAAAACAAAGGATGTACGTACAGTGTATAACTACAGTGTAGTAGTACGTGGGAATCAGCTGATCGGGTGTCAGGTTGCCTGCCTCGGTGGCGACCACCCGGATTGCACGCGACGGGTTACGTGCGCAATTATGTACCGAGTAACGGGTTAGGTCTTAGGTGGCGAGATTTTTGTGCATGTGTTAGGGAGTTCGTGGCAGGGTTTGACACATTTTTTGGCCGAGCACAAAGTACAGGAGCGCGTTCGTCATGCTCGATGCGAAAGGATGCGTACGCACGTACGGTGTCCCAAAGTACTTTGGGCTTTTTTCGTACGGACAAACCGCCAGACACCGTCGATCAATGTGGCGTGTTAATGAACAAAAAGTGACAACTGAATGGATGCCTAATCGGTACGGCACGCGGCACTGCACTCCTTAACACAGGTTATCTATTAACCTAACTAGGAATACAGCACCTCACCCACCATTTTATTGTAGTCTTTGTACACTATTATATAAGCGATTCTGTTAATTGTGACATGTACGGTCGAACAAGCTATTTGGTTTACAGTTTAACCTACAAATTACATTGTAAAATGTAAACCAATTATTAGCTTGTTCGACCGTACTACAATGTTTTTGAAGAATAAATTATTATGATTGTAGGCTTGTGTCCTGATAAAATCTAATTAGTCTGTCAGTTAGATTATCAAAAAATATTTGACACGTATTTTTTCTTTTTTTACGTAAACCATAATTCACGAAGATACGACGCTTTTAAAATTCTCAATACGTCACGCCGTGGTATATTTTTTTAGTGCGTTGTAACGTCACGAGCCCCCACTCCCGAGTTTTGATGCGTTTTATCTTTGTCAATATTCATTGATTTACAAAAACAAAAAATACCTGTCCCTTATTTTCCAATACTCTAACTGACGAGACTGAGAATGGGCAGCAGCGTTTTCTGTTAGTCTTTCATCACTGCGATCTCCAATCCGCCTGCCAAGCGTGGAGATTACGGCAAATTCCTCCCATCATGGGAGAGGCTTATGTCCAGCAGTGGACGTTATGGGCTGTTGTAGTAGTAACTGACGGACTAAATAGATTAGCATTTTATTGATGGTGGAAACTAGCCTATTGCGCTATTTATTTAAATAAATCGCATGGGCTTAATAAACACGTGCGAGACATATCACGTGATTACCCTTTTCCGTTTCCTACAGCCTTTATCAAATTGAGCAAAAAAAATGTGTCCAATTGTAAAACAATATTTCTTCATAAGTTTTCCTCATTCACCCCGTCTTTAACCCCGTTACGTGTATCACCCCGAGCGTAACTATTACGTCACTACAACCCCTTCAAGATGACGCGGGAAGTTGCGTTTATTTCTGGTTTTCTGTAAATGAAAGAATGGTTGTTGAATGGTAGTTGGCTTAGCTTAATCTCAACCTGTTGGGGTCGGCTTCCAGTCTAACCGGATGCAGCTGAATACCAGTATGTTATATATGGAACGACTGCCTATCTGACCAAGTTACCGACACGATATTGACTGTCAGACTTTCGAGCATCTGACTATCCCTTAAAAATTGTCAAAGACCTACATATGACAGTCGAGACCATCTGCTAAACGTGCTTTGCGAGGCACTAGGCGGTCTCTGATATGTAATGGATGGTCACCCATCCATGGCCCGACCTCGAAAATTAAGCTCAACGTTCGATCGATCCCTTTGCATTCCTAAACCAAGTGTAGCAGTAATACAGCCATTACAATTAGAATAAAAAAAAGCAATAAAAACGTATAGACTTGGGCTCCGGGGACACCGAACCTGCGTCCTTGACCCCACACATCTGCCGACCCACCACCTGTCATACGGCGCGATGTGCCATGCCACTCGCATACCAGGCATGTAGGAGTATGTTTACTATTAATACTATGATATGGTTATGGAGAGTGGCGACCATTTGGTGGCTAAATAAACTTGGAACTTTGGAAAGACTGGACAAAACTTCGCGTGACCAGAGGGCTGGCTCTTTCTTTGGCCAAAAAATTTGCATTGCCAGTCTTCTGGGCACGTTTCCGAATGACAGAGATGTGGAGGAGTATTTTGACACCTAAGGGGCCGCCTCCACGAGCGAGAGATTCGCGGCGATTCAACGTATTTCAATACGAAAATATCGCCGCCATTCTGTCGCTCGTGAAGACGGCCCAAAAGAGAGTGTATAGAAAAACGTGGCAAAGACAAAAATATGGCCGCGATTCTCTCGCTCGTGGAGGCGGCCCCTAAGTGTCTAATTGTCGTTGTACTTAGTTCTATTCGTAGTCAGTAAATAATGTACTTAAACAACTATTACCTTACCTAAATGAAACTTAAAAATGCGTTTTAAAAAAAAACTTCTAAAAAGTTGGAACTTTGATCCCAATTTCTCGAAGGGTCCCCATGTGTGGTCTTCAATAAAAATATGATCGCAATGACGGAGAAAACAAGTGCCTTTCGGCTTCGTTAAGGGTATTCTTATACCCATTATCTATATGACATTGTAATGCGGAATACTAAAAGACAAAAGTATCTACCATTGTTTTCTGTCACAAGTTTAGAACCTACCCTACTTGAAATAGATTAAATATTAACTCAAAATCCACCCACCGCATTACTGAAAACAGTCCCACAAAATTTACTAACTAATGAAAAAAAAAATACATTCTTGAAAACACCCCTTTTTTCCCGGTAGCGATAGGATGTGTACATAAACATACACATTATTAATTTCTTAAAACACAGGCTGGTTTGTGTGACGTGGTGATCTCTCAATGGCTTAGTTTATACTGACGTGTCTAATAAATATTGAGAAGGGTTTAAATTGATAAAAATATTACAAATACTCGTCTTCACCCCGTTTTTCCACGAAAAATATGTCACCGTGGAGTAGTTTACACCCACATTTTACCGGCTTCGTTCCATGGCATATAGGGCGATTCGGTTGGTAGTCTTTGGGTACGTAAATTATGGTCTTGTTGCTTAAAACTGGCTTAATCAGAGTTAGCTGCCGTATGCTGTATTGTACTTTTGAATCCTTGAATTTCCAAGTCTTTTGTCTACCACTCCACTCATCATCTTAAACAAAACCGTCCTTGTTCAATGATAGTTGGGATTGGCGAACATGTTTCACACTTTCATTCACTCTTGCCAATTGTCATGCTATCATTTACAACAGTTTCAGAATCATGATTATCAGTCTCTGGCCCTTTTCCCAATTCATTTGCGGTCGGCGCAGCATGTCTTCTTCCTCCATACTTCCCTAGTACTCGTCATCTCAGCAGACACCTCCTTTCTTGTCATATCATCCTTGACACAGTCCATCCATCGTTTCTTTGGTCTTCCTCTACTATTATAGTCATCTACATTCATACTCAACATATTCCTCAATTTTCAACAGATTCAAAAAAATAGCTGAAAATTCAGGTATTTGAAATACATAGAAAAAAAAAGCCACGTTAATATAGTTAGCTTATAGCCACAGCAAAAGATAGTTTCTCGTTTTAATTTTACCCCAATAATTCAAGAATATATCCTTATTCTCACCTATATTTAAGTTAAAAGCATTAAATACTCAAATACATACTTAATGCAATAATTACCCACTATTACTGTTCATTGAAAACACACCTGTTGTGTGAGGACAAAACGAACGATTTCTTAAAGACTGGTCTGGTCCGGTCTGGCCCTTTAAGTACTAATTGTGGGGGGAACGCGTGCTTTGAAAGAAGTTGCTGCCCTCATTCTGAAATTGGGCGTTCAGTTTTGAATGGGAGTTACAGAATAGATTATCAACCATTCTTGGCTATTCATTTGACTTCTGCTTTTTGTGTTTGTTTCAGAAGAAGAAATAAGAACCAGTTTCTGAAACTTTAGAGTAGATTCGAGCTTTAGAACAAAAGCATAGATCAATGGAAAGGTTTAAGACGTATTGCAGAGCCTAGCCAGTGCAAAAGCTGGTGAAATGGGGCCTCCAAAAAAAAACTACATTGATTGAATTAGACAGAATCCCGGCAAAGAGACCCTCTTAACTGATAGTTCTCTTCCAACTTTTCAAAAAAATATTTGTCATTGACACGCTAAGAAGACCTCAAGTCAGAGATGTCTTAATTACTTGGATCCTACATGCCATGTTTAGATTCACAAACCTCGTCCCGAACCTCCAAGCTACAATGTTTTACTCCCACATATTCTCCACCAACATCTCTACACCGTTACACGCTCGCACCTGCCATTGGGACCGGTCGGCGCGGGCGCACCTAACTTTACGATTATTTTGACCCGCTTACCGAATGTTTTTGGTAGCTTTTCTAAAATCGAATATAATGTGTTGGCCATGCATTGTGCAGGCTTGGAAACTCGTAGTTACATTTATTTTTGACCCGCTTTCGTAGGTCAAAACATCGCTAGGGATCCAGCATGTCCTAGACCAAAAACTTCAATGACTTGTGAAATTCTCAATCTCCAATCCGCTCTGGACCCACGTCGGAGATAATAGCCTACTCCCTGTCCCAGCAAGAAAACGAATCAAGTAAATTACAAATTCTTAATTACTACTATTCATCTTAATACACCTTTTAACCTTTGATTAGATATTAATGAACCATGAACTACCGATATCATTTCAACCTTAAAGGCGTATTCTACTTGCCTACAAGTCGTCTAAATGGTTAGGGTAGCCCGCGATAAGCAAATTTTCTTACGTTTTTTGGAATTTGCAGGTCAGTGTCGGGCTGTATCTAAATTAAACTATAATGCGCGACCGGGTTCGGATTATATGTTGATTAGTCAAGGACTTTCCTTTGATATCCCTTAAGCAAAAAGCGTAAGGAATTGTAAATGTTGAGGGCGAAATAACAGCTTAAGTGCTATCCTCGAAAAGCAGAGTTTGACACGTAATCAACTCTCAATTCAGCAAGAGTGCATTCAAACAACCAAGTACAGAGCCAAGCGGACTAGCTCCGTTCCTAACTACGCATTGCAGAATCACTTGACACAATTACTATCAGCATACGTTTTCCCTATCATGCGTGGTACTGCGCATAAAATCACGCGTTAGACTGGCATGCGCGGGCGCAGACTGCGCGCCGCCGGGTGACGTAGCACGTCGCGGATGTACCCGTAATATATGCTGATAGATTCGTGATAGCACCTTCGATTGGACGATGTGTAGTTCTAGCTGATCTTGGATTTCACACCAATTAAAAGTAGTTTTGTTTCCCAGCAATATTTTTTGCGCAGTTTGATGTACAGAATGCTAGATTTGCGGCTTCGTCAAGGGTCCGCTTGCACCCTGTATGTTACCACTAGAGATGGATATTGCATGTGAAAATAAACTTAAAATTATCCGGCCAAACTTATGTGCAGCTGCAACACTATAGCTGAAAATGCAAAACAATCACAGTAATTTGAAAACACGATACTCGTACAACCAACTTGGATATAAGCGCGTTTGGTTACAGTTTCCTGGATGAGGCTGGCACAAGAGCGTGGTGGTTGTGCCAGCGGGCGATAGATCGGGGAGTCTATCGTCGCCGCATTGCACGGCCCTCATGAGTTGTGACGTCACAGATGAGCCCAGACATCGTCAAGGGAGTTTGGTGCCCGGAGACAGGCAGCGCTGGCCCATCCACAGTACGCTCACGGCGGTGTTTTTTAGTGGGTGCAAGCTCCACATAACCAAACCGTCTCTCCGGTATGCGTTGGGCATTTTTCACCGTTTAAAAAGAGCTTGGCACTAGCAAAGAGAGGCCTATACCCGTAGTGGGTGAAGTCGGGCTGGGATAATGATAATGATGGTTACAGTTGTAACCTTTTACCTACTTTGTCCGGGATGCCCAAGGGTAGTGACTAAATCACCCTTAAGCGTTACCCCTTTTAATTACCCAGTTGATCAGGTGGACTACCCTCTACCTCTTCCTATCCTATGCTAGGAAGTGGGCAACTACAGTTCTTTCTCAAGTTATTATGTCTTGTGTCTGGGACTGTAGCTTTGTTTTTTTCTTTTTTTTTGCATTCTTGACATTCAAAAGTGCCGTAATGGTCTAATTGAAATAAATGCTTTGATTTTGAGTTTATCTACCGTCACATAAGCAAATGAATAAAAAAACCGGTCAGTCGGACTCGCACATGAAGGGTTCCGTATCATCGTAGTAGGGGAGACCCCTTTCATTTTTAATTTATTCTATTATTTGTTGTATAGAAAACAAGGCAACAGAAATACACATTCTGTGAAAATTTGAACTGTCTACCTATTACCGATCACGGACGGACAGACAGCGGAGGCAGTAATAGGTATAGGGTCCTGATGGTTACCCTTCTAAAAATCAACGTGGGTAAAAAATCACCTTTGTCACCCATTGACCCTGTCTTGACATCCGTCAACTCATCCGCCATTATGTCAGGTAACTCAATAATCTCAACTGCGTCACACGCTATCAACAATTGAAAACAAAAAAAAAAACTATCTGAAGATCGCAACAATATCTATAAAGTTCAACCGGATGTGAAAGCTAACGGAAGTAGTTCCCGGCAAGTGTCACGTTACCCGGGACGGGAGTCGAACCTGACACCTTCGAGAGTGCTAAGCGTTGTTGCTCATTGTGTTTGAGCAAATATTGCGTGGGTGGAGAAATATAGCGTTTTGTGATTCTTCTTCCGCCTTGTCCTGGGTTCACTTCAGTTTTATGATAGGAAGATAGATAAGTACTGAGAATTTCCATACGTATCAGACCTGACACTTGGGCTCATTTGCGGATTTCATGAAAAAGTAACACAACTACGCTTGGTTCTGTTTTTTTTTTAGTTTTGTTTAGTAATGTCCAGTTGATGGAATTTGGCTTGCCCGTTATTATTAAATGGGACTTGAACTCTAGCGAAATGTGGGTGTCCTATAGTACACTTTTGCCAAACCCCTCGTTAAAACACATATATGATGTTATAAATGCACTTGACAGTTTGATATAATCAGAAAATAAGTTTCAATATTCATTTGCATCTTCAGGGGCTTAAAGCAAACCAAATCTTTCGGAAAACTTTCATCTGAAAGTTTCGGTAGATAACTAAATTCGTTTCCAAGCATCTTCGGCTCTTGATTCACTTCCAAAGACTAATCATGTTTTTCATCATACATCAAGAATTCCTTAACCTTCAAGTCTAGATTCGTACCCGGTTGCCGGCAAAAGGCTCGCCCCTTACATGGAAATAAAACATATCATATCATCAGTTCCTGTAACGTGCAGACAACAGGACAAGCAAAATTGATCTTCGTTCGATCCTCATGATTTTTCAACGATAATCTCAACCTCCCAGTTCAAACCCATGAAGCATACTATCAATATTTTTATGAAGTCCGCTCGTATGATCGACTTAATACCCCAGACATTAGAACGCGCTCTGAATATTTATAACTTCGTTTGTGACTTGTGTTTGGTAGACACTCTGTCGTCTGCTTGGATACAAGGAGGCCCTGTGGGTATATGAGGAAGTGTCACGGTCATGGGGATTGCAGTTTATGAACATAACATAACGACATGATATTTATTTGGGAATCGAAACAAAGACCTCATTCTCAGAAGTCGCGCGACTACAAGTCTATAGAGGAAGGCTTACGCAAGGGAGAAGGCTGAACTTTTAAAAAAGATGGAGAATTTAGTCCTAAGAACGCCCAAAAATTGCTATTAGTTAATTAGTTCGCTACTTTGAGAGCTTGCCATCTCTGTAGTTGTTTCTGCACCCAACGTTAGTGTTCGGTCGTGTTACCAATACATGTTACAGTAGCTGTAGTTGTAGTTAGACTCAAACATATAATTATGTGAGAACGAAGTATAAAGTCGTGCAAGTAAGAGCGTCAGAGACATAACGAATGCCCGGTAGTCAGAGTCCAACCAGCTTCAAAAAAAAAGCTTCAGATAAAAATAAAGAGTAGTATTTTATATGGGGCACACACAATGATAAAGTAGTTAGATTGAAAACCGACGCATTATCGGAAAAGTTGGTCTTGCAATACAAAAATTTGCAAAGTCACCATCAGTTGCAGTTGTAGAAAGGCCGACGGTCCACTACTTCATATGCTACTGAAGTACCTACCAATCCTCGTGTTCGCATGAAAATTATAATAATAACATAATTATGGCCTCTCTGACTTCACCTCCGACCTCATCCTCCCCAACCCATACTTATGGCATTAAGAATGCATGCCAAGCGACACCAGTCTCTAATTACGATATAATGGTTTAAAGATATCGATTTTATTCGCGAGCTAATTTAATATTCAACTGCAAGAATGACGTGGTGCTACTTGAGTGGCACAACACAACCCTGGACGACACTAGCTGGTTATTCTGTGTCCTAGTGGGGTTTCCCATGGTAGGATAGAAATTATGAACTTCCATAAAACTTTCATCTACCTGCTCTAGGGGCAGTCTCCGTCTCCACGAGCGAGGGAATCGCGGCGATTTTATCGTCGTGCCATACATTTTTCAAGTCGCGATTCTCTCGCTCGTGGAGGCGGCCCCTTAGAGATGATTTTTCAAAAATGTTACTTAATGATTGAATGTAATTTTTTACTCAAGGCTTATAGGCAAGTCATGACTCATGAGGGATGTGAGGAATGGAAGGTTCTTCAGGATATGTAAAAGATCAGGGCTGAAATGATGGCTGACTGACTGGTCGTCAGGCTTTTTAGGACACTGACTACCTGTAAAGACTATCAAAGATCTACAAATGACAACCGGGATCCGGAACACAGACCAACCTAGGCAAGCACGGCTTTACCTAAAGATCGACCCGAGCGGCTGTTATAACCTAGCCACGACCTCCTCATAGACATAGTAAAGATTAATATTGCACTAAAAACAAAGATGCACTCATAGAGGGCAGACCGCCATCTTTGTAATAACTAGAGTAAGGTAAAAGGCATATGTTTTACAAAATGACATAATTGTTATTGTTGTAAACGTTCGTCATACATAAATGGAAGGTCGCGCGTGCATCGTCAGGGTTAAGCGCCGCCGTGCACGGTTTGGACAGTGATGGGTAGACTTATTTTCTTATGTCTTTCTAAATATTGATTGCTTCTTTGGTTCAGTGGTCACTAGCCACTGCTGAGTCGAGGACCTAGTATGGTCTTGGGTTCGATTCCCAGATCGGGTAGTGTTATTGGAATTTTCTATGAAATATTTCTCAGGACCGCGTCATTGGTTTAGTGATCGTAAGTGCGACCAGTAAGCATGAGATCCTGGGTTCCGTTCCCGGGTCGGGCAAAGTGTTATTGGGTTTTCCCATTAGGAATTACTCTGTAGCAGCTACGGAGTCTGGATTCGTGCTCGATTGATGGCAATAGGCTGGCCCCTTATGACATGGGACTTAAACATTACTGGCGAAATGTGGGTGTACTATTAGGTACACCTCTGCTCCTATCCTTCGGGGATTACAGGCGTGATGTTATGCTCTTTATTGTCTAACTAATGTATTTCCTCTAGAAGTCTATGATGACTGCTGAACATGAATTTCAAAAGGAGATGGCCAGGTATGCTCCTACCGCGGAACAAAGGACCGCATGGTTTAAGAATGAGACGATATCTTTTCCTTTAGTACCAAAAAAGAGTCGATCATCAATCAAGGAAAAACATGATAAACAAACACTGTAGGGTTCTTTTTTCTTTTTTAAATTTATAAAAAAAATTAAGACTGAAAACTCTTTTGCGAATCCTGAAACCTCATTTATTGCTGAAGGTCAGCTACCCAAGTCTAAGGATGTCGGATTTCTATTCCGTGCCTCGGAAAGCACGTTAAGCATTTGGTCCCAGCTGTCATTTGTAGATCTTTGACAATCGTTACAGGTAGTCAGTGGCCCAAAAAGTCTGACAACCAGCCTTACCAAGGGGTTTCGTATTACCCAGTACTAACTGGGTTGTGGAGGTCAGATAGGCAGTTGCTACATGTTAAATACTGGTATTCATCTGCATGCGGCTAGACTGGAAGCCGACCCCAACATAGTTGGGAAAAGGCTAGGCAGATGATGATGATGTCGGATTTCTATTGACACTTCTGCTACCCTATCAAAATATATGCAAATAGTGTCACAAAGAATTCCCACACTCAAAAACTTTTCAATAAATATTAATCTACGTGGATCATTATTTTATTTCTTATAAAGATAAGATTTAAATTTTCAAATACACACATCAAAAGTATCTAGGGATCAACATATATTTTTGCAATAACTTTTCTCCTGATTGATATTAATTAAAATTTTCTTTAAGGATTCATCAAATAAAGTGTTTTCGTTTGTCACAGTAACGATAAACCAAGTCACCTTTGCATTAATAAAGAAATTTGCCATTTTCCTAATAAAGGGATTTTTGACATTTGAACCACTAACATTAAAGTTCGAAAAAAAGACTGAAATAACAGTTTTCTTTAAAATTTTATTGGGTAACTTAAACAATTAATAATCCGTGTTTCTACCGCGAACACTAACAACACAAGAACATCGGTTTGGCATACTCAAAATGAGTTCATCCAAATCACGCTGTGGAATGGCCGCCCATGTTCGTTGCAACAACAAAAAAAGGTCTTCTTGCGACTGGATACCCTCCATATTCGGCAGAGCTCTTCTCTGTAGCATATCCCATGCATGCTCAATCGGGTTCAAGTCTGGCGACTGAGCAGGCCAGGGCAGGACATTGATGTTAGCTGCGGCGAGAGTCTGTCTTACAACTCTTGCGGTGTGCGGTCGTGCATTATCATGCATTAACTGAAATAAGGGACCGATTTGCACTTGTAGAGGAACGATGACGTCTGATACAATCGTCTCAGCATAAATTTGAGCGTTGAGGTTGCCTCTGATCCAAATCAACTCAGTTCTTCCGCCGATCCAAATACCCGCCCATACCATGATGGTTCCACCACTATAAGGATGGACTTCCTGGCAGGATTTTAATCGCTGTTGGCGTCCAGGGGTTCTCCAGTGTCGTATACGTCTTGTATCCGGTCTCATACCAAAACGAGACTCATCAGAAAAGCACACGAAACGCCATTGTTCTTCTGCCCAATTTCTGTGTTCAAGAGCCCATTGATATCGAATCCTACGATTGTGCATTGCTATAGGTGGTACCCGTAGCGGTCTTCGGGAATGAAGGTTCACTTCATGCAAGCGGTTTCTGACTGTTTGGTCGCTAATTAAGTTCCCTGAAGAGTGATGAAGCCTCACGGCTAACATCATGGCGGTTATTGTTGGAGCTCTTCGAGTTAAGATTTGAATGTATCGGTCTTGTCTCCGTGTGGTGCAGCGATACCGTCCTCCATGGCGCTCAGCCACGGTACCAGTGCTTCGGTAACGTGTCCAAAGTCGACTGATAACACTCTGACTTGTATTCAGAGCTAAAGCTACAGTACGTTGCCGGGAACCAGCTTCTATCATTCCCACGGCTCTGAGCATTTCTTCCCTGCTTAAATGACGTCGCCGCTCCATAATAACGTTGGTTTTAATCAGTAGTAGGGAAACAGTAGCACTAATAATGTCTTCAATGCGTTGTATGTTTTTATAGGGAAAATATTGACAGCTTATTTTCATCTTTTACTCGAATTTGATTGAGAGTTCCTGATTCAAATTATGAAATGCACCAAAAAGGATCCATATAAATTTATAAAATCATAAATTTATTACAAAGCCACATCTCAATCTCAAGAAATCCGCATAAAAATGCTTGATCCCTAGACATTTTTGATGTGTGTATGTTTGTCTCAGATAAATAAGCCAGACTCGTAGAACAACATAATAACTTTAAACTTTACTATTCAAACTTAGATTGGCTTTTAAACTATTTAAATTGAACTTTGAAAAGTTTTCTTTGAAACAATGAACTTATAATCAAATCATCTAAGTAACTTAAGAATTAATAGAATTGGAAATGTATTTATTAAAAACAAACTTATATTAAAGTATATGCCACACATAGGTACAAGTAATATAAAATAACTTTACCGACTTTAAAACTCCGTTTGCAATTCATCGTTTAAACAGATCCATTCAGAAACACTTTTACACAGCATTCAAAACTTCTCACAGAAGAAAATAACAAAAAGCACCATCCTCTTTGCAAGACTTTCAAAAACTAAACAAAAAAATCCTCCTTTGTCAATGGTCATTCCAAATTCGCAACACCCAAACCTTAAAGCACTATTAAACGAAAAAAAGAAACAATATCACACTTCAATTTTAATTTTCGAATCTTAGATACGAACGCCACGACGAAAAACTCATGAAGGAAATCTTAGAACAAGAAAAAATGGCACTATCGCGCTCTTACCGAGGGCAGAACAATCATATGGAAACGTAAACACACGAGACAATGCTAGCACTAATGTCAACACTAGATAACACAGGCACTTTGTTAGATCACACAAACTTTGTACGTGTTTTGACGCAACGCGCCATACGTGCGACCGGCGACGCGGCGGGGCTACTACTGAATCGCCATGGCCGCTTGCCGCTCACTTAGCTGGCGGTGTTGCCATAGGTGAATGTTGAATTTCCCAGATTTCGATTTCGAACTTTTCGAATAAATTTATTGGAGAATCTTCATGGTTCTTGGTGGTAAAGATGACATAGTAACAAGCTATTTCAAATTCTAAATTGTGTAGAATTAGAACAAATTTACGATGAAATTGAATTATTAGCGTTAGCACATATCCTGGAACAGACTCTTTATTAAATTTGGCTATATGTATGCAAACTTTATTCACTTCAATTTAGTTACTACCCTAACCATACGATTTACAAACCCATATATCAAACAAAACACTAATTTTATCAAAAATCAACAAAAACATATCCACTTCCAACAAACTTCAAAAATCAAATCACCGTTAAGTCAGTAAAAAAAATCTCCCCACAACGTACCAACGAAAGCTCCCACTAGTCTAGCAACCCGCCACAAAAAGCGACGTTGCCAATTCTCCGGCGGGGCGCGGGGGGCGCGAACGTAACAATAAATGAGGTTAAAGTTTCCGAGCACAACTTTACAACGAGTACTTTTTTCGAATTTCGATTCGAACTCGAAAAACGGTTTCATTCATTAAAAATTTGATTGTTTTTTTTCACTTTTTTGACGTTGTTCTATGTTAGTTTCATAGTTATGGTAAAAGTTTCAAAGTCAAACATAGTAGTTTTCTTTGAATAAGTAAGTAGTATTTCGTAACTTGTAAACGAAAGTTGTTAGAACAACGAGTTTAGTTATAGACTTAATAAGTCATATTGCTTTGTACTATCTAGGTCTACAGAATATTGCTATCCCATCACTTTCTAGGTGTGTCTGTATCGTATGGAGCGACTACAAAGTCGTTTCATGATCATCATGAATTTTATCCCATTTTATTTGGGGTTGGTGCAGCATAATGTTTTCTTCTATACTATATTCCTACTCTATATGAGAAGAGATTCATATGTAAGAAGTTAGAACAAAATGCTGATTATGATATGATTAACAGAAATAATGAGGTTGAAGCTAATTCAACAAAAGTATCTAAAATGGCCGCTTTAGCAGAATCATGATAGGATAATTATTTATGAATTACGTTTCAATTCGTAAAATGGCCACAAACTGACAATTCATCATATGTATTAACTGCGTCTATTAATTTCAACCATATTATTTTCACCATAATTGTATTAATCGATGCCGTGGAGCGCAAATGTGGTGCTGTTCCGGTGTACCAGTACACTGGCTCAGTTGTGGTACGACACAATTTAGATCATCTACCATCGACACGCTTATAAAAAGATAATCCTGTTTCATTAATACCTAACTAAAACCATTGAAGAAGACTTATCTCCAGACACACAAGAAAGCCTACAGATTTCCATCCTGCAATCAGTCTGCAAAATCGCAAAAAAAAAAATGAAAGCTATCTGCGACCTTCTGCCTTCAGATAACAGTTGCCAACTCCGCTGATAAAAACAATTAGATTAATGTTATTAAACGTCAACAGTTTAGATAGGAATAATTCACGATAAGAGAGACTTAAGATTCAGCTATCACCAACTACGAGTGATTCATAAAAATCATTGTCAGAAGTCATGCTTCTGGTCAAGGACGGTGGAAAAACCAGGAACATTCAAAATGACTGCTTTTTGTGAAGCATGCAGGAGACACGTGGTGAGAAGCTTTTGCTTACCTACATGAAAAACTACCCCTTATACTATACTATACTACATCCTTATAAAATGCTTAATTTTAAGCATTTTATAAGGATGTGTGTCTAACTTGCTTAGCTATAATAAGAAAACTTCGTACCGTAACTTAAGTTTGGTTAACCAAGTCGAATTAAGTGTCATGTCTTTATAAGTGATTTGAGCTCATCTCAATCTAGATTTTAGCGTATTATTTATACCGCGTAATATTAGGACAACATTAAAAGTCCATTGACGACCAAATATCGCTCGATAATGGTTTAATACCAGTCTTTTACTAGCGGAGAATACGACACTATTAACAAATGTATTGACGATATCACCCATTAAGTAGTCTTTTAAGAAACCCAAGGTTGAAGAATTGTAACCAAGGCTTCACTAAGGACCACTAACCGAAATAGCAGTTAAAAGAAAAAGCAAATTTTCATGAAACAGTTTCATTTAAAAAACAAAAGCTTTTCGAATTCTAAAAAACTTTCCTCTCGAAGAGGATTCCCAACACTAGGTCATCAAACATAAATAAGCTAAGTTTATAGTTGTTCCACAGACAATAAAACTGATGGAATTAGATACTCGTTTAATCTGCTCTCTGGTATCCAGACGATAAACAAACAAACTCGATTTGTCTTTGGCTACTTTTCCAATATTAACTTTTGTTCTAAAGTCTTCGGTTTTCGATAAGAAAAAGATGTTTTTAGGACCCAAAGTGACAAATATTGCAGGAAGATAGATGAAAATGAATCTTTAAAGATTTGCAAATACAGTCATCAGAAATATTAGACTATTTCTGTCCGATGTAGAGTCAGTTCGGATATATTTGATATCCGTCAACCAGCATTGGGATCGGATGGTGGATTACAGTCCATTCCTTCTCAAAGAAAAAGTGTAGTGTATCAACAGTGGGAACGCATATTGTAACCTACAAGGCGTCAAGTTTCTCTTCTCATACATATAAAGAAAGAGCATTGATCACCACGCTTGCACAGTACTTGGAGATCTTTAGGCTTTAAGGTGTAGACCTTAAAACCTCTTTCATGACTCTACGCCAGTGATGTATTAAATCAAATATCAAATTCCATGAGGCATTGAAAGTCACCATGATGCAACTGCCATAAACATTCTGATACAATTTTTCCTCAAACCAATTTGCCATTACTCCTAAAGTAAGATTTCTTAGTATCCAAATTCCTTATAATCGAAAATGTTTACAAGTCTATTACGTTTGTGAGTTACGCGAGAAATTCCCTATAAAATCATAGACGGTCAGCGAGGGTAAGGTAATCGTCCACTACAGTGTAACAATTTATTCAAATATAATAAGAAGCGAACACATCAACAATTAGTTTTATCAACGTGTCTCGTGTTACCTGGAAACTTTGTTTTGGAATCCAGCAGTAGCAGGGGCCCTGCTCTCTAACGTTTCGTACGTATATTCGGATCGATCCGTCGCTCTCGCGCACGTCTGCAAATGAGTGCGAGTGAAAGAAACGGATAGATCCGAATATACGGACGAAACCTTAGAGAGTAGAGCCACTGGTATTTAGCTGCATTCGGTTAGACTGAACAACCAAGCTGAATCCACCGTAGTTGTGACATAGATTGACTATACAAAGCAAACATTAATTACATTATAGTCAAGCTAAAATATTTAGCTGCATTCGGTTAGACTGAACAACCAAGCTGAATCCACCGTAGTTGTGACATAGATTGATTATACAAAGCAAACATTAATTACATTATAGTCAAGCTAAAATATTTAGCTGCATTCGGTTAGACTGAACAACCAAGCTGAATCCACCGTAGTTGTGACATAGATTGACTATACAAAGCAAACATTAATTACATTATAGTCAAGCTAAAATTCCGATGGTGACGATTAAAATGACGCAGAGGTTGAGAATCTTGCCAGGGGGCGTATTGGGATTCTCATATGAAATCAATATTATAAAACCAACTTATAATTAATTGATAACAATATTTATAGGACTGTGTTCTTGTTTAGTTTAACTTCTTAATCAATATATAAATTTTGATTTAATTACAAAAACACTATGAAGTCGTGAAAGATGGGCGTTCTGGGGACTGTCTTAACTCAATTATACGCCCAAAAAAGCTGTTCATACGTCTTGATTTGAATAAACGTTTTTTTATTTTTATTATTTTGATGTATATCTTAGACGCATACCATGAGGATTGGTTCAAGACGGGAAGGTCCAGCACTTGCTAATAATAATATCTTTGGAAAAACACCTTAACTTCTATGTCGTTTTCCCACTTATAACCTTTTTTCTTTACTTCTAACACCAGTTGTCGTTACACCTCAGTGTACAGCAACCTTTCTGCAATTTTCTCCAGCACGTTACGTCACAACGTGTCGCCGTCACTGACAGTCCTGTCCTGACGAAGGGACCCCTACATCTGCCACTACCATATCATGGCGGCAGTTAATGTGAATATTACTCCTTTGTTTTGTTTTTATCTGAATTTTCGTGAGTGTTGAAAGTGTCAAGCGAAATTAACAAGTCTAAATAACCACATTAGAGATTTGAAAACATCTTTTAGAAGACGGAGCTTAAGGTGCCTCTCCGAGCAAATGACCTTGAACGAGCAGTTTTTTGGAGCCTACTCCTCTTTATCCAAAAGAAATACCAACTAATAAAAAATACATTAAATTACTACATATTCTTGAATCCAATATTGTTGTATCATTTTTTTTTAAGTAGCTTATTAATGTTTAATAAATCCCCTCACAACGAAACCACAGAAATGAGAAATAATGATTTATAAAATGCTACTCCTCCTAAAGTAACCATTATTTTGATTTACTAATACTAATGGAGAGACAATTTAAAAATGAACATAATTGTCGCAAAATACGCGCTTTGACGTGGAGTTGCGGACACCAGCCCGTTATACAATACAATAATTGTCGTTTTATTTTTTCCAAAAGACGTAAATTTGATTTTATAAAGAATAAAAACCACTCATTTCGCACTATTCGACCTGCAGTGACTGACGTAACGACTGACAATCACTTTGTAGTGCAAGCTGATTAGAACTTTATTCTAATAGTATTTTAAACGAAGTTTGAACCACCACAAATAGAGTTGCTAATTTTGCTCGGGGAACCACCTTAATTTCATTTCTATCACTCCTGATCTACATTATCGTTTGGAAACCTGGACTGAGTCTGAAATCTACAACACGCAATGAACACACACGTGGTGATCAATGCTCTGCAGTAAAAGAATAGACGAACAAATGATGTTGTTATCGAAGAAGACGTTACTGTCCATTTTATACACAGAATCTCTATCTTACCACATTCAGGCACTCTTTGTTAGCTGGTCTTTCATTAAATGAATTATTTTGTTAAATAAAACCGTGACTAATATTAGTGAAGACCATAAATTATTTCAAAACTACATATACATGCTCAATTACTGATGTCCTAGGTCACACACATCCACTGCAAATAGCCCACTCGAACCACCCAATTGACCTAAAACTAAACGAAACAAAATCCTAACCAAACAATTTACTCAAAAATCCAGTTCCGCTATAACAAGATAAAAACAAAAAAACATAATAACAAAATTAAATAAAACAAAATCGCTATCACCACTGATTATGCCAATGACATCATCATAGCTATCATGGAGATATTTCTGAATATTCGTATTAGTTGCGATAAACCAAGTGACGATAAAACAAAGCGATCCGGCAGAGAACTTAAACTCAAAAGCATTTATTTTCAAATTGACCATTACAGGGACTTTTGCATTGTCAAAGATAAAACGATGAAACTACAGTCCATTCACAGGCAAAATAACTGTGAAAGTACTGTAGTTGTCCATTCCAAAGCGTAGATATCTACATAGAAGAAACTGCATGGACAGTCTTGTAAATCAAAATATTGTTACAGCAACCTACAACGTACAAAAACTTGGAGAAATAACGTTGTCGACATAGCTCACAGAATAAGCAAGTTGAATTTGCAATGGACCGGTCATATCAGCCGTAAATCCGTTGACCGTTGGAATAGACGCGCGTGTTCTTGAGATGAGATCGCGAATCGGCGAGGGTATGGTGGGATGGTTTAGGTGGAGCAACGATCTCCGCAGGATGGCTGGTAGCAACGGGATCAGTGTTACCGAGAATCGAGCTGAGAGGCGTGCGACTGAAGAGGCATACAGGGTGTAAACGGACCCTTCACGAAGCCGTCAACCAAGCATTATGTACCACATCAAACTAAGTAGAATGATTGCTGGAAAACGACTTTTTTTAGGGGTATAAAATCACGTTTTACGGAAAACTCAATGTAGCACACTTAAAACCATTGTGTTGATCGATGCTTTAAATAGTAAACGGGTCATGGAGGTAAATTAATTACCTTAAAAACAAGTATTAAAAAAAGTGAAAAATTTGGAATTTTGACCTCTAATATCTCCGTAACTAGAAGGTTCCCAGGTACGGTCCAGTACAAAAAAATGATCGCAATGCTGGGGAGTATCAGTGCCTTTCGGCTTCGTTAAGGGTATTTTTACACCCTTAATGTCCAGCAGTGGACAGCAGTGGACTGATGATGACGTATTTGTTGATAAGCTATCAACTATAAGTATTGTCGTCTGTTCTAGCGTGGTTGGTGGGTTTTATTTTTATGTGATAAGGTCTTTGTTCCGTGTTGATCAGATTAGCTTGCTTTTAATTACCACACGTGTAAGCGACAGTAATCTGTTTGTAACTTTCCCACTGCTGGGACGCAGGCATCCTCTCTATGAGAGGGAATGGGCTGTAAATCTGTAATCCACCACGCGGGCTCATTGCGGGTTGGTAGATGTCACAAGTCTTCCAATTTATGGTTCTAGAACTTACCGTTTTCCTCTCGATGTTATCCTTAACCTTTTTGCTGACATTGGCTTGCTATTAATTACTCTATCCGTGGAAACGATAAAGGCGATTATAATGAATAGTTTTAAATGGTAATTTTAGCTTCCATATCATCATTAGAGATTGAGAGCAGTGGTGGCCCAGTGGTGGCTGCCCCGACTTACGAACAGTAAGTCGTGGGTTCGAACCCAGACAGGCGCATTACTTTGTGTAATTTATTTCATCACCGCTGCTCTCAAAACGGTGATGGAAAACATCGTGGGGAAACCGGCATGTCCTAGAACCAAAAATTCGAAGACATGTGACATCTACCAATCCGCACTGGGCCCGCGTGGTGGATTATAGCCCATTCCCTCTCATTGAGAGGAGGCCGTGTCCCAGCAGTGGAAACATTATAGGCTGATGATGATGATGATGATGATCATCGTCATCATTAGCCTAAAGCAGTCCACGGCTGGACATAGGTCTCTCCATCGCACATCATTCAATTCGATTCTCAGCAACTCTTATCCACGCGCGAATGTGTGTGAGAGCTAAGCCATGGAAGTCAGTTTCAATATTGATGAAGAAAAGAGAAGACCAGTTTAACCAATAAGACTCGTTAATATATTAGGAAAACGCATAAGTGATCAGACCAAGACCGTAGACAGCAGCGTCCTTCTGTCTACAAATAACAACATACTGCGATACTTAATGGCAAAATTTCCTGTCACCATTTCATTGAAGACTTCCTTTGGATATTTACGGGCTAAATTGATACAGTTTTAAACCAAAACAATCTAGTATGTTTACATCCAAACACGATTACGCCGATCTATAAAAAAGACTAAACAGAACCACAACTTCAGACTTATTCCACGCCGCTTACAAAGAATCTCGTCCAACAAAATTGTTTACAATATAAAAATGTTCTAAGTGGATTATTAGCCATTACGCGTCTATTGTCTATATAAAGATAATACGAACAAATTACAAAGTCGCTCAAACATGCGGTGGGTACAGCGCCTGGATGACTTCTGAACTTAATCGAGTTTGATTCGCTTGACTCACGGTGCGACGTTGCCAGCTCACTCCCCCCGCTTTGTAGAAAGAGACGGGGATAATGGAGCGAGATAGTGTAAGGAGTAAGGGAGCTTTACGATTATAGAGGATAACGTAAGAAAAAGTTTTGTATGTTGGATTATTTCGATGTATTATATTTTGATTACGTTGCTGTTTCTTGGGGATTAGAAAGATAATGTTTGATGACGTTAAACTGTAATTAATATGTAATAGTGGAAATGTTTGCAAAATTAGACTAAACTAAGCTGTGAAGAAAGTTGAAACAGATTTATGTTTATCCCAAAACAAAAGGCCCCAGTTGAAAAACGCAAAGCCACTAATAGGCTGATTGGAAGCTACGGTGCTTTCCTTATCTATAAGAGAGGACGATGGAACAGGATGGGATACAGACCAAAAGAAATTAACTTTAGATCAAATCACGTGTATACTAAACAGAAGGATCATCCAGACATCCTACTCTCAGTTTCAACAGGCTAGGGGGGGTCAGTAACAAAACTCCATGCACAGAGGACGAAATTACTACCCAAGTTCCCAGCTCTACAGATCGAGATTTTAAATAACTAGTAACTGCTCCATCATCATCATCAACATCTTCATGCCCTTGTTCCATGTTACTTGTGATCGGCGCAACACGTTTTTTTTCTTCCACTCTCCCCTGTCAACCGTCACGCTATCCTTTACACCTTTATCGTTCATATCATTTCTCACACAATCCATCCATCGTTCCTTGGTCTTCCTCTCCCTCTCCATCCATCAACACAACACTGTTGTTGTTCATATTCAACACTGTTTTTGTCACATGCGATTCGTCCCTCCTCATCACTAATCCATATTGTCCATAATACCAAGACAGTCGATTCCCTTTCAACTTTTCTGTAACTGGCGCAACTTTTAAACTTCCTCTAATATACTCGTTCCTTACTTTATCCATTCTTGTCACTTACAGCAAATGTGCTTGTAATTAACATTTTATAATTTGTAATATTCCGCCTATTATAGTCCTCTGCCTACACCCTTACTAAGTGTCCTGAATATGAGGTAATGTATTAAAAACTGCAAGAGCTATCATGTTGCATAGAGCCCACCGACTTGAAAACTTTGGCGTACCAAGTTTGTAACATGCGAAGCTATCTGAGGAACCCGTTAGGTATTGTTATGGCAAGTCTTGGCACTATTACAAATAACTTATGTTTTTGCCACGTAATTTTCGCTAAAAATAATTAAAAATGAGGGATCCTACAATATTTTAAATGCGAAATTTTGTGAGGATGTATGGATGTTTGTTACTCTCTCACGAATAAACTACTAACCGAAATTTTGCACACAGTTTATAACCTGGATTAAAACATAGGATACTTCTTTTCCCGGTAGTAAGACTCTCTTCTTGGGACAATTATCAAACTTCACGCGGGCGAAGCTGCTGGCAGAAACTAGTTTATAATATTAGTGGGCTTATTGTCACAATTTCCGAAGCCTCTATTTCTTGTCAGGACAAAGCTTCGCAGTATGATTACAATTTTATAACTAGTGTTACAGATATCTTCAATGACCAGCATTGTCAATGAGATACCGCCCACTTAGTTCTTCCGTAGGCGTCTCTTGACCTACAGTGGCGACCTACTAGAAGATGAGTATGTTCTATTAAAAGGTTTACTCGTCAACGTTTGAAGAAAGCAAGCTTGGTTTGGGACCAAATATGGGGAAGACGGCTTTAGTATTCAGTGTTTATATATTACTTAGACACCACAATTCGAGGAAAATCAGTCCCTAGATTCATGATTTCCTGATTGCAAAAATAAAGCTAGCCCAGTTAGTAGTGTAAGACATTCAGGCCACATATTTATTACCTGTAACGACTGTCAAAGATCTACAAATGACAGCCTCGGTATGTAATAGGTGGTCACCCATCAATGGACGAACCTAGGCAAGCGCGGGGTAATCAAACAGTTCCCAAAACTGGGGCCCAGGGTTCCTCGCATTGAGATCACGAGCATTCCGTTATTAACCAGATTCGGAGGAGATTGGGCGACATCACATGGGCATGCTGGTTGGTTTCCAGTCGATTTTTCCTTTTAACGTGTATGATTTGATTAGCTGCTATTTCCACATGTATTGAAAAATCATAACCATCTTCCAAGATACAACAAGATATTTACAAATCAGAGACTTGAATCTAGCTTTCACAAAACTTGTTGAAGATATAAGGTTATAGCAAAGACAATCTCTATCACACGTAATGGAACCTCGTGAAACCGTAGTTGGTAACATCGATTGAACTCGCTAAGTGGTGAAACTTAGTTCCAAACTGTTTTAGCTTCGTGCCGCGACTTCCACTACTTTTCATTTACTGGGATTTGACATGACCAAGGGGCCTAGTCAAGTGGGTATTATAAGCGAGAAAGATGACGGAAGAGTCAAAAATATATGAGGCTGACATAACCAACCGAAAGGTCAAAAAGATAATTATGTGGCTGACATAAGCTACCGTAAAGTCAAAATGTTTCTGACTGCCATTGGCTACCGAAAAGCTTATGACAATCCTGTTGAAAGACGTAGAAATACGGAACGCTTTAAAAAGAGGTTTCTACTCTATAAGTCTGTATTAATATAAAAAACCCGGCCAAGTACAAATCGGACTCGCGCATGAAGGATTCCGTACCATTGTAGTAAGTGCCCCCCTTTAAGTTATTTTTATTATTTGTTGTTATAGCGGAAACAGAAATACACATTCTGTGAAAATCTCAACATGTCTACCTAACTTATTAGGTAGACATTTTCACAGAATGTGAGCAGGCTGTATCTCATGATCTAAGGATCATGAGATACAGCCCGCTCACATTCTGTGCCCGCTGACAGACGGACGGACGAAGCGCGGAGACCTATTAATAGGGTCCCGTTGATTACCCTTCGGGTACGGAACCCTATAGAGGGCCTTATAAGAGCACTCGGCAATTTGTAATTATTTTAATTACAGTCAATAATGATTTAAGTGGCCGTTCTACATCTGATATTTGAAAAATCAATGTTTAGTTCAAGCATAATTCGGTTTGAAGTATTTTTAGTATAATTCCATTATTCGGCCTTACTTTGGAGTTGTCGCTTCCATAAACTTTCGCAAACAAGATATTTACTGCAAACTGCAACTAGCATTGATCACCATCATCACTCTCTTGTCCTTATCCCAATTCATTAGTGGTCGGCGCAGCATGTCTTCTTCTTCCATACTTCTCTATTACTCGTCATCTCATCAGACACCTCCTTTCTTGCCATATTATCCTTCACACAGTCCATCCATCGTTTCTTTGATTTAACTAGCATTGATACATAGTTGAAAAACTTTGTATTGGAACTATGAACTTGTACTTGTTCCTCTCCCTCTCAATCCATCAAAATTTATATTCATTACTCTTTTAGTCAGATGCTATTCATCTCTCCTCATCACATGCCCATACCAAGACAGTCGATTCCCTAATGTTGGTAACAGAACCATAATTCCCTGCAAATTGCACCACCACTTCTCCCATGAATAAATTAAATGCTAATTATATAGGACACACAGCCAGGTCATCGCTCTTGAAGCCTAGCCCACAGCCCGCAGCCCCAACCCCGTCAGGAACGTCAGCGAGAATTAAACATTCAGCTAACAATAACGTCGATGTTCCAACTGTATTAGCGAAGACACGATATCCGAAGAGTACGTTCAGACTTGATTAGTGGCTTGAATTTAATTCTTAGTCCACCTATTTATTTAAATTATGTCTCCGCGTGGTGGAGAGGTTCGTGGCTAAGTAATAACAGCCGTTTGGGTGGCTAGGTTGGTTCGTTGATGGGTGACTACCCATTACATACCAAGCTTTCCGTGGCTCGGAAAGCTCGTTAAGCATTTGGTCCCGGCTGACATTTGTAGATCTTTGACAGACGTTACAGGACGGTAGACAGTGGCCGCGAAGTCTGACAACCAGTCTTACCAAAAGGTAACGTATTACCCAGCCTAACTGGAGGTCAGATAGGCAATCGCTCCATATAAAATACTGGTATTCAGCCGACCGAACCCAACATGGCAAAAGGCAAGCAGATGATGAGTATTTATGATGACGTGTGATCCAATGATGCTACTATAAAATATAGACAATTTAGTCTTGTGTGCTGTACCAAAATTTGAGGAAATTCAGCGCATTAGCTTATTAGCCACTGACTTCCCTCGATTTGACAACTTTAATACAAGTAGAAATAGTCAGTAGCTAGACCAGTGTGAACACACCACAAAATTAACGATGTACGGTGATATTTAGTTCTTTGATTGCCTCTTTCACCGACCTGAATTCAATTAGTAGGCTCTTTTAGAAAGAAAATAGGTTTGTTTAGTACTTTGTACTGTAATGGGGTGAGTACAGATACAAGTCTTGGTAGGTGTCCGAGTTATTTATTTGTAAGTTCATCACTTATATAAAAAGCATTATCATGCAGTTCGTAAACGTCTCGAACTAAAGTTCTTTAGTGTATTCTTCTATATAAACATAAAGTTCTTCTATAAGGTTTGTTGATAAAATTCCACAATATGTAGGGGCCTACACATTGTATTATTGTTAGATGATTATTGAATCCTGAGGGCCTACAGTGTAGGCCCTCAGGATCCAATAATCATCTTCCGAACAATAGATGCTGGTCCATAGATGGGTGACATGGATGGTGGATCTTTGACAGTCGTTACAGGTAGTCAGTGGCCCGAAAGTCTGACAACCAGTGTTACCAAGGGGTATCGTATTACCCAGTAGTGGTAGGTATTCAGCTACATCCGGATAGACTGGAAGCCGACCCCAACATAGTTGGGAAAAGGTCCCACAGCTGGGCAAAGGTCTTCTTCTTCCAACTAGAGCCTAGTCTTCATTAAAGCCATGACCACTCCCTCAACTAACAGAATCAAGCCTCACACCAATAAATTTAACGTACGTAATACGCGTGCCTGTGACGTCACGACACCCCTGTGAGGGTGCACGGGGTGAAGAGGGTGTAGAAGACCCCATTGTGAGCCGTTATGTATGGGGCGATTTAGATAATATAATGACTGGGGATGAAGTCAAATTGAGAAGTGTAATGTGTATCATGTTGGGGGTATCTAAGTGATTATGTGGATTGTTGGATGTACTTTTATGTCTTTGGGATAGGCTATTGAGAATTGGGAGTCTTCGTAGGTAATGGTGTCGATTCTGTTGTGCACAAACTAAACTTAATTTAGGCTATTGCTATTTTTTTTTCTTTCTAATAAAACGAGAAAGAGACGGACGTAATTTAGAGCTATAAAATTAAGTTAGAACTAATATTTCCACACAAATGAAGGGTGCACGTAAAAACATGTCGACTAAAAACACGGTGAAGCGCAAGGCATAAACTAGTTTGACATCTCTAACTTAATTAATAGCTGTAGCCGTCCTTTTCTCTCACTGCCTTTTAGTAACAGATAGCAATAGCCAAAATTAAGTTTAGTTTGTGCACAACAGAATCGACACCAATGACGGAGTAATTACAATTCACCGTAAAAATTCTCGAAGTTTTTTTTGATTATCCTATTCTCTTCCACTGTTAGGCAAAGGCTTCCCCCATTCCCTTCCAACTCTCCCGGTGTCTTCCCTTCTCTGGCCAATCAGTCAGGAACGAGTCCAAGTCGTCACCCCAGCGTTTGTTAGGCCTGTCTCGGTGACGACGACCGTCTTCAGGTACTATCTGTCCTAACCCATCCTGGAAATGTGACCCGCCCAGTCCCATTTTAACATCGCAGACTTAGAATACCTCGTAGACTAATTTAGGTATGGTAGCCTTTTAATAAAAGAAGTGGGGTACCATACCAGCTGTACCAGCGTGTACTGGTACAGTACCATTCGTCGATAATATAAGTAGGCAAAAACGCTATTAGTCTGAATGAAATAAGGAATAGTGACGTTATCGGAGTATTTTTGTAGAAGAAGCTAGAGCAACCTCCAAGAGTCATATTTAAAAACGTAAACTGAAATGATGTAAACGAAATCTACAATACTTCAGCATTACTTCGCAATGCAGTTAATTGTTTCTAAGAATTCCAAAGAAAACGTTAGCGATTTAATCCTCCCATTATTATAGCTTCGTGTCAAGTTAAAGTTTATTACTGCATCAAGGTTGGTGGCTCTCTGCCGTCTACTAATTATGTGACAGTCATGTCCACGAAGAAACGCAGCGGTGCTCAAACTATGAACCGAACGAACGCACTCAAGGAAGGACTTAAAGCACTCATCGAAATAAAAAATGCGTAGTTGTCACAGGACATCAAAATCATACAGAGAGACAGTCAGGGTGGCCACTGCAGTGCGAAATCAAAGTTAAGACTGAACTCGAAATAAATCGGGTTGGGTATAGTTACCAAACATAACCCACAATAGAACGACCATCGGTTTGAAAGAGGTAAGGGTAAGCAACTGAGGACGTGGCTATATCTTACAGACGACGTTAATAGGCTAAATAATCTCGGTCTAAAATATCTAGCTCTTGTCATAAATGCGACATAAATAAGTACTAATGATGGAGAAATATCAGAATTAAAGTAAACAACCAGCAAAGTTCGTAAGCGCGTGGGTTGGAGTATATCGAAGTCGCGATAAACGCCTGAATAAGGGACACACAAATCAAGAAGTTTTGAATAAGAAAAGAGAGGACCAACCCATTGGGTAGATTACGAACTGAATGATGATAATGATGAACCAGCAATGTCTGTCACTTACTTGACGAGTCGCCGTCGTGTTTTTTTCTTTTTCGGATGTGAAATCATCAAATGATTCCTCCCGCTTTGGGCGGAGCAGGAGGGCGTGTCAGACTTTTACTGACTAAAACCCATCCATGTTCCTTCATCGCCCTTTGTGTTCCGGGGCCACGGTATCTCTTTCGAACAGCCCCGCAACCCCGGCAGGCATCGGCCCTTGCGGGCCCCTTCATATTGCTAACTCTCTTTGAAGCGCGCGTGAAACACGAACGCGCCGTCGACACGGCCTGTCGTCATGAGACGGACGGACGGCGACCTAGCCCAAAGCCCACCGTCCACAGGCCTGCGTATCTTCCTGCTTGTCTCATGTCAATTGGGGTCGGCGCGGCGCAACACGTTTTTTTTTCTTCCATTCTCCTCTGTCATTCGTCACGCTATCATTCACTCCTTTTTCCTTCGTATCATTCCTTACACAATCCATTCATCTTTTCTTTGGTCTTCCTATTTCTCTGGATCCATCAACATTTATATTCATTATTCTTTTAGTCAAATTTGATTAATTCCTCCTCATCACATGCCCATACCAAAACAGTCTATTCCTTTTCAACTTTTCTGTTATTGGCGCAACTCTCAAACTGCCTCTAGTATACTCATTCCTCACTTTATCTATTCTTGTCACACCACACATCCACCTCAACATTCTCAGTGAACAATAAATAAAACCAGCTAAATCTTTGAGAATTCCATCGCTTCAGGCTTATGGGCCAAGCCTATAGTTTATCCATTCACCGCTAGCCTGTAATCAGACAATTTCAAATGAAACGCTGAAACATGCACGACTTAAACTAAGTTTTATGCCTATCAATGGGCTGATGGTTATGGCTTCTATATCACCCTATATGCGCTGTTAGCGAGGGTGATCGATTTGAAATTGTGGTAGAGAATTGAATTAAATGAAGAAATGGAACTTAGAAACAATCATGTCATGAGTAACAGTTTTTATTATGTAGATATAATTGTTATATGATATTGTGAGGGGCTCGTGGCTAAAGAACACAGAAAGCACATTAAGCAGTTGGTCCCGGCTGTCATTTGTAGATCTTTGACGGTCGTTTCAGGTGGTCAGTGGCCCAAACAGTCTAATAAACAGTCTTACCAAAGGGGTAAGACTGTTTATGCTCTATATTTTGTAGCTTCCCGTTAGTAAAACAATTTTCGGAATCGGATCAGTAGTTCCGAAGAATTACCCCTACACAACTTACAATCAAATTTTACCTCTTTATAATATTAGTAGGTACAGATTAAAAAATATTTCTTTGTTACTAAACTTTTCATGAAGATTTCATTTCAATCTTAATAAAAAGTTCCAAAGTTCCTTAAAACAAACAGCACGGAATATCATAAAACCGCAAGGTTTTCCCAATACTTCGCCGACCACGTGGTTATGATTTTGCATTATATACAGAGTTAATATAAAACCAGCTTCACACTCAAATGTTTATGACCTGAATCAAGGTGATATCTTAAAGGTTAACGACCTTAACACAACCCTTATACAACCTTCAGTAGAAACTGCTAGATCCAGTCAAACAAAGTGAACTTTGTGACCAAAAAAATCTTATCAAAAATATCCCTCCAGTTTCTAAGGTCATCGACACATACAATCATACACACATATATGTATAAACTCTTTCATACATATTCCCCCACTTTTCTGCCCTACGCACCACCTGTACAAATCTTCGGCTTCGGACATACAGGTTCGGATCGACGCACGCGCCGACGACAGATGTTCGCCTTCGCGTTTCTTCGGAGCGGTTCGGGTGAGTTCGCGTTTACGATTAATAAAAGGAATTTTAAGGGTGTTTTTTTGTTGGAAAGTTGAGGTTTTAAATGGGGCAGTTAGTTTACTTTGAATTTGACAGATTAATTGCGAGTCTGGTTGTGTTTATAAAGTTTTGCGAAAGGGAGCAACGACAAGGGCGATTTGTAAAAAAAAGATGCCGGTGGAATGCATAATTTTCTCCTTATTTAGAAGTCGGTTAAAAAGTACCTAGTGATAGATTAAATATTTTAGACACAACAAATGCTGAACATGCAGGGTGTAAACCTCATCACGAAGCCGTCAACCAAGCATTCTGTACATCAAACTAAGTAACTTATAAAAAATATTGCGGGGAACGACTTTTTTTTTTGGGGTAAAAAATCATGTTTTGTGGTAGAACTCAATGTAACGCACTCAAAACATTGTGCTGATGGACGCATTTAATAGTAAACGTATTATGGAAGTATTTAAACTAAAGTTATGACCTTTAAACTAGTATTGAAAAAAAAAAAAAAAAACTTGTGAAAAAGTTGGAACTTTGACCTCCAATATCTCCTCCGTAACTAGTAGGTTCCCAGGTATGATTCAGAACAATAAAATGATCGCAATGACGGGGAGAACAAGTGCCTTTCGGCTTCGTTAAGAGTACTTTACACCCTTTATTATGCGTCGCCAAGCACTACTGCTGTGATCCAGATTTTAATAACAGTTGTTCCGGACATATAAAACTTCTTTAGCGAAAGGCAGGCGATACGCCCTAAACGGACATCAACTTAGGTCTTTCTGAGATACTGCAGTTCGGAAAAGATTACCAATAACACAATTATTTATTATCATTAACCCTGAAATACGGGATATTTACCATGTTTACTATTAGATTCAAGTTCCCGATTTGTCTGCTCATAAACACCCACCCCGCAATAACTTCAGTATATCCGTGATCATAGTGCTTACAACAGCGCCGAAATAGTAAATACACACATCAACACGGTCTAGGGATATTTTTAAAAAAGCGAATTACTATCAATGTGTTAATTATTTATATGACATGTATATATTTAAAAGATACGTTATTTAATATTCTACCATTTTTTAATAATGGTTAAGGTATAGATTAAAATTTCAGGATTTTATGGAAAAAAAATGAAGCATAGACGGAAACCGTATATGAATGAACTTTTAATTTGTGAGTAAAAACTGAAAAAAATTGAAAAATCATTTAATTTGTGTTTATAAACTTGAAGTTAGTAGTCTGAGAAAGCGCCCATGATGTTCATAACACATCGGCAACGATTCGGCATGCTCAGAACAAGGTTGTCAATGTCTTGCTGCGGAATATTGTCCCATGTCCTTCTGAGGTGCGCAAAAAGTTGATCTTCTGTAGCCAGATTTTCAGGAAGTTCCTTCAGAGCTCTTCTTTGCAGCATATCTCACGCATGCTCAATGGGATTTAGATCTGGCGATTGAGCAGGCCAGTCTAAGGCCCTAACATTATGTGTATGTAACCAAGCTGCTACCGTTCTCGCCGTGTGTGCCCGGGCATTGTCGTGCATGAGCAGGAAATCTTGCCCCATTTGTGTTCTGTGGGGCAAGATTACGGGCCCTAGCACCTGTTGGACGTATCGTTCTGCCGTCATATTGCCCCGCACCCAAACGAGATCCGTCCGTCCTCCAAGACGAATTCCTGCCCAAACCATAATTGTTCCTCCTTGGTATGGGTGAACTTCCTGAGGGTTCTGGAGACGGCTCCATCGTCCAGGAACTCGCCAAACACGCGTCCTTCGTGAATCTGGATGGAAGCCGAACCTGGATTCATCCGTGAACAGCACATTGGACCATTGGTCACGGCCCCAGTCCACGTGGTTCCGAACCCATTCTAATCGTCGTCCACGATTGCCTCTCCGTAAAGGTGGGACCCGGAGTGGTCTACGAGAGCGTAGATTGCTTTCATGCAGTCGCCTTCTTACAGTTTGGTCACTCACAAGCACTTGGTGTTCCACTCGCAGCCTTTGGACCAATTGAGTCGCCGTTGCATTTGGTTGTGCTCGCGCAGTAATCTGCAAAAATCGGTCTTGTCTGGGGGTAGTGATGCGACTTGGCCCCCGGTGCCTCTCCGCTACTTCACCTGTGGCACGATAGCGTGTCCACAATCTTAAAATTACATTTTGATGGGTCCCTATGGCCTCAGCAACATTACGCTGAACAGATCCAGCTTCCAGCATTCCCACAGCTCGTAACATCTCCGCCCTCGTCAAATGTCGGCGTTGCATGGCTACAATACCTCAATTTTAACTTTATCTTTCGTTTAAAAATGAAAAAAAAACTGTAACTAAACGTAATTCGTATTGTTTTCTAAATTTCGCGCAAATGAAAATTCCCTCTCCTATACATCAAGACATTTTTATACCACCGAAACACAAGAATTTTCAAAAATTTGAATTTGGAATTAGTCTGAGATAAATTACAAACAAATCGGTGTATAAAAGATTCCAATGCGGCCAGTACTTTTCGAGTTATTTAATTGAGTATGAAATATCCCTAGACCGTGTTGATGTGTGTAGTAAATATCCCGTTTTCACTGTTAATGATAATGTTAGTTTACGTTATCAAGATAATTTTCAGGATGACAGAAGGATACTTTTACTCCTTGAAAACACAAAAGTTCTTGTCCAATTCTTAAGAAAACCCAATCTTCGAATCACAATTTCCCCCCTACATACATCCATACGACAGCACAACATCTCCCCGCTCCGCCCCACACCGGCGCGCGCGCAAATGGTCCTCAACACTATTCGCTATTCAAACGGACCCCTCGCGTCTTTTTGTGTCACGGTCGTTCAACTTCGCCTTTCATGGGATTACCATTCAAATTATAGCGTTTGTGGAGTTTGGGGACCCGTGGGGTTTGTTGATGGATGACGAGTTTTTCGGGTTCACCAGTTATGGTGAATCTGGTGTTGGATTCGCTTTGGTCAAATGGGCTCAAAATTGAATTGAAAACTGCAAGATGTTGATGGCTTTACGTGTTCTAGCTTTTGCCCTTGTGCAGGTTGAGAATTATCCCACGATAACAACTCAGCTCCCGATCTGCCCAGATCCTCCGTTCCTTATTGTATGAGTACGGAAGCATGGATTTTGAGAGGGTTGGCTTAGTAATTGACTGTGGCAATAGTTTAGTTACACCGACGTAGCTCCGAAGTCTTGGGATTAATTCGTATTAACCCACATTCATGGTACTCTCCTTACAAGATTGTCCCCCAAAAAAGGTTTCCTTAAATCTACGGAACCATCAGTAAAAATATATTGAAAAAAGGGTTGCTGCATTACGATTAAAAATTAAAAAGTGGAGTTGAATCAACGTAATCTTTATTTGAATAGCCATAAAGACTATTTTAACATACACATCATATTAAACAGTCCCTTTGTATATCATTTCAATATGAATGTGAAGTACTAACATGATTATGTGGTGGACAGTGGAAACGAGATGAATTATATAAATTAAATATCTATGTACCGCATAAAAAAATGAAATTAATATTTTATAGTGATATTTAGCATGAATATTTTGGAAGAACGGTCCAGTTAGGTAGGTCTAACTTGAAAGAGGTCAATCGCGAATCCAACTCGAATGGGCAGCGTTCGGGAAGCTGCGCGGTATCTTTTCGTCCAACTTACCGCAGTGTCTCAAGAAGAAAGTCTATGACCAGTGTGTGTTGCCAGTGATTACATACGGGACCGCAAGGAAGAAGGCTCAAAGTCACCCAAAGGGCAATGGAGAGGACTACGAGTATGCTCGGAGTTTATTTGCGTGATCGAATCAGAAATGAAGACATCCGCAAGTGAACCAGGGTCACCGACGTAGCCCGAAGAATTGACAAACTTAAGTGGCAGTGGGCAGGGCACATTGCTCACAGAACGGATTGCCGATGGGGCCGAAAAGTTCTGGAGTGACGACCGCGAACCGGAAGACGTAGCGTTGGAAGACCTCCCACTAGGTGGACCGATGACCTGGTGAAGATTGCGGGAATCCGTTGGATGCGAGTCGCACGGGACCGGTCAATGTGGCGACACATGGGGGAGGCCTATGTCCAGCAGTGGACGTCTTTCGGCTGAAATGATGATGATGAAAATGATGATTAAGGATTTGAAGGGAGCATCGGAACACCATGGAGAGTCAGTCGCTGTATCTTTGATTTTCACAGAGCTTGTGAATTGTGATATTAAGAGCTCATGCGGAAACGAGAGAAGAAGATCGCCTAATCAACGTCTATCGTTCCGCCTATTTCTCTCTTCTTCAACATTTGGCCACCCAATGCTGAGTGGTAGGTCTCTTCGAAATCTCTCCACTATTGGTGGTTTTGTGTCATGGGTTTAATATAAAGTTTCTTCCGGCCACTGCTGGACTCTTTATGAAAGGGAGTGTGTCGCAATCCAGACCCAATATAGTGCGGGTTTGTAGTTGTCACATGTCTTCGAAGTTTAAGTTCTAGGATATGCTGCTTCCTTAAAAAGTTTTGTTCATCGTTTTGAGAGCGGTGGTGATGAAATTACACAGAGTTAAGTGCCAGCTGGCAAACATGACCAGCTACTGCACGACACAGAGAGGTTTGGCAGGAGAAAGGGGAGGCTCGCCCCACAGATGAATATGAAATCATCATTATCATCAGCCTATTAATGTTCCCACCGCTGTGACACAAACTCTGACAACAGGTTAGGCACTAACTACACGAAAAAAGAACCCATGTTTAACCTATCAATGCTACATCCTACATTGATATTAAAACACTTTCCCACCACCCTAATACTCGCCAACAATACTACGTACAACCTCACCACGTCTCAACATAATCCACTCCCGCGCAACTAAACGAAACAGGATTGTTGGCGCACCTGCCGCCCCGACGGCTCGACCAATCAGCGTGTTATGTGGCTTTAGTTAGTTTCACTTGTGCCTCACGCTTGTTGGGTTTGAGGGAGTCGGCAGGGTGCAGCGGAGGGTCTTACAAGGTTGAGTTAAATTGTATGAATCTTTTTAGAGGTGCAACATATTTTTGTTCGGCATAATTCCAACAGCAGCAGAAATGAAAATATAATATAGAGTGGAAGTGATCATCATCACCTGCCTAGCCTTTTCCCCAACTATGTTGGAGTCGGCTTTTAGTCTAACCGGATGCAGCTGAATACCAGTATTTTACATGGAGCGACTGCCTATCTGACCTCCACAATCCAGTTAGTACTGGGTAATATTATGCCGTCCTGTAACAGCTGTCAAAGATCTACAAATGACAGCCGAGACCAGCTGCTAAACGTGCTTTCCGAAGCACGAAGCACCCTTTCATTCATTCATACCGACGACGCTAAAACGCCACGTATTAAGTACGTTTGAACAAGCTATTTGGTTTACAGTTTAACCCACAAATTACATTGTAAAATGTACACCAAATAGCTTGTTCGACCGTACATCATTCTCGGTGTCCCCACGATTAAACATTTCGTTGCCGCGTCGCGTCGCGTCATCGTCGGTGTCCGTTCCACTCTTGTATAGTTATATGTACGCTCTGCGGTTGGCTAATGTGCCATAAAAAACAAATGTGCTGCACCTTTTAACATTTGAGGGCATGTAAGATTAAGGGATGTCGCGCACTATGTGGACCACTACTTTTGGACGCAGAAGCTTCGACCAGGAAGAAAGTTTGGTCGCCAAACCGCCGTCCGAGGTGGTAATGCTACAAGTTGTGGCCGGATATCCTAGTATTGCGCGAGCTCCCTAATGCATGTACACGTTTGCTACTGTTTCGTTTCAAACTTTTATGAGTTCGTCTCTATTATCTTCCTAGTTATAATTCTTTGTCTATTAATCTCATTTAAGAAACATGAAGTAATTTTAAAATAATGGAAAAACACCAAAATCTTTTGACGTAAAAAAAAAAAACTTAAAAATAGATTTTTCTAGAAAACCAACTTGAAATCAAAGAAAAAGATGTCAAAACAGCGAAGAACATTAAAAAGTCAAAAGCATACGGTAAACCTGTCTAACAAGACATTTCCTATCGGAGGTCGAAACAAGAAAACTAGAAGACAAATGGCTTAAAAGTGTAAATCAGTGTTGCCAGAATAAAAATTTAAATAAATGGGGCCAAAAAAATGCATTTAGATTATTTTTTTGCCATCTACTGCGCATCTGGTGATGTTTTTGTATTCATTATAATCGATATTTGCAATTCTGGTGCAAATAAATGCGTAAACGTTGATTCTGAACAAAAGATGTTATTCAAAGAACGAAAAATGTGTTTTTGGCTACAACTTCAGGCACAAAGTGTCCAGGATAAAATAAGGTTGCAAATCAGCTATTTTCCAAAAAACAAAACACATACGTCAGTTCTCGAAAACGCCCGTCTTCCGCCACTTCCTATTGTTTCAGCTGAAAAGAAGTGGTGTCGGAACAAACGCTTCAGCAACACAAGACAGGATAATGATTAGGAGGATGTTTAATTAAATGACCAGATCATCCAGTAAAACCAGATAGGTCTAGCATGAAACCAGTGACAACTCTACGACCAAGTTACTAAGCAACACCATAAATATATGGCTAAATAAATATCCGTATATATTTAATGTTCTCAGAGTTTTGAAATTCTATAACTAAATCTATTAAGACCGCCAAAAGTGATCAATGGTCTGCTCCTCCAAGCAGAGACAGGTCTACATTCTTCTGACAGCAGCGAACGCGACTGAAGAATGAATTGATCACCTGTCCTTATGTCAGCGTAGCATGTCTCCTTATTTACTATTATTATAAAGAGGTAAAGTTTGTAAGTTTAGATGTAGAAGGTAATCTTCTCACTCATCCAATTTCAAAAAATACTTCACTTTTCGATAGCTACGCTATTGCCAGTGCCACAGAATCTGCTTTTACGCGGGCGCAATCGAGGGGGCGCGACTTCGAAGCCTGGTGGGCTTCTGCAGGTACAGTAGCGGTCTTTTCCGCCTGATCAGTTAAACATTTTTCGCTTAAATCATGCGGAGGCGCCGAGTCACGCCCCCTTAAAGTTTAGGCTTATTAGGAAAGCGTCAATTTGGCGCGCAAAATAACAATAACTCTCGTTTGGCGTGCGTCGTCAGTGCGGTCGGCCGATCGGTATCTTTTCATTCATTATTTCTACAAAGTACAAACGGGGCGGGGCTAGAGAGCGTTTCTATGTTGTAAATGCAAGCAAAACTTAGCTTAGTAGTGATCAGGCGGGAGTGTCCTCGATAGTACAACAAGGTAAGGTAACCCAGTCAGATTAAACTGAGTGCGACTGCCGAGCCTCATACCGAAGTATGGCCCACCTCCTGACCCGCTCTTTGTGCAACGCCACCTGTATTTTAAGAGACCTGTCAGAAGCCATCACCAATGCCGTCGATGTGGCTGAGTTCTGGTCGAAACCAATTTAATCAAACAACCACGGGAATCATAGACACGAAGAAGAATCGCGGGTAGAAGCTAGTCTTTTAACCATCTCTATCAGTTATCCCCCATATAGTAATCCTCTCTCCAGCCATTCCTTCGTTCATCTCGCAGATCATCATTCCCTAGCACTCACCAACCCTCTAAATGCCTTCAGACCTTATAAGGCCAAAACAACCGGTCCCATAGCTAAGGGTATTCTGTACAAAACAGGGTTGGCTTCAAACCGGATGCATTGTTTTAAAGACTAGCATAACTGCGGTACATCTCAATCGAGTCGCCGGTCAGGTCTTAAAACATCTGCCTGCTGTAGATATAGTGTATGTGGAGTGATATGGGTCTAAGTCAATTTAATTTGTAGTAGTGAAGTAGTGTGATAGTGTCAGTAAAGAAATAATGATTTACAAGACTAAGGGGAAACGTACTATACGCTGAATGGTAAGCACTTAAGGTCTATTTTCCGAGCTGCGGGACTGTTCGAAAGAGATACTGCGGCCCTGGAACACAAAGGGCTTAGAAAGAACATGGATGGGTTTTAGTCAGTACAAGTCTGACACTCCCTTCCGCTCCGCCCAGAGCGGGAGGGGTCATTTGATGATTTCCCATTCGAAAAAAAAACTATAAATTTTCCGAAGATGTGTTCGTAGTCAGTATTGTGTTTATGTAGGATTTCTGGCCAGAGAAAAACTAACGTATGATGAAAATGATTTTAAACTACAAGAAAGCGGCAATGTGGTTTTTTGGAGCTGTCTGTTGTAATTTGACGGCCAATGTGTGTGTTTGGTGCAGCAGCACCATCTTAGTACTTAACATGAACAGTAAACTGACTAATTACAACCGAGAGCGGTATCTACAGTCTATTCTAGAGGCTTCATTCAACAAGGTTATTAGTAGGGCTCTACTGTCTTCTAAACAAGTCTTCGACCGAAATATTCGAGGATCTACGGTCATAGGAGCCTAAACGAATTTTCCGAATGACATTGCCACCAACAATTTGCCCTAGACCTCTCCTTACCCCCGATGGCAGAAGACTTGGCCACGTGACCGGTATAATTAGCCAGCCTGTCGGGACGAGACACCTGGCCGAAATATTTGCATATCGATACCGTTGCGACGAGAATTTCGTGCGGAGAGGTGATGAGGTGCTACTATTGGTGTTTTTGGGAGGCTGATATCAGTGACAATTTGTGAGTTAAAAAACTATCGAGAATATAGTGTAAAGCTATTCTATTGCTTGGCAATTTTAAGTGCTTCAACCACAATCTTCAACTGAAATTAAAAATCTCGCTAAATGAGGAACACGTGTATTATATATACGTACTGTATTTATGTATTATATTATTTATATACCTTAGCTCCATATTTTCAGTACATAATTCTGACCACGCCCGGCCACGTAGAAGTTTTTCATCGGTCATTTAAAAAAATCTGCTGTTTTTGTGAACTTTTTGGACAGTGATTTCGCAGTCAAATCTTAGGACATAGAAAGTCACTCTGTATAAATACACCATCAACGAAAAATAAAAGGAAATAAAAGTGAGGAAACCGGCAAGCCCTAGAGAAACTTGGAATAAACTCTGAAGATATGTGACTAAATCACACTGGGCTCGCGTTGTGGAGGCCTGTGTCCCAGCATTGAAGGCTGATCATGGCAAGCGCAACCGATGCAGTTAAAACTTACCGACTGACGAGTCAGCACACGTTTTCTCGAAGATAACTCGCCTAGAAATCTGTCATGTACCAAACTCGCGAACTCATAGTAGGACTTCACAATCATTGTCAAGTTATATATTCGTCCACGTATTATAATGTTGATATTTATATTCTGTAGCTGGCCATCAGGATATCATGTTTCAACACGCACCGCCGCCGACTTGTTATGTAACATCGTTACATATTGGAAGTTGGACATTATAAGTTCAAGGTGTCATCATTAATTTTTTTTTTAGAGTTTTCCCCGTGCCAAGGTTATGTTTTCTTGTACATTATTTTTACATAACACAACATCACGCCTGTAATCCCCGAAGGCTTAGGCAGAGCTGTACCTAATAGTAAAAGAATATTAAACTAAAATTAATTTTAATTGTGATTTAGGATTTACGTCAACGATGACAATGCAACAGATATTTTAATATTAATTTGTCAAGAATATGGACGAAAGTGTCTCATTAATCGCTAGACGAAATCGGGCCAAACCAAGATGAAGATGGCGGGACGACCCTGACTCCTATCAGCAGGACAGGCTAGCACTAGCAGAAGACAGGACTGTGTGGAAAAAGGGAGCCTCACAAAGATGAGATGAGAGAAGGATGTAAGAAGAAGACATGCAGCTCCAATCTCAAATAATTTGGTGGCAGAATGATGAGTGTTAATGATATTTTTATTACATGAAGTAATCAATTTCACAACTACCACGAATACCTGAGCTCCTGGTATTGATGACCTGCCCACAGATACTAGCACTATCTAATCGACACGTGCTAAATGAGTCAGTGCCAATATTTGTCCGTCTTGTTTGCTTAAGATTATAGTAACTCACATAACCTATGGGATCTTTGATCACAGGTTAAGGGAAAAAGAGGCTCCCTACCTACCTATGAAATGATATTCTAGGGATTTTGCTTGGTGACATGCGTATTAATGCAGGAAGTAATAGCAGAGGTGTATACTTCTAGGGAATCATTTTTTTTTAAACTGATAGTAAAAAGCTTTATAAAGCAAATAAGGCAGAAAGATGAATCAAACTACTAGGAGTGAATGCGAATGGTTGCTATTCAAAATTGATTCTTCTTCAAGTCAGGGGCCCACGAGCGGCATAAAAACTCTGACACCAGGTTAGGCACTAACCACACGATAAAGAAGTTAGTGGAAACACAACTATTCTAACGACCTTAAGGGCCCTCAAATGGCTTAGCAAGATCCTCCGTTACGCCTTAAATTCTGCAGCATTCATTACTACTACTAAGTACTATGTGTGACGAAAACACGATTCCATAATCTTTTCGTCACACATAAATACAATATTTTCTTGATAGAAAATAATTTCAAAGTAACCTCCAAATCGAACAAAAAACCGCTGGTATTCAAAAAGTACTTCAAATTAGACCATGAAACTCTGCATTCTAACTGAGCTAACTATAAAGCAGGTCTTATGTGTTTTACTTTTTTAGTCCAATAATAGATTTTTTGTAAATCGCAAAAAACCACTCATTTCGCACTATTCGGCCGCAGTGACTGACGTAACAACCACTTTGTAGTGCAAGCTGATTAGAACTTTATTCTAACAGTATTTATATATAACCACCACAAATAGAGTTGCTAATTTTATGGTTAGAAGGGCCTTAAGTAAGAAATTTCATTGATTTTGATCTACCTAATCCTCAATATCTCCGCTCTTCAGCTCCAACCAAATGAGCTTAATCTTAAAGCCGAGTGCACCCAGCAACTCAAACTTGCACTAAAAACAAAGAGATCGCGCCATTCATTCGGATCGCGTGCGCATGCTGTATACGTACGTGTGAGTGTGTGTGTATAAGTGTCGTACTCGTATCACACGCACACGGAGGCGTTTAGTAAACATGGAACCAAATTTGTTTGGAGAAAGGAGCTGATTGTTAATGAGTTAGTTGCTATGCTCAAGCTAACTGGCATTACACACTGCAAAATGTTACAGCTGAAAATCTGATTGATGATCTTTATCTGATGATTTAATACTTTTCCACCTTCGAGTTGCTTTGTTCCTCTTGCCTTCAAAGCATGAGTGAACAGGCATCTTCTGGGCACGCTCGTTCCATCATAGACCTCATCCATTGCTTTCCGTAAAGCCTGATTGGGATCAAGAGCAGGCCCATTTAGTAATGAAAAAAAAAAAAGAGTATAAGCGCCATGGATAGTCTTTCGAATTTTCAGGCATAACGACTTTTAACACACAATGTAACAATCAAGACTAATCCTTTAACCGTTTGAACGCCAGAGCATAAACGCACGCGCGTGCCCTCCACGTCAAGCCACAATTTCACCTAGGTACCGTTTTGTCATATATTTGTGTCGTTTGACGTACAGGGCACGTGCTTGTCACGTATGTGTGACAGTTGCGTTCAAAAGGTTAAAGCAACTTTGTTGTTTCACTTGTTTCTTCTGCTTTAATTCGTATGACCAGTAGTTCAGCGAAGTCGTACATGATCCATCGTTCCAATTTAATTCTTCTTCGTCTTCTAAGCACACTTCATCACATCTTCCCATCTTGGAAACCCCTCATACTCCAACTCTCCCCTGCTCCAGAACACCACAAGAACAACAAAGCTATCTCACACACACAAACACTGCGCCCGCGCATGCGCGCAGAGTGAGCGAATTTTTCGCGCAGGTTCTTGACCGGGGGCTATTTCCGGCTCGTGGAATCGAAACGGCGTTTTATCGCCCCGAGCGAGTGTGGAGTGGAGTGGGGGCAAGGTATGAGCTGCAGCGAAGAGCTTTTGTACAGTTGGAGACTGTGTTGGTGGGAAGTTATTGCAATAAGGTTTTTGAATTTCTTGAAACTCAAGAGCACGTTTTTTGACCGTTAGTCGTCTCATGCTCAGCAGGATCATTGCGTAGCACTCTCGCATTCTTAATGATATTGATCTTGTCAATTGAACATCACGCATGTTTCAAACATATGAAGAAGAGGTACATATCTTTGTTTTAGGTGATGTGTTATGTTGATCGCTTTTTCATTTATTTTGTCTATTTTCCTAATTCAACAATTTGCTAAAAATCAAAAATCAAAATCAAAGCATTTGACGACCCGAATGGCGCAGTGGTAGTGAGGCTGCCTTACGTTCTTAGGGTCCCGGGTTCGAATCCCGGTAGAAGCAAATGTTTGTGTGATGAGCATGGACATTTGTTTCCGAGTCATGGATGTTTATATGTATAATAAGTATGTATTTACAAATAAAAAAAGTATCTATGTAGTGTATCAACTATCTGGTGTCCACGACACAAGCCTCGTTGCTTAGTGTGGCACTAGATGGCGCTGTGTGCAATGTCCAGCGATATTTATTATTTATTTCAAGTAGGCCAGTTACAGTCGCTTTTGAATTGTCGAAACAAAGATGAAAATTAAATGTAGCTACAGTCCCAGTCGCAAGACATAAAAACTGTGAAAGTACTGTAGTCTACTGTACTGATTGTTCTACGGTACCTACTGATGCTAAGCAATTTAATGATTGCAAGTTATTAAAAACACGAGCATAGTACTTGTGCTAGTGTGGTCAGTTTTTGGCTGCTTCAGTGGGTATGACTTCTCAATAATCCAAAAACGCTTCTGCTTACAACTTGGTCGTAAGCACCGGATACGTTAAGCATACCGAGCGTTTAAGTCACAGGACATCTGTTCACGTCTATTGCCAATCAGGCAATTACCAATAACACTGTCATAGGCTACATGGAGACATTGAGAAGCGTCATGAGGACACAAGAATAAGCCAATAGTTTTCTATGTAGTACTTTTCACAGCATCACATTCCAAAATGTACATTCTTTGAATTTAAGCGAAATATTATGTGTTACTTTATGAGTTAGCTGAGAGTGACGGTCTTCGCAGGAAGAACGCTTTAAACTTTATGGCGATTCGGAACATCGAATGTAAAACTGCGCAGACAACAATTTTAGGTATCAACGGGGCGCAGATGACGCATCGTTTTGGCTGTATAATGCGCAGACCGTCACTTGCAGCTAACTTCCGAGCCGCCACTAAGTTTGAACCGAACCTAGGAGGGCTGACCCCAAATAAATTGGGATAATAGCCAGGAGGAAAAAGAAGACTTTATGTGTTGTAATTTATTAGCTATTGAGGCAAACGTAAACTCAGGTAAACTCGACGTTTGCCACGTCGAGTTTAGAACAGTAGTTTAATTTATTTAAACTCCATGTACAATAGTGGTACACAGGCGGACTTAATGCCACAAGGCATTCTCTACCAGTCAACCTTTGAGTTTGGACGATATTGTGATGGGGTACAAAATAATACTAATACACTAATACATTGATACTAATACTCGTACACATATATAAATAAAATTAACTAATAAATATTTTAACCAAAATAAAAAACGAGAAATCTGATGAGCGAGCTATCTCAAACATTACTTGTTTTGCGATGATATATCATAAAATAATTACGGTTACCTTAAATTCACAGCGATACATAATGTATTGTCTCCTTTAAAAAACAATTTATAATCTAAATCAGAGAAAACCGCTACCAGCGATGTAAAAGCTAAATCAAGAAATAAATTTAAGTCATGGATAAATCTTACCTGTTTGGTAATATCGTGGTCCTACACCCACAAATTCTGCGTAAAGAGAAAAACCCGCTACCTCTTATAACTTACACAGCCTCACCGGATGTTGTTAACTGTAGCATCGCGATACGTCTGCCTGCATCCTTACGACTATAACTTAATGATAACATACCTTAGGGAATTAACGATTGAGGACTTACCTGAAATAAGAAAAAAAAAATTAGTATGCTTTCGTATTGTTGAGTCAAAAAGCTTATTGATTTAAAAGAAGAAAAAGATTTTAAGTGTGAGGAAAGTGATGATAGCATAGCAAGGTAGACGCATACAACAACTGTAGGTGATACAAACTCTAAAAATACTTGTGCGTTGTGCAATACTAAGAATGATGCTTCAAAAACTTTTAGGCTGAACTGTTCAGTCAAAGATAAAGCAGAGCTAGTGATGTGTATAATCAGCCTGATGATTCCAAATGAAGCATTCGTGAAATGAGCCGCCACACAATTCCAAACTAAGAATGCAAATGCACAGATGATAGTACAGTGAACTAAGCGCTAGTTGTATTGTGAAATCCGATGTTCTGATAAATTTCGGAAATGCTACGATGATCGGCGTTCCCGACACAAGCCTTGCAAGATTTGGCCATTTGAGTACGTACTGCAAAAGCATAAAACAACTTATTAACAAGAGTAATTTCATAAACTAGCTAACGAAAGCCGATGACAATCGTCGAGCGACTTCACCAGAAACAACACCCGCCTGGACGGGCCATTGGAGGATCCTCCCTTTTTACCCAATTACGGCGAAGCCAAAAGGAAGTGTTCTGATTTTAGCAATCTATATATGTATCTATGTTTGTATTTACGTATATTCGTCCATGGCGCCTTAACCATTTATCAGATTTTAATAAATAAGGTGTCAATCGATTCATTACTATAGCCCGGGTAACATTGGCTACATTTTAACCGGCTTCAACAATAGGAGAACTCGAATTTACCTTGTAAACCCCGAATTTAATTAAAAAATTGTTTTTTTTTTAAGTATACCACACAAATTAATGCTTTGAGCTTTCCACCCTATTTCTCTTACACCTACAGGTTTATATAATTTTGGCTAGTTCCTTCCACTGCCAACTTTAGCCGTTTTGTGGAAGAATGTTAATCGTTCTCTCAGACATTGCGTGCTAAGTTCGGTTTGATACCCTAATTGTATTAAACGGCTGTTAGCTTCGATTGAATTTCTTTTGTTACACAACCTGTCTTGATGCTTTAGGTACAGCTTTCTACCGAGGCTAAATTTCTTTTGGTTTGTGAAACCTATTATTATACAAGGCTTATAACTGGTTGGAATATTTTAATTCAAAGTATATGTTCTAGCAGAAAAAAAAAGCTTATGATTTTAATTGCAGACTCTTGAAGTAATGAGCTCTCTGTACCTCTGTGCCTCATACTTGGTAATGAGGTACAGAGACCTCGAAACCCGGTCTGAATGTTCTGAAACATGAAAACGTGGTTAGCAAGGCTTTTGATCAATTCTTGCTCCTTCTCTGTATGGGAAGAGGCATTTGACCTGCGAGAGGACAGTTAGGCGACACAATTAAAGGTGCAAACAAATGCCCATACTCACCTTCACTGAATAAAAGCACACTGTTTGATATTCAACCCTCGCTATATTGCCAAGAGTTGAATTTCCATCAGTTTAGAAGCTTCATCAGTCATGGTCTTTTGCAAATAATTATAAATCTACTATTCCTTCACTAAATAAAATCCTCACAGAGAAACTATCTTCGAAAATCCATAATTTGAATTCGGAAACGGAACGAGAACGGCGCGGGCGCATTTATTTTTTTTCTTCAATCCTAGGGCGCTTTGTTATCTCTGTCTCTTTCTTTATACAGCGATCCATGTATGTCTGTCGCATGTCGGGGGTGTGTAGAGAGGGTGTTGAGCGCCAGATGTTTTGGAGATTCTCTTTTTTTTTTCTTTACGATCGCAACAATGGGGGCGAGCTTAAGATTTGAGCATATGGCCTGTGAACAGGTATTGATAGGCGAAATCTTCCATTTTTTTCGTCTGGCTATATCGTTTTTGAGTATTTGATTTTCGGAGTTTATATATTTGCTGTAAATAATAATAATAATAATTATAGTTACATTTTTTTTTCTACTTTTTTTATTGTTGCTTTGAGGATGTTTAAGTAACCTGATGCACACGGTTATGTTTTGAGCTTGATGGAGAGGAAAAAAGATTTAATAATTAAAATAAATTGGTACTCTAACCCACGTAAGCTGTTAATATGATTTGTTTGTTGAATCCTAACGATAATGTCAACATTAAAGGTACCAAGTGCAAACTCATACAAAAGATTGTGCAGAAGATTTCTTGCCATATTATTATTACATTTTTCATTTTAAAAATGTTCTACATTGAGTCTAATTTCTTTACTAACATTAAATTTAATATTGTCAATAGATAATTATGGCTTGATATCAATACTTGTTCCTTCCAGGATAGCTGAGGACAGTTACCCAAAAGAACAATGCCTCTTTATTCAACTTGAAACAAAAGAACAACCTTGTCCTATCTTTGAACATTTTTTTCTACATTTCTAGGTGTAAAAGTCATAATCCGTAATAGACATCAATAAAACAATTTGACAAAACATCTGGTACTATTGTTGGGAGGTGCTAATTGTATATTGACAATAAACAAGGAATTTGTGGAAGACTCGTTCCCATGGTTACGAATTGTGACATTTAATGATGATGCTGAATCAAGTCAAGTAACGTGATTTAAAATGCGATGAGGATTGGCCGGGCCAAAAGGGCTGCACTAGGCACTGTGTCATTGCCTCTTGTAAGCAAATTTTCGTATATTCGTCAGAATGTGAATTGACTTTTATTATGTTGGAACTAGTGTACAAAATAAAAAAAATGGACGAAAAGATTGAGCAGATAGGATTAGACCAAAAGTATAACTTTTACAGTGCTCGTTAAACCAATGAAGAAATTAAATTCTAACCAGAATCAATGCAGCTTCATTAGGATCCGTTTTATCCCAACTCTATCCTCATAACTTCTATCCACATTTATTTAGGGTACTATCTACCTGGCCTGAACCTTCGTCTTGATCATGCTCATCCATAAATACTAATATAGCGTGGTAGATGTCACGGAGTCGGAGTGAAGAGATAGTTCCCACGAACACAGGAAGTGATGGCCAGAGAGTATGGGCCGAGGTGCGACTAATAGCGGGGGTGTGACACTAGCGAGCGGTTGAGCTTACCAAAATAGGAGAGGTTGCATCAAAAAGAAGCATAATCAGCCTATAATGTTCCCACAACTGGGACACACGGCCTCCTCTCTGTGAGAGGAAATGGGCTACATAACCCCACGAACCCGGGTGGTAGATGTGGCATGTCTCGAATTTTGGTGGTCAGGCAGGATGTTTTCCTTCACCGTTCTGAGAGCAGTGGTGATGAAATAGATTACACAAAGTAATGCGCCTGGGTTCAAACCCACAACTTACTATTCGTAACTCGAAGCCGCCAACACAGGGCCACCGCTGCTCTTCAAGAAAGAAGCGGTGTTTGTAAAGCGAACATACTTCAGAGGAAGATTTTTGGCATAGGCATACGGCAGCTGATTACTATCTAGTATTGCTTGAACAGGCATATTTTTGGTATGTAGATGGGTCAATGACCGCTATTGTCATCTTAACTGGCAGCAACTATAGTCATATTGTGACACGATAAAATTATCGTGTCACAATGTTTTCCTTCATCCCACCAAGACACTATTACTTCAATCATAGTACATCCCAACATCTATCTCAAAATCGCTACCTCCATGAGCGGAGCCACCCGCTCCCCGCTAACACTCCACCCACGCTAAAAAAAAACCGCTCTCCCGCATACAAAGCGAATACTTTCCGAACATCTGTCAGCATGGGGGGCGTCTTCCATCCCTGTCTCACACGGCACAGTGGTATATTGCTATCTCGCTCCGTAAGTTGGCAGGTAGATAACCTGGGTTTCGCGAGTCATGTTCAAGACTTAAAAGATCATTGGGTTACTAGTACATGCATGGCTGTGATGAAGTTTAAGGGGTAAAATGAGCATTTTGTTTTCGAGTCATGGATGTTTATACGTATGTAGGTAAGTGGGTACAAAAAAAAAAAAGTATGTAGTTTAACAACTATCTGGTGTCCACTCCACAAGCCTCGTTGCTTAGTGTGGCACTAGATGGCGCTGTGTGTAATGTCCAGCGATATTTTTTTATTAGCATGAACTAAGAAACTTTATCATAAAAATCTGTGAGAAATTTTGTACGTACTATTCCTTATGCATAGATCTTCCAAGGTAATTAATCCCCGGAATCAGGAAATATATTTTTTGCCACCGATATATACATATATTAATGTGGAGTTGAAATAGCATGGTGTGGAATTTTGTCCATATCGCTGCCCTAGTTCAATAGAAAGACATCTTTGACTGATGTATGTTTTGAGTTAATCATACTTTTAAGATACTGCAGTCAATGTTATTACCTTGTTGTCATTTGAAATGTGGTTAATCCTACTAATATCATAAATGCGTAAGTTTGTGAGTATGGATGGATGGACACTGTTTTAAGCTTTCACAGATTAAAACTAAACTTATATTGTCACTTACGGGATATTTTCCGTGATTGTTTATTGTTTTTTGGATGGATGGATCTTTCACGCAAAACCTACTGACGACTACTGACTGGAGTTGGATGTTTGGCACACGGATAGTTTATAACCTGGATTAACACATAGGATACCTTTTATCCTGGTAGTATGATCCCGTGGGACAACTACACGCGGGCAAGAGCTAGTTTACTAATTTATAGCTAATTTGAATGCTATATTTTTGGGTGTTATTTTTATTTAAATATGAATAAAAAATACTTTATATTTACATAAATTAAACCTGTTTTATTAAACTTTTGACCACCAGAGCAAAAACGCACGCGCGTGCCCTCCACGTCAAACCACAATTTCACTTACCATTTTGTCACATATTTTGTGTCGTTTGGCGTACAGGGCACGCGCTTGCTTGTCACGTTTATGTGACTATGGAGGTCAAAACGTTAAAAAAGAAACGGAAGAAATTAAACTGTAGAAGACAGTCGAAACTATAGTGATATTAATAAAGATTTTTCTCTCTCTATCTACCCTCAAAAGTTCATATCCCATCCCCAGTTACCAAGCCAGTAAGGTCACTACAATAACACCATGAAAATAAAATGCACCATGCATTGCACCCCATAACCACGGTACATTACCCTGCAAAGGGTCGCAGGCGTACCCTTAGTTTACATCCCCGTCTCTTTCACTCTTACTGTTAGAACGGAGATAGATAGTGCAGTCTCGCTCTCTCGCGGTAGGTGCAAGAGTAATGTGTCTTTTTTTGGGTACAGTTATGGTGGATGATAGTACGGTGTTTTTGGGGGTGGGCAGGATTTAAAGGCATTAGGAACAGTGATCTTATCGTTTAGTTGGTAGTTGCGTCTCGCTTCTTACATAACTTAATAATATTATAAACGCGAAAGTTTGTGAGGATGAATGGATTTTTGTTAATCTTTCACGCGAAAACTACTGAACGGATTGGGATGAAATTTGGCACACGTATAGTTTATATATTTTAAGGTGGATTTTGAGCAGAAGTTGCGTCTATCAACCTGGTTGTCAGGATCTTTGGGCTCATGGATTGTAAGAAAAAATCGAACGCTTGTTTAAACGATGAAAATTATTTACGTCAAAAGATAGCACTAAAATAACGGCCTTTAGAATTATTGGAAAGGAAAAGACGCATTAAGAACGGAGGTACTGAGCCAATCCTGAATAAATAGAGATAATAAAGAAAAGCAAGAAAAAAAGCACTAAAGATGGAACCAAGAACTAAAAGCCAATTATTCGAAAAAAATACCAGACAGCATCACCCAAGAACTAGAACTAAAAGAAAACAAATAATAAAATAATCCACAAAGCAGATAACAAATATTAATAGAGATCCAATTAGTGGTTACTTCAATAAAACAAAAAAACAGCGTACCAAGCGCCACCTGTCGGTCATCCCAGATAAGAGCTGAATACAATGAGTAGGTGAGGTTTTTTCTTTTACTATTTGTGTCACATGGTATGTAGCTATCAACAGTTGATTGAAGACTTGTAATGGGCTAGTTTCCACCATCAATAAGTTGCAAATCTATTTAGTCCGTCAGTTAGAGCATTGGAATATAATGGACACGTATTTTTTGTTTTTGTAAATCAATGAATAATGACAAAGATAAAACGCATCAAAACCCGGGAGTGGGGGCTCGTGACGTCAGAACGCACTAAAAATTATACCACGGCGTAACGTATTAAGAATTTTAAAAGCGTCGTACCTTCGTCAATTTTGGTTTACGTAACAAAAGAAAAAATACGGGTCAAATATTTTTTGATAATCTAACTGACGGACTAATTAGACTTTTTCAGTACACAAGCCTATTGGCTTGCTAAGAAGACAGACACTTAGACTGCATTTTTACCAGAGATGAGGGAGGATACGTAATGAGGGATGTGTGTGGAACTAACCAATCACATCGCTAGAATAGCTCAAGCTGTGAAAAAGAAGCGATATTATTGGTTAGTTTCTCCTACATAAGTACCTCGCTACACATCCTCGCTCATCTGTGGTTAAAACTCAGCGTTAAACTAAAAAGAGGCAATAGCTGTACCAGCCAATAATGCTCATACAGCAAAAGTACGTTACTGCTCACATAATGAATTACGCTAAACGTACTTTATTAATTATATTATAACATAAATTCAGTCGTCACTAAAACTCAGACACAAGCGGGTCTATCAATAATATCATTGCATCAAGTGCGGCTCAGATAACTAAACAAACGTTACTTAAACGTAACTAAACTATTGAACATAACACTGGTTTGGTGTGAACTAACTACCTTCCTACAAAAACTACGTATCTGTCAACGACTAGAAAATCCCAACAACATAATGTAACAACATAGCATTTCGTATGTCTACGCGGAAGTTCAACAGGATTGATATAAACTTTTTAATAGCCGAGTTCATCCAGATCCAGCATTATGCCGCCGAAGAAGGGCAGTGTCCCAAGACAAGGAGACTTTCTATAAAGGATAAGAGTCAAATATTGTAACATCGTGAATGTTGATGACTATACGAATAGGGGAAGAGTAAAGAAACGGTGGATGGACTGTGTGAAGGATGATATGGCTAGAAAGGAGGTGTCTGATGAGATGACGAGTACTAGGGAAGTATGGGAGAAGAAGACATGCTGCGCCGACCGCAAATGAATTGCGATGAGGGCAGGACAATGATGATGAACTAAGCTACTGAAAACCTTACGCACTAATGGAGTACTTACAAGCCTGGCAATACTGCGGGCTAGTCCAGCAGAATCCTAAATACTTTTAATTAATTTGAACACGAAAACCTAACCAAACCTTTCCCAGTCCTCAAAAACTCTTAACTTCCACATGATGCCATCAACAATTCGAAGATGGAAATCAAACGAAACTTACACACAGGTCAATTAAACAGTTTACAGTGTGTGAGAAAACACAAACCTAAACCATTCATTTACAGGTGAGTCTATGAAAGAAAGAGCGTGCAAAAAGCTCTATGGTCACATGTATATCTAGAATACTCACACTCAATCCATCAAGAATCATGTGCAGAATCTATGGTGATAGTATGCGCGTGAGTTCCCCTATGAGCCCTGTTCTATGTGACCGTAATATTGACCTGCTTCAGTGTAGGTTGGGTAAACCCTAACTTAATTTACGATGCTTTCTTTACCATGTCTCAAAAACTTATTATCCTTTTCACAGAAATATTCAAGTAGAGTCCTACAAACTCACACATCTACACATAAACATATATGCTCACAACGCCAGGGTGAGCGCGCACGCGATTGGCGTCGCACGCGCCAGGTGCGCGGGAGTCGGTCTGTCGGGCCCTTACACCCCGCCCTCCCCGCAACCGCTACACCCCCGCATAGGGGGAAATGGGATTTTATGATAATTATGGATGGGGTGTTGTCGGGTTATGGTTTATCGATAGATTCGAAATATCGTATCAGCTAGTTGGGAGTAATTTTTTTTTTATATAAAGGAAATTACTTTATGCTGTGCAATGATAAGATTTAAAACAAACACATCGGAATGGATAGACGAACGGTGGGGTCGTACAACTACTTAACGTGTCCTATTTATTGACAAATAATTCAAGTTTCAATAGGCGAGACGACAAAAAAAAACTAATTAGTCCGTCAGTTCGATTATTAAAAAATATTTGACCCGTGTTTTTTCTTTTGTTACGTAAACCAAAATTGACGAAGATATGACGCTTTTAAAATTCTCAATACGTCACGCCTAGGTATAATTTTTGCCTAGTTCTGACGTCACGAGCCCCCACTCCCGAGTTTTGATGCGTTTTATCTTTGTCAATATTCATTGATTTACAAAAACAAAAAATACGTGTCCATTATTTTCCAATACTCTAACTGACGGACTAAATAGATTTGCTATTTTTTGATAATGTCGTCATGCCTTTTGATATAATGATTGCAATTTATTTCTTGATAATTAATCATTTAAACATTATTGTCAGGAGGAGCTCGTGGCTAAATAATAACAGCCGCTCGGGTTGATCTTTAGGTTAACCCGTGCTTGCCTATGGGTGAGCACCCATTACATACCGAATTTCCTCCGTGCCTTGGAAAGCACGTTAAGCAGTTGGTCCCGGCTGTCATTTGTGATCTTTGACAGTCGTTACAGGAGTCAGTGGCCCAAAAAGTCTGACAACCAGTCTTACCAAGGGGTATCGTATTATCCAGTACTAACTGGGTTGTGGAGGTCAGATAGGCAGTCGCTCCATGTAAAATACTGGTATTCGGCTGCATCCGGTTGGACTGGAAGCCGACCCCAACATAGTTGGGAAAAGGCTAGGCAGATGTGTGTCAGAGCATCTCTTTCAATTCAACTCTTTAGCTAAAAGCTTCATATGACATTCCACTTAAACATAACGACAAAATATAATGTTACTATAGGCACCCCTGCCTTACCCTACGCGGATTATGTGTTGAAAAACTAGAGTTTCTTTTCGTTTTCTTTTTATTACTTATAAATATCACCTTCCTAACAGATTGGCAGGATAGGGCAAGACATAAGGAATATTCAAAAGGTAAATATAAATATCGCTGGACATTACACACAGCGCCATCTAGTGCCACACTAAGCAACGAGGCTTGTGTCGTGGACACCAGATAGTTGATATACTACACAGATACTTTTTGTTTGTAAATACATACATAATATACATATAAACATCTATGACTCGAAAACAAATGTCCATGCTCATCACACAAACATTTGCTCCTACCGGGATTCGAACCCGGGACCCTAAGAACGTAAGGTAGCCTCAGTACCGCTGCGCCATTCGGGTCGTCAGGTATGGACGAGGCCTTTGCCCAGCAGTGGGACGGAACAGGCTAACAAAACAAATCTCTTTACAGTAACAGGAGTTCATAAGGATCGTAGTCGGAGGAGTTCTGCAGTTTCTGCCTATCCCCATGGCTTGAGTTTATGTATGTATGTACTTAATATAACAACAAGAATTACATTTGAATCCAGATCTATCCTCCATTACAAGCCAGCATCCCATCCACGCAGATAGGCAAAAAAATATTTAAATCGTTTTCTGATTACCACATTTGTATAAACAAAAAATATATCAACATTCATTATGTCAATATTATAAATTATAGACCACACACGAAGAAGGAATAACTATATACACACATCAAAAATGTCTAGGGATCAAGCATTTTTATGCGGATTTCTTGAGATTGAGATGTGGCTTTGTAATAAATTTATGATTTTATAAATTTATATGGATCCTTTTTGGTGCATTTCATAATTTGAATCAGGAACTCTCAATCAAATTCGAGTAAAAGATGAAAATAAGCTGTCAATATTTTCCCTATAAAAACATACAACGCATTGAAGACATTATTAGTGCTACTGTTTCCCTACTACTGATTAAAACCAACGTTATTATGGAGCGGCGACGTCATTTAAGCAGGGAAGAAATGCTCAGAGCCGTGGGAATGATAGAAGCTGGTTCCCGGCAACGTACTGTAGCTTTAGCTCTGAATACAAGTCAGAGTGTTATCAGTCGACTTTGGACACGTTACCGAAGCACTGGTACCGTGGCTGAGCGCCATGGAGGACGGTATCGCTGCACCACACGGAGACAAGACCGATACATTCAAATCTTAACTCGAAGAGCTCCAACAATAACCGCCATGATGTTAGCCGTGAGGCTTCATCACTCTTCAGGGAACTTAATTAGCGACCAAACAGTCAGAAACCGCTTGCATGAAGTGAACCTTCATTCCCGAAGACCGCTACGGGTACCACCTATAGCAATGCACAATCGTAGGATTCGATATCAATGGGCTCTTGAACACAGAAATTGGGCAGAAGAACAATGGCGTTTCGTGTGCTTTTCTGATGAGTCTCGTTTTGGTATGAGACCGGATACAAGACGTATACGACACTGGAGAACCCCTGGACGCCAACAGCGATTAAAATCCTGCCAGGAAGTCCATCCTTATAGTGGTGGAACCATCATGGTATGGGCGGGTATTTGGATCGGCGGAAGAACTGAGTTGATTTGGATCAGAGGCAACCTCAACGCTCAAATTTATGCTGAGACGATTGTATCAGACGTCATCGTTCCTCTACAAGTGCAAATCGGTCCCTTATTTCAGTTAATGCATGATAATGCACGACCGCACACCGCAAGAGTTGTAAGACAGACTCTCGCCGCAGCTAACATCAATGTCCTGCCCTGGCCTGCTCAGTCGCCAGACTTGAACCCGATTGAGCATGCATGGGATATGCTACAGAGAAGAGCTCTGCCGAATATGGAGGGTATCCAGTCGCAAGAAGACCTTTTTTTGTTGTTGCAACGAACATGGGCGGCCATTCCACAGCGTGATTTGGATGAACTCATTTTGAGTATGCCAAACCGATGTTCTTGTGTTGTTAGTGTTCGCGGTAGAAACACGGATTATTAATTGTTTAAGTTACCCAATAAAATTTTAAAGAACACTGTTATTTCAGTCTTTTTTTCGAACTTTAATGTTAGTGGTTCAAATGACAAAAATCCCTTTATTAGGAAAATGGCAAATTTCTTTATTAATGCAAAGGTGACTTGGTTTATCGTTACTGTGACAAACGAAAACACTTTATTTGATGAATCCTTAAAGAAAATTTTAATTAATATCAATCAGGAGAAAAGTTATTGCAAAAATATATGTTGATCCCTAGATACTTTTGATGTGTGTATTTAACAAGACCTGTTTATAAATATTTATGCTAAAATTGTAGCCATATTTGGTGTTATTTTTATGGTAAACTACTGATAGAGAGCGAAATTGACATTTGAATGGTTGCATATGGATAAAAGCGAAGCAGTGGTAGACCCAGGCGAGGATAAGGCGAAACGAACACGACCTCTTTACGAGAGTTTGGACCACAACAGTCACCAACATTGACAAATGGAAGGTGTGGAGGCCTTTGTCCATCAGGGGACAATATGGGATAAAATATTTGGGTGACAATTAGCGCTGCGTTAAATATCCTTAAAGGAGGAGTCAAAATTATTTGAAATAATTCCAAACACATTTGTCCAATTTCAACGCTGTAGAGCCTTTTAGTCCAGCGCCCTAATTGTAGAAAAATCATTTATCTATTCAAAATCTGCATCTCCACTTTGAAAATGGAATGCAACCGTAATCATATAACAAACAAAAAACCAGACTTTATCGATATCTCATTTCCTCGACACAATCCCATCACTAGCGTAACAAAAAAATGGTACGTGCCCATGTCCACAGGTATAAATGACAAAAATAGGTGGATCTAGATAATAATCAATACTATGGAAATGTGATGCTTGCGCTGGTTATTGTTAACGGTGTAAGCAGACCACGAGGTAGTAGTGTATGGAATACTTTCGTTTTTACCAGAGATGCAGCAAGCAAGCAAGACAATTTTAAGAAATTAACCAGTAACAAACAAACCAGCATGTCCTAGAACCAAAAGTTCGAAGACATTGTGACATCTACCAATCAGCACTGGGCCCGCGTGGTGGATTATAGCCCATTCCCCCTCTTAAAGAGTAGGCCAGTGTCCCAGCAGTGGGAACATTAATAGGCTGATGATGATGTTGAACCAGTAACAATACGGAGGGGGAATATAAATATTTCATTAAAGACCCTGACAAACTTATATTAACCAATGTTGAATGTTCTAACAGGATTACAGGAAAAGACAAGCCAACATGCCAATAAGACGAAGTTACTATACTACTAGTGTTATTGGGTTTTTCCATTAGGAATTTGTGTCCCATTAATGGTTCTAGCTCGCCCCCTAATTACATGAGACTTAAACATAACTGTTCTAGCGAAATGTGGGTGTACTGTTAAGTACAGTCGTGGTCTTTTCCGCCTGATCAGTTAATTTTTTTTTTCGCTCAAATCATGTGGAGGCGCCGAGCCACGCCCCCTTAAAGTTCAGGCCTATTAAGAAAGCGTCAAATTGGCGCGCAAAATAACAATAACTCTCGTTTGGCGTGCGTCGTCAGTGCGCTCGGCCGATCGGTATCTTTTCATTCATTATTTCTATACGTCAACGGGGCAGGGCTAGAGAGCGTTTCTATGTTGTAAGTGCAAGCAAAAATTAGCTTATTGGCGATTAGGCGGGAGTGTCCTGGATAGTACACCACTGTCCAACTGTTTGGGACTCCCCAAACAGTTGGACAGAGGTGTACTATCGTACCAGGCGTGAAGATATGTTGCTAAGTTAGTTGAAAAGTTTTTAGGATATTTTACTCTACTGACTTTGGCGGAACCCTGAAAGAAGATAATGTTTTCGACAACCCATCTTATGAGAAAGCCCAAATCAACCATTAATCCACCCACACACATCATCATCTGCCTAGCCTTTTCCTAACTATATTGGGGTCGGCTTCCAGTCAAACCGAATGCAGCTGAATACCAGGAACAACCTATCTGACCTCCACAACCCAGTTAGTACGGGGCAATACGATACCCCTTGGCAAGGCTGGTTCTGGTCATGAACCTACACACATAACCTGATAAATCAAAACATTGAAAGTCCCTCACGTGTCGAGAGACATGTGGTCTACACGATCAGAGACAGTAACAAATGAACTAAACATTGCGAAATATTGCAGTAAACCATACTACAATGAAATTGATAACCTTTGCAGTACAGGGGCACGTTTTTTGGGTGAATGGTATTTTTTTTCTGTAATTTAGTATGGGTGTGAACTGATTAGAAATTTTAGTTACTCTTTGTCATGTTTCCACTTTGTTAACAAGGTCAGGTTTGAGTAATTTAATTTCAAAATGTTTACACAATTGTATTTTGATTGAAAGGCTCAATTTTCACGTTTGGCCAGGAGACTGTTATATTTTATCATCATTTCAGCTGAAAGACGTCCACTGTTAGACATGACATAGGCCACATTGATCGGTCCCGCATCCAGCGGATCCCCGTAACTTTCACCAGGTCACCGCTCCACCTAGTGGGAGGCCTTCCAACGCAACGTGTTCCGGTTCGCGGTCGCCACTCCACAACTTTTCCGTACCATCGGCCATACGTTCTGCAAGCAATGTGCCCTGCCCACTGCCACTTAAGTTTGTTACGAGGTTTAAGATCCCATGTAACAGGAGGCGCGTCAATTGCCACTAACCGAACACGTATCTGATCTAAACTACGGGATGCTACTGAGAAATTCCTGACGGAAACACACAGCAGCAGTTTGCCCGAGCAGGTATTCGCACCCAGGACCTCCTACTCAGCAAGTAGTTCTTAGGACCACTAGATGAACGAGGCAGTCAATGAATGAAAGCAATACAGCTGTAGAGGAGGTGCCTACTGCGATGACGGCTCGAAGAGACAGAATAGACTCGAAGAACATGAAGAGACAGACACCTGCGCCGACCTCAACACAATATTATTAGGGAATAGGATAATAATGAAACCTCAAAAACCATTAATCATTTCCATCTGCCTAGCCTTTTCCTAACTATGTTGGGGTAGATTTCCAATCCAACCGGATGCAGCTGAATACCAGTATTTTACATGGAGCGACTGCCTAGCTGACCTCCACAACCCAATTAGTTCTGGATAACAGAATAACCCTTGGTTAGACTGGTTATCAGACTTTCGGGCCCCTGACTACCTGTAACGACTGTCAAAGATCTACGAATGACAGACACACAAACTGTACACCTTAGTCAAAATATGTGGCTTAGCCGTTTCGTTACTACAAGAACTTTGTATAACATTTTTTTTTTTTTTTTTTTAAATGGGACAAGCCCGCCACACTGTTCCCAAACCACTGTAACTCCTGAAAGCCAGAATCAACAGTGGCGACCACCAGAAAAGCGCCGAGACAATGAAGCTCGACGAAGTCCCAGAGAATGAATTTAACTGTCTTGGATCCCGCAACGAAATTAATCAGAAAAGTATAGTGGAGGAGTAGGAAAAATCCGTAATTTCCACTTCCCTCCATTTCAGCAGGAGACAGAACGAAACAAGGCCAATAGGCACAAAGGGACGTTTACAACTGGGATAGGCCCAGTTGCCTAGCACCACGAATAAATATTAACATTAATGGGTCCTAAGTTGTGAGTTGTTATATTTGATTCCAATAATAGGTATGGCAAAAACGCTTGAACGCACGGAAATTTGTTCTAGTTTCCACAAGGTCTGTATAGTAAATAACTCCGGATGTAACCTGTACACTATCCAACATAATGTTGCGTTCATTCTGCCAAAGACTGCACTCCCATAAAATGTGATGTGCTGATTGTTCATATTCGCAGTCAGATGTGGAACATTGACAAAAAGGCGAGTCAACAAGCTTGAAGGAAAATAATTTACTCTTAAAGTTACCATGACCGGTGAGAAATTGGGCAACACAGTGATCAACCTCCAACCATGTCCTGGCCAGCCGTTCACGAACGGATGGAAAGAACTGGTGGAGGTGTCGGCCCTTGATGGAATTATCCCACCTACCTTGCCATTCAGACAAAAGTTCCTCCCAGACGTCGGTCTGTGGTTTGAATAATCTAGCAATCTTAACACGGTCACGTAGGGTTAAAAAGTCTGCGTCCGCGGTCTCACGTGCGTTATAGTACATTGCAGCCCGTCGCTGCACTTCAAGATCAACTGGAAGTACACCTGCAAGTACCGGTAAGGCTTCAGTACTAACCGTCCTATACGCTTTGCATAAGAATATCAAAGCCAAACGCTGGCTTTGAAGCAATTTACGTCGTGCCGCTCCTATGGTGGCCCTATCGGCCCAGACAGGTGCCCCGTAGCACACACACCCCAAGTAAGTAGCCCCATAAATGGTCTTTAAAGTTATAAATGACAGACCCCACGTAGATTTTGATATTCTCGTTAAGGCATAAAAGTTCTTTTTAGCTTTTTCACCGACAGTTTTAATATGATCTATGAATGAAAAATTTATCTCTAAGACCAAACCAAGGTAGCACACGGATTGCTTTCTTTTCACGGGAACGTTATTAAATTTAATACTAGGCCACGATTTAAGATTACCTTTTAAAATTAGTTGATAAGTTTTTTGCGGTGCAAAGGTCAGACGGTTTCGATCGCCCCACTGAGATATTAATCGTAGGCAAGTGTCAGCTAAATTCTCGAGACCAGCCCGAGTACTCGACTGAATGAGCAGCAGGCCGTCGTCCGCGTAACCGGTTAATGAACAGCCGGGAGGAAGGGGAATCGCGAGAAAATCATCAAAACCTAAATTCCATACATACGGAGCGATTACCGACCCCTGAGGACATCCCATGGTAAGGGGCTTTGACATAGAATAATGACCGAGTTTGAGTTTCGCGGAACCATTTAAAAAGTAAGAATAAACAAGATTATATATGTTTTTATAGCAGCCACGATTCTTCAGTTTAAGTAGTAGCATCGGCCACCATGCGTTATCAAAGGCCCCGGAAATATCTAAAAAGATTCCAACCACGTACTTGTGTTCCGAGTTATTAACAATTTTTCTAACAGAAAGTGCCGCGTCTACGGTAGATTTTCCCACAGTGAAACCGAATTGGTTGTTATGAAACTTTGGCCCGTCTGGCAGCAAACGTGGAACGATAAGGCGCTCCAGGAGTTTTCCTAAAGATGGCAGTAGGGTTATGGGCCTGTACGACTTAGGGTCGTCCGGTGGCTTATCACCACTTTTTGGAATTATTCGTATAAAGCCACGTCGCCATACGCGAGGGAAAACGCCGTCCGCAATACATCGGTTGAAAACAGATAGAATGGCGTCGCCCGCTGTTTTACACGCTTCTTTTATCATCCGATTAGATATTTTATCTTCACCTGATGATTTGTTAAGAGGCAGTTTCCTGACAATATTAATGAATTCGTCAATGGATGGAAGGTCTGACGCTGGTGATTCAGGTGGCACAGCAGCCCACGCTCTGATCTGTTGATGGTAGTCATTGTCATTTACCGGCGAATCATCAGGTATCAGACTATTTAATAGAACTTCGGTTGTTTCCTCAATACCGGTGGTGTGTTTATTATTGACTTTAATGTTCTGGACAAACGCCAGGTCGACTGATCGATTAGCTTTGAATTCGTGATACAAAGGAGACCACGGACCTTCTTTATCTAATTTTTCTACTATTTTTCGCAGTAAATTACCCTTGGATTTTTCCACCGATGCTCTGTAGCGGGACTTGGCAACTCTAAACGCATTTAAAGCAAAGTTGAGTGGGTCTCCGGTGACCTTTTGTTTTTTAAGCTTGTTTAAATGCCTACGCGCTCGGCGATAGCTTTTACGTTGTTCAATTAAGTAGTCACACCACCAATCACATCTATGGATGTTGGTCATAGATGCGCGACCAATGGCGATGTCAGCACAGTAAGTGAAGGTGTCTGACATAATTTCAGCACTTTCTTCAGCTGACAGCCCATCACGAGTGAAGTCTTTGGCGTGACACGCAAAAAGCGAGCTAAAGAATTCCCAATTCGCGCCTTTACTTTTATATCTAAAATTACCAGTGATATGAGATGGACCTTGAGAAGACACCGGAACAAATTCGTACACGATCAGGCGATGATCACTACAAGACGCATCTGGTAGGACACGCCACCTATCCAAGCGTACGTCTGCACTAGAAAGTGTGACGTCAATACAAGATTCGCCCATTGGGCTGCAAAAAGTAGGTGGTGCATCTGGGGTATTATGAATTGATAAGTTCATTTCAGCAATAAAATCTTCAACAGCACAACGTCGGTCGAAATCCGTAGACCTAACCTTGCCATACCACAGAGACGATGACGCGTTAACATCAGCGCCAACGATAACTTTACAGCCCGCGAGTGACTGTAAGACATGACGGAGGTTATGTATATGAGGAGCAACAGGGTCTGAGTATTGAAAGTAACAGCTCACAACGTAAACTTTAAAAGAAGCTGATGAGACTTCCGCAACGGCACAGTGGGGCGTCATGAGGTTACGCAAAGACGTTACTGTAAAGTTGGAAGAACGCGCCACGTAAATTCCGGCTCGTGCTTTGCTGTCCAGCTGAACTACTTTGTGACGTAAGCGAGCGTTCTGGTATTGTTCTTGAACAAGTACTATGTCTAAGTTATAATCGATAATTAATTTGTCTAATTCAGAGGTCGCCACCCTATCGTTGTGGAGATTTAATTGTCCTATAGTTAAACTATCCATTATTTTAGTAGTTGGTGTTGAGGATTAACTGTTCGAGCTTAAGTTTGTACGTGGTACACTCGGGAGACCCGCAACGATGGTCAAACGGTTTTTTAAAACGTTTACACGCCACGCAAGTCGGTATAAAATTTAAATTATCCTTGTGCGGGCAGTTATTTGTTTCATGTGCTTCGGAGCAGTTAGCACAGGTAGGTGATTTATTAACGCAGTGTTTCTTAACGTGACCAAACTGTTGGCAATGTAAACAACGAACTACTTCGACATCATCGATGAAACGGCAAGTCGCCCAATCAATAAATAATTTATCTTTGGTGGACACTAAATGTTTACGAACTGTGGACTCGATTTCAATGCCTATCCACTTGCGACCATTATCTAAGGAACGCCTACGAATAATTTTAGTTGACTTAATAAAATCATCCTCATTTATTGGCACCTCGTCTTTAATGTTTTGACGGTATAGCGCGTGCAGAAAAGCATTGTCTTCCATTGAGGATGGGACGTCCTTAACTAATATACGAGGCCTTCGGCCTTTCGGTTTTTCAAGTCTTAAGCCGGCGGACCTAATAGCATCGACCGATTGCAACTTTTTTATTTGGTTGTCATTAGCGACACGTAATACAACGCCAGATTTCGCGGTTTTCTTAACGCCTACTATTTGAAATCCGTCATCACTAGGCTTAATCGCTTTCATTAGCGCTTGTTTAGTCGCGGACGATGACGAGTAATCGGCTAACCGCTCAGCGGTAGGGTAGGCGACGACGCACGGAAGGGGGGCGCGCGACTCAACAGCAGGCCCAACTTTAGGTAGACGAAGTTTCAAAGAATCCGCATACGAAGATTTGTTATAATCACTAGTATTGACGTTAGTAGGATTTAATTTAATTTTATCCAATTCGCGTTTCGCATTGGCTAATTTGGTTTCGTTGGAGGATGATTTTATGGCTAACAAAGAAACAATGGCCGTTACGCGCTGAGTCATGTCCATGATGGCTGATTTATTTGCGACATTAATGCGGGACCCTTGATCATTAACAAGGTCGTTAATTTTTGAGAGATATGCAGACGCCGATGAAACTAAATCGCAATAGTTGTCATTGCTCGCAGTACTGGCGTTTAATATTGGCGAAGGCTTCTCAATTGAGTTGGATGTGTGTAGCCGTTTTGACCTATCCTCGGGCGAGATGTACGAAGGAGACATTTCGCGAAACAAACGTTTTGTTGAGCTAGCGGAGGTCGTCGGCGACCCGGGTGTATGGAATGCATCTCTGCCACGGTCAGGCGGGTCATCATTAATGGACAACATATTATAAATTATGAAATTCAAATAAACTATTAGAACGTAAGCAAAGTAACAGAATTAACGGACGATAAAATTATTTAGAGGTACCCACACACCAAAGAAAGTAAATGTACTCACCGAAAGTAAACGAAATTAACTAAAATACCAGTAAAACCGACGTAAAAACACTAAAAAACTTACGATACCAGCACTTAGCACAATAGCACACAACTAGTAACAACTCACGAGCCGGGAATAGATCACGGAACACGAAAATCGTAATTAAAATCAACAGCGAAATAGATTGCATCCAACCCGAGCGAGTGCGCGGAGGGAAGTGGTTTGTATAACATGTCATTACATTGTCATAACATGTCATGTCATTGTCATTGTATAACAGAAAAGTAATGAACAGTGGATACATTTTTCACCTTACGCCCATGTGAATGTAGCAAAACGGCCCAAGCCACATATTTTGACTAAGGTGTAGAGTTTGTGAAGTTAGACCTTGTAGAGTTGGGCTACCGCACACTTGAGAGGGCCCTTCCCGGCGCGTCTATCGTCAACGCGAGCATGGTCGAAAAGCTTGCTGTTTCATCCAGAGCCATCGCGCCGATATTTTTTCAACTGCCCTGTCTTACCTTGCCCCGTCACCGCACTACTCGTCACCCGCGCACCTCATACCGACTAACGAAAGGACATTGGACGAAAAATAGTGTTCAAAAATGTATAAAACTTGTTCCAGGAAATACGTGTTTTTTAATAAGTCTTACAAGTATGTGAAATAAATGTTTATTATTTAGAATCTCCACTACATTTGCAAGGCTTCTATCAGGACATTTTCTTTACTTTTACAATTTATGAGTACATTATGAACGGCCAAAGTCGAGGTAAAATTTGTGCAAAACAGCAATTTTTGGAGGCCTATACACAACCTTTGTACCTACATATTTTTATTTTTGGCTTTGATAGAAGCCTAGAGTACACAAGATACCTATCAGTTAAAAAAAAAACAAGATATATGTGTAACAACGGCATAATCACGCACGAGCGTTTGTCAAAATTCTAGCGAAAAGTATGGCGGGTTGGCCGCTCTTAAGACGAAACTGTCTTGAGACAGACTATTTCCCTACGAGCGCGAGCAAAGATAAATAGTCTGTCTCGTTCGCAGTAGTAGGGAACTAGTCTGTCTCAAGACAGTTTCGTCTTAAGTGTGCGGTAGCCCTTAGAAGCTTGGCTCTACGTGAGATCTGATAACTTTTTGATAGTGCGAGTCATATGGTCTCGTCTTGGCAACATTTTACATGCAAAATGTTTTTGGTGTGATATAGAAATATTCCTCAAACATCAATCTCATTCACGTACGACCTGAACTCGGTACAAAGATTTAGCAACAACATGAATCGTATTACTTTTGACACAGATAGGTCACGTACAAATGTACGTCCATGATATCCGTAGGTACGTATATAAGTGCATTAGTCTTGTTTAATTATTATTAATTAATGCACTTTGTGTTCGCGATGATTCATCTTATTACACGTGGAGTTTATGAGCTGACCTTCGGATTGATATCAGTTTTGGAAGATTTTCGTTGCCCCTCCACTCCGAAAATACGGAATAAAATGAAAAAATAATTGAAAAATATTTTATATGCCAGTTAATTCTTTGACCCTAAAGTTGACTAAAGTTATGAGATATCAATAAAACACCTTGTATAGAAAATCCTAAAAGGCAAAACTGGCTCATTTCATACAAGAATTATAAGAATCAGGTGAGACATCGTATGAACCAGGGACCCACTGATGGGTATAGGCGTCCCCTATCTTCTGTCATACTTTTCTGTTCTGTGCGTGCCTTATCCATCTATCTGTTTCCCGCCGTTTTTCGACGCGCTTTGACTCGACTCATTAACTACGTAATCCAAAGTTTTATAGTTATAATCATATTAAGTAATAAGATAAAGACAATAAAAACAAACACGAGTCATCCATCAGTTTAGCTCAAAAACAAGGATACGGTCATTACGTCAATGCGAGTTCGATAATAATAAACAATGTTATTGGACAACGACAAAGTTAGCAAACACACAAGACACGTGTCGTATTCACAGTTTCACACACGCACGACACTCATCCAAACTAATATTATTAATGCGAAAGTAAGTTTGTTTGTTCAGTGAAATTTTGCATATACGTTGTCAGGTCTACAGAAACGGACATAGGGTACCTTTCATCTCGGAAAAAGTACTGTTCCCGAGGAAAACAACAATAACGCTCTTATTATAATAGATGGCGCCACGTGTCTTTCGAATCATGATTGAATTATATTATTACAAGCAGAGTACAACCCGAATTTATTGTCAAATTCTAAATTAGTTCTAGAGAGAGTATTGGATAGTAGACCAAAAGCTAGTAGTACTTAAATCTGTAAAATAGTCTTTAAAAGTTATTGAAGAAGAAAGAGGAACAAAAAATTATAACAATATCTGTAGAATCTAGGTTTTGGTAGGAACCTAGTTATCTGAAAAAAGTTGAATGATGAAGCACATTTCTAGTTCTTAAAAATCCTTAGAAACACACAGCGGGCTTAGAACCAACGAAAAATAGTGTCCATTATATGAAGACTAATTCTACAACTGGAACTTCAAATAGAAGGAACACAATAGTTGACAAATCTCTAAAGCACATGCTAAAACACAACACAGAGTAAATAGTTACTTACTAAACAAAAACACAAAACTAAACAAACTCAAAATTAAATACATAATACATATCATAAATTCTAAACTGTGAAGTTAAATAATGTAAAGCAAGAAGATGGTGCAGATATCAGAAACAACAAAACGGTGTAAAAAGCGAACAGCACAATAATTCACGACATACCTACGAGTTAATTTGGTCAACGAAACTAAACTGTTACACCCGTATCTTACCTCCTCTTCTCTAAAGTCAAGTTTAAGTAATTTTTGAGTTTAAGTAATTACTAATGAAACTTTTTTTTTTTGCAATAGACAAGAATTTGAACGAAGTAAGAACCGTCAAATAGAAAGCATAGCTAAAAATTTTAACTTTTGACAGTTCTAACTTCAAGCAATTACTAAACCACAGAATAAAAACTTTAACTTCGGTTATTACTTTTACTCAAGTAATCACTTTGACTTGTTTATAGATACGGGTGTTAGTGTCTTAGTCGGTATGGAATGACCTTATAACAAAAGTGTGAAAAGATAAACACAAAACACAGGAGAACAACAACAGCACGTGTTAACAACAACACAGATACTACGGCTTTACCCGCTGTGCTGCTAGTGCTGATGGTGGTGCTAACATTTAAGGTTGTAATTTCTAAAGCTACAAAATGGTAGTGGTTTTAAATACAAAGGAAAAGTGTAGAAAGCCAAAATAACAAGTGCTTAAAGACATACAAAGTCACAACTACGCGGATTTCACCAATGAATCTACATCTAAACGGCGTTCAAAGCTGTCAGTGTCAATATTCCATAGCAATTATGCAGACACTGCAGCTCTTGAACGCCGTTCAGTTTAATAGGAGAAATCCGCCATCAAATCTAAACAAAAAAAAACACAGGACAACAACAAGAAAAGCCAACACAGATACAACAAAGACACGTGCTAAAACCAACACAGATACACGTGCTCAACACAGATACTACGGCCTCACCCATTGTGGCGGCACGTCAGCATGTTGATGGTGCTGATGATGGTGGTGGTGACGTCTGTCCGGCTGGTGATGGCCGTTGGAGGCCGCGCAGGAGGTCGCCGCCACACCATACTGGTGCAGAACAAGAGAGTGAACGTGCTGGTTCGACTAGATGGGTGGCAGAAGATGGCTTGTAGTGTAGGTTTGGGGTGAACATTATTTGTGGGTGAAATTTGTTGAAAAATTGCTATGAAATCTACAGATATACATAAATGTGTTTAAAAATTACGAAATGTCCTTTAATCATTATTTACAATAACATAATTAGTAGGTTATGTGTTTGAGCCACTTGGGCTAAGGGGCCCAAGTGCCCAGTCAGTATTTCGGGATATCGCCAAGCGGTTGCTCGACTCTTCACGTGACCAATGGGCTACCATTTTTTTGGCCAAAGAATCAGCTTTGCCAGCCTAGCAGTTTACAAAATACGCGTTTTGTTTTCTGGAAAATCAAGAAAACTTAAAAAGGCGGACCTTAATTTTCAGTTGTGACCTATTTATAGGCTGATGATGTAATTCCTGTCTATCTGTTAGGTGAATCAGTGAAACATATTAAAAACAGGTAAATGAGGGACCGTCTCCACAAGCGAGAGAATCGCGGCTAACATGATAGTTATGATATTTTCTTTGTTTTGGTTAACGTAATCGAAACATTAGCAATTATATAAATATACAATTATACCTACATACACTTTATAGGTTAATATCGAGAGCGATTCGCCTCGGCTTCGCACGGATGCAATGTAGCACATACAAATAAATCTTCGTCTTGAATCTACCTATTGCAAAAAATTTAAGCGTACAGACAGCGCGAGCGACTTTGTTTTATACTATGTAAAGAAGATAATTATGCACATAACATAACATCACGCTTGTAGTCCCCGAAAGGTTAGACAGAGGTGTACCTAATAGTACACCCACATTTAGCCATTTAAATTACTCATCTTCCACCGTTATCCACCTCTAAGGTCTCGTATCCCACACGATCCCATCAACTTTACTATCCACTAATGTTATGGGGACAAGCGGCGGGGCAAGAAGCAGTAAAACTTATAGTAATTGTACCGGAGTTCGGGGGTCCGCGCCCTTACAGCGACGTTTAAGGCACTTACCCACTGCTGCTCACGGATAGGCTACGACGTGTGTTAAGCTTCGCTTTGCAAGAAAAATTATGTGATTGCGTCCAATGCAAACCTCAGACACGCATTGCATGAATTGACGTCATTAGTACATGCGTGGCTTGCTCAAATAAGGCGCTCACATAGCTCAATGTAGCTCAACGCTGTCAACGCCATGCACGCTGTGCATGCGGTACACACTATACACGTAGTCTTGGTAAAAACACGTGTGTAGCCTCTCCGTGCGCCGCGGTAGACCACGCACGTGTACTGCAGTGGAAACGTAGACCCACGTTGTCAAACAAATGAATCCACGCAGCTAAAATGAGCCGCGTGCCCGTGCACCGCGGTGGGTTTGCGCCTTTACTGTGAGCGGTGTATTAGGACGAGCCCTTGAGGGGTTTGTCAACCTGTGTTGTTATTTATTGAGAGTAGATTAGGATAGTTTTTTTAGCCATTAACAGTATCCGAGGTAAAGTAATTGCAAAATCAGAAACATTAGGGACAACGTTGAAAAGACGTTTGAGCCAGTCAATTTAAAAACCTCTATGACCATAAAAAAAAAAAAAACAAAAATAAACATACTAATTTCGTTAATAAACTAGCTGTTGCCCGCGAGCTTCGTTCGCGTGAAATTATTATAAAAATTATTGCGTCCCTTTTTAATTCGATTTTGTTACCTATTTCAAGGGTTTAAATTTTTTTGCACGGAACCCTACTTCTTATTCTAAAATAAAAGTGGTCCTAGTTACTCCTTATAACATCAGCTATCTACCAGTAAAAGTCCTGTCAAAATCGGTCAACCCGTTTCGGAGATTAGCCGGAACAAACAGACAAAAACTGAAAAAAGAAAAGAGTTTTTGTTATAAGTGCCGTATATATTTTCATATGCATTTAGTAAAAAGCTGTTATTTTGATATTACAAACAGACTTTAATTTTACTTATTTATATATTTAGATGTATAAATAGATTACTTTCAACAGGAATGGCATCAGATTATCGGTAGCCTGTATCAATGCCATCCATTTTCATTAACTCTCCCATTAACTGAATATCTTGGTCCTCTTCATCATTATCATCTGCTTAGCCTTTTCTCAACTACATAATATGTCGCGGTCGGCTTAACCGAAATGCAGCTAAATACCAGTATTTTACATGGAGCGACTGCCTATCTGACTTCCACAACCCAGTTAGTACTGGGTAATACGATACCCTTGGTAAGACTGGTTGTCAGACTTTCGGCCCTGTGGTCCGTTCTAAATATTTTCGTTCTTCTAGAATATTCTAAATCTTGGTATGATCCATTATAGCTAAGCCATGACCTCTTCCGAACAGCTAGCAAACCCGAAATGTCCCAAAACTCCTAAGCACAGCTTTCAGCTAGTACTATACTCGCCCACACACGTCTATAAACATATGTACTAGCGCGAGCCACTCGGCCGAGTTGCCGCTTCACTTTTATAGCCGGACGACTGTCTTACAGTACCGGTGCGTACAAAACTGGGATGGAGAAAGCAACAATTTACTTTAAAGCGTAAATGTTTTTTAGGTCATGTATTTGTTTTATTAGACTTTTTGTGTTTAGTTGGCCATCACAAAAAAAACCATAGACCGTAGGTACTTAGGTAAATGCTAAATGTTTGGTTTTCTGAAATATTTTTGTCCTAACCAGCCAACTATAGTGGGTGATTTTTTTAACGTTGGTAACACTTAAACGGTGCAGTAGGTACTCATGACAATGAATAACATTTACTATGGAACTGACCATGAAATCGCGAAATAAAGAATATCAGTGGCTTCACATTATTGGTTGCGTAACTCAAAAAAATGTAGGTTTTTTTTTCGCCATATCATTGTCGCTTACTTAGTAAAAGTTGTTCATTTTTATGAGTATTACGAATGCCAACATTTTAAAAAATCACCCTGAATATAACATGACACCATGATGATCTTGGGGAGGCTTCAAGCCTTCACCCAGTAGTGGGACAGCAAACACAAAATAAAAAATTGAAAGAAGATAAAGGCAATAAAGTCGCCCCCTTTTACTTTAACATTATCTATTAGCGAAATGTAGGTGTGTGCGGCTCTGCCCGACCCTTTGGGGATTAAAAACGCGATGTGTTTAATCACATATTATATCGATTATACATACAAGCAGATAATATTACAAAAACAAAAGAAAAATCTCATTCTGCCATTTCATGTTTTTTTTTGTAAAACCAAATAAAACATAGGTCGCTAACACTTCTCCACACAACTGTACGTCTTCAAACTAAGAGGCAACAAAGACAATGCGGCGAATTAAAAGCAACTTACCCCTCCCCCCGCTTCGCCCCCGTATTTATACCCCCCCGGCCAAGTTTCATCCCCTTTTATTGCCTTTTACCGGCTCTATAAATAGATACATAGTACGTTGTGTTGTATTTATGAGGGTTAGTGGAGACGGTATTTTCACGTGTTTTTAAAGTGTTTTCATGTATAATAGGAATTTCTCAGCGGCAGCCACAGAGGCTGCTGGATTTATGCCCGGTTGATGGCAATTGGCTCACCCCCTATAACATGGGAATCATGGGATTTAAACAAAACTGGCTAAATGTGGGTAAACTATTAGGTACACCTCTGGCCTACCTACCCTACGAGGATTACTAGGATTATTAGGATTAGGCGTGATGTTATGTTGACCAATTTTTTTCAAACAATTTTGTCACGTTATTTACTACCGATGAGGTAGTAAATAACGTGAGGTTCTAGGTTTTACCTCTGTAAATAAAAAAAAAAACATTTAGCACGTCAACAAATAAAAACTAGACGAGGTGTTCCATTTAAATTTATTGATTCCTATGCAGCACGGGAGATGTCCTGGGGGACATCAACACTTACCAATAACGCAAAGGACACGATCACCCACAATTATGACGTAGCTCTACATACACTCATACCATAACATAAGTTGACCACAACTTACATAAACCGGTAAAAGAATGCCGCGCCGAGCAGATGTTTTGAGTTCCGACTATGTTTACAGGCACGAGCATCTTATTTAGTAAGAAGATAGCTGCTGGCTTCGCGGGTTCACTTGTCACATTGAGCTTTAGATAGACGACGCAATCAACAAATGTATCGACTTCTTAGCGTGTCGATGGTAATCTAAATTGTGTCGGCCCAGAACTGAGCTACTAGTTTGGCGCTTTCAGTGCCGTCCATCAGTTCCTGTAGTGAACAAACAACAGGACACGCAGGACAAGATTTAAGTGCCCATCGTTTGTGGAACAGCACCACATTTACACTCCAGGGCAGATTTTCCTTGCTGCGACGAACCTGGGTCCGGACTCTATTTAAAGACTTCCAGTTCAGCCATGGTAACTCATGCCCAGGTGGGAGATTTTCAGCAGGTGGAAGGAATGAGTCAGGTAAGGATGCACTACCTCGCCAGTTTTGGTCTTTCCGTAGACTGCTCGCCATTGAGTGAGTTAGTGGAGAGTGTCAACTCTTCACAAAAACGTTTGGTGTATGAGCGTAGTTAGTCTGGTATAATTTCAGTGTATAATTTCTGTCCAAATGCACCTTATATGACAACTAGCACAAACAATCTACCTAATCCCAATAAAATATAATTAAGAATCCTAAAAACTATCAATAAACCATTTTTATTGGTCATAAGTGGCCATTAATATTTCTTCTTCTTTAATTAGTGTTAAAGATCGTCCGATATGTTAATTAGGAGTATATTTACGCTGTGTAACAACGGGGGGTACCTAAGCATCTAGGTTAAATTAGTTTAATTATATGTCGTACTTGTGTCATTTTAATAAATTAATACCTAGACATTTCTTGTTTAATGAGGGTTCTGTATGTAACAATAGGCGAGACGACAAAAAAAAACTAATTAGTCCGTCAGTTAGATTATCACAAAATATGTGACCCGTGTTTTTTCTTTTGTTACGTAAACCAAAATTGACGAAGATATGACGCTTTTAAAATTCTCAAGACGTCACGCCTAGGTATAATTTTTAGCTAGTTCTGACGTCACGAGCCCCCACTCCCGAGTTTTGATGCGTTTTATCTTTGTCAAGTTTCATTGATTTAAAAAAACAAAAAATACGTGTCCATTCATTTCCAATACTCTAACTGACGGACTAAATAGATTTGCAATTTTTTGATACTGTCGTCATGCCTATTATTGTTGGAATCTATTTTATTTTTTATTTCATTTTTGTGACATAACATTATGCTTGTATTCCCAGAAAAGTTAAGCAGAGGTGTTTCTACAGTACATCCACATTTCGATGGGTATAATAATATTGTATTAAGTTCCATGTAATTAAATAGTGGGTGAGCCTATTGCCATCAACCGGGCATTTAAGTGTATTTGCAATTTTTTTTTCTTTTTATATAGTGGGGACAAGTTCAAGATCCGTGCAAGGGTCAACCACAGATTATAATGATTTCAAAATGTTCTTGGTTAGAGTGGTTATTGAAATCAGCGCCATCTATCCGACACTAATAGAAACCAAATTATTTTCATATGAAATTCTTTAGGTCTTATAATTAATGCCGGAGTAAATGAAGGATGCCGTCCAGCCGTCTAGCTAGTATATTTGGCCTAGACATTTAGACAATAGTGGAATTAATCTAGTTTTTCGTGTTTTATAATGAAGTTGTCCTCAGACGATGTGTCTAGAAGAGTATAATTTTTTTCAATGCAGAAACCAGGATCGTAAATGCCTAAGCTAAGGACAGAGTCACTATTTCTGAGCCCGTTTTTGTATTGGAACCACTGACTGAACTTTTTTTGACTTTCCGAAACGAGGTGATCCGATGTAGAACCAATGTAATCAACATAGCTCACAGAATAATTGAGCTGAAGTGACAATGGGCCGGCCATTTTAGCCGTATAACCGATGAGCGATGGCGTGGACGTGGTTTTGAGTGGAGACCGCGAATCGGTAAGCTTAAGATGCCATCAGGCTCGACGGAGCGACGATCTTCGCAGGGTGACTGGTACCAACTGAAAGAGAGTTGCTGAGAATCGAGCTAAGTGCCGTGCGATTGAAGATGAGATGAGATTCGCCTATGTCCAGCCGTGGACCGCTGTAGGCTGATAAAGATGGTGATGATGACAGACATAGGTTTCATTCATGTAGCCTTCAATATCCTTATTGCCTTTGACTGGTAAAACAATCCAATAGCATTAAGTCTAGCCTCTATAGTTACCGCTTCAAGGGTTAAATAAATAACATTCCTCTCTCGTCTGAAGTCGGTGGCAAAAAGTCAACGAAACAAAAAAATGTCACCAACTTGCGAAAGTTAAGTTATTGAATTATAGGGGATCACCACGCGACTTTCCTCTACCAAATGAAAACAGTTAAGAACTCTTCAAAACACCGGCGCAGGAGTTCACTTGGAACAAAGCCCAGTCAGTGGGTGAAGTTTGCGGATCTTTGAGGGCAACACACACCTCTCACTGATTCCACCTTGTACAATAACATTTTACGTTACTATGCTGGCGCAGGCGTTGGCTTCGTCTAATCGAATGGAACAGAATACCAGTATTTCACGTTGAGCGACTGCCTAGTGGTGGCCAAGGTTAGGTCAAAGAGACCAGGGCCGTCATAAAGCTCGTTGGGTCGACATCAACATCGTCAAAGTCGCGGGAAACACCTGGATAAAGGGACGCACAGAACCGGAGTGTGGCAGAAAAAAGCAGTGGTTGATTCGGGGCTGATATGATGATGATGAACTTCCTAACAGGCACAGCCCAGTTACTGCGTAACACGCCCCTTGGTAAGACTGCTTGTCAAACTTTCAGGCGTCAGACTCCCCGTAGACCTGTCAAATACGAAATTAACTATTGTAGTTCAGGTATTGCAGGTCCAAGAGACGCGAGGTGGCCTCATGTAAATTTAGCGATACCTAAGTAAAATACAAGTTTCTCTCGACGTCACAGTAGATACGTCGTCTCCGGACCACCTGTCCGTTCGTCCGGACAATTCAGAGACCGGTTCCGATAAACTGTTGCGGACTCGCAGAGCATGTAGCGAATGGAGACATCATTCGCAAATAATGTCACAAAGACGAAACGTTTTATACTGTTGGTGGAGGAGAGAAAAAAAAGTATGGTAAAATCTAAAACGGGGCCGTCCTTTTCTTGACAAAAGGCCAGTGACAAGACTATGTACTTTTTACCGCCCTAGATGTGAATTTAAGATATCACTGAGTTATGTTACAATTTAGATAAACGTCGTCAGTAATATAAGACTGGAGCGAGCTACGGTTCGGGTTTCTGGAAGGACCAGATTTGAAGTGAAATTATTGGGTTTTAAACCGCAGTCAACGTTAAAGCTTGCAGGGTGAGCAAGCTGAAGTGAGTCGGCTATTGTATGTCAAAGGACCGATAGCCGGTGGAGAAGACAAGTCCTAGAGTGGACATAGACTATCGACAAACGTAGTGTAAAACCCCTAGCCAGATGGATCGACGACCTCTACGAGTAACAGGACATACTGGGAAGTCACTTGCACACACGGCAATTAAGCAGAGGACCGGATATTATGCCGAAGCTCGGGAGAAGTCTACGTCCAGATAGGTACAGTACCAGGAGTTGCTTAATATGATTGAATTTAAGACTTAATGGTCTGTAAACGTCTACAGAAAGTCAGCAAGCGTGCTGGTAGCCTATGGTCATTCGTCTAAAAAGAGATTTACTCAACGTGGCGTGGCAGTTTAAATCTTATTTTATTTTAGTGTGTGAGCTCTCCATTCACACATTATTCTGTGAAAACCAATACGTAAAAATATTAACGATCAGTGATGTGTTTATTATAGACGCCTTGTTAAATATAGATGGATGTCGTTCGAGAATTAATTTGTATATCATTATTATATTATTTTGTATTGTTGAAATTGAACTGATGTTCATCGGAAAGATCAGGCACGTAGTACTCGCAAACGGCGTGCGTGTATTACCAGATGTATGAACGTGGACGAAGCAAAAGAAGCGTGTACAGGACGTCCCGTAGGTTCTGCCTACCCGCGCAAGGCTTTAGTTTTTGTATGTGTGTATTTAAAATTAAAAGTTACTAGTTGGAATATCACCGAAAAACAGTTTCTTGGTGTTATTTACCGTGTTGTTAATAGAGATTGGAGTCATCGCGGTTATTTTAATGGTCTTATTTAAATTCAATATGAATTATCTAAGTTTCAAATGACCGATAGCAAACTCAGATTTTCATGACAATAGGCGAGACCACAAAAAAAAAATCTAATTAGTTCGTCAGTAAGATTATCAAAAAATATGTGACCCGTGTTTTTTCTTTTGTTACGTAAACCAAAATTGACGAAGTTAGGACGCTTTTAAAATTCTCAATACGTCACGCCTAGGTATAATTTTTAGCTAGTTCTGACGTCACGAGCCCTCACTCTCGAGTTTTGATGCGTTTTATCTTTGTCAATATTTATTGAATTACAAAAACAAAAAATACGTGTCCATTAATTTCCAACACTAACTGACGGACTAAATAGATTTTCAATTTTTTGATACTGTCGTCATGCCTATTACTTGAATATGATTTTTTGGCGAAAATCCAAAGAGAAAGATCGCTACAGGTTCTGGAAACTTAATAAGTATCTGACTTCCAAAAAGGTGTGTAAATTTACCAGCCTAGTGATAGTTTGGTAAGGATTGCGCCAAGGTATGGTTTTAAACAAAAAAAATATCGCAATGACGGGGAGAACAAGTGCCTTTCGGCTTCGCAAAGGTTTTGATACAACCTTTAGGAAAGCTACACTCCTGAACTAAGCAAATAAAAACGATTATAATTGCCCGTTCGCAAGGATAGTTTCGTATGGATTTAATTCCTAAGTACATCATTCATAATAGTCACAAAAACCAACGACCCAAATAAAAACAAATGTTTTCTAAAACTACCCTCAACAAAACTAACATTTTCTGCAACGTCAAAATACAAATATACCCCGAGTGGTTCACAAAACTGATTTATTCGATTCCGGCCTTTTTGTTGTACGGTCAGCAAAACATGTAACCTCCATATCTTGGATTTGCATTTGTATCCTTTTTTTGCTGAAGTATGTGAAGTTATCTTCTATACAAATAAATAAAATTGAAGTGTTCGTTTTTAATATCAAAATAACAGCTGTTTACTGAATACATATGAAAATACGGCACTGTAATAAAAACTCATTTTCTTCAATATTTGTGTCTGTTTGTTCCGGTTAATCTCCGAAACGGCTGGACTGATTCTGACGAGACTTTCGCTGGCAGATAGTTGATGTTATAAGATCTAATTTAGGCTACTTTTATTTTAGAAAAATGATTATCGTTTTGTGCAAAATAATTAAAACCCTTGCAATTGACAACAAAATCCGATCCGAAAAATAAAGTAATATCCTACTAATATTATAAATGCGAAAATTTGTGAAGATGGATGGATGGATGGATCCATCCATCCATCTTCACAAATTTTCGCACGCTGTTTGTTACTCTGGAACGGATTTGAATGACATTTTCCACACAGATAGTTTATAACCTGGATTAACAAATAGGATACTTTTATCGCGGTAGTATCAACTCCACGCGGGCAAAGGCGAGGGCAAAAGCTAGTGCATATTATAATTTTGAATAGTTTTTTCTTTGGGAAGGTTATTAAACCGCAAAGTACATAGGCATACCGGTCTTACTAAGGTAGGCCTAAAGACAACCACAATTATTACATACCCATCTCGCTTTCCAATCGAGGTGGTAAGCAGCTGTCATAGTTGAAGTTTTTGCTTGAATTCTAACATCAGTGAGTAGAACAATACTCGTAATAAAAATACGCCTGGTTTACGAGACAAGAATGTGGTTTCGTTAACCCGGTTTGAACAATTATACAACTAAAAAGGGAGAATACTCTGCATATAAAGTCTGAGGAATTAATTGTTCAGCAAATTGACTTCCTACTTATTTTTCCCGTTTATTCAAATCAGAAGTGTCATTATTTGCCATTTTGACACATGTATGAAATAGCAGCAAATTTACGTCGATTTTGATGAACCTTATGGGTGTGATTCCAACAGAGATGTGCGAGGATGAGTATAGCAAGAGATGTGTTTGTTAAGAACCAATAGAATCACTTCATTTACCTTGCATCGCTCAGTCCAACGCAGCTTTAATATCCCCAAATGGGCCTGTCTTAAACGGTTTATAAAGAAACACATTATCTGCAAAGATTTACATTTTCTATATGCTAAAACTATATCACGAACGAAACAAAATACATTATTATGCTTTAATCAAGCATAATAATGTATTTTGTTTCGTTCGCACAAGTACTAATAGAAAACAACAAAAGAAAATTGTACAAAATAATGTGTACTTTATCTTTTTAGACTTACATCTAATGATATTTTTTTTCGCTAGACATTACACACAGCGCTATTTAGTGCCACACTAAGCAACGAGGCTTGTGTCGTGGACACCACATAATTGCAATACAACATAGATACTTTTTGTTTGTAAATACATACTTTGTATACATACAAACATCCATGGACTCGGAAACAAATGTCCATGCTCATCACACAAACATTTGCTTCTACCGGGATTCGAACCCGGGACCTTAAGAACGTAAGGCAGCCTCAGTACCGCTGCACCATTCGGGTCATCATATTACAGACAACCAAAAAATAAAAACATCAAAAATATTCAGCACACATAGTTTGGCATGAAATTGAGAGAGAAAAAAACTCACCATTCCATTGTCCATGCCCCCATATGGCGATTGGTATCCCGCCTTTTCTGTGACTGTAAGAGATAATTGATATACACATTATTTAGCTATTCTTTAATTAATAATACTGTTTTAATACTTTTTGTAGCTGCTAGCGTTCCTCGAACAATAAAACGTGAAGTGTTTCGGTTTACGTGTTATGCCATGTTTATCCGCCGCTTTTGTTTTGTTTGTTGCCGTGTTAAGCTATGTTTGTGTTTTGTTTTTGTTTAGGTATGCGTTTTTTCGGTTAATCACAGTTAAGTATATAGCCCGAAATATACTTAATTTAATATTTTGACTGTTTATCAGAACGGAAAGAGAAGACGAGTGAATTTCAAAGAAATTGAACCAATATGATTTGACAGTCAAAACAGGTACCAAAAATTGTAGACCGCTGCAAACTGCAAACTTATTTTAAGGTGGACTGTACCTTAAAATAATTATATACATGCCTATAACACTCGAATCAAAATTTGGCGCCCAACATGGGACCGCAAAAAATTAAATTATTTCAAAACGTATTGAGAATTAATAGTTCGGAGAGCAATATAAAATGCACCAGTGTATAATCATATTACTTCAAACCTAACAATAAAATTATAACAATAAAAACTCTTCCCTAAGCCCCACACAATAAAACACGAATTAAAAAATCGCACCATTTTGATAAACGCATTAAAATCTTTTGTTAAACTTGGTCGAGTAGGGTTCCGAGTTCATATTGTCAGTCGGTTAAAAACGGGTTAAGCTGTAGAGTTTGGTCTAACTGAATGATATATTGGCGATGTGGGTTTATTATTTGTCTACAATACCAACGCTTGTCTAGTTAAAACAAATACATCGTCGAAACTCGACCTCATACATAACTTTACAAAATTGGAATTATACCAGACACGTCAAAAGAAAATGTAGATAGAGCAAACTAATATACTACTCTGTCAAGAAAGTACCGGGAAAAGATCAATAATACACAAAATGTCTGTTATTCATCCAAATTTATTTTATCACCTTCAAAGTATCCTCCTTTAGAAACGATACACTTGCGCCAACTAATAATCCATTCATCAAAACATTTTTTAAACGCTGCTTCCGGAATTGAGTTCAGTTCTCGCCGCGAATTCTCCTTTATGTCTTCAATCGATTGAAAACGGGTGCCACGAAGTGGTAATTTGAGTTTAGGAAAAAGAAAAAAGTCAGCAGGAGCCATATCTGGTGAATATGGTGGTTGCTGGATGGTATTTGTTGAGTGTTTGGTAAAAAATTCGTTCACAATGATAGCCTTGTGCGAAGGCGCATTGTCGTGGTGCAAAATCCAAGAATTTTCTTTCCACAAATCTGGCCTTTTTCGTCGAATTTGCTCTCTTAAACGCCGCATAACGCTCAAATAATATTCTTTATTTACCGTTAGACCTTCCGGTAAGAATTCAGAGTGCACAACACCGCGATAGTCAAAGAAAACAGTCAACATGACTTTGACTTTTGATCGACTTTGGCGTGGTTTTTTCGGTTTCGGTTCAGTTGGAAGGCGCCACTCCGAAGCTTGTTGACTAGTTTGCATGTCAAACTCGTAAACCCACGTCTCGTCACCAGTAACAATGCGTTTCATGAATGTGGGGTCCGAACTGACTCGTTCTAGCATGTCCTCAGCGACTTTCATGCGATTGAGTTTTTGGAAAAAAATCAGATCTTTTGGGACTAGCCGAGCAGCAACATGTTTCATACCCAAATGATTAGTTAAAATGGTACGGATCGACTCGTGAGATACAGAAAGTTCGGCGGCTATCTCTCTCAGAGTTGAATGGGGATTTTCAGTCACTATTTTCTTCACTTTTGCGATGTTAACTTCAGTTGCAGACGTTGACGGCCTACCAGAGCGAGGCAAATCTTCCATCACATCTCGACCGCTTTTGAACGCTTTGAACCACTCATAAGCACGAGTTTTTGATAAAGTCGATTCACCGTAAGCCTTCTGTAACATTTTCAGTGACTCCGAACACGAAATTCCATTGGCGATGCAAAATTTAAGACAAACTCTTTGTTCGATATTTTTGTCCATTATGAAATTCGCAATACACACTATATATGATATTACTAAAACCAGCACTGTATTTAATATAAATAACAGATGCAACTCAAACTCCGCGCCAAAATGGAAAACAGTTGTGCCAATCTAACAACTACAAAAAAACAAAAATTTGAATTTGGAACCATAAACAAATCATCCATTCCCGATACTTTTTTGACTGAATGTATATTTACGAAGCACGCTTATTGTAGCTTTAATTACTTTAACGAATGTCCTAACGGGTACTTAGAAGCCCAAAAATCTGACAGCAAGTACCAAGGGGTATCATAATTCATATTACCCAGTAACTGGGCAGTGGTGGTCAGATGAGCGCTACTTGTGATATACTAGTATTCCGCTGCTTTCGGATATACTGGAAGCCGACCCCAACATAGTTGGGAAAGGCAGTCAGATGACGATTACTTCAATTGAAGTTATAGGTATTACGCGTGTCTGGCTTTCTTTGGCGAACACTATGCATTGACAATCCTACAAATATTTTAAATGCGAAATTTTGTGAGGATGGATGGATGCATGTTTGTAACTCTTTCACGCAAAAACTACAGAACGGATTTGAATGAAATTTTGCACACAGATATTTTATAACCTGGATTAACACATAGGATACTTTTTGTCCCGGTAGTATGATCTCGTAGGACAATTATTGAACTTCACACGGGCGTTGCGGCGGGAAAAAACTATATAGTTACATAATATTTCAGAGTTAGTTCTAATGAACCCAAAAACCAAACGTCTGTTTCCATCTACCCTCAAAATGAAGCAATGGCGTTGCTCAGAATTATTCAAATTAATTCTATAATTGTGGAGCGTTAACGCCTTCAGTGAGGGTAGATATTTATTAAACAAAACTCATTAATTACAGTTATGGCGATCATCATCCTTTGTTTACTTAGACTAAAGGCTTTAGGAGTAATTAGATATTTGTGGCGTTGACTGTAGGTACTTGTGTAGGAGAAATAATGAGACAGTCGTTTTTAGTTGTTTTTGGGTAAATTCGTTGAAGAGATGATTTGTTGTTGCGATGATTCAACAAAGAATAACAATATCATTTTATCATCCCGTTACAGTATTGTTTTAGCTGAAGTTATTTTATTTATGACTAGCACTTCGACCGCGACTTCGTCTGCAAAACATGTGATAGCTCGGCTAATTCGCATGATATGAATATAATTTATAGCCTATATCACTCACGAATAATGTAGCTTTTTGCCAGTGAAAGATTTTTTGAATTGGATGACAAGTTCCGGAGATTACCCCCTACATACAAACAAATTTTACCTCTTTATAATATTAGTATACAAGTATAGAAAAGAGTTTTCGAACAGTCCATGTGTTTTATGAACCTTAGCCAATATCATGACTAATCAAAAGACTGATCTAATACCGCGATTTGCGGTGGGTCAATTCAATAGGTGCGAAAATGGATAGAAGGCGTCTAGGTTTGATACGTGTTAAGAGGAACAGGTGGCCTACCATGACGTCTTAAAGCAGGATCGTTTTAATCTTGTTTCAGTGTGGGAAAGGGATGGCGCTAGACGTCCGCTATAGCTCCGTCTCTTACCCACACTGGAACAAGATTGAAACGATCCTGCTTTAAGACGTCATGGTAGGCCACCAGGCCCGCCGCACTATTTCCAACGGTTGCAACTCCTTACAGCCAGAATCAACAGTTTCGATAACCAGAAAAGCGCCCGTGGCACTGAAATCAAAACTTGACTGATCCTTCTTCTCCTCTCATTTGATCTGCCGAAAGCTATCTTCACGTTTATTGGAAAATCTTTACATAGAATAAAACAAAGTCGCTCCCTCCGTTTGTACGTTTAGATCTTTTAAACCATGCAATGGATTTTAATGCAGTTTTCAGCAATAGATAGAGTAATTCAAGAGGAAGGTTTATAATATGATATTATGCTACATTGCACCCACGCGAAGCCGGGGCGGGTGGCTAGTAAATCTCTGCGGAAAACAAGACTTTTTACTTTTTTTTTTAATTTTTCCCCCATTATATTTTTACAACATTATCATTTTGAATAGCTGTCGCCCACCAAACGGATGACGTAATTTCTCCGACACAATAAAATACTACCCTCCTTTATAAAGCGAATGGTTAATCCAAATTATACAGCGAGCGAACAGGGGTAAGCAGAATGAGAGCCCTGATTGTTAGTTACGAACTGTGTTAGTTTTTTTCTCGCTATATCGACCGTGCTCGAAGATAGGGGATGGTTTTAATAATATGTGGATTAATGCAGTACAAATAGTGGGGATTTATTAATTAAATAACATGTCTTTTCTTATTTAAATTAGAAACAGAAGAAGAATGTGTAATTTGAAGCATTTTTGAGTGTATTAAACTGATATCTCTCTTTATTGATATTGACTGCCTCGTTGGTCTAGTGGTCACAACCTGCTGAGCATAAGGTCCTGGATTCGTTTCCCAGGTCTGGCAATGTGTTATGGAGTTGTTCCATCAGGAATTTCTTAGTAGCGGCCACGGAGTCTTGATTTGGAATAACATTCAAAATCACTATCACTACATATTATAAAACAAAGTCGCCCGCGTCTTTCTGTCCCTATGTATGCTTAGATCTTTAAAACTACGCAACGGATTTTTTTAATAGATAGAGTGATTCAAGAGGAAGGTTTTAGTATATAATTTGCGGGCGGGCGAAGCCGCGGGCATAACTAATAATTTTACTAAAATCGACCATAATTATTTCTCGCACCATTGCCACTGTCACTCGTGCTAACTTTCCGCTTCGCTAATAAAAGTGGGGTGCTGTATTTTACTGTTACAAATTACACGGTACCAAGCGTAGGGTGCCTTTCTGACCGCACGCTAATTATTTTTTTATTTAGAACTTAAAGTTGAATTTAACGGATAGAAGACCTGGTATTAAGGCTCTGTTTGGGTGCACAACGTAATTTCAAAGAAGAGATTGTACTGACTCTTGTAGCACAGGTCTATCATCTAGCACAGGGGTCAGGGACTTTGTCACATACACACATCAACACGGTCTAGGGATATTTTTAAAAAAGCGAATTACTATCAATGTGTTAATTATTTATATGACATGTATATATTTAAAAGATACGTTATTTAATATTCTACCATTTTTAATAATGGTTAAGGTATAGATTAAAATTTCAGGATTTTATGGAAAAAAAATGAAGCATAGACGGAAACCGTATATGAATGAACTTTTAATTTGTGAGTAAAAACTGAAAAAAATAAAAAAATCATTTAATTTGTGTTTATAAACTTGAAGTTAGTAGTCTGAGAAAGCGCCCATGATGTTCATAACACATCGGCAACGATTCGGCATGCTCAGAACAAGGTTGTCAATGTCTTGCTGCGGAATATTGTCCCATGTCCTTCTGAGGTGCGCAAAAAGTTGATCTTCTGTAGCCAGATTTTCAGGAACTTCCTTCAGAGCTCTTCTTTGCAGCATATCCCACGCATGCTCAATGGGATTTAGATCTGGCGATTGAGCAGGCCAGTCTAAGGCCCTAACATTATGTGTATGTAACCAAGCTGCTACCGTTCTCGCCGTGTGTGCCCGGGCATTGTCGTGCATGAGCAGGAAATCTTGCCCCATTTGTGTTCTGTGGGGCAAGATTACGGGCCCCAGCACCTGTTGGACGTATCGTTCTGCCGTCATATTGCCCCGCACTCAAACGAGATCCGTCCGTCCTCCAAGACGAATTCCTGCCCAAACCATAATTGTTCCTCCTTGGTATGGGTGAACTTCCTGAGGGTTCTGGAGACGGCTCCATCGTCCAGGAACTCGCCAAACACGCGTCCTTCGTGAATCTGGATGGAAGCCGAACCTGGATTCATCCGTGAACAGCACATTGGACCATTGGTCACGGCCCCAGTCCACGTGGTTCCGAACCCATTCTAATCGTCGTCCACGATTGCCTCTCCGTAAAGGTGGGACCCGGAGTGGTCTACGAGAGCGTAGATTGCTTTCATGCAGTCGCCTTCTTACAGTTTGGTCACTCACAAGCACTTGGTGTTCCACTCGCAGCCTTTGGACCAATTGAGTCGCCGTTGCATTTGGTTGTGCTCGCGCAGTAATTTGCAAAAATCGGTCTTGTCTGGGGGTAGTGATGCGACTTGGCCCCCGGTGCCTCTCCGCTACTTCACCTGTGGCACGATAGCGTGTCCACAATCTTGAAATTACATTTTGATGGGTCCCTATGGCCTCAGCAACATTACGCTGAACAGATCCAGCTTCCAGCATTCCCACAGCTCGTAACATCTCCGCCCTCGTCAAATGTCGGCGTTGCATGGCTACAATACCTCAATTTTAACTTTATCTTTCGTTTAAAAATGAAAAAAAAACTGTAACTAAACGTAATTCGTATTGTTTTCTAAATTTCGCACAAATGAAAATTCCCTCTCCTATACATCAAGACATTTTTATGCCACCGAAACAAAAGAATTTTCAAAAATTTGAATTTGGAATTAGTCTGAGATAAATTACAAACAAATCGGTGTATAAAAGATTCCAATGCGGCCAGTACTTTTCGAGTTATTTAATTGAGTATGAAATATCCCTAGACCGTGTTGATGTGTGTAGTTTTGGAACCACTTGCTTATGTAATACAGTTTATTCATTGATTAGCTGAAAACCAGGTGATTAATGATTTGAATAGAATAGAATAGAATATATTTATTGTAAAAACATGAGTATTCATCAAATAATATGTGCAAGGTCTTAAAATACCAGGTAGATCTGCATGTTTTGCCATTAATGGCGTACAAAATAACTTTTTTTTTGGTTTAGAATAAACCATAAAAAAAACTTCAGTCTACACAGCAAACTAAAAAATTTGATAATAAAAAAAAAGTATTGTTTTCATCACCTTTGACGGTCAAATTGTGAAAATGTCGTAATTATAGAAATCTATTTAATTAATTGCGTTCATTTGAAAATTCCGATATCGTATAATAGCACTTGGCTATGAGACATTTTTTAAAATTTAATTTTTTTTTAATTTTTTTTAAACTGAGAAGCATTTGTCTGATAGGTTTTGGGATTTTATTATAAATGAAGGGTTACAGAGTCTTTTAAAAAACCTATGAAATGTGCCCTTGTCCTTATTCCCAATTCATTAAGGGTTGGCGCAGCATGTCTTCTTCTTCCAGCCTTGCCTATTATTCGTCATCTCATCAAAAAATCGTTTAGGTACTAAGTACATAAATTGCCCGTCGTGTCACCCAATGTGAACAGTTTTCTTTTATGAATGTTACTTGTATGTAATTATGTATGGATAATAAAGAATATTATATTATATTCTATTCTATTCTACACATAGTCAGTCAAAGTTAAGATATGCAGCAAAGCTGCATAGTGCACAGATAAATGGCAACACTTATAATTGGACTTTTGATTAACAGGAGAATTATGTTATAGCTTACCACCACAATAAAATATTCCAAGTTCTTCAACAAATTCTAAATACACATCCATCGTTGTTTCGCTCACCGAGGAATAGATAACAAATTTGTAAAGAAAAAAACAGGTTTCTTAGAACGGGCCTATATATGCAGGAAGAAAATTATAACGTATGAGACACGAGATTGTATGCAACACAACTGTCTTTTAATATAATCACAATTTGGAGCGACCAGCTCACTTTCACGCTTTGGAGAACCCTGTGTTAAGCAGAGGACTGCTATGGGGCTGTCTGTAACATGCTGATGAGAAACTCTCCTAAATTCAAGCTTCAAATCTTCAATTAAACCAGATGCTAAAGACAAGAACAGGGCAAACCTGACCACTTCGTATGATAACACACCAAGCACAAACGCCTCTTCAGCCAGGTCGCTATAGCTGCGTCAACTTACGTACGGTGGCAAATTGAAAGCGCGATACAAATTATATGCTGTCCGTAACAACAGTATTGATGTGTGGTGCAAGCTGGAAGAAAATAGCGATGTGATGGCTAACCATTTTGAAATTATTATACGATACCCCTTGGTAAGACTGGTTATCAGACTTTCGACGCCACTACCTGTAACGACTGTCAAAGATCTATTAATGACAGATGGGTCCAACGGCTTAGCTTGCTTTTCGAGGCACGGAGGAAGCTCGGTATGTAATGGGCGGTCCCCATCCACGGACCAACCTAGACAAGCGCTGCTTGAACTGAAGATCAACCCGAGCGGCTGTTATTATTTCGCCACATGATCCTCACTTATAAGTTGTAGGTCGTAGGTTTGTATTCAGCCAGGCGCTTTTCTTTTTGTAAATTATTTTATCACCACTGCTTTCAAAATGGTTAAAACAACATCCTGAAAAAACTAAAATGTCTGACCCGTACTAGGCCCGCGTGGTGGAAAAACGAAAATAGAAAAACTAATTCCCTAGTACGCTAAGAAACATGAATAATCAAGTTATTTAGAGCTTGGTGTAATGATCAAAAGTTGTATAAAACCCGCCATTGCGACGACAATCAGCGTTAACCGTTCCTAACTTAGTCCACCGATCCAAAGAAATCGATGGCAAATTGCTACTTTACAATGTAAGAAATAAAGACTACCCTCACTGCAACACTGAAAGACGATTGGCTGGCGAAGCCCAACCCAACGCAAAAGAAAAATATAAACCTGTAATTTTCAGAACAATTATATGTATATGATAGGAATAGAAACAAAGGCACTTCAGACCTATAATCGTCCTCATGGGCATTTTTTAATGGATTTTTATTTATTGCAATGGCTTTTCACCGCACTTTTTGAAAATCGAATTTAAAAAGTGGTAGCCTACTATGACCATTCATAACAGTAAGGGGCCGCCTCCACGAGCGAGAATCGCGGCGATTTGACGTATTTCTATACGAAAATGTCGCCGCGATTCTCTCGCTCGTGGAGACAGCCCAACAGAGAGTGTATAATATAGAAAAACGTCGCAAGGACGATAATATCGCCGCGATTCTCTCGCTCGTGGAGGCGGCCCCTTACAGTATTGTTTAATTCGACCATAATGATGTATGCTATTAATAATCTCAACTCCAGTTTAGCCAATAATCACACGATTAAGAAGTCTAAATAATTTCTAAATCCGATAAAAACACAACTAAATAAATTCACATCGCATCAAAAAAAAAACTTAAGTACCCTCTTAATAATGGAATGTTTAGTAAATTACAGTGACATACGAACACTTGAAACGACACACGACAGCCACGTGTCCGCGGTCAATCTGTTGGCGCGCATAATTGTCAATATGTCACGTTTACTGTTCCGAGTAGCTTGTGCCCGCCGTTTCGCGTAAGCAGGGGGGTTTCTATGGGAATTACTTAGCTCTCCGGAGAGCATTGTTAATGCTCTATATATCTACACTAATATTGTATCATTTCATTATCATTGTCCTGCCCTGATCCCAATTAATTTGTGGTCGTCGCAGCATGTCTTCTACTTCCATACTTCTCTATTACTCGTCATCTCACCAGTCATCTCCTTTCTAGCCATATGATCATCTTTCACACAGTCCATCCATCGCTTCTTTGGTCTTCCTCTACTCTTATAGCCATCTACATTCATATTCAACATTATCCTCATTACTCCACATCACAAGTCCATACTACGATAACCAATTACTACACAACTCTTCAGTGACCGGCGCCACTTAATTACATAAATGCACTGCCATAGACTGACAGAAACGCACAGCCAAAACCAGCGTACAAACATGTAGTTTACTTACTAGATATTAATTAACATTTCTCAAAGGGGAAAAAAAAATATGGACTGACAGTTTTCCACAACTCTTTACTACCCAAACAAGGGGAGGAAGTCGGCGACAGCCATTTAATCCGTAATTGTGTATTCTTAGTAAGCGTAATTATCATATTCGCTTGGAAATCTAATTGGATTAATACTTCAAAACGTAGTAGAATTCAATCGGTATTTAACTTTGATATCAACGGAAACGGAATTGCTTATGTTTGAAGCATTGATACAATCAATACGTTTTAGGTAATTGTATCTGTGTTATATTGAACTGTTTTGTCCAGGTTTGATTATTTGGCCGGCCTGACTTCTGTCATTTTATTTTATTTTCAAAATAGCAGCCACGCATAAAACCTGTTTTAATAAATACTGGTATTAATAAGGACCAGTATTGGTATTAGTACAGAAGGTATAAAGAGAGTCAGCAAAAAGGAAGGGGGCAAAAAGCAAGGGCCGATGCCTGCCGGGGCTGCGGGACTGCTCGAAAGAGATACCGTGGCCCCGGTTTTAGTCAGTAAAAGTCTGACACTCCCTCCTGCTCCGCCCAGAGCGGTCGGAGTCATTTGATGATTTCCCATCCGAAACAAAAAGGTATACCAGACAATCACCACACACACACCGTTATAACATACTCACACTCTAACTCCTCAGGCACACACACTCTCACACGTTGTATTCTTAGCTATGTATTAGATAAATTGTAAATCCTTAATTAGCTGTATGATTAGTTAAAATTGTTTAGGTTAAGATTGTTAAGAGCTGTGGATTTTGTAATAAATAAATAAATTGTATGAGACAAAATCTTTTACAGTCTAATTTCCGAAATATAAACTCTCAAGATCTAACGAGCTAAGAATTTGAAAGCATCAAGTCGCGAACAAAAACTGATAAATAATATGATAAATCACAGTAATTAAAAACAAAAAACCAACCACTCAACAACAACCCGATTTTCACCCCCGAGATGATCCCTAAATCATCCCCTATGGACAGATATGAATCACTAAGGGCCGTAATTCATCCCCATAGTTTCACGCTGGATTGGTCAGGAAAGAATCTGGTTTATTACAAGCAACCCCTTTATTTATTACTTAGAGGGTAATGATATTAGATTGTGTAACGTAGTTGGTAAATAATAGAACGAGCACGTAAAATTGAAATCTGGTGGCGAAAATGGTTTGAGGTAATATGAATAATCTATCCAAGATGGATATTTTTTTGCTGAAGAGGTAACCTAAGCTATGGAAGAGAATATCCCGAAAAAACTTCTAGATGCAGGCGCCGCACTGAAACGAAAATCGCGTTTCGAAGACTTAGGGTGAGGCCAAACGAACATAACTTGAGTTAAGTATGAGTCATTTTCATACGAAGTCCGGTTTGTTTCACGTGACCGACGTAAAATGCGACCAACTATGTATGAAACTGAATTTACGAGACTCACATAATTATGCTCGTTTGGCCTCACCCTTAGAGATTCTAAGTTTTAAGTGTCTTTGTTTGTACTCAAAGTGGCTTCATTTATGGAGTCCTTAGTGTTTTTCATTGTTCCTTAAAGTTTAGGATTGGACGATCCACGCCCACTTGAAAAATTCAGCCTGTATACATAAGCTACAATACTATCAATGCACGCAAATACTTGCAACACGTTAGCACGCGTGCACGCTTCAAATGCGTTTAACTGGCATTACGTCACGCGTGACAAGCTCGAGTGCCATAGTAGAGAGAAATCAGAAGTACCACAAGAAATCACAAGTATTCTGGTTTACTACACTGTCGCACGTTACGCGTGCAGCACTATCATACTCGAAATATCTTTGTTATTTTTATATATTATTAATATATTTATTTATTGGGCGTTTTGGAGGACTATCTCATGTAAATTTTGATTTTAAAATGCTGGTTAACTAACGGTTACTAAATTTAGGGTTAAAAAAAAATTCAGGCATAATACCCAATATACAAGTCTGAAAGTGGCATCGGTGACTGAAAAGTTGTGTGGTAAGCGTTTATCGAGGTATGGAACTATGGACATGTGATGCGTAGGAATGAGGCAAATGTTGTTATGAGGTAAATGTTGATGCTATAAGAGTAGAGGAAGACCAAAGAAACTATGGATGGACTGTGTGAAGGATGATATGGCAAGAAACGAGGTGTCTGATGAGATGACGAGTACTAGGGAAGTTTGGAAAAAGAAGACATGCTGCGCCGACCACAAATGAATTGGGATAAGGGCTAGCGAACTATGGTGATGATGCTGTATTCTATTGGGTTGTATAAGTCATAACTTTATATTCACATATCTTTACTTTTATAAAAATATATTTTTTCACATAGAACGTACTTAAAGAAACTTGAAACGTGGTTGTATTATGTCGTGTCTAGATCTTAGAATTGATCACTCAATGACGTGTTTAACAATTTCATGAAAAGGTGGTATTTCATGATATACAGGATGGAATTTTTTCATGCCACCTGGAGGGAAGTACTCTAAATACCGGAAATAGCAAATTTTACTCAAAGGAAACATTCCTTGATTTTTAAAAAGATATTAATCTGCATTCAAAGATTTTGAAAATTCGCTTGCCACAGTTGGGAATCGAACCGGCTAAATTCCAAAAAAATAACACCCTGTACTTTTATGGCTTCTCTAACAAACATTACAAATTAAATGAAAGGAAAACCATGAAATCTAAAGTTATAAATTCAATGGGATTAATTCAATACGATAAAGCACTTTTATTCAAAGGATGGACCTTTACAATTGAAGAAAGAAGATTGCAATTCGCACGTGTTTGTTTGTGCAAATTGCAATCTTCCTATCTAAATAGTTCTTCGTCATTTTAATCAATAAATGTCGTAAAAAGATAATTGTTTATTAGGTTCTAACATAAGTAATTGGATGGACCTTTGAATAAAAGTGCTTTATGTTGTCCCATTGTATTAATAAGTTAAGATTTCATGGTTTTTCCTTTCATTTAATTTATCGTGTTAGTTAGAGGGATTTAATCTTTATGATTGACCCTATCGATTGGTGCCATAAAAGTACAGGTTGTTATTTTTTTGGAATTTAGCCGGTTCGATTCCCGAGTATGGCACGCGAATTTATAAAATCCTTGAATGCAGATCGATGTATTTAAAAAAATAAAGGAATGTTTCCTTTAAGTAAAATTTGCTATCTGCAGTATTTAGAGTACTTTCCCTCCAGGTGTATATAGAACAATACTTAAAATGTCACTTACGGGATATTTTCAGTGATTATTGTTTATTTTGAGCTCCCGATATTTCGACACTGTTGCAAGCGCCATGATCGCAGGTTGACTGGACAATGCGGGTGGATGGAGAAAATGTTAGGAGCAGACAAATCTATTTACCCTCTTTCGTTGTATAATCACGGAAGATATCCCGTAAGTGACATTTTAAGTATAGTTATGAACCGTGAAAGCTTAAAACAGTGTTTGATATATAGAACAGTTCCCGCTGCTAAACATAACTGGCGAACTGTGGGTGTACTTATGGTACACCTCTGCCTATCACTTCTGGGATTACAGGTGTTATGTTAGGTGTTTCCTCAGTTCATTTGATGATGTTCTCAGCGACTATGCCGCCGCCGTTTGGTGCCATTTTCAAACTTGCGGGATACGCGGATCCGCGTTTGAAGGTGCGGGATCCAGTGGGATTGCGGGACGGCAATCCCGATTTATGGCCCTTGATGCTACTCTCCGTTTTAATTTATTTAAATAAAACTCAAACCACATTTCTCGATTACTTTTAACAACGACCAAAAATACGGTCAATATTGTAGGATTGATGTAAAATAAAAAAAAATCGAGATATTGATTTGTTCTGTTATCGATAGTAGCCGGAATGAAACAAAAATAATAAGACAGCAATGCGACGTCGCCTAATATGAATATCAAAGTGGCGATGCACAAGCGACGACATTTGTTACTAGAAGTAGGTGTGGTCTCGTTAGAACTACGACAAAGCGAATATACAATTACAATATAAAGCATAACGTTTAATATCAAGGTTAACAAACCAACAACAGAAACCAGGAATTGCGATTTAGTGGTTATAGCAATAAGATAAAGAAATAAGGTCAAGAAAAACCCAACCGAAGAGACAACTTTTTAAATATTTTCTTTGGATGTGTCCATTAAACACTTTCACAATGTCTACGTAAAACATGTGACTCATAATGATCAACCAGTGGTGCTTCACTGTTAATAAACATAGAAATATCTTGAAAGTGATTTGTTCCCATTCTATAAGTCGCGACCATTCGACATGTTTCAAGGCAAAAATGAAACTCTCATTGAGATGTATAAAAGGTTTGCCAAAATTGTGTTAAGAAATACGTAATTTCTGTAATTACGAAATTTGCTTAATATGCACCAAGATGTCACTCCATATATCAGCGTAACTGTTGTCAGCGCGAACACAATGCATTTATTGTTAACTCAAATATTTTATATTCAGAATCTTCCATCTTGAATTTTACTGGTACACTTTTAATTGATTCGCTTTAGTATAAGAGTATTTGTGAAAAGCTTGTCACTAAGCACTATGATGTCCTTTATATAGGTGGTGTCTCCGTAGCTGTTGATGGAACAATGGTCAAGTCACAACTAAACGCTAGGTAACGAATTAAGTTTATTTTATTACTACACTGTATTCCAAGAATAATTAATTTTCATTTTCCTGTTCTCTCATATTATTGCGTAGTAGTTAAGGCGGTTTTCGCCGTGTGACGCACGGCAGTCCGTAATAATTAGTGGTAAGACCACAGCCATGACTAGCGTTTAAGAAAAGGAAAACAAGTTCAAAATTAGTCATGATGCAAGCTCAACGGGACCCATAGGATTTGAAAAGCGCATAGTCTACCGACCGTTATCATCTGGCTAACCTTTCCCCAACTATGTTGAGGTCGGCTTTAGTCCAACCGCTGGGAAACAAGATACCCCTTGGTACGACTGGTTATCTGACTTTTGGGCCACTGACTACCTGTAACGATTGTCAAATATGTGCAAATGACAGTCGGGACCAAAAGCTTCAAGTGCTTTCCGAGGCACGGAGGAATCCTGGTATTTAATGGGCGGCTACCACCCATCCAGAGAACGACATAGACAAGGGCCGCTTAACCTTGAAGATCGATCCGTGTCATGAATGAATAAAAAAAAGCACAAATGACTATCTTTTGACAATGCTGTCTTAAAGCTTGACGTGTTTACCCGTCGAAGGAACCGTAATCTTCAGCATTTGGTTTTAAGGGTCCAGAGGTCCGGATCCTCACAACAAAGTAATCCTAATATTATTCTGTTTTCTTTGGGGTACGATCAGCAACAAAACAAGATATCCGTTCAAATATAATAAAGAGGTTAAGTAATTTGTATATTTGCAGGGATATACGGTCGAACAAGCTATTTGGTTTACATTCTCGACCGTACATACGGGGTTATTTTTACAACTACTGATCCGATTCCGAAAATTCTCTAACTTATGGAAAAAGTTACATTATCTCCGAGTGTCATCCTAACTAATAGTACTACAATTGCGAAGTTTGTTTTCTTTTCAGCCCTAAACCAGTGAACTGATCATCCTGAAATTTTGCATATACGTTGTCAGGTCTACAGAAATGGACATAGGGTACCTTTCATCCCGAAAAATAGTACTGTTTACGAGGAAAACAACAATAACGTTCTTGTGATAGTAGATGGCGCCACGTGCCTTTCGAATCATGATTGAATTATATTATTATAAGCAGAGTACAACCCGAATTGGTTGTCAAAGTCTAAATTAATGCGAGCGAAGACAAAGTTTTCATTTTATAATCGTTTTAAATTTTGAAATAAGTCTTGTGAAACTTCTGCCTTTCTCTCTGCATAGTGAACAAGGGGCAATACATAGTAAAAAGTCGGTGTCCCCTCTGAAGTACAGTCGGCGTGTTTTTGTCGTTAATGTTACAAATATTGTCGACCGTGAACTGGGACGATTGAGAGGGTGCAAGAGATCGTATTCATAGTGAGGACATGTACAAGAATATTTGAATGATGGACTACAGTGGTTTTCTCAAACTCGAGTGGCCAAATCAAGTCATTTATTCGAATACTAACTTTTGCCGGCAGCTTCGCTCGCGTTAATTTAGAATTTGACAGTCAATTTGCTTTGTATTCTGCTTGTAATAATATAATCCAATTATGATTTGGAAAACACGTAGCGCCACCTATTATCATAAGAAAAATATCGTTGTTTTCCTCGGGAACAGTACTTTTATTCTGGATGAAAAGTACACTATGTCCGTTTCTGTACACCTGGGCCGGCAGTATCGACAGAGATAACGACAAAAACGCTAAGTTTTGATTGCTAATTACTAACGAATAAATTCGGTTGCAATGATCATCCTTGCGAGAAACGCATCTTGGATGTAGACTTGTGTCCCTGATAACGTATTACGAGTATGTAAAATATCAGGATGATCGGTCTAGTGGTTTAGGCTTGAAATAGGTAACAAACAAACTAACTTTCGCATTAATAATATTAGTTAGATTAGGTCGCGAATTAGCACTTTTTGAACGTCAAAAATGAAAAAAGATGGTAATTCCCGAAAACGCCCACCTTTCCACTAGACCACTAGGTTTAGCTGAGAAAACTGGTAGAAAAACTACTTAGCCACACATCTATCTCTTATAGTTGTTAGTTTAGTGAGGAGCAGCTAAGTAATAACAGCCGCTCGGGTCGAATTTCAGGCGAAGCCGCGTTTACCTAGGTTCGTGACTGGGTGACCCATTACACACCGAATTTCCTCCGTGCCTCGGAAAGTGCATTAAGGACGCGTTTGCATATCTGACCAAAACTTTAAAAAATAAGCAGTTTTTCGGATGCTTTTGCGGAAAAATGAAACTAAACCAAATGTAACTAATAATTACAACCGATAGATTACTCCTTCATCTTCAAATAATAGTAGCTTTTTATTCGAAAATATTGGTTTATAATATTGTGAAAAATAATTTTCGGTGCCTCTCCACACAAAATTAAGGATATCGTGTTGAGTTTAGGATCAGTTTTCTTTTATTTAATAACATAAATTTATATATTAAAAAATATTTTATGTGAGCATAATTATATGTTCCAATTCCAATCAAAATGGTGTTAAAAAAAAAACTATCAAAATTTACATTTTGATAGTTTTTTTTAATACATTTCAATCCAACTCAGAAAAAAATTTAAATCGCATCTATATTTTCAACAACTTAATCTGGTGAATCTTAAGGGCTTGAGTTAAGGGTTATTTTGCTTGTCACTGTCTTGATTTAATGCACGATTTTTTTAAATGAAATATTATCTGCGCTCGCACAAATAGAAGCGCGTCAATTCGTAAACGCGTCCTTAAGCCATTGGTCCCGGCTGTCATTTGTGAATCTTTGACAGACGTTACAGGTAGTCATTGCCCCGAAAGTCTGACAACCAGCCATACCAAGGGGTATCGTATTACCCCAGTACAGGTTGTGGAGGGCAGATAGGCAGTCGCTCCATGTAAAATACTGGACTTCAGCTGTATCCGGTTAGACTGGAAGCCGACCCCAGTATAGGTTGAGTAAACAGTTATCAGAGTTTTCTTTAAAAATTCTTTAGATCAGCCTCGGGTCTGGATTTACTTAAATGTGGGTGGCTAAAACACCACTGCCTACACCAGTCAGTAATTGAAGCGTGATAATAGATCATGAATGGACAAGAATGTAAATATTGATTGGTACAATGATATAGAACTTGAGGAAATCACTTAAGAATTTATGTAAATCATTTTATTGTCATTAGTACGGTCAAGTATCAATGAATTCTGTCTGTAGCAATTACATAGAATGATTAATTGGCACAAGATTATATAGAAGCAACTGGTTTAATAAAAGAAAACCTTTTTATGTAGTAACTAAATTGTACGCATCAGATTTTAGAAAATTTTGACAGTGCATTTTGAGATTCTTGCATTTTAATCAGGGTACGCGTAGATTTGTTTGATAAATGATGTTTGTTCTGTAAATTCATTTCCACGTCAAAAACCAATACTATATCGTCGTTGTTTCCATCGGGCTACTCTGAGAAGGAATATTTAGACAAATTCAGGGGTTCTCTCTCGGCTCTTGTAGAGGCCAGACATAATCTTGGTCAAGTCATAAGAGGAACATGCTGATTACTATTCAGTGATTAGTGTCTTAGTGGACTTTTGAGAAAATAATTGCAGCCGCACAGTACAAAATGTACTATAGCGCCATCTATTACGCAAATGAAGAACTAACATCAAACTCTTGAATCGCAATATTAAAATTATCCGCGAGATAAGACGATATAGGAAGACCCGACTATAACCATCTTCGGGCACCACCAGACATTACACCCGTCAGATCGGAAGATCGTCCCTTATCTATAGATAGAGTGTGGTTTTCACCCTGTACCTGCACCTGTACCTGCATCAAAAACAAGCTTATTCTCACATTAGTGAGTACAAGTAAAACATGTCTTGTTCCCGACTATGAATATGTCGCAGCACGAAGTACCCTCCGCGTCTAATATGATTAATCGCTAAAAATTTAACGCTTTCGTACTCCACTGTACTCAATAGAAATGGTGCCGCGGTGCTCGGATTATTATGCACTTTTGTTCGGCTGTACAGTGAGGAGGAAAGTGATTTTGAAAGGTATGATTTTAGTGGTGCGTGGTTTAGGATTTTCTGCGATACACTTTTCGACACGACTGTACAAGTTACGAAAACGTTTAAACGTCGTTTAAAGTTTTTAAGTTATGAACTTTAAACATATCAACCTCGGTGATCAACCCTTACTGAAAATCCCTTACCTTATGGCTTATATCTTGTTGTTGGGTACAGTTGTTAAAAAAAGTGTTTTTGAATTTCTTTCATTCAAATATAGGCGCTTATTGCAAGAGTGCAAGCAAAACAAAATTTACCTTATTTTTTTTTTTTTAATTATTTTACGTTTTCAGAAACGAAAAGAAAATTACTTACGCCTTAACATTAAGGGCAAGTTAAGTTATGCGGTTGCCTGTCGGATAATAATATAATTCAGTTTACAACATATTTAACAATTTTTAAGTTATTTTATTTTGTAGATTTTCTTTCTAGAAACCGGGTGAGATTATCAAACGCTAAGAAATTTCTTGAAAGATTCCACAGGGTTTTTTCAACCATTACAACCACAAACACCAGAAGCTAGATAAAAAAATCATTAAGCGTCTAAACAAATAAGACTCAATACTCAATTAAACCCTCTTATGTGCGAAGGATAAACAGTAAATACGGTTCAGAGGGTACCTAGTCAATGTTTGCGTGACAAACGGACAAACAGAGGGGATAGGGATGCTTTTTTAGTGGATTTGATCTATTTACTTGGTGGTACGAGTACGTTTTAAATAGTGCTTTTGTATTTACCGGTATAAATAGAAGTAGTTTTAGAAGTGGTTTTAATCATTGTTGCTTCTGATGTTGTTGAGACGGCCATATGTCTAAATTACGGTTTTACAATCTGCGCGTTGCAGTTTTTTTTTTTTATTAAATTTTCATTATTTATTTTGAAAAAGCCGCGAATTCGACATTTAAACATAAGCTTGAGTTATAAGTTCACTTTACAAAGACTATTATTTAGATGTTTTCGGGTGAATGTTGAATTTGGCAATTTTGAAAAAAAAAAAAAATATATGGATCCGTGGAGACAAGGATAACATATTGGGGTTGCTAACAGACAGCAAATGATCTCTTATTTCGGCTCGTACAATTTGGCAAACGATGCACAAAACACACGGCATATTGTACTTCTTGGACCTAAAAACTTAGAACAGCTAACAAGCACCTGTTAATTTCAGCATTTTCTTGAATTCCCATAATAAATTAACGTTAATTCGCCATTAAACAGTAGGGCAAAGTAAATAAGTATTAGTTACAAGCCAAAGATCTATGCAAATTGGATAAAAAAAACCACGTAGACGATTCGTGTAGCTTCGCGGAGGCTGTGTTGGTAATACTAATTAAATTGTCTTTTTTTGTTGTTTTGAATCTTGTTCTTAAAGAAGTAAGGTTGATAATGAGAAGAGCATTTGTTTTTGTTTGAAAATGGTGTGGTGTATTCTTATTTGTTCTTTTTGAACTAATTAAGTTTGTATTTGCTTTAAAAATTAGAATTTAAAAAAAAGAATAGAATTAAAAAAGGTGGATCTTTACAAAAACAAAGAGGCCTAGTAGTAGGACTTGTGGATTATGATGAAGAATGAATAGAAAGTTCGAATATTAAAACTATAAAAAAAAAATGAGAAAGAAAGAAAGAAAAAACATTTATTAGCCCGCACAGGACACAACACAATTAAAATGGTTAAAATAACAGTACAGCTAATAAAAATTAGAAGTAGTAGTCGTTCAAAGCCTAAGCCTTAACTTTTGGAACGACAGAGCATAAAGGCACGCACCATTTTGTCACATATTAGTGTCGTTTGGCGTACAGGGCACGCGCTTGCTTGTCACGTATATGTGACAAAGGCGTTCAAAAGGTAAAGAAGTGTAAAACAGATGAAATAAGTAATTTGAAGAACTAACTAGGACAATGCCATACTTACAGATTGACAAAATGTCCTATAGGTTATGAGAAGCACGCACCCTTGTCAAGGGGGCACAGAAGCTTTATCAACAAGCCTGTTAGGCAGAACTGTACCTAATAGTACACCCACATGGCACAGCATCCTGGTTTATTTTGAGAGAAAAATGATAAAACACCTGTTTAAAATCTATCCTAGTTATTTATTATATTATTTTAGTACAGCATAAGCCATCAATACTAAATTAATTAATCCTTTTACTCAGTCTTCTCACAGAACCACAAACATTCTAACATTATCGTCTACCATTCATCAACAAACAAGTCCAACCCAGGGTTGGTCTCCACGAGCGCGTTGAGCATCGTAAGCAAACGCGGTATAGTGGAAGTGGATCGAGCTACAGTGCAACTAAATCGGACATTCAACAATTTATGTTTTCGAGGAATTATAATTATTTGGAACAAATAATTGACACAGCTCTGCATGTAAATCTGAGGCATAGGCGTATAACACGCCTAACTTTAAGGCGCCTCCCCGAGCAAATGACCTTGAACGAGCAGTTTTTTGGAGCCTACCAAATACCAACTAATAAAAATACTTTAAATTACTACATATTCTTGACTCCAAAATTGTCGTTTCTTTTTTTTTTAAGTAGCTTAATGTTTAATAAATCCCCTAACAACGAAACCACAGAAATGAGAAATAATGATTTGTAAAATGCTACTCCTCGTAAAATAACCCATATTATTTTGATTTGCTACTTATACTAATGGATAGACAATTTAATAATGAACATAATTGTCGTTTTATTTTTTCCAAAAGACATAAATTTGATTTTATAAAGAATAAAAACGACTACTGTCGCACTGTTTGGCCTGCAGTGACTGACGTAACAATCACTTTGTAGTGCAAGCTGATTAGAACTTTATTCTAACTAGAGTTGCTAATTTTGCTTGGGAAACCGCCTTAAGGGAGGTCCTAAACAGAACACACCACCTTAGATTTAGACGTAATTAATCGTATGTGTGAAAACAAGTGACGGCCTCCATATAAGGAGATCAGACTTAATTGCCAAGTAAAAAAACCTTCGACATTTTCATAATATATGAGCTAGCTAGGCTGTTCGTTATCGTATAATAAGTGGGTAGCCATTAGTTTGATCTCCTGCTGTACAGTTTTTTAATTGGGTTCTGATTGTGTAGATATAATCAAGATATTTTTATTTCAGTAAGGGATTCTTGATTTTTGCCCGGCTTGTATCCTATTACATAGGATTAGTAACACAACGAGAGCAACGGTGGCCCAGTGGTGGCGGCCCCGACTTACGAATAGTAAGTCGTGGGTTCGAATCCAGATAGGCGCATTACTTTGTGTAATTTAATTCATCACCACTGCTCTTAAAAACGGTGAAGGAAAACATCGTGAGGAAACCGGCATGTCCTAGAACCAAAAACATTCGAAGACATGTGACATCTACCAACCCGCACTGGGCCCGCGTGATGGATTATAGCCCATTCCCAGGAGGAGGAGGCCGTGTCCCAGCAGTGGGAACATTAATAGGCTGATGATGATGATGATGATGATGGTTAACATAACTGGCGAAATATGGTTGTTTCAACACCCTGCCTAACTCTCCGGGAAGCACACGCGTGATGTTATGTAATTTAACCTTACGAACGCCATTGTCACATATACGTGACAAGCAAGCACGTGCCCTTTAAGCCAAACGTTACAAATACGTGACCAAATGTTAGCTGAAATTGTGGCTTGGCGTGAAGGGCACGCGCGTGCGTTAATGCTCTGGCGGTCAAAAAGTTAATAGCTTTAGAAGGCTGAAGATGGGTTGGTTCCATACTTCCATGGCCCAGCTAGGAGGCAGAAATGCAAATGTTTTTTAAATGACAGCTATCAGAATTGCCTGTTTCCAGATGTTTTACTATTTAGCTCTATTGCGCTTGCTTGTCACGTATATGTGACTGACTTTAGCGGTCAAAAGGTTAAACAGTCCATAGTTACTCGGGAATCAAATATCTAACCAATTCAGTCGACTGATGACGAAGTTCTACCAATCTTTTAACAACAAACAATTTTATCGGAATGGGGACGCTCAATCATCGGTGTACTGTTACCGTTTTGTCATTGATCTGTTTTTTTTTTAACGATAACTACTTTAAATGTAGATAGTTATATTATTTAAATTAGTTGTTTTATCAGTGATGAAATGATGACGCAGCGACAAAAAAAAAAGGATTCGTTTTTGGTGGTTTTTTGAGTCTTCCGAGGTATGGAGACCAGTTTCAGACTCGTTCAACTGCTAGGACTGTTTAATGAAGGACAGTCAGAAATTGAGGAATCCTTACGTCTGAACATCAGTAAAACCTGTGTTGGAATGGGATAAGACAATTTTATGATATTCGCCCATCACATCATGAAGTGTACCGCAAGTAAAACAAAATGAATTAGGTAAAATGAACAATTTCAATATTTTGTTTTAATTGCCCACGAATTATACACGATAGAAAAAATAATGTAAAATCCTCATCAAAAACAAATACTCAACCTCGTATAATTCTCGCGTCATTACATTACAACCCGATTCATATCGTATACGTGTATTTACTCAGCTGCGCGTGCGTCGAGCCCCTATTGGTCAGCGTCGCCCGCCAATTGTCACGCGGTCGAATTTCGAAATTTTATTTTTCATTCTGATTAATTTGTTTCATGCATGCGTTTTTGAAAAGGCAGAATTTAAGTCGGAGTAGGCTTTTTGATGACTAATATGGATATATTTCAAAGCTTCATAGAATTTGGTAATATTGCTATGAAACCACAACTTTAGTCGACATTTCTTTGTAAAAATATGGAATTTATTGACCTTAGAGAAAGCATCACTACTGCTTTCAAAAACGGTAAGTAATGACAATCATCTTGAGGATCAGAATATACTAGAAACAAAAATTCAAAGACATCTGTCTGCTACCAATCTGCACCAGGCCCCATAGAAAGGAGGTCTCTGTACGACCAGTGGAAACCACAAGAGGCTGCCAATTATACTTGAAGGATGATGATATGATAAAAGACAAGATATCTTTGAATTTCCTTTTTTCTTTTTTGGAGCAGTTCTACTCGGCATTGATCATTCCAAATACGTAATAGGTAAGTTCATAGTATAAAATAAGTACGTATCCCAGTCTAATTTAGCTCACAAGTATTCTCAGACATCCCGGCACAAGTTATCACCACTTAGAGAAACAATAACTTCGTACTATCTGAACATAAATCATAATTACTGCTCGACTTACACGACGTTGATAACCTGACTACGCATAGACTGGGGTCGGGAGTCAAATGTTACAGATAAAGAGGCATGGAGGTTCCTTTGTTTGTGAGAGATTCAGATATATAATAATATGTTGCGTTTGGCGAATTTGTTTACGGTTTTATAATCAAATTGTGTTTATGAGTCGTGGTATTTTAATAAATTGCAAGTCCAGGGCAAGGGTCAAGGTTTGTCAAAGGGCGATCGAGCAAAGCGTATTAGGAATTGAGCTCAGCGACAGAATTCGCAATACCACTACGCTCCAAAACTGGAATCGCTGATGTGGGGACCAAGACTGCTGGGTTGAAGTGGGACTGGGCGGGCCATGTCTGTAGAATGTATCAGGACCGATGGGCCAGAGTCGTCACTCAGTGGGTGCCAGAACACGGGTGTCGTCACCGAGGGAGGCCTAGAAAACGCTGGAATGACGACCTAGAGGCGTTTATGAGATTGGCCAGAGAAAACCGCACGGAGAGCAGAGTGGAAGGCTATGAGGAGTCCTTTGCCCAGGAGTGAGACAATAGTGTCCGAAGTCCAGGGCACTCTGGGTAGTAAGCGCTGCCATCGTCATAACTTTGTTGACTGGCAAAACACTGTCAAAAACTCTTCTTAGTTCTTGTCAAGTCTTCTTTCTTTATCGTGTGGTTAGTGCCTAACCTGGTGTCAGAGTTAATATGCCGCCCATGGGCCTCTGACTTAACTTAACATGCCGTCAAGAAATATCTCTAAGACATGCTGGTTTCCTCACGATGTTTTCCTTCACCGAAGTGATAATTATACAATACGCACATGAAACCGAAAAATCAGAGGTGCGTGCTTTGGGTTCGAACTCAAGACCTACGATTTGGCAGTCCTACGATCATCACTGCTATAACTGCTAACGGTTTATCACTGCTCGTCAAGTGAGAAGATTTTACAGGTTGGCCCAAAAAGAAGTCGGCTCGATTTGAAGGTGGTTGTCATCCTGCAACACCAAGGGGTTTGTCAGTGCTCTGGTGACCTGAGAAGTCAGTTGAAATGCCTTAGGTGGCTGTTATCAATGTTACCCGCACCAAAGGCGGTTACGGCGGCTTAAAATTTGCACTCAGTGTTACTTTTCTTGGCGTCTTTAAGATACTACAGATTTTAAGATCGACTATAGGCTTTGTTGGAATTTAGCATCCCAATATTCTCTTCCCATGTATGTTGAAACATTCGGTTTAGGGATTTCAAAAGGATGGCCTTGTTCTAATAACGTTGTACTGTTATCAGCTATCCGTTTGCGATAAATGGTGTTTATGATATATCCCAAACGACCTTAATTGATGGAGTCATTGGAAGATCATGTTTCGTTAATATTTAATTCGGGATTAGAGGCCTAGTCCGCCTTTAACGTTCCCACTGCTGGGACACAGGCATCCTATCTGTGAGAGGGAGTGTGCCGTAATCGACAACGCGGGTGCAGTGGATTGGCGGATTATTGGTTCTAGGAAATGTCGATATCCTCACAATGATTTCCTTCGCCGTTTTAAGAGAAAAACATCGTTTTACTTGGGATTGAACCTCGTAAGTCGAACGATGCCATTGCTCTTTAAAGGGATAACATTTTGATTAAAGCTCATTGTTACCCAGAAGATTCAATCTTCTGCACAGATTAAAGTTAAGTAATCACTCATTACTTAACTAACTAATTAGTTAGCACATTGTAATAACAAAACAATGAAAAGTCAAGTGTCACTCGTAAACAAGAGATAGCGGGTTCGAAGCTCGTTCGATAACAATTCAATTACACGACACTTTAGTTAATTTTATTGCGATTATGTTTAATTACGCACTTGACATTTCGTAACTTTTTTAAATAGCATAACATTATAAAATTTTGCCAGTATTTTACCAACAAATTAGGCAGAAGAGTTAACCCATATTTCGCCAGTTATTATAGGTCCTATGTAATAGGGGGCGAGCTTATTGCCATCAAAACTATCAAAATGGCACAAATCCTTACTCTGTGGCTGCTACTGAGAATATCCTTTATTTAATGAGGGATTTCTTTTTAGCTCTTCCCTAGTCGCTGGATAGATGGCGCTGAACTTGGTAAGTTACTGCAAGGAACGGAACGTAAAAAAACTGATTTTAACTAAGCGCGAGTAAACTAGGTTTTATTCGGAAGCTTAAGCAAACGAAAGTGTCAGTCAACAAGCGTATGTGACGTGACGCATTGTTTTTTTTTTCCAAGCGTTTTGGCTTTGGCACCAAGTAACGTAGTCAGTTCAACGCCATCTAGCTTCTTCTTGGAAACTATTTTTTTTAATCCCTCAAAAAGAAAACCTCTCATTACAAAGTTATTGGCTCTCTGGCGACATCTACAACGCCACATACGAACTACGCATCGCATGAGTTTTCCCCGAGATTGGCATGCTATTGCCCGACAGATAGTAGCCCACCAGACACAACACCCGCTTGGTCGGAGGATCCTTCCCCTTTTCTATGAAAGATGAGAAACTTCACATCCTGTTCCTCATACATCTAAAGCTGTACAGGTCACAGAAACGTGCCACCCCCATCTTCTAAAGAGTACTAATAAAATTCGCGAAGCCAAAATAGCGTTGAGTGCAGAATTCTGTCACGGACCGTCTTCAAATCTTCAGTTTCTATACGTCGTACGTATGCGTCGTGCTGCGAGTAAACGGCAACACGCTGTTTGTATGAAATGAGTTTCACAGTGCTGGCTCTAGCAGCGGTCGCCGAGGCGTCTCCGACATATGTGGTGGGGTCTATTATATCAATAGGGTCAAAACCGAAGAACCTTTTAAGGTTTACTAAACTGACTACGTTCTCGAAGACTGTGTCCCTTTTCTAAATGGAATAAGGAGAGATACTATTTTCGGATACAATTCCTATTTGAGTCAGTATATTATGTTGTTTTTTGGTTACGTAATAATTTTATGTTATATTTTAGAATCTGTAATATTTTCACGTGGCTACTATACTGTTTCAGTAACAAGTGAAAATGAACTTTGTGAAGAAGTATTTTTTAGGGTTTCGTTTGTCGTAATGGTCACGAGGCTTTCCTTATTGTTAAGGCTATATCTGCTTACACAATACGTATAACTTGCTTTTAACATCTAGGCCCATAAATGCGAAAGTAGTCAGGTCTGTGTTACCTTTCCACACTTTAATGGCTGAAACGACTCCGTTGCCTACAGGTATACCTGGATCAAGCCGGGACATACTTTTATACCCGGTCGTTCGTTCCCATAGGATCATTTCCATCCTCCACCAAACTAGCGAAGTCCTGGCTAATAAATGTATAACACGCCTGCTTAATTTCTACCCAGGGACCTCATCTATAAACCTCGTTTACAACCAAAAAAGCACTAATGGCGAATAGCACTCTTATAAGCCACTGCACCAGCCTCCATATTCACAAACGTTTCGATTCGGAAAGTCGTTTGTCTATCTCGCTCGCTTTCGTCATGCCAAAAAAGATAAAGATATGCGACTTGTAGAATCGAAATCGAATCGAAGCGTTTTTAATAGCTGATCCCAATTATTCCCGGTTCTAGGTGACGCCGATACTGTGCATAGAAAGAATGGTGATCAGCTTGAATTCAGGCGGGGCTGATCTACTGTTGTGTTTATATACCTGTGCGTTGAGCTTAACCAGCTTAAAAACTACCCAACAATAAAAAAAAAACCATAAGCTTCATTTAGAACCTCAGGACATAAAGAGGCAGTGGCCAGCAAATGAGCCGACTAAAGAGTGCCGTAACCTCACGACAGCCGTCCAAAAATGATTAATATCCTCCGTGTAACACTTCACAATAAGCATACGTGACACGCCGTATTTGGTCGGGTTGTTTCTACAGTGTGGTGTTTTATTTATCATCAGGATGATTTCGAAAACAGTTAGGTAATTATTTTTTTTACTTTTCCTGCATTAGTAATTGCTCTTGTATCGTGGGTTTGTTTACAAACATTTAAACTCACGTACACAAACAGCCAGATACGGAACAACTACCTGTAGGTCATATAAATATTTGCTCCGTGCGGGGATCGACCCCGGGACACGCAGCAGTCAATCGCTCAGCCACTGCGGTAACCCAGCCGATTCTTCATTTATAGAGTACATTTAAAATTCGGGAGAGTACTTGGGCAGTCACCCGCAACAGTTCATACGTATTGATTGGCTGATCTGCGTAGCTATTCACAACGCTTCGATTCGATTTTCGATTCGGAAAGTCGTACGTCTATCTCGCTCGATTTCGTAATGTCAAAAAAAGATAGACATACGACTTTCCGAATCGAAAGTTGAATCGAAGCGTTGTGAATAAGGGGTCTGGTAAAATGAGAGTAAATCCTTTGAAAGCCTTTGCTTTTTACAGTATTTGAGGCGGTTTTTTGCACAAATAGAAAAATATGAAGTCTAATCTGTGTTTTTGACTGTAAACGCAGTCTGGTAGTTACAATTAATGAAAGCTCTATTATATTATAATAGTACTAACGAGGAATGAAACTAGATAACTAATGCAGCAACTCAGACTATAAAACTTGGCAGCTTTTAAAAAAAAAAAAAAAGGTTTTGAAATGCAAACGCAGTAGTACCATTTGTTGTGTTAAACATCATCTGCCTAGCCTTTTCCGAACTATGTTGGGATCGGCTTCCAGTTTTACCGGATACAGCTGAATACCAGTATTTAACATGGAGCGACTACCTATCTGACCTCCACAACCCGGTTAGTACCGGGTAATAGGATACCCCTTGGTAAGACTCTGACACCTAACGACTGTCAAAGATCTTCAAATGACAGCCGGGACGGAGGCAACTCGGTATGTAACGGGTGGTCACTCATCCACAGACCAACCTAGGCAAGCACGGCATAACCTAACTATCGACCCGAGCGGCTGTTATTATTTAGCCAGCAGCTCCTCCATTTGTTGTGTTAAACGTAACGATAATATTCTTGCAGAAGATGGAAAACTACAATCAATATATTACGCATTTAGATACGTGGAGATACAATAATATGCAAATGTATTACCGTACATGGCATATTAATCAGATCTACCTAGTGTGCATGATTTGAATTCTTTTGATCAACACACTTTATAAGCCTATTTGCTAAGTGTTTAAACTGACATGGTCACTAACAATATCGTTAACACTAAAAACGGGTTATTTACCATGTTTACTGTTTGTTTTGAGTTCCCGTTATTTCGGGAGTATTCGCTAGTTGAGTAGATTCAGAAGCACGAAAATACTTTTTATTTTCTTCATAATTAAATTGTGGATGTGATATCCTACGAATCCTACGATATGGATTTATTGTGAAAACACGGCACAATTATCAAGCCAAACTTTAGATGAATGCTAGGTAAAAGACTTCTACCTGACTTCTTGCAGAAGAAATAATGTACGGTCGAACAAGCTATTTGGTTTACATTTTATAATGTTATTTGTGGGTTAAACTGTAAACCAAATAGGTTGTTCGACCGTTCATGTTACACTAGCGAGTCATTTATTCCAATTAGGTGGAAAATCAGCACTTTATGAACGTCAAAATTGCATTAGACCGACCCCAAAATGCTCCGAGTACTGCTTAGATGAGACGTGCACAGAAACGGAATGGCATGTGAAGCCCAGTGTGACTCTGGAGCAAGAATACTTGGCCCTTCGAACTCCCTTGTATTTTTTGCCTAGATGATATCTACCAAAGCGACAAACATTTAAGTGACAAGGTTTGTTAAACTTAACTATTTTAGTAGTTTTAACATTTCGATGTTATGATTTTGCCTTCTAAAGCTAACAATAGTGCGGTCACAATTTCTTTCTACTACAAATGTCTGACATTTATCACATCCTGTATAAGTTCGTCAATGGTACACAACTAACTCAATGTAACATAGTAATGCGGTATATTAATTCATACAGGTACTGAATACTGCATTATACAATGTGTGGTGGTGTGAGACATAAGCAGAAGCGATAAGAAAAAGACATGATGCGCCGACCGCAAATCACGCGATAATTAGTATCAGTTTGCATGAACGATGAAAATCGTGCTACATCTTTCACTAGCCTACGCGTTCAAATCTAATTTACGTGCCATTTTGACTGCCACTGAGCTTGTTTGACATAACCCTATCATCGTTGACATCACCTACGGAAGAACATCATATACTACTACACTATATATGCTTACTACCTACAGTACACCCCTATTTCGCCAATGGAACATTTAAGTCCAATACAATGGGGGGCGCGCCTAAGAACTTAATGATAATGTTGAAGTTTTCAGTAGTGATCAAGCTAATTCGATACACGCTTTTGCATCTCTTGAAGCTCCATATAAACAATATCACTGCCTTGCCGTCACTAATCACCCCGCTAAACGCTCCCTCAGTCTCCTCTACCTTATCCCCCAGCCACATAACGGGTACAATCATAAGCCTGCACCTAATACGGCCAGATAGTTCAATGTCGATTGTCCAAAGCATTTGATTGATTGGCTCGGTAAACATTACTTTATTGCATGTTCTACGTATAGATTTCTAAGATAAAGTCGTGGGAATTGAGAAGTTTTGAGGAAAATCTTTGATAAAATAGTTATTTCTTAGATTTCGGCCGGGCTAGTTTATTTATATTAAAATTTTCTGTCGACGAAAAGTAGCTTGACTTTTTCCGCATTATATTCATTAAAATGAGTTTAGTAGTTTGGGCGTAAAAGTGTAACCAACGGACAGAGAGACTGATTTTCGAATGAGTCTTGATGGGTCGTTACCCGTGGTCCCGGTGGGTCGACCCATTACCGGGTTCCATGGAATTAGGGATTGTTTCCTGGACTTCTGAATATATCGATTGAAAATACAAATCCATAATAACAGTTTAACATAGCCCACCGGGACCGCGGGTATCAAGTAATTGCATAATTTAACTACGGGTTTATTGGTTTTTTATTTTTTTATTTATCTACCAACTACCAGCCGCGTAGCATGACCACCGTAGAAACGAAAGAGAATCGCCAAATCTTTTGTTCATCTGTCGATTCAATGACAGATGAATAAAAGATGTCCATTCTCATTCGTTTCTACGGTGGTCATGCTACGCGGGCAGGAGGGCAGAACCATAAAGGAGGTACTTTATATTTTTTAATAGGAATTTCATTAACAAAAAAAAAAAAAATATTACTGATCGAATTTGTGAAAAGATTAACGATTAACGTAGCAGGTTCTTGCCGAATTAGTCCAATAGGAAGTAGTGAAGTGTGGACATTTTAGGGGAAGGTTTTATGTTATTTTCGATTTTATGGGAACTGTCTCATTTTATTCTAGGAGAGCAAAGGCCTCTTTCCATAAAATAAACAATGCCCACTCGCTTTGTGAAGTGCTATTTTCAGACTTAAATTCCCGTTTTCTCACGATCTTTTCCACTGAATGACTACTCAGTAGGGTGAAGTTTTAAACACAGATCAAACTGTTTTGATCTTAAAAACTTAGCTTTTAACAACACAAACATCGCACAAAGTCAAACAGTCCATAATCTTTCAAACAAATTACAAAAAAAGTTACATTTTACCTAAAAGCTAAGAGAAATAACCAATATAATATACTTCACCAAAATAGATGTAGTCTGCTGATAGTAAATCAATTTAACGGGACACGGGCCACGTTAAACTGTGCCGGCAGAAAAAATATATCGATACATAGACAAGCCGGGATCGATTTGGCGATTATGCAATGTCGAGATAATTCACTCGAATATTTTTTGGGAGTTTGACAACAAGGGAAAACTGGGTGTTTAAAAATAGCCTCCTCTAAAGTTTGGGTGTTTTAAAGGCTGTAAGAAATTTGAATAGACATGTTTAAACCCAGCATTATTGGTTTAAACATGTCTCCCATGTATTTTTAATAGATAACGCCAGAGATGGACCAGGTGGACTGCCGCGTTTTGTCTTCGCAAGTTCTACAGCCGAGTTTAAAGTCTTGAGTTCGATTCCCAGGTCTGGCAAATTGGTATTGGGTTTTTCCATTAGGGATTTCTCATTAGCAGGCGAAACGGGCGGCATGTTTAAGTCCCATGTAACAGGGGGCAAGCCTATCACCCGGGCACAATTCCCAACTCCGGGCTGTCAGTACGAAATTACTTAATGATGGAAAAACCGAAAAAAGCACCTCAAAACATAAGGGACCGCTAAATTCGTAAAAACAAAACCTGTTTATGTTAATCAGGATGCAACAGATTATAAAGTGCTAAACGGTAAACAATAACATCTGCTCGATTCCACAGGAAGTCGATTTCAATTTGAAAAATCGACTAACCTGATTGTGGGCATAAATTAGCTTTTTTTTAAAACCCCTCTTTTGTCTGTGACCGGTTTGCTTGAAGTCAGTGGTGGTCAATCGCGAGCCTGTCTATTAATTTAAAAAAAGTTAACTCTGTCGTTCTTGTGAAATGAACGGGTGGGTGCTAACAGCTAATTACTGATGAAGAGTAGGCCGTTTTTATTTTGACACGGTTTCGTCACATCTTTTTTTTGCGATAAACCAATAAAGAATGAATTGTGGAGCCCGTCTAATTAAAAAAAATATCCACGACAGTAACAGTGGCGGGAAAAAATAGGTTGGTAAGTTAACTTGCTTCAGACCGACAAAACAATACTCCCGTTGCAATTAATTAATTTACAAGCATAGGTGGGATCTTCCTTGCCACCCGCCTCGAGTATGAGCTTCGGAGTACGCTTTTACATTGCAAAAATCGAGTCAATGTGAACTCTGTGCTGCCGTCTGCCACCGAAGATGCCATGGCAGTGGCAAAGTATTGGGCCAATGCAATTATGTATACTAATACACAAAACAAAGGTACCTATATTAATGGAACTGGCCGAAAAACCGAAGCACTGTAATGCTTTTGGGCAGCCAAAATTGATGATTTCTTTCAACTTTAAACACAAAATACAGCTTCAATCAAACATGTAAATAAATCACAATTTCACAATTCGCCGATATAACTGTTCGGAACGTATTAATTGATATAATATGACCGTTGACTCACTAGTCACACTAAAAATATAGCTAATAGGCGTTTCTAGGTCGCATGGACGATTCAAACGTTTTATTGCCTTCGATATGTTTGTGTCGTGTATCAACAAATCTTGGGAACTGATGGGACAGTGTTGATGGGGGTTTTTTGTGATTGGTTTGTGAGAGATTGATGTCGGGAAATTAATAAAATATCATAACATCTGCCTGATTTCCCTCTAAGGTTTAGGCGGAGACCTCACATTTTGCCAGTTTTCTGTTTCAGCTCCACTTTGTTTTATTAGAGCACTAGAGGAGTTTTTGGGCATCTTGAAGATTCCTTGCTTGCCATGAGCTGAGCTATCAAGCATTGGGAAAAGTAAAACAGTTGGAAAAACAAAGAGAGGTAATCCTAAGCAATGAAAGACCCGCTTTTATCTCGATTCGAAATACCATCTGATACTGCTGAGGTCCACATAGACCACATATCAAAATCGCGCGTCTAGGTATAATGAATTAAGGCTCCCACACACAGGCGCGTTTTTGCGTTTCTGCGTCCTGCGATATTGCTATATATGTATATGAGTTTTTAGTACATTAAGTATTAGGACGCAGAAACGCGGGAACGCAGAAACGCGCCTGTGTGGGGGAGGGAGGCTTTATACGGGAGTGACGTATTACAGGTGAACACAGAGCAAAAAAGGACATAATGCATTAAAAGAGCGACACAATATGCTCGTTCTTACTATCTTCAAAAAAAGAAGAAATCAAATTTGTTTATTAAGCACAAAATAACATTTACTTGAGTTTGTGAGGTGTAAGACTCGCTTGCAGATTATGAAAGCCAATGGTTTTTGGGGGTATATAGACAAGCCCAGATGCGAGACAGACGGATGATTTCGTTTTTCAGCAACGGAAGCGTGGCTTGCGCGAGATTTTTTCACTAGAAACTTTGGAATTGGCATCAAAACCATTGAATCCGTCTTTCGGAAACCTTATAGATACACAATTACAATACAAGCTAGAATACTCTACTTTACTTGCAATCAAATTACAACTTTATATCCACACAGTTCAGATATATTTTCAAATGTAAAATTATCTATCTAGACAAAAATAATGTAAGAATACTATTTACACAAGTGTTTTCAACTAAAAACAAAATTCAAAATCCACAATGATTTAGATATGGGTTTATTGTAAAGTTATGTGCCTGGCTCATAAGAAGAGAAAATTGTATGGCATTACTGAATTTTCCCTTCGGATTTTATTCCATATGTTGAGGACACACACTAAACTTATTGGCGATGTTCTTCAAAAAGGTGGTGCGTAGAACTCGCGACCGGCGTGCGTGCATGAACGTGGATGAGGCGAAAGAAGAATGTAAGGATTGTACAAGGTATCCACTTATCCAGTTGAAGCTTCTGCCTACCCTCATGTCAAAAAGGCGTGAGTTCATGTATGTCGTGTCTTTTACTCTACTATAGCCTACGAAATTCCACAGCTGGACTATGGCCTTAAAAATGTAATAAGGCTCTTGAATCATGTTTTTTTTCAGCCAGTAAGTAATGATTAAAAAAAAAAAAAAAACTAAAAAAAATTTGACACACAGATAGGCCAGGATATTTTTATCCTAGTAGTATGTTACTGTGGGATAAGGTCTGACCGCCACACAGGCGAAGCCATGGGCACAACCGTTACCAAAAAAAAATTGCTAGTCCTGTAGTTTCTAACTACCCCCATGGGAAAAAGGTAGTTTATGTACTATACATGTGTAAGAATTGGCAATTGGAATTACTTCATGAAACATTCTCTTGTACACCATGTCGCTTAAACTGTTGATACATTCATTTGACAATAAGTTCATTGACAAAATACAGCCCTATAGCAACCAGAAGTTATGTTGAATGTTTATAAATAGTTCAGAAACAATGGTTCAGCTAACAAAAAAGGTAATTAAATCTAGGTTTTAATACTTAGGTAGAATTGGCAAACAATATATAGATTTTAGCGCCCCATCTAAATAGGAAAACCATGTCTTTGAACTTAGAATGTGTTATTGGGGTAATTTTCATACAAGAAAGTAAACGGACTTTATCAGTTAAATTAATAATTACTTTGCTATTGATTCAGTGCGCGGTACTCCTGGACAAGGCTCATATTGTTAGGAGGTTCCTCTCTCTGGAGCCCTGACCATCGGTAGCTTGGACCCTATTCCCGATACCTGTGGGCTAAATTTTATTTTGCTGTTTATGTCGTTTTTTTTTAAAGGTATAATAAATGTAATTTATTTTTAAAGAAATAAAAAATACTTTGCTATTACATACTTGATTAAATAAGTACTGATAATTTGAATCAGTTATAATTCAAAAAAGGAAAAGAATTAATCAATTACTTTTAATAGACAAAGATTAAATTAAAGTGGAGGTCTGGTAATTTTCACTCTTTTCTTTTCAACTTATAGATACTCAGGTAAGAAATAACTAAGGACAGAATTCTTAAACTTCTTAATCTGTAAAGTCCGGCCTAAATAACATTTTAGGTGATTCATATTTTATACTGTAAAAACTAAAACATGTATTAAATATGTGTGGTTTTTCAGTACAGGTACAGAATAAATCCATATATGAAGAAAGATTATTTTCTTTTTCATGTGGTTAGTGCATCTTTTTATTCCAATTTATTTGAGATTCGTGCAGCATGAGTCTTCTACATCTTGCACACATCCAAAATTTCATTTTGGATGTCACTATTCACATGGAAGTCACCTGGAGACTATTAAGCCAGTTCTAAGTCATCTTTTCTTATAAGGTTTTCAGCTAAATTGCACTGCACAAATCGAACTGCAAGTTTATTGTGACAAATCAGTTATATTATTATTGAAATGGCTCTATAATATTATTGAAATGGAACTTTATTCCAAAGTACATATTAATGATTCACTTAACTATTTCAAATGAAGGAAGGAATTGAATCGTAGTATTATGCATATAAGTCATCATCTTAATTTATTCAAAAATTAAACAGACACTTTTAATATTCCATCACAGAAAATTCCTAACATTTCCCACCAAAGCAGTTTTTTTTCTAATAATGCATGCAGCATGATAACACGCTACGCAGTCGATTCCATAGACGCTCGAAGTCCGCGCCTTACGTGTGTAAATAAACAAAAAAAAATACTCTGTAAACATTGGCACAAAGAGAACATTAAAACAACGATTCAAGAACTAAATACCCGTGTACACCTCTACAGAGCAGGCTGACAACGTTGTGTCCATTGATACTCGTGAACGAGAAAAAAAATGCATCAAGAAACTTGCATAAGACAAGATCTCTTCGTCTTTGAGATAAATCTCCCAAAGTTATCGTTTTTAAAGATGTTAACGATTCGTTTACCTTACCCAGTCGTGAGTGAAGACGTCAAAGCAAATAAATCCCGTGAAACAATTCAGATTCGCACTGAACTCGCTGTAGCACAATGGTACAGGCACATTTGCTGTCGTAGTATCCGATCAAAACATAGCCTTTTTACGCCTGAAACGCGTTCCTAAGGCATCCTACGTAATTAAAACGCATTCGTTAATGATTGCAGAAGGTTAACCACTGCTTTTAGTACGCGTAGGTTGGTTTTTTCGAACGTATTTTGAAAAAATGCTGTTGCTTTCAACACAGTAATGGCATAACACGCAAACACTACGACTGATATTCACAATGAAACACTTCACAGAACCGCGACAGTTTGTTCGAGGAACGCGAGACGAGCCACGGTATGCATTTTCTCACTCACCTTGTTGTTTATTAGCTATTTTATTAAAACAGTTTTGAAAAACTTCATATAAATGCATAGGCTCGTCATCGCTCGTCGCCATTTTGGATTCTACTGTCCAAATAAACCATAGACAATGCAGAGCATGAATTTAAAACTGACTGTTCGAAAACTATAAAACTAAAACATTCTTTATTTCGAAATCATAATTAATTTGTTATTTTCCCTATTATTTAGTTAATATTTAATACTCTAAATATTCAGCGATGTCAAGATATTGCGGTCGTAATACGCATGTATTTACGGAATTATATTGCATTTATCAAATTTTAATCAACCTAGAACCTGACACTGACCTCCTATGTAAGAAAATTTAAATTTCGCGGGCTGCCCAGACTCTCCCATACTTTCATAAGTTTTTAAAATGCTTGCCAATGAATTTTTTTCCTGGAAGTTTATAAATTAATCTAATAAAATTATTAATTGCTTTTATTTTCGTCAAGTGACCTCATGCAAGAAATTATCACCATAGACAATTAACTAGTTGTGACTTTTATTAGTCGATTTATAACTCTTCTAGTTAAACTTCACTACATGGAAGATTATGCTATGGAAAAATGGTAACAAAAAAGAGCGAATCACCGAACAAAATACTTTTCTGCTATTTATTGTGGGAGGTGAGATAAACACGTATAAAAAACATATTTACCTTAATAAATTATAGTTTAAATTGAAAACAATACACAGGTGTAATAAATCACAACTGGTCAAATAGTAAATATCCAGACACGGGCACTGTTCTATGAAGCTAACAATCCGACAAGTCGACAAAAATATCAAAAAGTGACAATTGTTATTTTTTTCTGTTTTTTAGTGCTTCCAGGTGACATAATTGTCGTGGTGTAAAATTCACAAAAATGTCGGATTGTCGCGACAAACAACTTAAATCAATAAATTACATTACTATCAACCCAAGAAATGTATTAAAAGTAAAGTTCAACGACTGCTTGTCGCTCAAAAATAATATTAAACTTCTGCAATTTTCTATGACAGTTCAAACGTCCGTGACTGTCGCGGCCATGATGTGACGTCATTTACCTCAATCTGCCTTGCTTACATCTAATTTTTCGGCTATAATAATTTACTAATTTTTATTGTGCCTATATTGCAATAACAATATTATAATAAAATATTTGCCAAAATTTAAGTACTTTTCAAATAAAAGTGTTTTTTTACATATAGACTTTGACGTCACTACCGGCGTCATCGAGGGACTATGTGTTTTGAGAGTGCGCATTTTTAATAATTAAAAAGAGTTTTGTATTTCATGCTTAGTCCCTATTATGTCAACTTTCGACAAATATTTACAAATAATGTTGTCTGTGAAGATATCATCATCTGCCTAGCCCTTTCCTAACTACGTTGGGGTCGGCTTCCAGTTTTACCGGATGCAGCTGAATACCAGTATTTTACATGGAGCGACTGCCTATCTGACCTCCACAACCCAGTTAGTACTGGGTAATACGATACTCCTTGGTAAGACTGGTTGTCAGGCTTTTTGGCCTCTGACTACCTATCGAAGTCATAGAACTACAAATGACAGCCGGGACCAACGGCTTAACGTGCTTTCCGAGGCACGGAGGAAACTCGGTATGTAATGTATTGGTCACCCATCCACAGACCAACCTAGGCAAGCACGGCTTATTGTATAAGGGGCTGGTGTCCGCAACTCCACGTCAAGCCGCGCATTTTGCGTGCGAAAGCACGGCTTAACCTAACGATCGATCCGAGCGGGTGTTATTATTTAGCCACGAGCTCCTGTTTATGAAGATAAATGGGATAGGGTAAAATAGACAAATATTAACAAAGTAAAAGAATAAATCAATCAGTAGTGCAACTTCGATTCAACCTCTTCTCCGAGTAATTCAGTATTCACGACTCCACATACCCTTCTAATGCAAAGATGTACGGTTGATTTACTTATCCCATGTGCATCACCAATAACATTGTATAGTCTGTCAAGAAAGTCATAAAAAAAGCGAGGGCGCCACCGTCGTTTACATGGTATCCCTATAAATTTCGACTGAAAGGTTTTGATACTATTTTTTATAAAATAATAATTACCGATTTATTATCATTGTCCCTATAATGTCATGTGGATTATTTGGCAGATATCTGACACTCAGGGTACAAAAAAAAAGTTTTGACTTTCATTGGTACCTAGTGGGTGAACTACATTCCCCTTCAAACTAATTCTTAATCCAATGACATTAGATTTTAAATTAATCTTTTTTTCTAAAGTATCAAATTAAAATTATATATCTTCATTTTTGGTTAAATTGATTCCATAACTATTCAGCTATACACTGTTAATTTAAAACTCTTGCCGTTTGCGATCGTTAAGTGTTTTTATCTAAGGTGTCTAATTAATTCTTAATTCGGCTTGGTTCAATGGTTCTTAATCAGAATCCAAATAATCAGAGTCGAGGTATTCGACTCCCGAAATGTTGCCTAAATAATGTTGGTACTTTTTTCTGCACTGTGTAGAAAAACTGAAGTTTCTGTTGACGAATGATACATAGATCGAAATCATCGATGTGTTTTGTAAGGGGTCTTTCCTGTGTTTTCCCGGTGTTACAAAACCTTCATTATTCATACCTTCGTCCACTATGCGTTGAATTGTGCTTTCGGAAACACCTGGAATCAATAAAGACATGTAAAATAACAAATACCTTAATCATATTTAAATAAATAACAAAAAAGATCAAAACCGTTGAGTGATAGTATAGTCAATCGTAGGTAAATTGCATCGCAACGAAATATAAACAATGATTAAAATTGATAAATTTAACTCTAAAACAGAAGATTGCCAAGAGATAATACTTCCTTAAACTGTGTTTAACATAAAAATATATTTACGTACCGGTTAACTTTACTGTTCGACCGTAAACATCGTCTTTACTCGTCCTAGCTTGAAATTCGGCCATACACTGTTGAAAAACTTAAAATATAATTTGTTTCGTACCGCTCTTAGAAACATTCCGATTTATTTTTTGTCTCTAAACGGTCACACGATTAAAAAATCTCGAAATAGCACAAACTTAAAAAAAACCTAAACAACAAAGCTAAGCTACGATGTGACAGTTGAGGTACTCAGTTTGACAATTATTATTCAGTGTTGCCAGTTTTAGGAATAGCAGTAGTTCCCGAAACCGGTACATTCTTTTCATGACTTTCTTGACAGACTGTAGGTACTGTGAACCACAACCCATCCAATGCAAAGTGTATAAAATTTGTTTATCGGGTGTAAGTGCTAGGTTTTAGCTTGTATCATGGTGAAACCTTTGACCAATTTTATCAATTAAAAAATTCTACGGTAGTTTTACATACCCGAAATTTTTCTCTAAAGCAAAAATCTGTAATTAAGAAGGAGAAATTTATTCTGCTTTTAAATGATCCTCGTTGCCTCCTCGTTTGTAATTGTTCCAAATATTCGTCATCACAACGCTCGATGAAAGTACCATTTTTTTGTAAGAATCCCTTTAAAAACACTTTCTTAGACCTTCCACTTCAACATTCAAAATTTGATTTCGCGACAGAAGGCAACGCTCCTGTCAGACTTGACGGACAATCCTACTTATATGTCATGACGTCATGACAATTGTGTGTTTTAAAAAGCAGATTTTACAAGTTTTTTACGACAAATTGTCACCTGTCACTTCGCTCAAAAAGTTTCATAAAACAGAAAAATATCGACTTGTCGCTTCAATCCTACATTATTATTTGTGAATTTTCCACCATGACATATGCCACCTGTCAGCTTTATAAAACAGAAAAAAATAACAATTGTCACTTTTTGACATAATTATTACCCACCACCATCTGTGGAACCCACACCGGCCCATTCATTGTCTCTAGGTGATACAACCATACCGCGGTCCTGTGTTAGTTTACCATTAGAAATTACTAATTGTTTAGCTAAACAGATTGTCAATAAAGAAATTGTTATTTTCTCTGATGAAATTGGTAAGGATTTAGGCCACTTGTTGACAAATAAGTATCCGGAACATTCTATTATAAACTTTTGTATGCCTGGTTGTTCCTTATATGATATCATGAGGAAAATTATTAATTACAACTTCACCCAGAATTCTGTACTAATAATATTTGTTGGTAATAGGGGTACTGTGAATAAAGGAGAATTACTCCAATATTATAGATCATTAAGTGACCTTAGTTTAAGAAAAATTGTAATGTTCACATTTCCTTATAGTAAAAGTTTGCCACAGGAAGAAAATCACTTTAGATATAATATTAACAGAACATTGCATAATTTGACATTTAATAGTAATGTATTTCATTTAATTGACATTAATAATTATATTGGTGACAATTTTTATTTGACAAAAGATAGATATCTTGTGGACAGGTGCTATCTTTCAAACTATTGGAAAAGACAAGTAGCTGTGTCGCTATCATACTTTTTTTCTATTACAGCCAAGAACTTGGCTAATCAAGTCGCCTCTGTTGACCAATGCAATACTCAATTAAATTACTCTGCCAATAGTTTGATCACAATTAATGAATCAGTCAATCATTTAAATTAGAAATTTTGACAACGGAGGCGACCTCTTGCAATATTATAAGGAAGCCAGATAGTAAATTAAGCGAATGTTTTGAAAGTTTTAATAGTATCAACCTGGTTCATCAAAATATTCAAGGATTTTTGAACAAAGAATTAGAAGTAGAACTTTTCCTGAATTGTAACAATATAGATATTCTTTGTATAACGGAGCATTGGCTCAAATGTCATCAATTAATTTTCAATTACAGTAATCACCAGGTTGGTAGTTCATTCAGCAGGGTAAATGCTATACATGGCGGCGCATTAATCTTAGTAAATAATCACCTTAAATTTAAAGACCGCAAGGATATTGTCAGCCTATCTGTTGAGCGAACAGTTGAAATAGCCTGTATAGAATTGGAGCAGTTTATTATATTAAGTGTGTATAGACCTCCTTCAGGGTTGTATGATTGTTTTGAAAAGGTAATGGATGAAGTGTTGCATAAAATCTGTAGTTCTAAGAAGTCAATAATCATTTGTGGTGATTTCAATATTAATTTGTTAGACAATTCTGGGTTAGGTACTAAAATTATAAGCCTCTTTCAGTCATACAATCTTGAAAACAAATTTCTCGAGCCCACCAGAATAACCCCAACTAGTGCTACTTGCCTAGATAATATTTACACTGATATTATACCCACCCAAAAAGCAATTATTAACTTAATAGATTCAGATCATTGTGGGCAATTAATCACAATTCCAAATGTAAACAAGAAAATAACTAAAAAGGATATCATTGTTAATCCAAAAAGTAAAAATCGCCTGGAAACTTTTAAAACTAAACTTTTATCCAAACTACCACTTTTGTCAGATAATGATGATCCAAATCAACAATATAACGATTTTTTCAGTATGTATTGCACACAATTTGAAAACACATTTGTCCCTAAGACAATATCTGTAAATAGTAACGCTTCTTTCAACGACTGGGCCACCATTGGTATTCATAAGAGTCGAAAACGACTTTATGAGCTGTATGAAGAGCGGACTTATGTAAAAACTGTAGAATTTCATTTGTATGTTAAGAATTATTCAAAATTATTTAAAAAAGTTTGTTTTATAGCAAAGTCACGTTACTTGAGTTCAAAAATTAAAAATAGTAGTAATGTAATTAAAATGACATGGAACATTATTAATAGCGAAACGGGAAGGTCTTGCAACCGAAATAGTGACTACAGCCTTGCTATTGGCGATAATATTTTAAATTCAGATACTCAAGTTGCCACAGCCTTTGAAAATTTCTTTGCGGATATTCCCGTATCGACTACTAAATCGCTAAACTCGTCACCTACTGCTGCTGAGTCTTTACTAAGGGAAAACGTTTCAGTCTGTGATTCCGAATTTAATTTTCAATATGTCACCTGTAAAGATATAATTAAAACTTTTCACACCATAAATGTTAAAAAGACCGCCGATCTATGGGGTCATTCTGTAGACGTTGCTAAATCCATTATAAACATTGTAGCTCCTTCATTAGCTGTAATATTTAACGATTGTATTGACCGTGGTGAGTTTCCTGATCTAATGAAATATAGTAAAATAATACCATTGTTTAAATCGGGTAGTACATTAGACCCCACTAATTATAGACCCATTTCAGTACTACCCACCTTTAGTAAAATTTTTGAAAAATTAATTTTGGCACAAATGCAAAGTTTTTTCAATAATCATAAGTTATTACATAAAAAACAGTTCGGTTTTACAAGGGGTCGTTCAACTACTGATGCCGGTGTTGAACTTTTAGGTCACATTTATAATGCCTGGGAGGACAAATGCGACGCTTTGGGCATTTTTTGCGATTTATCTAAAGCCTTCGATTGTGTTCTTCATGAAACATTAATCAGGAAACTACACCACTACGGAATCCGTAACGCCTCTCTGGATATTCTTATTTCATATTTGAGTGATAGGATTCAGAGAGTTGATGTTAACGGGAAAAGATCTCCCGGATCCGTAGTAAGAATGGGGGTACCCCAGGGCTCAATTCTTGGTCCTTTTTTGTTTCTTATTTATATAAATGACTTACCTTACCTCATAAAGGATAATCATGACATAGTATTGTTTGCAGACGACACTTCTCTTTTATTTAAACTCAAACGTCACCAGTTAGTTACGGATGATGTTAATAGCGCCCTGGCAAAAGTCGTTCATTGGTTTAATGTTAATAATCTACTTCTAAATGAGAAAAAAACAAAATGTATTAAGTTTACGATACCCCATGTAAGACAAGTGGAAACTACTGTACTAATTAAGGATGAAGAGTTGAAACCGGAAGAGAGCACAGTGTTCTTAGGCATAACTTTGGATGCCAAGCTTCAGTGGGGCCCGCATATAGACAAATTGTCGAAGAAACTTAGCTCTGCAGCATACGCCGTTAGAAAAATTCGTGATTTAACTGATTTAGAGACAGCCCGTTTAGTTTACTTTAGTTATTTCCATAGCGTGATGTCGTACGGTATTCTCTTGTGGGGCAATGCCGCCGATATTCAGACAATATTTGTTTTGCAAAAAAGGGCAATTCGTTCAATTTATAAATTAAGACCCAGATACTCCCTCAGAGAAAAATTTAAAGAGATTAATATTCTTACTGTGCCCTCTCAGTTTATTTATGAAAACCTTTTGTACGCACACAAAAATATTAATTTGTTTAAAAAATACAGTGATATCCACAACATAAATACGAGGAACAAACACAAATTTGTTGTTCCTGCAACGAGGCTCAAAAAAATAGGGGGTACGTTTAGATGCCAATGTATACGTTTTTACAATAAACTTCCGAGCCATATTCAAGCACTAAGTCTAAATAAATTCAAATCGTTCATAAAACGGAAGTTATGCCTGAAAGCCTACTATCATGTTAATCACTATCTCGAAGATAAAAAGGCTTGGGATTAAGCTGCTCCAATTAAATTTGCTCTGTGAATGGCGAAATTTCGGACTTCGCTTGTTTATTGTTGATTCCTTTCTTGTATACACTCTGACATTTTATGATTTGACATGTATTTTATTATTTTTTACTTTATTTTTTTATTATTTTATGTGACATTTACTGATTTGACATGAATACTTATTTCATTAAGTATTTTACTTTTTATTATCATTGTGACATTTAATGATTTTTGTGATTTTTATTTACATTCATTTTGAAAAGAACTTGTTATTAATTTTATTTGATTATTGTGAATGTGGGGACCATGTGGGTCACATTTGTATTTTTTGTTTATTTTTTTCCCACAACTGTCTGGCAGTTTGAGTACTATAAGCGACCTACCCAAATGTCCTTTCTTTGGTATTGTTCGTCGTTTCGTTGAGCTCCTTGAGTTATAAGTCGAGCTACACGATAACTGACAAATGCTTGCAATGACTGGACAGGTCCACTCAAATCTGTGTGGTTCTTTCTTCAAAAGACCATCTCAGACACTAATCTGCATAGTCCTCATGTGAATTGAGCAAGATTATGTCTGGACTTCAAAAGAGACTATGACCTCTGAGTTTGTTTCGGCTGTTTCTTCTCAGAGTAGTCAGGTACGAAACACCGGCCCCATCTAGTTTTAAAAAGTGACGTGTAAAAGTGTTTGTAAAAACCTACTTGCAAAATAAACATCATTTATCATTTATCATTTATCATTTATCATTATGTCGACTTGTTGGATTGTCAGGGTCCCTGCATATCATGCTACAATCTGACAAACTATAGTAGATTTTCAACTTTATTGCTGAAGTATTAGGTTCAAGGTTGGTTGGGAAAATTTGACAGTTTTGCGTTGCTTGAGGTGCGTTTGCCTCTCTGCGGCGTCTATACTTCAGAAGAGAGATAAACCCGGTGTCCCAGTCTTGCCATCTCTAAAGCTTATTCCTCCTTGCTTTTCTGGATTGTTTTAGACTTATTGTCTTGTTTTATATTTTCAGCATCCAAATTATGTGCATCAATCGATAAACCAATAAAATTCCAAAAGAAATCATGACATGAAGTAATACAATTCCGGAAAATCTGTTAAAAATATCAACTTTACAGAGAATCGATTAGCTCTATGAGTGCTCAACACTACAGCCATGTTTTTTTTTTCACTGCGAAAATTAAGTTTGACGTGAGAAATAGCCTACAAAATTTTCGATTCGAGTACACTTCAATGAAAAAAACACTCAATATTATCCACCTACATGTAACATGTTCTCATTGAATTCATTAAACACCCAAAACCAGGTAAATAGACATGGCTAATCACCTAAAGTTTTCAAACAAACATTTTTTTCGCAATTATGAAAACTGTTTTGTCACTAAATATAACCTTTTGTCATTGCAGATTTTAGTAAGTTTTAGTCAATTATCTTCAAGATATTCAAGTGTTTTTCGTCATCGGAAGCATAACAGTGGGAAAAATAAAAATGTGAGGGGGCAAGAGGGTTCGGTGGCACTTTATGACGCAATAGTTTGTCAGCAGAGTCTCGAGGAAACTATCAAGAACTTTGATAAGAATGTCTTCAGGTATGTACAGTTGACCGACAATGCTGAATATGTTAGTACTGTTGCTATTTATGTAAAAGTTCTGTAGTTGTTTGTGGTATTTGCTATCATAACATTTTTTGACTTAATTGGCCTTATAGACATTATTTTAGAGCTATGTGAAATTAAAACAATAATTATTATGTAAGAAAGGTTATGTTATTAGTGTTAAAACACAAAGTTTTCATTTGAGTCATTTGCAAGAGTAAACAAAAATTCTATTGTTTAATATGTTCTCATTTTAAACAGAATGTGAACAGTTAAAATGTGATGAAGTATTGTTTTGTAGTAAATGACTATTTGATCATTCAGGAATGTTAATTGACACTTCAATAGCTAATCAATATGAAAAGAAAGCATTTCAACTTAGTAAAAGTAAGTAGAAAAAGCTGTTGCTACATATGTCTCAAGCCCTGAAAGTCGGACCATCAGTCTTACCAATGTTTATCATGTTACCCTGTGACTGAAATGTATAGATCAGACAGGCAGTCGGTCCATCTATACTTCTATAATACACTTCTATTATAAAGAGGATTTGATTTTTTGTTTATGTTTGTTATTATTTAACTGAAGAACTACTCAACCGATTTTAAAATTCTTTCACTATTAGAAAGCTACATCTTTACCGAGTAACTTTAGCTATAAATTATATTGATGTCATGCAAGTTAGCCGAGCTATCACAATTTTCGTGGATGAAGTTGCAGGTGAAGTGCTAGTGTAAAATAATGGTAATGAGCTGCATCCGGTTAGACTGAAAGTTGAACCTTACATAGTCGTGAAAAGACTAGACAGGTGATCAGGGAGAAGAAGAAACATGATGAAGAATACATAATGTAACACTTGAAAGCAAATATCTATTAGGTCACATTTGCATTAGACTAGAAAATACCTAAATGAATGACTTGAAAAAGCAAACTCCTGGATTTTCCACTCTCAGTTGAGAGCTGAGATTAATTTACACCGATGCAAAATAATATTCAGGCATCACTCGTAAAAGCCAAAGTAATGTGACTTTGTCTGCTTTCACTAACACCTAAAATATTTCACAATGAAAATTTAAAGTACCGTATAAATATTAATGTAAATAAAATTTACATCACTTTAATGGAAGGTCACAAGGGGCATTGACCCCGTCTGTCTACTTTTGTGCAAATGTAAGAAAAACAACATGTAATTGAAAATATTCTTGATAAATGATTAAATAATATTTAATCATTTATCAAGGCTAAGATCTTTGAATAAGTCCAGGGATCGGATATTCAGATGTATATTTACCTAAAATATATTTTTTCCCAGCAGAGGGTACAAAAGTCTGGAATACTCCTATAATAAGTCAATCAAAGTCATAAGTATGCGTACATCTTCGACAGCAATCGTGACCTAACACTTGAGATGTTCTCTTATACTACAGGCAGAATCAATAAGTACGGAATGAGGAACATTTATGACAATATTATGAGTAACATCTTGATTGATCTGAATCTTTATTGTGAAACGAATAGCCAGCTGAACAGCAACAATACACAAGAAACCGTTTTCAATAGTGCAAATGCAAATATAAAGGAAACTTCGAACTTTTTTCGTGTACAATAACTTGTACATCCTGCATCAAAATATTGCTGGACTCCTAAACAAAGCTGACATCCTTAATGTTTATTTGGAAGAACTAGAGAGTAATAAAAAAAGAATCGATGCGGTGTGCATAACTGAACATTTTATGACACCTGAACAGGAAGAACTATTAAACATACCTAACTACAGCCTAGCAACGAGTTTCTCCAGAGGATGTAGAAGAGGTGGCGCATGCATTTTAACTAGGACTAACCACAAATATAAGGTGCTAAATATAAGTAAATATTCTGTAAATAACGTAATTGAATGCTGCGCTATAGAACTGACAGAACACAACATTATTATTGTATGTATTTATAGGGTGCCCCTATCTAATTTGGATAAATTTTTCGACAATTTAAACAATATTTTGCATTTGCTGTGTTTAAAATTGAATAACAAAAAGATTGTCTTATGTGGGGACTTTAATATCAACTTATTGAAAAGAAACAAACAAACCTTAGATTTCGAACATACATTGTTAAATTATAATTTAAAATTACAATTTTGTCAACCCACTAGGTTAAGCAGTGGAACCTGCTTGGACAATATAGCACATAATGTTAGAGGCTGTAAAGGAGAAATTATAGAATTGGGCCTATCAGATCATACCGCGCAACTTTTGAAATGTCCTGTTAAGAAGACATGTGTCTTAAAGCGTTGGAAAATAAAAAGACGGAATTATTGTCAAGATAATATGGATAAATTTAAAAATTGCATTAAAAGTCTCACTTTTTCGGACATATATACAACTAATGACGTCAATGAGGCATATGGCCATTTTCTTGACCTATTCAAATGTTTTTACGATCTTTGTTTTCCCTACGAAATAATAATAAAATCAATTACAAAGAAAACAAAATGGATCACGAACGGGATAAGGAAATGTAGCAAAAAGAAACGGTACTTGCTATGGCAATATAGAACAAACCCTTCCCAAAAGAATAAACAATCGTTTAAGACCTACTCTGCAAGGTTCAAAAGGGTTATGACGTTAACACAAGCATCACGAAATAACTACTTCATTAAAACGTCTAAAAATAAATCTAAAGCGGCATGGACTATAATTAATAATTGTAAAACCTGCTTCCCTAAAGAACCAATAACACAAATTCAAACAGGGACACAGAAAATCACGAACCCATTAAATATAGCTCAGGCTTTTAACAATTTTTATATTAATCAAGTTATCGAATCAAAAAATAAAACTATACCAGAAATTAACTTACGCTTAAATACTTCAAACTCTTTGTTTATGGAGCCGACCATACCTCAAGACATAAATAATCATATTACCTCACTTCGAAATACAAAAAGTGTTGGTTATGACGGAGTATGCACTAAAGTTATCAAAGAAGTGTCTCATTACATAGCTCCACACCTCAGTCACATAATTAATATGAGTATTTCTAGCGGTATCTTCCCTGAGAAATTAAAAACGTCAATAATTGTACCATTGCACAAAAAAAATGATAGACAAACTATGTCAAATTATAGGCCTGTTGCGTTAATACCCGTCTTTTCTAAAATATTTGAGAAAGTAATTTATAAGTCCTTGTACAACTACCTTGAGAAATATAACATATTGGTAAACGAACAAAAGGGATTTCGTAAGCAGAAGACGATAAATATGGCTATACATGACCTGCTTCTCCCTATTGTGTCAAATATAGATAACAGAAACCCCGTATGTGCTATATATATGGATCTAACTAAAGCTTTTGATTATGTGGATTATCCTATACTAATACATAAACTTGAAAAATATGGTATCAGGGGAAATATACTTGACCTTATTCGATCTTACTTAACAGACAGAAAGCAGTTTGTAGAAATCACACAAATATCCTCAAATACTAGTTACGAGAAAAAATATCGTTCCGAAAGCGGGAAAATTAAATACGGCGTTCCTCAGGGTAGCGTGCTGGGACCACCCCTTTTTTTACTCTACATAAATGATCTTCCGAGGCAAATAAAGCACCCCATGGTACTATTCGCCGATGATAGTACCGTAATCATAAAATGTGATGATCCCAATACTTATGAAAATGAAATAAACATGACATTGAATAGAATTATAACATGGTTTGACAACAATAATCTAATTATAAACTTAGAAAAGACTAAAATTATGCATTTTTATCAGAGAATACCAAATACAATCCATGACATTAGCTATTTAGGGACAAAAATAGAATCAACTACTGCTACTAAATTTCTTGGAATTAATATAGACAACAATTTGACTTGGAGACCCCAGACAGACGAAATATGTAAAAAACTTAATAAATTTACCTATGCTCTCTATAAACTATCAAAAATAGTGAGCCTAGAATCCGTACTAACAGCCTACCACGGCTATGTTGCATCAACACTCAGATATGGAGTAATATACTGGGGGAATTCAGTTGATAGAGAACGCGTATTTAGAGCCCAAAAAAGATGTGTCAGAGCTATGTGTGGCCTTAAAAGCACAGACAGTTGTCAACCATTCTTTATACGTCTAAAAATACTTACCTTGCCATCGCTGTACATATACGAAACAAATGTGTTCGTCAAATCTAACATTTTACTATATAAAATAGCTACTAAAAGTTACTACAGAAAGTTGCGCGATAGAAATAAGTTGGAACTCGAAGTGACTTATGGCAAAACTGCGCTAATGAATAAAAGTACCTTCTGTATGGCCAAAAAAATATTTAACAAACTACCTGAAAAAATAAAAACGTTAAATCTGGACAATTTCAAAACACAATTATTAAGAATATTGATAAATAAATGCTATTACTCACTACAGGAATATTTGGACGATAATTCTATAATTTCTGCTTCAGAAAATTGTACATCACCTCACCTATTTTGACGATTTAGAATCTTATTGACATTAGCATTAATATTAAGACATGTAACCTAATATATTTGACATTTATTGAAATCGATTATATTCTCCATTTATACTGATTAATCTATTTGACATTTTTATTGAAATTGATTATATTCTCTATTTATATTGAAATATGCATGTACCTACCTATTAATTGATTTTATTACCAATGTGAAATTTTATGATAATTATTTTAAAAGTTAAATTGTTGTTCTAAATAAAGACAATGTAATTAAATATATTTGTGCGCCTCTGGGCAAAACATAGAGGACCTACCTATCTGTAACACCACTATTGTAATCTGACCTATGTTTACAAATAAAGCATTCTGATTCTGATTCTGATTCTGATTCTGATTCTGATTCTGATTCTGATTCTGATTCTGATTCTGATTCTGATTCTGATTCTGAATAAAAAATAAAAAAAATGTAGTGTAGTGGGATTTCAAATATATACGTACGATGTGTAAAACATTAGTATTCTTAAGAATAGTACATTCTTTTTAAAATTAGGCAAGAAATTTGTAGAAAATGTAATAAAAAAAAATTCTTCAACTTTAAAATTTTGCTGTTATCTGACTTAATTCATTTTTTGCTAAATAAGAATAAATTATTAAAAAAAAAAGTATTACAAAAATGTACATTTATAGTGCATAAAAGTAAACTATAAATAAAATACAGGACGTCCCACGGAATATTTTACTGAAAGAAGACATTATTTGAATTTAAAAAACAATTTAATCTGCATTCATAGATATTTAAATAATTACATGGTTGAAGCGGGAATCGAACCCATTACACGAGAAAAATAATCACCCTGTAGCTTTAATTTGTTACAGCACAATTCCACCAGTCATGCTGGGTGGCAGACCTCTAAAAAGAGTTGCAAATTTTAAATATCTGGGTCATTGGGTCTCAGACGATTTAAAAGATAATGTTGATATAGAACTGGAGCACAGGTCGCTAGCTGTTTGATGTGGGATGTTGGCCCACAGGTTTGCACGTTGTACGGCTCAGGTTAAGGTGACGCTTTTCAAAGCCTACTGCCAATCCTTTTATACGTGCAGCCTGTGGGTGAACTTTACGCAAAGGGCATACAGTGGTCTGCACACACAATATAACAACACGTTCCGGGTGTTGATGGGGCTGCCGCGTTTTTGCAGCGCGTCCGGCATGTTTGCGGACGCGGACGTTGATAGTTTTTCGGCCATCATGCGCAAGAGATGCGCATCCTTGCTACGCCGTGTTCGCGCCAGCCCCAACACCATTCTGAGAACTTTAGCTGATAGATGGGACTCTCCGATCTTGGGGCGGTGGATACGACTGCACGCAGTCAAGTAGTCATTCCCCAGGATCGGCGTGCCTCACCCAGCTTAGAGTTAATATTTCTAATATAGTTTATAAGTTTTCATTGTTACTAACAAATACATTTCTAAGTTAAATTGTGCTCATTATTATTAAGATACTAACAATATTAACCTAATACTTAAGCATCATTGTTACTAATACTACAATACTAACAAAACTATGGACTTCAGTCTGAAATAAAGTTTAATTTAATTTGATTATTATTTATTTATCATACCGATCGAAAGGCTTCATCATAAGGATTATTTTTTGCTAAACAACATAGTGTCAGAAATAAAAGGTAAACCATGAATTTTAACATTTTTAATACAAAATTAATCAATTTATCAAATGCTCAAAATGAGTCCCTTCTAACCCCCAAATAAGTATGAAAGTGTCCACGAGCTACAAGCATAAGTTAGACGTACTGTTCTAAATATCCACCACAACAAGGTCAAGAAATCGACAGGTAGCGAAATAATCAAAAGAGTGTGACTTTGAATTCAAAAGGAGGTGACTCCATTTGTCTTAAAAATGTTAAATATTAATGGTCTTCCTTTTACTTCTGACACTGTTATTAGGCAAAAAATAATCCTTATGATGAAGCCTTTCGATCGGTATGATAAAGCTACAGGCTGATTATTTTTCTGGTGTAACGGGTTCGATTCCGGTTCAACCTTGTAATTATTTAAATATCTATGAATGCAGTTTAAATTGTTTTTTAAATTCAAATAATGTCTTCTTTCAGTAAAATGTTCCATCTACAATATTTAAGGTACTTTCCCTCCATGTGGCATATCCGTGGGACGCCCTGTATAATTCAGTATAAATATAGTAGTATAGTATGTTCCTTCTTCACCCTTTGTGTTCCGGGGCCACGGTATCTCTTTCGAACAGTCCTGCAGCCCCGGTAGGCATCGGCCCTTGTGGGCCCCTTCCTTTCTGACTTTCCTTTTTGACACCTCTTTGAGGCGCGCGTGGAACACGAACGCGTCGTCGACACGGCCTGCCGTCATAAGACGAACGGACGGCGAGCTAGCCCATAGCTCACCGTCCACAGGCCTGCGCCTACGATGGTACGACGCCCGGTGCGTCTCCCGCGGCGGCTGGGACGGGAGGTTCTCTCACTCTCACGTTCCGCCACCTCCTTCGCTGGCATGACTGCTTCGCAAAAGGAGGTGATGGCTTCCCATTCCGTCTCGCTCCGGACCATGGATTGAACCAGGGCTAGACGCGATAGGTCGCCGCTGCCGATCGCCGCTACGAGGACACGGCGGTGCTCTGCCCAAGCGGGACAAACCTCCACTGTGTGCTCCACCGTGTCCTCCGAATATACCCTGTATAATTTTGTTCAAGTTATAATAATAATTATGTAGACCATGCAGATTAGTGTCTGAGAGGACTGTAGTTTTAGACAAAATTATTTATTGACACAAAACATAGTGTGTAGAATTCTCAGACCCTGCGATAGTTAAAACTGTGTTGCAGGAGCCAGTGGTCTCCCCTAATATATTGATACCAATTTTAGGAAAAAAAAAAAAAAAACTAAGAACGACAAAATAAATTTAATAAATACCTACACACACACACTAAAGGCCTGCTCAAATGAAGGACTATTTGTCTGCGAACAATTTGCAACAACCAATGAACGTCAACCAATAGATGAAAAATGACACAGCAACCAATAAATAGAAATGGTCATTTCTATTGCAGACAAAAGTCCCTAGTCTGTGTTTATCCTATGAGGCTATGACCCATCTAAGTAGATGATAATCTGGTGATGTCATAAACTTCTAATAATATAATCAATGCAGCTTTGTATGTTTACTACACTGCAAGACTAGTTACTTTGTTTCTACTATAAATATAGTGAAACAAAGTTGTCTTTGAAATGTCTGTATGACCATGTTGTTATTCTTCTAATTATGGAACTGTTTTTCATCATTTATTTTTCATTACTTACGGAATTAAATTTGGGAGGTTTATGTGTATAATACAGTAATATTATTCTTAAACATTTATTTTTGTGAAGACGTAAAAACCGTGGGAATCAGTTTGCTAGTCTGGTAGTAAAAAAGTATGTAAATATTCAAAACTTTTAACATACGTATGTTGAAAGTTTTTTCAAAATATTACTACTCATATAATTTGATACTTTATGTCATAATTATGATGATCATGTGTGGCCATGAATATATTACTAGTAATTAAATATAGAACCAAAAACTCATAGTTATGAATTCGACATCTACACACTGAATTAATGGTTGTCGTAACGAACAATTTCCAGCAGTTAAAAAATGATAATATGCTTTGTATGCTAGCTATAAAGCTGGTATTTAAGTGGAAATATTTCAATTATTTATTTTTGAACAACATTTATCTAATCTCATAAATTAATTACATAAATGTATAAATATGGTACCGGACAAACCCGATTTCAGGCCAAAATAGTTTGTCTTAGGCCAAATCGGTTTACTGGTTTGTCGCGTCAGGATATACTAACCCAAATCCACAAACCTGCGTCTGCGGGCCGAGGGGAGTGAGGTGTATGTCTCCCCACGCTACGTCCAATAGGGGCTTGCACGGTACACTACGCGCCATCTCCTCGGGTCCAGTAATATGGGGGGTGGCGGACGGCCCCAAGTCCGTCGTCCCTCTGGACCCGTTTAGGGGGGCTGGAAGAGGGCGTCGTCCGCCCTCCGCCGACGCCCAGTACGTCTACTGCGGAGAGTGGCCTCCTCACCTTCAACCTTTCCGTTTTTGTGAAATGAAGGCCTCACAGAGTCACAGAAAGAGATCACCGTATCCCACGACTGCGCTCCCGACCATCGAACGAGCGACGGCCGGCAGCGACAGATCGGTTCCGAGTCACAGTTCTAACCTAACCTACCCATTTAGATGGGGTGCTCTATGATTGTCTTTTTGTGATTAGCCCTAGTCTGGCCTAGGACAATTTAGCTGGAAATTGGGTTGGGCCGGTAACAAATACATTAACAAATAAAAATGCAAAAAAAACTTAGTAAACTAATCTCCTTCACAATTCACAATGTCAAGTTGGAGTTGACAATTAATCTAATTCTTTTATTAATGATTCTAGTGAGATGAAATCTCTTCAGCTTCGTTTACTAGCGACGAAGCCAACTGGTCCTCGACTAAAGGACTTGGCCTCCGTACGGAAGTTGTCTCACGTCTCATCTGACAGCTTCGAGACAAACAAGAATGGCTGGAGTAAAATACCCACGGTCACTGTTGACCTCACCGGGAAGAATACCAGGTATGTTGTTAATGTCATTATATGCCCAAACTCTCAGATGGCTTGGTAAAGACATCAAGGGAAGCTGTATGTTGGACATTTCAGTGGGGCTGCCCATGGTCACCGTTGACCTCACCGCGAAGAATACCAGGTATGTATCCTGTATTGACAGCTAGAGACAAACAAGAATGGCTGGGGTAAACTACCTACGTTTATTTCTGGTTCGTGCCCACTAGTCATTACTTAACACGTCACTCTAGACTTAAATTAGTGCACAGATCGACTGCAATTAATTCACATGCCTACCTAAATTATTTTTCTTGCAAAATGCATTTCATTTACAGAATAAAAAAATAACCTTTTTAATTATACATGTGAAATGATATATTACATGTGAAATGATATATTACATGTGAAATTTAAATTAGTAACTTTTTTAACATTCATTAATTTACATGTTAACTTAAATTGTTTTTTAATCAAAATATAGTTAATTGATTAGTCAACTTTAATTATTTTACTTGTCAACTATAATTACGTTACAGGTGTCTAGTGAGGCAAATCGAAGGGGAGGCCTATGCCCAGCTGTGAGAGACTTGATTTAAAACTAGTTTATTCCCGCGGCTACGCCAGGGTGGAGTTCGGTAATTGACCCACGGGATCGTACTACCGGGATAAAAAGTATCCTAAGTTAATCCAGGTTATAAACTATCTATGTACCAAACCAATTTTTTGAACTGTCATCTACAGTCATATTGTTAATATTTCAACGCCAGTTAATTTACACATCAAAATAAGTCAGATAGTTTAAGTCTCGTCGACGTTCTTTTTCGTATAGACATGAAGTTCTTTCTGAAACTTTCTTTCGGACTTTCTTTCGTTTCTTTCTTTCGGAGCCCGTGTCTTAATAATAATAGCCGCTCGGGTCGATCTTTAGGTTAGGCCGTGCTTGGTTAGGTTGGTCCGTAAATGGGGTACCACCCCTGACTTACATACCGAGTTTCCTCCGTGCCTCGGAATGCACGTTAAGCCGTTGGTCCCGGCTGTCATTTGTAGATCTTTGACAGTCGTTACAAGTAGTCAACGGCCCAAAAGCCTGATAACCAGTCTTACCAAGGGGTATCGTATTACCCAGTATTAACTGGGTTGTGGACTTCAGATAGGTAGTCGCTCCATGTAAAATTCAGCTGCATCCGGTTAGACTGGAAGCCGAACCCAACATAGTTGGGAAAAGGCTAGGCAGACGAGATGATGAAGTTCTTTCTGACGAACTCGCATCACATACCAATTTCAATGAACTCACAAGCCCCCTGTCTCTCCGTAGGTTCAGTTTCACAGACAACTTCGCCGGCCTGCTGGCTGGGAGCCTCGGAAACAGCTCCTTCAAGTACACGGTTCAGGTGCGAGGGTTCAAGACTGAGCGGGGGATCCATGCCGACTTGAAGCGGAACCCTAATCTTATAAACAGACTGCGTGAGTTGTTTAAGTTATTTATTTACGTAATACGCTTGTAATATCCGAATTGTCAGGGAGATGTGTGCCTAATAGTATACCTACATTTCGCCAGATATGTTTAAGTCACATGTAATTTGAGGCAAGCCTATTGCCATCAACCGGACAGAAATCCAGACTCTGTGGCTGCTACTGACGAATTCCTAATCGAAAAACAATGACACCGCCCGACCCGGGAATCGAACCCAGAACGTCATGCCATGCTCCACTCTTCCCTGACCACTAGACTAATGAGAGGCAGTTCAATTAGTTATTTGAAATAAACATGCACAGCATTTCATAGATAATATATAATTCATAGTTCTTTGTGAAGAGAAGAAGAAGAAGAGAGTAAAAGCTCGCAAAAGGAATACATTTTCCCCGTTTTTGCAACATTTTTCATTTATGCGTTGCTCCTATTGGTCTTAGTGTGATGTTATATAGCCTATAACCTTCCTCGGTAAATGGACTATCCAACACAAAAAGATTTTTTCAGTGCCAACCAGTATTAGATTAGCACGTTCAACCAAACAAACGAAACTCTTCAGCTTTAAATACCCTCTGTCTGTTGAGCCCCGCCGAATCGGCGTGACGCCATTGTTTAACTATTGTGTCTACTTTGCTAACATGAATAATAAAAATATAGTATAGATTTTTTCTATGGTGTAATCCAGTAGCCAGTCTTGTAAGCCATATCTCTGTACCGTCCGCTACAGGACTAAGCGCCACAGAGCCAGTGGAGAAGCAACAGTTCCCCGAAGTGGCGCCGCGCCTGGAGAAGCTTCTCAATGAAGACGCCAACCATCTGACGCACCAACAGAAGGATAAGATCAAGATTGCCTTCGCCGAGGGGTACCTAGCAGGTATGTTGACCTCATCATCTGTCTAGCTTTCTCCAATGTCGGGGTCGGCTTCCAGTCTAACCGGATACAGCAGTATTTTACACGGAGCGACTGCCTATCTGACCTCAACAACCCCGATAATGAACATATACAGGGTGTAAACGGATCCTTCACGAAGCCGTCAACCAAGCATTCTGCACATCATAATATGTAACTTTACGCAAAAATTATTGCTGGGAAACGACTTTTTTTTTGGGTGAAAATCACGTTTTACGGTAGGATTTAATGTGACGCACGTAAAACACTGGCTGATAGATGGATTGAATATTAAGGGGGTCGTGAAAGTGTTTAAAGTAAAAATCTTCCATTCAAAACATGTATTTTTTTTTAATTCGTGAGATAGTTGGTCCTTTGACCCCTAATATCTCCGTAATTAGAAGGTTCCCAGGTGTGGTGTAGAAACAAAAAAAAGATCGCAATGACGAGGAGAACAAGTGCGTTTCGGCTTCGTTAAGAGGTTTTTTTACACTCTTTATTAGTTTTTTTTTTTTTGTAAAAACTAGGCACAATGACATTGGCTATAGTAACGAGGGTGGACGCTGATACCTATAATTACAAGATATTAAGTTAAACCTAACTTCTCTCTTCTTCTCGCAAATAAACAAATTTAATTTTATAATTTTTACTTTATTATCCATCGATTTAAAATAATGCTTATTTTGATAATGTCCTGCCGGCAGGGTCCCACCCCGACAATGTCCGCGGCACGAAGGCGTCCAAATACCTGAAGCTGGTACAGCAGCTGCTGACCATCGTACTGTTCCTGGCTATCTTCGTCAGCCTCATGGCGTCAGTCAGCGGCACTATGTTCAGGTATGTCGTATCTGGCTGAAAATGACGAACAATTAAGGAACATCAAGGTTTAGGCAAAGAAACCTGATAGTACACCTACATTTCGTCAGTTGTGTTTAAGTCATATGTAATGTATGTAAGATTTATGAAACAATGGTTAGACCTGCTGTCTTGTGTGGATCAGAATGTTGGGCCACAAAAGGGATGAATGAAAGGCTTGTCGCGGAGATGAGGATGCTAAGGGGGATGTGTGGTGTTACGCGAATGGATAAAGTAAGAAATGAGTATATAAGAGGAAGTCTGAAAGTGGCGCCGGTGACTGAAAAGTTGTGGGTAATCGGTTGTCGTGGTATCATGTGATGCGGAGGGATGAGGAAAATGTCTTTAGGAAAGTTTTGAGTATGAATGTGGATGGTATAAGAGTAGAGGAAGACCAAAGAAACGATGTCTGGACTGTGTGAAGAATGATACTGACAAGGAAAGAAGTCTCTGATGAGATAACGAGCAATACAGAAGTATGGAAGAAGAAGACATGCTGCGCCGACCACAAATGAATTGGGACAAGGGCGAGATAATGATGATGTTTAAGTCCTATGTAATAGGGGGCGAGCCTATTGCCATCAACCGGGCACAAGTCCAGACTCCGTGGCAGCTACTGAGAAATTCATGACGGAAAAACCATATAACACTGCCCGACCCGGGAATCATCTCAAGCTCAGCAGTCATGCTTACGAGCGCTTGACCACCGAGGCAGTTCAACAGTTCAGTGTACTGTAGGAATAAGTAATTCATAATCATCATCTGGCTGGCCTTAACCAATTTAGGGGTGCCTGAGTTTGGGGTAATATTACTTCCCGTAAGCCCCTATGCGAGCACGGGCATTGTCTGGATATAAGAAGGTTGTGGGTCGTCTAAAAGTCCTCTTTGTAGGTTATATAGCATAATTATATAGCATTTGGGTAGGTCGCTTATAAGCGAGCTACCCTTATATCCTTTCTTTGGTTTTTCCCAATTCATTCCCAATCAAGATCAAATTAACGGAAGATCTATGGGGTATGTCTATCAAAGCTTGTACTTCAATTATTGAGACTGTAGCGCCGTATTTAGCCTCAATATTTAATTTGTGCGTGGATCAAGGGGTCTTCCCAGATCTAATGAAATTCAGTAAGGTAATACTGCTTTTTAAATCCGGGGACAGTAAGGACACCAATAACTATAGGCCCGTATCCGTGTTGCCGGTTTTCAGCAAGGTGTTTGAAAAGATAATGCTCAATCAAATGCTTAACCATTTTAACACCAATAAAATATTACACAAGCAACAGTATGGTTTCACCAAAGGACGTTGTACAACTGACGCCGGTGTCACTTTATTAAAATACATATTTACTGCGTGGGAAGAGGCACAAGATGCCATAGGAATCTTCTGTGACCTTTCGAAGGCATTTGATTGTGTAAATCACGAAACCCTGATCTTGAAACTTGAGCATTACGGTTAAGGTAAACTTCCGCTCAGTTTAATAAAATCGTATTTGAATGATAGACAGCAGCAGTACAAAGAAATGGAGTCAACTCAATGGGTTTTAAAGTAAAAATGGGTGTACCACAAGGTTCGATATTGGGTCCCTTCCTCTTTTTAGTGTATATTAATGACCTACCCCATTTATTTAACAACCATCCGCATATGGTGTTGTTTGCTGACGATACTTCTTTAATATTTAGGATAAACAGACGTGCCACTAATCTTGATGACGTAAATAACGCCCTACTGCAGGTCCACAATTGGTTTACCGCCAATAATTTAGTACTAAATGGAAAAAAGACTAAGTGCATTAGATTTGCTCTACCAAATGTCAAAAGTAGTGATTGTGACATAATATTGAATCAAGAGAAACTAGAATTTGTCGATAAAACGGTTTTCTTGGGAATCACGCTCGATTCAAGGTTACAATGGGGTCCTCATTTAACATCTCTTGCAGGACGGCTGAGCTCAGCAGCATATGCTGTTAGAAAAATCCATCAATTTACTGATATTGATACCGCGAGGCTAGTCTATTTTAGTTATTTTCATAGTATTATGTCATACGGTATTTTACTATGGGGACGGGCTGCAGACATCGAGTCTATATTTATTCTGCAGAAAAGAGCCATCAGAGCCATTTATGAATTACGTAGACGCGATTCTCTAAGAGAACTGTTTAAGGAAATTAATATCATGACAGTACCTTGTCAATACATCTATGAAAACATCATGTACGTTAGGAAAAATCGGCATTTATTCAGTAGAAGAGGTGACAGACACCACTATAACACTAGAAATAAGGACCAACTAGTTCAGCCAGGTTTCAGGCTTGCTAAAGTAGATTCATCTTTCATGGGGTACTGTTTGAAATGTTACAATAAAATACCTCCCCACATTGTTCAACTGAACGAGACGAAATTTAAATCTTGTATAAAACGCACTCTATGTAGGCAAGCATATTATAAGTTGGGGGATTACATTGATGATAAAAAAGCTTGGCTAAATGCTGGTCCTGCTCCACAACCATAGGGGGGGGGGGGGGGGGGGCAAATTTATTGATTGTTTGGGTCGGGCATTATTTGAGTCCATCGACACGTAAAGAAGAAGATGAAGAATTGATTCCCATGTTAATGTATTGTGGAAGCTGCAGAAGATTGTAAAAATATACTTGCATTATACAGGGTGTTTGGCTTATGGACCGACACAATTTTTCCAGGGGTTTCGGAGGTCATTAGCTAGGTCTACCCATACATACTATGTCCCAAATGTCACGGTTGGTTACATATGTTATTAATTTTTTATTTTAAAAAAATCCCCAAAATGTTTCCTTTAATTCGAAATAATTTTTACGTTTGTGGCACAATGGCACAAAATAAATATTGGGTTAATTTGAATCAAATTTGAACAAGATTTATAACTTTAGTTTATAAAAACATAATAACCTTAATACGTCTTTTCTTAACCCTGACTCTCCTAACTAATATTTTGACTACTTAATTAATTGTTTTTTGTGACTTGTAGCATACCGTTAGAAAGGGTATCAACTAAAGAACTTTTTAAAATAAAGCTAAGTTCAAAATGGCTTTTAGTTTTTTTTATAATAAATTTAGAAGTTGTAAAATTACATTCATTTAAAAAACAAAATAACTTTGGTAGCTCGTAAGAAATTTTCTTGAAACCAGTTCTATCAAACAAAGATTTACTTAGATTTAAACGACTTTGAAGAGCACAACAAAATTTATTTTGTGCCATTACACCCACAAACGAAAAAGTTATTTGGAATTAAAGGAACATTTTGGGTATTTATTTCATTTAAAAAAAAAAAAACATGTGTAACCAACCGTGACATTTAGGACATAGGGTGTCTGGGTAGAACCTAGCTATTGACCACCCAAATCCCTGGAAAAATTGTGTCGGTCCATAAGCCAAACACCCTGTATAGATTCCAGTTCTTAGTATTATACTCGTATAATTGCATAGCACATGTGTGAGTACTTTGTACTGTTCAGCCACCATTTACATTTATTTATCTTTCATTGACTTGAATATGCCTTGGTGGCTGAGAGAATGTCATGCTCACTTAAATGTCTCGCTGATGGTGGCGGGTGTGTCGGGTCATTTAGTTCCCTTCAATATGGTTGAGTTGAATGGCGCCGGTACATGCGTCATGTTTGTGAACGGGCGCTGTCAGTTGGGACTGGTCATCTCTTAGCTGCCAAGGTTCATTTTAATTACTTTATTCGTAAATTGTTGATCTAATCTTTTACTCTGGACGCTCTTAGTGTGCACGTCTTTCTACATTGTTCTCACATATATGTATAATCTCAAAATTAAAGATGTAACCAAGATTTTGTAACAATATTTTGATTTTAAAAGAGTGTCCATGGAGTTTCTTGCCCGCTCTTCTCCATAGAGATCTACGCTAGGGAATGGGCAACTACAGTACTTTCTCAAGTTATTATGCCTTGTGACTGGGACTGTAGCTTTGATTTTCTTTTTTGTATTTTTGACATTCAAAAGTAATGCCGTAATGGTCTAATTGAAATAAATGCTTTGAGTTTGAGTTTCCCACAACTGGGAAAAAAAGCAAAAAATGAATAAAAATGTGACCCACATCCCCACATTCACAATAATCAAATAAAATTAATAATAATTTACAAAATCAATGTCAATAAAAATCATTAAATGTCACAATAATAATGAAGAAGTAGAATTCTTAACAAAGTAAATATTCCTGTCAAATCAGTAGGTAAATATAACATAAAATATAAATAAAAAAAAAATAAGGTAAATAAATATTAAGGTGACCAATGAGCAATCGATTGACATATGAGCGTTCACTTATATAAGCGGCGCGCCGATCCCGCCCACAAGGCCATTCTAACTTCTTTTATCTGGGCAACATCTAGTTATCAACTTATGATAATTACATTTGTTTGGTTACAGAATCCAGCTGGGCAACCAAGTGGAGGTGGACCCGGAGGATATATCGGTGACCTTCGACGACGTCAAGGGCGCCGACGAGGCTAAGCAGGAGCTCAAGGACGTCGTGAGTATCATAAACACTATATCTTGACGACGGGATGATTCCTGACAAAAAAAAATGATTCTGTTTAGTCCGTCAGTTAGATTATCGAAAAATATTGGATACGTGTTTTATGTTTTATCGAATTAATAAAAATTGACTAAGATAAAACGCGTCAAAGATCATGAGTGGGGGGCTTGTGGTTGTGACGTCACTTTCCGATAAAAAATGTACTCAAATGTGACGTCACACGAGGTTAGTCTCCGTCTTAATTTTTTGTTAACGTGAAAAAAGAAAATATATTTGTCTAACATTTTTTGGAAATCTATCTGTCGGACTAATTAGATTTTTCTTGTCATCTACAATATTATACCACGGGAACGTAGTACTGGGAAATACTTTTGCTAGAGTTACTTTTGCATTCAACCTTTTGACTGCCAGAGCGCGCACGTACCCTTCACGCCAAGCAACAATGTCATCTACAATTTTGTCACATATTTGTGTCGTTTGGTGTACAGTGCAAATACTTGCTTGTCACGTATATGTGACGGTGGCTGCCAAAACGATAAACTATTAATTATGGGCAACATAACGACATGTTACGGTTTCTTAATTGCTACCATCATGATCTTGTTTTGTTAAACTCTGAACTACTCTTTCAATAACACATATTTGATACTCCACCTACAATAGAATATTACTGCAGCGGCCAGCAACAGAGGCATTGATGGAAGAACGTGTAAATATACGTAAGTCCATGAATGTCTAGTTGTGGCCTAGGCTTGTTAATGCTTGAAATCAAAACTCTCGCGTTGAAGAGTTCTATTGTTTTTTCTTGTCACTATACCGCTTTCTATTTGCAAACCAATTCGAAATTTAAATAAAACCTTTGATAAGTTATTCCTTGGTTGCCATGTTTCAGAGTAAAAGATCTTTCCATTTTTAAATAACACGACAGAAATAAGTTTACTATCTAATTTATTTGGCCGCTAAACACGACAGATATGGATTTTCACATACAAGTATTGCCGGCCGCTGGTCGCATGTATCTGGTCAGTACAGCAATTTCGATTTATCGTCGTTGTAGGTGGAGTTTCTGAAATCCCCCGAGAAGTTCTCGACCCTGGGCGGCAAGCTGCCCAAGGGCGTGCTGCTGGTGGGCCCGCCCGGCACCGGCAAGACGCTGCTGGCGCGGGCCGTGGCGGGCGAGGCCAGGGTGCCCTTCTTCCACGCCGCCGGGCCCGAGTTCGACGAGATCCTCGTGGGCCAGGGGGCCCGCCGGGTGCGCGATCTCTTCAGTAAGTTATTTATTTATTTACTAGCTTGTAAAACTATTTTCAAAATCGGTTCAGTAGATCCAGAGATTACCCCCTACAACCTCACAAACTTTACCTCTGTATAAGATTAGTATAGATTTAACACTTCAAGCACAAAGTACAGAGGCGGACTTAATGCCATAGGCATTTTCTACCAGTCAGTCAGTTATCATAATAGTCCTCCTGGTCGTGGCGGCAGCTTAGCCATAGTCTGCCACAAGTGTGTGCGCAGGCGCAGGTGTAATCTGTCTTTCTTCACTCTAAAAGTGGGTACTGACCGGCGTTACAGGGCACGCCCTGTAACGTGTTACACAGCGAGCGTTCGTACAGTCAGTTCGGAGAAACAAGACGTTTGCAACGAGCAACGAGTGTTACGACCCGCTGTCGGTTTTTTGGCGAATCCTTTGAGTGTTACAGGTCGCGGCACGTAACTCTAGCGCTGACCATTATTGCACAAAAGTAAAACATTAGAATGTGTTGGGGCATGCGTTGCGTCTATTGGCTCTCCAGTCGTAGAACATGAGCAGATATCCCCTTCACGTTTCGTTCAGCGCTAGAGTTACGTGTCGCGAACTGTACGCGCTTCAGTACGTCGTAGCGAGCGCACGTGCCAACACCATCGATTCTGGGTACTTCGGGCCTTTAGTTTATTTGTTGTGATTGTTTGTGTGTTTGTAATGATTTTTTTTTCTTCTTAATTTGGGTTATACAATAATTGAGTAAAATCAAAGATCCCAAGCCCAACACAACTTCGTCGTCCGGTCGGATCTTGACTAGGAGTGGCAACGAATATGGAGCACGGGCGAGCAAAGAGTTCCAAACGAGCATGTTACACGGAGTAGAACTCGGCGTAACGTAACATGCTCGCTGCGGTACATTAGCGCCCGACACCATAGCGCTACACCGCCCGCTAGCGAGCGAGCGGTGTGAGCCAAAGTATGAAAGGATACCTCGCCCGGCTCGCTCGCTCACTCGCTAACTGGCGGTGTGGTTTGTGCTTTATAGTCTAATGGGATGGCGATCTGACATCACTGTAGACAGATTAGGCGCAGGATATTTGGCTTTATGTGTTTTCCAATGCACAAAGTATCATACCGCCAACTTATAAAATTACTATAACTTTTTTTGTTCGATCTGCGAATCGAAACCAGGACCGGCAGTTGCACTTGCGATCGCGAGACTGACGGAGCAGTAAGTTTTATATTGATGGTATACTATTTATGGTTTTCTAAAATGGCCACATTTTATGCGTGTACAGAAACATAGCAGAAGTTTAATTGTTTAGTGATAATAATCTTTATACTGAGTCTACTTATCATTCATCCACGGCCACGTGTACACTTACAGAGGCAGCCAAGGAGCGCGCTCCGTGCGTGATCTTCATAGACGAGATCGACTCTGTGGGCGCCAAGCGAACCAACAGTGTGCTACATCCCTACGCTAACCAGGTAAACTAATATTACAAATAAGAAACTTTCACGCAAAAACTACTGAACGGATTTGAATGAACATTTAGGCACACAGATCTTATTTTTTCTTTTTCTTTTTTACGTAAACAAAAAATAAAGACGATACAGTGCGTCGAAAACTCGTGTGAAGTCACATTTTTTACCGGAAAGTGACGTCACAAGCCCCCACTTATGATCTTTGATGCGTTTGTTTTATCTTCATCATTTTTTATTAATTTGATAAATAAAAAACACGTTTCCAATATTTTTCGATAATCTAACTGACCGACTAAACAAAATCTTTTTTTTTTGTCAGTCATCATCCCTATTGAATAATCAATAATAATCAATGATCTGTTAATAACTTGACAAGTTAATTCCAGACAATCAACCAGTTACTATCAGAGATGGACGGCTTCCATCAGAACGAGGGAGTCATCGTGTTGGGAGCCACAAACAGACGAGACGACCTCGACCAGGCGCTGCTTAGACCCGGTCGGTTCGACGTTGAGGTAACTGTTATATTTACACTACAAAGATTTTGGCGGAAGTGAACTTAGACGTGGGATATTTCTCCTCATACTACGTACCTGAGGGCCCTACTCCCTAACGTTTCGTTCGTATATTCGAATCTATCCGTCTCTCTCACTCGCACTCATCTGCAGACGTGTGCGAGAGAGACGGATAGATCCGAATATACGGACGAAGCGTTAGGGAGTAGGGCCTCTGTTCAGTAATGGCTGCTACCCGTAGCCCGAATTAATTTACTTCACTTCGTCATTGGGCATCACCGTCAAATACAGTGATCCTAATTTTTAAATGTTGTGCAAAATATAGGGTGTAAACAGACCCTTCACAAAGCCGTCAACCAAGCATTCTGTACATCAAACTAAGTAACTACGCAAAAATTATTGCTGGGTAACGACTTTTTGGGGTGAAAAATCACGTTTTACGGTACAACTCAATGTAACGCACTCAAAACATTGTGTTGTTGGACGCATTTAATAGTAAACGAGGGGAACACTACATAAGTCCGAAAAACTTATTCCGAAAGTAACAATTCCGAATTTCAAAATACCGATTTTCATAATTCCGAATGGTTCAAAATTCCGAATATAACAACTCCGATATATCACTAATCCTATTTTTATAATTTCAATATTCCGAACGTTCATAATTACTATTCTCAAAATACCGAATTTCAATAGTCCGACTTTAACACAAAAAAATAAAAATACGAATCAAATTTTCTTTTTTTACCTACATATTGAGAAGGAAACTGTGGAACTAATGGCGCTAGCATAGCTGGTTCCCAACATCGTCATTGGTTGAACATTTATAAAATAATAATTGCTCTAAAAAATAAAAATAGTGCCGGTTATGATAACATTACGACAAATATTGTTAAAGATGTAGCCCACATTATATCAGAACCACTTAGCTTCATTATCAATTTATGTATAGAAGAAGGCACTTTCCCCGAAAAGCTAAAAATATCAGTTATAAAGCCAGTGTTTAAAAAAGGAGATAAAACTAACATGAGCAATTACAGACCCATTGCATTAATACCTATTTTTGGGAAAATCTTTGAAAAGGTGATATTTAACTGTCTTTATAATTTTTTTGAGGCAAAAAACATCTTAGCGCCCAATCAATATGGTTTTAGAAAAAACAAATCCATAAATGTAGCAGTATATAACTTCTTACAGAAGGTAATGAATAACGTGGATAAAGGGTTGCCAGCTGTCGCATTATACATGGATATGTCGAAAGCTTTCGATCGTGTCGATCACAAAATCCTCTTAAGAAAGTTGTATGCATATGGTGTAAGAGGAAATGTGTACAACCTCATAGAATCATACCTTAGCAACAGACAACAATTCACAGAAGTAAGGAGAGTAAACCTTAGTACTAAAACAGAAGAACTTTATGTATCCGAATCTAGAATAGTTGAATTCGGTGTTCCTCAGGGGACTATTGTCGGCCCCCTGTTCTTTCTCATCTATATAAATGACATGCCTTCGGTAACAACTCACGACATTACATTATTTGCTGATGATAGCACCGTTTTATTTGCTAATGATAATCCAACTAATTTAGAATCTGACATTAACCAAACAATATTATTGATTATAGACTGGCTTAGAATAAATAATTTAATGATTAATATTGACAAAACTAAAATAATGGATTTTAAAATACGAACCCGACGTACAGGTGCTTTAAAAATTAATTACCTAGATAGCGACATTGAGGAAACGGAGGTAACGAAATTTCTAGGTTTACATATTGACCACAAACTTAACTGGAAATTTCATATTGAGCACGTTTGCAAAAAGCTGGGGAATTTTTCATATGCATTATATAGATTAGGGAAAATAGCAAACCTGAGTACTTTGCTAGCAGCTTACCACGGCTACGTTGGCTCTATTCTCCGATACGGTGTAATATTTTGGGGCAACAGTACAGAAAGAGAGCGCGCTTTCATTGCTCAAAAGCGCTGTATCAGGGCTATATTCAACCTATGCGCAACAGACTCCTGTAAGCCATTTTTTAAAAACCATAAATTATTAACACTACCATGCATCTATATACTTGAGGCTGCATTATTTGTTAAAAACAATATCCACATGTTCAGCTACTACACGCGTATACGGCGTAAGGATATACTACGCACGCCAGCCAGTAAAACTCATCTAATGCATGAGAGCATCTTTTGTTCAGCTTCTCGCATCTTTAATAATATACCGGGGCCTATCAGAATAAATACGAAAAATAAGGATTTCAAAAGGACTCTCCATGATCTGCTAGTAAACAAAAGCTATTACTCTGTAAAAGAATTTCTGTCCGACAAATCTTTACTAAAATATAGTCCCACCCAGTCGTGATGTGTTCGATGACCTTTAATATTATAAACTATAATCTAATTTTATTTTATATTATGATTTTGCAATTTCTTATTTTAGTTTGTTGTGATTAATTTTATTTTTTGAATTTTATGTGTATAATTTGACATCCTACCTATTCTAATCCGTTTTGACTTTATTTTTATTCATTTTTTTTTTTTTGAACCTTTATATAATAATAATTTAAATCTGACATTTCCATTAATAACAATTTGTAATAATGTTCATTGAATTCGTAGTTTGTCTAAATGTAATTATTGTATGCCCTACGGGCGGGACATAGCTGATCAAAATTTACAAATATTTAAGAACTGTACTATACATACCTATGATCCACAATAAACATTGATTTGATTTGATTTGATTTGATTTGATTTGAAAATGTGGTAATGTCATTTTATATTTCAAAATAGCTTGACTTCATTGGTCAGATTGAGACCTAGCTATGGTCGCGCCATCTACAATAAGCTTTTAACGGTCTTCCCCATTGCTGCCGCCGGGGGTTTGTTAAGGGGGCAAATTTTTCATTATTTTTCTAACTCAAACTCTTTATTGAATTCATGTGTACCTACATTTAGTTGTTACATATATGTAAGTTCCAACATGAAACCCGGTTAGGGCACGGCAACATAACAGGTAAATTGGACAAAACAAGCATCCAGTTAGTTAAATAAATAAAATAAAAAAGCCTTTTATTTCTAGCAAAACACAAAAGAAAATACCTTAGATTCTATTTAACTGTAGAATTAGATTCCATTAAACTGTGAAAGTATTTTTGTTAGTAGGTGCTTAAGTAAAGTTTCTTAGTGTTAGTTTAAAAAAATAATTTTACATGAATTTTTGATTTTTATTTCAATATGACAATTTCTGTTAGTAAAAATTAGGTTTAGTTCTTAAATTCTTAAATTTAGTTGTTAGTTTTATTTTACTTAAACTTAAATATTTCGTTGTCTGCTAGAACTCCTCTGCAGGTGAAGGCCTCTCCCAAAGATAGCCAGTCCTCTCTGGATTGGGCTACTTGAATCCAGTTGGGCCTGCTCTTTTTTTGAGCTCATCTTCCCATCTATCTACAGGTCTACCTCTTTTTCTTTTGCCTTGAGGGCCTGCCCATGCGGTCACCCTTTTGGTCCATCTCTGGTCTCTTAGGCGTGCCACATGTCCGGCCCACTTCCATTTTAGTGATTGAGCATGTATCAATACATCTCTTGCCTTGGTCCTGTGTCTTATTTTTATGTCTTATTTTTTGAATTTTTTTAATATTCATCATACTGCGCTCTATTCCCCTTTGGCATGTAGTTATTATTTCTTTTGTTTTTTTGTTAAACCTCCATGTTTGGCATGCATACGTTGTAAGGCTGGTTTATTCCTTACCCAAACCAGCTAGTCAGGGTAGTATATTAAGCATGAGACTTATAACGGGCGATGAGCTTGAAGGGATTCATGAAAGAAAACATACAACATTGTCATACAAATGGTTTAATTATGATGAATGTCAATTTACACATACATCTAAAGTTCCTTCTTCAAAACACTGTGGAGATAATAAATTTGCAGGTTTGAGACTTACTTCATCTACAAGATTACCATACACTGTTTCAACACAGGGAACACGCTGTTCCAACCAGTATCGTTGCCCGTGTGGAGATGCTCCGTATCCTCACAACGAGTGGCAGCGCACTCTGGTTTTATCCCTGTTGTTTGGAACCGATGGACTTGCCTTCACTATTTATTCATTTACCATGTTGTATGACCTTTTTTCGTTTTTTATTTTCTTATTTATATTTAATACATCATCGCGTCTTAGACACGCCGTAGACGTAATGTGGAGCCCTGATTGACAAAGAAACAAGACGAGATTGAAATTCAGAGTAAATTAGGCTTGAGATACAACGCGTCACATTGGGAAAACGTTCAAGTACTTACAGCGTGGATATCAGATGGGTACTTGTTAAAATCCAATTCAATTCAATTCAATTCAATTCAAGTCTTTATTGCATATCACATGTGTTTTACAAGATCTTATTATTAAAATAAAGTTCACATGGACCCTGTCGGGCACAACAATTTATAATATTAGAGTAAGTAGCATTAAAATATATATACATAGCAATAAAATCTTCATTAATTAAAAATTTGTAAGTTCATTCATTCCTAGGTAAAATTTAAAATAGAGAATAAAAAAGAAAAAAAAAACGAATAAATTAGAATTATAGTTAATCGAGATAAAATCATGTCAATAAGATAACAATGAGGAACAAAATGTCAATAAAATAAAATAAAATTAAAGTCAAATAAATCGTGTCACTAAAAATAATGATCAAAATACAATCATGTCAAAGCTAATAATCAGAACAAAATGTCAATAAAATAAAATTAAAGTCAAAGTCAAATACATCATGTCATTAAAATAATAATCCGAATACAATCATGTTAAAAAGATATTAAGAATCAAATACAACATGTCAATAAAATAAAAAGCATAATTCAATAAATAAGTAAAGGTAGTAAAAGTCAATCCATTTTGAAGTCATCATTAAAAAAATCATTCAATGAATAGTAGCACTTTTGAATTAATAGGTTTCTGACTCGATTTAAAAATATTTTGTCATTCTCTTCCATTCTGATGTCATTAGGAATCTTGTTATATATTTTTATTGATGTAACGTAAGGGCTAGTGCTGTGTAATTTTAGCTTTGATTGGGGTGTTACGAGCGTATTTTCGAATCGTGAACGCGGTGCATATCGGCGTGGCTGGTCAGAGATTTTAATAAAAAAGCTTGGATACTGTCTCACGAATTTACACATTTCTAAGATATAAATCGATGTCAGAGTTAGAATTTCCAGTTTTTTAAAATGTGGTCTACAACTGTCGTCGTCCTCGAACCATACGCTGGCTCCTTGTTGTTAATTATACCACATAGTGGTCAGGTGATATGCTTCGCTTTAATTTATTTATTTCAATTTTTTCCTTTTTCGTGACCTTCACTTAGCGACGCCATGCAAAAAAGAATGTTGCTATCCGAAACCCGCCACGCGTCAATCCCAATTTCATTGATGGCTACACCGAAGCCTGCCTTTTTATACAGTCGATCACAATTAGCTATTTAATTTAGCTTTATTTCAAATATTGATTTATTTTATTAATTAATTGAGTTATTTAAGCTATAATGATGTTTTCCCGGAAGAATAAAGAAATTGACTCCAACGATTTGCTAATAACGCCATCTAGGCACACTTTTTGGAACGCACAACAGACTAATTTTCCATCACGTACACAAGAGGTCGCTACCTGCCTCTGTAAATGCAATGTGACTTTTTAATTGTTACAACGTTAGACACGGTATAAGGCATGAGTTGAGTACCTTAGTTTTGATTTTTATCGGCATGCTGCTTTTGAAAATGTCCTTCAGTGCCCAGTATTTGTTCCACGTTAACTGTTTCCTGCGCTCCACTTCTTGGTCGTTGTTTTTTTGGTCAAAGCTAATTTGTTTACCTAGGTATATATAGTTGTCTGTATACTTGAGAGCCTCCTTTTCAACATATATTGTTCTATTAGTGCTGTTAGTCATCACCATTGTTTTGGATAGGTTCATTTCCAAGCCTACCAGTTGACTGGCGACATTGAGTGTCTCTATCATGTGCTGTAATTCTGATACTGTTTCTGATAAGAGGACCAAGTCGTCTGCAAATCTTAGATGACCCAGTTAGTTAAACAAAAATAATAATTATTGGAAATATCACTAGTATTAGGTTTTTTTTTTGCTATAGGACGCACCGTTTTCGAGATATAAGCAAATTTAGAACTTGCTACGACTCCATGACGCGCGCTCGATTTTGACATTACACACCCAGTTTCTGTCACAAATGTCGTCGTCGCTCCTCCGGCCTTCGGCCTACGCTCTTCATATATACTTTTAGGACAATTTTAGCAGTTTATTCAAAGTATCGGAATATCGTTTTTCGGACTAACGATCCATCGAACATTTGATTCTTCGGACATATGAAAATCGGCTAACAAACAATTCGTATTTATGACTTTCGGAATTATGAATTTTGGGATTTTAAATAATAGGCATAATAATTTTTCGGAATTATGAAATTCGGACTTTTGATAATCGGAATATCGAAATTCAGAATTTTGTTGAATTTTTGGGTGTTCCCGATAAACGGGTTATCAAGGCAGGTATTTAAAAAAAAAACTTGTGAAGAAGTTGGAAGTTTGACCTCCAATATCTCCGTAACTAGTAGGTTCCCAGGTATGGTACAGAACAAAAAAAAATATCGTAATGACGGGGAGAACAAATGCTTTTCGGCTTCGTTAAGGGTCTATTTACACTCCCTATTTAGTTTTGAATCCGCGAAAAAGATCCAGGTCCGATGTAGAATGCAGCACCGACCCTGTTTATATGCACATGCAGGAAATACAATAATAGTCAGCATAGCATGCAGCCTGTACAAACTCAAAAACTCAAACTCAAAGCATTTTTCAATTAGACCATTACGGCACTTTTGAATGTCAAAAATACAAAAAAGAAAATCAAAGCTACAGTCCCAGTCACAAGGCATAATAACTTGAGAAAGTACTGTTTTTGCACATTCCCTAGCGTAGATATCTATGGAGAAGAACGGGCAAGAAACTCCATGGACACTCTTTTAAAATCAAAATATTGTTACAAAATCTTAGTTACATCATTAATTTTGAGATTATACATATATGTGAGAACGATGTAGAAAGACGTGCACACTAAGAGCGTCCAGAGTAAAAGATTAGATCAACAATTTACGAATAAAGTAATTAAAATGAACCTTGGCAGCTAAGAGATGACCAGTCCCAACTGACAGCGCCCGTTCACAAACATGACGCATGTACCGGCGCCATTCAACTCAACCATATTGAAGGGAACTAAATGACCCGACACACCCGCCACCATCAGCGAGACATTTAAGTGAGCATGACATTCTCTCCGCCACCAAGGCATATTCAAGTCAATGAGAGATAAATAAATGTAAATGGTGGCTGAACAGTACAAAGTACTCACACATGTGCTATGCAATTATATAATACTAAGAACTGGAATCTATATAATGCAAGTATATTTTTACAATCTTCTGCAGCTTCCACAATACATGAATATGGGAATCAATTCTTCATCTTCTTCTTTACGTGTCGATGGACTCAAATAATGCCCGACCCGCACAATCAATAAATTTGCCCCCCCCTATGGTTGTGGAGCAGGACCAGCATTTAGCCAAGCATTTTTATCATCAATGTAATCCCCCAACTTATAATATGCTTGCCTACATAGTGTGCGTTTTATACAAGATTTAAATTTCGTCTCGTTCAGTTGAAGAATGTGGGGAGGTATTTTATTGTAACATTTCAAACAGTACTCTATGAAAGATGAATCTACTTTAGCAAGCCTGAAACCTGGCTGAACTAGTTGGTTCCTATTTCTAGTGTTATAGTGGTGTCTGTCACCTCTTCTACTGAAAAAATGCCGATTTTTCCTAACGTACATGATGTTTTCATAGATGTATTGACAAGGTACTGTCATGATATTAATTTCCTTAAACAGTTCTCTTAGAGAATCGCGTCTACGTAATTCATAAATGGTTCTGATGGCTCTTTTCTGCAGAATAAATATAGACTCGATGTCTGCAGCCCGTCCCCATAGTAAAATACCGTATGACATAATACTATGAAAATAACTAAAATAGACTAGCCTCGCGGTATCAATATCAGTAAATTGACGGATTTTTCTAACAGCATATGCTGCTGAGCTCAGCCGTCCTGCAAGAGATGTTAAATGAGGACCCCATTGTAACCTTGAATCGAGCGTGATTCCCAAGAAAACCGTTTTATCGACTAATTCTAGTTTCTCTTGATTCAATATTATGTCACAATCACTACTTTTGACATTTGGTAGAGCAAATCTAATGCACTTAGTTTTTTTTCCATTTAGTACTAAATTATTAGCGGTAAACCAATTGTGGACCTGCAGTAGGGCGTTATTTACGTCATCAAGATTAGTGGCACGTCTGTTTATCCTAAATATTAAAGAAGTATCGTCAGCAAACAACACCATATGCGGATGGTTGTTAAATAAATTGGGTAGGTCATTAATATACACTAAAAAGAGGAAGGGACCCAATATCGAACCTTGTGGTACACCCATTTTTACTTTTAAACCCATTGAGTTGACTCCATTTATTTGTACCTGCTGCTGTCTATCATTCAAATACGATTTTATTAAACTGAGCGCAAGTTTACCTAAACCGTAATGCTCAAGTTTCAAAATCAGGGTTTCGTGATTTACACAATCAAATGCCTTCGAAAGGTCACAGAAGATTCGTATGGCATCTTGTGCCTCTTCCCACGCAGTAAATATGTATTTTAATAAAGTGACACCGGCGTCAGTTGTACAACGTCCTTTGGTGAAACCATACTGTTGTTCGTGTAATATTTTATTGGTGTTAAAATGGTTAAGCATTTGATTGAGCATTATCTTTTCAAACACCTTGCTGAAAACCGGCAACACGGATACGGGCCTATAGTTATTGGTGTCCTTACTGTCCCCGGATTTAAAAAGCGGTATTACCTTACTGAATTTCATTAGATCTGGGAATACCCCTTGATCCACGCACAAATTAAATATTGAGGCTAAATACGGCGCTTTTTTTTTTTTTTTTTTTTTTTTTTTTTTTTTTTTTTTTTTTTCGGATGGGAAATCATCAAATGACTTCTCCCGCTCTGGGCGGAGCGGGAGGGAGTGTCAGACTTATACTGACTAAAACCCATCCATGTTCCTTCATCGCCCTTTGTGTTCCGGGGCCACGGTATCTCTTTCGAACAGTCCCGCAACCTCGGCAGGCATCGGTCCTTGCGGACCCCTTCCTTTTTGCTGACTCTCTTTGAGGCGCGCGTGGAACACGAACGCGCCGTCGACACGGCCTGTCGTCATGAGACGGACGGACGGCGAGCTAGCCCATAGCCCACCGTCCACAGGCCCGCGCCTACGGTGGCCGGGGGCCACGTGGTGGCCCCCGACGCCCGGGGCGTCTCCCGCGGCGGCCGGGACGCTGTGAGGTTCTCTCCCTCTCACGTTCCGCCACCTCCTTCTCTAGCATTACTGCTTCGCAGAAGGAGGTGACGGCGTCCCATTCCGTCTCGCTCCGGACCATGGCTTGCACCAGGGCCGGACGCGAGAGGTCGCCGCCGCCAATCGCCACTTCGAGGACACGGCGGTGCTCCGCCCACGCGGGGCACACCTCCACCGTGTGCTCCACCGTGTCCTCCGGTCGATCCTCGCAATGGAAACACCCGGGCGTTTCCTCCCGCCCGATTCGGTGCAGGAACCTCCCGAAACAACCGTGTCCGGTGAGGACCTGCGTCAGGCGGAAGGTGAGGACGCCGTGGCGTCTCTCAAGCCACTCCTCAAAGAGGGGACTTACCGCCACTATCGTGGCGTGCCCTGCTAAATAGGGCGCTACAGTCTCAATAATTGAGGTACAAGCTTTGATAGACATACCCCATAGATCTTCCGTTAATTTAATCTTGATTTGCTTAAAACCTTTTATGACTGTTAAGGGGTTTATATGCTGAAATTTAAATTCATTTGGACAGGCTGAAACGTTCGCTTTCAATAAATCAATAGAGAGCAAGGCAGAGGAATTTAAGGTTTCTGTAGTTTTAAGTGGGATACTGGTAAAGAAATTTACAAATTCTTGAGCAACTTCATTGTTGGAGCTCACAAGGCCACGCGATGTCTTTAGTGTGAAGTCATTACCTTGTTTTTTATTTCTATTTGTTTCATTGTTGATAATTTTCCAAACCGTCTTTATTTTGTTGTCGGCTGATTTAATCTTGTTGCTAATGAATAAGGATTTGGCTACCTTGCAAGTGTTTTTAAAAATTTTCGAGTAAGTGGCAACATATTTATTAAAAGCTTCAGTGTTGATGTAAGGCTTAAGGCCGTACAGCTCAAACAATCGTTCCCTACTTTTCCTAATACCCTGTGTTGCCCAGTCACTGAAAATAAACTTTGGGCCAATAGATGGTGAATACATGGGTGCTATACTCACACGCTCGGTACCCTCAGGTGACGGTCCCGACGCCGGACTACGGCGGGCGGCGCGAGATCCTGGAGCTGTACCTGGCGCGAGTGCGCGCGCATGCAGACGTGGACTGCGCACTGCTGGCCAGGGGGACCACGGGCTTCACCGGCGCCGACCTGGAGAACATGGTTAACCAGGCCGCGCTCAAGTACGTACGCCCGGCATCGCCCACTGTAGGGACATACACACAGGTGTCACGTATCTCAATTATTATTTCCTGATCCAACAGCAAACCACTTGACAAACCAAATTTTATGAACGTAAACACTCCGCATCACCCGCAATCGGACATGACACAGCTACGTGACGTCATTGCAGTAGCTCGCGAAGGAACGCTAAGTTAAAAAAGCGGTAACACTTTACAACGCTGTAACTTTGGAAATCCTGGCCCAATTTCGATGAAACAAAAACTATTATTATTTTGAGTATGCGCATTAAATGCAGTAACTTTTATAGTATTATTATGATGTGTTGGTGTGACTCATTGACGAGATATACGATTAAGAAATCTCATACATTTTTATTATGAACAACATACCCCAATTTGCATGTCACTGCCATCCCAGCTCTAATATTCTTCTTACACACGTAAAATAAGAAATGTCCGATTTTCAATATTGATATTCCCGCAGGGCAGCAATAGATGGCGCGAAGACAGTCTCGATGAAGTACCTGGAGCACGCGCGGGACAAGGTCCTCATGGGGCCCGAGCGCAGGTCCCGCCTGCCCGACGAGGAAGCCAACACCATCACCGCCTACCACGAGGGGGGCCACGCTATCGTCGCCTACTTCACTAAGGTAACACTCACCCCCCCCCCACAAGGTCCTCATGGGGCCCGAGCGCAGGTCCCGCCTGCCCGACGAGGAAGCCAACACCATCACCGCCTACCACGAGGGGGGCCACGCTATCGTCGCCTACTTCACTAAGGTAACACTCACCCCCCCCCCACAAGGTCCTCATGGGGCCCGAGCGCAGGTCCCGCCTGCCCGACGAGGAAGCCAACACCATCACCGCCTACCACGAGGGGGGCCACGCTATCGTCGCCTACTTCACTAAGGTAACACTCACCCCCCCCCCACAAGGTCCTCATGGGGCCCGAGCGCAGGTCCCGCCTGCCCGACGAGGAAGCCAACACCATCACCGCCTACCACGAGGGGGGCCACGCTATCGTCGCCTACTTCACTAAGGTAACACTCACCCCCCCCCCACAAGGTCCTCATGGGGCCCGAGCGCAGGTCCCGCCTGCCCGACGAGGAAGCCAACACCATCACCGCCTACCACGAGGGGGGCCACGCTATCGTCGCCTACTTCACTAAGGTAACACTCACCCCCCCCCCACAAGGTCCTCATGGGGCCCGAGCGCAGGTCCCGCCTGCCCGACGAGGAAGCCAACACCATCACCGCCTACCACGAGGGGGGCCACGCTATCGTCGCCTACTTCACTAAGGTAACACTCACCCCCCAGCGACCCGAACACCGACCCCTCGCCACACTATTCCCTGCTCACTGTAACTCCTGTGCGTCAGAATCAACAGTGGCGACCACCAAAAAAGCGTCGAGACAATGAAGCTCGACGAAGTCCCAGAGAAACAATTTACCTGTCTTGGATCCCGCATTTTATATCAGCAGGAGACAGGACAAAACAAAACCAATAGGAACAAAGGGACGTTTACAACTGGGATAGGCCCAGTTGCCTAGCACGACGGATAAATAAATACATAATATTATCATTAATGGGTCTTTAGTTGTGAGCTGTTTATTTGATTCCAATAATAGGTATGGCAAAAACGCTTGAACGCACGGATTTTTTTCTAGCTTCTACAAGGTCCGTACAGTAAATAATTCCGGATGTAACCTGTACACTATCCAACTTAATATTGCGTGAATTGTGCCAAAGACTGCACTTCCATAAAATATGATGTGCAGATTGTTCATATTCGCTGTCAGATGTAGATCATTGACAAACTAACCAACTGCCCACTACCACCCGAAACTTAGGCAGACTTGGGTCCATATTAATGGATAATAATAATGTAATTTTACTTCTTTTTATTTTATTTGTATTTCTGGAATTTGTACTTATGAAATATTTTGAAATTTTGAAATGTATCTTCCTTATAAAATGTCCGTCCGTCTTGCCTGAAATAAATGGTTTTTATTTATTTATTTATATTAAAATATCAATTCAATCCCCCTCTAACTTCAGTAATACATGACCCAATTATTATCAAAGTATTTTATTAATAATGTTAATATGTTGTCCACAGGACTCTCACCCGCTACACAAGGTGACGATAATCCCGCGCGGGCCGTCTCTCGGCCACACCGCGTACATACCCGCTAAAGAAAGGTAAAACATTACATTAAGGCTCCTCCAGCCAATGCAAGCATTGGTCAGGTATCGCGTAGCTCGACTCATGACTTCACTAACATTAATTATGTTGTCACACAGATATCATGTCACAAAACAGCAGCTGCTTGCCATGATGGACACAATGATGGGCGGTCGCGCCGCCGAGGAGCTAGTGTTCGGACCTGAGAAGATCACGTCAGGTTAGTGCAAGAAGATTGCTGATTTTCCTATTAAAGGTCGTATAAAAAAATGCGCAAAGAAAACAGAACAATTGGTGGTCATAACGAAGGAAGTCAAAAGCAGCAGGTAGAGAGAACAACAACCAACATGCAGTTTCTTAAAAACCAGTCATGTCGCTGGCCTTTTTTTCCGGGGCTACGGGATCAAATGCGACTACCGCTGGCCGGACTCTGGTGCCGGTTCGCTTGACCTGCGAGCCTGGTCCCCTAGGGGAAGTGAGGTGTAAATTCCCCCCGAAAGACGCGCGCGAAACACTACGTACCACCTTCTGGGCTCCAGTATGATGGGGGGCCGGAAGCTAAGTATCACTGCGGCCTGTCCTAACATCTTCTGCGGTTCCGATCGCCTTTACATGTTCAAAGGTCTTAATTTTTTTTTGTTCCAGGCGCGTCATCAGACTTGAAACAAGCCACTTCAATAGCCTGCCACATGGTCCGCGAATGGGGCATGAGCGAGAAAGTAGGCCTCCGCACCATGGAGAACACTCGCAACGCGATGCAGCAACAGGAACAACTTGGCCCTTACACCAACGAACTGGTCAGTGTAACATGTAGTGTAGCCTCCGCATCATAGAGCCCCCGCGCAACATGATGCAGCAACAGGAACAACGCGCGCCCTCACACAAACAAACTTATCAGTGTAAGATAAGGGCATTATTAACATCGTCGATATTTTGTGCCCGTCTATTTAAAACATATCTTAAAAGTTGGGAAAGTGTCATCAGCAATTATTAACACCACATTGTGTAGTTAATGTTCAATAATTATCTTGGATCATTAAAATATACTAGAAAGAGGAATGGGCCTAATATTGACCCTTGAGAAACCCCAAATAAGATTTAAAAAAATATATTGACACACACACACGTTAGGTAACATACAAAGCTATGAAAACAGACACACAAGCAAAGTTAGTTAAAAAGAGTGCAAAAGTTGAAGTAGCCGTGGGCCCCAAACTAGGCACAGCCTGTATCTTGGTGGCCCAAATCAGCAGTGAAAACAGATTGCATTCAAAAGTTCTGTGTGACACAGCACAACAAGGCACAAGTAATAATTCATTATGAGAATAGTGATTATACAATTTTTCAGTAGTGAAAATAATATAATATAAAAAAAATAAAAACGTAAAATTGGTGGACATGCATAATTAAAAAACAAAAAAAAAGCATCAGATTGAAGCATCATTTGACTAAACTAAGTGCAATTAAGTTTACCTAGTCCGTCATGCTCATGTTTCTTAAATAATGTTTCGTGATTTACGCAATCAAATGCCTTGGAGAGGTCACAAAATCTTCCTGTGGCATCTTGGGCCTCTTGCCAAAGGAGAATAAATGAGTATAACTGGCGAAATCTGAGTGTGACGCCTCGTCCACGACCACATGCGATGCGCTTTGGCTGTGTGGTTTAATTTTATGTTTTTACAGGTGGACGGTGAAATAAAGAAGATCCTTTCAGACAGTTACGACCGCGCTAAACTGATTCTGAAGACCCACGCCAAGGAACACAAGGCTTTGGCCGAGGCTTTACTCAAGTGAGTCTATCTTATTATTTACCACTAGCTCTTGCGCCTCGGCTTCGCCCGCGTGGAGTTCGGTAACCATGCACCCAAACCAGTCATCATTCTCTTGGCCTTATCCCAATTAATTTGGGGTCGGCGCATCATGTCTTCTTTTTCATACTTCTCTATTTTTAAAATCTGAATGCATGCACCCAAACCTAAACCATAAAATAAAAAGAAAATCACTCGATTCACAAAAAGAAAATCCTTATGCTGGAATCGAACTCAAAGTCACGAAATTGTAACCCAGCGCTCTGTGCCCCGAGACCAGCTGACTTGTTGTTTTTTTCGTTCACCGGTTTTTTTGTCACCGACACGGGTTGTTTTGTAGAGTTCGAACTTTTTAAGTTTTTTTGAACATTTTCCACCTTAGCCCACATGTCGCGTTACAGAGGCAACGGTTCCAAGTTTGCTCTAGCAGCGCTTTGACTTGATGTTGTCATATTGTCATCTGCATTTAAAAAGCTCTTCAAGAATTTTATAGTTTAAACGATGGAGTAACGCTTTGACCGAATGGTGGACAAAGTAAGCAGGGCCGTCTTAATGCGCGTTGGGTTGATGATATCTTCAAAGTCGCTAGAAACAGCTGAATGAGGGACGCACAGAACCGAGAGGGATGGCAGATGAAAGCGGAGGCCTATGCCCAGCTGTCCCTCCGTTTCATGAAGACAGGCCGTGTCGACGGCGGGGTCCGCAAGGACCGATGCCTGCCGGGGTTGCGGGACTGTTCGAAAGAGATACCGTGGCCCCGGAACATAAAGGGCGATGAAGGAACATGTGGATGGGTTTTAGTCAGTAAAAATCTGACACTCCCTCTTGCTCCGCCCAGAGCGGGAGGAGTCATTTGATGATTTCCTATCCGAAAAAAAAAATCAAAGCTGAGCGGATGATTCCGGACTGAAATGATAAAAATTATAGCACAAACTACTTTGCGATGCGTCGTAATATAAATGAAATCAATGCCATACATCGCTTTAGGATTACCAAGCAAGCAGATTAATACTCGCATTTGAAACATGTCAACATTTAATCCCTATTTCTCCCACAGATATGAAACCCTGGATGCAGATGACATAAAAGCTATAATGAATGGCGAAAAGCTGAAGATGGAGCGTCTGGGCAGACCGGCGCCCGAGGGCTCCCCCGCCCCCGCGCCCTCCCTGCTGCCCTCCCCGCACCCCGCGCACCCCGCCCCCGCCTAATAACCCCCCCCCCCCACCCTATACCAAACTCGTCTAAAAAAGTGCAAATTGAAAATTTTGCAGGCACACTTGTAAAGATTTGAAATAAAAATAAGTAAAACTTACGATGATTTAGTCTGAGTTTAATTGTAGCTAGATGTAATAGTGTTGGCTCGGGCTCTATTGTGAAGTGTGCGTTTTGACGGCCAGCATTGAAGTTGCGTAGACGCTGCGTAAACGTCGCGTAACCACAGCGTAGACGCCGCGTGTACTTTGACTTAACGTTGAATAGATGTTGCATATCCGCTGCGTTAACGTTGTGTAGGCATAGACGTTGCGTAAACTTCGCGTAAAAACTGCGTAGATGCTGTAGAATTGATTGCTCCACCTCATAATATGACCCCAGTCTTCTAATAGCAAAAAGAATCGGCAGAAGTGAGCTACTATTATTTGTAATTTAAAAGTTAACAACTAGCGACATTCTACTAAATTTTCTGTAAAGGTTGTAACACATATAGGAACATACTACCTCGGAGCCTGTATCAGTATCACGCTTACCACTTAACAACGAGTTAGAGGTAACACACAGGCAGGTGACAGACATTTGTGTGTACAAGGGCCTGCGCAGGCGACAAAATTATTGCGCGCATGAGTCTGTGGCGCACAAAATGTCTGCATGACATACAAAAGGTCCGTCCCGGATTTTTCGCAGACTCAACTCACACGATGCACACTTTCGATCATTCTGTCAGCAGAACTGTAGGTTCGTAGACGCTATGGAAATGCATCTATCATGATTTTCTGCCTTATCATAAATTGCTGGTCTGTTTTGTTTTCTTGTATTAACATTGATACATCGATCTATAGCGCCATGGTATTATACCGCGTACGTTACGTCCCTCACTAAAGATTGCAGATTGCATACTAAAAGTGCGCCGTCTGCGTTAATTAGCGCGCGTTCAAGCAAACGTTCTATTATTTTTGTGCGGCGCGATCTGCCAGAATGACACGGATTTTTTGTGCGCCTGACTTTTTGCGCGTCGTATGCGTTATTTCACAGACTAAAAAGTGCGTCACGGATAGTCTGTCGTCTGCGCAGGACCCAAGTCTGCGACAGACAAAAACTCAGCGACAAATTTTGCGTGATGGATGTGTCAGTGTTTAGTCAGTTTTAATAAAATTAAAAATTATATCAAGGACCTAGAATAGATAAGTGAAGTATAAAATTGAACGCTCAGAGTGGTTCAATGTGTGCGTACGCGTGATGTTGCTGTGTGCGACTTTAGATACCTAAATTTGAGTTCATCTAAAATGTAACAGCGTCCCAAAATGGCGAAGCGGTAGTGAGGCTGCCTTACGTTCATAGGGTCCCGGGTTCGAATCCCGGTTGGAGCAAATGCTTGTGTGATGAGCCCGGACATTTGTTTCCGAGTCATGGATGTTTATATGTATAATAAGTATGTATTTACAAACAGAAAGTATCTATGTAATATATCAACTATCTGGTGTCCACGACACAAGCCTCGTTGCTTAGTGTGGCACTAGATGGCGCTGTGTGTTAATGTCCAACGATATTTATATTAAAAAAAAAGCTTTTTCAAATACTTGTCTCTCTTATTTATAAAAAGCGTCGTCGTCGTCAAATTATCTAGATCTAGTTATTGCTGCATAGAGCATGACAGACTCGAGAACACTTGGATATCAACTGAAAAAAATCTGTTAAAAAAAAAAAAAAAAAACGTTTTATTGTCAGTGCCATAAGGCGCAAACTCGTTCAAACATGAACCTGGGTAAATTTTAAAATCAGACACTTGAAAGGTTATTTTTGAACACAAGTGCGGAAAGATGAATCAACTTCCATATTTAGGTATTCTGATGCAATTGGCAATTGAGTTAATAATACAAAATATGTGTTACAAACCTTTATCTTCGATGGTGCCAAAGATAGCTTTAATTACGCGAATACACACAAAAGAAGTAGCAAGTTTAGTATTTAATTTGTTCCCAATATACTTGTGACGTCACTACCTTGCCAGCTCGGCTTAACATCGGACTTCGGTGATCGGACGGTGTATTCAACGTCATCGTCCATACTACGTTGGCGATGCAACTCAAACTCGACTATTTATTGATTTGAAAGCAACTAAAAATACAATTTTACAGTTATTATGACGTCAGAAAAAATGGTGGGGTATAAATTGGATACCTTCTATTAATACAAATAAATGTATTACTAGTCCTTTCACTAAGAAATTGCGTATGGATTTAACTTAAACTTGACATATTTATTAATAAAAAACGTATTGAAAGTACATTTTCACTAGGCTATCCCGCCTCGGAGTCTTCAACGGTTTGAAGCTATATTTGGCGCCAACTTAAAGTTATAACCAGTTTAATTTTGTTATGGAACGAATTAAGGAAGAAGCAATACAATAAAAAATAAATAGTCATAGTCTATTTAGTCTCGAAGATATTTTGTGTATTTGTAAATGAAGAAAAACCAATAAAAATGTAAAACTGAAATATGAATTTGATTGTTCCTTGAACCCCATGTTCCTGTGAACCGGTCCCACACCAGTGTAACTGGATGCACTGCAGCTGAAATAGCTGAATAGCAGTATTTTACATGGAGCGACTGCCTATCTGACCTCACAAACCAGTTAGTTATCTATATTAAATTACTTTTAGCATTTCGTGGGACCTCGACCTCGTAGAAGATGGTTGGACGAGCTAGAGACAAAACGAATGGACATTAGTTCACATTAGCGCTGGGTGGCCTTTGCCCAGCAGTGGGATGACCCAGTACAGTACCCGTATCTGGGGTCAACGAGATCATGAAAGAACCGATTTTCTAAACTCACCCCGACTTAGATAAGTTAACAACAAATATAACACTGAAAAGTGGAAAATAACTTTTCTCCCGGAGGTCAGTGATTTGTTTGTTTCAATGACTTTTGCCACTTCCGGCAGTCAAGTTATTTTCCACTCTTTTTTGTGGGTTTTTTTGGAAGTGACAGTGCTGCTAAGTAAGTTTTGAGATTACAAAATAGGGGATAGAATGATGATTCACCTCCCCCACCGTCAGACACTTTATAAGGGGAGACTCATCCGCCAAACACCTTTAAAGTATGTGTATCCCAAGCCGCCAGACAGTTTCTTTGGGTTCCATTCCACAGTCAGACATAGTTGTAAGTCACCTATATTTGGTGATGTCTAGACTGTACTTATGGCCCTTCTAACCCTAAAATTAGCAACTCTATTTGTGGTGGTTTAAACTTCGATTGGACTAAAAACATAAAACACTTAAGACCTGCTTTAGTTCAGTTAGTATGCAAAGTTTCATGATCTAATTTCAAGTACTTTTTGAATTTGTTTCTATCGAGAAAAGTTTACGGAATCGTGTTTTCGTCACACATAGGACTTACCATTCCTCAACTTTACCATATATTTATTTCAAAATTAATGCTGCAGTATTTTAGGAGTAACGAGGATCATGCTAAGCCATTTGAGGGATATATAGCCCTTAAGTCGCAATAAAAAAGGCCCCCAGCCGTCTATTTGTACAAACGCCACATCAAGCTGCCCGAAACTCAATTTTTTTCAATTAAGTTCCTAGCCTTGTACCTTCTGTTCAGCGTGAAAGTTGAAAATCTACAGATTGTATTTAGCTTTATGAGCTCAGTCTGCTGTAGGTACGTATTCTGATCCATTAGTTTACACTGTCATCCGATATTATTACGGCTCGTAGGTACCTACACATGAACACGACGTGTCGTATCGTGGGAATCTACATCTACGTTTGAAGTCGCTTATCTTTTTACTTTGCTTTATTAAAGGGAAATACGACCTGTTTTCTGAGAACACTGCAGATTTATTGCTACTTGTTTTGATATAGATTCCCACGATACGACGTCGCATCGTGAAACGATGCCGCGTCGTAGCACGATGCGACGTCGTATCGTGTTTATGTGTACGAGCCGTTACTAGCACAGACTAGACATAGTAGTAGGTCATACCTAAGTATTGATACTGGTTGGTAAGATGGTGACGCGAATATAAGGCGCTGCGCAAACGTAGACGCTTTTTGTTGCCGACACGGCACACCATTACAGAAAGGAAACCTCAGTTGATCGGACACAGTCGCCGGTTGCTACTCCTGGTACACTAAACAGTTTAGTACAATTGTAAGGAAATTTGGTTGGACTGGAAGCAGACCCCAACATAGTTGGGTAAAGGCTAGGCAGATGATGATGATGCTTGCCTTCAACTAACGACTTTTAGTTTCCATGTTACCGACACCGAACACTTTTTGATCGGCAATGAGTGTGTCAAGTGGAAGCAACAGGACAAAAAATATGTTAACGTTTGCGCAGGGAGTGTTTGATTTCACACTGGTTATACAGGATGACTTTTTCATCACTTTCCAAAAAAATGGGTATAATAGGTGAACGGAGTAAAAGCAAATGGCATACTTAGTGTATTTTTGTTTTTTTTTTTGAAAAATTAAAAAAAAATTGAAATTCATATCATACGCGTATCGCGTATGATTTGAAATTTGATAGGTTTAATTTATTTTTTCAAAATTTGTCTTTGTTCTAATATGAAAAGTTTACTTGAAATTTGTAGCGTTTTTTGATGATGGATCAATTTTTTTCCAAGCTGTGGAACAAAGAAAAAAAAAGGTAAGTATGCCATAAGCTTCTACTCTGTTCACCTAATATACCCATTTTTTTTGGAAAGTGATAAAAAAGTCATCTGGTATAGAATTCAAATAGTTATTCACTGATTTTTATTTTGCAAATAGGTTTTTATTTTTACAAACAGTTTTACACGTGTTTTTTTTAAAGTAGATGGGGCCGGTGTTTCGTACCTGACTACTCTGAGAAGAAACAGCCGAAACAAACTCAGAGGTCGTAGAGTCTTTTAAAGTCCAGACAATCTTGTTCAATTCACATGAGAACGATGCAGATTAATGTCTGAGGTGGTCTTTTGAAGAAAGAACCACACAGATTTCGTAGCTTGTATCCGACACAAGACACAAAAGTGCTCACTCCAAATATAAAACTAAGACAGCGCTGCAAACAATAAAGTGAGTCATGCGCAAAACTACGTCTCGCTCTGTGCATACACGCACACATTTACATCAAACTACAATTAAACTACGCCTCAATAAATGCACACGTGTTTACGAAACCGGCCACACTTCTGTGTTGGCAGAGTTCCGTCTTAACTTTTTTATTTGGTCTGAGCAAAAGTGTCCACGTTTGCGCAGCCCCTAAATGTATGTTTAGGTGCCGCGTCACCGGTCACCTTGACTTGAGCCCTAGTCTGCCCTAGCAATGTCGAATATACCTACCTACTCGTAGAACGAGTAGGTAGGTAGGTGAAATGACTACCGATGCTATAACGGTAACCAAATATTCAGTACTTAAATCATTCTGAATCCCCAAATATAATTTTTTGACCGGTTATTAAAAATAACAGCAGTTTCCTACAAAATTAACTAGCATAAACACGGTTTAAAAAAAATTACCAATGAAACTATGTGGGGCGATCCAGAATGATATGTAACTACCACTGATCACACAGCACATTACCACATCTTAGAGGTCTCGTAAAAGAAACACGGAAGCAAACAGTTTTCCAAAGAACTGAAAAACGTTAGACATTTCGTAAAGGAAACAGGAGGGTATCAGGAGCTTCGAGGCTCTAGTCCCAGGTTGCGGCGTCTTCTATCTTCCGTTACCACGAGTCCCAAATCCATGACGTACCGTCATTCCATCTTCACTCGACGGTGCTTGCTTCGACATTACAATGGCGCCCTAAGCCGAGGCTCGTACGGTCGTACCCCCTGGCTGGAGGCCTTACACTCGCCTCATAGGTTGACTTGTGAGATGCCATGTCGAAAAAAAGTAATAAATGATTCTAAGGAAAATTTTGAACGTACAGTCAGTTACATGCTTACATGTGAGGAAGTTATAGGGCTAGGGTTCGGACTCCAGCAAAGCAAAGAGGAGCGGAGCGGAGAGGGAGAGGGGATGTGTAAGATCCAACCAATCGCAAGGGAGACGTCGAGAGACGCGATGTAGACTTTAACCAATGTGATTGGTCGATTTCCGAACAAAAAAACAGCCAAGTGCGAGTTTTTCACAGCTTTAGGGGACTGTGGACTTGAGTACCTATATGGTTTTAATTTCAACTCGATAAGTACCTCCACGCGTTCCCGAGATAAAGGGTCTTGAGTTCTTGACATACAGTTGCGTTTTTGCGTTTCTGCGTTTTCGTGTTTCTGCGTCCCAATACAAAGTGCGATATTGCGATATGAGTTCTTAGAACATTTGGTATTGGGACGCAGAAACGCGAAAATACAGAAACGCAAAAACGCGCCTGTGTGGGGGAGGCTTTAGGGATCATAGACTTGAGTATCATCATCTGCCTAGCCTTTTCCCAACTATGTTGGGGTCGGCTTCCAGTTTTACCGGATGCAGCTGAATACCAGTATTTTACATGGAGCGACTGCCCATCTGACCTCCACAACCCAGTTAGTACTGGCCCGGGTAATACGATACCCCTTGGTAAGACTAGTTGTCAGGCTTTTTGGCCTCTGACTACCTATCGTCGTCATAGATCTACAAATGACAGCCGGGACCAACGGCTTAAAGTGCTTTCCGAGGCACGGAGGAAACTCGGTATGTAATGGGTTGGTCACTCATCCACAGACCAACCTAGGCAAGCACGGCTTAACCTAACGATCGATCCGAGCGGCTGTTATTATTTATTATTTAGCCACGAGCTCCTTGACCATAGACTAGTATATTATGGTTTTACTTTCAACACGATACCTCCACGCGTTCCCGAGATAAAGGTTCTTGACAGACAGACGCACGGATGGACAACAAAGTGATAAATAAGGGTTCCGTTTTTTCTTTTTGAGGTACGGAACCCTAAAAAGTTAAGAATGTTATACATTCTAGACCTAGGATGCATTATTGCATAAAGATTAACTAGGACCTAGACAAGAAATTCGAAGACATGCGACATCCACGAGACTCACTAGACACGCGTGGTGGATTATATATGGTACTCTCTCTCTCATAGAGAGGATGCCTGTGTTCGAGCAGTGAGAACATTGAAGACTGATTATGCTGATGTGCTCCCCCTAGAAGAGTTGGTCTGATACCCTGTTACCAACTAGATACCAGTCTACCACGATAGCAGCCACTTTTGGTGAAGCCGGAAGTGGTTGTGAAATAACAACTGATACCGACCGTGTGACATGCTGATACATGGAGTCTGATAGAGAAGCTTCAAAAAAGTTATGGTCACCCATCCAAGGGCTAGCCGCGGTACGGGCCGTTTTGCAGATCGATACGCTCCATATAGTTGTTTTTTAATAAAGCAAGTCCGTGCCGATCCTCTGAATACTAAATTATTCCAAGCTTTCCGTAAACAAGATGTAGAGAAAAGATAGAAGAATAGAAATAATATAGACGGTCTATTTTACGACTAAAATGAAAAACAAGAGTGATTTTATCGCTGCAGACTTTGTACCAGTGACCTAATACTAAGGTGCAGTTTTGGAGGTCAATGCCTCGCGTAATAATACTCTATGGAAGTACGCTACACATATTTTATGTTCACTCTGAAGAATCATATTATTATCATTCCGAAAACCAGCGGCGCTAGAGAGCGTCGCGTCGCGTTGCCTAAATGCATTTAAGTGCGCAAAAAATCATCGATTTTTGCTACGCTATTTTGAGTAATTCTGAGTTCAATATGGAGGATATTATAGAGACGGACACAGGCGACGCAGTGAGTACTTTCGTTTATTACGTTTCGTAGTTGTTTATCTAGTTTCGGTATGTGGAATATTTTTCCGGCGCGATTTTCAAGGCTATCGCTGCATTTAAATAAACTGGTTATTGACCTAGGTCAGTTCGTTCTATTTTGTGGCGTAGATAATGTTTTGTGAGATTATTTTCTTTCTTTATCGTGTGGGATGCCTAATCTGGTGTCAGAGGCCTCTGGACTTGAGAGATTAATAGTATTGCGGATATTATTTGCTTATTATCGGTAAAGAAAAACATCGTGAGGAAACAGGCATGTCCTAGAATCAAAAAATTCGAAGACGTGTACATCTACCAATCCGCACTGGGGCCTGCGTAGTGGATTATAATAACCATTTCCTCTCACAGGGTGGAAGACGTGTCCCAGCGGTGGGAACATTAATAGGCTGATGATGATGATTGTTATTTTATCATATTCATAAGTTAAGTTTTAAGTACTTAGCTGCGCAATCCAGATAATCCAGCAATAGACTAGGTGACATGGTTTCTCCAAACTTAGACTGTCGCTTACGGGTTATCTTCCGTGATTGTTCATTAAAGATAAAGATGCATTTTCAACACACTTGCTCATAAAATGGCTCTAATTTCACCGCAATTAGGCACATAATGACACCTATAATCGAACTGTGACTTTTTCATTGGTATATTATTCACAAGTGAGTTATAGGGTTTTTTTTGTGGTTGATGTGCTCTTTGCTTTGATCCTACAAAAGTTTCTATATAAAAAAAACCGTGTTCAATAGTACAAATAAATTAATGTACCTATTGCTTGCTCATTTCACTGAAATGTAACTTTTGTTTTCTCTGTAATAAAGAAAATATTGTACGTGGATTCGCTATCCGCGAAAAGCCAAAAAAACAAACTTCATTATTTTAGTCTATGGCCGATCGCCATTGTTAGCTGCGCGCGCATAGGAAAACTGATTAAATTATCCCGCCATTGCGAAAAACTTTTCATTACTCGTTTTCACTGTTGAAAATATATTTATTTATGAATAAAAAATGTCTACAACTACTAGTTATGAAGAAAATGATTTATTTATGTTGTACACCGCCCGTTATAAGATTTCAAGCCCTTAACGTTATGGAAAGTTTACTACCTGAAAATTTCAAGGACAAATATCTATTATCTATTAAATAAAATGTTTTTTTTTTTGTATTATTTTATTCACAAGTGTGTTGAAAAACGTCGTATGACACACGTGTGTATTGATGATTACCGTCCTCAGCTCTCTTAGGACAATCTCAATCGCGCCTCAGCGGTAATCACCAACATTACACACTTGTACCATAATGTACTATTATTTGTTTAAACATGTGTGACATGGCACAATTGCAAATATGGATGGAGAACGAGAGATTTCTGGTTCAAGACGTTTTGCCATACTCGGCGTACAATAGTACATTACGATATTAGTGCGTTAAGATGGTTATAACATGCGAGGCGGAATTTCAGCCCGAGCCGAAGGCGAGGGCGTAATTGAGCCGAGCATGTTATAACCAATACGCACGTATATCGTACGACGTTTTTTAACACATTTGCGAGGAAACAGAAAAAAAAAGAAATTCACAATACATGTACGAAGAAAAGAAAATTTTAGAAAAATGGCGCGAGGATTATTTTCTGCCGTGGCTGCGTGAAAATGTTGGCAAAATTTAGACGCTAGAGCATGCAGCCAAGTTTTTAAATTACCGAATAAACTGTTTTTATTTTATTTTAAATAAACTTAATCTGTGAATGCACACTGTTGCTTTCCCGCCATTTTAACAGCGCGCTAGCGCTCCTACTGACTGGCGCCGCGCGGCGATTAGTGCGAAATTTGAATAGCAACAGCGCGCTGCTCACTAGCTGGAGTCGTGCGGCGGCGATCAGTTCCATATTTGAAATGGCAAATAATACTGTTATGGAATTTGTATGGACTATAACTTAACTATTTGCTTTGGTAACACACGCGTTTTTTATGACCCGCTTTACATATTTAAAACCGGTGGAATTACATCAGCTTTACGAGCAAGGGTGTTAAAAAATAGTTTACAATACTTTAATATAAATTTAGAAATTGTTAAATTAGATAGTCAAATTTCAATCAATTCAAGTACATAATTACATTTAATACAAAAATTGTAGTCATAAAATAATAATTAAAACAATAACATTAATAAAATTAAAATTACATATTAAATTATCTAAATTCAAAATTTGTCATACAAAAACTCTGTAACATTGCAGTATCCCTTCTGATTAGCAATTTTTTTAGCTTTCTCTTGAATTAATTAATTGTCGATATCTTAAAGGAATTAGGAGTTTTATTGTACATACTAGCTGTTGCCCGCTGCTTCGCCCGCGTGAAGTTCGGTAACCATCTCACTGGATACTAATAATCCAGTACCTGGATTACAGATCATACTGTTAATCCAGGTTATAAACTATTCCAGGTATGTCACTATCACCATCACAATCACAATCACCATCACAATCACCATCATCATAATCATCGTGATCACAACCATTATCACTATCACAATCACATCACTATCACAGTCACAGTCACAATCACAATCACTATCACAATCGCCATCACTATCACAGTCACAATCACTATCAGCATCACAATAACCATCACCATCGCTATCACCATCACAATCACCGCCACTAACACAATCACCATCACAATCACTATCACAATCACCATCATCGTTATCACACTCATTATCATCGTAATCACAATCATTATCATCGTAATCACAATCATGATCATCACCATTAATATCACCATCACTGTCACAATCACCATCACATTCACCATCACCATCACAATCACCGTCACTATCACCATCACAATCACAACCACAATCATCGTTAGCGCAATCGCTGTCATCATTATCATCGTAATCACAACCATTATCATCACCATCACAATTACCATCACAATCACTATCAGAATCACCATCACATTCACTATCACAATCACCATCACATTCACTATCACAATCACCATCATCGTTATCACAATCATCATCATCGTAATCACAATCTATATCATCGTAATCACAATCATGATCATCGCAATCATCGACATCGACACCCATATTGATTTTCAGACTTCAACCCCATTGCACCCCAACAGGGGATGATGATGGCATTCCAGGTCCGCCACATTATATCTTAAAATCGTTGTTTTTGTAACACCCGACCCGATACACCATACAAAAAATACCGATGTTGATTTTCAGACTTTGTTACCCCATTTCCCCCTTTAGGGGTTAAATTCTGAAAAAACCTGAAACACAAATGTTAACTCATTTATCGATAGGAGTACTCCTGTGAAGTTTCGAATAAAACAGTCTTACCTAATCGTGTTTCCCCATACAAACTTTCAACTCCCATTTCATCCCCTTAGGGAGTACATTTTGAAAAATCTTTTCTTATTGCACCCCTTAACCTCATAAGGAACGTATGTGCCAAATTTGGAATCTCTAGACTCAGCGGTTTGGGCTGTGCATTGATTTTTATACTTTGTCACCCCATTTCCCCCTCTTGGGGGTTAAATTCTGAAAAAACCTGAAACTCATTTCTGCTTATTTATCAATAGGAGTACTCCTGTAAAGTTTTTAATTAAATAGTCTAATTAATCTTGTTTCCCCATACAAACTTTAGAGGCCCGTTTCACCCCCTTAGGGGATGATTTTTGAAAAACCCTTTCTTAGTGTACCCCTAGACCACAAGGATCCTACTTGCCAAATTTGGAATCTGTAGACCCAGTGGTTTGGGCTGTGCGTTGATAGATGAGTCAGTCAGTCAGTTTCTTCTTTTATATATTTAGATTAATGGGACAATGCATGTTACACTTTTTTGTTAGAAATGCTGTTTTGGCGGAGAGTTATTGCACCCAAAATCTATACTTCTCACGTCTATTTCTACCTGTATTATTAACCAGAAGGGGAAACAAATTAGGATTAGTTTTTACAAATAGCGATATTTCTAATATGTAAAGTGACGGAAGTGTTAGAATTCTGTGCTGTCTAGACATAGGATTGCAACTGTCAGTAGTTTGCAACCCAAACATAGCCCGTATACAACGCTTTTGTGCTTTGAACGCAGAGTCCTTCAGAGTTGAATTGCCCCAGAAAATTATTTCAAATCTTAATACTGATTCAGCGAGCCCGTAATATGCTATAAGCAAAGCATCTGCGTTGACAGTCGGTGCTAACTTGTAAAGAGCATACGACGAAGAACTAATTTTTTACAAAGTTCATTTAAGTATGTGAGCAACATTATTGTGAGCTCCCGAATTCCCGATATTTCGACGCTGTTGCACCGCTGTTGTACCTTGAGTGACAGATATAAGATTAGTTTAGATTTTAGAACCATGAAAGCTTAAAACAAACCATGGTAACACCATTTTTGAGTCGTTAAAAAAATTACCTATTTACAGCTATCATAATATGATTGATAAGCTTATAGATAGTTACACGCACAAATACTGGAAAACAGTGTAGGACTGCCGGCCGGTAAAAAGGAGAGTGAATGGGCCGCATGGGTGAATCTAATCTACCTAAGCAAAACTAAAATGAAACTACAGTAGGCACTTTCACAGTTTTTATGCCTTGTGACTGGGACTGTAGCTACATTTCATTTTTGTTGTCTTTGTTTCTACAGTTCAAAAGTGCCTGTAACTGGCTTACTTGAAATTAATGCTTTGATTAATTGAACAAACAACGGATATGTAAATCATGTTCTCAGTCATATAAATATTTACGTAATAACATTATCGATAAGTATTATCTTTGTTTTTCTATAGTAATAGTTTATTTTATATAATTTGTAAATACAGTACTGTCAAATTATTTATAATTATCTTATAAAACAAGCTCATCTAACCATCGCAATATATTGCACTCGACGTCTTCTTGGTTCGTCGGCCGCATTCACATTAGTCTTGTCTAGGTAGGGCTGCTCCATCGCCTAAGCCAAATAACTTGGCTAATGGTTTAAATTTATATCTTGTGCCGCGAATGCACATGCTAGTGGCACGGATTATTGAGATGATGATTCTTGATCTTAACCAACCCATCACTACGCTAAAGGACCTGTTCCAGCGGTCAGCGATTGCAGCTCCAAGATGTTTTACGAAAGGAGACATTTGTGGAGCGAAGACTCTGTCAACGGATGTAACAAGAGGGGTGAATGTAGCATGTCGCAATTCACAAGCGTTTGTTATTTTTATTTTTTTCGTTCGGCGAGGCGACAGGACGTGAAATATAAGAAGGAGCGTCAGTGTCTACAACAAGGATATCGAATAACGCCTCCCTCAGGGCCTCGAGTCTGCTATTACAATACTGTCAGAATGATCTAACATTGATTTCATAATTGTTGATTTTGACAACTTTGGTAATCTACTAATATGATAGCGTCATTATGACTTTCCAATGGTCAACCTCTGACACTCCATTTAAATAAATGGCATAGAATGGTAATCTCGTACATAATGACAATTCATGAATGACTGGTGCCATTTACGATCTTCTTACTACTTCAGATTGCTTATCTATATGTAAAAATATATATTAATGAAATCTGGCGGGTATTATAATAATGGCAATACGACTATGTCATTATAACACAATTCGAGACGATTTTTACGAGACCATTGGCCGACCAATGATCGACCATTATGAATTTAGCAGATTACGAACTTTTAGCAAAATGACAATGGGATGAGAATGGGATCGTGTTGGAATGATGAATTTATAAAAATAGCAGACTTGGCCCCCTGAGCATCCCAAACGCCACGGCATGAAAGGTCTCCATGTAGTCCACAATCTCCTTCGGAGACGATGGGTACTTTGCCTACGTTTCCCCATGCAAGTTGACATAAGTCACAGAACAAATCTCTAATTTCATTATGACGGCGTGTTCTAGACCATCCTTCTTACGACTTATAGTATTTATGCTATACTTACACTTTATATTCATCATTCATAATACTATTTATCATCCTTTTTTATTTGTTTCTGTTTACACTCAGCAAATCGATCTAAATACTATTATATTTATAAAATTCTTTACGCACTCGTGGATATGTCCTGGCAGACTACACTTGTCAGATGAGATGATGGCCACAAGAAGAAAACTAATATTTGAAAATTGGAAAAGAAGACTACTTTGAAAACGAGCTTACGAACCGCTGAAAGCAGTCTACGATGGGAATGATGATGATTTTTGTGCCTGACAGTACATTTGATCAAAACTTGCTTTGAATTAAATTTATCATATTATTATGATATTAATTTAAATATTATAATTTTAATCGGGGGCGTCGGCCACGGGTGCCTCGACCACTGGGGTCCTAAGCCACGGACCCTCTCAGATGAGAGGCTTGAGAAAGCAGCTTGGTTTTTGCTGTCACGTACATATACTTCCCAGGGGATCCAACTAACGATTCACCTAGCTGGGTCCGATCTTCGGAAGCTGTCTTGCTTGTCCGCTTGTCTCGCAGAGCTACCCTGACGTCTGGCCCTAAGAACTACACTGGTGCCTTCCTACAGAGCTGGCTTGGTGCGTGACTCTGAAAACCGCACGACGCCCTTCCAGCAGAGTTTTCCCTGAAGCTTGGTCCTGTTCCTGTGTCTCCTACAGTGCTGAACTGATTTATCACCATCTAAGTGCGTGATCTATAAAACTACCATCTTCATACTTTCCATAGTGCGTGGTAGGTCTTTTTATAATTAGCTGTATTTTTTATCTCATCTGTAAATTCATCTCTTTCACTTATTAAATTTCAATTGTACAAGTCTGCTTATATCCTTTATTTTGATAGGATCAAGTAGATTTGTTACAAACATACGACATGACATGACTGGTAATCTGTGGCAACGTAATGCAAGTGCGTCTCTAAACTCTAATGGGGCAGATCAAAATGGTCATTCTTAGTCGGTATGGTAGATAACCAGTTGGAGGATTTAGTTTTCATTTTTGTCGAAATTGAACGTTCAATCTTTCTTCTCTTGACAGGAGAGAGTTTGATTCTTGGATCCAAGAGTTCGTCATTGAGAGAGTCTTTCTCTTTGTGGCTTTCTTTTTGTGCATCTTTGAGGGATTTATGATGTTGAGAGAGGTCCCTAAGTATTTTCAATCAGAGCATTTGAGAGGACTGCACAGCCTTTTTTGAACATACATCTGAATATAGAAGAATCAAACTGACTGACTGACTGACTCACATATCAACGCACAGCCCAAACCGCTGGGTCTACAGACTCCAAATTTGGCAAGTAGGTTCCTTATGTGCTCTAGGGGTGCACTAAGAAAGGATTTTTCAAAATTCACCCCCTAAGGGGTTTAAACGGGGCTCCAAAGTTTGTATGGGGAAACAAGATTAGTTAGACTATTTTATTCGAAACTGCACAGGAGTGCTCCTATTAATAAATGTGTAGAAACGGGTTTCAGGTTTTTTCAGAATTCAACCCCTAAGAGGGGGAAATGGGGTGACAAGTCTAAAAATCAGTGCACAGCCTAAACCGCTATGTCTACAGATTCCGAATTTGGCAAGTAGGTTCCTTATGTAGTATAGGGGTGCACTAAGAAAGGATTTTTCAAAATTTACCCCCTCAGGGGGTGAAACGGGGCTCCAAAGTTTGTATGGGGAAATAAGATTATTAAGACTGTTTTATTAAAAACTTCACAGGAGTACTCCTATCGATAAATGAGTTAACATTTGTATTTATTACTACTACTACTATTGAACTTAATTTGAAGTAATTTAATTTTGTCACCTTTTGCTGACTCTAGGCTGTAGTGTTATCACTACAGCCGCGGTCTTCGGGGCGCGGAGCCTAGCCGCGATTTTTCGCGCCCTGTGCTGGCGCTGCCGCTCCTCCTTTCGGGCCTTTTTGGCCTCCTTTCGCCCGTTCTTTTCCTCCCCGACCACCTGCCATCCGGCTTCAGCCGAGGGAGGTGTAGGGGGCTGGTGGGGCGGTGGTGGCGGCGGCGGCTGCCGTGCCGCAGGCACTGGCCCATTCGCCGTAGGCACTGGCGTTGGCGCAGTGTCCACCTGCTTTTGCACCGGCTTTTCGGGGGAGGGGGGCGCCACAGCCCTGCCGGAGGGCTGGCTGGACGGCCCCGGTCCGGGTGCGGTAGCCGCAGCAGCCGCCTAGGAGGCCGCCTTCGGGCCCGTGGCTGCCTTGCTTGCCGCCAGGGGGGGGCGCAGGACAATTCCCTCCTGGACGGCGAACCGCGCCTGGAAGGAAGCCAACTCCTGTTGAACCAGGTTCAGGACCTGGTTCTCCACCGGCACGGGCTGGCCTTGTCACTGCTGCTGGTGCTGGTGGCCCCCGTTTGAAGGCGACATGCGGGAGCCTGACTTACGCAGACTTGCCAGGTCCGCTTGGAGCTTTGCATTCTCCTGCTGGAGAAGCTCCGTGGTGGCCGTCAGGCGGGCCACCTCCTCCCGCAGTTTGGCCACATCTCCCTCCGGCGAAGGAGGTGGTGGAGGCCTCGCGATAGTGATGGTGATTGTGATAACGATAATGATGATTGTGATAACGAGGATGGAGATTGTGATTACGATGATAATGGTTGTGATTACGATGATAATGATTGTGATAATGATGGTGGTTGTGATAGTGATGGTGATTGTAAAATTTGGCTCATAGATAGTTTATAGCCTGGATTAACAAGTAGGACACTATTTTTATCCATTTATAAGTATGATCCAGTGGGACAGTTACCGATCTTCACGCAGGCGAAGCCGCGGGCAACAGCTAGTAGTTTATATTTGTCATTTTTGGTAGTGCGGATATTGCTAGACCACCTTTGAGAACGGGTAGAGAGAATAAGTCAGCTTCCAAAGGTGAGATATCGCCTCCTAGTAGAGTGGGTTAAAATTGGTACGCAGTTTTATCTGGGGACCTAAAATGGCTGTTTTAACAGAATCATAATATGTATGTCGCGAATAGTTCGTGTTAATAAAAAAAACTTTTTTGCAAAAAATAAAACCGACTTCAACAACACAAAAAAGTGAACAATAACAGAAGTTTTGGAAGAGGTTTAAGGGTTCTATCTGGGTTTTGTGTTGGAAATGAGACACACCACGATTTGCAAGATGGACGACGATTTATTCACATAATTTGGGAATACAATTTTTCGTTAATAGTGGCGCCACGGCGCAAAGCGGCTATTATGAAAACAATATTTGTTCACCGACTTCTGAAGCTAAAGTTATTTTTCACTAACCCAAGTCACCCAAGTGTTGTTAGATAGGTGTCACGAAAAAAAACCAACATGACGAGACGACTGTAAGACGCTATAGTTTATCAAATTTAAAGGGCTCATCATAAGGATTTTTAACGGCACGCGCTTGCCTGTCACGGATATGTGACTATGGCGGTCAAAAGGTTAATTGACTATTGTTATTGTTACGAGCTGGGTATGGGATAAATTAATTTCTACCGAAGAAACAACAAATAACTTTAATAATCACAAAACACTTATAACTCAATCACAAGTACACTACTGATCACTATTCACTTAGATATCGCACTTACTAGTTCACTTCGATTCAATTCGTACTGTAGCCAAAATCAGACTGCCTGCTCCCGCAAACACGTCGACTATTTATATGGCGATCGAACGTTCGAGAAATATCCACGACTTCCTAGAATCTTCTAGACAATTCCACAACTTGTACAGAGGAAAGAAGTAGGGACTTTATGCCCTCGGCGTACGGTCGAAATTACAATGATGTTCTTTTGTAGGTAGATTGCGAATTTGTACCTACATCATTCGGGACTAGTGTTACCTACCTACCTACTATTACCTACCTACTATTAGGTACCTACTACCGTAACTGTAGGTAAGTACGGGTACGACGTAACATTATGTTGACTCCGTTTTAAAGTATCGAGTAATGCGTGTAACATGAATGATGAAAATAAAAACTGTTTTCTAAGTATCCTTGCTGACCATACGCCAATTAAAAATGCCAGATAATCATCAGCAACTTTTTAACAACAAGTCATTGAACCGTTTTACTGCACAATATGAAAGTTGTCTTGCAGTGAACGTATCCACAATGCAAGTCGAATGCAATTATCTTGCAAGAGAACTTCCTGCATGTCTCCCCATGTGACGTGTGTCCCCACACGGGATATGTCAACAAGCAGATACTACGTCTTAACATATTTAGATTCACTTAGGTTGCTTTTGCCGCCACATACCTAATTATGGAAATCTGTATAGCTGTGATATCAAGGACGTTGCATGTTACCCATGTATTGTAGGCGACGAGACGTCAGTAGCTTCGCTTCATAGCCTAGCTCATCGGCGTAATGTTGCCTGCCTGACGGTCTTCTACAGACTGTAGGTACTTCGGAGTGTGCGCAGGAGCTCCACGACCTGATCCCACCATCACACTTCTACCACCGGACTAGCAGACGTACTGCGGCGTACCATCCACACTTGGTTGATATCCCGACGAGTCGTACTAAGCGCTTCTCTTCCACTTTTATTATGCGCACAGCCAAAGTGTGGAACTCTCTGCCTGCGTCTGTGTTTCCACCAACATTTAACCCGCCTGCCTTCAAAGCAAGAGTGAACAGGCATCTTCTGGGCACGCGCGTTCTATCATAGATCTCATCCATCGCTTTTCATCAGGCATGATCGAGGTCAAGAGCAGGCCCTTATTGTAATAAAATAAATTAAAAAAGTATTGTATTTCCTTGTCGCTTTTTCCCGTCATTGTCTCTGGGGTAAAATGTATGTTGTCTCTAGTATCGTGCTAGTATCGCAGATGTCGGTGGCGGTGATGCCAACAACTTTCAATATAGTATAATGTACTCTGTGCCAACAACCTTTGCGTTTCCTTGCCAACATAGATGTTTCATGCTTTTTAATTTCATTTCAAGATGCTGCCTCCCGAAAAAACAGGTTATATCGTGGTAGAAAGTAAAAGAGCAATAAATGAAAACAACTATCGTGTTTTTGTACCGAAAACTTGGATAGCATGTGACATAATACCAGGGAAGAAGGTGGCTTTCGAGTATCCTGCCGGAGATGAGGACAGTATTGCTATAAAAGTTAAGAACAAAGAGCGACCGGACAGCAGCTGGAAGACTTACCTCGGAGCAATACTATCTGAATCAGGTAATTTGTTTTATTTTTATTTTTAATACAAACGTAAATAAACTCACGCCCTTGCTACGTGGGGGTTCACAGAAACTGGAGAACGCCATCTTCTACGATCCTTACACACTTCATTTGCAAGAATCATCTTCTAAGTGTGTCGATGGCAAATATTCATTAAATACCTACATTTGTCCCAAAATTCAGCTACGCGAACTCCGCTCGCTGATGCAGTCATTAGATCGTCAAGTGCGCATCTGTCAGGGCATGCGGCGCAAAAGGAAAGGGCCATTGTCTGTGGAGACACGCATACACACTTGAGATCTGAGGCGCCCATGAAGCCCCATCTGAAGAGATTGTCTTTGCTACGGCCGACTTGTGTTCGGATTCTATTTAGAGATTTCCAAGTCGGCCGCGGAAAGAATCATTAATTTGCTACAAACACGCACACAGTCACGCTCTGGTTTTTATTTACTTCCATAATAATCAAATAAAAGAACATGAACTTTGCATGACATTAATCTGTAGTATTAGGATAGTAATGGTTTACATTAAACCCAGCTGGTGGCGAATTGGTTGTAAACGCACCCACGATACAGGAGAAAATCCCAGTGTGGGTTTAAAAAAAAAACACAGTGTTATACAGGGTGTGGCGTAAGTAGTGGTCCACCGTTCAGGATTCGATGAACCAGATAATTAACTATAACAATTAAAAATTTAAACCATTTATACCCAAGGGTTCCGAAAATATTTCCTTTTTGTCTTTTATTTACGAAATTTCTACCTTTTATTACAAATTTGGTTGTAGTTTCAACAAAAGTCATTAAATTATTATTCTTTCATTTTCTGAATACTAGAGCTACCATGACAAATTATGATTTTTTATGTAAATTCAGCTCTTTTGAAGAAAAAGTTGGTTCTTCTCTAATTTTAACCCAAATTTTTAACACACCATCAAGTTCAAGAGCGATTTTTGTAAAAAAAACGTACCACATTGTCAGTGCCCATGTATTTAATAATATGCCTACTAAATGCCGATTTCAAAATGATATCATTATAACAGATCCAATAATTTAACAAAAAGATATTCAATTTTAATTGAAGAAAAGAAGATTTTCATTAAACTACTTTTTTAAACTTTATTGCGTTATCAGCAGTAATTAACAGAAATCAAAATGAAAGATTAATGACTTTTGTTGAAACTACAACCAAATTTATAATAAAGGGTAGAAATTTCGTAAATAAAAGACAAAAAGGAAATATTTTCGGAACCCTTGGGTATAAATGGTTTAAATTTTTAATTGTTACAGTTATAATCCGACCCAGCCACCCTTGCTGCCCTCCCTCAATGACGCACTAAGCCGAGGCCCGAACCCCACAGGGGGTGCCCTTAGTGTCGCTCATTTAATGAAAATCCATAGTTTATAAGCCCTGGCTGGGGGCCTTAAAGTAATTTTTGGCCACCACAGGATAGTCCGGTTAAGCAGTTTGACAACCTTAACGTGTTGTGTCTGCGAGTGGTCCCATCTAAAAAAAAAAAAAAAAAATTGTTACAGTTAATTATCTGGTTCATCGAATCCTGAACGGTGGACCACTACTTACGCCACACCCTGTATAGATGGACCACATTTATGAATTTTGCGACGCGGACGGTGTTGCAGTCAAATGTCCTGTCTCCTGAACTCCTGTGTTATTCTTTTTAGTTTTTATTTAAAGTTATAAGTTATGTTTTACGCAGTCGGGTTTTTATTTTTTTTATTTTACACTTTTTAGTTACTTAGAAATACCATTTTAAAATCCTCACGATGAGCCCTTTATCGAGCCGTAAAGACTGCAGAGCGTGCCAAACATTTGAATTTGGCGCCAAAAATCCGCCATTTTGATTTTTATTTTTATTTTGATATACCCAGTGTCACTCTCACAGTAAATACGAATTTAACGACACCTCTCAAGCTAAAATCCATTAAGCCGTTCAGGCTGCAGAGCGTGATAAACAATTATACATACATACTCTCGAAAAACATAACCCTCCTTCTGGCGCAGTCGGGTAAAAAGGAAATTAAACCTTTTCCATATTTTATATACAATGTACGTTTTCAGAATCTTATGAGGATGCTGTTGGTTATCTCCAACCAATCTGTGGAGTGAATAGTGAACAAATTGAAGACAACAGCAATCAAAGTAAGTCCCCATGTCGATATACCGACATTTTAATTATCGACATTGATTCTTTAAAATGTTTTATTGATGCTCCGCTCTTTATTGGTCGTAGCGTAATGTTATATAGCCTATATCCTTCCCCGATAAACGGGCTATCCAACACTAAACGATTTTTTGAATTCGAACCAGTCGTTCCTAAGATTAGCGCGTTCAACCAAACAAACAAACTCTTCAGCTTTATAATACTAGTTTAGATTTTACAAATTTGTTTTCAGAATCTCATGAGGATACTGTTGATATCGACACAATCTGTGGAGAAAATAGTGAACAAATTGAAGAGAAGAGCAATACAAGTAAGTTTCCGTATGATTACATTAAGAATGTCTTCGTAATAACGTTTTAATTTGGGCATGTTGTATGTATCTACGATCCGGCTGATATACTCGTATTCACAACTCCACAACCAACTGAAAATTTCGCATACAGGTATGAAAATTGATCTTTCTATCAAAATCAAAATATTTTATTTCACATAGGCCTAGATGGGCACTTATAAAACGTCGAATAAGGTGCACGGTTCGCGTTGGTCGTTTCCATGGAGAACAACCGGCAAGAAACTCCATGGTTACTCTTTTCAAATCATTAGGTAGGTATTACAATATTATTTTGTATCTGCCCCAACTCCCCAAAAAAGGTGGCCTTGTTGTGACGATCTCAGAGTACTTACCTGGGTTGTGGGGTGGTTACCGAAGTACCTTGCCCTGTGTTCATGAGGCGAAGTCCAGTTTAGAAGTACAAGATCTGCTCATCTTCTGTGATGCACAGTCATGGGCTATCTTTGAATCCGTATTTACATAAAGTGGTAAGTGGTAAAAGTATCTATGTAGTATATCGACTATCTGGTGTCCACGACATAAGCCTCGTTGCTTAGTGTGGCACTAGATGGCGCTGTGTGTCCAGCGATATTTATTTTTATTTTTATTTTATCGCTCGCATCGCATCATCGCAATTCATCTTATTTAATTACAGTGGAACCAGTCTCACCCACACTCAGCACTAGGTGGCCGAGGGTTGAAGAGGAAGAAGAACCAGTCACAGAACCAAAACATTCGCTAAAACTTCGCATAGTAATACCTAAGCTTGACCAAAAATCAGAGAAGAAGAAAATGTCCGAGAAAAGGCATCACAAAAAACATTCAAAAGATAAAGTTCATAAATCTAAACGAAGGTATATGGAACAACTTTCATTGACAGACAATATTACTGAAAGAAGTTCTCCGATCTCTGTGGACACTCGGGTAGGCAGAGCATCATGTATGTCTTGTCAATCGAATTGCCAAAGTTCAGAGAGTTCTCCAAAAAGTCTGAAATCGGAACAGTAACTCAGTTCATCCTGCACCAGAAACTTATTTGAAAATCAATAATAATAAATCTTATTCCTCAAAGAGAATATTGTCTTCTATAAGTCTTGACACTGAAAAAGAACATAATGACGGTATGTGGTCTGAAGACCGACAATTAGTGAAAAATTTGTACATACACATAATCAGATATGTGCAGTATATGAAAACAACGGCGTTGGAAATGGAAAAGTCTCATCTGTTAGCAATGGAAAATAAGAAAACTTTAGATAAATTAGCTGCAAAGTATAGAATTCCATTACACATCACAGGTTCTGTAGAAAGAGAGAAGAAACTAAAAGACAATCCGTTTGAAGAAGAAAACTTGCAGGATGATGAGATGGGAACTTCAGATGATATAATGGAAAATGAAGCACAAGTTACCGAAGAAAATGAAAATACATCAGAGGAAAACCTGCTGGAAGAAAGGGTAAATCCCGAAAAACTGCTGGAAAGCGAATCAGACAACCAGATATATACTGATGACGAATCTCCTGAAGATTACTTACCTTCTTCGCCAGAAGTTGTTAAACATAGAGGAAAAGCCTTTAGCAAAGCGAACCATATATGGACTCTAAAGCATCCGGGACCTGGCAAAGGACTAATACAGATTAAATGACAAATTTTTTGCATTTATAAAGCGCTATAGGGTTTAAAAAAGCTAAACGTACTTGTACAAATGTAAAACAGTTTGCGCGCCAACTTTTCAGGGGAGCTTTTACTCATGAAGCATTGCGCACATGTTCGATGAATGGTTTTGTTAGACTACCGACAGACTGTTATGCGGCATTGCATTATAAGGCTAGAACCATTCTTAAAAAATATGCACTGAAATATGGCCAAGCTGTAGGGTGGGACAGTGTAGAACCAAAAGAGCTTGACCAAAATTTGAGTAGGTTTTTGATAAATACTAGAAGGAACATTTTAAGGAAAAGTAAAACGTAGATGGTTAGAAAATAAATATTTGAAGTAAGAAATACCCACATTATCATCTGCCGAGAATCAACCTCCCAACTCAGGGTGTAAACGGACCTTCACGAATCCGTCAACCAAGCATTCTGTACATCAAACTAAGTATCTCCACGCAAAAATTATTGCTGGGAAACGACGTTTGGTTTTGGGGTGAAAAACACTATTTACGGTACCTAAAACTAAATGTAAAGGTACCCATTCACGCTAAGGTTTACTTGATAAGTTTGCCTGTACAGGTACACCCGTCAGGTAAGCATGAGCTGCCTTTTGTGGAATCCTGCACAGTTTTGCAACATACACGCTCCGGTTTACCTGTACAGTCCAACTGTACCGGTAAACCTATCAGGTTTACCCTAGCGCGTATGGCTAGCTTTACGCACTCAAAACATTGTGCTGAGGGACGAATTTAATAGTAAACTGGTTATGGAGATATTTAAAGTAAAGTTAAAAACTAGTATTTGAGAAAAAGTTGGAACTTTGTCCTCGAATATCTCCGTAACAAGTAGGTTCCCAGGGGTCCAGAACAAAAAAGTGATCGCAATGACGGGGAGAATAAGAGTGCCTTTCGGCTTCGTTATGGGTCTATTTACACCCTTTATATGGGTGTCGGCTTCCAGTCTAACTGGATGCAGCTGAATACTTACTAGAAATTTACGGGTAACGCAATACCTCTTATTAAGACTGAATGTCAGACTCTCGGTCTTCTAATAATATGACCTAATGTCATTTAGCTAACAAACGTTTTTCAAGGTCAATTCAAGGTCATTTTACTACCTATAATCTACCTCAGTTTACTTTTAGAACACGGGTTTAACTGATTTTATAAAGAATATTGAGACGAAAGTTTTTTTCTTTTTTGTAGACATTTTTGTCTGTGCAAATGTTAGTTCCAATAGGTATTACTGCAAAAGTTTTCAATGAATCTCTATACCTACGTGATTTAATTGTAATCTCAGAAAATCCCTTGTGATTGTATAGTGCTACATGGTTTGTCGCGGCCTTAGCCAGAACTAGCGCCGCCATTCTGTTTATTCGAGATGGTTTCATAAATGTGTGAAAACGAACAGCGCTCTCCTGACATTGTCATTCATTCTTATTCATGCTCCCAAAAGAGCCATGCTGCGCGATACTCATCCTTATGAACAACGTTTACTATGGGACTAAACCTGAAATCGAGGAAACATTGGTGTCGATTCTGTTGTGCACAACCTAAACTTAATTTAGGCTATTGCTATCTTTTTCTCTCTAATAAAGCGAGAAAGAGAAGGACGTAATTTAGAGCTGTTAAATTTAGTTGGAACTAATACTTGCATACAAATGGAGGGTGCACGTAAAAACATGTCGACTAAAAACACGGTGAAGCGCAAGGCATAAACTAGTTTGACATCTCTAACTTAGTTCATAGCTAAAGCCGTACTTTTCTCGCACTACCTTTTAGTAAAAGATAGCAAGAGCCTAAATTAAGTTTAGTTTGTTCACAACAGAATCGACACCAATATGCTATTATTGATTTCGTGATGTGGTCTCATTTTCATCATATTTGTGTACAAGTACACACACAGTAATACCACGGTTTTAAAAATATTGTAAACGTGTCATATTATTTAAGATAATTTAGTCTTCAGATAGGATATAGATAGAATTTATTTTATTGTTAAACAAAATTTTGAGCATTTTACAAAAGGCATTTTTGTTAATTCTATGGCACTTTGGGCACATCAACAATTTTTTTCAGGCAATTGATAAATTATATCAAATTTAATCATGATGAAGACTCTAACAATGACTCAAATTATTAAATTAAATCATTAGTCGTGTTATCAATCAGGACTTGATTAAAGCTCCTATAGAATTGATGAAAAACTCATGACAAGCGCACCCCCTCCCAGTCCCAGTTAAACTGATTTTAATTATATATTATGTAACTTCGTAATAACATGTTACTCCTTATTTTTTTGTAGTTTGTCTTCGGAAACCCACCATAAAGGCAATTTTATAATGAAATATTACTATGATTAATTTAGCAGGCTTTAAGACGACTGAAATGTACGACAGATCAAAAGATCCTATTATCATAGGATCTTTTGATCTGTCGAATATTCATCCGAAGATTGTGTTAAAAATATTTTCGTTTTGATTTTTAATTTTATAGAACAATTAAAGTTATTATATAGGTGCACTATATACAGACTACAAATAGAACTAACATAATTGTAAAAAAAAACCTGACTGCGTAAAAATAACTTTAAATTAAAACTGAAAAGAAAAAAAAGAAAAACAAATAATAAATTCTAATACGGAACATATTGACTCCAACAGTCGGGACCGATAATGGATATGATTTTAGTCTAGCTAGAGTATTTAATTTGTTATTGTTTCAGTTTTAATTTAAAGTTATTTTTACGCAGTTGGGTTTTTTTTAATTTTTATTTTACAATTTTTAGTTACGAATTTGCGAATTTCACACTTTATTATTTATTTTGGTGAACATTTATCACTTGTAAGTTCACAAACCTTCCTAGTCATCCGCGCGTATCTTGTATCTAGATAAATAAATAACACATTTTGTTGAAATTAAAATATGTTCATGTAATACCATTTTAAAATCCTCGTGATGAGCCCTCCCTTTTTTACTTTTTTTCACTAGCCTATGTTACCCGGGGTGACACAAGGAATCTAACGATACCGCGTACATCAATCTCAATAATATAACTATCCAATGGATCAAAGGACACAGCGATTCCCGTGGTAATGATGCGGCGGATGAACTTGCTAGAAGGGGATCGAGCACGGCAGCGGTGGGACCCGAACCTATCGTACCGCTCCCTTTCGGATGCCTACGCACACTGGTAAGGAAACGAACTAGCGAACAACACCACAAGCTGTGGCGGGACCACGGCGAGTGTAGGCAGGCCAAGGAAGCGCTTCCTGCTATCGATGGCCGCTTCACCAAACGCGCGCTGCGGTTGACTAAACCACAGATGCGCACAGTTACAGCCGCCATTACCGGACATGGCTCTTTTAATAAACACCTCTTTGTCTTAGGAGTCACAGACAGCCCCCTGTGCCGTGCCTGCATGGAGGAAGACGAGACAGCAGCCCACGTGCTTCTGCACTGCCCAGAGGTTGCAACATACAGGGCAAAGTACTTTGGTAACCCAGGTACTCTCCGCGAGATAGTCAGCAACACTGGGGCGTTACTGGCCTTTCTCGGGGAATTGGGATGGATAGAATAGTTTCCCACCCGCACGCAAAATACGCGCTTTGACGTGGAGTTGCGGACACCAGCCCGTTATACAATACAATACAATACAATACCGCGTACATCGAAATCGGTTTAGGCGTTTAGAAGTTATGGTGGAATAAAGAAACTCACAAATATACATGAACCCTGAAAACATAACACTCCTTTTTTTGGGCAGTCGTGTAACCTAAATTAAGTTTAGTTTGTGCACAACAAAATCGACACCAGTATGTGTCATTATCAGTGCACTTACTTTTAACTATTCAAAAGTTAAAAAAAAACTGTTTTATTTTCATTTATATCTTTGGTACTTTTAACTTCTCTTTGAAATGAAATGAAATGAAATTGATGGTTAAACGAACTTACCTTAAGTGATGTTCGACCATAATTATACGAGACGTCACATCCGAAAGATTTATATAATTCACTTGGTAGTAGTACTTCCACTGCACTGGGCATCGCACAATATTTAGAGCTAAAAATAAAATGTTTTTAAAGTATATTGACTACCCGACGTAGTACCTTCCCCCACTATGTTACCTGCGCCCACGCCACTACTACTCTTGTCATTCATTTTAGAGAGGGAGAGCCTATTTCGCGACTTCATTCAGGGAGTTTATGATTGACTTTGCAATCATAGGGTTCGGGTGGGTTTATAAATCTTTCGGATGTGACGTCTCGTATAATTATGGTCGAACATCACTTAAGGTAAGTTCGTTTAACCATCAATTATACTACGACGTCACATCCTCAGATTTATATAATTCACTTGGTAGATGTTTAGAACTGGGAGTGAAATAGGTGAAGCATTAGGTAAGAGCGCGGAGGAGGTAAGAAAGAAGCTCATAGATATGTTTTCAAACCAACAAAATTATTCATAGCTTCATTATAATTTAAGGTGATATATTTACGTATCTTTCAAGAAACATTGTTTGGGATATTCATCACAAATAGCCATTGCGAAATCCTCATCATTGAACTCTGTCATAGAACTCTGTAAACGTTAAGGAATTCCCGGTCAGGGAGACCAACTCGCTGAAGGTCTACTGATATGCATTTTCTTTTGACCGCAGAGGAAGATGCGTTGCGCGTACTATGCGCGGAAAAATATGGTCGTAGGTATCTACCTCACCTTCAGTAAGAACTATTTTAATCCAGCGGCTAATAGTCGAGGCACTTGCGTTGTGTATGGGTTTTTTAATAATAATATGAGTTTATTTCATATTTTTAATTGGTGGCTCTAACATTACACAAGCGAATTAACGATAGCGCCTGTACGCGTTGTACAGTAGACAACGCAAGAAAAGCTACCAGCTTTTTAGTGAGTTTCTCTATTGGCAAGTCTTTGTTTGGATACCAGTTTGCGATATAATCCAGGACTAGATTTGGATCCCAAGTTGCCTGATATTTAGGGAAAGTAGGGTTCTTTTTAAACACTCCCTTAAAGAACCGGGAAACCCGGTCATCACTACTTAACAGCTTGTCCAATATTAGAGCCAACGCTGAACGAATAGAATTAAGGGTATAATAGCTAGCCCCCTCTTCAATTTCTACCGTTAGAAACTTTAGTATTAGTGAGATATTTGTACTCTAACAGCTATTATTGGTGCAAAAATGCCACCACTTTTTATACGCCCAGCAGCTGTTTACTTTTTTTTTTTTTTGCCAAAAACGCAATCATAATTTCTATAGTTTTAGGTGTTAAGTCTTGTCATTTTACTAGTTTTATCGATTTTTATTAGAAAATATGCATCTTTAAGATCTATTGTAGCCATATACTCGTAGCAATTGTTTGTAAGTCACAATTTTGAGACAGTTCGTATTTCTTCCATTTTAAAATGTTGTGTATTAAGAATAAATTGAAATGAACCGTCACTTTTGTTACCCAGAAATATTGGTTTAGTAGATATAGGACCTATTTTTGATAAAAACTGGTCAAGTACGTCGACACGCTTTACGACAGCACCGGACGACTGTAATTTTGATATTTCGACATTTAAGTCGTTTATTTCAAAATGACTTGAAACTTAAAACGGCAGGATCGTCTGTTATATTACACACACACCATTCTGTATCTCCATCAATAATGGAGCATGCCAGGTTTGTTAAACCTGCAATTACATAACCCAAATATATACTTGAACTCTTTGGTTAAGCCTCATATAGACTACCTCATTGAAATCTGGAGTACGGCAGCGAAAACTAATATAGATCCAATTCAACGAGTTCAGAATAGATTAATTAAAATTTTATTTAACTATAAATTTCGGACACCTACTGAAAAGATATACGAGGAAACAAAAATTATGAACATAAAACAAACGTACATATACTACACATGTATTCTAATACGTAAAATATTAAATAAGGAAATCCATTCCAATATAAAATTTGAAACAAAACAACAAACACGAAAAATTAACTTAAGACGTGCTAGTTACTTAGTGACCCGCCCTCCTAGAACTAACTATGGAAGAAGAAATTTAGAGTTTGAGGGTGTTACCATTTATAATAAGTTACCATCAGCAATAAAAAAAGAACAAAGTTATGCCCGGTTCAAAAGACTACTAAAAACACATACAATTAATACATACAAATAAGTGAATAAAAAAATAAAAAAATATAGACATAAGTAATAATAATATATATAATAATAATATAAAAAAGTGCCATAATAACAAAAACTTGCTAAATATGTATATTAATCAATATAATTATATATATACATATGACATATATTAAATAATACATAATTAAAATACAAAATATACATAAATAGAAATATATATATATACATATTATATTATATAACACATAATTAAAACGCACACAATATATATATATATTGATTAAGTATAAACCTCTCAATTAAAAATATACGTTAACAATTACTTAAAGTAAACAAAAACAAAACAAACATGTTTTATAAACCATTTACCTATGTACCTAAAATATAAATAGAATTATGAAATGGGGAAAGGAAAAACAAAGAATAGCCTTATAATAATAAAACCATAACATTACAAATAAATTTCTATTAACAAACTGAGCCATCAATGCCACATCTAGTAAAAATCAAATTCATACATCCATGTTGTGCTTGGTTATTCTAACTTACGATCGAGTTAATGTTATCTGTTTACCCACATTTAGTTATTTTCTTTCTGTTTTTTTTTTTCTTTTCTTCTTTTTCTTTCTTAACATTTTGTTTTGTTATTTTATATACGCACCTCTGTGCGCTCTGATTATTAATCTTAGTTTTTAGTATTGTTTCTCAGTAAGTGAATTATGTATCAAATTCTTTATGAGAAATAAAGTTGTTCTTAAACCAAAAAAAAAAAAAAAAAAATGTACAAAATGTTAGGTTATTTATTTGAGCCTGTTTTTTACAGTCGCTTAGAACGGGGGTGATTTCAGAATTTAACAGAGGTGCTTTGGCAAGCTTGAAGTTTTCTGGTATAAGTGATTTTTCCAAACCTTCTTGCTTTTGTTCCCGCGTCAGGCCATCAACTAGGATACACCCCCAACGTTTAGCAATCTCGTCAGGAATCCTGGGTAGTGGTAGCTATTACCATATCTTTACTTGTACGGGGACCTGGTTCTGAGAGCGGGGTTGGCCCCGATTTGTAGTTCGTGTTCGATATCCCTCTCCAATAGGGAGGACCTGTTTTTATTTTCAAACGCGGAGCCAGGAGCTACCTTGGACCTGATTTGTCGTGTTGACATCTGAATCGTCCGATTCTGAGGGGTCCACTCGCACTTGTTTGAATGGTGGTGAGTCCAGTCCAAAAATAGCAGTGTCACCTCATCAGCTACATGCCATAGATATGTTGCATTACCAGCTGTATATTTTAAAGTCATTGGTTATATTCACGACATAACACGAGACTGAGTCATTGGTTATATTCTCGACATAACACGAGACTCTATGGTTATCAGCCATGATCACGACGTGGAGAACAACGGTGTCGTCTCATCAGCTACATGCCATAGATATGCTGCATTTGCAGTTGTGTATTTTAAAGTCATTGGTTATATTCACGACATAACACGAGACTGAGTCATTGGTTATATTCTTGACATAACACGAGACTCTATGGTTATCAGCCATGATCACGTCGTGGAGAACAACGGTGTCGCCTCATCAGCTACATGCCTTATATATGCTGCATTTGCAGCTGTGTATTTTAAAGTCATTGGTTATATTCACGACATAACACGAGACTGAGTCATTGGTTATATTCTCGACATAACACGAGACTCTATGGTTATCAGCCATGATCACGTCGTGGAGAACAACGGTGTCGCCTCATCAGCTACATGCCATAGATATGCTGCATTTGCAGCTATGTATTTTAAAGTCATTGGTTATATTCACGACATAACACGAGACTGAGTCATTGGTTATATTCTTGACATAACACGAGACTCTATGGTTATCAGCCATGATCACGTCGTGGAGAACAACGGTGTCGCCTCATCAGCTACATGCCTTATATATGCTGCATTTGCAGCTGTGTATTTTAAAGTCATTGGTTATATTCACGACATAACACGAGACTGAGTCATTGGTTATATTCTCGACATAACACGAGACACTATGGTTATCAGCCATGATCACGTCGTGGAGAACAACGGTGTCGCCTCATCAGCTACATGCCATAGATATGCTGCATTTGCAGCTATGTATTTTAAAGTCATTGGTTATATTCACGACATAACACGAGACTGTATGGTTATCAGCCATGATCACGTCATGGAGAATAACGGTGTCGCCTCATCAGCTACATGCCATTGATATGCTGCATTTGCAGCTTTGTATTTTAAGGTCATTGGTTATATTCACGACATAATACGAGGCTGTATGGTTATCACGTCATGGAGAATAACGGTGTCACCTATGTCGGTGTCAGCTATGTAGCTGATAAGGTGACACCGTTATGATATCGCAACAGATACCTAACTATGGCATGTGCCATAGTGCGATCGTGTCGCAGAGAATAGCATCCACAAAATATTTATTTATTTATTTACTTTTTATTTATAGAGAGATGTTGCGATGCCCGCACAACGAAAGCGAATGACAAGAGTAATAGTGGCGTGGGCGCAGGTAACATAGTGGGGGAAGGTACTACGTCGGGTAGTCAATATACTTTAAAAACATTTTATTTTTAGCTCTAAATATTGTGCGATGCCCAGTGCAGTGGAAGTACTACTACCAAGTGAATTATATAAATCTGAGGATGTGACGTCGTAGAATAATGATGTTTATTTGCAAGTAGGTTCTTACAAACAGTTTTACACGTCATTTTTTTTAAACTAGATGGGGCCGGTGTTTCGTACCTGACTACTCTGAGAAGAAACAGCCGAAACAAACTCAGAGGTCATAGTCTCTTTTGAAGTCCAGACATAATCTTGTTCAATTCAGATGAGGACTATGCAGATTAATGTCTGAGATGGTCTTTTGAAGAAAGAACCACACAGGTTTGAGTGGACCTGTCCAGTCAGTGCAAGCATTTGTCAGATATCATGTAGCTCGACTTATAACTCAAGGAGCTCAACGAAACGACGAACAATACCAAAAAAAGGACATTTGAAGCGTGATATTAATATTTTACTTGTATGCTGTGAATAACGCTGCTGATTACATTATTGTTAATTTTAAGTTTGATGTCTCTATGCTTTATTACGTAATTGTTTGTTGTTCCAAGTAAAATAAAATATATTTAACACTGTTCCATTTTAAGGATATACCTATCGATTTCTAGTTCAACATAAATTCATAGTACCTATTATCTAATCGATCTAAGTAATCAATTTTTACCAATTGATTGATTTTTGTAAAATCCATTATTTCACACATTTTATTTTACCTATAAATATAACACAGTGTAGTCAAAGTCATAACAGTAGGATAACTTGATTATAATTAAGAATCAAACGAACTTAACTGGTGAAGTTTGATTCCAATTATACTTCGGGTCTCAACCGAAGACGATTACTTATATTTCTTGCAGATGTTTAGAGCATTGCAATATTGCAGAGGAAAAAGAAAAAAATAAAAAATCAGTTTACCTAACATGTTAATTATATAAATGCAATTAATCTTCCACATTATGAGCCAAAACCATTCCGCGCCCGGCTGCCGTAGCGTACGCACGTTCGTTCTGCCCTTACCGCTGTCCTGCTCCCGCGCACCCCGCGCCCCTCGGTAAGGTCTCGCACCAATGCTACGCTCGTAGCACTGCTGCTACGCCGCGTCTCCGTAGGCCACTAGGCCCCGCCCACTTCGTAGCGGCGCTACGGTTTGTGTTCACGCACAGCCTAAGTGCTGCTACGTCGTCGTAGCAAACCGGCTACGGCTGCTACGCATCCGTAGTTGGCCTTCTACGCTCGCGTTCGAGTCGTGTTTTTGACTCCTTACTTAAAAACCATCAGTTTTTCGGTGGTACTTGGGGGAATACTTACGGTGCCAACGAACCCAAGTGGGTGGTGACCCAGCACATCCACCGACCCCCTTCAGGGGTAGGCAGTTAGTTGGTGGGGCTCCGACTGCGGCCTTAGGGGCTTCCCTAGTCGCGGTCTGGAAGCATATTAACCCCCGTTTGTCCACAGTTTGCACCCGGGACGTCTGGGTCTACCCCAGCGGCCCGGATTGGTCGCAAGTGTAACAGTTAGTCGCCAGCTGTAACGCCATCTACCGACATTGAACGCAACTAGGATAACAGCAGCCAAGATCTACTGATGCAATCTACCTAATAGCGCCATCTATCCATTTTTATAGACACTATAATGTTGTGGTCATTTTAAATATTAATAACTTGTCCTTTCCTCTGAGCATTCATTTATTAATTAGGAAATATTACTGTAAATTATATTCAATTGTAAAAGTTTACTTTATAAAACCTATAGCTTAGATTGTTATGATTATTGTAATAAGTATGTCAATTTAAGTAGGTGTTACGAATATTTTATAATAATAAAAAGGAGATGTTAGTTTTGACTTCCTGTTGGCGACGGGACTGGTTAGCTAGCGTTACTGGCGAGACGTATTCTTTTGTAAGCGGCTTCATAATTTTTGTTAAAATACAAACTAAAGTATAGTGTGTGCTTCTCATTTCCCCTTCTGAACACCCATTACACAAGACCCATAGGGCCCTGCCGCACATTGAGATTGGCGGCAGGTGTACAAGCTTAGGGCACACCATAGGACTCACCTACCTGTGATACCGACAGGGAGCAAACACACCCCCGGGTTATCCCACCTGGGGGAATTAGGTCTACATAGTAGTCTCCGTCCGACCCCTCCGGTCATTCAGACAGCTGTGTAGCTGGCGAGTTTGTTTGTTGGTTTTCTTCTCACCAGTGAAACACTAGGAAAAACATGGGTGGTCTCTTTGGGGAACTTTTTTTTTTTTTATGGGACAAGCCCGCCTCACTGTTCCCAAACCACTGTAACTCCTGAAAGCCAGAATCAACAGTGGCGACCACCAGTAAAGCGCCGAGACAATGAAGCTCGACGAAGTCCCAGAGAATGAATTTAACTGTCTCGGATCCCGCAACGAAATTAATCAGAAAAGTATAGTGGAGGAGTAGGAAAAAATCGTAATTTCCACTTCCCTCCATTTCAGCAGGAGACAGAACGAAACAAGGCCAATAGGCACAAAGGGACGTTTACAACTGGGATAGGCCCAGTCCTTGATGGAATTATCCCACCTACCTTGCCATCAGACAAAAGTTCTTGTGGAACTGTCTGCTCGGGGTGTTCACGTCTCACGTGTCGCCTCGGGACTAGGTCTTAGGCTTAGCTAGGCTTTTAGCGCAGTTTAGCCTCAATTTTACCCCCACCTCGTCCTCTGAAGACGACTACTCGGTCGTCGGTAAGGGGAAAAGAAAGAAGGGAAAGTCCCCATCAGCTTCGGCCACAAAGGCCAAAAAACCCGCGACTTAGATCTCAATGCCATCTGAGCAAGATGTTGACCCCTCCCAGAGCCGACCCCTCACCCCCACGGCCACAGCCACCCCGGCTGCTGCCACTCAAAACGCCACCCCGGTCGCCCCTTCCAGCTCATCTCAAAGCCGCCTCCACAGCCCCATGACTGTAGCCACTCAGGTTGCCCCCCCCCCCAAAAATGGGGAAAGGGACAGAGGTATCATGGGTATCAAGGGACAGAGGTACACCAATGCCCGTGCTGTTGAGCAAGGCATCAAAGTCCAGGTATTGTCGTCAAACGATTACCGTAGACTCTCCAAACTCCTCCAAGCAAGGGACATTAAATATCATACCCACACTATCCAAGAGAACATCCCCACCAGGGTGGTCATAAAAACATCCCGGTAGAAATCTCCCCTCAGGAGATTAACAAGCGACCTTGAGTTGCAAAACATTCCGGTTTCCGAGGTGCACCGCATGCACCGCAAAGTTGGCGGTCACACGAGCTCATCACCATATAACATGGTGTTGATAGTCTGTGACCGGGTGGAAGGGCATTACCCCATCCACCAAGTCAGCAGGATATGCGGACTCTCGAGTCTCAGAATCGAAAAACCACACAATAGTGGTATCATGACACAGTGCTATCGTTGCCAATTATATGACCTTGCGCAAAGGAATTGCTTCGGCAAAGCCAGATGTGTCAAATGTCTGGGCGATCACGGCACTGCCGAGTGCCCCAGTCTCAAGGACCGCACACTTTGCACGGAGCCTCCCAGCTGCGTGCTGTATGGCGAGTCTGGGCATCCCGCGAACTACCGTGGGTGCCCCAAGGCCCCCAAATCTTCGGCCCCTAAATTGGCCAATCGTGCCAATAATAGGCAACTGAGAGAGTGCCCCTCTCTCACCGAGAAACTCCCAACCTCTCTCAGCCCACAGCGCCCCAGCCCTTGGAACGCGCTAAATCACCAAGCCCATTTCCCGGCTTTGAGGCCCGCTCAACCGCCGTTTTCTCAATCCATCCCACCTCTGATGGCATCGTCAATAGCGCCCCTTCCTCCCCACAGACCAATTACTAAAGCGGCCGCGCCCTCAGTGCCCGCAACGCCCCGTCCCCCAGCGCCTTCAGCGCCCCAACACCCAGCCAAGGTGCACCAAGCACCATTCACCTTCTCGCCCCCCCTCCCCCCCTTCCCCTATAATAAACATCGCTCCGGCGCTGGACCCATTCGACCCCTTCAGGGTAATCTCTAGCACCTTTGCAATATTCCACTCCCCGCGAGGACATCAAATGGCGAGAGACATAATCGCCTGTAACGGCGACTTCTTCGCCTTACTTCATGTATATAATGCGTACCCTGATGTAACGCAATCCCTCAGAAACCTCCCCCACAACTCGAATCCATAGAGCTCCTCCCCCTTTGTAGATTCAAACCGAAATCTTAGAAAAATAGGGACCTTCAACGCCGAAGGCCTAAATGGCCAACGTGATGAGATCGCCACATTCCTCCGCGACCATCAACTAGACATCCTATTAGTCCAAGAGACTTTCTTTAAACCCCACCAGCGAGACCCAAAAATTGCCAACTACAGGATAGTTCGCAATGACAGGGCTCGCTGCCACAAAGGAGGTACTCTCATCTACTATAAATCCAGTTTGTACTGCATCCCCTTAGACCCCCCTACCCTTTCCAACCTTGAAGTCTCTGTCTGTCGGCTGGGCATGACAGGCCATCAACCCATTACGATTGTCTCGGCGTACCTTCCGCCTCCCAACACCAACACCGATTTCGCGGCGATTAACGCCTCCATCAAAGATGACCTCACAGTCCTCCTCAATCTGAGTGACTCCGTCCTTCTGGCGGGGGATCTTAATGCAAAGCACCCCGCGTGGAATAGCCGCTTGTCCAGTTCCAGAGGAAATGTCCTCTACAACCTCTGTTCTCTCCTCAATTTTGATATCATCGCTCCGATGCATCCCACTCACTTTCCAAACAACCCCAATCACACCCCCTTTTTTCGGATGGGAAATCATCAAATGACTTCACCCGCTCTGGGCGGAGCAAGAGGGAGTGTCAGACTTTTACTGACTAAAACCCATCCATGTTCCTTCATCGCCCTTTGTGTTCCGGGGCCACGGTATCTCTTTCGAACAGTCCCGCAACCCCGGCAGGCATCGGTCCTTGCGGACCCCTTTCTTTTTGCTGACTCTCTTTGAGGCGCGCGTGGAACACGAACGCGCCGTCGACACGGCCTGTCGTCATGAGACGGACGGACGGCAAGCTAGCCCATAGCCCACCGTCCACAGGCCCGTGCCTACGGTGGCCCCCGACGCCCGAGGCGCTGTGAGGTTCTCTCCCTCTCACGTTCCGCCACCTCCTCTAGCATTACGAAGGAGGTGACGGCGTCCCATTCCGTCTTGCTCCGGACCATGGCTTGCACCAGGGCCGGACGCGAGAGGTCACCCCGAAACAACCGTGTCCGGTGAGGACCTGCGTCAGGCGGAAGGTGAGGACGCCGTGGCGTCACTCAAGCCACTCCTCAAAGAGGGGACTTACCGCCACTATTGTGGCGTGCCCTGCACGGGGTTGCGACAGTCGCTCTCTCCATGTCGCCATGAGCCCCGATGTGCTAGATGTCGCGCTTCTGAAGAATGTAAATTTGCGATTGCATTCTATAGAAACGATCGACGAACTCAATTCGGATCACAGACCTGTGATTATGGAGTTTGCCCCCAGATATGGTCCTTCTGACCCCTCACAACCCCCACCTACCAAAGTGATCACGGACTGGGGGAAAGTAAGCGAATTGCTGAAATCCACCGAGTCCCCTCACTTAGATCAAATCCCAGACATTATCGAAACTGCGGCTTGTTCACTGATCACGTACAGTCAGTCCTGAACGAATGTTCAAGGGAGGTTCCGGCGGAGGATCACCTCCGCTGGAAACTTCCGGATGACGTGGTGTCAGAACTGGTGACCGAGAAGAACGCGGCTGTCCGTGCTTACAGAGCTTTCCCCTGTGTCAATAACAAAGTTTTTATGCGTCGCTTACAACGCAAAGTTAGTAGATGCGTTAAAAAACTGCGTGATGAACAGTGGGATAAGATGCTCGATGATCTGGAACCGACCCATCAGGCTTTCTGGGACCTGCAGAGGAAACTACGCTCCTCTGAGGTCACTCCCATGCCCCCCCCTCACTAGCCCTGATCAGAGCGTCGCTTTTGACGACGACGACAAAGCCGAATGTCTGGCCGACAGTTTAGAGTCTCAATGCTCCTCCAGCACCCAGCCAGTAGACCAAGCTCACCTTGCCAGGGTGGATGCTGAAGTCGAACGCCGGACCTCCTTACCCCCCGTAGAAGACCCTGATGATCCCCTACCTCCAGTCACTCCAGACGAAGTGGAGGATAAAAAGGTCTCAAACCTAGGAAAGCCCCTGGCTCTGACGGAATCACCAATAAGGTGTTTAAACTTTTTTCCCCCGCCCTCATAGTATTACTAACCGCTATCTTCAATAGCGCCATGACCAACAATATCTTCCCACAGTCGTGGAAACAGGCTACCGTTATTGGTATTCCCAAACCGGGCAAGCCCAAATCCTCCCCGAGTAGCTACCGCCCTATTTATAAGCGTCTCAAGGACTACGCCGAAGCAAAGAGCTTAATTCCAAAAGAGCAGTTTGGATTTAGATCCCAACACTCTTGTGTCCAACAAGTGCACCGCATAGTAGAGCACATCAGCGCCCGCTTTCAACGAGGCATGATGACTGGTGCCTTGTTCTTCGATATTGCGAAAGCATTCGACAAGGTTTGGCACAACGGGCTGATATACAAGCTGTATCGGCTCGGTGTGCCTGATCGTCTCGTACTCATCCTTCGAGACTTTTTGTCGAATCGCACCTTTCAAAACCGCATCGAGGGTGCACTTTCTGCCCCTCATCCGATTCGCACCGGTGTCCCTCAGGGCTCGGTGCTATCCCCATTAATATTCACGCTGTTCACTAGCGACATCCCAAAGAGTAGTACAGCCCAGTTAGCCCTTTTTGCCGACGACACGGCCATTTATTACTCTGGAAGGAGCCCCTCCAAAATCGCCCGTACACTCCAAACCTCCGCAAGCGCTTTAGGCGATTGGTTCCGGAGATGGAGAATAGAAGTAAATCCCGACAAGAGCTAGGCGGTACTTTTTACCAGGCCCCGCCACCCTATTCCCCCGACTCCCAGTCCGATCACCATGTTTGACAAGCCGATCCCTTGGGAGACGCAAGCCAAATATTTGGGGGTCACCCTAGATCAACGCCTAAACTTTCGAGAGCACATAAAGACGGTACGCTCTATGTGTTAACGGTCGGTCGTCACTATGTGTTAACCGTTAGTGCCTCAATGTCCCATTCCATCCTGTATACGTTATACTAGCGGTCCGTCCCGGCTTCGCACGGGTGGACATTTATTTTCCCCCATTATTAGGGTTCCGTACCTTAAAAGGTATGTAACCCTACCCTAACCCTGTAGGTAACCCTTATAAGATCACTTTCGTCTATCACCTCCGATTTTCTCAGGAACGGGTGGACCTAGCAAGTTGAAATGTATACCAGATACTGAGGTCTATAGTCCCTATTAGATCACCTCAACCTTCGTTACGCTACGGAGGTCACCGGCTGATGATTTTGACTAACGCATTGCCCCTTTATATGAATCTGAAAAAAAAAATGTTCTGCTGCTCTTAACTTCCGAGATCCGCCTAAAGGGGGGAGAAAGGGGGCAAGGGTGGCAACTTTGAAAACTGGCTTTTACTTTTCCGAGCCTCCTATAAACGAATCATCCGTATAAAAAAAAACACAGGTCTCTTAGTTTCCGAGATACGATAGGGAGGGGGAGGAAGGGGGGCGAATAGGGGAAGTTTGGAACTTTTCCCATACTCATGAGAGTTACTTGTTAACGAATCCGTCAAAATATACCCCTCTCCCCATCCACCATCTGGGAGAACAATTAATGTCAGTGAGTGGTAATCGAGCTTTTTAGAGTAAAATTATTATGAAGTATGTAGGATCATTTCACTTTTAATAATCAGATAGCCCTACTATACATTTGGTTCGAGTAAGTATTGACGGTTTTATAAAGGATAACAGATTATGGCGAGACGATCCTGGACGCCTACCGCGAAGGCTGGTTTGAGGAGGCACGGGAAAAGAGCTCTTGGAAGGAATTGGGGGAGGCCTTTGTCCAGCAGTGGGGCAGCTCAAGTTAATAAAAAAAACAGTACTTAGGTATTTTTCAAGACTAGAGAAAGTTATTCAGTCTAGTAAACTACACACCTTTCTGATCAGGCTGTAGAAGCAGCTCACAGGTATCACAAATAAAACGACTATTAAGAGCCATTTCACATTTTCGCGCAAATTTCTAAGACTTTAGTCGCCTAATTTACTAACTTAGCTAACACCCTGGCATTTTTGAATACATGCTAAAAATAGACTAGTCTTTCTTATTGACACTTCATGTAACACATTTACAAAAACTTATTTGCTTAGTAAGTAGTGATTAATCTCCCACAACTAGTTTACTGAAAAATCATCGCAGAGTCAATTTCAGACTCCTATATCTATCATAAATATTTATAAATTTCACTGAAAAAAATACGTAAAGCATCAGACATATACTTTTGTCGACACAATGTACTAGAATATCAATAATGAATAATATTAATTAGTAAAAAAACAAAGTCTTAGGTCAATTTTTACAGGGCACACCGAAGGGCACGAGTGGCTTGAGAGACGCCACGGCGTCCTCACCTTCCGCCTGACGCAGGTCCTCACCGGACACGGTTGTTTCGGGAGGTTCCTGCACCGAATCGGGCGGGAGGAAACGCCCGGGTGTTCCCACTGCGAAGATCGACCGGAAGACACGGTGGAGCACACGGTGGAGGTGTGCCCCGCGTGGGCGGAGCACCGCCGTGTCCTCGAAGCGGCGATTGGCGGCGGCGACCTCTCGCGTCCGGCCCCGGTGCAAGCCATGGTCCGGAGCGAGACGGAATGGGACGCCGTCACCTCCTTCTGCGAAGCAGTAATGCTAGAGAAGGAGGTGGCGGAACGTGAGAGGGAGAGAACCTCACAGCGTCCCGGCCGCCGCGGAAGACGCCTCGGGCGTCGGGGGCCACCACGTGGCCCCCGGCCACCCTAGGCGCGGGCCTGTGGACGGTGGGCTATGGGCTAGCTCGCCGTCCGTCCGTCTCATGACGACAGGCCGTGTCGACGGCGCGTTCGTGTTCCACGCGCGCCTCAAAGAGAGTCAGCTAAAGGAAGGGGTCCGCAAGGACCGATGCCTGCCGGGGTTGCGGGACTGTTCGAAAGAGATACCGTGGCCCCGAAACAAAAAGGGCGATGAAGGAACATGGATGGGTTTTAGTCAGTAAAAGTCTGACACTCCCTCCTGCTTCGCCCAGAGCGGGAGAAGTCATTTGATGATTTCCCATCCGAAAAAAAAAAAAGGTAAATTTTTACGTTTTATATCGCTATTTTATCGTGATTTTTTGGTTTGAATAAAGCTTAATTACATTAAACGAATTATGTAAAAATAAACTATGATCTTTTACTACCCTTGGGTTTTCCTTTAAAACTATTTCGGTGTCGAAATTTGATAGCTATTTTTTTGTTTTCATTTTAGAATGAGAAATCGCGTGAATCGAGTAGAGGAGGATAATACTTTTAGAAGAGCCGCCATGCTGGATATTGGTGGAAAGTCTGATTCGACAGCAGTTTAAGTTACAATTTTATGTTTAATACAGGAGTCTATTCAGTATCAAAATCAAAGCATTTATTTCAAGTAGGCCAGTTACAGGCACTTTTAAACTGTCGAAACAAAGATGACAATTAAATGTAGGTAGCTACATTTAATTTTCATCTTTGTTTTACAGTTTCACAGTACTTTCACAGTTCTTAAGTCTTGTGACTGGGACTGTAGAGTCCCAGTCACAAGACTTAAGAACTGTGAAAGTACTGTAGTATTTATATTCAGTATCATAGGTACCTACTATAATAAAAAGTATATTCATACTATAATAATATTATAAAGAGGAAAGATTTGGTTTTTTGTTTGTTTGTGTGTTTGTTACGATTTAATTGAAAAACTACGCGACCGATTTAAAAAAATCTTTCAGCAATGGATAGCTGAATTATCAGCGAGTAACATAGGCTACATTTTATCCCCATACTCCCACGGGAACGGGAACTACGTGGGTGAAACCGCGCGACGTCAGCTAGTCATACAGGGTGGAATTTTTCAATGCTACCTGGAGGGCAAGTACTCTAAATACTGGAGATAGCAAATTTTACTCAAACGAAACATTCCTAAATTTTTAAAAAGAAAATAATCTGTATTCACAGATTTTCAAAAATTCGCTTGCCACAATCGGGCATCGAACCCAGGATGAATCGACTAAAGTTCGAAAAAATAATATTCTGTATCTTTTTGACATCAATCAATATGGATCAAATCACTCTAAGAAACATGATAAATTAAATGAAAGGAAAATCATGAATAAAAGTGCCAATCTTATTTCATGGTTTTCCCTTTATTAAATATATCATGTTTGTTAGGAGAGATTTGATCCATATGATTGTCCCTATCGATTGATGTAAAAAAAATACACGATGTTATTTTTTCGAACTTTAGTCGGTTCGATTCCCGAGTGTGACAAGCGACACTCGCGGTGGACTGTTTGCGTTGTGTATGTGTGGATTGCTACGCACACATACACAAAGCTGAAATGGCTCATAACAATTTTATTAGGAATTGTGTAAGCTTTGCATGAACGCAGCTGAAAGGCAGTCATATTGATTTAAGTGACATTTGAAACTGTCACCTGTCAATTATTGACTTAAATTTTAATAACCATTCTTCCTGCTCACGGCTCTTAGCTCCTATAAACGTTTTTGTGTCGTTCCCAATATTCTCCTATAATCTGAATTTATCTTTTATGGATTACAACGCACATGTTATATCGGCTTGTATTTTGTTAACTAAAAGGCTGGATATAATAACGCAGTGTTAATTTTGGTTGATCACGCCTGACACGCCATTCCATTGCCGCAATCTGCCGCATCACAACGTCTGCGTCAACAAATTTTAATCAGTTTCAATTTAAAAAGATGAAACATTGATATTAAAACATTATATTACGGCTTCCTTAAAAATATTTGCCAGACCTATAATCAGTGAGATAGCGTGAGATTATGCCGCCCAGACCCAACAAAAATTTGCCATCAAGAAAAGTTAATCTTCGTGTTTGTGTACACAAATTCATTAGTCTGAAATCAAGAAAAGCAGGTTTGGTTCCATAGTCTAGTTGTTCATAAGGATGAGTATCGCGCAGCATGGCTTTTTTGGGGCATGAATGACATTGTCAGGAGAGCGCTGTTCATAAGCATCTATGAAATTGTCTTGAATAAACAAAATGGCGGCGTTCGACCACTCGTAAAAATCCGTATAGACCTATGCAATCACACCCTCTAAGGAGGTTTTCTGTTATTTAAATTACATTTTGTAAGTAGGTATATTTATAGCAAATAGTTGTACTACAAAAAAAAAGTAAAAATAGTATAGTTACTAAATATTCTCGTTTAAAATCAGTTAAACCCGAGTTTTTATTAGTAAACTGAGGTACTTATAGTAAAATATAAATAAAGTAAAGCGTTCTAGTATTAAAAAAAAGGTTTTAAGATATTTGACAGAAGACCGAAAGATCGACATCCAATCTTAAAAGAATTATTCTAGTATTCAGTGCATCCAATAAGACTGGAAATAAATGCGAGAATGCCATCATATTTGTAATAGTCCTTTGCCTGGGCGCGGATGTTTCAGAGTCCATATATCGTTCGCTTTGCTAATGGCTTTTCCTTTATAGGTAAGTATTTAACAATTTCTTGCGAAGACGGTAAATAATCTTCAGTAGATTCGTCATCAGTATATATCTGGTTGTCTGGTTCGCTTTCCAGCAGTATTTCGGCATTTACCCTTTCTTCAAGCAGGTTTTCCTCTGATGTATTGTCATTTTCCTCGGTAAATTGTGCTTCATTTTCCGTTATATCATCACGTTGGGTTCCAATTTCATTATCCTGCAAGTTTTCTGTATCAAACGGGTTTTCGTTTTGTTCATTTTTCTTTCCATCATCACCTTTGGTTTCTATCTCATCGTCCTACACGCTTTTTTTTACGGAATGGGCCTGCTCTTGTTTTTCTTCTTCTCTAGTTTTTGGTCAAGCTCAGGTGCGAAGATTCAGCGGAATTTTTGGTACAGAGACTGGATCAACTGCGAGAAAATATCAGGTGAATATAAGAAATACCTAAATAGAAATTATGAAACAGCCCAATTTATTTATGACATAAATGATGAAGTTCCATTCAAAATATTTTCATGCCTTAAATAAATAAACCCACAAAGGGGTCAACTAAACATATTGTCTAAGTACATCAAAGTAAGTAAAACTGCACAAAAAATATCACGGCTTATGGTAGCATGCAATGTAAAGCAAAAGATTGTGCTGATGGATGCATTGAATAGTACAGGGGTTATGGGATATTTGAAATAAAGTAGTTGGTAAAAAAAAGCGTGTGAAATAGTTGGTATTTTGTTGACCTTCAATATCTTTGTAGCCAGAAGGTTCCAAGGAAAGGTCCTGTAAAAAAAAGTAGATATAGCAATGACGGGAAGAACAAGTACCTAATTATCGGATTCGTTAAGGGGCCGTCTCCACGAGCGAGATAATCAAGGCAATAGTGTCGTTGTGCCACGTATTTCAATACGATAATATCGCCACGATTCTCTCGCTCGTGGGAACGGCCATTCAAAGTTTTATATCCTTTATAAGGAAAGAACTTGTCAGTGACTAAGTACTTACATAGTTTAAGATTTTTAAAGTAGTATTTAGAGTTTAGAGCAGCCGTTCCCAAAGTGGGCGATAACGCCCCCTTGTGGGCGCTGCAGGCCTAAAAGAGGGCAGTAAGAGACCCAGAAAAAAAATGGGGGCGTTGTGTAGAGGCTTAGGGGTGATTTGTAATTTCATCTTGGAGGAGTCTTAGACGCCGACTGAGCTCTCGACTCTCGACTACAACTTGTCTTGTGAACATCAACTAATATTAATTAGATCTAGATTGAGAGAAGAAGAATGTTTGTTTTATTTTTATTATAAGATACTGTCTGAATACTATTAAGTCGCGTTTCAATAATCATTCTCATTGGGAGGTGTAGCCCGTAAGAGTTAACTTGAGACCTGAGCGCTGCTGTTTACTACTTCTTCTTTGCGTGTCGATAGACTCAAATAATACCCGACCAGCATGTTGCCACCTGCACATAATATATATATATATTATACCTGTTGTGTACTACTGCACTCAGGTCTCAAGTTAACTCTTGCGGGTTATAGTAAGTCTCGTTTAGAATGAAGGTTTAATCTCTGCTTAAATAGCTCACAATAATTAATTTAATTTGAAGTTATAGTGGTTTCTAATAGGTGAAAAAATGAGGGCGCTAAAAATAATTTATTCTCAAAGTGGGCAGTAGACAAAATAAGTTGGGAAACCTCTGGTTTAGAGTTTTAATCATAGGTACCGATATGGGAGACTTACTGTGATAGCTGTTGTCTTCAATTTTTTTACCATTCCCCCTACATATTGATTGGAGATAAGCAATAGCATCCGCATAAGATTCTGAAAACGAAATTGTAAAATAAAATATTAGACACCGGAAAGGTTTAATTTCCTCCATGACTTTTGCTAAGTTGGTAAGCCCTACTACCGAGCTTGAAGTCCTGGGGCTGCAGTCTCGCCATAGATAGCTTATCTATCGAATTCGGTCACTGTATGGTGCAACCGCACATTCTGCAATTCAGCAGTTTACACCACATTCATTTCAACTTGTAATAATTCGTTCAGTTCGCGTTGAGCTATCAAGTCAGCCAGGCGTTCTCGTTACAGCCAACAAAGGCCGCGTCACTCACGTCATTTCCACACCATCAGTTCATTAAGCTCAATTTACTTAAGTACCTTTGGGACAATACAGTAGTGTTTCAGTAGGTACTTTACTTTCTTTTATTCCATTCACCTAAAAGTAATGTCTGGTCCAGCAAGGGATCATACAGTCACAAAGTCATATCGATCCGGTTGTTACGATATTTGGGCCGGCAGTCTCGACATAGATAACGACATTATCGTTAACTTTCGATCGCTACAATAACAATGAAAAAAATCGGTTGCAATAACGTAACGATGCTTGCGGTTAACGCAAGTCTCTACATCCCAGATAACGATAATGTCGTTATTATGTCTGTCTTGTCTCTACACTCAAACTTAACGATTTTCATTGGTATTTTACCGAACTTTGACGCAAAATCTGGTTGAGCAGTGGGGAAGAACCGAAACTTTACGTTTTTCGTACATTTACGTTTACGAACATTTCATGCGACCATTTATAACGGCCCGCAAAGTGATTCGGTAGCATCGTATCGTAAGCTAATTTTCTGGTGGTTTTAAAAGGATCATTGACAAAAAAATTGGGGAAATGCGGGTATATTGTGCATAAAGGTACGGGGAAGACTGCCCGAAAGTGCAACTCGAGACGAGTACCTACAAAAATTAGGCGGAATATTATTTTAATTATTGGGGCACGATCATGCGCTTCCGTGTGTGAGTATTAGAATTATACGATTCATTCAAAACGACTCAAGCATTTCTATTTTGTAATTATGTTCATCGATTCTTATAATTTTGATAACTACTTTGGGGAAATGGAAGTGCATGTGCGGCTGCGACTTCTGTTGGTGCTGTCTGTTCCATTATTTTGTCGAGTAGCGGGAGTTCATCTAGTGCTGTCTTGGTGCTGAACGTTTCGCTGACTGCGAAGGTAATTGGTCCACATAAGTCGCAGAGTCGAGACGGGAACTTTGTCTCTGGCGAAGTTTCGTATGCAAAGACAAAGACAATTATTCGTCGGTTACGGCAGGCTCAAAGTTGTTAAATAAAATAGCAGGAGAGGACATATGCGGCGGAGTAGTGCGTCGGCTTCTGATCTCCAAGTTCCATATCGGACATTCATAGAGCATCATATATACATATTGCGGACAGTAGTTTAATTGACTGCTATTATTTTTATTGAACTTAGGTAGGTACTCCAAATTTTCCTCATATTCAAGATTTTACAAATGAAAAAAATTGTCTATGAATACGTTTTTCGCTAGCGTACCAAAATCGGTCATCGTCACTATCTTGCCCTTATCCCAATTCATATGGCTTCGGCGCAGCATGTCTTCTTTCTTATTTATTACTTACTACCTACTTGTATTACTCGTCATCTCATCAGACACTTGCTTTCTTGACCAATCATTTTATACAGTTCATCCACCGTTTCTTTGGTCTTCCTCTACTCTTATACCCTCCACATTCATACTCAAAACTTTCTTCACGACATTTTCCTCATGCCTCCGCATCACACGCCCATACCACGACACCACCGATTACTACACAACTTTTCAGTCACCGGCGCCACTTTAAAGACTTCGGTATGTCAAGATAATGTACGATTTTGTTTGGTATGTTGGCTATAGACTTGCGTTTCTCGCAAGCATCGTTACGGCAACAGTTTTTTTTCGTTATTATTTAGCGATAGCGTCGTTACCGAATGTCCAGTCTGCATGCTCTGGGCAGTCAGGGCATGCTCAGTCTCGACAGAGTTAACGACAAAATCGCTAACTTTCGATCGCTGATTACTAACGAATAAATTCAGTTGCAATAACGATGCTTGCAGGAAAAGCAAGTCTCTATAACCAAGATGCATTTCTCGCAAGCGTCATATTGCAACCGAATTAATTCGTTAGTAATCAGCGATCTAAGGTTAGAGATTTTGTCGATAACTCAGTCGAGACTGCAGGCCCTGGGTTTGATTCGCAGGTTAGGCAAAGTATTAATAGGTTTTTCCATTCCAAATTTCTAAGTTGCAGCCACGGAGTCTCGATTTGTGACCGGTTGCTGGCAATAGGCTTACCCTCTATGACACGGGTTATCGGGTGTCCGGTTTTCGACAATCGTGTCCGGCCAAGTTATAATACAAGTCTGGTCTGTTCGGCTTTTGATAGGCTTTTACAACTCCGCGCCGTCAAAATATGGCAAACGAAATCGAGCGAGCGAGTCCGCAGGTCACACGCATTACTCGCGAAAAAAGGGGAATACGAAACATTGATTTCGTCATCTTTTTTGTGAAATAATCCGTCTGAGCTGCACCTCTCCCTATCATATTCTATGGGGGCAGGCTTGACGCAACGCGACGGCAATCGTTTCTTTAAATACCTATTTTTTAAATGTCTCGTAGACCCTGTTCCCTCTTAAACTGTCTTTTGTTATTTCTACAAATTATCGATGACATACCCTGACTTCTCCAACTGCTGTGTTTATTAAGCCTTTACTATCCTTAATACTACAATTATTACCAAAAAGCAATCAGATACATTATTTTGAAAGTAAATAAAAACTGGCGGCGTGCGGCTACGACAAGGTGTATGAACGTAAACGAAACACAAGGAGTATGTCGTGCGGCTACGACAAGATGTATGAACGTAAACGAAACACAAGGAGTATGTCATGCGGCTAAGACAAGATGTATGAACGTAAACGAAACACAAGGAGTATGTCGTGCGACTCGTGCGGCTAAGACAAGATGTATGAACGTAAACGAGATACAAGGAGTATGTCGTGCGGCCACGACAAGCTGTATGAACGTAAACGAAACACAAGGAATATGTCGTGCGACTCGTGCGGCTAAGACAAGATGTATGAACGTAAACGAGATACAAGGAGTATGTCGTGCGGCTACGACAAGATGTATGAACGTAAACGAAACACAAGGAGTATGTCGTGCAGCTACGACAAGATGTACGAACGTAAACGAAACACAAGGAATATGTCGTGCGGCTACGACAAGATGTATGAACGTAAACGAAACACAAGGAGTATGTCATGCGGCTAAGACAATATGTATGAACGTAAACGAAACACAAGGAGTATGTCGTGCGACTCGTGCGGCTAAGACAAGATGTATGAACGTAAACGAGATACAAGGAGTATGTCGTGCGGCTACGACAAGCTGTATGAACGTAAACGAAACACAAGGAGTATGTCATGCGGCTAAGACAAGATGTATGAACGTAAACGAAACACAAGGAGTATGTCGTGCGACTCGTGCGGCTAAGACAAGATGTATGAACGTAAACGAGATACAAGGAGTATGTCGTGCGGCTACGACAAACTGTATGAACGTAAACGAAACACAAGGAATATGTCGTGCGACTCGTGCGGCTAAGACAAGATGTATGAACGTAAACGAGATACAAGGAGTATGTCGTGCGGCTACGACAAGATGTATGAACGTAAACGAAACACAAGGAGTATGTCGTGCGGCTACGACAAGATGTATGAACGTAAACGAAACACAAGGAATATGTCGTGCGGCTACGACAAGATGTATGAACGTAAACGAAACACAAGGAGTATGTCATGCGGCTAAGACAATATGTATGAACGTAAACGAAACACAAGGAGTATGTCGTGCGACTCGTGCGGCTAAGACAAGATGTATGAACGTAAACGAGATACAAGGAGTATGTCGTGCGGCTACGACAAGCTGTATGAACGTAAACGAAACACAAGGAATATGTCGTGCGACTCGTGCGGCTAAGACAAGATGTATGAACGTAAACGAGATACAAGGAGTATGTCGTGCGGCTACGACAAGATGTATGAACGTAAACGAAACACAAGGAGTATGTCATGCGGCTAAGACAAGATGTATGAACGTAAACGAAAGACAAGGAGTATGTCGTGCGGCTACGACAAGATGTATGAACGTAAACGAAACACAAGGAGTATGTCGTGCGGCTAAGACTAGATGTATGAACGTAAACGAAACACAAGGAATATGTCGTGCGGCTAAGACAAGATGTATGAACGAAAACGAGATACAAGGAGTATGTCGTGCGGCTACGACAAGATGTATGAACGTAAACGAAACACAAGGAATATGTCGTGCGACTCATGCGGCTAAGACAAGATGTATGAACGTAAACGACATACAAGGAGTATGTCGTGCGGCTACGACAAGCTGTATGAACGTAAACGAAACACAAGGAATATGTCGTGCGACTCGTGCGGCTAAGACAAGATGTATGAACGTAAACGAGATACAAGGAGTATGTCGTGCGGCTACGACAAGATGTATGAAGGTAAACGAAACACAAGGAATATGTCGTGCGGCTACGAGAAGATGTATGAACGTAAACAAAACACGAAGAGTATGTCTTGCGTGCGGCTACGACAAGATGTATGAAGGTAAACGAAACACAAGGAATATGTCGTGCGACTCGTGCGGCTAAGACAAGATGTATGAACGTAAACGAGATACAAGGAGTATGTCGTGCGGCTACGACAAGATGTATGAACGTAAACGAAACACAAGGAGTATGTCATGCGGCTAAGACAAGATGTATGAACGTAAACGAAACACAAGGAGTATGTCGTGCGGCTACGACAAGATGTATGAACGTAAACGAAACACAAGGAGTATGTCGTGCGGCTAAGACTAGATGTATGAACGTAAACGAAACACAAGGAATATGTCGTGCGGCTAAGATAACATGTATGAACGTAAACGAAACACAAGGAGTATGTCGTGCGGCTACGACAGTCGTATGAACGTAAACGAAACACAAGGAATATGTCGTGCGCTCGTGCGGCTACGACAGTCGTATGAACGTAAACGAAACACAAGGAGTATGTAAGGATCGTAGCAAGTGACGAGGTTTTTCTACATGTCATCATCATCAGCCTATAATGTTCCCACTGCTGGGACACGGCCTCCTCTTAATAAGAGGGAATGGGCTATAATCCACCACGCGAGACCAGTGCGGGTTGGTAGATGTCACATGTCTTCGATTTTTTTGTTCTAGGACGTGCCGGTTTCCTCACGATGTTTTCCTTCACTGTTTTGAGAGCAGAGCAGTGGTGATGAAATAAATTAAACAAAGTAATGCGCCTGTCTGGGTTCGAACCCACGACTTACTGTTCGTAAGTCGGGGCCGCCACCACTGGGCCACCGCTGCTCTACATGTGGGGCATGGGAAAAAGACGTGAATCTACGTAATTATACAAAAAAAAAACATTTTACCTGCTTCAAATTTTATTTTTCCGATGTAATGCCGCCAGGTATTGTCCGCTGGTTCTTGATTCTTAATTTTTTTGGCAATAATAGCCTCATTTCCACCAGGATAAGCGAAAGCCACCTTTTTCTCTCGCATTTCACACATTATCCAAGATTTTGGTAGACAAATACGGTTGTTGTTTTTAAATGGTGCTTTTTTACATTCTAACACGATAAAACCACCTTTTTCGGAAGGCTGCATATTAAAATCAAATTGAAGGGCTTGAAAAATCTATGTTGAGTATTTTATTAAGTAGAAAACTGTGGGAATCTTATTTTTACTGATGAGATTTAAGAATTATGTAAAATAAACAAAACAGGTGACTTGAATTTAGAAAACAGCTCTCTCTGACAGAGTTCAGAGAGCTGTGTGTGACCGCCATCAAAATATGTGAGAAAGTCAACTGTCAATGACAGACACATGACGCAGTCAGTTCTTCATGGAATTAGTAAGTATCGTTTAGTTTTGTCGACACTTGGTAGCTTGGGAGAGGCATAGAGGTATGCGAGACTAGATGTCCTACGATTGATATGATAATGACGATATAGTGGGACTATATCGGCTCTCCCATTATCATCCGTAGCCAGACTTTACCCCCAGATAGATACTTGTAAGAGGGCATAGGCCTCTCTCTGCCTGTGTCAATACCCTTGCTCCTACATATTATTGAGGTTACGTTGCATGTTGCAGGTACTTAATTTATAATTTCAAAAACTCTACACACACATTTTTTGTGTTGGGTTTGTGGGCATTTAGAAAAAACAGTTTCTTTCCCAGAGACTGGTGTCGATTCTGTTGTGGAAACTAAACTTGACTTGAGGCTATTGCTATCTTTTTCTCTCGAATAAAACGAGAGACGGACGTAATTTAGAGCTGTCAAATTTAGTTGGAACCATTATTTCTATACAAACGAAGGGTGCACGTAAAAACATGTCGACTAAAACCACGGTGAAGCGCAAGGCATAGTTTGACATCTCTAATTTAGTTTATAGCTATAGCCGTTCTTTTCTGGCACTGCCTTTTAGTAAAAGATAGCAATAGCCTAAATTAACTTTAGTTTGTGCACAACAGAATTGACACCACTGCCAATATTATCAAAACTATTGAGATTTGATGTTCAAAATAAAGTATAGGTAAAGGTAGGTAGGTAGGTGGTGGTATTACTTTTAACTGAGGAAATACGAACGAAACAGAACACGCCATGTCCTTGATATAGCCTGTAACAAATCTACTTGCTCCTATTAAATATAGGGATAAGCAGACTTGTTCAATTAAAATTTAATTAGGGAAAGATTAGAATTAGGAATAAAACAATACAGCTAAATATTAAAAACCTACCTAGCACGCACTCTAGGATTGTTTTTTAGTTTACGCACTTAGTTGCTTAGGAAGTACAGCACTGTAGGAGAGACGGGAACAGGCGTCAGGGTAGCAGGTCAATACCTGGGCAACTTCGAGGTTCAGCTTCAGGAAACCTCTGCAGGAAGGGCGTCGTGCAGATCTCAGAGTCCACCAGGTCACTTCCCTCCGCGCACTCGCTCGGGTTGGATGCGATCTATTTCGCTGTTGATTTTAATTACGATTTTCGTGTTCCGTGATCGATTCCCGGCTCGTGAGTTGTTACTAGTTGTGTGCTATTGTGCTAAGTGCTGGTATCGTAAGTTTTTTAGTGTTTTTACGTCGGTTTTACTGGTATTTTAGTTAATTTCGTTTACTTTCGGTGAGTACATTTACTTTCTTTGGTGTGTGGGTACCTCTAAATAATTTTATCGTCCGTTAATTCTGTTACTTTGCTTACGTTCTAATAGTTTATTTGAATTTCATAATTTATAATATGTTGTCCATTAATGATGACCCGCCTGACCGTGGCAGAGATGCATTCCATACACCCGGGTCGCCGACGACCTCCGCTAGCTCAACAAAACGTTTGTTTCGCGAAATGTCTCCTTCGTACATCTCGCCCGAGGATAGGTCAAAACGGCTACACACATCCAACTCAATTGAGAAGCCTTCGCCAATATTAAACGTCAATACTGCGAGCAATGACAACTATTGCGATTTAGTTTCATCGGCGTCTGCATATCTCTCAAAAATTAACGACCTTGTTAATGATCAAGGGTCCCGCATTAATGTCGCAAATAAATCAGCCATCATGGACATGACTCAGCGCGTAACGGCCATTGTTTCTTTGTTAGCCATAAAATCATCCTCCAACGAAACCAAATTAGCCAATGCGAAACGCGAATTGGATAAAATTAAATTAAATCCTAATACTAACGTCAATACTAGTGATTATAACAAATCTTCGTATGCGGATTCTTTGAAACTTCGTCTACCTAAAGTTGGGCCAGCTGTTGAGTCGCGCGCCCCCCTTCCGTGCGTCGTCGCCTACCCTACCGCTGAGCGGTTAGCCGATTACTCGTCATCGTCCGCGACTAAACAAGCGCTAATGAAAGCGATTAAGCCTAGTGATGACGGATTTCAAATAGTAGGCGTTAAGAAAACCGCGAAATCTGGCGTTGTATTACGTGTCGCTAATGACAACCAAATAAAAAAGTTGCAATCGGTCGATGTTATTAGGTCCGCCAGCTTAAGACTTGAAAAACCGAAAGGCCGAAGGCCTCGTATATTAGTTAAGGACGTCCCATCCTCAATGGAAGACAATGCTTTTCTGCACGCGCTATACCGTCAAAACATTAAAGACGAGCTGCCAATAAATGAGGATGATTTTATTAAGTCAACTAAAATTATTCGTAGGCGTTCCTTAGATAATGGTCGCAAGTGGATAGGCATTGAAATCGAGTCCACAGTTCGTAAACATTTAGTGTCCACCAAAGATAAATTATTTATTGATTGGGCGACTTGCCGTTTCATCGATGATGTCGAAGTAGTTCGTTGTTTACATTGCCAACAGTTTGGTCACGTTAAGAAACACTGCGTTAATAAATCACCTACCTGTGCTAACTGCTCCGAAGCACATGAAACAAATAACTGCCCGCACAAGGATAATTTAAATTTTATACCGACTTGCGTGGCGTGTAAACGTTTTAAAAAACCGTTTGACCATCGTTGCGGGTCTCCCGAGTGTACCACGTACAAACTTAAGCTCGAACAGTTAATCCTCAACACCAACTATTAAAATAATGGATAGTTTAACTATAGGACAATTAAATCTCCACAACGATAGGGTGGCGACCTCTGAATTAGACAAATTAATTATCGATTATAACTTAGACATAGTACTTGTTCAAGAACAATACCAGAACGCTCGCTTACGTCACAAAGTAGTTCAGCTGGACAGCAAAGCACGAGCCGGAATTTACGTGGCGCGTTCTTCTAACTTTACAGTAACGCCTTTGCGTAACCTCATGACGCCCCACTGTGCCGTTGCGGAAGTCTCATCAGCTTCTTTTAAAGTTTACGTTGTGAGCTGTTACTTTCAATACTCAGACCCTGTTGCTCCTCATATACATAACCTCCGTCATGTCTTACAGTCACTCGCGGGCTGTAAAGTTATCGTTGGCGCTGATGTTAACGCGTCATCGTCTCTGTGGTATGGCAAGGTTAGGTCTACGGATTTCGACCGACGTTGTGCTGTTGAAGAGTTTATAGCTGAAATGAACCTATCAATTCATAATACCCCAGATGCACCACCTACTTTTTGCAGCCCAATGGGCGAATTTTGTATTGACGTCACACTTTCTAGTGCAGACGTACGCTTGGATAGGTGGCGTGTCCTACCAGATGCGTCTTGTAGTGATCATCGCCTGATCGTGTACGAATTTGTTCCGGTGTCTTCTCAAGGTCCATCTCATATCACTGGTAACTTTAGATATAAAAGTAAAGGCGCGAATTGGGAATTCTTTAGTTCGCTTTTTGCGTGTCACGCCAAAGACTTCACTCGTGATGGGCTGTCAGCTGAAGAAAGTGCTGAAATTATGTCAGACACCTTCACTTACTGTGCTGACATCGCCATTGGTCGCGCATCTATGACCAACATCCATAGATGTGATTGGTGGTGTGACTACTTAATTGAACAACGTAAAAGCTATCGCCGAGCGCGTAGGCATTTAAACAAGCTTAAAAAACAAAAGGTCACCGGAGACCCACTCAACTTTGCTTTAAATGCGTTTAGAGTTGCCAAGTCCCGCTACAGAGCATCGGTGGAAAAATCCAAGGGTAATTTACTGCGAAAAATAGTAGAAAAATTAGATAAAGAAGGTCCGTGGTCTCCTTTGTATCACGAGTTCAAAGCTAATCGATCAGTCGACCTGGCGTTTGTCCAGAACATTAAAGTCAATAATAAACACACCACCGGTATTGAGGAAACAACCGAAGTTCTATTAAATAGTCTGATACCTGATGATTCGCCGGTAAATGACAATGACTACCATCAACAGATCAGAGCGTGGGCTGCTGTGCCACTTGAATCACCAGCGTCAGACCTTCCATCCATTGACGAATTCGTTAATGTTGTCAGGAAACTGCCTCTTAACAAATCATCAGGTGAAGATAAAATATCTAATCGGATGATAATAGAAGCGTGTAAAACAGCGGGCGTCGCCATTCTATCTGTTTTCAACCGATGTATTGCGGACGGCGTTTTCCCTCGCGTATGGCGACGTGGCTTTATACGAATAATTCCAAAAAGTGGTGATAAGCCACCGGACGACCCTAAGTCGTACAGGCCCATAACCCTACTACCATCTTTAGGAAAACTCCTGGAGCGCCTTATCGTTCCACGTTTGCTGCCAGACGGGCCAAAGTTTCATAACAACCAATTCGGTTTCACCGTGGGAAAATCTACCGTAGACGCGGCACTTTCTGTTAGAAAAATTGTTAATAACTCGGAACACAAGTACGTGGTTGGAATCTTTTTAGATATTTCCGGGGCCTTTGATAACGCATGGTGGCCGATGCTACTACTTAAACTGAAGAATCGGCTGCTTTAAAAACATATATAATCTTGTTTATTCTTACTTTTTAAATGGTTCCGCGAAACTCAAACTCGGTCATTATTCTATGTCAAAGCCCCTTACCATGGGATGTCCTCAGGGGTCGGTAATCGCTCCGTATGTATGGAATTTAGGTTTTGATGATTTTCTCGCGATTCCCCTTCCTCCCGGCTGTTCATTAACCGGTTACGCGGACGACGGCCTGCTGCTCATTCAGTCGAGTACTCGGGCTGGTCTCGAGAATTTAGCTGACACTTGCCTACGATTAATATCTCAGTGGGGTGATCGAAACCGTCTGACCTTTGCACCGCAAAAAACTTATCAACTAATTTTAAAAGGTAATCTTAAATCGTGGCCTAGTATTAAATTTAATAACGTTCCCGTGAAAAGAAAGCAATCCGTGTGCTACCTTGGTTTGGTCTTAGAGAGAAATTTTTCATTCATAGATCATATAAAAACTGTCGGTGAAAAAGCTAAAAAGAACTTTTATGCCTTAACGAGAATATCAAAATCTACGTGGGGTCTGTCATTTATAACTTTAAAGACCATTTATGGGGCTACTTACTTGGGGTGTATGTGCTACGGGGCACCTGTCTGGGCCGATAGGGCCACCATAGGAGCGGCACGACGTAAATTGCTTCAAAGCCAGCGTTTGGCTTTGATATTCTTATGCAAAGCGTATAGGACGGTTAGTACTGAAGCCTTACCGGTACTTGCAGGTGTACTTCCAGTTGATCTTGAAGTGCAGCGACGGGCTGCAGTGTACTATAACGCACGTGAGACCACGGACGCAGACTTTTTAACCCTACGTGACCGTGTTAAGATTGCTAGATTATTCAAACCACAGACCGACGTCTGGGAGGAACTTTTGTCTGAATGGCAAGGTAGGTGGGATAATTCCATCAAGGGCCGACACCTCCACCAGTTCTTTCCATCCGTTCGTGAACGGCTGGCCAGGACATGGTTGGAGGTTGATCACTGTGTTGCCCAATTTCTCACCGGTCATGGTAACTTTAAGAGTAAATTATTTTCCTTCAAGCTTGTTGACTCGCCTTTTTGTCAATGTTCCACATCTGACTGCGAATATGAACAATCAGCACATCACATTTTATGGGAGTGCAGTCTTTGGCAGAATGAACGCAACATTATGTTGGATAGTGTACAGGTTACATCCGGAGTTATTTACTATACAGACCTTGTGGAAACTAGAACAAATTTCCGTGCGTTCAAGCGTTTTTGCCATACCTATTATTGGAATCAAATATAACAGCTCACAACTTAGGACCCATTAATGTTAATATTTATCCGTGGTGCTAGGCAACTGGGCCTATCCCAGTTGTAAACGTCCCTTTGTGCCTATTGGCCTTGTTTCGTTCTGTCTCCTGCTGAAATGGAGGGAAGTGGAAATTACGGTTTTTTCCTACTCCTCCACTATACTTTTCTGATTAATTTCGTTGCGGGATCCAAGACAGTTAAATTCATTCTCTGGGACTTCGTCGAGCTTCATTGTCTCGGCGCTTTTCTGGTGGTCGCCACTGTTGATTCTGGCTTTCAGGAGTTACAGTGGTTTGGGAACAGTGTGGCGGGCTTGTCCCAATAAAAAAAGTCCACCAGGTCAGCTCTGTAGTAAGGCGGGTGAGACAAGTAGCAAAACAGCTTCAGAAGATCGGGAGTAGAGGTCCCAGATTCGTAGATAGCTTCCGAAGATCGGGAGAAGAGGCACCAGGCGGAATCTTTAGTGGAATCCCCTGGGTAATATAAATATGTAACAGCAAAAACCAAACTGTTTTCTGATGCTTCTTATCTCAGATTCAATGGTAGACCGCCTCCAGCGGTTCGTCAGCTCGTTTTCAAAGTAGTCTTCTTTTTAAATTTTCAAATATTAGTTTTCTTGTGGCTATCATCTCATCTGACAAGTGTAGTCGGCCAGGACATATCCATGAGTGCGTAAAGAATTTTGTAAATATAATTTAAAATTAAGCTATTTAGTAAACAATCGTAATAATCTTTTAATACAATAGCTAAACACATATTGATAAAAATAATTTAAATTTTATAAACCAAAAAATCATCATAGACTAAGGTAGGAAGAGAATTAAAAAGTAATAGACAGTTTAACAATTTGGCGTGTCACAACATGAAAATAATGATAATATTTTATTTCAGCAATTTTTAAGTTAATGAGTCGTAATTACATCGATTTGTTGAGTGTAAAAATATAAACAAATAAAAAGGATGATAAATAGTATTTTCGTACCACTTGCTCAAAAAAGTGACATTCTATGCCACAAAAAGCGAACATAACAATAGTCATTTTTAATCTGTTAAAAACAGGGAAAGAAAATTGTACTGAATTTCATTCATCCTCTAGGAGGAGAATGTGATTTAAATTTGGAATACTTACCGAAATTTATACTGAACTATATCTGTGTTTACACCATTGAGTTTGTATTTATAGCATTATACATCTATTTGAAAAAGGAATACGCATTTATGATTATTAAATAAAATTACGAAAACCGACGAGGCCGTATGAGCTTGATGCCTTTGCTTTTCCGACAAAAAATTATTAGTCTAGGAATTTGCGTTTTTGTTTTCTTCAAATACTAATTTATTTTTATAAATAAGTTAATGTTCTAAATGCTTATCTCATATTATTATTGTGTTATTTATTTCGCAAATGGTACGAAAAGTGAAAAAAGAGTATTTTCCTCGGTGATAAAGCTGTCTTAGTCTTGGGTGAACTTAAATCCCTCGCAACACTCAGGACTCAGTACAAGTCATCTTGTTATTTACACGTTCATGTTGAATTCATGAAGATTGTAACAAATAAAGGTAATCAGGTCATATATCCTTCGTTACGCTCGCGATTTAAATCGTCACCCGCGACAGAAGACACTGACAGACAGAAGACGCTTTATCCCCTTGGTTAATAATCTATGAATGATGAATATAAAGTGTAAGTATAGCATAATACTATAAGCCTCGGGGCCCCCCATCCTCATTGGGCCCCGAAGGATCGACAATTTATAACTGTCCAAGCCAGAGGCTGTCAAACAAACGACGGTTACCACTCGAAGTTAATGACGTAGAGTTGGGGCATGATAAATAAAATAAATATCTTTGGACAAGAATGAAGTAAGGTTGAGGAAAACAGACATGTTTTGGGGGTATATTTAAGTAACACGACTTGAGGGTACAATGACGCAGGTTTGGTATAAAAGTGTTTTGGGTGTAGGTAAAATGACGTAGGTGGGAGAGAACATGACGTGTTGGGGGTCAAACGAGAGTAACGCGTGGGCCAGACAACAAGCCCTCCACACATCTCCACATCGGTCTCCACCGGCGGTTTCCAACAGTGCGTGCTGTTGTAAACCGCCGTGGAGACGGGCATAAGGTTCAGGTAAACTGACATATTGGAGATAAAATGACGTGGCTTGAGGGTGACGTTCGTAGGGGTAAAATGGCGTGTGTTGGGGTAAAATGACGTAACGTTTGGGTGGAATGTACAATAAAACAGCGTGAGTTGTTTTCTGTTAGTATATTAGAGCGCGTCCCGGGCTACGTGCATGGCGGCGCCGGTGTCGGCCGCGGACAGCGTGCGCGTGCGACTGTTGTGCGTGGCGCTCACGTACACGTGGCGCGCGCACAGCGCAGGCGCGCGCGACGACGAGCTGCAACAGGGAGGGCGCTGATTGGTAACCTGCTTGTCGCACTCAGTCACTTTAATTTTTTGGTGACGCAATGAATGATAATAAAACCTGTAAAACGATTGTATGAAGGCATTTGACAGAGTGAACAACAAGTTATTCTCATCAAAGTACCAGTGTTTGTTATCAAGACGATTCTGACTTATTATGACCTTAAAATTTTATGTCATAGTAGCTTAAATGTGCCTTCATGCAGATAGGTACAGCGAGGAAATGAGTAAAACTCGAGGAATTCTATAAGGGTCAATATAAGGACCTACAAAGATTTTCCAACGGCAAATATGACTAACGTCTGCCTTCTGCTGAACCGTTTTAGGGAGAGATTTTTCATCCCTTCTACGTGCTTATCTTACTATATTAAAAATGCGAAAGTTTGTGAGAATGGATGGATTATTGTTTCTCTTTCACGCGAAAACGACTGAACAAATTTGTTTAAAACTTAGCACATAAATAGCCCCTATAACTTATACTTAGCACCTATAACCTGGATAAACCTATTATATAGAATACTTTTTATCCCGGTAGTATGATCCCGTGGGGCAGTTAGCGAACTTGACGCGGGCGAAGCCGCGGGCATAAACTATATCTTCATAGTAAGAAAGTCTTTTGCAAAATACCATAGTTCTTTGAAAATTTCTTCTGTTTGTAAATTCTTTGAAGATTTTTGTAAATCAATATTCCGAGCCAGGAATTAGTTACCAGAATTTGATCTTCAATAGCGACACTATCGAATGGTGTGTTTTGTTTTCCAAAATCAACGGGTTTCGATTTCAGGGACTTTGATTTTCCAAAATCGAAGGATGCAGTTTTAGTTTTCTACAAAATCGGGCTCGAGACTCCTTTTAGTAATTTTTATCACTCTAAACAAAGCGTATTAACATCAGAAATAGAAAAGAGATTTTTTTTTTTTAATATCTTTAATAAATACTAAGTTATAAGCATTTGAAACTGCTGATTAGACAGAGACATCCGATACAGCGAATGACGTCATTCGCTGCATCGACGTACAAAATCCATACTAAATTCCGTTTATCTTGAAAGAGATAGAAACAAAAGTTTTAATGGTTATAACTTTTGTGTTGTTTGGCCGATTTATGTCTTATTTTCGCTTTTTGTAATTATTCTTATAGTACATTCCGTATCCAATTAAAAAAAAGAAAATTTATGCATATTCCCTATTTTTGTTATTCCTCGTAGTTTCAGATTTGGCTCTAGCTCTTGGAAATGTAAAATTCGCCCTGTATATACGTCGCATTGCAACACACATGTACACCGGGTACAGCTCCTAGAAACATAAGTGTTGTTGTTGTTACCCGGCCCAGACAGTCTGCGTAGCGTCGGAGCAGTCCTCGCTGAGCTTGACGGCGAGCGCAGTCCGCAGCAGCTCCTCGGCGAAGCTCCGCACTGCCGACAGCAGCACGCAGTGCACCAAGCTGTGGGTACACGACATACCACATTGTGATATAGGGCTTTTTGTTGAATTTCAAAAAGAAAAGACATTTTTTTTCTGTCCTACCCACATAAACAGGAAAAAATCGGCTAAGTGCGAGTCGGACTCGCGCATGAAGGGTTCCGTACCATCGTAGTAGCCTCCTTTAATTTTATTATTTGTTGTAATAGCGGCAACAGAAATACATCATCTGTGAAAATTCCAACTGTTTGGCTATCACGGTTCATGAGATACAGCCTGGTGACAGACAGTCAGACAGTTGCGACAGTGGAGTCTTAGTAATAGGGGTTTTTACCATTTGGGAAGGGAACCCTAAAAAAGTTAATAATAATGGTATGAAGTGTTCCTAAAAGAGAAACAATGTTTTTTTTTTTTCATCCGTATATTCGGAGCTATCCGTCTCTCTCGCGCACGTCTTCAGATGAGTGCGAATGAGCGAGATGGATTGATCCGAATATACGGACGAAGCGTTAGACAGTAGGGCCTTTGAGGACAGAGATGAAATCAACGAAACGTCTGTCTGTGGCATCGTAGATCGTAGCTCTCGAACGGATGATCTGATTTTGATTTTGTTTCTTTTTGTTTGAAAGGGTAATTAGTCGGGAGTGTTCTTATCTATGTTTGAAGAAAATCCGTCCAAGATGGCCGCGGATTACATATTTTTTCACAACTCCCTCAATATGGGTATCAAATGAAAGAGCTTGGCTAGTAGAATACTATACATACAACACTACGATAAATGGGATAATATGGGTATCAAATGAAAGGACTTTACTAGTACAATAATGTACACTATATTGAAGGGAAACGAAACGAAATCGATCGAACGAACGAACGAACGAACGAAATTAGATGAGGAAAGTGGAATGGTGACTGGTACCTAGGACCGAACGAATTATTTTTTATGGTTTTTAAAAATTTTAATTAAATTTTTCTTGTTAATTTTTTAACTTTACTTAAATTACCTCCACGATCGCTATACTATTCAATGCCTCCATCGGCACAATGTTTTGAGTGCGTTACATTGAGTCCTACCGAAAAACAATTGATTTTTCACCCAAAAAATAAAGTCGTTTCCCAGCAATAATTGTTGCGTAGACTTACTTAGTTTGATGTACCGAATGCTTGGTTGACGGCATCGTGAAGGGTTTGCTTACACCTTGTATTAATATTTGGCACTCACCTATAAGAATACCCATTCCCCACGTCTTCGTTCCTGAGCTCGATCCCGATATCAGCGCATTTCCGCTCAATGAACTGGTAACGCAGCCTATCGTCTTCGTCGGTCACCGGAAGTACCGTCAGCCCGCCGCTGTCGCCACCCACTTCCGTTTTAACACGCGTCCTCGAACCTAAAAATGATAATAGTACATTATGGTACAAGTGTGTAATGTGCTTACCGCTGAGGCGTCATTGAGACCCGAGCCGTTAGGTGAGGGTCTTAAGAGAGCCGAGGACGGTAATCATCAATACACACGTGCATCATACGACGTTTTTCAACACACTTGTGAAGATAATAATACAAAAAAAAAAAAAAAATAGAAACTTTTTTAAGAACAAAGCAACTCAACCAATAAAATAAAAAAACCCTATAACTCACTTGTGAATAATATACCAATGAAAAAGTCACAGTTTGATTACAGGTGTCATTATATGCCTAATTGCGATGAAATTAGAGCCATTTTATGAGCAAGTGTGTTGAAAATGTTAATTATTTTGCACGCCTATAATCCCCGAAGTTATGTTTAAGTTCCATGTAATAGGGGTCGAGCCTATTGCCATAAACACAAACACAATTTGGCACAATTCGTAACGGAAAAACCAATAACACTTTGCCCGACCTGAGAATCAAACCCGGGACCTAGTGGTCCCTAGGGTAGTTTGATGTACAGTCTGTACATCAAACTACCCTAACCTACCCTCTGTACAGTACAGAATGCTATGGATGACGACTTCGTGAAGGCTCCGTTTACACCCTTTTTTTTTTCGGATGGGAAATCATCAAATGACTTCTCCCGCTCTGGGCGGAGCAGGAGGGAGTGTCAGACTTTTACTGACTAAAACTCATCCATGTTCCTTCATCGCCCTTTGTGTTCCGGGGTCACGGTATCTCTTTCGAACAGTCCCGCAACCCCGGCAGGCATCGGTCCTTCCAAACGGTAAGAGAGTCAGCAAAAGGAAGGGGTCACCCTTCCTTTTGCTGACTCTCTTACCGTTTACACCCTGTACACTAAGTTTAAAATATAATGGAATTGGAACATCTTACCTAAACTTAAAACATCAACCTCTTCATCATCAGAAACAGGAACCTCACAAACAGAATCCGAATTCCTACTCCGGACAGAAAAGTCCCCCTCTTCGAAGACAGAAAGAGTATTTATATCATCCGAGTTTGGATACAACTCCTTAATACTGGACTCCATCTTGCGAAGAGTTTCCAGATCATTCCAGGATGACCATTCGTCGGGATCTGTCTTGATCCGCATGGTTTCTGAACGGATGGGGTAATGGCCGTGGAGGCGGGAGTAACTTAGGATTTGTTTTGTCCGCCATATTGGTTCTGTGGTTGCGCTGTGCTCTGTTAGAATTCTGTTGATTAGTTTTGCTCGGGACCACTGTAATGAAGAAAGAACGGTTAATATTTTGTCTTCTACAGGGTCAAATTACTTACGGCCATTTTCAATAACTTACTAGTCGGTTTCGATAGGTTGCTATCTCTATTTTGGACATACTTGATACTGGATGGTTAGAAACAAAATCAAACTCAAACTCAAAGCATTTATTTCAATTAGACCATTACGGCACTTTTGAATGTCAAAATTACAAATAAAAAACAAAGCTGCAGTCCCAGTCACAAGGCATAATAACTTGACAAAGTACTGTAGTTGCCCATTCCCTAGCGTAGATCTCTATGGAGAAGAACGGGCAAGAAACTCCATGGACACTCTTTTGAGTCAAAATATTGTTACAAAATCTTGGTTAAATCATTAATTTTGAAATTATACATATATGTGAGAACGATGTAGAAAGACGTGCACATTAAGAGCGTCCAGAGTAGAAAAATGTCACAGAAAAGCTTTCTTTGATTTTTCTATGAATCAAGTGAGATATGTATGATATTCTTTGTTTATAGAAACGCCGATAGCTACGGAAGATTATACGTAAGTAAGTTATAGAAAACGGCCGTTAGTAATCGCAGTGATAGTCTAGCAGTGTGACCGTTGGTCTCGAGTTCGAACCCAAGACACGCACCGCTGATTTTTCGGATTCATGTGCGTATTGTATAATTATCACTTGCTTCGGTGAAGGAAAACATCGGGAGGAAACCAGCATGCCTGAGAGATATTTCTCGACGGCATGTAAAGCCAAGTCAGAGGCCCATGGGCGGAATAAAAATTCTGACACCAGGACGTTAGGCACTAACCACATGATAGACTGCAATAATTAAAATTTGTACTAAAATTATAAACTTACTTCAATATTTCTTCTCTTGGCAAAATCCAATTTCCAATACTTCTCTTCAGTGTCAACAACAAAAGGAAAATGTTTCACAAAATCAGAATCCCTTGCTTGATCCGTTATGATAGGAATTTTCTTTATCAAATAATTTACTCCACTTCGGACATTATTCAACCTAGCAACACTAGTACACAACACATCAAACAAACTCTTTTCTTTTTTGATTTCCACACTGGCAACATTATCATACCTTCTCGGGGTTGCAAGGTAACAGTGATCATTTTCTATATGAGCAAAGTTAGGTTGGACTTTAGCAACATTTTCAGTATTTTTCAACATATTCTTAACTTCAGGTTTCAATAGAGAAACACCTTTTTTCTTTCTAAAAGTTTTCAGCCCGTTTGATTTGATAGGACTAATTTTAGCTGTTTTAGTATTATTAATGACTATTTCTTGAACTTTGCTTAAATCTAAGGCTCTATCCATTTCTAAATAATAAATTTTGCCTGTCGTAGGATCTATGTATTTCACAATCCGTTTTTTAGGGGATGCGGGTTGACTTAATATCTCATTAGGTAAATCAACATCAGCTTTGTAATTCCCGTCCCATTCCTTCTCCGTCTTGATATCAACTTCTTTGCTACATTCTTCATTCACTGTTTCAGCTATATGATTATTAACTTCTTCGCTATCTTGTTTCTGGTCTACAGGCTCTTTTTTAATGGGTTTAATAATCATTTCGTCTACATCAACCTCAGTGGGTCCTTTCGAGAAGAATTCCATCCAGTTATCGGTGTGTGTATCACAACTTTCTACCGGTTCAGCATGAGGAACTGTTTCTGTCTCTTTCTGTTCTATTTCTGTTTCAACTAGTCTTTCCGTTTGGGGGTCTTCTTTGTATTCATATTCTAGCATTTCTGGGGTACTGTATAGCCATACATCTATTAAGGTTTCGGCGCCTGGAAGTGGAGATTTTTTGTAAATATTAATTTCGTTTTTTTTTGTAAAGGTATTATAGGGTAGATGCCAAAAAAAAAATCTAATTAGACCGTCAGATAGATTTCCAAAAAATAATGAAGTTTTTTATTTTTTTATTTCAAGGTTTTTAATTTTTTTGTATAACTGTAACCCTAATAGGGTAGATGACACCATAAAACAATAATTGCAAGACACCAATCTCATAAAAAAGACTTATTTTGGGCCTGAAAACCCGATTTATTTTCAATTAATTGCCAAATTGGATTTTTAGTTGCTTTGAAATCAATAAATAGTCGAGTCTTTGAGTTGACCAAACAGTGACGTCACAGCGTGCTATTGCCATACAAAATCTATGACAGAACCGCGTTTTGACAGCTCTTAAAAAGTATATCAATTGATTGGTGTGTCATCTACCCTATTATAAGTAGCCTAAATTAAAACATCAGCTATCTGCCAGTAAATTTCCCGTCAAAATCGGTCCAGCCGTTTCGGAGATTAGCTGGATAATCCGGAACAACTTTGATTGCTCGATGCAGGATGATTACCAGTTCTAATCTTGCGTCATAAAGGGTGTAAAAAGACTCTTAACGAAACCGAAAGGCACTTGTTCTCCCCGTCATTGCGATTATTTTTTTGTTCTACACCATACCTGGGAACCTTCTAGTTACGGAGATATTGGTGGTCAAAGTTCCAACATTTTGACAAGTTTTTTTTTTAAATGACATGTTTTAATGCAAGAACTTTACATTAAACAACGTCACGCTCCCCGTACTATTCAATACATCTATCAGCACAATGTTTTGAGTGTGTTACATTGAGTTTTACCGTAAAACGTGATTTTTTACCCCAAAAAAACAATCGTTTCCCAGAAATTATATTTTGGGCAGAGTTACTTAGTTTGATGTACAGAATGCTTGGTTGACGGGTTCGTGAAGAGTCTGTTTACGGTCTGTAGATGTCGCTGCGACCAGTTACCTAGCATCTGCATGCCGGTGTAGTTCCTGTCCAGTTTGATGGTGTGTTCCACGGTGGCCGGTCGGTTCCGCTCGGGGAGAGCGAAGTTTAACTCTATCTTAGCGGGAAACTCGCCCCAGCCACGACGTGATATGTGGTAGGGAGGTTTGCTTAAAACACAAATAAGTAAATTAGTAAGTCAAAAAAATTAATAAATATCGCTGGACTTTACACACAGCGCCATCTAGTGCCACACTAAGGCTGAGGCCAAACGAGCGCAATTTTGTGTGTCGCGTAATTTCGGTTTCATACATATTTTACGTCGACGCGTCGTCACGACGTAAAATGCGCCCAACTATGTATGAAAACGAAATTACGCGACTCACAAAATTACGCCACACACAAATTACGTTTGGCCTCACCCTAAGCAACGAGGCTTGTGTCGTGGACACCAAATAGTTGATATACTACATAGATACTTTTTGTTTGTAAATACATACTTTTTATACATATAAACATCCATGACTCGGAAACAAATGTCCATGCTCATCACACAAACATTTGCTTCTACCAGGATTCAAACCCGGGACCCTAAGAACGAAAGGCAGCCTCAGTACCGCTGCGCCATTCGGGTCGTCAAAATACATACATCAGTTAAGGAGCTCGTGGCTAAATAATAACAGCCGTTCGGGTCGATCTTTAGGTTAAGCCGTGCTTACCTAGGTTGGTCTGTGGATGGGTGACCACCCTTACATACAGAGTTTCCCGGCTGTAATTTAATGTAGATCTTTGACAGTCGTTACAGATAGTCAGTGGCCCAAAAAGTCTGACAACCAGTCTTACAAAAGGGGAATCGTATTACCCAGTACTAACTGGGTTGTGGAGGTCAGATAGGCAGTCGCTCCATGTAAAATACTGTTATTCAGCTGCATCCGGTTAGACTGGAAGCCGACCCCAGCATAGTTGGGAAAAGGCTCGGCAGATGAAATATATCATCAGTTCTAACAAGAATTTGTGTGGTATCATCATCATTTCAGCCGTGCGACGTCCACTGCTGGACATAGGCCTCCCCAAGTGTCGCCACATTGACTGGTCCCGTGCGACTCGCATTCAACTGTGTGGTATCATCATCATCATCAGCCTATAATGTTCCCACTGCTGGGACACCGCCTTCTCTCTATGAGAGGGAATGGGCTATAATCCACCACGCTGGCCCAGTGCGGGTTGGTAGATGTCACATGTCTTCGAATGGTTCTAGGACATGCCGGTTCCCATCATTTTTTTTTCTTCATCGTTTTGAGAGCAGTGGTGATGAAATAAATTAAACAAAGTAATGCGCCTATCTGGGTTCGAATCACTGGGCCACCGCTGCTCTCTGAGGTACTAACTGTGTGGTATACTTCAACTAAAAACCCTACTGCTGAAAAATCACACTATAAGTAATTAAATTCGCGGTTTACAAGGTAAAATCGACTCTTCCTATTGTTGAAGTCGGTTAAAATATAACCTATATTACCCGGGCCGTAATAATGAATCGGTTGCCACCTTATTCATCAAAATCGGATGAATAGTTGAGATGCTACGGAGGAACCTTCGTAAATACAAACATACATACAGACTGCTAAAATCACATCCCTTTTTGGCTTCGCCGTAGTCGGGTGAAAAAGATCATTATTATCTGCCTAGCTTATTCCAAAAACTATCTTGGGGCCTGCATCCAATCTGACCGGGTGCAGCTGAATACTAGTATTGCACAAACACTGTTTCAAGCTTTCACGTTTTAAAACTAAACTTAATATTGTCACTTACGGGATATCTTCCGTGATTATACATTTATTTCGTGTTTTTTAATAATAATCATGAAAAAATATCCCGTAAGTGACAATATAAGTTCAGTATTGCACAGTTACTGGGTATTATGATACAGTTTGGTAATATTGTTAGTCAGTTTTATGGACTTCTGACTCCTTGTAACGACTGCCAAACACCTACCTTCTGTGTACTTTTTAATTTAACTCGCTTCTGCCAGCGGCTTCGCCCGCGTCTGATAACTGTCCCATGGGATCTTACTACCGGGATAAAAAGTATCCTATGTGTTTATCTAGGTTATAAACTATCCGTGTGCAAAATTTTATTCAAATCCATTCAGTAGTTTTTGCGTGAAAGAGTAAAAAACATCTCGCAAACTATCGCATTTATAATGTTATTGGGATAATAGAAATCGTAATTTAAAAATAAAACTGCTTTCTATTTAATTTAAATCTTGCATAAATTATGGTACACCCTTTACATGGTTACCCATCTACAGACCGATCTCGGCAAGCACTTTGTTAAGCCGCACGGGTCGATCTTCCACCACTTAATAATATATTTTATGAGTCATCATCTGCCTTGCCTTTTCCCAACTATGTTGGGGTCGGCTTCCAGTCTAACTGGATGCAGCTGAATACCAGAATTTTACATCGAGCGACTGCCTATCTGACCTCCACAACCGAGTTAGTACTGGGTAATACAATACCCCTTGGTAAGATTGTTGTTGTCAGACTTTTTGGACCACTGTCAGCCTGTAACGACTGTCAAAGATCTACAAATGACAGCCAGGACGAACTGCTTAACATGTTTTCAACTCGGTATGTAATTGGCGGTCACCCATCTACAGACCAACCTAGGCAAGCACGGCTTAAGCTAAAGATCGACCCGAGCGGCTGTTATTGATGTGAAACATCTATAGGCATGGGTAAACCAAAAAACCAAATGAAAATTGCGTAGCGAGTGTCGCGACGCATGCCGTGGCAAAACAAATGAAAATCGCCTATTTGAAGCAGCATAAGATCTACACATTCGCCACAGTTTACAACAAGCCAGCTGGTCTCGGGGCACAGAGCACTGGGATTATTTCGTGACTTCGAGTTCGATTCCAGCATAAGGATTTTCTTTTTGTGAATCGAGTTATCTTGTTTTTATTTTATTTTGTGTTTATTTTTTATATTGACTTTTTTTAAAGCATATTACTTGTACAAAATAAGTTCTGTTTCCCTTTTTTTATTTAGCCACGAGCTCCTCATTTCTTTTAATGAGTAAGGTGTCTAACAGAGTACTCACTCTATGTGCACTTGATGGTGTGGAGCGTAGGAGTGGTGCAGGCGCACGCTGACGGCCGTGACGAGGCGGGACAGGTCGGGGGCGGCGGGCGGGCCGCGGATGTACAGCAGCCACTTGTGTGTGCTGCGGTCTGCGCGGGACGCGGGGGGGACGTACTTCGAGGTGTTGCCTAGAAGGAAAATATTTATATTCATATCTTTATTTACATTCCAAAATGTGTGAAGATCTTACAATGGGTTTAAAGCTAAGGTACAGTCGTGGTCTTTTCCGCCTGATCAGTTAATTTTTTTTTCGCTTAAATCATGCGGAGGGGCTGAGCCACAACCCCTTACAAGTTTAGGCCTATTAGGAAAGCGACCACTTTGGCGCGCCAAATAACAATAACTCTCGATTGGCGTGCGTCGTCCGATCAGTATTGTCTTTCATCATTATTTCAATACAAAGTCAACGGGGCGGGGCTAGAGAGCGTTTCTGTGTTGTAAGCAAGCAAAAGTTAGCTTAGTGGTGATAAGACGGGAGTGTCCTCGATAGTACAATTATGGACCCTGTAGGGCACAGCAAAAAGTATAAAATTTATGTGCGAAATAAAAATTAATACTATAAATAAATAAATAATAATAATTTATTCAGTTCAAGTGCATACATTACATAAAAACTATCGTAAGTGAGCTTATATAAACAGAGATTCGACAAGACATCTGTGTCTGAACTAGATAAATGAATATCTGTATCTCAGACAACAGCGCTCTTCCTAAATAATACATTTATTTATAAGCTTGAGGTTCAAATTGGCTTTGATTATATATTACATTAGGTTTTATCATCTAGGAGCAGAAATAAAAAATAAATTAAAGTAAAAATAAAAAATCAAATAAAAATAAAAATATAAATATAAATATCTACTACTAAAATATAAATATAATACTGTCACAATTTACAATTTTAAAACATGTGCTTAATATTAATTAACTAAATTATGAAATTAATTATATTGAGATCTGTTGTAATAAAATACGTGATGATAAGATCTAATATAAGGCTGTTACAACCATTAAAGAACTCACCTATTTTAATTGATTTTTAAAAAATTGAGGAAGTTTTTTTTTATATGAAAAGATATACTTTTTAATTGGTACCATATACATGGATATGGCAATCGCGCGGTTCCTTTGTCTGAACGAGCCCTAAGCTTCATGCGGATGCCATTATAAAACAAACTGTATTTTTAAGAAATAGTTGTTAATTGGCGAGAAGAGGCGCAACATCAAGAAAAGTGGAAGGAATGAGGGGAGGCCTTTGCCCAGGACTGGGACAGTTCAGGCAAAAACATAAACATAAAAAAAGTTATTACAAGCAACAAACGAAATCATACAATTTCAACGAAAAAACATTGGAACTTCGCGTTTTTTTTAATACCTCCATACTCTTAAGGTGGATGCTTCAGGGTAGCCCGCCAAATTCAAATTTTCTTACGTTTTTTGCAATTTGCAGGCCAGTGTTAGGTTGTATATTGATTAAAATATTGTTCGCGACTGTAAGACGTAAACGTAAGAAAATTTGAATTTCGCGGGCTACCCGTACGCTTTCACCTTAAGTTACCAGTGTTACCACTCACCAATTACGATCCTATAACGGTACTTCATCTTATTCCTCGTCACCTCATCTAACGTCACCACATTCGTGATCTTGGGCTCCAGATGTCTCGGGATCTTCTTAGGGCGGCTGGTGCACGGCTCCTCGTTCAGCTCGAGGATCATCTCGTCCGGCTTCCGGTCCGGGCGGAGACTCTTCGTCGTGTCCGCTGAGATAGTGTAGTTGCGTTTTTGGAGCATTGCCTGTGGAAAAAAAAAAGTTGAAAATTATTAAAAAAATATTTTTTGGTACTTACCATATTTTTTATCATGTGGACTCAGGACCTTGATTTTTATACACCCAATAGGGACTATAAACCTCAGTACCTCAGGATAAATGTCAACTTGCTAGGTCCACCCGTTCCTGAGAAAATCGGTGGTGACAGACGCACGGACAGACGGACAAGAAAGTGAAAGGGTTCCTTTTTTTACTTTTTGAGGTACGGAACTCTAAAAAGACAATATAAGGTTAACATCAACATCATCAATTCCGCAGAAAGACGTCCACTGCTGGACATAGTTCTCCCCCAAGTGCCGCCACATTGACCGGTCCCATGCGGCTCGCATCCAGCGGATTCCCGCAACCTTCACCAGGTCATTGGTCCACATAGAGGCAATGGAGTACCTAATGGAGAGGGCTGTGTTCGGAGTTTCCTTGCGTGATCAAATCAGAAATGAAGACATCCGCAAGAGAACGAAGGTTACCGACGTAGCACGAAGAAAAAGGTTAACATGAGGTGTACTAAAAATTAAAAGTTATTTGGAGGAAAAACTTTGTACCACTTTTTACGAAAATTACGCTGACGGAGGAGTCTGAAAGGCACAGTTATAGTTTATATTGAGCAGGAGCAGTGCCGGCGTTAGGGGGCGGAGGGGGCGATGAGGCGAAGGCCCGGGGCGCCAAAAGTGGGCAAAAATGTATGGGAGTTGGTCCAACCGTCGCCAAAAGGATGAATCATATTCCAAATGAAAGGGTACAATGTACTGTTCAAACATGCAGAAGGCCATTAAAATCTGTCCGAGAGATTTCGATAAATTTAAGCTTATTTTTTTAAGTCTCAGAAGTTACTACTGATTTATGTTATTTTGTTTAATTGTCAATATTATTATAGATTTTTTTTTAAATTATTTTAGATGCCCTTCTGCATGTTTGAACAGTACATTGTACCCTTTCAGTTGGTGAATGATTCTTGGCGACGCTTGGACCAAATTTGCCGACTATCTTGGGGGTGCGCCGAGGTCTGGGGCTGACACGGCAAGCGTTACGTTAAACGTTCACATTGGTTCAGCAAAAAAACTAACTCTTGATAATGATTTCCTTAAGGCCCTTCTAACCCTAAAATTAGCAACTCTATTTGTGGTAGTTCAAACTTCGTTTGAAATACTGTAAGAATAAAGTTCTATCAGCTTGCACTACAAAGCGGTTGAAACGTCAGTCACTGCGGCCGAATAGTGCGAAATGAGTGGTTTTTTGCGATTTACAAAAAATCTATTGATTGGAGTAAAAACATAAAACACATAAGACCTGCTTTATTAGTTAGTTTTGTTAGTTTAGTTAGTATGCAAAGTTTCATGATCTAATTTGAAGTAGTTTTTGAATACCAGCGGTTTATTGTTCGATTTGGAGGTTACTTTGTTTTTTTTTTTCTATCGAGAAAAGTTTATGGAATCGTGTTTTTGTCACACATAGTATTAGCATTAATACTCAACTTTACCATATATTTATTTTAAAATTAATGCTGCAGTATTTTAGGCGTAACGGAGGATCATGCTAAGCCATTTAAGGCATGTTGGGCCCTTAAGTAGGCGCCACAATATTCTTGGCCGGGGCGCCAGTGGCCCTGACGCCGGTACTAAGCAGTAGTGCAGAAATAAATGGTTTTAAATGCCGCCAGGCTATTACTGAAAAACTATTAGTGGTAAAACCTAATAACACTTTCGACTGATCCGGGAATCGAAGCCAGGTCAGGTCACAGCTGAAATACCAACGAGACAGGCAATTTTATGCTCAAATTATAAAGTGTAATACGATGTACAGACGCTAGAACACCAAGCTACCCGAAACTGACAAAATTCTAATCAACCCTGAACTTTATGATTTAGCGATAAAGGACTATTCAATAAATTTGACTGATTCTAGTAGCTTAGCTGGCGTCTGTTCTTGTTTTAACCGACTTCCAAGAGGAGGAGGTTAACAATTCGTCAGTTTTTTTTTTATATGTATGTTCAGCGCTATATATCTTCGCCAATAGGCGAGAAGACAAAAAAAAACTAATTAGTCCGTCAGTTAGATTATAAAAAAATATTTGACCCGTGTTTTTTCTTTTGTTACGTAAACCAAAATTGACGAAGATATGACGCTTTTAAAATTCTCAATACGTCACTCCTAGGTATAATTTTTACCTAGTTCTGACGTCACGACCCCCACTCCCGAGTTTTGATGCGTTTTATCTTTGTCAATATTCATTGATTTACAAAAAAACAAAAAATACGTGTCCATTAATTTCCAATACTCTAACTGACGGACTAAATAGATTTGCAATTTTTTGATACTGTCGTCATGCCTATTGTGAACCGATTTTGATGATTCGTTTTTTGGCCCAATCTGCGCGCGGGTCTGGCCGCTCCCACCGATGAGTGGCTATTGTGAAAACTTGGGCACAAAACAAGTCTCCTGGCTGCTAAAGGAAAATTCCCATAAATCTCCGCTCGACCCAGCGAAATTGGTACACAATAGGGCACTTATAATAATTGAGAGGGATCCGCGATACAACTAGTGCGACGAGGTTATATGTGTCTCGAATTACACTGTAGCAAGACCAACAGTGCATTTTTGACTATGTTGATAATTCGAGGAGCTCGTGGCTAAATAATAACTGCCGCTCCGGTCGATCTTAAGGTTAAGCCGCGCTTGCCTAGGTTGGTCCATGGATGGGTGACCGCCCATTACATACCGAGTTTCCTCCGTGCCTCGGAAAGCACGTTAAGCCGTTGGTCCCGGCTGTCATTTGTAGATCTTTGACAGTCGTTGCAGGTAGTCAGTGGCTCAAAAAGTCTGACAACCAGTCTTACCAAGGGGTATCGTATTACCCATTACTAACTGAAGGCAGATAGGCAGTCACTTCATGTAAAATACTGGTATTCAGCTGCATCCGGTTAGACTGGAAGCCGACCCCAACACAGTTGGGAAAAGACTAGGCAGATGATGATGACCATGTTGATAATTCAAGAAGTTATTTGATAACGTTTTTTTAGTCAGTGAGGTGTAACTTCTAAACCATTTACAGAAGCTACTGTACTGTAAGCCTGTTGAGTAGTCATCTCACTACCATTTTCACGCAAGACTCATGAAAATTTAGGAGGAGCGGTGACCCAGTGGTGGCGTATTACTTTGTGTAATTTATTTCATCACCACTGCTCTCAAAACGGTGAAGGAAAACATCGTGAGGAAACCGGCCTGTCCTAGAACCATTCGAAGACATGTGACATCTACCAATCCGCACTGGGCTCGCGTGGTGGTTATAATAGCCCATTCCACTATCCAATAAACTATCGGTGTGCCAAATTTAATACAAATCCGGTCAGTAGTTTTTGCGTGAAAGAGTAACAAACACCCATCCATCTATTCTCACAAATTTTGGCATCTATAGTACCTATTCGTTAGAAGTAGATAAAGAATGAATGTAGTGAATGTGATGTTGTAGTAGTAGTTGGATGGTTGATGGGGCTGAAAAGTTCTGGAGTGGCGACCGCGAACCGGAAGACGTTGCGTTGGAAGGCCTCCCACTAGGTGCAGCGATGACCTGGTGAAGGTTGGGGGAATCCGCTGGATGAAGGTCGCACGGGACCGGTGAACGTGGCGACACTTGGGGAAGGCCTATGTCCAGTAGTGGACGTCTTTCGGCTGAAATGATGATGATGATGATGTTGGAAGTAGGACTGCTGCGCCAAGCCCTAATAAATTGGAACTAGGTCAGAGAATGATAACAATATACTTACCGAATAATCCTTTCTACTCTTGTTCCTCGGCGCTCTGGTCTTGAATATCTCGTCAAGGTCGACGGTCTGCTTCCCGAGCAGTTTGCGCACGGATGGGTGCAAGCGACGCTGACCCCCGCGGAGTATAGTGGATACCTGGGGGCGTAGACGGTTTATTAGAATACTAGCTTTTGCCCGCAGCTTCGTTGTGGTCGAAAATGATCGCCGAGGAACGTTTTAAATATAGCGTATGACACTCGGGGATAATATAGCACTCATTAGTGAAAGAATTTTAAAAATTGGTAAATGATAAATGATGTTTATTTTGCAAGTAGGTTTTTACAAACACTTTTACACGTCATTTTTTTTAAACTAGATAGGGCCGGTGTTTCGTACCTGACTACTCTGAGAAGAAACAGCCGAAACAAACTCAGAGGTCATAGTCTCTTTTGAAGTCCAGACATAATTTTGCTCAATTCACATGAGGACTATGCAGATTAGTGTCTGAGATGGTCTTTTGAAGAAAGAACCACACAGATTTGAGTGGACCTGTCCAGTCAGTGCAAGCATTTGTCAGTTATCGTGTAGCTCGACTTATAACTCAAGGAGCTCAACGAAACGACGAACAATACCAAAGAAAGGACATTTGGGTAGGTCGCTTATAGTACTCAAACTGCCAAGTTGTGGGAAAAAAAAAGAAAACAAACAAAAAAAAACAAAAAAAACCCACATTAATATATAATAAATTCACAATAATCAAATAAAATTAATAATTATTTACAAAATCAATGTCAATAAAAATCACAAAAGTCATATGTCAATAATAATAAAAAAGTAGGATACATAAATATTCCTGTCAAATCAGTAGGTAAATGTAACATAAAATAAAAAAAAAGTTAAAAAAATACTGAAATGGTTCAGTAGAAATTCCGTATTCCGCTGTTTAGTTGCGATATAACGTATTAGTTTTTTAGTATGGAAATTAAACCCACAAACTACTTAACAAAAGCTGCTAATAACTTATCTACATAACTTAACTTCCATCGTAGTGATAGCCTAGTGGTATGACCGTCGCGGACTGCCAAGTCATAGGTCTCGAGTTCGAACTCAAGGCACGCACCTCTGATATTTCGGATTCATGTGCGTATTGTATTACTATCACTTGTTTCGTTGAAGGAAAACATCGCGAGGAAACCAGCTTGACCTCGATCACGCCTGATGGAAAGCGATGGATGAGGTCTATGATGGAACGAGCATGCCCAGAAGATGCCTGTTCACTCTTGGCAGACAGGTTAAATGTGGGAGGGAACACAGATGCAGCAGAGAGTTCCACACATTGGCTAAGGTCACAATAAAATTGGAGCAGAAGTGCTGAGTGCGACTCATTAGGGGGACTCGTCTTTCTGAGATGTTCAATAATTAGATCCTGTTGAGACGAGACCCTGTTGGGCACAGCAACACATAACACACACACACACACACACATTAACTTTAGATAAACACTCCTCACCTCAGCCCTGGCCCTGGGTTCATGCTGTGTAGCAATCTCATCCTGTATCTGGCCATTGGAGATCAGTAGCTTCTGATCCTTGTAATAACTGTTCACTAACGCGTACCGGAGACGATGGAGTAGACGACGTGATACGGACATCCTGGAAACCAATACATTATATTTTTATGATGCGAGATAAGAGAAAATTATAATTTTAAAACAAATTTGAAGTTTTTGTTTGTAAATTCTAAATCCAAAAATTTAATTTTGTATTTCCTATTTTCCAAACCAGCTGGACCGATTATGAATGGTCTTTTACTGGCAGATAGCTGATGTTACAAGGAGTAACTTGGACTTCTTTTATTTTAGAAAAAGAATTAAGGTTATGTGCAAAAAAAAAAGGAAAACACTTGAAATTGTTAACAAAATCCCATTCAAATAGGAGTCTTATTTTTTATGATTCTATTTCGTATGTTTGGATCATGCTACAACCCAAGGAACCAATCAAAAAGTTAAATCTTGTAGATTTGAGACAGAGTTACCTTTGTGATTATTAAGTAAATATTCAATTGTACATTGAGTGAATTCACACGGGCCACATTTTACAAAATTACTATTGGTTGTCAAAATAATTAATTGTAGTCTTGGTAAACTGTTAACTAACTAACTGTAACTTTAAATATAACTACGCTATTGTATTAGGTACATTAACCTTTGATAATAGCTGTATGTGTGGTTTAAATAAATAAATATATAAATTGTATAACGGGCTGGTGTCCGCAACTCCATGTCAAAGCACGTATTTTGCGTATGGGTTATAATCCACCACGCGGGCCCAGTGCGGATTGGTAGATGTCACATGTCTTCGAATTTTTGGTTCTAGGACATGCCGGTTTCCTCACGATGTTTTCCTTCACCGTTTTGAGAGCAGTGGTGATGAAATAAATTACACTAAGTAATGCCGCCTGCCTGGGTTTGAACCCACGTCTCACTGTTCGTAAGTCGGGGCCGCCACCACTGGGCCACCAATAAATATATAATTAGTATAATACGGAAATAAATTGCTATTTTTTTTTCAGTAATTATACTATAATCAAGTTGAATGTGCGTTTTAGTCATTACAAAACCAGTACAGCTTTAACAAAACATTGGGTTACAAAGGGCTGAAATGACAGGTGTGAATGTAACGTTACAAAGAAGCCATATATCTATAGTTACAAGTATGAAAGGGCCCTTTATATACTTTTTAAGATATAGGAACATTTAAGTTTCAAAATAATAAGAAATAAACTATAAGCCAATCACGAAATAGGCAGTTGCTTATGTTTATGAAGAGTAGTTGATTGGGAAACAAACGTTTTCTTCAGAAACACAAAGTGTATAGAAACAAAAAAAAATTGTATTCTAAGTTTGAGAGGAAATGATGAAGTTTACTTTAAATGGGTTGGCTAAGATAATTAAATATTTCGTCAAGTTCAAAGCTTTAGGCAAAATAATAATAATAAACAAAAATGACAGAACAAAGATTCTAGGAAAAATCTGATCAACAAAACACCACATGGTGTTATAAAATACGCTACATAAATAATACACTCATAAATTAACCTCAAAAAACTTTCATAAATAGAAACTAAAGCTAGAAGAACACAACAAACCGTTGATCTATGAGCATGACTTCATTTTCACGGATTTCTAACTCGTTTAAAAATTCCCGCCTGATAATTTCTTTGATTTTGTCAACTTTCTCCTCTTCCGAGAAACTTAGGGGCTCCTCCTTGACGCAGACCAGAGCCTCCGGGTAATCAGGGTCATGATATTCCTTCTTTGGATCCATTTCTTGCAATTTTTACAGTTAAAAATGAGTAACGCCCTAGGAGCGTCGTCTTATAATTACACTTTTTTACACAATTCTTATAGTCACGCCACTTTAGTTTTTGGTTGAATATCACATTTATTCACAGCTCGATTAGGTGGGATGTTTATACTAACACTATTTAGTAAAAAACTATTGTAGTATTTAACCAATTTCCGCATTTGACAGTGGAAAGGTCAACAGCCGATTCATTCAAGTTTTTAACTTTTTTTTAAATGCATTCATCGAAACAGACCTATGTCGTACTGACTGCAGATGTGATACTATTTTTGTGATGTTATTTTTATTTGGGTTGGAATTTGCTGAACTTGTGCTTGTATATTTGTGTGTGCGAAATTGATTTATACATAGCAATGAAACTGAATTGCAGAATTATTCCGTTATCCACTAAAAGGTTGCCTACGGCATTCACACGTGCGGAAATTTCCGCGAAAAAATAATAAACAAATTTTTGTTTATATAAATTAGTTGAACAAGCTTTTGTCAAAATAAAACAGTTTTTAAGTGGCTGATAACACAACGAAATGACGTTATTTTATTATTATTGTGATAAGCTTAGTTATCTCATAAGCACATTAACTAGCAACACAGATGTCTTGAAATTCATTTTACTTGCGTGGAGTGGAACACCACTAACAACTGTCAAACTTGTTACGTTGACGTTTTTGCGAAAATCCTTTCTTTATTTTACTAGAATAATTGTAATTTAATCTAAAACGGCCTCCAGTAACGGATCGCCGTCGCGTGGACAAAGGAGCGTCGACCGTGATGTAAGGGCTCGCGGGGACGAGCACACGCTTATGTCAGACTCGCAGACTCAGGGGCCTGAGGCCATGACCGAAAGACGTCCCTTCTTCTATCCAGACAGTAGTAGCGATACGGAGGAGTACAGAAGGGACGAGGAGCGTCGCAAGCGGCTATCGAAGCGTACTGGCCCTAATATCCGAACGCGTCCTACGATGCCGCCGAAAAATTTAACCGCGAATACTCCGACCCCTTCGACGTCGACGGCCCAGGAACCGACCAGAAATGGGCAGAAGACTACGAACCAGCTTGGAGAAGACCGTATAACGCTGGTGGTGGACAATACGAGGTTCGTCGTGGACCCTGCGCAGTTCACAGCACATCCTAACACCATGTTAGGAAGGATGTTTAGTTCAGGTCAGTTTTTTTTATTGTCTTTGTTGATGGACTGTGCTAGGAAGGTTTTATGGTGACACATTGCAATGGAACCTCTTTGTGTTCTATCTGGAATGAACTGGAAAGTTCTTAGATCTTTAAACTTTGTTAATTACTTATTGAAACTTTTAAAATTTTCCTATTGGAGTTTGAATGAAGTTGGTTTAAAAGTTTTCCAACAATGCATTTTAACTGAAATAAGTTGAATTTTGATAGTCAAATCGTGATAACCAAATCACACTAGTTTTATTCTCAAATCTCTTTAATTTAACACAAATTAAGAAACAAACAACATTTTAGAAAAATAATGTCAGGACAAGTTTCATAATATTGTGATATTAGATCTTTTAAAAGAGATAGTCTTTCTTAAATTTTGTGAACACTGACCCAGTTTCCCAATCAGATAATTTTTGACAATATCTAACAAAGAATCTTAAACAATTTTCAGTACAATACTACAATAATATCTGTTTTTACTGGATTTTATCTATTTGTAGTTCAAGTATTAACTAAATCTTTCTTGTCTGGAAATAAAATTGCAAGCCTAGTAAAATAAAGTTTAAAAATAACTGGTGATCCCTTAAAAAATAGGTATTTTTAGGTCTGTCCATAAGACAAACATGATATTAAAAACAATTCCATATCATCATCATCATCAGCCTATAATGTTCCCACTGCTGGGACACGGCCTCCAATTCCATATACATATTATTAAATTGTTTACTAAAAAAAAACAATTTAAAGTAAATTTTAAAAGTATACAATTATCCATTTAACAAAAACTATTATCAATAAAATAAAAATAAACTTCTTACAACTCATTACTCACCAAAGCCCATCAATGACCAATCACATAATTTATGCTAATTACAATTTAATAAGGTAAGTCCCTCGGCTTTGTGAGAAATATGCAAATTACTTTCACCAACAATTACTCATAGTTTTATTGAGAAACTGAGTTTCTTTTGAAATATGTAAAGTACTTTCACAAATAATTAGTCATGATTTTACAAAGAATTTTCTCGTTAAAACACCATGTCACCATGCCTGTTAGTAAACACCAATCAATTCACAACTCAATCCAACTACCAAAGGAAACTAAATAAATTCCCAGGGGACTTAAGGTTCATATTCCCAAAACACATATATTGCTCAATTTCTCTAGGAAGTGTTGAGTCACTAATGACTCAGGCAGTCATTTCTAGGTCACTTGTGTTTACTAACAGGTCATTGATCATGGAAAAACTAGTGACTACATTGACCTGCTTAGATTCACGCCTGTAGTCCTCGAAGGGTTAAGCATAAGTCTTTCTAATAGTACAACCACAAGAGCAGCGGTGGCCCAGTGGTGGCGGCCCCGACTTACGAACAGTAAGTTGGGGGTTCGAACCCAGACAGGCGCATTACTTTGTGTAATTTATTTCATCACCACTGCTCTCGAAATGGTGAACGAAAACATAGTGAGGAAGCCGGCATGTCCTAGAACCAAAATTCGAAGACATGTGACATCTACCTATCCGAACTGGGCCCGTGTGGTGGATTATAGCCCATACGCAAAATACGCTGACGTGGAGTTGCGGACACCAGCCCGTTAAACAATATATAGTACACCCACATTTCGCCAGTTATGTTTAAGCCCCATGTAATACGGGAGAGCCTATTGAAATCCACCGGGCACAAATTCAGATTCCGTGGCTGTTATTGAAAAATTCCTGATGGAATCGAACCTAGGGCTTCATGCTCAGCAGTCACTAGACCAACAGCAGTCAACAAACTGTTGACTTTACGTTGACCTAATTTGTTTAAAAACTTGTTTTCGTTTAAACCATAAAGAAATGTTTTTGTTTTTTTTTGCTTGGGAGTGTTTCCTGCTAATATTTATAATTTGCTAAGATTGATGAGTTCTTGACATAAAAACTAAGTGTTGTTTAAAAATATTTAGAAGAAAGCTATTTTTAGATGGCTATGTTAACATTTTGGACCAATATTTGATAAAGGAAAGTTCCCAAGTGTTTTGAAATGTAATTAAATTCTACTAGCTTTGCCCTATTTCTATTTCGTAATACCCTTTAACAGATTGAGGAGCTTGTGGCTAAATAATAACAGCCCCTCGGGTCGATCTTTAGGTTAAGCCGTGCTGCTTGCCTAGGTTGGTCTGTAGATGGGTGACCGTTTACATACCGAGTTTCCTCCGTGCCTCGGAAAGCACGTTAAGCTGTTGTAGTTCTTTGACAATTGTTACAGGTAGTCAGTGGCCCAAAAAGTCTGACAACCAGTCTTACCAAGGGGTATCGTGTTACCCAGTACTAACTGGGTTGTGGAGATTAGATAGGCAGTCTCTCTACGTAAAATACTGGTATTCAGCTGCATCCGGTTAGACTGGAAGCCGACCCCAACATAGTTGGGAAAACGCTGGGCAGATGGTGAATACCCTTTAACAAATCGTAGTCTGTATTGTCTGTGTGGTTTGGGCCCCAAAAAGTGAAGAAAAAAGGTAAAGTGATTGTTAAAAATCTCAAAAAATATCGAGAGACGAGTCAGTAGTATTTCTACTATTATACTTAAATGCGAAAGTTTGTAAGAATGTATGGATGTTTGTTCCTCTTTCACGCAAAAACGGTGGGACGGATTTGGGTGTAATTTGGCACACAGATAGTTTATAACCTGGATTAACATACAGGGTGTAAACAGAATCTTTGCGATCCCGTCAACCAAGCATTCTGTACGTCAAACTGAGTAACTCTTCGCAAAAATTATTGCTGGGAAACTACTTTTCTTTTTTGGGGTGGAAAATGATACTTTACGGTAAAGCTTAATGTAACGCATTGTGCTGATGGATGCAATGAGTATTAAATGCGTCATGGAGGTGGAGGTTTAAAGTAAAGCTGAAACATTAAAAAAATGTATTAAAAAAAAAAACTTCTGAAAAAGTTGATAGTTTGACCCCCAATATCTCCGTAACTAGAAGGTTCCCAGGTATGGTGTAGAACAAAAAAAATATCGCAATGACGGGGAGAACAAGCGCCTTTCGCCTCGTTAAGAGTCTATTTACAACCTTTATATGATATGTTTTTGTCCATGGTACTGCCCGGTAGTAAGATCCCGTGGGACAATATTATCGAACGCGGCGCGGGAGAAGCCCGAGCATAAGCTAGTATGATATAGAAATGTCGCAATATTAAGAAACATGTTTATAAAAACTTGTTTCAAAACATTGTGTGATACATAACGCACTCAGTAAATAAACCAGGATCTATTAGTAAAAAGTAAATCAGAACAGCAGATCACTAGATAATATATGATTGAATTGTAGGATTCCTTATCAATTGTGTCATATGATTTAAAGTAAAATATCTCATTCAACAGAGATTTATAACATACAAGTCATAGTCGCAGTTTCGCCTTCACTATATTTTGTCTTATTATTTTAGGGTGCTATCGCATTTGGCGATAATTGATGTCGTTACGCGGCGTTATCCTATCGTAAACATAACTTATCTTAGCACCTGTAATCCGCGGACGGTTGGGCAGAGGGAGAGATGTATGGGATGCGTGTAATAGGGGCGAGCCCATAAACTGGACTCAGAGCCAGACTCTGGGACTGTGATTTTTTTAAAATAAAAACCCAACTCTGGCCAACCTTGGAATTGAACCCTTATTGAGCATGTGGTCCTCCACATGCTCAGCAATGGCGCGTATCTTGCACGTATCTAAACCCAAAATGGCAATGGGTACTTTAGATGAAGCCACTGTTACAGTTTCAATGTTCATACCAAACTACACACATCAAAAATGTCTAGGGATCAAGCATTTTTATGCGGATTTCTTGAGATTGAGATGTGGCTTTGTAATAAATTTATGATTTTATAAATTTATATGGATCCTTTTTGGTGCATTTCATAATTTGAATCAGGAACTCTCAATCAAATTCGAGTAAAAGATGAAAATAAGCTGTCAATATTTTCCCTATAAAAACATACAACGCATTGAAGACATTATTAGTGCTACTGTTTCCCTACTACTGATTAAAACCAACGTTATTATGGAGCGGCGACGTCATTTAAGCAGGGAAGAAATGCTCAGAGCCGTGGGAATGATAGAAGCTGGTTCCCGGCAACGTACTGTAGCTTTAGCTCTGAATACAAGTCAGAGTGTTATCAGTCGACTTTGGACACGTTACCGAAGCACTGGTACCGTGGCTGAGCGCCATGGAGGACGGTATCGCTGCACCACACGGAGACAAGACCGATACATTCAAATCTTAACTCGAAGAGCTCCAACAATAACCGCCATGATGTTAGCCGTGAGGCTTCATCACTCTTCAGGGAACTTAATTAGCGACCAAACAGTCAGAAACCGCTTGCATGAAGTGAACCTTCATTCCCGAAGACCGCTACGGGTACCACCTATAGCAATGCACAATCGTAGGATTCGATATCAATGGGCTCTTGAACACAGAAATTGGGCAGAAGAACAATGGCGTTTCGTGTGCTTTTCTGATGAGTCTCGTTTTGGTATGAGACCGGATACAAGACGTATACGACACTGGAGAACCCCTGGACGCCAACAGCGATTAAAATCCTGCCAGGAAGTCCATCCTTATAGTGGTGGAACCATCATGGTATGGGCGGGTATTTGGATCGGCGGAAGAACTGAGTTGATTTGGATCAGAGGCAACCTCAACGCTCAAATTTATGCTGAGACGATTGTATCAGACGTCATCGTTCCTCTACAAGTGCAAATCGGTCCCTTATTTCAGTTAATGCATGATAATGCACGACCGCACACCGCAAGAGTTGTAAGACAGACTCTCGCCGCAGCTAACATCAATGTCCTGCCCTGGCCTGCTCAGTCGCCAGACTTGAACCCGATTGAGCATGCATGGGATATGCTACAGAGAAGAGCTCTGCCGAATATGGAGGGTATCCAGTCGCAAGAAGACCTTTTTTTGTTGTTGCAACGAACATGGGCGGCCATTCCACAGCGTGATTTGGATGAACTCATTTTGAGTATGCCAAACCGATGTTCTTGTGTTGTTAGTGTTCGCGGTAGAAACACGGATTATTAATTGTTTAAGTTACCCAATAAAATTTTAAAGAAAACTGTTATTTCAGTCTTTTTTTCGAACTTTAATGTTAGTGGTTCAAATGTCAAAAATCCCTTTATTAGGAAAATGGCAAATTTCTTTATTAATGCAAAGGTGACTTGGTTTATCGTTACTGTGACAAACGAAAACACTTTATTTGATGAATCCTTAAAGAAAATTTTAATTAATATCAATCAGGAGAAAAGTTATTGCAAAAATATATGTTGATCCCTAGATACTTTTGATGTGTGTACTTCTCGGCCAAATATCGAAATCGATTCAGTAGTTTTACCAAGAAGACCTAACAGACAAACAAACAAACACTTACTGTACTTTTTATTTGTGACATGTCGGGAGGAAATTCTTAGTATGAATGTGGTCGGTGGGTATAAGAGTAGAGGAAGACTAAAGAAACGATGGATGGATTGTGTGAAGGATGATAAGGCACGAAAGGAGGTGTCTGATGAGATGACGAGTACTAGGGAAGTATGGGAGAAGAAGACATGCTGCGCCGACCACAAATGAATTGGGATAAGGACAAGAGAGTGATGATGATTATTTGGAAGAACGCGACTGATTTCGGATATTAAAAAATCACTTATTCAGTTACTAATCACACAGCAAGGTCACTATTCGATCCCGATATATTCTCGTGCAAAACATTTACACACAAAACGCTAAATAAACATGAATGAACACACAGTACTGTACCTTTTGACATTGTTGGTTAAAAATAGCTATCTCTGTGCTAAATCACGCGCGTAACCAAATTCGTGAATGAATCGAACATTTAGTCTATCACTGTACATAGTCACGCTTTCAATCCCTGAAAGGTCAGACAGAGGTGCCTTGCCATTCTTCTCCATAGAGATCTGCTCTTTGGAATGTGCAACTACAGTACTTTCTCAAGTTATTATGCCTTGTGACTGGGACTGTAGCTTCGCTTTTTTTGACATTCAAAAGTGCCGTAATGGTCTAATTGAAAAAAAAAAAGGTTGAGGAACTTGAAATTTGAGTTTGAGGTGTACCTACCTATTAGTACACCTACATTTCGCAACTTCGCAAGTTATGTTGTAAGTCCCATGGAATAGGGAGCGAGCCTATTGCCAACAACCGGGCACAAATCCATACTCCGTTGCTGACACTATAACACTGCCTGTCCTGTTAATCGAACTCAGGACTTGAGTGGACCAATGAGGCAGTAATTTTAAATCGGTAATAAGGTGGATGTACACTGCTGAAATCTTAATCAGCCTATAATGTTCCCACAGCTGGGGCACACGGCCTCCTCTCTATGAGAGGGAATGGGCTATAATCCACCACGCGGGCCCAGTGCGGGTTGGTAGATGTCACATGTCTTCCAATTTTTGGTTCTAGGACATGCCGGTTACCTCACAATGTTTTCCCGTATAAAGCGGACCCCTATCTCGTGACGACAACACGACGATCGTGTTGTTTTTAGTGTCGTGGCTTGCGTATTTAAATGGAGGTGTTCACAATAGGACGAAGTGATTACTGTCGTCCACGACTTTTGCCAACTAAAAACGAACGATAAATTAATCGTCACGACATAGAGGGAACGGGGCCTAACTCTTTTCAATTTTTATCTCTTCTTTGTCTTCAATATCATCTAACCTCAACGTGAACGAGATCATTATTCTGCTAATACAAACTGATCGATCATTATAATCTCTTCTCTCTTATCAGTAACTCTCTAAACACTGACACAGATTTAGATATCAGTTATAGTCGTTCAGGAGAAGTATATAGCGTTATCAGTAGAAATAGGCAGTAGCACAATAGGTCACCATCATGGCATCATCATCTGCCTTGCCTTTTCCCATCTATGTTGGGGTCAGCTTTCAGTCTAACCGAATGCAGCTAAACACCAGTATTTTACATGCAGCGACTGCCTATCTGACCTCCTAAACCAGTTAGTACTGCGTAATACGATACCCCTTGGTAAAACTGGTCGTCAGACTTTGACAGCCGGGACCAACGTGCCTTCCGAGTCACGGAGGAAACTCGGTATGTATTGGGTGGTCACTCATCCACAGACCAACCTAGGCAAGCACGGCTTAATCTAAAGATCGACTGCAGGCTGTTATTGTTTAGCCACGAGCTCCTCATAGAACCAATAAATTTAAACCAGAAAGTAAGCTAGTTGGTCAATTCGCACAATAATATAATCTTCCAGCGTCATGTAATAACGTAACTAAAAGTCGGATAAGACTTAATCAAAATACGTGCATACACAACCTCTAACCCTACAACTGCACGAGGCATGCACAGTGCACAAATGACGCACTAAACGTATGACATAAGTACGTATCTCATGCCCATCGCCTAGAGCTAGGCGCAAATGCGTGTTTGGGGCCAAGTATGGCCAACAGTACGCCAGCAGACTGCTCAGAAACCCATACATCATGAAGAGTAATCGTAACTTTCGTTAACTTTGTTATAAATGGAAAAGTAAGTTTCGTTTGTTACCTTTTCACGCCTAAACCACTGTACCGATCGTCCTGAAATTTTTCATAGGTATACGTCGTCAGGTGTATGGTAATTGGTGATGATGACATTATGACGCACTGTCACAATGACAGCTGCGTTGACGTAACAATCGTCACAGTGGAAACAAACAGTGTTTTAATAACAATATTTTTGTTAAATTTGCTGATAAGTAATGGACTTATGTTTGAAATTGCATGTGTGATCTGATTTGATTTGTCAATAGATCTTTACATGCAATAATAAAATATCTGGCGCTAGGTACCTATATGTGCAATTGTTCCATGTTCATCATCATCATCATCGCAGCCTTTTTAATGTTCCCACTGCTGGGACACAGGCCTCCTCTCTTTCAGAGGTAATAGGCTATAATCCACCACGCGGGCCCAATGCGGGTTGGTAGATATCACATGTCTTCGAATTTTTGCTTCTAGGACATGGCGGTTTCTCTTATCGGGTTCTCTTCCACGTTAACTGGCTAATATTGTTTTACCATCAGTAACAGCATACAGAGCGTACATTGGGAATATTTTCATACAAAAATTTTGATCCATATTCAATTCCACCGAAAAAAACCGAAAATTCGAAGGTATGAGACATCCACCAACACGCATGGGGTCCGCGTGGTGGATTGCCCGATCCCTCTTACAGGGAGGAGGCCTGTCTCAGCAGTGGGAACGATATAGGCTGATTGTGCTATGCTTATGCTAATCTTGCAGCACTAGCAATTAGTCTAGCTAAAAATCCATTAGCTCTTCGTTAGCTAACTGACAATGTAACGACTACACACAAACAGAGACGCCCATTAGTCCTTATCCAATAAAGGTGTACAGTCGACACCCTGCAGGTCATTGACGCGGTACAGCCACAAAATAGGGTGCGAGGCCGTTAGCTTGCCATTTATAGGGCACTGTTCTGGACGCAGGCGCGGTGGGGCTCTGGTTTCAGGTGGTAATGGCATTATATCTGTGTCTCCTATCCAGACTATCATAAACGCGAAAGCTTGGATGTTTGTTACTCAATCACGCAAAAACGGCCGAACGGATTTTTATTAAATTTGGTACACAGATATGCCCTTTGGAATCCTATCCTATCCTTTTAATTCTTAAGTCTAAGTTTGTGTAAAAAAAAACTACACGGGCGGGAGTGGGACATCTTATAATTATTTCTTCAATAAAGTCTTGCATTATATACTGTATTTCTCAGCAGCAGCCACTGAGCTGGATTTCTGGCCTGTTGATGGCAATAGGCTCGCCCCTATTATAAGGGACTTAAACATAACTGACGAAATGTGGATATACTATTAGGTACACCCATAAGCTTGATGTAAATTTTATGTAATTTCAATTCTTTTCTGAAATGCTATTAATTCTCAAGTCCTGTCAAATCGAGAGAGTCTGAGACGAGTCTTCTAAAGGGCATTCGGCTCCAGACTCAGCTCGAAACGCATAGGATTCAATGTTAAAGTTCGTGAGTTCGTTCACTTAGGTTGTCTGGGGCAAATGGCAAATGCAGTATTGTATTTTGCTGTGTTGTACGATATAGTTTTTAGTCGAGAGTCGAGACACGTTCAGAGTTCATGGAACTGCTGAAAAATGTCTGGTCCTAGATGAAAAAATACGGGATAATTCAGGCATAATTCAGACAAGACAAAAAACTAAGGTCCTACACCTTAGTTTTTTGTCTTGTCTGAATTATGTACGTCAGAATCGCGGGTGTATTTTTCAGATCAGCCTTAATTTATTGCAGTTATTTGGTACAGTCAGCATCAAAACTCGATGACCACATTCAGATTTTCAAAATCACTGTACACTATATCACCCATAAATCGCTCAACAAAATAGGGCGCCAGTATTGAATGAACATCATTATAGTTCAAAATTAACTGAACACTACTCGTCAAAGGTCACTGAACACCATTTTGTCAAAAATTGCTGATCGTTATAATTTCCGAAAACATCTTAGCAAAAGTTTTACAAAAGTCACTGAACAATATAAAATGCTTGTTTTGGTTATCTAGTGTAATCACGGCAACGTCCAAAAATAACATAACATCCTAGAAAACAAAAGTTACTGAACATTACTTTGTTTCGGATACGTAGCGTGTAAACGTAGTATACGTTTACACGCTACGTATCCGAATCAAAAGTAGCTGAACTGCAAACTAAAAAAGTGCTCGTTACTATCTTCAGAGTTATAAATCCAATCTTGCCATATCCAAACTAAATCATGTAAAAAAAAATTAAAGGGATGTAAATTTCGAATTTAACTTTCCAAAAATAATATTGTTTTTTTTTTTTCATAGTATCAATGAGAAATATTAGAAGTGGGTGTTCAAGCGGCAAGCACATTTTTAAGCCTATTTTTCAAAATAAGCACGCAAGCACGATTAAAAAAGATAAGCATATTACGCTTAAAAATTATTCCATCGACGTCATCTAAGCTTTCTATATTACGATTGAATAGTAACCTTATTTGTATAGGTATAAGACTCACTATCAAAAATCACGCAGATTCTGTTTGAATTTATACCATCGACTCAATTAATGATTGCTTTAGTTCGATTGAATTGTAACCTTATTCCTGAAGCAATAAGACTCATTTTCAAAAATCACGCAGATTCTGTTCAAATTCATACCGTCGACTTAGTTTATGAATTTTATAGTACGATTGAATTAGAACCTAATCTATACAGAATGAGTCTTCTATGTATACACATAGAAGACTCATTTTCAAAAACACACAAATTCCGTTTTAATTCAATTCTTTGGGAAACATAGTTGTGGGTATTTGAAAAACTGTTTACCCTTGAATGTAAAAAGAAGATTTATATTTAATTCCATTCCCACCAAAGAGCTCGGACCTTAACCCCATTGAAAACTTATGGGGGCTTATGGTCCAGGCTTGGGATGAAAGCACTCCTCGAACAAGGGAAAATCTACTAAATCACGCCATAGAAATCTGGGAATATTTTAGAGGACGAGATACTTGCAAATATGATAAACTCCATGCGAGCACATCTCCAAAATGTCATCGATGCCAATGGGGGACATAGGTTTTAATTCTAAGTAGTTTAAGCCTAATCATAATTGTATTTGATAAAAATTAAACCTTGTTTTTGTTTATAAAACATTGATTTGATTATGAAAGTTTAAATTTGTTGATTTTTAATAAAAACAAATAATAACTATTAACTGTATTGATTTATCGAACGATTTAATTTAATTTTGTTGATAATAAATAAAAGGGTGGTGATTTACATGTGCATGTGTCTACTTAATTTATATACCAAACATATAAAGGGTGTAAAACACCTCTTAACGAAGCCGAAAGGCACTTGTTCTCCCCGTCATTGCGATCATTTTTTTGTTCTACACCATACCTGGGAACCTTTTAGTTAAGGAGATATTGGGGGTCAAAGTTCCGACTTTTTGACAAGTTTTTTTTAAATACAAGTTTTTAATGTAAGATTTTTACTTTAAACATCTCCACGACCCCCGTACTATTCAATCCATCCATCAGCACAATGTTTTGAGTGCGTTACATTGAGTTCTACCACAAAACATGATTTTTCACCCCAAAAAAGAAATTGTTTCCCAGCAAAAATTTTTGCGTAAAGTTACTTAGTTTGATGTACAGAATGCTTGGTTGACGGCTTCGTGATGAGGTCTTTTACACCCTGTATATATACCTACCGAAAAAAAATACACACACATATTAAACCCAAGAAACATTTCATTTTGTTCAGGGACTTTAGAGATAAACGATGGTATGCTATTTTTTTCAAAAATTTGTTCAGAGACTTTAGAGACGAAGAATGTTAGGCTTTTTTTACTATAACTTTGTTTAGCGACTTTTGAAAAGTGATGGTCACCTACTTATGCCCTTTTATGATAATTATTCATTTCTGGCGCTTGTCATGTTGAGCGATTTAGGTATAATACGGTATACAGCGATTTTGAAAATCTAAATGTGGTCATCAACTTTTGATGCTGACTGTACCATCTGTGTACCTTTACGTACCTCTCCTGAAAATCTGTGTACCTACACACGTGCAATGATATTTTGAAAATTAGGTACACCCGCCATCCTGATGTCAGAACCGCGGGTGAACTCTAATCAATATAATTGTAGCTAAGTACACTGTATAAGTAGATTTGGTACCTGTAGTGTACCTGCAGAAAACGTATTAAATAAACAAAATACTGTAAGGTTGCTGCGAAAAGTAAAACAACTATTTTCTTTCTTTGACGTCGATAATTATTTAATGAAATAGTAACGACGTCAAAGAATACAATCATTGTACATTAAAAAAAAAAATATCGCTGGACATTAACACACAGCGCCATCCAGTGCCACACTAAGCAACGAGGCTTGTGTCGTGGACACCAGATACTTGATATACTACATAGATACTTTTTTGTTTGTAAATACATACTTCTTATACATATAAACATCCATGACTCGGAAACAAATGTCCATGCTCATCACACAAACATTTGCTCCAACCGGGATTCGAACCCGGGACCCTAAGAACGGCAGCCTCACTACCGCTGCGCCATTCGGGTCGTCATTCATTGTATCTACATTAAAACATGTATAATATTAATAGGAATGATGAATGATTTAAAAAAAAAGAATCTGTTACGTACATCGATTAGATTATTGGATGCGTGTTTTTTGTTTTATAAATAAATAAAAATTGACGAAGATAAAAAGTGTCAAATATCATGCATGAGTGGGGGCTTGTGACGTCACATTTAGGTAAAACATGTACTCAAATGTCACACGAGTTTTCGACGCACTGTATCGTCTTCATTTTTGGTTTACTTACGTGAAAAAAGAAAAAATATGTGTCCAATATTTTTTGGAAATCTATCTGACGGACTAATTGGTTTTTTTTTGTCATTTACCCTATTTGAGAAGGTTGCGGGCAGCAACTAGTGTCACTCAAATGATGTGAATATTCGTCACTAAACGCGATAAAAAGTTGTCAACTTTCCCCTCGCAAGGGCAAATGCCCTTCTCAAACAATGTGCAAAATTTCGGGCTGGCCATTCAACTTTATACTTGTAGTCTGTCTAGGTGGCAAGTCAATGCCCTTAGGGATAGGATGCCCTAGGGTATTTGGGAGCAACTCCCAGGTCATTAGGGAGAATTGATTCTTTAAAGGCCATTTTCTATGACTTACGTATAACTGTCAGTTAATATGCCTATGTCTCATAGCTATCGGTGTTTCTATAAACAAAGTTAGCTTGAAATATCCTATCCGCGTCACCTACCTGTCACTTGATTCATAGAAAAATAAAAAAAAGGTTTTTGTGACATTTTGTTTTTACCCGTCCGTAAGCTAAATGTCAAACAGACAGAGATAGCAATCTACCGATACTTGTCAGTAAGTCATTGAAAATAGCCGTAAGTCGGTTGAAAGAAGATTCAATAGTTGTTTTAAGTCACGCACAATGGTTCACTGGGGACTTTCGTACTCTGCACTACTCGCTGTATCACAATTTTTAAAGATGAACACATTCATCAAAAAATATTGGATAGTCTGAGGTTCGTCGTACGTGTGCTCTGTGGATATCTGTCATACATGTTCGTGGTACTAAATGAGGACGAGATTACGGAGCATAATTATATAGATCGGACTAACGTACCCACTGTTTTAAGCTTTTACGGTTCATAACTATACTTAAAATGTCACCTACGGGATATCTTCCGTGATTATTGATTATTTTTGAGTGCGATCATGGCGCTTGCAACAGCGTCGAAATATCGGGAGCTCAAAAATAATCAATAATCACGGAAAGTATCCCGTAAGTGACATGTTAAGTATAACTTACCTAGTGACTTCTGATCCTTAACTATGTGAAGTAATCTCGTCCTCATTGTATTCCAACACTTCCCAGAAGATCAGCCTACCTAGATGTGTGTGTACCTAGTGTCTTATCAACACCCCGTTTTAAAGTTGTGTTGACTAATGTATCGGGACTACGATAATCGTATCGGTCATCTTGAAGGATCATATTATGCTTTGAAAGTATGAGTTGACAGATGTCAAGAAAGAGCGCGCCAAAACCGGACCACAGATAACATATTTCGTTTTGATGAAATCGATTCATCTTTAAAAAATGTCATAGCGATTTAGCAAGAAGTGCAAACTAAGTGCGGAAACCAAAACCCCTTAATAGAATAGTTGTTTAAGTTTTATTTATTAACTCCATGTTTGTTTCACGACTGATAACTAACCTTAGTAGCTTCTAACTTCACCTTGTGCGGGCTTGTCGATCTGAAAGAAACCCCGTAGCTAAGACTAGCATACATAGTCTAAGGCTAACTTCTAAGTTTTGCCTTCCGCAAACCCTATGAGGAATTAAATTAGAGTTATTTGATCAGTAGAATAGATAAGAAGTATCTTTAGTGAATACAATTTGTTTGATGTAGGTATTTCAGACAGGGGTGCCTCAATATGTATGTTAAGGTCGCCATGGTCGAAAAAATGTGTAACGACCTAGCTTTGCACTTTTGGCTGAACACGGGACTTTTACTAGCAGTTACCTGATGTTATAAGGTCTAACTTTTTTTCTTTTGCTAGCCTACATAGTGTCATTATGATATTTCACGTAAACGTAAACTTTAATCTTTAGTGACTTTTTCGAAGAGAAAGTTTGAGGCACCGTTTTGCTCGTATATTTAAATTAGATTGAGTATTTGGGGGTACTAGTTTCAATATAGAATTATTTGATACTATGTATTTGCTTATACTATGTATAGTAATAGATATATCGTGGTGGTTTTGCCGATAAGGATACTCCGCAGCGCAACCACTTTAAATAAAAGTTTACGTCGAAACTAGACATATAGATTTTTTTTTTAAATAGGGCTAGGATTTTATAGACATTCCATACATACATTTTTTTAAGTAACATCATACTTGTTAAAGCCAAGGTGGTTCAGCCAGGAAGCATGACACCCCGCAAACATTATCAGATCGTCACGCCACCTTCGCCGAGGTCGATGTCGACGGCGCTGTCCTTCGTCAGGCGTCCAGTGAACGTGACGATTTTTGCCCATCTCTCTGGGTGCATCCGTGGTCCAAGGCTACTTCTATTAAAATAAAAATATTAGGGTTCTTGCGTTTTTGGAAGTCGTGTTTTAATTTGAACCGTTTTAGTTGTAGAACATTGTGACTAGGGGTGGCAAAAAACTCAATGAAACAAACAAAGTTACTGACTTCCGAAAGTAAAGTTATTTAGACTTTTTTAAAGGTTTTTTGAGAAGTAGGTTTTTTTTTTAAATAAAAAGTTGATGTGTGCTGTCCCCCTTTGAACTTACGATGCAGAACAGATGCCTTCTACTCGATACGACTGTCTAGTCTGTTAAGAACGGTCATTCACTCCCTGGGCAGACCGAATGAACTTTTGAACTGTAATACTGCAGACTTTTGAAAAGTTCATCTGCTACCCTTGTGCTCGCATAAAATGATAATAATTTGTGTTATTTAAGTTGATCGATTTTAATTATGGGAATTTTTAGTGAGAATAGTTGGGCTTTATAGGCCAAAGCTAGTCATCAATAAACAGTGAGCAAGGGTGGTTTTCATTACCTTTGGAAAACAATTTTCAATTGTTTTTTTTTGCTGTATTATAATTTTTTTATTACACTGAAGTCTCTTAGACCTGAAACTAGCTAAGAAATAAACAAATTCCTCTGCATTTCATGTTTAGAATCGATGATACGGCCCAGTAGGTAGACACGCGGCTCGCGTCTGTGACGGTTTTTAAGTCTACTTTGGACACTTCAGCCATGGTCAGGGGTTCATCGCATTGCTGGGCTAAAAATAACGCTCTTCTCTTTTATACAAATCTACCTCTTTTCATAGAAAACATCCCACCAGTTTAAAAAAAAATAAACCAATAACTTAACTCTTTTTTTTCAGGTCTCGAATTCACCCATCCAAACGAACGAGGCGAATACGAGGTGGCTGAAGGTATATCAGCGACGGTCTTCAGAGCCATCTTGGAGTACTACCGGCTGGGCAGCATCCGCTGTCCGCCCACAGTGTCTGTGCAAGAGCTCAGGGAGGCCTGCGACTACCTGCTCGTGCCTTTCGACGCCAACACCGTGCGCTGCCAGGTGAGGTACTTTTTAGTGGCAGATGTGGCATGGAGGGTACTTTAGTGAGGGCCTTATAGGTTTAGTTTTATTAATGCTGCTTTAAGAGCCACGATTCTGGTACACTGGGCCACGAGTGGTACTTTTTAGTGCTAAGTGTGGCTTGATCGGTACTTCTGGAGCAATTAACACTGTGTGCACTGCCAGGTAAGATCATCCCTGTTTTCCTCTGAAAGGAAGGCAGAAATGTATAGTACGGGTGTCCACGCATATGTGAGGCGCCGACATAGCATAGACAACGGGCACATTTAGCCGAAAGTATGATGCCGAATTGGGGATCATCATCATCTGCCTAGCCTTTTCCCAAGTTTTATTAGGGTCAGCTTCCAGTCTAACCGGATGCAGCTGAATACCAGTATTTTACATGGAGGGACTGCCTATCTGACCTCCACAACCCAGTTAGTACTGGGTAATACGATACCCCTTGGTAAGACTGGTTGTCAGACTTTTTTGGGCCACTGACTACCTGTAACGACTGTCAAAGATCACAAATGACAGCCGGGACCAACTGCTTAACGTGCTTTCCGAGGCACGGAGGAAACTCGGTATGTAATGAGTGGTCACCCATCCACAGACCAACCTAGGCAAGTACGGCTTAACGAGGGGCTGTTATTATTTAGCCACGATGCCGAATTAGGGATCGCCTGGCTTAAATCCACATTATGTGTTGCTACCAAAAGAAAAATCTAATGGTAAAACAAATAATATTCTGCGACCTCTTGTGATTTACTAGTCCTTTCAATATCTAGCAAAGAATTTGTAGTAAAATTGCAGTATTTATATGCATTGTTTGGTGAATGTCTAAAGTAGCAGCATGCAACTTCACTTCTAACTGTAAACTGCAGCCGTGACCACTGCAGAATTCGTAATAACCATCTTCTGATTATGAATATAAGAGCACGGCATAAACGGCCTATATCGTTCACACTGCTGGGACACAGGCACCTCTCTCCATATCACTCCCCACACAGTCCACCCATCGTTTCCTTGGTGTTCCTCTCCCTCTTCATCCATCAATTTATATTTATTACGCTTTTAGTCACATGCGATTCATACATTTCGGCCGAACCGTAACCGTTAATAATAATAATAATTAAATTCTCCTATTTTCAGAACCTCCGAGGCCTCCTCCACGAACTCTCAAACGAAGGCGCTCGCCGTCAGTTCGAGTCCTTCCTCGAGAGGTTAATCCTGCCTCTCATGGTGGAATCAGCCCAGAGAGGGGACAGAGAGTGCCACGTGGTGGTCCTGCTGGACGACGACTCCGTGGAGTGGGATGAGCAGTACCCTCCTCAGATGGGAGACGAGTACTCGCAGACAGTGCTGTCCACACCGCTCTATAGGTTCTTCAAGTATATCGAGAATAGGTGAGTCTCTTTGATTCATATGCTAGCCTGGTACTTTTTGGGGAAGGGCAGGTAAGTCATGGTTTACGACGGTGAAGCCAAAAGGAAAGGTTTTATGATTTTAGCAGTCTATGTATGTTTGTTTGTATTTACGTATGTTCCTCCGTAGCGCCTAAACTACTCATCCGATTTCGATGAATAAGGTGTCAATCGACTCGTTATTATGGCCCGGGTAACATAGGCTACATTTAAACCGACTTCAACAATAGGAGGAGTCGATTTTACCGTGTAAACCCTGAATTTAATTAGAACCTGATTTTTCAGTAGTCGGGTTTTTTTGTGGTATACCCCACAAATTCTCTTCTTCTTTTGTCGTATGAAGTCCTGATACTTTCAAGGCGAGTTGTCAAGTAAGTACCAGTATGGTATCTTTTGTTATGCTGTTATATTACTTTTAGGGTAAAGGCAAGAGGCTGCCACCAACAGTTTTTTTTATTTGTGGGCGAAAGAGACGAAACGTCTTGCATAACTTCCGACTTCTAAAAAGGAGGTTCTCAATTAGGCTGTATTTTATACCTTGTTACCTCATAACTCCGTGATAGAAGTAAAGTAAATTACTCGCATCCGGCGTCCATGTATGACCAGATGTATGAACTTGGACGAGGCAAAAAGAGTGTGTCTGGATCGTAGCCGGTGTTTTGATGTTTCTGCCTACCCCATGGGAAAAAGGCGTGAGTTTATGTTATACAGTATTTTATCTTGTTAGTCTAAGAATATTTGTCTACTCTATTTTGCGCGCGGCTTCGCTCCTGTTATATGACATAGGAACGGTTTAAATGTGGCTTATGGCACTGTGGGATAATGTAGCTTCCCGTTAGTGAACGAATTTTCGGAATTGGATCAATAGTTCCGAAGATTACTCCCTACATTTAAACAAATTTTACCTCTTTATAATATGAGTATAAAGGGTGTAAATAGACTCTTAACGAAGCCGAAAGGCACTTGTTCTCCCCGTCATTGCGATCAATTTTTTTTTCTAGACCCTACCTCGGTACCTTCTAGTTACGGAGATATTGAGGGTCAAAGTTCCAACTGAACTATAAGTTTTTTTTTAATACATGTTTTAATGTAAGATTTTAACTTTAAACACTTCCACGAACCCCGTACTATTCAACCATCCATCTGCACAATTTTTTAAGTGCGTTACATTGAGTCCTACCGAAAAGTCTGATTTTTCACCCCAAAAAAAGTAATTTCCCAGCAAAAAAATTTGCGTAGGGTTACTTAGTTTGATGTACAGAATGCTTGGTTGACATGGTAGGCTTCGTGAAGAGTCTGCTTACACCCTGTAGAAAACATTTCTAACCCAAATTCTCTTTTCTCTTCAGAGACGTAGCCAAACAAGTAATGAAAGAGCGAGGTCTCAAAAAAATTCGCCTAGGGGTCGAAGGTTACCCTACATACAAAGAAAAAGTGCGCAAACGCCCCGGCGGCCGCGCCGAAGTCATATACAATTACGTCCAACGCCCATTCATACACATGTCTTGGGAGAAAGAAGAAGCTAAATCTCGCCACGTCGATTTCCAATGTTTCAAGTCGAAGTCGGTAACGAATCTGGCGGAAGCTACTGCGGATCCTGTCATAGAGTTGGACGCGAATAGGGTCAGGGATGAGGAGGCTCCGGAAGTGGTTGTTGAACCGGAAGTGGAAGAGGCTCAGTGATTGGTAAACCGCTCTTCGGGAGCGGTTGTGAGGTTATTAACAGGTATTTTCTGCTGGCTCTGATGCAAGTCTTTGTGTGACGGGGTTTGAAAAAGGAATTAAAACGCTCGGTTTTGAATTTAGAAATGGAACAAGACAGTTCGGTTTTGAATTTGGAATGCAAGTTTTGAAATGTTGTGCTTTAGAAATGGAACAAGACAGTTCGGTTTTGAAGTTTTGGAATAGCGGTTTTGAAATGCGAATTCGGTTTTGAATTCCGAGACGGTGTTCAAATGATTTTGAAATTCGATTTCTTTTAGAAATGATTTGTAAGGTACACTTGTCTAAATTCAGAAATTCAATTCACACGTGAGTCGGTACTAAAAGTGTCATACGGTGCCCCAATCACACATAGACGTCTTAAAAAAAAGTGGAGATGTGTAAGAAAGTGCCAGATGAACTCTATGTACTTATTATAACGCACATTATGTCTTACGGTATGCTTATACACTGGAGTGCATTAAAATAGGTCGTTGTAAACACTGGCGTGTGTGAAAATTTGGTCAGTGGAATTATGAAAAAATGGCCTTAATAAGTATTGCGTTGGCAATGTTATGGTGGATTGTAGTGGTTTGTTACTTTAATTGTGTGTAACAAAATGTGGAAAGTGATTAAGTCTGTTCAATTTACTTTGTTTTTCCTTAGGGTGTAAAATATAAAAATATTTTTTAGGTAGTGACCAAACTTCGTCGCGTCAACTGGCCAAATCGAAGCGTGTGACGTTTTTTTCGCTTTCAATTTTTAAAACTCTTTATGGTCGGCTGAAGTCTTAACACGGGTTGTGGAGGTCAGATAGCTCCTTGTAAAATACAGGTATTCAGCTGCAACCGGTTAGACTGGAAGCCGACCCCAACATAGTGATTGGTTCAAGTCGATTCACGTCGCTGAGTGTGGTCACTGCCTAATAAGTTAAAGCCGTATTATTATCATTTTTCTTAATGAATAAAAATATTCATAAATAGAGTTGAAAAATTAAAAGTAAAGTGTTTCTGTGATAAAAATGGTGTTGGGCCTATTTTTATGCACACTATGTACTTTATGCGCGTGTATCAGAAAGTTGTGGCCACATTTCGAGAGGTCCTGGGTTCGATTCCCAGGTCGGGTTAGTGTTATTGGGTTTTTCCATCAGAAATTTCTCAATAGCAGCCACGGAGTGTGGATTTGTGCCCGGTTGATTCCAATAGGCTCTCTTCCTTAAACACTTACATGGGACTTAAACATAACTGGCGAAATGTGGGTATACTAATAGACACATCTGCCGTACCCTTAGGGGATTACAGGCGTGATGTTATGTTATGGTGCACACTATCAAACTGAACTATATAATTATCAAAGTATAATTATCATGATAATTATCAAGGTATAATTATCATGATAATTATCAAGGTACAATTATTTTATTATTAATTACCTTGATGATTATCAAGGTATAATTACCATGATAATTATCAAGGTATAATTACCATGATAATTATCAAGGTATAATTATCATGATAATTATCAAGGTATAATTATCATGATAATTATCAAGGTATAATTATCATGATAATTATCAAGGTATAATTATCATGATAATTATAACTTAGAACCCTGTCTGTACCACACGCCTCCACACCTTTCCGAACATGCTGTCTTTTCAAAATGTAAAAAAAACACATACTTACTTTAACCAAATTATACTTCTTGTAACATTTTTATTTTATGATATAGTTTTATTCTGTCTTTACTCGCCTTTTTGTGAAATGGACAAAGTTGGTCCTGTCTAAAACTTAAGTTTGCTAGAAAAAACGTATCTAAAATGTCCACTAAAATAATATTAAAACCCAGAACACACTGTCGTGCAAGATTACACGTTGATTATATTTTAAAATTATTATAAAACGTACTGAGACATTCCTATAGAAAAGTGAACGAATTATCCTGCATGATAGTGTAAGTTACTTTCTACACTTGTGTGATTTTTTTTTTGTTAAACATTTAATATTTCTAATTTCCATGTTCTTTTTAGCAGCATATACAGCATGTATCAGAAAGCCGTTTACACGCTGTATACGCGGCAAACATGTCAATGGTGTTGGCCGGTGAAAGCTGAAAGCAGATGGCGCTACCATAGTTTGTTCCCAAACTGACCAATGAGGTCAAGCCATTTTGAAATTTAAAATGACATTACCAGATTTTCTACCAATGACGATGCTTGGAACAAACTATGCTAGTGCCATTACTTCCACAGTTGGCATCCCCATTGTGCAGAGAAATAGTGCCTAGCCAAGAATAAATCGTTAAGGGGCTGCAAACATTCGGGAGTATTCGCCTGAAAGATACACTTAGTAACAATCAAGCCCGATTTCCACCGCAAGTGGAGCGGACCCATTAATGACTTCTTTTACCTCGCAAGAGAAAACTGCTTACATGTGTTTCCACCAACAAAGAGTCGAGCGGAAATGACTCGGCAGGTAAAAAGAGTAAAAATGAGCTCGCTCTGCTCATTCTTGTTTCATTTATCTTTTGCGGTAGGAATAAGAAGACTAAACTCTTTCTTGGTGGAAACGCAAACCTATTTCATGAAAACGAAGCCCGCTTCGCTTAGCCATTTCCGGCTCATTACTCTTTCGCGGCGAAAACCGTGCTTCATATGTTTCTGCGCAGCGGTGGCCCAGTGGTGGCGGCCACGACTTACGAACAGTAAGTCGTGGGTTTGAACCCAAGCAGGCAAATTACTTTGTGTAATTTATTTCATCACTACTGCTACTCAAAACGGTGAAGGAAAACATCATGAGGACACCGGCATGTCCTCGAACCAAAAATTCGAAGACATGTGACATCTACCAACCCGCACTGGGCCCGCGTGGTGGATTATAGAACATTCCCTATCATTGAGAGAAGGTATCCCAGCAATGGGAATATTAAAGGCTATGCTATGCTTATTCTACAGGTGTCTGTGCAAAATCGAATCTTTGTTACATTAAAGGTGAAGGCTCGTGTAAGAAAGATGGGCCCTCGTCATACTTAGGTCGCGCAAAAGTGTCCACACAATGGCGAATCTAGGCGATTTGTTCTTTACTACCAATCCGATTATGTTGGATTCGCCACACGAAGGGTTTCATAACATCGTACAATATTTAACACTACACGAAGCCGAAAGGCATTAGTTCTCCCCGTCATCGCGATCTTTGTTTTGTTCTGGACCATACCAGGGAACCACTTAGTTACAGATATGTTGGAGAAGAATATTGAACACACACACCTATAAAGGGTGTAAAACACCTCTTAACGAAGCCGAAAGGCACTTGTTCTCCCCGTCATTGCGATCATTTTTTTGTTCTACACCATACCTGGGAACCTAGTTACGGAGATATTGGGGGTCAAAGTTCCAACTTTTAGACAAGTTTTTTTTAAATACAAGTTTTTATTGTAAGATTTTTACGTTAAATACCTCCACGACCCCCGTACTATTCAATCCATCCATCAGCACAATGTTTTGAGTGCGTAACATTGAGTTCTACCACAAAACGTGATTTTTCACCCCAAAAAAAAAGTCGTTTCCCAGCAATAATTTTTCGTAAAGTTACTTAGTTTGATGTACAGAATGCTTGGTTGACGGCTTCGTGATGAGGTCTTTTACACCCTGTATTTAAAAGCTTGTTTAAAAAAACGTATTTTTTTGGCACTATTTGCCTGCACAATGTTTTTTGTTCGATTGTACTGAAACGCCACCACATCAGCTATCCGAAACTGTCAAATGTTCCCAATCAACCTTTAATACAATAGGCATGACGACAGTATCAAAAAATTGCAAATATATTTAGTCCGTCAGTTATAGTATTGGAAATTAATGGACACGTATTTTTTGTTTTTGTAAATCAATGAATATTGACAAAGATAAAACGCATCAAAACTCGGGAGTGGGGGCTCGTGACGTCAGAACTAGGTAAAAATTGCGTCAGAATTAGGTAAAAGGCGTGACGTATTGAAAATTTTAAAAGCGTCGTATCTTCGTCAATTTTGGTTTACGTAACAAAAGAAAAAACACGGGTCAAATATTTTTTGATACTGACTAATTCGTTTTTTTTGTCGTCTCGCTTATTGACAGATTGGAGTAGCTTGATGTTTGGCGTCTGTGAATTTTCCGTTCCCTTAACTTACTTGTGAATCTATAAAACATGCAATGTAATGAATAAAAATTAACGAATTGATTGTTTATTCGTAAGACTATTATTACTGTATTTAGATTTTATAAAATACTTAGAAAAATAATTTGTACGAACTTATGTTAGATTTTGTATTAAAATTATACATATCTGCTGAAACTGGTGTTTTATTTTGAAAGAACATAACATTACGCCGTACACAATAAATCCACAGTTGGCCAGTTCAGTCATAACATGGGACGACCCTATTGCCATCAATCGCGCACAAATCAGCTTGGATTTGTGGATGCTATTGAGACATTCCTGACCACTCAAGAAAACTGCCTGACCTGGCAATCAAATGGGGTAGATGACACACCAATCAACTGAGATACTTTTTAAGAGCTGTCAAAACACGGGTCTCTCATAGATATATTGCCATACAAGCAATAGCCAACTGTGACATCACTGTTTATTCAGCTCAATGACTCAACTATTTATTGATTTCAAAGCAATTAAAAATCGAATTGGGCAATGAATTAAAAATAAATCGGGTTTTCAGGCCCAAAATAAAGTGTTTTTTTAGAGATAGGTGTCTGGGAATTATTGTTTTATGGTGTCATCTACCCTATTACTGCCCACTGACCTGTAACGGCTGTCAAAAATCTACAAACGGCAGTCTGGACCAATCTGCATCACGTTATTTCCGAAGAACAGAAGAAACTCTGTATCTAATAGATGGTCTACCCTCCACAGACCGAACTTAGCAAGCGCTGCTTAACCTTGAAGATAGATCTGCCGCAGTGATTACTTAGCTTGGACATAGCTTGCAGAATAAGCAAGCTGAAGTGGCAGAGGGCCGATGGAGTAAACAAGTGTTGGAGTGGAGACCACGTATCGACAAGCGTAATAGGGAATGCTCCTAGTTAGGCCCCGTTCCCACTACGTCGTGACGATTAATGTATCGTTTGTTTTTAGTTGGCAAAAGTCGAAGACGACAGTAATCGTGTCGTCCTACACAGGGTTAGTTTTCAATAACCGGCCAAATTTTCAGAGATGGTTTAGAATCGATAATATTTTCGATATAATGAAAAAAAAACATTTTTTTTTTTTAATACAATTTCATTCCTGTCCGCCACTAAAAAGCGAACGTGTAGATATTGCAACAGCACAATTCAGTTCAACAACCTAGATAGCAGTTAGCACACACATACATTTAGCGGTGCATGCACGCACACAGATTCCCACTAGGTTTATGATTTAGGACATTTTTAAGACATGATGCTATTATTTAGCGGACGTCACACGGTTTCACCCGCGTAGTTCCCGTTCCCGAGGGAGTACGGGGATAAAGCTATATAGCCTATGTTACTCAGGGTGAATGTAGCTTTCTAATGGTGAAAGAATTTTTGAAATCGGCGCAGTAGTTTTTGCATTTATTAATTACAAACATACACACAAAAATACAAATGTTTCCTCTTTATAATATTGGTGTAGATGTTGATTTTCCGACAATAATGTTTAAAATGCACTTTTAGTTTGATATCTCTAGATCTTAATTTTGAAATTTTGAAAAAATGTTGGCTGGTCATTGAAAACTAACCCTATAGTGAACACCTCCATTTAAATACACAAGCAAGCCACGACACTTAAAACTACACGATTATCTGAGGTCCCTACTTTGTGGGAATCGGGATCGAGGTGTGAGACAGAGTGTTTGTGGGTACAGCGTATTGGACAGTGCTGTTATCATCTGTCGAGCCTTTTCCCAACTATGTTGGGGTTGGCTTCCAGTCTTTTTATATGGAGCGACTGCCTATCTGACCTCCACAACCCAGTTAGTACTGGGTACTACGATATCCCTTGGTAAGACTGGTTGTCAGACATTTTGGGCCACTGACTACATGTAACGACTGTCAAAGATCTACATTAAATGACAGCCGGGAAACTCTGTATGTAAGGGTGGTCATTCATCCACAGACCAACCTAGGTAAGCACGGCTTAACCTAAAGATCGACCCGAACGGTAAAAAAAATAAAAATCAGAATTAAAGTCAACATTAAAATCAATATCTCAATCAAAATTACAAAATTAACAATAAAATAAAAGTACCTACAATTAAAATTAAATCACATAATATTTACACACTCTATAAAAGAAATATTAACATTTTACAAATATCAAAAAAGGTTACAGGGCGTCGAAAAATTCGTCCACATCGCTGTCAACAGGAAAAGTGCCCAGAAGGCTGGCAGCATTGCCACCAACGTGGCAATGCTGATTCTTTGGCCAAAAAATAGGCCCGCCCTCTGGTCACGTGAAGAGTCGACCAGCCGTTTGGCGATTTCCCGAAATACTAGGTGGGCTCTCGGACCCCATGGCTCTAGTGTTTCAACCCCAAACGGCTCAAACACATAATTACCAATGAAATTATTGTATTTGCGCCGTTTGAGGTTTTCAGCACTTGCAGCAGCTGCCCCAGCGCAGCACACTGTGCTAGGAAGATGGCATGGCGCAAGGGTGTCGACGCAAGTTGCGTCCCACACCAAAGGCCTACCCAACTTCCATGGCATTATGATCATACCATCTGGTCTCTTGCTATCGACGCGTACCAAGCTAGTGGGTTCTAATACAGCTGACAGAATCAAAATCACATTAAATTAAAATTAAGTTTTTTTTAATTAAAATAATTATATCAATAAAATTTGTCGGTGAAAATAATCACAATAATTATAATTTTCTAATCGGCATTGGAGGAGCAATATGCCTGCCACAGCAATGCCGGACATAAGGGCAGTCCAGCCTGTTGGCGATCATCGCCAAGATGGCATTGGGGCTGGCCCGCACCCGCCGCACCAGAGACGCACACCGCTTGCGCATGGTAGCGTGAAAACAATCAGTGCGTGCCATCGCGAACATCCCCGATGCGCTGTAGCACCCCGTTCCCGCTGCCCCGTGACAACAACGGTGTATGTTCACATCCCCAGTACAATAACGAAAACCTGCGGGCTATCATGTTGGCTCGCACCGACAGCGCCCTCCGCTCCCGGTCCATATCAGCATGGTATTTAAGGTAAGTAGATGCCCTAGGTATTTAAATTGGTCCACTCGGTCTATTGGAAGTCCATCTAGAATAACATTCGGAATGTTCATAGAGCTCGACACACCGATGGCCTGAAAACCCATGTATTGGCTTTTCTTCCCATTGAATTTTAACCCATGTCCATGCGCGTATTCCGTACACGTACGGAGTAGTCTCCTCAGCCCACAGATCGACGCGCTCAGCAGCACCATGTCGTCCGCATAACTCATATTGTTCACACAAACTCCGTCTATATAGCATCCGACATGTTGACTGCTGAGCGAGACGATCAGTTCATTCATATATAAGTTGAACAATGTAGGAGTGGTCAAACCGCCCTGCCTTACGCCACATTCGCTTGTATAAGGGTCCGACATCGCCCCCGCCCATCGGACATTATTGACCTGGTGCCCGTACCAGTACCGGAGCAAGCTGATGAGCTCCGACGGTAAGTCCGTGCTCTTCAGCTTCCTCCAGAGGATGTCGTACGAAACGAGGTCAAAAGCTTTGGATAAATCGAGGAAGCACGCGTATACAGGGGTCTTCCTCTTCGTGTAGTATGTAACGGTGTGCTTTAAACACAGTATTGCACTCTGTAGACAGTTTAAGTCGAAAACCAAACTGGTTGTCATTAAGTGTTACGTGTCTATTTAACTGTGTGTTAAGCACACCGTCAAAAACCTTCGCCACTATAGTTGCCAGCGATATAGGCCTGTAGTTATTTTTGTTCGCCATATCGCCTGTTTTATTTCTTACCACCGGCACTACCACGGTCCTCATGAAGTCCGCAGGTAGGTAGGAGTGGCACACACACAGTGAGAAGAACATTGCAAGAACTCTCGCCAAGGGCGGCCCGGCGTGCTGCAGGTGCTCAATGCTGAGTGCATCGTGGCCAGGGGACTTTTCCCGCTTAATCTGACTTATAACTTCGAAATATACATAATATAATGAAACAAATCCTTAAAAATACAGTGAATTCATTTTCCTACAGTTACTACTAAAAACGTCTGTGACTTATGTAATAGACATGGATACGAAGCCAGCCAGGCGCTATACTTTGTGTAGTCTTTTCTCCACTCATTATCTGCCTATAGCCTTTATAGGTAGGTATGTTGGGGTAGGCTTCCAGTCTAACCGGATGCAGCTGAATACCAGTATTTTACATGGAGCGACTTCCTATCTGACCTCCACAACTCAGTAAGTCTTTTCACCACTACCTGCTCATAAAACGGTGAAGGAGAACATCGCGCATCGTGAGGAATCGGTATGTTCCAGAACCAAAATTTCGGAGACATGTAGCAATCCACCAACCCGTAGGTACCTACTGGGGCCACGTCAGGCTGCGTGATGGAATGGATTACGTACACCGATTACGTACCTACGGCCCACTTCTTGTCACTGAGGGGAGGTTTTATCCCAGCAATGGAAATTTTATAGGCTGGTTAAGGCAAATCGAAGAAGGCCTCATCGAATAGGTAATGAGAGGTTTTCTTTTAGAGGGATTAAAAAAAAAAAACAGTTTCCAAGAACTCTATAGATGGCGTTGAACTGACTACGTTAGTTGGTGCCAAAGCCAAAACGTTTGGAAAAAAAAACATTGCGTCACGTCACATACGCTCGTTGACTGACACTTTCGTTTGCTTAAGCTTCTGAATATAACTTAGTTTGCTCGCGCTTTGTTAAAATCAGTTTTTTTACGTTCCGTTCCTTGCAGTAACGTACCAAGTTCAGCGCCATCTATCCAGCGACTAAGGAAGGGCTAAAAAGAAAATCCCTCATTAATATTCTCTAGCGATTTTTTTTTTTCTAAACTAGTACCTACCTACTTAAAAGTCAAAAACTGTTTGCTTTAACTTGGCTTGTCTATATCTATCAAAATATTTTGACAGCTGTATCAAATTTAAAAAAATAAACAGTTTGCTCTGTGGCGCGCTTCTGAACACGACAGTAAGTATTTAGTTATCTCAGTTTACAAAAATAATTTAAAAAATGTCGATATGGGCATCACTAAATCGTTCAGTCTTCAAGAAGACTTCGACATATTTCTTGATCGCCGCGGTTAGCACATTTTTCTTCGAGCGGGCCTTCGACAATATTTGTATTGAGATATTCGAAAGATGTAACCCAAATAAACTTTGGAAGGACGTTGCTCATCGCTTTGTTCCAAAAAAAGAGGAACTGAAGAAAGTTTATTAGTGTTAAAATGTTCCTTTGCGTGATTAAAGATTTTCTATTATAGCGTGGCCTCGTGTGTTTATTTTTACCCGACTACGGCGAAGCCAAAAGGAGGTTTATAATTTCAGTTCGTATACAATGGTGATTCTTTGAATGCGGTCCAGCACTACATAGAGATGTATTATGTCACCGTAAAATTGTAAATACCGTAATTATAATCTATCTCGCGAGATTGCAGGATTCGGTCGTGGTCCACCTGCTTAGTTTACCTGGGTGGACCACGGGCACTTTTTCTTGTCGGTGGATCACCTAAATGATGAGGAATATGCAAATAAAAAATGTCTATTGGCCATGGTCCACCTAAAAATAATTCCACGGAAATAAAATCCTCTTCTTGATCTTGATCCTGTCATTTTAGTACAATTGAAAAATTAATGCCGAAAGAACAAATGATAATCAAAAAAACAAATTAATACGGAAAACAACTTTAATTAATAAAATAAATATTTTTATTGAGACAATCAGCGTAACTTTTCTATAGCAAGTCCTACAGAAATTTCTTTGTTTAACAATTCTAATTGTATTTCTATTATATCGTCATCATTAGTTATATATTTGGTTTTCGTTTTATTGGAGGGTCTGGATTCAAGACTTTCCAGTTCAGTTAGAAGGCGCAACATGACCACCATTTTTTGGTTGGCCACCACTGGTTTTCTTTATTTTTTTTATTCAGTTTTGAATGAAAAGATTCCAAAACATTATTTTGTGCAGTGTCTAAAAAAAATATTAAAAATTATTTTCGTTTCTCCACCAAAATCTTTATCACAATTTTGAGACATTATTTTTTACCCACGACGGATCGGAGACGGTGTACCTAAGCGTTTGGGGTGAGAGGATGTTTATGCATTGGGGTGAGAGCAAATGTGCAAATCCATGTTGCCATTTTTCTCCAAAACTACTACTTAGTCTGATTTTGATGCTCTCTAAAAAGTTTAAAATAAAAAGCAAAATTAAAAATTTTGAAAAACACCACGCCGGTTAAAAAGTAATTGAAAAGGATAAAATAATAAAAAAAAAAACCCCAACTTATTAAACAACCCACGAGTATACGTCGGGGGCTGCCATCACTATTTTAAATTTCACCGTAAATAAAAATAAGTAACATCATCAACTTCTAAAGGTCCCCACTGCACTGTAGGGGCACGTCCTATAACCATTAAGGGTGTAAATATAGCGCTCAAAATCTCCAATTATTCAAGTAACTATAAAACTGCAAAACTAGTTCATTTCATGGCAGCCCCCGACGGATAATCGTGGGTATTTTATTAAGTTGGGTTTTTTTTTTAATATTTTTACCCTTTTTGAATTACTTTTATGTTCTGTTAAATCCATTACATAAATGAAAAATTGACGGTAAAGTCACAGCTCAATCAAAGTAATGTCATCTTACCAAGGTGGATAATAAATTATTTCTCTATTAACGTCTAGTTAAAAGCTAAACAAAGTTCAAAAGGAAAGAGATTGCAATATTATTATAAAGGTGGACCACCGGCAAGAAAAAGTGCCCGTGGTCCACCTAGGTGGACTGAGGTGATCCACCGGCAAGAAAAAGTGCCCGTGGTCCACCTAGGTGGACTGAGGTGATCCACCGGCAAGAAAAAGTGCGCGTGGTCCACCTAGGTGGACTAAGCAGGCGGACCACGACAGAATCCCGCGAGATTGTATACTCTCGAAAGATTGAGAACACGGAACGCACCTCGCGCGCTGTTTGGTTGAACGTCATGTGCCCCGCACCGCATTATTTGTTTGCTATTTCGTTTGTTGTCGAATGTAAACGAAAAATGTGTTCCCGCATAACTTCTAAACTACTAATATCATAATTCGACAAAGGTAGGTATCATTCATTCACAGCACCCCTAGCCAAATTGACAATCTACAATCGTTAACGCTAGTAGAAAACTATCAACAAATGTTGTAACGTTACATTTAGCAGGGGGAGCCTGATAAATGTAAGGTTTTTAAATTTAGCACTAGCCTACCTAATAGGAGGAAAGCGCAGTTTAAGAGAAAAATAAATAAAAGGTAAACAAATTTAATGAACAAAATAAAATATAACTAAACCTAAGGAACCTATCAGGCCCTACCTACCGAATGGGGAATACTAAACTAAAACACAACACTAAACAGGGAAACCGGGGTGAAGGTCCTTGGTTATGCAGAGTCCAGGAGTTTCTTCGGTGAAAGGCCTCAAGTCAGGCCTTCCCGTCGTAGAGCTCGCAAAGGGGCCTGTTGTAGCCTGCAGTCAACTCAAGCCGGCTGTAGCAGAAACCGGCGGACGTCAGGAGTGCCGAAGAGGAGGATCCAGGAGGACGTCACTCTGGCACTTTACTTAGACTAGACCACCGTAGCAGAGATTTTAGAAAACCAGCAGAGTTTGTAGTAGAGATGTATTTCGCTCAGAGGCCCGGCGTAGAATTTTTAGTGGAGAAGTATTCTGTTCAGAAGCTCGGCGTAGACTGGCCGTCACGACCCGGTTCCCGTCAATGTCAGGCTATTTCAAATATTTAAGCGAGGTTCTAGAATAAAAAGAAAAATAAATAAATTTATAACGAGGTACAATATCAAGCGTTTTCTGCTAGTCTTTCATCACTGCGATCTCCAATCTGCCTGCCAAGCGTGGAGATTACGGCAAATTCCTCCCATCATGGGAGAGGCTTATGTCCAGCAGTGGACGTTATGTTGTTGTTGTTGTACAATATCAAATACCTATACTACCTACTCCTAACTCCAGCAGCGAATTAAAAGTAAAAACCCTTATAGAAAACACAAACATTACAATGTATGGGAATGACATCATCTCAACGTTCAATCACGTGATCAACACAAATGAATAGAAAATTCGTAGACAAGTTTACATCGTTGTCTCTGTCGATCGTATCTGTTGATCGCTATACTCTTTGGTAGGAACGCTCACCGTAGACTAAAGTATAGGTTTTTTCTACAGACTTCCATATAAAGGGTGTAAAACACCTCTTAACGAACAGCTATTCTCAGTAGTTCGGTTTATTTAGTCCGGTCACCGGACTGGTGAGACTTTTCGTCTCAGCAGTTCGTGGATGTAATACGACCGGACTATTGAGCCTGATAGTTCGGTATCGATATCGGACCTGCACTAGTAAAGGGACACATTACACAGTCCACTGGCAGGCGGTCATTCATAAAAACTGTCAAAAACTGTATGTATGATCGCCTGCCGGCGGACTGCCAGCGGACTGACAAATGTGTGGGGGCCCTAAGGAAAGACTGAAAGGTCGACATGTCAAGAAATATCTTTTACTTGAAATATCTCAGCCAAACATCTGCTTTTTCCAACAAGCCAAGTACAACGCAATTTTATACAAAAAAATTGATACATCGATTTCGGCACAAGTTAACTGCATCTGAACTTCTTGAATAAAATCGTCCTTTTCTATATTTACTCTGCTTCGTTTCGACATTGCTGTTCCAAATCTTTTCATTTGTTCGACCTTGAAATTTGCTAGATTGTCATCATCCTTCAGCACGTTCAAAATACGCAACAAACTTGGATTTTTATGGATCAGACCATTAAGTGTGAAATTCCAGGCTTCTACAACATTGTTGGTGCGATGACGCTCAGCAAATACGCACCATTTATTTATAAAATCAGGCTTCATCCATGTTTTTTGAAAATAACTTCTGAATTTAATTAATTTTTCATCTTGAATAGACATTTCGTTTAATGAAATGTTTCCAACCGTCCTGTATTTTATGTACAGGTAGCAATGGCAGTATGCAACACAAACTGATGATACGCCTATAATTTCTTGAGTTTAGTCCAATTGCCTTTGCCTTTCGATATAAAGCATTTCGAAAATGAAAATAACAACCAATAATGGTCACATTTTTGAAAGTTTTCAGCAATGCTTTTATGGCGGCGCTCTCAAAGTCGATATGAACTTGTTCTGGTACCCAACCTGGAACCTGTGATTGTATTAATTGAAATACAATCTCATAAGCTTTTACACTCTTGTGTGACATGAAGATGTATGCTAATGGAATGACATTCGTGCTTTCAATGCCACTTCCCATGTCTCCATGAATGCTGTATAGCTGCGGAAAAGGATCTGGTGATGCCTGAAAGGTACCATCCATGAAAAATTGTTTCAGGGATGTCAAAAGTAATCGTGCTTCTTTACTACAGAATATTAAAATTTTGATTGTGCCGTCATAGAAATCTGCTAATAAAAAATCTTGAAATTGAATTGGCACCTCAACGTCTTCATAATTGTTAGTATGTATTTTAGTGACTTCCGTACAAGAATGAATTTTTCGATATATTGTCATTTTTTTATTATTAAAATTAGGGATAGGTTGTTTTGCAGCTAAATCTAATCCCTTTGTTTTAATTTTGAGAGTGAATTACCGAAATACTTTTGGAGCAGCTTCTTGTCCTTGTGCTGCCTCATCAACACATTGATTGAGTAATATATCAATTTGATTTTGAGTTTTGTCCTGTTCGCAAGAATGGTCAGTACTATCCTTTGTAATCACGTCTTCTTCCTAAAATACAATGTTATATTTAAAAGCTGAAACTTGAGACAGTCTTGAGTAGTAAAAGCCGACTTACTTTGGATAAAACGAGGTATCCTTTACATTTGGTATCATTCTTATAGTTTCTGCACCTCCAATAACTCCCAGCTTTGTAAACCGTATTCCTATAAAATTGGTAACCGTTATATAATAAAACTCTGCCTCGCCCACGTTTCAGTATTTCAAAATCCATCGTCCGTGCAAGGAATTGAATATTTGTTAAATTATTAATTATTATTTATTAAACGTAATAAATTATGGAAAGATTCACAAACGTCAATCATAATAATCATGAGTGTCCATAACCCATAACCATTCCATAACAAAACACAAAAAAGTTTACATACCTACCTACTTCTAAAGGTTGTTAGGTCGTCAATAAAGAGAACTGATAACAAAACAGATAGGTTAGTCTGTTATGTTTAATAGTATATTTGGATTATTCATATACACACATCAAAAGTATCTAGGGATCAACATATATTTTTGCAATAACTTTTCTCCTGATTGATATTAATTAAAATTTTCTTTAAGGATTCATCAAATAAAGTGTTTTCGTTTGTCACAGTAACGATAAACCAAGTCACCTTTGCATTAATAAAGAAATTTGCCATTTTCCTAATAAAGGGATTTTTGACATTTGAACCACTAACATTAAAGTTCGAAAAAAATACTGAAATAACAGTTTTCTTTAAAATTTTATTGGGTAACTTAAACAATTAATAATCCGTGTTTCTACCGCGAACACTAACAACACAAGAACATCGGTTTGGCATACTCAAAATGAGTTCATCCAAATCACGCTGTGGAATGGCCGCCCATGTTCGTTGCAACAACAAAAAAAGGTCTTCTTGCGACTGGATACCCTCCATATTCGGCAGAGCTCTTCTCTGTAGCATATCCCATGCATGCTCAATCGGGTTCAAGTCTGGCGACTGAGCAGGCCAGGGCAGGACATTGATGTTAGCTGCGGCGAGAGTCTGTCTTACAACTCTTGCGGTGTGCGGTCGTGCATTATCATGCATTAACTGAAATAAGGGACCGATTTGCACTTGTAGAGGAACGATGACGTCTGATACAATCGTCTCAGCATAAATTTGAGCGTTGAGGTTGCCTCTGATCCAAATCAACTCAGTTCTTCCGCCGATCCAAATACCCGCCCATACCATGATGGTTCCACCACTATAAGGATGGACTTCCTGGCAGGATTTTAATCGCTGTTGGCGTCCAGGGGTTCTCCAGTGTCGTATACGTCTTGTATCCGGTCTCATACCAAAACGAGACTCATCAGAAAAGCACACGAAACGCCATTGTTCTTCTGCCCAATTTCTGTGTTCAAGAGCCCATTGATATCGAATCCTACGATTGTGCATTGCTATAGGTGGTACCCGTAGCGGTCTTCGGGAATGAAGGTTCACTTCATGCAAGCGGTTTCTGACTGTTTGGTCGCTAATTAAGTTCCCTGAAGAGTGATGAAGCCTCACGGCTAACATCATGGCGGTTATTGTTGGAGCTCTTCGAGTTAAGATTTGAATGTATCGGTCTTGTCTCCGTGTGGTGCAGCGATACCGTCCTCCATGGCGCTCAGCCACGGTACCAGTGCTTCGGTAACGTGTCCAAAGTCGACTGATAACACTCTGACTTGTATTCAGAGCTAAAGCTACAGTACGTTGCCGGGAACCAGCTTCTATCATTCCCACGGCTCTGAGCATTTCTTCCCTGCTTAAATGACGTCGCCGCTCCATAATAACGTTGGTTTTAATCAGTAGTAGGGAAACAGTAGCACTAATAATGTCTTCAATGCGTTGTATGTTTTTATAGGGAAAATATTGACAGCTTATTTTCATCTTTTACTCGAATTTGATTGAGAGTTCCTGATTCAAATTATGAAATGCACCAAAAAGGATCCATATAAATTTATAAAATCATAAATTTATTACAAAGCCACATCTCAATCTCAAGAAATCCGCATAAAAATGCTTGATCCCTAGACATTTTTGATGTGTGTATCTCTGGTGGCACATCTCTATGGTGGTATGGTCCAGTCTCTTTCTACCCCCAGGGGCATGGCCAGGGGTATGGTGGGTCCGGAGCGATAATGTCGACCTTTCAGTCTTTCCTTAGTAGTGCAGGTCCGTTATCGATACCGAACTATCAGGCTCTGTAGTCCGGTCGTATTGTATCACCGAACTGATGAGACGAAAAGTCCGGGACCGGACTAAATAACCGAACTACCGAGACACGCGGTTAACGAAGCCGAAAGACACTTGTTCTTCTCGTCATTTTTGTTCTACACTATACCTGGGAACCTTCTAGTTACGGAGATATCGGGGGTCAAAGTTCCAACTTTTTGACAAGTTTTTTTTTAAACAAGTTTTAATGTAAGATTTTTACTTTAAACACCTCCGCGACCTCCGTACTATTCAATCCATCCATCAGCACAATGTTTTGAGAGCTTACAATGAGTTCGACCACAAAAAAAAAATTCACCCCAAAAAAAAAAGTCGTTTCCCAGCAATAATAAATAAGTTACTTAGTTTGATGTACAGAATGCTTGATTGACGGCTTCGTGATGAGATCTTTTACTATAAATATTTATATTACGCGCTTTCTACAATCGCTTACGCCGAGGCGTGAAAGAGAATCGATACGTTTGTAACTTGGCTAGGCCTGCTCGCCCAGTTCAGTGACTGTGTGAACACTGACGACTTCTCCGCTGTGAGCTGCTGCCTTTCTTTCTTGGCCGCCGAGTTCCGACTCTTATAAAGGTTTTCGCCCGTGGTCCCGGTCCCTTACTTAGTCCCTGGAAGGGACCACGAGTATATTTTTGCCCGTGGTTCCTTCAAGAAATATATACTGCCGAATTAAATTGTACTTAGTTAATGAATCCTTTCTTATGGGCGGCATGGGCACCGGGCCGTAGGCGGACGAAGGAGGCTGGCGGGCGGAGGCCCGTCACTTCGGGGACAGAAGTCAGAGTATTGCGTTGTTGTTGTGAGTGAAGCGAGCGCTTGTCATAAAACCTCCGTGGTCCCTTCAGGTACTACGAGAAGGGACCACAGGTGAAGGATTTATAATAGTAGTAAAGATTACGAGTATAAAGAGGTTCAGTTTGTAAGTTTGGATGTGGGTGTGAATCTTCGGAACTACTGATCCGATTTCGAAAACTATCATTAATGGAACTCTACATTATCTAGGCTATAAGTATTTAAAACGCTATCATAGAATATGTCCGAACCCCACGCGGGGCAAGCCGCTTGCAGAAGCCACTTTATAATTAACGCGTCGAGTTCGGTAATGTCCCACGGGATCATATCCTATATGTTAATCCAGGTTATAAACTGTGTGCCAAGTTTCATCCAAACCCGTTCAGAAGGTTTTGCGGTGAAAGACTAAGAAACATCCATCCAACCATTCTCACAAACTTTCGCATTTTAAATACAGTATGGAAGTAAGTAGGATAGAATAGGAAATCGGAACAGGAAATAGGATTTAGAGCTGACTTTCAAATCTGGAGAAGATTTAAACCAGTTTTCCTTCCAATATACAAGACGTTGGTATTACTTACTATTCATTTTACGAATGTGAATTCAAACAATAATTTAACACCACTGAACTTTATTACAACACAACTTACCAAAAGCCTTAGTGCGGGCGACAAAATATAACTTATAAAATATATGATAGCTAACTAAGATCGCTTTCTTATACAATACTATATCTAAAAGTATTAATATAACAATACACTTATATACAAAAGGGTTTGTACAACTAACGTATAAAGTTAAAGGCAGAAAAGAATAATCTTGGAAAAGTTGAATATTCTAACTCAAGGTTAACATCATAATTAGTAAAGAAGTACCAGTAATTGTAGTGTAGTGTAGTGTAGTAGTAACAAAAATCAAGTGGTTTCCGACGCAATGATAACATCTTCGTGGCGCAAAGGCTGAAAAGCCGTAACAGTTTTTTAAAGTGTGTGTATCTACTCACTGGCTAACGCTCCAAGGAAAGACTCAAGCTGTAGTGAGAAAGTGTTTACCTACCCAAACCCATTTGTACCACTTGCAGAACATCTGCCACCTGGACACGAGTTGCCATGGCTGACTTAGAAGTCTTAGAATAGGACTCAGGACACAGGACAACCTGTTCAGGTGTAGATTCATAGATGACTCTGCCCTGGAGTGTTAATGTGGTGTGGTGTTGCTCCACAAACGATGGGACACTTGATACTATCTTGTTACTTGCACATCACAGGAGCAGATGGACGCTACTGAAAGTGCTCTACGCGCCTACTACTAAACTCGTCGCCAAATTTTAGGCTGACTCAATTTAAATTATCATCGACACGCTAAGAAGAAATAGTAGTAGTATAGTAGTATAGTAGTAGTGTAGTAATATAGTAGTAGTAGTGTAGTAGTAAAGTAATAGTCCGTGTAGAGTTAATTGTGTCAATGTGTACAAACAATCAACAAGACGACAAATCCGTTATTTACAGTCATTTCACAAATATTTTATTTCTGTCAGATTTAACCCAACACGAATCTTATGGCAGCAGGAATACACATCATTGTGATTTTGATAGACTTGTCAGTCAGTAACTACAACAACAGCAATTATTAAAGATCACTGTGATAATTAACTCTCTTTAATGGCTGCAACCACCCAAAAGCAACTATCAGACCGAAAATAAACGTCACTGCGATTTTGAAAATGAGAAAAACAGAGGTAAAATATCAATGAAAGGGGCTGTCTGAGTTTTAGTCCAGTCTGTCCCGAAGCTCATCTCGTCGGTAACAAGAAGCGACAGAACTTGTCACTTCATTACTTCCAACAAAAACACGGAGTAAAATAAACTTGCCACACTATTACTGAAGTCATAATCATAAATAAATCGATTGATAAATCAATCAATTATCTACATTGTACAGTATATGATAGAATATCTATATCTTGTCCTCATAGGATTTTAAGCCTCATAAGAGTCTGACGTTTTGAACTGTCAGTGTCATCCGTAACCACCATTTAATATGGCGGAGGTTTAAGGGTCAAAATCGATTGGCGGCAACGGAGGCGGCCTGTTCCTTTCTTTCCAAAGTTCAAACTTGGTTTCTTGTGAATCTGAAATGAAAGAAGATAAGTTACAAAAAAATCTTTTCAACGCTTATGTGGTGCTGATGGACTATCATGGGTTATAGTGGTTTAAAATTCAAAATAATTGTCATTATTTATCATCCATTCAACCTATACCGCTGGCTCAGTCATTAAATTCATCATTCAACCTATTAACTATTCAGCTTGGGAGGTCAAAGTTCCAACTTTTTCACAAGTTTTTGTTTTACTTTCTCTTCAAGTTCCACTTTGAAAAATAAAAGTCTTAAGGATAACGAGGTAAAACAAAGGATCTCAAATTTTAAACGCAATCCATAACGCAGAAATTCACAGAACAGAATATTTTCTGGCCTGCATATAGCGAATTTAACCAATGAAACAAAGCGTTTGATGTGATGATCCCGTTCAGAATCATTGATGAGAATTAGCTCTAAGTATTAGAATCTTCTCCAAATCTCATTAAACATTCTTGTAGCGGACAATACAAAAAGTACTAAAGCAACATAGTACAAAAAGTACTACAGCGCCGTCTATGACACAAATGAAGAACGAACATTAAAAAATCGCGCAGTTAAAGTTATCCACGACTTAAAACTATACATATATAATATAGAAAAACCTGACAACAGCTACAGCTATCTAGTGGGCCCACTAGATACGACACCCTTTGGGTCGGAGGAGCCTCCCTTTCATATGGGGGATGAAGAACTTTACACCCGTTCTTTATACCCTTAAATTCGCCATCACATGAGCCGAGTACAAATTATTTGCAACACAACATGCAATGCTACATTTTCCATAAATTAAAATGCAAACAGGCTTAAAAAAATTTAACCACCTGGCTTAAGGAAAATATTGCATTGCGTGTTGCATTGCATGTTGCATTGCGTGTTGCATTGTGTTACATTGCGTGTTGCATTGCATGTTGCTTTGCATGTTGTATTGCGTGTTGCATTGCATGTTGTATTGCGTGTTGCATTGCATATTGTATTGCGTGTTGCATTGCATATTGTATTGCAAATAGTCTGTACCCGGCTTTGCATGTTGTGTTGTAAATAACGTGTATCCCTATGAACACTCACCAGTGGCCCTGGAGGAAGTGAGGCTCGGCCGGAAGAACCGCGGGAGGATCACACGCGACGGGGACAGCGGCCGCGCGCCGGGGAAGTGCGCGTACGTTACTGTCACACTCGGCATTGGCTTATCTGGGAACGAGAAGATGACGGATGAATACACATCTCCGCTTACTCAAGCTTCTGATGGCCTTCGCTTCTAGTGCTTTGCGCAAATTATACCCGATCAGTACATTGTCACCTGCACAGCTGTCGTTGGCTTTGTTTAAATCCTGGAAGGTGCAGGTGGCTGTGCAGAATGGGCAAGAAAGGAGGTGGGGCATATCCTGCAGAGGGGCTCCACACTGACACTATATTTAGAGCGGGGCGATGAAACCCCATTTGGCCAGATTATTTCTACAGCAGCCAGCCTGGGCCCGCACACGGTTATGAGATTTCCAGATTGGCCAGTGCAGTTCCTGTCCAGGCCTTCACTTACTTCGCTTTTTGTAGCGATACTGTAACGTGTTAGTCACGTTTGTGACACGACTGAAACAGTAGTCTCGGTAGTAGCCATACAGGATCGTGGTGACGTGTGCAAAGGTGCACAGCTAGCGACAGCATTGCGACTTTACCGCTTTTGTTTGCATAGTTGCAAGAAATCGCGGTGGGCGAGGGCCCTTGTGGATTAATTAAGCCGAAAGCTTACAAGTCAATTGCTACGTCCCTATCTGATGCATTCGACAGCTGTTCATGAGATTCTCTGTTCGATTCTTATTAGGTCAGGCAATGCTGTATAGATTTTGCAAGGTTTCTGCAAGGATTTGAATTGTACCGTGAGACAAGTGTGTGGTGACCAAACTGGCGCGAATAGTCGCGTAAGTTCCTAATCATAAAAACAATCCCCGCTCGCTAATGTATTTCGCGCAGGATTGCCTCAGTTTGGAGTTGGACAGACCTTTAAATATAAGTGATGAAATGTGGTTTGTGGGTCTACCCTCTGTGGGTGACCTCAAAGGGCGTACACTTCTGTCGTAAACAGAGAGGTCACCATCGGGAGATACTATAGTAGGATGATTCTTACAAATAAAAGTTTGCATCTCTCCCTTAAACCTGACCAGACCTCTTTGAGACACGCTCTACGCCAACAACAACCGTCAGGCAGCAACCAGACAACGATAAAACCACCTCCCTTATCCATGGAAAACATGGAGCTTTACACCTCATACCCCTCAAGAAGTACTCACGTATCTTCTGCTCTTCATCATCTCCATCGTGCTCCGGAAGCTCGGTGTCTCTGGACACGACATGCACGATCACGGAGAGAAGTACACAGGCCGTGCAGCCAAATAGCACGCCGCAGCAAGCCACCGCGTAGCCGCAGGTAGGGTACCACCACCACTGCAAAGTCAGGTAAAGGTTATAACTTTCAGTCTTAGCTGCATATACGGCTTCGGACATATATGGCATCAATAACACGAGAGTTGTTTTCAGTAATCAGTGCCCGACTGAAGCTACGGCTTCGGCAAACTTCGGCCAGAAAAACAGCCTACAGCCTTAGATTAAAATAGGCCGAGGCCGAAGGTTTGGCAAGCGGTGAAATTGAATGCGCGGAGACTATATTTGACAAGATTTTAGGTAATTTTAATATCTCGATAAGTTGTCCAAACTGGGTGGAATCCCTTCCGCCGCTAAAACGGTTTCCACATTGGTATAGTACATCATTCTGTCGGACAGTATCAATAAGAGACTTCACCTAGTTCCTCCAGAGGAACACGGAACAGGGCATGCCTAGGTTGGTCTCTGGATCGGTGACCACCTATTAAAAAGCCGGAAAGCACGTTAAGCCGTTGGTCACGGCTGTCATTTGTACATCTTTGACAGTTGTCAGACTTTTTGGGCCACTGAATACCTATGTATTCAGTGGCCCAAAAAGTCTGACAACTAGTCTTACCAAGAGGTATCGTATTACCCAATACTAACTGGGTTGTGAAGGTCAGATAGTCGCTCTATGTAAAATACTGGTTTTTAGCTGCATCCGGTAAGACTGGAAGCCGACTCCAACATAGTTCGGAAAAGTCTAAGCAGATACCTAGTTTCTCCAGACCGAATTTCTGCCATGGCAGCCAATCTCAGCTCGACTAGCCTTCGACGTAGGAGATATACAATGTGTAAACGGAACCTGGCCTTGAGCCCAGTTGGGTTTTAGAAATAACGAAAAATGCACTGCAAAATCGTTGCCTATAATATTCCTGCCCTCCTTCCCACACAATACAAAGTGTAAACGTCCCACCCTTCATGAAGCCCGTTTACACTGTGGATAGTGTACAAAGTATGTGCAAAGAATTCTTCTCCCTCTCTCACAGTCCCATGGAAAGGATGGCAGGAATATTGCAGGCAACGATTTTCTAGTGCATTTATCGCCATTTCTAAAACCCAACTTGGGTCAACGACTGCACGTTTTTGCTATATAGTATAATTGGAAGTAGGAGGTTACTCCAAAATGACTCAGCTAAATAAAAAGTATTTCACAAATGGAAACTTGCTTATTCATTAGAAATGAACTGAACTGAGCGACGAGTTTGGCGACTCCAATAGCTAGATGCTACTGGAGTCGCCAAACTCGTCGCTCAGTTCTGGGCCGACACAATTTGGATTGCCATCGACACGTTAAGAATAAGAAGTGGTAAGTAGTGGTAGTTGTAGCAGTGGTGTAGTGGTAGTAGTAGTAGTAGTAGTGAAGTATTAGCAGTAGTAGTAGTAGTGAAGTATTAGCAGCAGTAGTAGTAGTAGTATTGAAGTATTAGCAGTAGTAGTGTAGTAGTAGTAGTAGTGTAGTAGTAGTGTAGTAGTAGTAGTAGTGTAGTAGTAGTAGTAGTGTAGTAGTAGTAGTAGTGTAGTAGTAGTAGTAGTGTAGTAGTAGTAGTAGTGTAGTAGTAGTAGTAGTGTAGTAGTAGTAGTAGTGTAGTTGTAGTAGTAGTAGCACGCTCAAGAACAAGCTCTAGTGTCACAAGTTGTTTCTTCGGCGCGGGCAGAATCTAGTATGCAATAAGAGTACGTACATCATACCTGCGATGATGAAGTGATTTGACGACATGGCACGTGGCAGCGCCAGGTTCGGCACGGGTACCTCTCGGGCAGGACCTGCAGGTGTTGTCTCCTGCCTTTGATGAGGTGTTCGGTGGGCAGCAAGCTGACAAAAACAAATATCAGACATAACAAAAGTAATTTAAATTTAGGATAAGGTGATAATAAAGGCTTCAAGCTATGAACAAATTGTGGGCTCTGACATGTAACAGCAATGGGGAAGGAAACTGTGGAACTAATGGCGCTAGCATAGCTGGTTCCCAACATCGTCATTGGTTGAAAATGTGGTAATGTCATTTTATATTTCAAAATAGCTTGACTTCATTGGTCAGATTGAGACCAACTATGGTGGCGCCATCTGAGATTTACTTTGCCTTCGCCACCCCATTATGTTTTGTTTTTCGTGGTTCCGCACCCGATGAGTAACCAACGGGACACAGAATGTGTATTTCTGTTGCCGATATGGCAACAAATAAAAAAAAAAAATACCGACTACCAATTGGCTAGTTTTCTATTAATTTAACTATCCAATCATTAAAGTGGCCGGAAGAAACTGGATAGCCATGACACAAACCCGCCAAAAGTGCAGAGATTTGAAAGAGACCTACACTCACCATTCGGTGACCAAGAGTTGAAGAAGAAGAAGAACTATCCAATTAACATAAATTAAACAGTTCCCGAAGAGCTAGACTGATGTATACCTAATAGTCAAACTACATTTCACCATATTTTAAAAACCCTATGTAATAGGAAACAGCCTATTGCCACGAATCGGACAGAAATCCAGGACTCCGTGGCTGCTACTGAGTAATTCCTAATGGAAAAATCCAATAACATTTTCCCCACCCGGGAATCCAACCCATGAGCTCACGCTCTGCAATAGTCTTTGCGACATTATAATACCCGTCCCGATAGCTGACGCTGTTATCGAAATATAGAAAAAGAAAGGGAAAAATTATGTCAAGTCAGCTAGTAAATAATAATTTTGATACTCACAGCAAAGCTTGTACTTGTTTACAAGGTAGTAGCCGGCAGGGCAGATGACCACCACGTGCACCTTATCAGGAGACATGCGGGAGGACAGCTGGTGGTATTCTTGGTGGCCGTTGGTGTCTGTTAGTATGTCAACGGTCAGAAGTATTTTAGATTTATTGGCTTCATTAGTAGGTATTATTGACAATATCTTAGATCAACAAAAAAAAATGCAGTGACGGGAAGAACTAGTGCCTTTCGGCTTCTGGGTATTTTTACAAAAGTAACACAAACATTTATTTTGTCGCTGGGACAAGACGTGCATACAAAATGAGAAAAAAAAAAAAAAAAAAACATAAGTACAACACATAACAAATATAAATACAAAAGGACGGAAGAAGTTAACAGCTTGCAAGTCTTGACTGCAACAAGCAAGTTACCACTCACTATAATGCGAGGGCCCGCCAATAGCACAGCGCTGATTTTGTGTGGTCAATGGAACCAGTAGTTAACGCAATATTTGTTAAGAAACGAGAAACGCAAGAACTAGTCGGTGATTCAAAATAAGGAGTAAAAAGTTGTTCGTACCTTTCTTTCTGAGCGTGTGTGTCACCACAGGTCTGACGCTGGCCTTCCAGGGCGTCAAGGTCTCGCAGACACCTTCTCTTGATACCTCCACTGAAATACACAAAAATAACTTCACTCTTCTATTCCACTAATAAGTGGTAGGCAGGAATGTCTAGTGCAGAGACACCGCACCACAGTTCACCAGGTCCTCGGTCCACCTAGTGGGAGGCCTTCCAACGCAACGTCTTCCGGTTCGCGGTCGCCACTCCAGAATTTTCGGCCCCATCGGCGATCAAAGTACAATTAAATTGTCTTAATCGCATTTCTGACATGCACCCCAGTTCACTGCGAATAGATGTCCATACGAATTCATGTCATAAGTATTGCCAATCCCCTGACTGAAACAACCATTATAAATTTTAGCTGAAAGCACTGCTGGACTAAGGTCCCGCCCTCTAGGCGTCAGCATATTGACCTGTACTTTGCAAAGTTTCTCACATGAACACGGTTGTTTCTCGAGACCTTCTCCCGGCCATCGGTGCACCTTGGGGAAGGCCTGTTAGTGTTAACAATATATTATGAAACAAAACATATTAGAACTGCACATACCACGAATAGAAGAAAGGATAGCAGCATTAGCAGCGCTCAGCATGACAAGAGAGGATACAATGTCTCTCTTACATTGCAAGCTGCAGTTGACTGGCCGAGCCATCATAGAAATGACAGCCGTGGCCCTGAGCATGGTGTTATTGGTGCTCTGAAAGAGGAAGCAGTTTGATGTTCCCACTGTTGGAGCACAGGCTTCACTACGAGAGGGAATGTGTGTTGTAAGACACCACGCTGCCCCAGTGCGGATTGGAAAATGTCACAGCCAGTCATCGAAGACACATAAAGCGCGTTAGGTTGCAAAAAATTGCAGTGTAACCCCCCAAAAAATCTGTAGATTTTTTGGGGGGTTCTGTTAAGATATACACCAATAATGAAAATTTAAGCTTACAGCTTCAAAAGCTAGGTGGTTATAATTTTCGGACTCCTACGAAAAACCTTACTATATTTTTTTAAAGTATACAAAATTTTCAAAAATTTGAGCGCAGTATTAGCACTGTAGGTTTAATAAAACCAAAGATTTGAAACCTAGATCAGAACAACATTAGATTTTTAATAAGGTAAAAATCTCACCCTATCCCTCTGGCAGACTGGTTCATCAATTCTTACGGAGCAAGCTTTTCCACAGTGAGTCTCGTTAGCCATTAGGCTGCCGAGTTGCTGGATAGCTATGAGGTCCTGCAACAAAACTAAAAATTAATTTAAATGCAACTGTTTTGTTGGTGTAGTGATCACAAACGCGACTGCCGAGCATGAGGATCCAGTTTTCAATTCCAAGGTCAGGTATAGCCTTATACTGGGTGTTTCCATCTAATCAGGGATTACTCAGTAGTAGCCGTGCTTGATGCCAATAGGTTCGCCCCTTATTACATGGGATAATGGGATCTAAAAATGACTGGTAAAATATGCGGAGGAATGCAGAAATTGGATGCACTGTGTGAAAAACGATATGGCTAGAAAAGGGGGTTACTGCTGAGATAACGAGTTACCAATAAGTATGGAAGAAGAAGACATGCCAAAGATGATGGCAAAATGTGTGTAGGTAGGTGCTATTGGTGCACTCATGATAAACCCTTCTGGAGTTACAAGTGTGATGTTCTGAGAGTAAATAAAGGAAAGGAAACATCATACATCATAAGAGCAGTTCTCTTCAGTCTTGTACACTGGCAGGAAGACGACGTCGAAATACGGAACGGTCATCACGTTCAGCATAACATTCTTCCGGACTGTGTGATCCTGTAAAAAGTCATGATTGCTGGCTTTGATTGGAAGATTTAAGCTAGCGGGATAGAGCAACGCAACAAACTCACATCCCCAATGTTATCCATTTTGATAATTCTAGAATATTTATTGCGTTATCGATGACGTCACGATTCTGTCGCTGGCTGCATATCTTAGCCCACGTAATCACGATTCTGTATATCTACCATCGCTTTGCAAATGCGATTTAGCGTCCGTACAAGAATACTGGTGAAAGCCCATACATCTATTGATTATCCTAAATACAGCTCAAACCACTGCACGGCTCGGGCAAAATTTTGGCATATATGTAGCCAAAGTTATAACATAGACATCCGCTAGGAAACGATTTTGGAAAGCTTATAGCGGGTGAAATAGAGGTTCAAAGTTCGAAAATCTATATCTATACTATATAAACAGAGAGAAATGTTATCTCTCACCAGACTACAAGTATAGGTCCCACTATTCCTGGGCTCCACTTTATGAATGGCGATGGTTAGACCATCCACCTCAACATTGTCTTGCTCCAACATTCTTCTCCTGTCGGTCTTCCAATGGAACTTCCCATCACAAGTTCTAACAGGAGTATTGATACCGCACTCCAGGGTAACCGAGTCTCCTACCATTACGTAAAGCTCATCCTGGAAAATAAAACGACCATCATCATCACCTGCTTAACCTTTGATAATTATATTAGGATCTGCCTAACTGACCTCCATAACCCATTCTAGATAACACGGTCCCTCTTGTTAAGTCTAGCTATCAGACTTTCGAGCTTTTGACTACTCGTAACGACTGTCAATGCTCTCCGAATGACAGCTGGATCCAAACTGAACGTGATTTTTTTAAGCACCTTGGTCCTTTGGTACGACTGATCGCAAGATAGAAGCTACAAGTTGAACTTCGAAAAGGTTGACTACACTCAAAAGACTCCAACTTACCTCAGTAGGCATCAATGTTGGTATATTCCTCAAACCACGTTCCAAAGCTTCTAAATTAACTTTCCTTTTGTTTCTTTGAACAATTTTATATATACCATTGTCTCCTTTAACAAATCTCTCAAAAACTTCACTAGAATCATCTTCAAAATCCACGACAAAAGCTTTATCATCAAAATCATGGTCATCTTTGATTTTATTATGGAAGTGTTTTAAAGATCTTTTGTTTCTTATCCAGTCCCAAGTCTTTCCTCTTTTATTACAAGGAATAATAAACGAGGCATCAGCAGTTCTGTATTTGTAACAACTGACATTTTTCATCAAGTTCTCGAATATTTTTGGCGGTACCGACGCCTGTAAGTTCTGTATATGTTTAAAGGTGGCCTGGATATCACATATCTGAGCTGGTTGGGTTGTCCGACGAGTATGACAGGCCTCTTGAAACAAAGTACGTGTGTTAGATTCGGGAAATACAAAACCACTACTTTTCTTGGCTGATCTGGGGAAGAAAAACAACTGTTGTGAGATGCAATGCGTTCAGTTGCTTCTCGTCCTTGCAATCGACTGAGGAGAAGAGTAACAGCCGGCGAAAATGCTTCCTAAGAGGGTGCATTCTGAAAGTTGGCAACGTCAACATAACTTTAAAATATTTCATTGTTCTGAATAATTATTCAACTAATAACTAAATGAAATAATGAATTAACCTCTGTGTTGTACTAAAGTACTGACTATGAATTGCATGCATTTACTTATCATAACTAATAATATTCCGTTTTAGGTGCAAAAAGGGCATTTAAATTTAATTATTCAACTAATAAGTAAATGAAATGATGAATTATCTCCCTGTGTTGTACTAAAGTACTGACTAAGAATTGCATTTACTTATATCATAACTAATAATATTCCGTTTTATGTGCAATAATGGGCATTTAAATTTAATTATTCAACTAATGACTAAATGAAATTATGAATTATCTCCCTGTGTTGTACTAAAGTACTGACTATGAATTGCATTTACTTATAACATCGTAACTAATAATATTCCGTTTTAGGTGCAAAAAGGGCATTTAAATTTAATTATTCAACTAATAACTAAATGAAATGATGAATTATCTCCCTGTGTTGTACTAAAGTACTGACTATGAATTGCATTTACTTATATCGTAACTAATAATATTCCGTTTTAGGTGCAAAAAAGGGATGGAAAGGAATGGGGGAGGCCTTTGCCCAGCAGTGGGACAGAATAGGCTAATTAAAAAAAAAAAGGTGCAAAAAGGGCATTTGAAAACAATCCAAATGCATTTTTGCTAAAACTGATACAATAGCTTGTCCAGAGTATTGTAATTCAAAAATAAATATTTTATTACAACACAGCGATATTTAATTAATTTTAAAGTAGTATTTTTAAAATAAACAACGAAATATTTAACAGCAATTTGCGACGTTACCAAGTTGGATGACAGAATGCCACCTGTGTCTAGTTTCAATTCTAGAAGCCGGTGGATTATGAGCATTTTCGAGGACAGTCTTAAAGTCCCATATTCATTGGGAAACAAAGTAATAAAGTAATTTAAGTAATAGCAAGCAAGTAGCAAGTAAAGCAAGTACAGTACAGTAGTTAAGTAGTAGCAAGTAATTTTGTGTAATATATTGTGGAAAAGTCGTAATCCTCTTTTTTCCTCGTAACAGAGAATGTTCGTGTGTGCTGGCAACCTGCTACTGTATAAAAACATCAGCACCCCTAGCCAAGTTGACAATCTACAATCGTTAACGCTAGTAGAAAACTAATCAAATGAATGGGAATGACATCATCTCAACGTTAAATCACGTGATCAACACAAACGAATAGAAAATTCGTAGACAAGTTTACATCGTTCAAAATGATAGAATATAATGTTATCGTTTCTACAATGTTGATCGCTAAACTCTTTGGTAGGAACGCTCACCATAGACTAAAGTAGGTTTTTTTACAGACTTATGAGAACGAGCGAGCGATCGACTCAGTCGTTTCAACTTGGCTAGCAATTTACCAGTTTCTACAATCTCTTTCGCCCAGCAATTTCTTTCGATTTCTGCCTAGCCTTTTCCCAACTCTATTGGGGTCGGCTTCCAGTCTAACCGGATGCAGCTGAATACCAGTATTTTACATGGAGCGCCTGCCTATCTGACCTCCACAACCCAGTAAGTACTGGGTAATACGATACCCCTTGATAAGACTGTTTGTCAGTCTTTTTGGGCCACTGACTACCTTTAACGACTGTCAAAGATCTTCAAATGACAGCCGAGACCAACAGCTTAACGTGCTTTCCGAGGCACGGAGGAAACTCGGTATGTAAGGGTAGTCACCCATCCACAGACCAACCTAGACAAGCACGGCTTAACCTAAAGATCGACCCGAGCGGCTGTTATTATTTAGCCACGAGCTCCCCCCCGAGTATTGAAAAACTTATTTACAGACAAGAATTTGTGTGGTATACTACAACTAAAAAACCCGAGTTTTTAAAATCACGTTCTAATTAAAACTGGGGTTTACAAGGTAAAATCGACTCCTCCTATTGTTGAAGTCGGTTAAAATGAAGCTTATGTTACCCGGGCCATAAAAACGAATCTATTGACACCTTATTCATCAAAATCGGATGAATAGTTTAGGCGCTATCGAGGAACATACGTAAATACATACATACATAGACTGCTAAAATCATAACCCTTTCCTTTTGGCTTCGCCGTAGTCGGGTAAAAATAGTCTTACTACTAATAGATGTAAGTGTGAAAGTTTGTGATACAAAAGCGCATTGCTTTTGTGGGTTAGGGGCCATCCATAAATTACGTCACACGGAAGGGAGGGGGTCGACGAAGTGTGACATTGTGTGACAAGGGGGAGGTCCTAAATTTCGTAACGTCACATTTCAAAATCTTTTTGTCTGAATCTTTAATAAAAATAATAAATTGTTTTTAGTTTTGTTAAATTTATGGATCTTCATTCTTCATTTATCTTCAACGCGAAACTGGGCAAACGAGACGGGGATGAGCTGCAGGTGAGGCAATTTGGAGTTGGACGTCGGAATCGCCGGGGCCACCAACTGGCTAGTTTTATGGAGAAGGAGGGCCTCTATATGATGAACTCCTTCTTCAGAAAGCGTGAGCACAGGAAGTGGACCTGGCAGAGCCCCGATGGTGCAACTAGAAATGAGATTGACTTCATCATGTCAACCAAGAAGCAAATGTTCAATGATGTCTCGGTGATCAATTCGGTGAAAACCGGGAGCGATCACCGCATGGTAAGAGGCACATTGAACATCAATATAAAGCTTGAAAGGTTCCGACTGATGAAGTCTACGCTCCGTCCAGCACAGATCCAAATCCAAAACCCCGAAAGCTTTCAGCTTGAACTCCAGAACCGTTTCGAATGCCTAGGAAGCTCAGTGGACGAATATAACGATGGGTTCGTGGAAACTGTCCATACGACCGGGTCTAAGTTTTTCAAGGCACGTCGTACAGATCAGAACAAGAGACTCTCCGATCACACTCTAAAGCTCATGAAGGAGCGGCGTGAGATGATCCTACAGTCTTCAGACGAGGCGTGTAAATACCGGCAGCTCAATAGACGGATCTCTAAATCCTTGAAGAGCGACCTCCGCCGCTTTAATACCGAGCGTATTAAAGACGCGATTGAGCGGAATAAAGGCTCCAAGGTATTTGCAAGAGATCTGGCTATTGGGCAAAGCCAGCTCACGAAACTGAAGACCGACGATGGTAGGATCTTATCCGCCAAACCGGAGCTTCTGAGGGAGATCGAGAGCTTCTATGGACAGTTGTACACGTCAACCAGTCAACCCGTCGTAGATCTAGCAAACGACCCAAGAGTTAGTCTGACCCGACACTATACCGAAGACATCCCGGACGTCAGCCTGTACGAGATTAGGATGGCTCTGAAGCAGCTCAAAAACAACAAGGCACCGGGTGATGACGGAATTACGGCCGAACTCCTGAAGGCGGGTGGAAAACCGGTACTTAAGGCCCTTCAGAAGCTGTTTAATTCCGTCATACTTGAGGGAAAAACGCCACAGGCATGGTGCAGGGGTGTGGTGGTACTCTTCTTCAAGAAGGGCGACAATGCCCGGTTGAAGAATTATAGGCCCATCTCACTCCTAAGCCATGTCTACAAGTTGTTTTCAAGAGTCATCACAAATCGTCTCGCGCGCAGGTTTGACGATTTCCAGCCTCTCGAGCAAGCCGGTTTCCGGAAAGGCTTTAGCACCGTGGACCACATACATACGCTGCGGCAGGTTATACAGAAGACCGAAGAGTATAACCTACCCTTCTGTTTAGCGTTTGTGGACTACGAGAAAGCCTTCGATTCGATCGATACCTGGGCTGTACTGCAGTCTCTCCAACGGTGCCAAATCGACTATCGGTACATCGAGGTGTTGAAGTGTTTGTACAAAAACGCCACCATGTCAGTCCGACTTCAGGACCAAGCCTCGGAACCTATCCTCCTGCAGCGAGGTGTGAGACAGGTAGACGTCATATCTCCGAAACTGTTCACCGCTGCACTGGAGGATGTCTTCAAGGTTCTGGACTGGAGAGGGCTAGGCATTAACGTCAATGGCGAGTACATCACCCACCTTCGGTTTGCCGACGATATAGTGGTGGACCATGGAGGACCTCAGTACAATGCTCGATGACCTCAGTAGAGTTTCCGGAAGAGTGGGTCTTAAAATGAACATGGACAAAACCGAAGTCATGTTGAATGCCCATGTCACACCCATTCCTATCAAGATCGGAGACTCTACACTCGAAGTTGTAGACGATTATGTGTACCTGGGACAAACGGTCCAGTTAGGTAGGTCTAACTTCGAGAAAGAGGTCAATCGTCGAATCCGACTCGACTGGGCAGCGTTCGGGAAGTTGCGCGGTATCTTCTCGTCTATCTTACCACAGTGTCTCAAGACGAAAGTCTATGACCAGTGTGTGTTGCCAGTGATTACATACGGGACCGAAACGTGGTCGCTCACAATGGGCCTCATCAGAAGGCTTAAAGTCACCCAAAGGGCAATGGAGAGGGCTATGCTCGGAGTTTCCTTGCGTGATCGAATCAGAAATGAAGACATCCGCAAGAGAACCAGGGTCACCGACGTAGCCCGAAGAATTGCCAAACTTAAGTGCAGTGGGCAGGGCACATTGCTCGCAGAACGGATGGCCGATGGGGCCGAAAAGTTCTGGAGTGGCGACCGCGAACCGGAAGACGTTGCGTTGGAAGGCCTCCCGCTAGGTGGACCGATGACCTGGTGAAGGTTGCGGGAATCCGCTGGATGCGAGTCGCACGGGATCGGTCAATGTGGCGACACTTGGGGGAGGCCTATGTCCAGCAGTGGACGTCTTTCGGCTGAAATGATGATGATGATGAAATTTATGGAATGTTTTATTTGATGTTAATTTTATTTAAAAAGAATTTAAATCGAAATAAAACTAATTTTGGAACTGTTGTTTTAATTCAATAATTTGTAGATGTAAAATTGCATCACACTAGGGCGGGGGTCTCACATATGTGACCAGCTGTGAAAAGGAGGGGGGGGGGGGGGTAAAAAGGTCATGAAATTCGTGTAACATAATTTATGGATGCCCCCTCAACTAAACGTGTACTGTTAAAATTTGGATCTGGGACTTTTGCGCGAAAGATATTTGCGCGAAGGACACTTGCGCGAATCCGTTTGCGCGAACCCGTTTGCGCGAACCCGTTTGCGCGAACCCGTTTGCGCGAACCCGTTTGCGCGAACCCGTTTGCGCGAAAAGACAAATGCGCGGTTGGACTTTTGCGCGATTGGACTTTTGCGCGAACGGACTTGTGCGCGCCAGGACACTTGCGCGAATGGACTTTTGGGCGACTGGACTTATGCGCGAACGGACTTTTGCGCGCCAAGACACTTACGCGAAATGACTTTTGCGCGAAAGGACACTTGCGCGAATGGACACTTGCGCGACTGGACTTTTGCGCGACTGGACTTTTGCGCTACTTCATGGCCACTGAGGTTAACTCTGTAGAATAAACATAACATCACGCCTGTTATTACTTGAAGGTGGTTTTTTTTTTGTTTTTCCGTCAAGGGTGTATTTGTTGATGATAATGCTACGAAAATGAGGTCAAAATGAAAATCCAAGACGACGCCGAGGAAAATTTTAGATTTTCCGTCATGGGTGTCATTTTCATGGTTTTCGGGGTTGCTGATTACGAAAATGTGGTCAAAATGAAAATCCAAGATGGCGCCGAGGAATTTTTTTGGTATATCCATCATGGGTGTCGTTTTCATGGTTTTCGGAAACGCTGATTACGAAAATGTGGTCAAAATGAAAATCCAAGATGGCGCCGAGGAAAATTTTCTGTTTTCCCATCATGGGTGTCGTTTTCATGGTTTTCGGGGACGCTGATTACGAAAATGTGGTCAAAATTAAAATCCAAGATGGCGCCGAGGACCTTTTTTTATTTTCCGTCATGGGTGTCGTTTTCATGGTTTTCGGGGACGCTGATTACGAAAATGTGGTCAAAATGAAAATCCAAGATGGCACCGAGGACATTTTTTGGTTTTTCCATCATGGATTTTCCTCGGCGCCATCTTGGATTTTCATTTTGACCACATTTTCGTAATTAGCAACCCCGAAAACCATGAAAACAACACCCATGATAGACAAACTACAAAATTTCCTCGGCGTCATCTTGGATTTTCATTTTGACCACATTTTCGTAATGATCGACCCCGAAAACCATGAAAACGACACCCATGATGGAAAAACCAAAAAATGTTCTCGGCGCCATCTTGGATTTTAATTTTGATCACCTTTTTAATGAGCGACCCCAAAAACCATTAAAACGACACCCATGACGGAAAATCGAAAAAAAATCTCGGGGCCATCATGGATTTTCATTTTGACCACATTTTCGTAATCAGCGTCCCCGAAAACCATAAAAATGATACCCATGACGGAAAATCAAAAATTTTCCTCGGCGCCATCTTGGATTTTCGTTTTGACCACATTTTCGTAATTAGCGTCTCCGAAAACCATGAAAACGACACCCATGATGGATAAACCAAAAAATTTCCTCGGCGCTATCTTGGATTTTCATTTTGACCACATTTTCGTAATCAGCAACCCTGAAAACCATGAAAACGACACCCATGATGGAAAAACCAAAAAAATTTCTCGGCGCCATCTTGGATTTTCATTTTGATCACCTTTTCGTAATGAGCGACCCCAAAAACCATTAAAACGACACCCATGACGGAAAATCAAAAAATTTTCTCGGGGCCATCATGGATTTTCATTTTGACCACATTTTCGTAATCAGCGTCCCCGAAAACCATAACAATGATACCCATGACGGAAAATTAAAAATTTTCCTCGGCGCCATCTTGGATTTTCGTTTTGACCACATTTTCGTAATTAGCGTCTCCGAAAACCATGAAAACGACACCCATGATGGATAAACCAAAAAATTTCCTCGGCGCTATCTTGGATTTTCATTTTGACCACATTTTCGTAATCAGCAACCCTGAAAACCATGAAAATGACACCCATGACGGAAAATCTAAAATTTTCCTCGACGCCGTCTTGGATTTTCATTTTGACCTCATTTTCGTAGCATTATCATCAACTACACCCTTGAAAAACAAAAAAAAACCACCTTCAAGTAATAACAGGCGTGATGTTATGTTTATTCTACAGAGTTAACCTCAGTGGCCATGAAGTAGCGCAAAAGTCCAGTCGCGCAAGTGTCCATTCGCGCAAGTGTCCTTTCGCGCAAAAGTCATTTCGCGTAAGTGTCTTGGCGCGCAAAAGTCCGTTCGCGCAAGTGTCCTGGCGCGCACAAGTCCGTTCGCGCAAAAGTCCAATCGCGCAAAAGTCCATGCGCGCATTTGTCTTTTTGCGCAAACGGGTTCGCGCAAGTGTCCTTCGCGCAAATGTATTTCGCGCAAGTGTCTTGATACCTTAAAATTTCTAGAATTTACTTAAAATTGTAAATTGCAAATTCTCTTACCTTTGTTGAATTCTGGTGCTAGAGTTTCTTGTTTGTAGGTACTAATTCGTAGCTTTCTGTTTCTTATATAATTTGCTCTCTTGCTATTTCTACTGGGTTCCCGTATTCTTGGCTTCTTCACTACCTTTGGATACCGAGAAAGTTACAAAACATCTATATATGTTAGGTAGATGAAATGTCGTTGGGTTGGTTTGTCTACGTGCCTTTGTACCTGATAATAAAGAAATTATTATCGTTGACCTATAGCCGGAGACACACGAAAAGAAACGCTTGGTTCTCCTGTGTGGATCCGGCACAACTCACAAGGCGTAACCATGGCCTCGGGTAATACTACTTGCGTCAAACGACATGCAGTACGTCACTTGTTTCACGTGAGTACCGTTGCTCCGGGAGTCACGTCGCGGGGACGCGTACCATGCTCCGCATGACTTCTTTTATTTGCTTTCGCCGGAGTCCTTTTCGGAAGACGCGAGATTCTTGAGCTCGAGATCGGTGTCGAAACGTGAACGGTTACCTAAGCGAAGAAAAGAGCAGAGACACTTAATCGGGAATTATTTTTGTGCTTTTGGCTCCTTCCAGGAGGAATCGTTCGCTTTACCAGCGATTGGAAAAGGCAGAAGGAAGCCTTGCAGGCGAAAAATACATATTACAGGCCTACTGCTAAGCTGAAACGGTGCCCGGGGTAGCGGCGGGGGTGTGGTGAGGTGAGAACTCAGTCATTCGCCTGCTGACAGGAGTGAACGTCCGTCTGTACCGCGCAGCTACCTAAAGCAGCGTTTCAGTTAACCGATAAACCTACAATATCCCACATTGAGATGAAAAGCAAATCCCTCCAGGGTAAGTTTCCATGTATTTTATTAGAAGGGCTAATTGTAAGGTGTTCCTAGAACTTCTTAAATATAGTTTTCTGCTATATTTCTTCCTATATTCCTATCTGCGACCCTGTGACCTTTGGACCTACGAAACGTGGTTCCGACAGCTTGCTTACGCTTCCATTTCTGTCTGGATTTCCAGGATTCTAGTGTACCCCACAACCTTTCGCCACGTCATGGTTCCGGCGTCGTGAAAGACGCTTGGAAAAGATATTCTGCTGCAGAATGAACATCTACCTACGCTGAGTTACCCACTAGAGACAGAACCTGGAATTAGAGCCGTTGGTTGCGAACAGGGTCTAAGACTGAACCATCATCGCTGGAGACGGTTCAGGCCAGTGTTCCCTACCACCTTTTTACCCTTTGCAATCGAGTCGTGAGATGGCCACGGAAGTTTAGGCAATAAATAATAAGTGTACTTTATCATCCAGCTCTTATTATTTACAAACCCCTACATACCTACCTGCTGACACCCTCCTAACAAGGTAAGTGGCACAGCCGTTAGAGGTAGGTTAGGTTTCTATTAGGCGAATTAAGTTGCCTCTGCTCCGTTTCGCTTTGGTAGAGTCAAATATGGTATTTAAGGGCCCCTCACTATGCGTGCAGGACTAGTCAAGATAACCCGATCAAGATGTTAGGTAGGTAGACGGAAGGAATAGGTACTAATGATTTATTGTACGGCAACATTTTAATAGCCCTAATATTCAGGCTCTTATCGCTAAAAGCAACATCTACCACACAATCTACAGGCCATCTTTCCAAGAGGCAAGGGATACCCAATGTCAGGCAGTGTTACCAAACAGATTGGATAAAAAACACGCGTTGGCAAAAACTGACCTTTTTTGGTTTAACAATTTTGATGCCCATTTTTTTTGCGATCTTATTCAGTAGGCTCTGAGGTGACTTTGTAGCGTTGTCAGGTTCAAGTGACAAGTGTGTATCCCCTTCAGAAAATGTTGCTACGGCCGTCGATTCAGGCTTCAATATTATTGATGCTCTGGAAGTAAGGAATTAAATGTATAGGCAGCTTTAGACAAATGAGGAATTGAAGAAATCGCTTCTTCAATTCCTCATTGCTTGCATAAAGATACAGGTTTCCAGTACGGTCAAACTGGTGAGGATCAGTGCGGGTAAAATAGTCAAAGAAAAAGGTACAGTATATGTATATTGTAATTCGTACAGTATGTAACCTTTAAGCGCGAGAGCTTAAAGAAACAATAGGGATATTTTATCGTACTGGGAACTTGGTATCTTTAAGCAGGCACTTTTAAGGCACTCTGACGGGAGCATTCGCTTGTAAAGAAACTAGTAGTTGTTACAAATTGGTATCATTACAGGTTGCGACTAATGCTCGGTTCTCGTCACTCACCGATGAAATGCTCGAATCTAAACTGTTACATTACAAGTGAATGCTCCAGGTGAGGGAGCGCCTACTTGGGCCTGTGTGCTAGATGTGTGACCTATGTGCGGAAATTAACCCACACGATCGTTTTAAATGTAGCCTGACACTCGGAGATAATATAGCTTCCAGTTAGAGAAAGTATTTTCGGAAATCGGTTAAGTAGTTCCAAAGATTACCCCTACATACAAACTTACAAAATTTTATCTTTTATAAAATATTATTATAATAGATATAACACAAGTCACATCATCTGGCCTTTACCAACTACATAGAGGCGGCTTCCCATCTTATCAAATCCAGTTGAATACTATAATTTAACATGAAGCACGGCTTATCTGTTAGTAGATCATCATCATTTCAGCCGAAAGATGTCCACTGCTGGACATAGGTCTCCCCCGGTGTAGCCACATTGACCAATCCCGTCCATCCAGCCATCCCATCCAGCGGATTTCCGGAACCTGATATTATTTTAATGGATAACCTCAACAAATACAATTCCCTAAAATATAACTTACTTGGTTTCGACATTGGGAGTTCTTGATGCACTCTGTTTCAAATCAGTCTCATCTCTGTGATCTCTGCGTCTGCTTCCGCCGTACGCGATCCGGTCCCATTCATCATTTAGATTGTTTGTTTCGAATTGAATAACCGACAGTAACAGATGCTTATAATTTTCTTCCGTATCATCACTCAAAGGGGCATTGCTGACCTGACTTTCATAGTCATTGATGATTAGTATAGTAGGGTTATCACTTGTGTTTTGTGTATTTTCATCAATATCATAATCATTATCTAGGTTACTAGTCACCACATCTATTAAATTTGTCTGTATTGTTGTTAATTCTGTATTCAATTCTGTAGTGGTCGATATTTTCGTTGTCTTTTTAGGAGTCTGTTTTGTCTGTGTCTGTCCTTTTTCAAACATTACTGTCGCTGATTTAATCATGTTTTTCAAACTGAATTTCATTGTTGTTTCATTGACAACTGGTGTAGATTCTGATTTCTTATCAACTTTTGGTGCAATACCTTTTATAGCTGTTGTTGGTTTAGCAGTGTTATTTGATGTTGTAGACTTTGCAGCCAACCTCACAGTGGTTGAGCTGTTATTCGTAGTTCGTGTATTGGCAGTTACTTTGCAGGGCGAAATTGAAGAGATTACTGCAACGTTGTCACTAGAACCGGCTGACATAGCGTTCGTAGTTTCAGCTTGTTGCGTGACTGCTTCGTTCGTTTGTTCTATAGTCGACAACTCATTCATCTCTTTCTCAAGAGTCTGCTTCATTTGATTCTTTTTTGTTTTTGATGTGGTAGCAGATTTTGTTCTATTTTTTGCCAAAGCTATAACCACTTTTTGTTTAACTTTGTGTACGAGAGAGATTTTTTTTTGTTTATCTTGTGATACTTTTCTATGGATTGTTGTGTCCCTTGGAAAAATTGTTGTTGAGTTAGAATTGGTATTGTTATTCATTGACTCAACTTCCTGAAGACTTCCAAACAACTGTAGCATTTGATTTATATTCTGGCTCAAGCTATCGGTAGTCGTTTCTTTCTCCCATGGATTCCTTTCACCTGGCCTGGTGTGAACTGTCTTGTATATCGTGTTTATTCCTGAATCATTATTTTCTGCTGTTGCAGTTACCTTTAGAACGTTTCCCACGGTTACTGCTCTTTGGACAACATCGACTATTATAGTAGTTGTATCTTTGATGGAACCTTGCTTTTCTAGCTTTTGATGGAGCCTACCTTTTCTAGCTAAGCGAGGTTCATTTGTACCAGCTTTTAGATAGTCATACCAAAAGGCACCACCGCCATCTGATATCAATGGCATTGATGCTTGATTGTCAACCTGACGCTTAACTTTTTTGTCGAAGTCGAAATATGACAACAGTTTTGAGTTTTTGTTTTTGCGTGGAAAAAGGTGTAAGAATCCTTTACGTTTCTTGTATTTGTTGTCTTCGAGATCAAAATGTAGTATATGATTATTTTGTTGTAACCTGGGCTGAGGTGCTATTGTAGCAGCCATCATTAGTTCATCCACCGTTGACGGTGTTTCAGGATTGCAGATTATATTTACATTAATATTATCGAGAGAATACACTTGCTTTACCCTCTGTCTCGGACTGGTGGTCGGGTTAGACCGTTTACTCAACGATTTATTTATACAGTTATTTATCAGTTCAATAAACTTTTCACCGTTTTCTTTTAACTTGTCATTGTAGCAAACATTTAACGCTACCGTCATATTCAAGTCATGTTCGAGGGTAGCCAAATCATTAAGCAGATCAGATACATCTTCTACTTTTTTGATCTTGGCCATTTTAATAAAATGTCTTTTATCAATATAAGTTGAAAACGTCTTGCATAATCTTCCCTGGCACTTCCCCTTAACTCTTTTGCAATAATCAGCTAAACTTTTATCTATTTTGTTGACTGAATCTTTTAATTTTTGCCCCCCAATCGGATTCATCCAAAAGAATGTTTGTATTTCGGTGCAATGATCTGCCATGTAGCGGCCAATGTTGTCAAATTCGAATATGAGTTCGTCTATAACAGCATCGCTAGCGGCACAAGCCCTGCACATTGCAGTGTTACTTTTGCATTTGCAGTTACACACTCTGTCGTGGCCAAAATACGTCTTGACCGCGTCCCAATTTATACGTCTCTTTACGATGTATTTTTGCGACCCTTTTTTCCTCCTCTTCTTCTTCTCTTTAAGCTTCCGAAACCATACAGAGCGAGCCGAGCGAGCGTTGTTATTATCAACGTCTTTGCTGACTCTAGATCTGTTGTCATAAAATTGTAACAAGTGTTGATTGATTAATGCCACAAAATCCTTGCTCAGCGTTACTTTGGCCGAATTCTTCAAGCTCGTGGTTTCGTCTCTTGAGTCCGTTGGCTTAGCTTCCGTCATACTGGCTGTGGTTTCCGAAGGCACCTGTTTTGTCTTTATATAAGACAAATTAAACTTACTAAATAGTGGTTTTAATGCAAAACTGTTTTTGGGTTTATCTATTAAAAGATACATCCCAGGTGTTAGACTATCTGCGTTAGTATTGCTGCCACTGCTGCTGCATACGCCAACAATTCTGCTGCCGCTTCTTGCGCCAGTAATGCCATAGGTGCTGCATGTGTCGGTTTCCGCAGAAGAAGGTTTAGTGGATGTGGGCGTTATGGTTCCTTCAATAGAATGGACTTGGTACTCCAAATCGACTGGAGTGGACATCTTCGCGGAGAAAACTTTCCGAACTCTAACGGGACCGGCCACTGAGGAAGGAGATCTCTTCTTCCCATTTTCGAAATCGAATGGAATTGCAATATGGACTTGGATAGCGTTAGTACTACAGCAGTTAGAATTTGTAGCGCTGGTCGTCGTAAAATGCTGATTAATGCTATGAAGGAAGCCATTAGCTACACTGTTGTCATCGTTTTTCATAAGGTCTACGATGACTTCCAGCGCGGCTACGTCTTTGGCTGTGAAAGTGTTGGGCTGGACCTCCCGTTTGAAGTCACAATGTAGGGCAGGTTCTTCTTCTTCTTTGCAAGTGGTTGAGGGTGGAACACTCATTACTGTTTCCTCGTAAAACTGCGGAATAAAAAGGTATTAATATTACATTTTTAAGTAATAGAGTTACAGTAATAATAACATCCTTCTAACCGAATTTCGGTTAATCTGAACGGAGTTTAGACAAGTACGCAGGAGATAAAATAGTTCCCAAATGTGTGCGCAAACATAAGCTTATTCTCTGTTCTTTTACTGTCAAAGTCCGATGGGATGGTAATCCGACTCCAGCAGACAGCTTAACGTGCTTCCCCAGGCATGAGGGTATCACTTTTCCAATTTTTAGGGTCCAGTACCTCAAACGGTAAAAAAGGAACCCTTATTAGATCACTTTCTTGTCCGTCTGTCCGTCCGTCTGTCACCACCGATTTTCTCAGAAACGGGTGGACCTAGCAAGTTGAAATTTATACCAGATACTGAGGTCTAAAGTCCTTATTAGGTGTATAATATATAAAATCAAGCTCCTGAGTCAACATGATAAAAAGATATGGGCAAATTTAGACTATCGCGAAAACTTGTAAGTACCAAAATTTACCTTAATTTTCAACATTTTTTATTTTTCGGAATTTTCCCTTTACTTGTGCTGTAAGCACACCTTGCTTTTAACCAAAATTGACAATTCTAGATCAACCTAAAGATCCCGTTGACCTAGAATCACGAAATTTGGCGAGAAGCAATGTCTTACAGCACATGTAAAGGGAAAAATCTGAAAACCGTAAATATTTAGTTTGATATAAAAGCGATTTTACTATTACAAAGTTATTATTTGCGGTTGGTGTAATAGCCGTTTCATGGGATCGAACAGCAAAGTTAAGTTTGTCCTTTAAAAAGTTTGTCCGGAACCCTCGGTGCGCGACTCCGACTCGCTCTTGGCCGGTTTTTAAAACTCAGGTTTGCTACTGAGAAATTTCTAATGGCATATATAATTTGCTAAAATAATTTTTGCATAAATAATTTGCTCCACCTGGGAATTCAACCCTATGCCGCACAATCAGCATTCACGTTTGCTATCAAGTCACCAACGGGGCAGTTTAAAGTCATGACGTGACAAAAATTTAAAGTGACATTACGGATGGCGCTAGACGTCCTTTATAGCTCCGTCTCTTACCCACACTGGAACAAGATTAAAACGATCCTGCTTTAAGACGTCATGGTAGGCCACCTGACCTAGACAGGCGTGGCTGAACCTTGACCATCGAGCCGTGTGGCAGTTATTATTTAGCCACGAGATAAGTTACTAAGTAAATGAGTAAAAATTGACATTTTACCTGATCATTATAATTCTGAGGCTCCTCATACAACACATCCTTGGGACCCGTAGGGAACGGTTTCATATGTACATGGTGGGTGCAATGATGCTGATGGTGATGCTTTTGGGTGCCCTCCAAGTTGTAGGTATGCTCTTCTTCGAAGTGGAGCGCATCAGGATCGATCAACAGGCGCGGCGAAGTGACCGAGGTTTCTACCGTCGGTGTAATTTTTATAGGCCATGCAAACGTTTCAGGCTATTCAGAAATCGAAATTAGAGCGGATTAATCCTAAACGGAACGTTTCAGAGGTATCAGTGGTAGGTGCTACGGCATATTGACACTCGCAGATCTTGAACGCCGTTAAGAGTGCGTCATGGTTCCGTAATATTACATTTGTACGCACGGATTAGCGTTTTCGAGTGTCTCTATCCCATTCTGTCGCATAAAGGCGGCATTTGGTGAAGCGAGACATCTGCCCTCGTATTTGCAGACGCAGTACTTTAAAACAGGGGTTTGGTAAAAGTATTGTATGAAAACTAAACAATAGTCAATGTTATATGACTTTTGAATTGTACCTAAAAAATAAGAAAAAAAAACAAGCTTTTTATTGACATTTTTTATCCTTTACTTTATTGTCTCATTTGGACAAAATGCGCCGTATTGCATTTCCATCTACCATCTGGGCTTGCGAGCATTAATTACAGTATCACTAAGACCAAATGCAGTAAATGTTCATTACTGCACCTAGCACGTATACCTAGCATACTGCGTTTCTAGTTAGCAATATTTTTGTGTAAGTACTGCGTTTTTTGTTCAATAAAAACACGTTTATAATAAAAATAAGTTTTTTTTATAGATAGCTCCTTTCCAGAAGTGAAAATCCCAAAAATGACGATAACTGCGTTTGCAATTACGAGGGCCGAATGTGCGGTCGCAAGCATCCGCATTCAAAAGCATTGCAAGCAGTCAAGTGCGTTTTGACCTCTCACTTGTTGTCTTTACGGAGATGCAATTCTAAGGTACAGAAAGGGAAAAATATGCAATAAAATGTTGATTTGTGCGAGTGTCACGGAGATTGGATTTGGCACAAATCCAATTTCCGTGACTGCTACTGAGTAATTCCTGATGAAAAAACCCAATAATACTTTCCCCACCTGGGAATCGATCCTATGCAGGACCTCAGCAGTCGCGACCACTAGACCAACGAGGTAGTCGAAACAGGAGCGAAGCATTTAGATATTATTTGTTTAAGTGAAAACGATAATTCATATTTGCCTTAAGGCCCTTCTAACCCTAAAATTAGCTACTCTATTTGTGGTGGTTCAAACTTCGTTTGAAATTCTGTTAATCAGCTTGCACTACAAAGCGGTTGTTACGTCAGTCACTGCGGCCGAATAGTGCGAAATGAGTGGTTTTATGCGATTTACAAAAAATCCATTGATTAGACTAAAAAAGTAAAACACATAAGACCTGCTTTATAGTTAGTTCAGTTAGTATGCAAAGTTTCATGATCTAATTTGAAGTACTTTTTGAATACCAGCGGTTTATTGTTTGATTTGGAGGTAACTTTGGAATTTTAATCTATCGAGAAAAGTAGGAATCGTGTTTTCGTCATGTACTTAGCATTAATCCTCAACTTTACCATATATTTATTTCAAAATTAATGCTGCAGTATTTTAGGAGTAACGGAGGATCATGCCAAGCTATTTGAGGGGGTATAGGCCCTTAATGTACCCAATGGAGCACAGTCCCTTCACAGTTATAATGCCTTTAATTTGACATCATTGAGAAAAACACAGTTTATTCCGTTGCTTCACGGTTGCCTTTGTGTCAAGTAAGAAATTAGTATCATCACCTTCCTCCTTCATGTTAGGTACTTGTGGTCGGTGCAACACGTGTCTTTCTTCTCCCCTGTCAACCGTCACGCTATCATTTACTCCTTGCTCTTTCATATCATTTCTAATCCTCACGCAATCCATTAGTATATTAGAGGATTTTTGAAAGTTGGGCCAATACCAATAAAGTAGAAAGAGAATCGGCTGGCTTGGTGTGGACATGTGGTGGAGGAGAGATGAACCGCAATCAAAGGATGATGATGTATACATGTTGATGGATGGAGAGGAAGACACACCAAAGAAAAGATAGATGGCCTGTGTGAGGAATGAAAGAAACGGAATTAAATGATAGCGTGACGGTTGACAGGGGAGAAAGGAAGAAAATTACGTAAAAAATAAAATAAGAAACAATAATTAATAAACACAGCAACAAAAATCACGACAACAATAATCGTAATAAGTGCTTTACGTTAGCCGGACCAAACAGACACCCAAAAATTAAAATTTATAAGTACTGTGCTTTATATTTATATGCATTCAATATAAAGCTGTTTTTTTTTAATTACAAAAAGATACTTCAATTTTATTAATTAATTTGTATTATACACCATTACTTTTAGGTCGTTCTGGAACCGAAAGCTATAAACTCGATCATCGAACTCGAAAACGATTGGGACTATTTAAAAAAATATTATTATTTCAATTTTTTTGTTACTTTTTTAATATATATTTTTTTTTAATTAACCGTGTATATCAAACCTGCTCGCAATGATGGGTAAGAAATATGATACAATTACAAAATCTCTAATATTTACAAGATTTAACAACTGAATCTATACTTTTATTTAAAATAATGATCAGTTCATAATAATAAACGAATGATATAAAAATAACTACTTTTTTAGCACATTGAATATAAAATCGTTTGGTATATGCCACTCAACAGACATACAACCTATTAACCTGGTTCTGGCGCTCGGCGGCCGCTAACGCAGCTCGCTCGCGTCGCTAGCTCGCCTTCGCGTATTAATGGTCACTGTTCTAATCTAACCTAATCCAAATGATTATCTAGAACGAGGGGGTTCTGGCGCTCGGCGGCCGCTATCGCAACTCGCTCGTGCCGCTCACTCGCCTTCGCGTATTAATGGTCGCTGTTCTAATCTAACCTAATCCAAATGATTATCTAGAACGAGGGGTTCTGGCGCTCGGCGGCCGCTAACGCAGCTCGCTCGTGCCGCTCACTCGCCTTCGCGTCTTAATGGTCACTGTTCTAATCTAACCTGATCCAAATAATTATCTAGAACGAGGGGTTCTGGCGCTCGGCGGCCGCTATCGCCTTGGCGTTCTAACCTAACCTATCCGAGTCGGACTGCTCTGAATCGGGGTGTTAACCGTCATGATGGTATCAATACTACTCTGTCAAGAAAGTACCGGGAAAAGATCAATAATACACAAAATGTCTGTTATTCATCCAAATTTATTTTATCACCTTCAAAGTATGCTCCTTTAGAAACGATACACTTGCGCCAACGAATAATCCATTCATCAAAACATTTTTTAAACGCTGCTTCCGGAATTGAGTTCAGTTCTCGCCGCGAATTCTCCTTTATGTCTTCTATCGATTGAAAACGGGTGCCACGAAGTGGTAATTTGAGTTTAGGAAAAAGAAAAAAGTCAGCAGGAGCCATATCTGGTGAATATGGTGGTTGCTGGATGGTATTTGTTGAGTGTTTGGTCAAAAATTCGTTCACAATGATAGCCTTGTGCGAAGGCGCATTGTCGTGGTGCAAAATCCAAGAATTTTCTTTCCACAAATCTGGCCTTTTTCGTCGAATTTGCTCTCTTAAACGCCGCACAACGCTCAAATAATATTCTTTATTTACCGTTAGACCTTCCGGTAAGAATTCAGAGTGCACAACACCGCGATAGTCAAAGAAAACAGTCAACATGACTTTGACTTTTGATCGACTTTGGCGTGGTTTTTCCGGTTTCGGTTCAGTTGGAAGGCGCCACTCCGAAGCTTGTTGACTAGTTTGCATGTCAAACTCGTAAACCCACGTCTCGTCACCAGTAACAATGCGTTTCATAAATGTTGGGTCCGAACTGACTCGTTCTAGCATGTCCTCAGCGACTTTCATGCGATTGAGTTTTTGGAGAAAATTCAGATATTTTGGGACTAGCCGAGCAGCAACATGTTTCATACCCAAATGATTAGTTAAAATGGTACGGATCGACTCGTGAGATACAGAAAGTTCGGCGGCTATCTCTCTCAGAGTTGAATGGGGATTTTCAGTCACTATTTTCTTCACTTTTGCGATGTTAACTTCAGTTGCAGACGTTGACGGCCTACCAGAGCGAGGCAAATCTTCCATCACATCTCGACCGCTTTTGAACGCTTTGAACTACTCATAAGCACGAGTTTTTGATAAAGTCGATTCACCGTAAGCCTTCTGTAACATTTTCAGTGACTCCGAACACGAAATTCCATTGGCGATGCAAAATTTAAGACAAACTCTTTGTTCGATATTTTTGTCCATTATGAAATTCGCAATACACACTATATATGATATTACTAAAACCAGCACTGTATTTAATATAAATAACAGATGCAACTCAAACTCCGCGCCAAAATGGAAAACAGTTATGCCAATCTAACAACTACAAAAAAAAACAAAAATTTGAATTTGGAACCATAAACAAATCATCCATTCCCGATACTTTTTTGACTGAATGTATGTATATTTTAAACGATATATCCAATGTGTTAGCCTTATAATATTTATTCGACTTTTCTCATATCGGTGTCGCTTTAGTCGATTCGTTTTAGTACCGATATTCAACTGACGTGCCGTTATAGTTGTCACTTTTAAAATGACAACTGTTATTTTCATTTTGAGTAGCTCACTTGATATTTTCTGTTTTAATCAAGTAATCCTGGACTGATCCTTCAAATGATTTTCGATTTATAAACGTTATACGAAATAAGTTTTAGAGCATATAAATGTTATTTATGTAAAGAAATGACATCAAGAGTTAGTATTAAGAGTTATATCTCACGTTTATTATATCTTGTGAACGAATAAGTTAATCTGATATGAGACGCACCTCACAATGATGTGTAATGAGGAACCCCTCACTCTCGTCTGATATTTCCTCTGTTGTCTTTGCAGTCTCCGTTGCAGTGGCTTCTTCATAATTTCTTTCAGTTGCTGCTGCGGACATTATAACATGACGACTGCATTCAAATTAATTTATTATTTAACAATAATCTGGAGTAGATAGTAAACTAAAAGGCATGTGGCATAAAGCATACTGTGACTATCACAAAAAACTTGTCTTTGCTTTTTCTTATTGAACGTGTGTCTACTTTGAATTATATCTTATCGCATCTTACTATATATTATTAGTTTCAAAATCAGCCTATAATGTTCCCACTGCTCAGACATAGGCTAATCCTCCACACGGGCCCATTGGTAGATGTCACAATGTCTTCGAATGTTTGGTTCTAGGACATGCCGGTTTCCTCACGATGTTTTCCTTCACCATTTTGTGAACAGTGGTAATGAAATAAATTACACAAAGTAAATGCACCTGCCTAGTTCTTGAAATTTGTCGCAAAGTTTTTGTCTGTCGCAGACTTGTACACACAAAAGTCCGTCGTCTGCGTTGCCCCTAATATTATTTTCAGAGGTTAGTAAATCAATTTATAAATGGCAGTTTTATGCTATTTAGTTTGTTTGAATAAAATATATGTTTTTAATTTCTATAAAAGATAGGTAGTTTAGATAAACATATTCCTACGAACTAGTAGGTATAACCAGTGTTTTTATTTATTGGCGTATTGTGGTCGGCACCTTGTACACATTAAAAAACATTACTCACTTGCATTTCTTACTTCGGGAACATATTTTACACAAATACGTTTTGTTTTACACATCGTGACCGAGAGAGAGGTAGCTTTCTCTGGTGTTGTGACAGTCGCACGTTTGGTAGTCATAGTCAAGTTTTTCATAAAACTCCTCAGACGATGTTGCAGTTCTGAAATTAATTAACAATTAATAAGTAACTGGGCTGGACATGTTGTAACGTTGCACTTTGCAAGTTACAATTTAAAGGAGTTTAGTTTATGAAACCTTAATATTAAGAAATCTATGTACACTTAAAATACTATGCTATTTACACAAAACTTTAAAAAATAACCTATTATAATATTATTAAGTAAACCAAACACATAAATAAATCATTAAAAGTAAATATTACTGTGCGGAACCTACGAGAGTATATTAAGAGTATATAAAAGGTCCTCGCTTCTATGCGCCCGCGCAACGCTGAAACGATCCTGGCCGAGCGTCGACGAGGAGTTACGATTCGGGTGGGCTCGGTAGGCCCGATGACGAGTCGTTTTGAGAGCACTGAGGTGACGGCTGTGCTGCTCGCTTCGATCGTACTTAAATAATTTTTACTAAATACGTCGCGAAATCCCTCTAGGGATTCTGGTCTACCCTACAAACTTTCGCCACGTCGTGGTTCCGGCGTCGTGAAGAACGCTTGGAGAAAGTCCTCTGCTGCAGAGAGATCACCTACCTACGCTGAGTACCCACTAGAGACAGAACCTGGAGTTGGAGCCGTTGGCTGCGGGCAGGGTCAAAGACGGAACCATCATCGCTGGAGACGGTTCAGCCCAGTGTTCCCTACCACCTTTATACCCTCTGCAATCGAGTTGTGAGATGGCCACGGAAGTTTAGGCAATAAATAATAAGTGTACCTAGTCATCCAGCTCTTATTATTTACAAACCCCCTACATACCTACCTGCTGACACCCTCCTAGCAGGGCAAGTGTCACAATGTCTTCCGCATGCACGACATACTGACTGGTGCTGGCGAGGTCGCGGCAGGCTACGAAGGAGATGGGATGAATTGGACAAGTTGCGTCAGAACTGGAAGGAGGCATTGGAACTAGAGCAAAGGAATGAAGGAAGGCCTTGACAGAAAAGGCCAGGAAAATACCAGCTAACAAATTAGCGATAAAGGCCAATAAAATACCAGCTAACAATTTAGCGATATTTTGGCTAATTTTGTAATGAGCATGATAATATGGCAGCTTTTTGATTACGTCATTAATGCGCGAAAAATGTATCCATTCCCTAATCTTCATTCCCTAATGTACATACTGTGGAAATGGAAAATGATAAAGAAGATATGGCTTATATAAAGCGGGTGACTCAAGATATTATGAAGATTAATAGAAAAGCAAACGTGAAATTACGCCGACCCCAAATAATAAGGTTTTAGTAAGAAACACAATAAAATAAAGACACCGTCGCGGGACGCCTGGCAGATGTAAAACATCGAAATTATTTTGTACAAGTAATACTCTTAAAAAAATAACACATCAAATATAATAAAAGAAAATAATAAGAACAAAGTGACTGGACCACAAAAAGAAAACCCTTAAGCTGGAATCGAACTCGAAGTCACGAGATTGTAACCCAGCGCTGTGCCCCGAGACCAGCTGGCTTGTTGTAAATGGCGAATATGTAGATCTTATGCTGCTATTGTTCGGGCCGGATTCAATCGCCACGCTCGCCACGAATTTTTCATTTGTTTTTTGTTTATTACCCGCGCCTATAGATGTTTCACATCAAAAATCGGTGTCCGGTCAGTTCACAAAAAATATTTTAAAAACTTTTTTAACACCCTTGCTCGTAAAGCTGATGTAATTCCACCGGTTTTAAATATGTAAAGCGGGTCATAAAAAACGCGTGTGTTACCAAAGCAAATAGTTAAGTTATAGTCCATAACAGTATTATTTGCCATTTCAAATATGGAACTGATCAACAGTGTGCATTCACAGATTGAGTTTATTTAAAATAATAATAAAACAGTTTATTCGGTAATTTAAAAACTTGGCTGCATGCTCTAGCGTCTTTGCCAACATTTTCACGCAGCCACGGCAGAAAATAATCCTCGCGCCATTTTTCTCAAATTTTCTTTTCTTTGTACTTGTATTGTGAATATCTTTTTCTGTTTCCTCGCAAATGTGTTAAAAAACGTCGTACGATATACGTGCGTATTGGTTATAACATGCTCGGCTCAATTACGCCCTCGCCTTCGGCTCGGGCTGAAATTCCGCCTCGCATGTTATAACCATCTTAACGCACTAATATCGTAATGTACTATTACTGGACAAGCAACGATTGGCACATTATTTGTAATTTCATCACTATACAAAAAGCAAGCAACAAGTTTACCAAATAATTCACTTAGCAAAATAATTATCCGATAAACTTATATATAATGTTCCTTTCTACTTTTTTATATTTAGTGTGTACATAAATTGTTAAATAAATAAATAAATATAAAATTATTTGACACACAATGCATTATTTTTTTCATTTTATCTCATAAAACAACGTTTGGAATTACATTACACAGTCATATTAATTTTAACATTTCTAAAAAAAAAGAAAATAAATGAATTTTGTTTGATAAAAACACAAATTTTGTGACAGAAATGAATCGCTGCAAATCCGAGTCCACGTAGTCTTTTATGCCCTACCCCTAGGGTGTAATTTAAGCCATAAGAGTGTAAGAAACCATGCCTGCTGCATGTTGCATACTGCATGCTTGCAGCTTGCTTGTTGCATGCTTGCTGCTTGCTTGCTGCATGCCTTCTGCTTGCTTGCTGCATGCTTGCTGCATGCTTGCTGCTTGCTTGCTCCTTGCATGCTCCTAGGTTGCTCATACTTGCTGCTTGCTTGATGCATGCATGGAGTATGCTTGTTTGCATGTTGTGAAAAAACTATGCATTTCCTAAACTTTTTCTAAAAAAGAGTAATAATACTTATTTTGTAGAAACATGATTTATTCAAATGTATCTAAATAAGAAATGAAAAATATATAAATGATTAAATACCATCCGATGCATTTGATAAAAGAAGTGTTTGCCAAATAAATGTTTGTTAAACGAGTGTTTTTAAAATAAAACATTTGCGGAATAAGTTGTTTGCGAAACAAATAGTATACAAAACGTTGGTTGTAAAATGAAAATTTGTCAATGGAGTTTTGGTTACACTTTAGTGAACCTCAAAAATCAGATACATACAGCTCATGCTTGTAAAACAAGGGGGTGAACCAAAACTACAGAACACCACCTGGTAGGGGCTGCTGCGATTCAGATAACAATTCCCTTCTCACCTCGTCTACGTTCATACGAGTACGTGAAAAACAAACTTACCAGAAAATTTAAATAATCTCTTGTGTCTATCTCTTTTAGAGCCTTTTTGTTTCTTTTTATCCTTAGTATTCTCCAACTGGGTTATAGGTTTATAGGTTGGAGAGCCCGACGGGACTGTTGCTGAAGCTGTAGTTGTGGTTGTGGTCGCAGTTGCTGCTGTAGTGACAGGAGTAGCTGTAGTCACAGGTGAAGTAGCGGCTTTTGCTTTTACCAACGTTCTTCTTACGCTGTCTGCGGAGTTACTTAGATTTACTTTAATTTAACAAAAAAAGAAGAGATTTGGAAGGGACCTACACCCTGCATTGGGTGATCAAAGGTTGGAGAGAGAGAAAAAGAAGAGAATTTAGACGCATTTTCAACTATATGTGAAAAGGTTTCAGGGGAACGGAAACAAGTATCTGATTTATGTTAACTATAAATCAGAGACATGATCAAGAGTTTATTTCTTAGTTCACAGTAAATTAAAAATCGACTTCACAAAACACAAATAAAAAGTGAAATATAACTTTAGCTTCAGAAGTCGGTGCCCTTTGTTTGATTTATTTAGTTTTTTTGTCACCGACTTCTGAAGCTTAATTTATTTTTCGCTTTTTTGTGTTTTTTGAAGTCGGTTTTTATTTTTTGCAAAAACGTTTTTTATTTTTCCATTTTTAGTTGTTCCCAAACAAATATTTGCTATGAGTTTATTTTACTTTGTTAACAATACATGTCATGGTAATATCTTGTTGGCTTATCCCCAATAAATGGAACTTAACATAGGTACCTAACTGTCGAAATCTGGGTGTATTGTACACATCTGCATACCCCCTCCAAGCATACAGGCGTGATGTTACGTCATGACGTTGTATAAACAATAAACATCCAAGCAATTTTAGCAATCACGACAGATTTGCCTTCTATTTTTGAAGAGTTCCATTGTATATCTCCGAAGATCAGCATCAGATCTTCACCAAATTTAAATGGTACCATCTCAGGAGTATACTCTTTCAAATTAAAAAAGAATTTTGAGAATCGGTCCCCAAATGGGGGAGAAATTGGTGAACATACATAAAAAAAACATAGTCGAACTAGAACCTCCTCCTTTTTTGAAGTCGGTTAAAAATAGTTCGGAATCCTGGTATTCGCGAACCCCCGGGTGTTTCCACTGCGAGGATCGACCGGAGGACACGGTGGAGGTGTGCCCCGCGTGGGCGGAGCACCGCCGTGTCCTCGAAGCGGCGATTGGCGGCGGCGACCTCTCGCGTCCGGCCCTGGTGAAAGCCATGGTCCGGAGCGAGACGGAATGGGACGCTGTCACCTCCTTCTGCGAAGCAGTAATGCTAGAGAAGGAGGTGGCGGAACGTGAGAGGGAGAGAACCTCACAGCGTCCCGGCCACCGTAGGCGCGGGCCTGTGGACGGTGGGCTATGGGCTAGCTCGCCGTCCGTCCGTCTCATGACGACAGGCCGTGTCGACGGCGCGTTCGTGTTCCACGCGCGCCTCAAAGAGAGTCAGCAATAGGAAGGGGTCCGCAAGGACCGATGCCTGCCGGGGTTGCGGGACTGTTCAAAAGAGATACCGTGACCCCGGAACACAAAGGGCGATGAAGGAACATGGATGGGTTTTAGTCAGTAAAAGTTTGACACACCCTCCTGCTCCGCCCAGAGCGGGAGAAGTCATTTGATGATTTCCCAACCGAAGAAAAAAAAAAGGTATTCGCGAACAATAGCGGCGCGTGGCATCACGTAACGACTTGCGCGGAAGGTTGAAAGATGCACTACCTACCTACTGTGCCTTGCGCGTAAGCAGCGGACTGGTGACGACGCCGCGCGCCGCGTGCTTCGGTCACACGCTTGCAACCGCCACGCGGGAAAAAGCGATATCATTCGTTGTACGGAACGCAACCGCTGGACGCTCTGGGTTGCTACAACTACGTATTTTGAAAGAATGAAAGAAAATAACATATTTGCACGATATGATGAACTTAGTAAAGAAATGATAAAACTTAGGGACCTCGCAAATATCGTTTTATGAGAACGTTACCTTCAAATAACTCGGATAACGTGACCGTTTAGGGCACTATATCGTTAAATCGTGCGCCAAAACTTTGCAGAAATATCAAAATGGCGATGGCCAGCTTCAACAGAGAAAAAATCAAGCCACATTGGCCGCTACTAGTTGGACGGCACACCATGAGTCCAGTCGGTCGTTGGGCATGCACCCGGGTACACCCGGTTCTGAAATACCCGGGTAAGATTAATATAATTTTGCGTTAAGAGCCATTTCACATTTTCGCGCAAATTTCTAAGACTTTAGTCGCCTAATTTACTATCTTAGATAACACCCTGGCATTTTTGAATACATGTTAAAAATAGACTAGTCTTTCTTATTGACACTTCATGTAACACATTTACAAAAACTTATTTGTTTAGTAAGTAGTGATTAATCTCCCACAACTAGTTTACTGAATAATCATCACAGAGTCAATTTCAGACTCCTATATCTATCATAAATATTAATAAATTTCACTGAAAAAAATACGTAAAGCATCAGACATACTTTTGTCGACACATAATGTACTAGAATATCGATAATTAATAATAAAATAAAAGATTTTGTTTTTAAACCAGGACTAAAAGGTCTAGGTTTGTTACGGTACTAACGTTAGTTCTTTCATTCGTATTACAAATCGTAGACCAACAAAAGACTACTTAGTACCAAAGATAGTCCCTGGTCTAAACATTATCCACAGATTATAAGCAACAAAATATATAAACTATTCATTCATTCGTTCAGCGTTCTCTGCACCGTTCCTTTTTACAAAATGTTGTTACGTAATTTAAAAGAAAAAATATTTTATAAATTGTTATTTGTAGTGGTAAAATATAAAGTTTGGTTATCTAAAGGTATTTAAATATTCCGACTTGGATTTTCTTGAATGCATCCAATGTTCTGTTTTGGAACAACTATTGAGCTTGCGCGTATAATGGAGTGGACTGGGCGGCGCGCGTAATTCGAGTAGGTAATGTTATCGAAATTTTATGTTAGATCTTAAAGTAAACTAAATGTCCGGTTTCACTTCAAGAGTAATAATACAAGTAAAGGCACAGTTCTTTGGGCACAGTATTCTTTGTGGTGAGATCGTGTGTGCATTCAGTTTAAAAAAAATGGAACAAACAAAGAAAAAAAAAAGAGGTGAAAATCGGAGTTCAGAAGAAAGGTTAGTGATAACTGACAAGTTAGATTACGTACACAACTACACACAGTAAATGATGCAATAAGCTAAGCTATGTACCTATGCCACATTACTTACATTAATACAAATTTCATTCTAGGATTTATACTGCATCAACTTATTGCCGAGTCGGCTAAAATACTTGAAGATAAGTCGACGAAAACCAATATAAATATGTTAAAAAACGAGTTAACAATTTAGTACCATAGTTAAACTAGGGGTCACGATGGTCTAACTTTGGTATCATAGATAGTTCTAGGACTAGCGATAAACTTCGTTTTGTAATAACGTTTATACAAGTTCATGGTTTAAACCTAGTACTAAAGCCGGTACTTTTTTTAAGACCACGTTTTATAATAAGAGGGTATCGGTTCAAATTTAATAGGAGTTTAGGCTACACAAGATGTTCGGGCCGAGATAAGTCGAATCGGGCGACAAAATCGAATATTAATAAATATATGTAGATATACGTTCGGGAAAAATCCGCATTATGCCGAGTCGACCCGAATATGATTCAGTAACGGTAGATGCCGATCGGCATGAGCCAAATGAAATGTGAAGGGATTGATTCGGGTTGGGCTGACAAGAAACACTGAACAACCTGGCTGGAGGCCTTACAATTATCATTTATACAAAAAATAGTAGATTATACAACAAGTGAAAAACAGGAAATTTAATTTGAGGGACTAAGTTGGATTCCGAGAGCAACGAAGGATTCTAGAGTAGAATCCTGAGCGGAGCGAGTCAGTCAGTTCAGTCGTGAATCAGTTGATACAAGAACCGAGATGATTTTTTTTCACGATTTGTGTACTCTACTTTTTACCATTGACTACGAGAAAATAAATAGAAGTATAGTATTTATTTTTCTCGTGGGTTAATACTAACAGCCAATCGGGTCGATTTCCAGGGTTAAGGTAAGCCACGCTTATCAAGAGCGGTCTGTGGATGGGTTACCACTAATTCCTTACACATGGAGTTTCCCCCGTGCGTCGGAAAGTACGTAAAGCCCTTGGTCAATCTCTCAAAGCAATTATCGAAACTCAGTGCTAAGGTCATGGCACACTAAACAAGCACCACACCAGCACCGCACCAGCACAGCTGTTGCCCGGCGTTGCCTCGAATTTATGCTACGGCGCGGCGTCCACCCGCGGTCCGCTCGGCGGCCACCCGCGGGCCACGCGCCGACCGTGAGGCGCAATCTCGCAGTCCGTGCACTGGCCGGGATAGTCCGGGAGCTAGCGTTGCATTTTAGGTAGTGTATTCACGCTGATCGTTTGCCATCTTCGTCGATCTCGAATGACTGATAAGTCAACCCAGCGTCAGCTGACGCACCCGTGGTGGGTGGAGAGGTGACATAAAAGAAAAAATAATGGTGACCATAGACCTACCTACCCCCGTTTCATGACTTTTTTGTTTGCAACGCTACCTCCCGGACTATGAGCTTGCTGAATTTGTTAACGACGTTGTTTCGCGGGCATCCGCGGGCAACTCGTGAGTCGGCGCGCGGCAAGCAGGCGGTCGGCGCGCCGTAAGCACGCTGTCCACGCGACGGCAGCGCGCCGGCCACCCGCGGTCCGCACGACGACTCCGAGGCGCCCGCGAGTCGAGTCGTATGGTAGCGGCAAGCGCGATGACCGCCCGCAGTAAGCTTTTTCATACAGACATTATAAAATATATTTTATGACACACGATATAATGGTCTAATTTGAATGACAAGTTAAATGCTGGGTTGGAGTGGTGCCGGTGCGGTGCTTATTTAGACCGCCTGCAGCTTGCTGCACGCCGACTCCGAGTTGCCCGCGGTTGCCCGCGAAACAACGTCGTAAACAAATGCAGCAAGCTCATAGTCCGGGAGGTAGCGTTACAAACAAAAACGTCATGAAACTTTTCTCATAAATAGTTTACATGATGTACCTACTGAGCTTAAAAAAATCGTCAGCTGCATGGTGGAGGGGGGATTATGCGTCAGCTTGCATAAACTTGTAAAAGAAGCACGTAAAATAAAGTTATAGTACGCCGGGTGAAAAACAAAGTGATTGTTTAAATTATCAAAAGTACGAAAACAACAATCAGCTACGTGGGCAGCGGTGAGTCAGTCAGCTGACGCAGTAAAAGTTAAAAATATTGGAGCATTGCTCTAAACTTGCTTTAAACTGTAACGGAAATCCACGAATCCACTTAACATAAAAATAATAGTAGAACCGGGTGACCCGGTTCAGACTACCTCTAGAACCGGGTATTCAAAATCTAGATCCGGACCCGATTCTGCATGCCCTAGTCGTTTCGGTCAAGTGTGCTAGTCGTATTGGCTCACGCAGCAGAAGCAGCGTCAAAGTGAAAGTAACTTTAACGCTGCCACTACCGCGTGAGGTACTTACTGGCTGCAGATCTGATGATCTGATGCAGGCAGTCAGATCCGCATAGTACGGTACCTAGGTCCCTTTAAAAATAAAAATAAATGTCTCTTATTGTTATGAATAGGTCACATCACATCACTCGTCTATAAGCGAGCAGCCAAGATGGCGGTCTAACTAAATGTAAAACCATTAATTAACCAAGTCTAATTAATTCTTGTATTAATTTACTTATTACACCGACTAAAACACTTATTACCTCTGACGGTGATACCCGTAATAAAACCCGTCCTGATAGCTGCCAAGGTCACCTCAGAATTAACATCAGAATTGGTTTCCCCCAAGTCTTGTATATCCAGCATAGTCACCAGGTCTTCTATATTTGTCAACGGTTCTATACTCCGTGCCAAGGAGATTGTATCGGTGTTTTCCACTGATGGTGTGAAGTTATCTACTAATGGTGTGAAGTTATCCACTAATGGTGTGAAGATTTCCACTAATGGTGTGAAGTCCTCCCATGAGTTTTCCACTAATGGTGTGAAGTTTTCCACTGATGGTGTTAAGTTTCCCACTGATGGTGTGAAGTTTTCCACTGATGGTGTGAAGTTTTTCTCAAACATGGAGACAGGAGAGTGGCCCGGGGTTGATACTACAGGTTCTTCGAAGTACCCTGGGCCTGTAGGTTCTGTCAACCCGCCAGTAGACTTTGGCTTACATCCTCGAAAGGTGAAAAATTTTCGCTTTTTATGTGGTGCGTCGGTCCTCCAAACTAGATGGATGATGGAGAAATATACTTTAGTAATCCAAACTAATATCATAAAGAGTTAAAGGGGTTTGTTGAATTTTGTATGAACCAACCAGTGGTTATTTTTACAGCGGCCCCTTAGATAAAATTGTTGCTGAAAGGTAGCACTGGCAAAACATATGTTTTTTTTGTGTATTTTATACTACAAATTTTCGCCAATAACACAAAACAGGGTAATATGTCGAAACGAAGAGAGATAATAAAAGCGAAGGTTATACAGGAAAACGTAAGTGGGACGTTCTTCTTTTTTATCGACAATGACTTGTCTTCTTCGCAATAAAAAATGTTATAGCGCCAACAATTTTTTTTTTTTTTTTACAAAAATACACTTGACAATGTAACAATTATAATATCCTCAAAACTAGATTTGAATTATTAATATTTTTTACAAAATTATTGTGACATAGTATACAAATAGCGTGACGGAGGTGTTTTACATACAAATAAAATGTTACAGAGTGGTATTGGATAACATTTTTTAAATGTTTATATTAAGAATTCCGTCCCATGGAGCTAGCTAAAAATAAATGTTTGTATTCTTGATAAGAAAGCAAAAAGAAACTAAAGATCTGATTTGACAGGAAAAATTAAAAAATTAAAACATTTTTGTGACTGCTGGTGTTAATTTTTTGTTACTATTCCTACAAAATTTGAAGTAAAACAAAAATTACAAGTAATACTTCGATGCATTATATATTTTTCAAATCTACAACAACGAGGTAATAATTTAAAATACATTTTACTAAAGAAATCACATGTTTACTTTTTTTTTAATATAAAAGTTTGCCGGTCAGATTGTCGATAAAAAAGAAGAACGTCCCAGGTAACTTAAATAATGGCTAAATTGCAACTCGTGCACGAGGTGTGCGAACATTATTTACGGCCGTTGTCTATAACTTACGTATAACTGGTAATTAATATAACGTCTCGTAGCTACCGGTGTTTCTATAAACACAGTTAGCTATAAATATCCTATACGCGTCACCTACCTGTCACCTTAGACCAAATAAAAAGTTAAGACGGAACTCTGCGAATAGAGAAGTGAGGCCGGTTTCTTTGTGTGCATTTATTTATTTTGTGCATTTATTGAGACTGTTGGATGAGAATTTACTCCGAAGTCATTATACTCTATGTACTCTTTAGAAGTAAAGACGGTCATGTCACCTTTTATCAACAACTGTTGTAACCAAGGCTAGAAAACAGTCGATTACATTTTACGTGTTATACAAAAACCAATATTTTATTTACATCTCAACAGAGACGTAGTTTTATTGTAGTTTGATATAAATGTGTATGTGTGGGCGTGTATGCACAGAGCGAGACGTAATTTTGCGCTGGCTTCACTTTACTGTTCGCAGCGCTGTCTTGGTTTTTTATTTGGTCTGGGCCTGTCATTGAAAAATCAAAGAAAGCTTTTCTATGACGTTTTGTTTGTAACGGTCCGTAAGCTAAATGTCAAACAGACAGAGATACCAACCTTCCGTTACCTGTTAGTACCTAAGTTATTGAAAATGGCCGTTAAACAGTTACACCTTGGGTGTCGCCGCGCAACTGAGCGGGTAGGCAAGCCGCCACATGCTCAGTGTCAGCGTGTTTGGTGTGTAGACTTACCCCTTCGCCTGTATCGTCTCCTGCGAGGTCTGCCGAAGATTTGCCGACTGACAGCTGAGGTGTTCGACCCTTTTCTAAAAACTTTATATGAGTTACTTATCCGTCACAATTGTTTTATAAGTACTTACGAGTAGATAAAGATAAAACTACTTATAACGATAAAGGAAAATATCCAAATGTAACTTATCGAAATGAATATTTAAACTACAAAAGTTGTCCATGTATTAAAATTTAAAAAGGATGGTATTTAAAAGTACTTCAATTTATTCCCATTTCATTTACCTAATTTTGCCTGTGTTCCACCAAATATACTGAATGTGCACCAAAATATGTTCATTAAAATATGTCATAACGAGCATCTATATAACAACTGTTGCAAATTTGTAAAAATAGTAATACACCTAATTTTAAAAACAAGCATTTATTTTTTTAGTTTTACTTCAGATAATGCACTGCAAAATGTATTTGAATCAAACACCAATTAATGTCCAATGTAGCTTTATTAATAAAAAATGAACACATTATAAAATGTAATGCTTACTAAAAATGTTTTTTTAATACTAATCAGTACGAACCATAATAATTCAAAATGTTAAACAAAGTCTTTACTCCTACAATGTTCACATTATCAGTCCACTCAATCTCTGCAGTACTTCTTTAAATTATTGCACCAATAAAGCGCACTTTGCCTTTGTAGGACGCCCACGTTTTCGTTTTTGCCCGATGGCTATGTTTTTATCACCATACTGTTTAATGGTATTTGGAGAACTGTTTTTTTTGTTATTTTAGAACCTGCTACGACTTCATAGCGCGCGCTCGCTTCGCTCGCATATTAAATAACACTCTTTGACTTCTGTCCCCGAAGTGCCGGGCCTCCGCCGGCCTCCTTCGTCGGCCTACAGCCCGGTGCCCATGCCGCCCATAAAAGAAATTGCGTAGAAGATTGTATAATTGAGAGTGCAAGTTAGTATTTTTGATAAACAATTAGTTTTTTTGTTTCATAAATCATATATCCGATGTACGAACCACATTTTTGTTGTGAATTCGATAAAAAAGGTCATCTCGTTTTGTGTTATTTTTTAGTTTTTTTTTGCAGTACATGTTTATTTAGTTAATCAATTGGTTTTTTTGCACAGCATTCATTTTTCTGGTATGCATTCAGTTAATTAGTGGAGTTTCCTAAACCATTTTCAGTACAATAAATATAAGTCTTAGAAGTTATGTTTTACGAAATGCATTATTTGTTCTTCAATTATAATTATTTCAGTAACATAAAAGTTGTACAAAACTGTTTTAAATGGGTATACGGTACTAGGATGCATACTAAATATTTTGTGTAACATTCAGGAATATTTGGTGCACGATCAGTATTTTTCGAGGAAGAATAAAATAGTTATTGTTACAATAGAATATTTGCAGCGCACTACAATAAAAAAGTGTTATATCTTGGTGTTAATTTGGAATTTGTTTGATGTAACATATTTTGTTGGCCGAGTAGTTTAATTATAGTTAGTCTCATCAAAATTTCTACGCGAACGAAGTCGCGGGAAACGGCTAGCAAATAATAAAAATAACGTACTCACTAGTAGGAGCTCGCTTGCGGGACAATTTCATCACGGTCGGAGTCGCTGGGCCAAGTTCAAGTGGTACTGGTAAAGAAATAATGTTCAAAATGATTACAAAGGTCACACACAGTCACAATCTATACTTCTATACTAATATTATAAAGATTAAAGATTTCATTTTTTGTTTGTGTATTTGTTACGATTTAACTCAAGAACTTTCACCATTAGAAAGCTACATCTTTACCGAGTAACATAGGCTATAAATTATGTTGATTTCATGCAAGTTAGCCGGTCTATCACAATTTTCGCAGACGAAGTCGCGGGCGAATTGATAGTCTTATACAGGGTGTGGCGTAAGTAGTGGTCCACCGTTCAGGATTCGATGAACCAGATAATTAACTATAACAATTAAAAATTTAAACCATTTATACCCAAGGGTTCCGAAAATATTTTCTTTTTTGTCTTTTATTTACGATTTTTCTACCCTTTATTACAAATTTGGTTGTAGTTTCAACAAAAGTCATTAATCTTTCATTTTGATTTCTGTTAATTACTGCTGAATACTAGAGCTACCACGATAAATTATGATTTTTTATGTAAATTCGGCTCTTTTGAAGAAAAAGTTGGTTCTTCTCTAATTTTAACCCAAATTTTTAACACACCATCAAGTTCAAGAGCGATTTTAAAAAAAAACGTACCACATTGTCAGTGCCCATGTATTTAATAATATGCCTAGTAAATGCCGATTTCAAAATGATATCATTATAACAGATCCAATAATTTAACAAAAAGATATTCAATTTTAATTGAAGAAAAGAAGATTTTCATTAAACTTTTTTTTAAACTTTATTGCGTTAATACTTACGATATTTGCTAAAAAATGCACTAGTGTCAATGCCCATTTGTTTAAAAAAAAAACTACTATAACAGAGTTATGTAGACCTAACTTGTTACTTCAGGTATTTGAACAAAGAATTAAAAAAAAAACAAATCACTTTATTTATCATTTATTATTAATCTTTGTCATGACTACAATCATTTAAATTAAACGAAATGTTCAAAATGGCCCCCATTCGCAGCAATACACGCTCTGCAACGTCGAATAAACGACCGTTTAAGTCGTCGGGCAAACCCGCTTTCGCTGACTTCTCTAGCTGCTGCCTGGATTCTAGTCCTCAATTGGTCAATACTTGTGATTTCTTTGCTATAGACTTTTTCTTTTAGGCAACCCCAATAAAAGAAATCTAGGGGATTTCGATCTGGCGAGCGTGATGGCCACAATATTGGACCTAAGCGCCCAATCCACCTATTTGGATAGAAAGAGAAAGAAAGAAAGAAAAGAAAAGAAAAGAAAAAATATTTATTTGGGACAAGCACAGGAACTACAAAAATAAAAAAGAATCTTAAACTAAATGTAAATAATAAAATGAGGGCCTGTGCGAGGCCAAAAAGGCTCGCTGTATCAAGGTGCTCTCGTACTCTAACAGCATAGTGAGCGGGACAGCCATCGTTCTGCAGCCACATGTCTTCTTGGACTTCAGGAACGACACCTTCCAGAAGCAAGGGCAAGTCAATTTTACAAAAAACTTAAATATCTTTCTGCATTTAATGTTTCTGGCAGCTCGTGTGGACCGATTATCTGTCCGTTAATGATACCGGTCCAAAAGTTTATTTTAAATTGATACTCTGATCTGTCTTGCCTTATAAGATGCGGGTTTTCTAGCTGCCAGTTATGCAAATTGTAAAGATTTAAATATCCATCTTTTTTTCAGGATGACTCGTCGCTCCATAGTATTTTATTAAAAAACTGCGGGTCTTCTCTTATTCTGCGTAGCATTACTCTACAAAATGTTACTCTCAAGTGATAATCTCTTGGTAGCAATGACTGTACCCTTTGATAGTGGTATGGGTACAGTTCATGTCTTTTGAGTATTCGATGTACAGATCTAGTTGATATGCCAGTTCTGCGACTTAAGACACGGATTGATGTTGAAGGATCTTCTGTAACTAAATTCATTACCTCTTCATCGTTGTGTCGTCGCGGTCGTCCTTCACCTGCACCGCCTACGCCTGTGCCGGGTATCCTTCCCTCGGTGTATGCGTTATGCACTCTCCCAAAAACTCGGTGGTCTGGATGTCTTCGATCGGGATATCTCTCCCGATAAAGACGAGCTGCTTCTCTACCGACACCTCTGCATTCGCCATAAATAAAATGCATGTCAGCATATTCGCGCGGTGTTTACTGAGGCATTTTTTAATTGTCACTGCACTGCACGTTTGTCCAAATCGTTGAGCAAGCCAGTCACCAGTACACGTAGCCAATATCGCAGAGATCACCAAAACAACAAGTCCAATCAGTAGGCAAATTAAACAGTCCGGGGTCAGGCAAGGGTAAAGAAATGGCGGAGGTAAACACAGGCAGAATAAAAACGAAACGCATACGACGCACGACACGGGTGACGAGATCGTACTAATTCATTATTATTACATAATTCAATCATTTCGAGATTTTTGGATATTTCAACGTTAGTAATGAAAGAGATAGCAATACCCTACCATATCTTTTCCTTATCACTCCTATTGTGCGTAACTCGATTGCGAAAGCTTCAACGGGTTTTTGTTAACAAACGATGTCTCAGGTAAAAAAAGGGTCAGGTTTTTTTTACCTGACATGTTTGTGCTTCAACACAAATCACATTAGAAATGTAAAAAGTTAGATTGTATCCGTTTTTTAAGTTTTAATACGTTTTGTAATAGTATTAACGCAATAAAGTTTAAAAAAGTAGTTTAATGAAAATCTTCTTTTATTCAATTAAAATTGAATATCTTTTTGTTAAATTATTGGATCTGTTATAATGATATCATTTTGAAATTGGCATTTAGTAGGCATATTATTAAATACATGGGCACTGACAATGTGGTACGTTTTTTTTACAAAAATCGCTCTTGAACTTGATGGTGTGTTAAAAATTTGGGTTAAAATTAGAGAAGAACCAACTTTTTCTTGAAAAGAGCTGAATTTACATAAAAAATCATAATTTGTCATGGTAGCTCTAGTATTCAGCAGTAATTAACAGAAGTCAAAATGAAAGAATAATGACTTTTGTTGAAACTACAACCAAATTTGTAATAAAAGGTAGAAATTTCGTAAATAAAAGACAAAAAGGAAATATTTTCGGAACCCTTGGGTATAAATGGTTTAAATTTTTAATTGTTATAGTTAATTATTTGGTTCATCGAATCCTGAACGGTGGACCACTACTTACGCCACACCCTGTATATAAAAACCGGCCAAGTGCGTGTCGGGCCACGCACAGTGTAGGGTTCCGTAATAGCCCGATATCACATAGAACGAACCTGTTGGTACAGCGCCATCTAGCGGCAGCTTTGTAAAACTTATAATAATTTATTAAGTATGTTGTTTTTTATTTTAGATTCTGTTTTTCAATACAAGTCTTTACCCGTAATAAACAAGCAACTACTTCATCTTAGTCACTTTGTAGGATTTATTCTAAGGATTTTGTATTTGGTACAAAATTACCCAACACCCAAGTTCAACGTCCATTACTGCTAAACTAATAAAGTTATCTTAACCGCTATAGTTTTCCTTGAAAGTTCATGAAATGCACATCATGAATTTTTTTAGATTATTCAAGCCAGCAGTTTACCTTTTAGAGGGGGGGGGGGACGCCCTACTCGAACAAAAATTTGCACTTTAAAGTTGAATATTTCGTAAATGGAGCATTAAATCAAAAAGTAGTGTAAGTAACCACACGATATGCCACACGATGGAGTAGACGACGAAAAAAAAATTCACATGTAGGGGAGCTACCCATAAAAAAATATTTTCCATTATTTTATTTTACCATTTGTCCGGCGTTATTGATAAAAAACACCTCTACAAAATTACAGCTTTCTAGTACTAACGGTCTCTTAGCAAAAACTCGGACAGACAGACAGACGGACATGACGAAACTAAAAGGCCCAACGCACACCGCTGGAGGCGCAGCGGAGCGCATTTGATGACAACAATTTAATATAAACCTTAAGTACCTTGATATACGGTCAATATATGAATAAATTAGCACGCGGTGGTAGGTAGGTGGTAGATAGGTGGTAGGTAGGTGGTAGATAGGTGGTAGGTAGGCGGTAGGCAGGTGGTAGGTAGGCGGTAGGTAGGTGGTAGGTAGGCGGTAGATAGGTGGTAGGTAGGCGGTAGGCAGGTGGTAGGTAGGCGGTAGGTAGGTGGTAGGTAGGCGGTAGGTAGGTGGTAGGTAGGCGGTAGATAGGTGGTAGGTAGGCGGTAGGCAGGTGGTAGGTAGGCGGTAGGTAGGTGGTATGTAGGTGGTAGGTAGGTAATATGTTTCCTACAAAAGTAACCTACTTAAATACGGTCAAAATGAATGGAACATCAGATTTCTTGATATTATTCTTTTACTGCACAAGAATATTTTGCGCCGGAACTAACATTTTTGAAAATGTTTCCAGCAGTTTCAACCAAAAGATCCTTCAGTTATTCTACAAGAAAAACAGTTTTTAAACGAATACCCACACCCAGGAACTCCACGATTCTTCCCAATTTTCTTGACATCGTTATAGAGAATATCATAGTTGTAATGATGGCTTGTAATATGGACTCTCTTCGGCATATATATAAAATTCTTCCCACGCTGCATTTTCAAGAAAATATCCGGACAGACAGGAGCCTTTTCGAATGAATATCTCAATGTGTTATTACCTGTTACAGTCTGTCCGTCTTTTATGTGTAAGGGATCGTCGTATTCTGTTCTTTTAGTAAGATCAGTATTCGAGTATTCTCTTGTTGGGGCGGTACTAGCTATTTTTTCGTTAAAAATATCTTTGTATAGTAACTCATTATGCTTATTAATATCTACTTTTTCTCTAGTTGTTTTCATTTTTGGCTTGATATCATATCTGATCAGATCATCACTATAGTCTGTAAACGGACGTAATTCATCTTTCTTTGGTAAACCGAAGGCATCGATCTGTGGTGTCGACATTTTGTCAAAATCATCAAAGTTTATTATTGTTATTTCTACCTCTTTGTTACGTGGGTCCACAGTTACAGCCTCTTCAGTTACTTTCATTTCAAAGAGTTTGTGTTTCATTTTCTTTTTGATTCTGTCGTAGTACTTGGGTTCATGGGTTGCCCTAGTTTTGACTGTCGCTGCGTTTGTCGTTAGCTTCAACGCGTTGAATCTGTTATATTTGTTGAAGTTTTCACTCCAGTAAGAGTTCTTGCTGGTAAGTTTTCTGTTAATAATAACTTTTTGACTCTTTTTCAGCTGTTCCGTCGTAGACTTGGCAATTTTACCCACAGTTTTTGTATTTTTTTCTAATTTAGACGATAAAGCTGGCGCGTTAAACGATGATTGGGTTGATTTTGACCCTGCGGTAGTTGATTCGATAGTTTCGGTTTCAGTGGTCGTGGATTCTGTATTCCAATCATTGAGGATTTTAGCTGGATCAGCGGTAGAAGCAAGAGTTTTACCATTTTGTTTGGAGCCCTTATTACACTTTTTGTTTGTAGACGTACGATGTATGAGGGTAGGTAGCTCGAGTAATGGGGCGGTGACGAACTCGACATCCATTTCATATTCCTTCAAAAAGTTGTGAAAATCTTGAGCTTTCATCGGCAGCGGTGTTGTGTAGTACTGAACTGGGGCTTTGTTAGTTTTTAAAACTGGATTATGCTGAAACAAAATATTTTTTATTTAGAAATATCTGGCGATCAGACGACATTAAAACTGTTATTTTTTTCAGAATGTTTCTGAGAATAATAAATAATGGATGTAAAAATACCCTCAATGAAGCCGAAATATACAGGGTGTTAAAGTAGTCGCGTGCCATAGCTTAGGGGTGAGTTCGGTACCGATAAAGGAAATCGTAAAAAAAAAATTGCAAGGTCAACCTAATTTAGTACTTACCTACTAACTTAAAATAGCAATATTAAACAACACTAAATTAGATTGATCTTGCCATATTTTTTTTATTTTTTATTTTTTTTATATATATTTTTTTTATTTAATTTTTTATTTTTACGGGTTCCTTTATCGATAGTGAATTAACCCCTAACCTATGGCACGCGACTACTTTAACACCCTGTATATCGATGGACATCACACACAGCGCCATCTAGTGCAACACTGAGCAACGAGGCTCGTGTCGTGGACAGCAGATTGTGGATATACTACATAGATACTTTTTGTTTGTAAATACATACGTATTATACCTATTTATCCATGACTCGGGAAACTGTCCATGCTCATCACACAAACATTTACTCCTACCGGGATTCGAACCCGGGACCCTAAGAACGTAAGGCACCCTCACTATCGCTGCGCCATTCAGGTCATCAAGGTATTCGTTCTCCCCGTCATTGCGATATTTTTTCTTAAATATACTAGAAGATTCCCAGGTATGGCCTGGGAATCTTCTAGTTACAGAGATATTAATAATATAATTATTTTAAAACTGATACTACTTAAATAGTAATATATTATCATCATCTGCCTAGCCTTTCCCCAACTATGTTGGGATCGGCTTCCAGTCTAACCGGATGCAGCTGAATACCAGTATTTTACATGGAGCGACTCCACAATACTCCATAATACGATACCCCTTGGTAACACTGGTTGTCAGACTTTTTGGGCCACTGACTACCTGTAACGAGTGTAACCACTGTCAAAGATCTACAAGTTCAGCCAGGTTTCCGACTCGCTAAAGTAGACTCATCTTTCATGGGGTACTGTTTGAGATGCTATAATAAAATACCACAATATATTCTTGAACTGAATGAGACGAAATTTAGACACACTATGTAAGCAAGCATATTACAAGTTGAGCGATTATATCGCTGATAAAAATGCTTGGCTCAATGCTAGTCCTGCTCCACAAGGACAGGGTCGCATAAATTGATAGCATTAAAATGTATTGTTGGAGCTGCTGAAGATTGTACAACTATCTTTGCATTGTATAGATTCAATCTCTTTAGTATTATATAAATGCATAGCCCATATTGTGTGAGTACTATGTACTAGGAAGCTATCATTCACTGGAAACCTACGTCTTTTCTTGACTTGAATGTGCCCTGGCGGTTTAGAGTATGTCATGCTCACTCAAATGTCTCGCTGATGGTGGCGCATGTGTCGGATCATTTAGTTCCCTTCAAAATGGTTGAGTTGAATGGTGCTGATCCATGCGTCATGTCCGTGAACGGGCGCTGTCAGTTGTGACTGGTCATCTCTTAGTTGCCATGGCTTGAATGAATTATTTTGAATTGTATTTTTTTTGTTTGTGTGTTTTTGCTGTGGACACTTTTAACGTGCACATCTAGCTTCATTGTTCTCACATAATATACCATCTCAACATGAATGATGTAACCAAGATTTTGTAACAATATTCTGATTTAAAAGAGTGTCCATGGAGTTTCTTGCTCGTTCTTCTCCATAGAGATCTACGCTAGGGAATGGGCAACTACAGTACTTTCACAGTTTTTATGTCTTGTGACTGGCACTGTAGCTACATTTAATTTTCATCTTTGTTTCGACAATTCAAAAGTGCCTGTAACTGGCTTACTTGAAATAAATGCTTTGATTTTGATATGACAAATCGGGACCAACAGCTTAATAAAACGTGCTTTCCGAGGCACGGAGGAAACTCGGTATGTAATGGGTTTTCACACATCCACAGACCAAAAAATAGTAGATTGTATGACAAGGGAGCAAAATAGTATTTTTACGGCAAGGGCGCTATTTTGAATCCAGAGCAAAGCGAAGGATTCTAGAATAGAATCCAGAGCATAGCGAGGGATTCTAAAACAGAATCCTGAGCGTAGCGAGGGATTCAAAGTACATCGCCGGAGGGAAAAATATGTTTGCTCCCGAGTCATATTTTACTTTTCATCTCGTTCTATGAGAAAATAAATTAAAGACACTTTTATGTCATTAATGAATAAGTTTAATTAAATAAATGACATGAATGTAAAAAAGGTCAATTAGAAATTTATATTTATATCTAATACACTGGCGAAATTTTGAAAATTTATTGTCACTGTGTGTGTTTTATTTGGGATTGATATAGTTGTGGAGTTATTTATACAGGATGACATTTTTATCACTTTCCAAATAAAAAATGGGTATAATAGGTGAACGGAGTAGAAGCAAATGGCATACTTTGGTGTTTTTTTTTCGTGTGATTTGAAATTCGATATTTTCTAAGTTTTGTTTTTTTAATTTCTCTCTCCTTTGTTCTAATATGAAAAGTTTACTTGAAATTTGTAGCTTTTTTTGATGATGGATCAATTCTTTTCTAAGCTGTGGAAAAAAGAAAAACAAAACTAGGTATGCCATAAGCTTCTACTCCGTTCACCTAATATACCCATTTTTTTTGGAAAGTGATAATAAAGTCATCCGGTATTTTGAGTGTTTGTAATCTCAGTATATGTAGAAGGGCGTGGCGACAATGGTGTGGGCGACTTAAGGTTGAACTACTGTTGAGACAGCGTGCATTTTGGCCACGCCCACCAATGAGTTCGAGCCAGTGAGTTGTGTCACCTTAATTTAATATTTTCTACAATGCGGGTGCTGAACCCCGCACCGTACAGAAAACACTTACAGCCAGTAATTTATACAATTTTCGTTCGATTTCAATTAACGATTCATGTTCCAAATTCAAATCTCATTACTGCCCGCTAAAAAGTCTAGTGGAGAAAAGAGCTACTTTGCTCCCGCTTAAAGGGGATCAAAACGACACTTTTCGAAGGATGAAAAAATATATATGATATTATTTACTTACATAGAATCTAACAAGTTAAATCTTTTCGATTATTACATTATCTTATTTTAGTTAAAACTTACGTCTGTTTTCGCCACCGGATGAGACTCCTTACCGGACCTTTTGGCACTTATTGCTGTAATTAAAAATTTTAATATTAGTAACATAGCATCATGCTTGTAATCCCCGGAGGGCTAGGCAGGGGAGCACCTTATAGAACATACTCATTGCGACATTTATTTGTAAGGCTCGTAATAGGTGCGGACTCTATTATCATCAACCGGGCACAAATTCAAACTCCGTGGCTGCTACTGATAAGTTCCTGATAGAATTTAGAAATTTAGCATACCCTTACAAGACTTCTTGACTTCCAATTCTTTGGTAAATGAATCCACGTCATCATCATAGTACGCCATGAGCGTAGTATCCAATGAGATGGGTGCAACTGCAGGAATATCAGCAGGAGTTAGAGACTCCCTGCGGGGATCTGAAACAGACAACCAAATTACCTGACACAGTCTCAGAGGTCATCCTAAGTTAGTAGTTTAATTAAAATAAGTATTTGAATATCTTTACCTTTCTGTTTAATTTTAACCTTCTCTTCTTTTTCGTTATCGTCAACCTTATTCAAGGTATTCAGTTTCCTAACAAAATTACTGGAAGCACGTGCATCAGGAGACTTATGAGAGGGAGGTTTATTATACTGGAAATACATTGCTTCTCCCTTGATTAATATATCTTTATTCGTTACTACAGTGTTATCGTCCATAGCCACGCTTCTTATCACACCTTCATCATTATCGTCCAACTGATTTTTGAGAGCTCTTACACTGACATTGTCTTTCGCTTTAACTCCCGTTGAACCAGTAGGGACAGTCACTGCTGAATTGTTCACGTTTTTCCCTAAAAAATCATTCATTTCATTCCACTCGATCATCAGATTTTTCATATCTGGTGTTGTGTAACTGGTGGCAGTGTCTGTCTGTAAGGTCTTTAATATTTTCAACCACAAAGAATTGGGTACCGAGTCCAAGTTCAATATATCATTATGCCACATCAGCAGATCGTTGAAATAGTCGGTGTAAAGACTCTTCTCCTTCTTGTTAGGCTTATATGTATGAGGGTGTACTTTCTTCGATGTATTTACAGCAGCTTTTCTTTTTTCAAATGGAACAGTGCTGCTGCTTCCCAAATCGTGTAAATACACTGATGAACCATCGAAGTCTAATTTATCTCTCTCATTATCATCTGGTTCAGAATCATCGCCTCTTCTCATTGTATACCGTCGTTGGCTAATCGGGAACTTCACGTACCTTGTTAGTTTACTTCTTATTGATAGTTCCTCAGGTAGAAAAGGCGACGGCGACGGCATATTTTTCTTGTAATCGTATTTATCTATTTGGAGGTTGAACGAGGAGTCATGGTCAGACATTGTAGTTATTGTGGGGTAGTATCGTGATGATTTTCTAAGTTTTTTATGCTTTTGTTCGAGAATGACACTCATGTCGTCAATTGTAATTGGAGAAGACATTTCTGTGGCTTTTAATCTGGTTTTCAATTTTGTTGGTTTCATGGCCTTTATGTTCACCGTCATCACGTTGCACGGTGGTATTTTTTGTAGTTTTGGCAGCGAGCTGATGGTTGATGGCATTAAAGACACTACCGTGACTGATTCTTGCTTAGCTTTGGTGACTACTGGTTGCGTTGTCATTATCCGCTTGGCTAAAGAAAATGATATACAAGTAAAAATAAATGTACCCAATTCATAGTTTTAAAACTCTGTATTGAACAAGTCAATTATTTTAGTAAACTAGCTGACCTCGCAAACGTTTTTCTGCCATTAAATTATGGTGTGAAATATACTTTACGACCTATTCTCATACGTACCAGGTATACACATTTCATTTTTTTTAATAGGAATCAGTCGAGCCGTTTCGGATGAGTGCGACCACAAACACCGTGACATGAGATTTTTACATGTATAGATTTACAGGCTATGTCTAGAGCCTACGCCTACTGAACAGTTCATGACTACAAGGATACTAGTACTACTCTTTAGCAACACTCTCGCTCACCCTCTATCTTTTCTGCTCTGCCGTGCAAGTACGTAGGAGTCGATTCGATAAATCTGACAGTCATTCTCGACAAAATGAGTTTATAACAAAGATAAAAACTCATTTTGTCGAGAATAACTGTCAGATTTATCGAATCGATTCCTACGTACTTGCACTGCTGTTCTGTTTTATTAAAAATGCCAATACATTATCAGCCAATACAAAGTGCAGTTTTGCATCCTAGTCGGAATTCAGGAGATTGTCATACAAGACATAAATAAAATCAATTTAAATTAAGATACCTGGTCAATAATAAATTTTAATACAAGCTGCTATTTTTATTTGTTCAACTTAGGCGCAGTTACAGACGGGATGCGTTTTAATACGGATGGTTTACACATACCGATTTCCGTAAATAAGAAAAATAAAACCTACCTATTTTATTAATACAATTTTTCTATTTTATTAATAAAAATTGTAGTAATAAAATTTGGGGGGATCGGCACTGTTACTTCTGAATACAGGCTATCATAGCCTAGCAAGGAGAACAGCACGTCACCCACTTGATTGCCAGTGATTTAATACTACCCACTTTGTGACATCTTAGAAATGTACTACCATCTGTTTTTTTATATAAATAAAGATTATTATTATTATTATTTATTACAAGCTTTTTACAAGCTTTTATTTAGTTTCACCTGTATGTTTGTCTGTCTGTAATCAAATCTTGCAAGTTAAATTTGATCCACTTCCCGGTTACCGGTTAGGGTCTGATGATGAAGCTGGAAGGTGGCCATAGGATCTCCGTAATAAAACGATGTAACCGCATCGATTTTGAGCTGGGCTCGTTTGATTCGTCTTGAAGAGTACTTTGGTCCTAAATGAGTTTAATAAATACTCTTTCTTTCTTTCTCTTTTTTTTGGATAAATTGTGCTCAAAACATCACATTGTGTGCGTACTACGAATTACTTCGGGCTACGGAAAAACGCCGTAACGCGCTACGAACTACGCCGTAGTAAATGCCGAACAATAAATACTAAAAAGTTCAAATAAATTAAAAGTAAAAAAACCTTTTTTAAAACAAGCTTTTATTCAAATGCGCTAAAAAGAATAAAATTAACTTTTCCTTTAAAACTTTTACTATCAACTTATAACGTCATTACACAATTTATATGATATTAAAGCTTGTCCCGAGATTAACCTGTGTAGATAAACAAGTAAATTAAATAACTTGACCTCTCTTGATCTTGATCTTCAAACTATGTAAATACAAGTACTTAAATCTCGCGACAAGCTTTTATATAAAAGCTTGTCGCGAGATTTAAGTACTTGTATTATGACGTTATAAGTTGATAGTAAAAGTTTGAAAGGAAAAGTTTTTTTTACTTTTAATTTTATTATTGATTCGGGTCGAGAATCATTATGATAAATAACCTCCTTGAATTTGACCAGGATGCAAAGCGACAAGGTGTATTTTGCTCCTAGTAAAAAAAATCTGGGCCACCAGCACCCCAAGTACTTGACCGCGCTGGCCCAGTACGGGTTAGTTTCTTGAAATTTTGATTTAGCACATCACGCCGATTTCTTCACGATGTTATCCTCTACCGTTTTAAGGCTGGGGTATCTGCTATATTAGCAACTCTATTTGTGGTGGTTTAAGCTTCGTTTAAAATACTGTTAGAATAAAGTTCTAATCAGCATGTATGTTCAATTCAGCTGCACTACAAAGTGGTTGTTACGTCAGCCACTGCTGGCCGAATAGTGCGAAATGAGTGGTGTTTATTTAATTGTAGCCTAATACATCATTAGATCTAAATGCCAATTGTACACTTTGTGAAAAAAAGTGACAAATGTTGGTGTGAAACAAAAATTACTAAAATTTAATGCCGTTTAGAAGTAGTTACGAAATTTCAAAGAAAAATGCTTCACTTTGAATATTTTTTTCATAAAGTAATAATAAAGGTAACTGACTTTATTTTTACTTTATGAAAAAACTACCTACCCACTTCTAAACGGCATTAAATTTTAGTATTTTTTTTTTCACACAAATATTTGTCACTTTTTTTCACAAAGTGTACAAGTGTACAATGTAAATTGTTCACGAATAAAAAATGAATGAATGAATGAATTGGCATTTAGATCTAATGATTTATTAGGCTACAATTGAATAAACACCACTCATTTCGCACTATTCGGCCCGCAGTGCTATTTCAATTGTACCAATTAAGTTTAGATTCTACTAAGCAACATATATTTTTTTGCACATTTATATTTACTCATTAAAGAGGAGTTACATGGAGAAAACCTCTCGTTAGCAGGTACTCCAGCCTTAAGAGCAGTGGTGATGAAATAAATTACACAGTAATGCTGCACCTGCCTGGGTTCGAACCCATGGCGCACAAATTCGTAAGTCAGTGCTGTTCGCACTGGGCCACCGCCACTCTTGCTGGGCCACAACCGCTCTCAAATCACCAATGACTATTTAGTAGTCAGACTACCACGACTCTAGTATTATGAACTACTGAAAATGCCAAACTAGTCGCCATATTTTGGGCTGACTCAATTGAAATTGTCATCGACATGCTAGGAAGCAGTATTTATCAGTGAAGATGGTTTGTTGTGTAAAGATCAATAGTGAAATACTAGTGCTGAGACATTCTGGCTACTCATTGGTGACTTAACGAATTTGTAACTGGTAACTTTATTTTGGGGCCTTCTGCAAACTTACCACTCGTTGTTGGACTGGTGAGTAACGGCTTTGTTCTAGAAGACTCAAGATGATTGTTATTTAACAGATCTTGGTCTATATCGTCCAATTTATAGTGGTGTGCAACATTTTCTTTTGTGGTGTGTTTATTTACGAGGGGCGCAGAATAGATTTCAGAGATATTTGGTATCTGTTTCTGCATCTCGGAAACTGACATTATAGGTCTAGGATCATCTAACTTTGGTTGTTCGATGTCACGTAACATGGGTATGTCTCCATTATTCACATCGTAATCCGGATGGAAAGGTGATGCTGCAACATAATCTTTTTTGTTTTCTTTTCGTTCCATATTTTTAAAAATGTTTTTCAGCTTCTTAATAGGATTGAATCTCCCTCTTCTAGGACTTGGTGAATAATAGTTGTAGTAAGCAGAGCGTTTCGGCTTCGATTTTTTTGTTTTATTCTTTTTGAAGTGGAATTTATTGAAAAAGTTTTTGATTTTACTCTTTTTGGTATTATCTCGGAGTTTGACGACAGCCGTTTGTCGCGGAACTAAATCAATGTCAACATAACCGTATTTGTTTGTTTCTCTGTTACGGGTATGTGCTGCGTCTGCAAACACTTCTTTGGTACCAGTGGTAGCAGCTTTTTCTCCTATAATATCTTTATTAATAAAATCGGCCCTTACAGTATTTTCAAAGCTTTTTTTTGCATTTGATCTTTTGAATCTACCTTGTTGAATATCAGCGTATATGTAATTGGTTGTCGGAAAGTACACTGTGGAAACTGGACGTTTTTTAGACGCTTGTCTGCGTTTGCCACTAAAAAACTTGCCAATGAAACTACTCTCCTGTATAGTTGCGTCGTCCTTGGCATTATAGGTATCCATATTCATAAATGTATCCTCCTTTTGTGTCTCTGGTAGTGTAACTAAAACGTAAAAAAAGTGTTAGAAAAAGCAGTTAATTTTATTTTAAATTACATTTATTTTTTCATTTAAAAATAATAATACCTTTTGTTAAAGGGTTATTGGTTCCCTGAACCTTAATTGAATTCAATATTTTCGACAGATCATCCAAAGAAATCTGTTGAATGTTCTTAGACTTTCGTGTGGCGCTTTGAGAGTCAATCCTAATAAAGTCATCCCTTGTTGTGGGCGACGTGTCTGTTAAATATAGTTTAAGGTCGATTGATCCCGGCTTCAGCTCAACCGTTTCCGAAGTATGATACTTCTTGGGGGGTCCATTGTCAATGAACAGGTAAAAGTGTTTTTTAAACCACGAATCGTCACTTTTACTTGTAATCTCCTGGTAATCCATATTGTTATCCGAATCATCAGAAAATCTCAGGTGTCTTTTCTTCCTATTAGACGTAGGTAGCGGTGGTATTTTATTAAGTATATATTTACCTATATCATCAACACTGTGATGTCTATGGGCTTGATATTTGACCAAATTTGAAAAATTTTGGCTTTTTAATTCTTGTTGGAATTTTAAATAGTGTTTGTATCCATCCACGAACTGGTTATAAGAGATTTTGTTGCTCAAGCCTTCAAGTCTGGTGTCAGAGGCAGGATTACCGGAGGTAACAGTATTATAGGCTACTGTCGCTGAATTAACCGAGCCTCTAGCGTAATTATTAGCATCTGCAGCGTTACAGTCTTCTTTAGGCACTGGGGATGTTCCCTTGGGTTTACTCCCTAATGGTTTCGAGCTCTGAGAAATATAATCCGCTGAGCCTGAAAAATCGTCTATAAAGTAATTGTCGTCGTAACTATAAGTACTAGCTGTAGTTCTCCCAGTAGAAGATACGTTAGCTGCAGGGTCAATATAATCATAATCGGGCATATTACCGCCATCATCATATATATTGCGAACTACTTCAGTCAGTTTGACATCTGTTAGCGTTTCTGGGTTTCTCTTAGATAGCCTGCGAGCCTCCCTTTTGTTTTTGAAATAGATTGCAAACTCTGGTGTCACAAGCAATTTTCTAGCAGTGTTTTCATGTGTTTTTGCTAGCATCTGCTCGTATAGAGTCAACATCACATAGTCGTCGTATGTTTGCTTACCGTAAGCTTCCGGGGTAAATAAGCTGTCTTCTACCCAGTCTTCTTCTTTTTCATCTTTCTTCTTAACTCTCGGTGCCGTAGTGGTGGTGGTAGTGGTGGTGGAAGTGGAAGTACGGGCAGGGATGGGAGACTGGACCACTTTCACTTCCTTTGTCAGGGTCGGTTTATATGGACGTGTCTTATGTTTCGGTGGACTAGTAGTTGAACTAGGACATTTAGATTTGGTTGCGGTACTATTCTTGCACTCGCCAGTAAGTTTGCTAGAAAGTTTTTCATAACTTTCCTTCAACGTAGACTTGGCGGTATGAACTTCTTTACGGAAATCGTTAGACACTTTATGTTTAACTTTATTGTATAAGCTCTTTAACTCCCTCTGTATCATTTCTTCAACATTCATAGCAATAGTCATAGCATCTTCTCTGATCGACCTAGCTACTAGGTAATGAGATTCAGTATTAGCATTGATTGTGAAATCTTTTGGATTCAGTGCGTATGTGCCGGTTTTTGCGACTGTCCTCTTTTCTTCGTTTATAATTTCATTGTCTGATACTAACGTGATAAAAGCAGAAACTGGAGTGCGCTGATTAGAATCGGTAGTGGCTTCAGCGGCATCATTTGAAAGTTCGGTCACTGAAGACATCATACTAACCGCCTTTACTTTCATAGCTCTAAGCATGTGATCTATCGGTGCTGTACCTTGAAATTTTAATTCAGTAGTCATAATATTTTCTTGAGGACTGGTGGCAGAAGGATTATTGTCGGATGCCGCCCTGTCTAGATTTTCTACGAGTCCATACCTCTCTTCTAATTTAGATAGATTGGAGTTTATCCGTTCTAATTGTGTTTGCAAATTGTCTGACACTTCCGGAGTATCGGCTGTAGCCACCGCCACAGTATGCGGTTGTACAGGTTTTATTTTGCTTTTTTTAATTTTAAGCATGTTGTCGACTTGTGGTGCAATTCCCATTTGCAATTTGTAACTTTGTGGTGTGTTAGAATATGGTCTTGTTGAAAACAACCCGCTGGCATCTCTCTTAGAAAGTTTATGTTCAGACTGCCGCAGATGCAAATTTTTTCTATGTTTCTTCTTCGCTTCTGTTTTTTCAGGGTAAGGTTTTGTGGTGAGATAAGCTATTTTATGATATTTTTTTTTATGATTGCTCCTTATGTCTTTGGATTCAAGTTTTGCATTTTCTTTTTTTTTGTCTTTGCCTCTAAGTTTTTTCCAGAAACTGACTCTTCTTTTAGGTGACTTGTGTCGTTTCGCATTTTCTGTTGTAGGTTTAGGAGTCGGTTTTACAGTTATTTTTACAGTTCGTTTTTCTACTTCAGAGAATGGTTTAGTTATTTTTATGCCCTGTAGCACGCCATCGTCCTTGGTGTAACATAGTTTATATTTGTGTTGTCTGTCTTTTCTCGTCTTGGGGATTGTGGGCCGGTCTACGTCGTTTATCGACTCGAATATGTCATCTACTTTTTCGTCGTTATTAATACTTTTAGATAGAGTATGGCTGTCGGCAAGCACCATCAGATATAATAAACTGAAACAGAAACGTCTTTATGAAGTTTTGGAAAAAGCTTATTTTAGAATAAAATCAAATAATTTTACAAATAATAATGTTTATTTATGATAATCTATTTATAAACACAATTTAAATGTTTGTTAAATATTTAGGCCTCTCTTTTCTTTGCTGTGGTTAAAAAAAAAACATGTCAACAATAACACTACAGGAATTGCACCACGTTTGGACTTAGTTAATATTTATCTGTGGAAATAAAACAGATAAGTAGCAGAAATAAATGGAAAAAAAACCGGCCAAGAGCGACTCGGACTCGCAAACTTAACTTTGCTGTTCGATCCCTAGAAACGGCTATTGCACCAAGCAAATGATAAGTTCGTTATAGTAAAATCGCCTTTTATTTGTTATTAAGGTGGATACTCCAGGGTAGCCCGCGAATTTCAAATATTCTTACTTTTTTGCAATTTGCAGGCCAGTGCTAGGTTGTATGTTGATTAAAATATTGCCCGCGACTGTAAGACGTATGTAGTTTTAGAATTATTATCATCAAAATCATCAATACAACGTATAACTATACAACCCTCCAAGCTCATAAAGGTGCAGGAATTACTTTTTCAAGGTCAAAGTCATTCCTGCACCTACCTACATATTTACGGTTTTTTTTACATGTGCTGTAAGACCTTGCTTTTTGCCAAATTTTGTGATTGTAGGTCAAGGGGAACTACCATATAGGTTTTCGACCCAAAACCTATAGGGCTCTTCCGGTTGGCCTAGAATTGTCAAGGTCTTACAGCACAAGTAAAGGGAAAAGTATTTTTTATTACCTACATATTAATTTGAATTCATAGCATTGTACAAGTTATTATTTATGAATTAATGATATTGTGTAACGGATTAATTTGATTTTATGACATTGTATAGGGTATTATTTTTATTTATTATTTCTTAATTTATGAAATTTTATAACGTATTAATTTGAAGTTATGACATTGTCTAAGGTATTCACTCGATTTTATTTTCTTTTCGACTCTGTGGTATTAAATGAATTTTATTTTATTTAGAGATCTACGCTAGGGAATGGTCAACTACACAGTACTTTCTCAATTTATTATGCCTTGTGACTGGGACTGTAGCTTTGATTTTCTTTTTTGTATTTTTGACATTCAAAAGTGCCGTTCTAATTGAAATAAATACTTTGAGTTTGAGTTTATGAAATTGTATAATTATAATTAAACATTTTGCATGCCTGAATTGGTACAATACAGTGGGCTGCGCATTCACTTGACATCTGGAAATGTTTATAATGTACTGTGTTGAAAATTAAGGTAAATTTTGGTATTTACAAGTTTTCGCGAAAATCTAAATTTGCCCATATCTTTTTATCGTGTTGACTCAGGACCTTGATTTTTATACACCTAATATGGGCTATAAATTTCAACTTGCTAGGTCCACCCGTTCCTGAGAAAATCGGTGACGATAGACGGACAGACGAACAGACGGACAAGAAAGTGATCTTATAATCGTTCCGTTTTTTCCTTTTGAGGTACGGAAACCTAAAAATTGTTTTTTTTTGTATTTTTGAATTTGGAACACAAATAAATGTTAATAAAAGTAAATATTAGTTTTAAATATTCATGTTTATCTATGATATTCTATTTATAAACACAATTTGAAAATTCAAATAATATTAACACCGTAACGACGCATATTGCTTTGCCGAAATAAAAAAAATAAAACCCATTGAACCGATTTGAACTTCGTATAAGTATAGTTACCTACCTGTGGATTTTTTTTTCTCGCACACGCGCGGAAAAATGAAGAAAACTCACGCGTGTGAAATACATTGCATGTTGAACCTAATCGTAGTGCGATAAGAACCCGTTTTCGTGGAAGTGTATTGGAAAGTACTTTTTGTTATATTATTCTATTCGTTAGTGCACACTAGAAATTTCTCCTGTATCAAACATTTAAATTCACATAGACAAACAGCCAGACTCGAAACAACTACCTGTAGTCTACATAAATATTTTATTCGTGCGGGGTCGAACCCGCGACACGTACTGCGTCAACCGTGCCGTCATAGTTGAAGTACCTACAATCAAAGGCCGAAAATGTTAGCCTACGAGATTTTTTAAATTCTATTTTTCATTTAAAATATTAGAAGTAGGTAGGTATGTACTTCGGAAAAACATCAAGCATGTGGCAGTAAGTGTGGCTAGCCTATTCATTGCTTGAGCTGTAAGAGTACTGTATACATAATTTCTTTGCCATAGAAGTGGGCAGAAACTTTAGCCAGCTGCTTATAAAACAAGACGAAATAATCCAAGAAATGTATATCAGGCTCGAAGATCCCTACGTACACGATTCCTACCAGCTGTGGTCAAATAGTTTTATACTACACATCTGTGGGTATCACATCACATTATAGGCATTTAATACATTACGGATTATTCAAAACATAACAAAATACCTACACTTTTTATGTCCACAAAGCAAACAACAGGTGGCGCTATAAGCTTGGGTGTCAGAATTCAGTACTAAATTCATATGTTTTCTTTACGCGCACACACACAAGGCCACTCTGCGCCCGGCATCGCCATATAAAAAAAGTACTGGATGTTATTTATCGAACTTTAGTCGGTTCGATTCCCGAGTGTGGCAAGCGAATTTTCGAAAACCTGTGCATGCAGACTTGTTTCTTTTAAAAAAATAAAGGAATGTTTCCTTGAGTAAAATTTGCTATCTCCAGTATTTAGAGTACTTTCTCTCCAAGTGGCATTGAAAACTTCCACCCTGTATATGAGCAGTACGCAAAATTCGTGTATTTGTGATTGAAAAACGGCGCGTTTATGTAATACGGCGTTTTCACGTTCAGCTGGATTACAATTCAGCTGAAATAAAGTACGTAATAACGTGCCGCCGTTCAAAGCGGCGTAATAACGTGCCGCCGTTATACAAACGGGCGTATCGTCGATACGCTGCTTTGAAAGTTTTAGTTCCATTTATCGCCGCAAGTGGCACTGCATGATCTTAACAAGAAACATGGCGTCGCAATCGACAACGGTGTCACAATCAAATGGCGCTTTTCCCGCTTTTCTGGTTTTATTTATAATTTTTACCCATATGTTGAGATTTACTTGACAGCGGGAATATTAAGGGGGCAATTTTTTCATTATTGTTGCGATAGGACGCACCGTTTTCGAGATATAAGCAAATTTAGAACCTAGTATGATTCCATGACGCGCTCGCTACGCTCGCATTTTACATTACACACCCACTTTCTGTCACAAATGTCGTCGTCGCTGCGCCGGCCTTCGGACTACGCTCCTCACGCCAGCTAGCAAGACTTTTAGGACAATAAAATTTTAGTAGGTTATTTGAAGTATCGGAATTGCTGACAATACGGCTAAACGTTAGACGCCGCATTGTCGAACGTATCGCCACCACAATCCGGCTGAACGTGAAGACGCTGTATTAAATAACGGCGGCGTTTTTCAATCCGGCGCGCCATTATGTAAAACAGCGTGTTTATACGAATTGGCTGCCACATAGTACATTGCAATTGTGATCTCAGGTTAAAAATTTGCATCACAATGTATACGAGAGCAGATACCTATGGTTACGTTTTGGCCCTGTACAGAATGGAAATACGCGTACTGACTCATGAGTCCACCCTGAATAATTTTATAAAACTGTTCCTAAATTCGGTGAGTCGGTGACTTAGTTTGTTTCATTGACTTTTTGCCACCGACTTACGAGAGCAAAGTTATTTTACACTTTTTGGGGTTTCCCTAATAAAGTTTTACCCTTTTTTACCCGACTACGGCGAAGACAAAAGGAAGTGTTATGATATTGGCAGTCTTAGTATGTATGTATTTACTTATATGTAATGTATATTTGTATTTACGTATATTCCTCCGTAGCGTCTAAACTATTCATCCGATTTTGATGAATAAGGTGTCAATCGATTCGTTATTATGGCCCGGGTAACAGACTACGTTTTAACCGACTTCAACAATAGGAGGAGTCAAATCTCAAATCGTTTATAGCGTTATCCATAATGTACACTACAGGTGGTAAAGTTCGCGTTCGTGTTCCACGCGCGCCTCAAAGAGAGTCAGCAATAGGAAGGGGTCCGCAAGGACCGATGCCTGCCGGGGTTGCGGGACTGTTCGAAAGAGATACCGTGACCCCGGAACACAAAGGGCGATGAAGGAACATGGATGGGTTTTAGTCAGTAAAAGTCTGACACTCCCTCCTGCTCCGCCCAGAGCGGGAGAAGTCATTTGATGATTTCCCAACCGAAAAAAAAAAAAAGGTGGTAAATTAAAAAATAGAAACAATTGGGATGATGACTGAATAAAAAAAATATCATTGTTTAGTCCGTCAGTTAGATTATCGAAAAATATTGGATACGTGTTTTTTTGTTTTATCAAATTAATAAAAAATTACGAAGATAATACGTGTCAAAGATTATGAGTGAGCTTGTGACGTCACATTTCGGTAAAAAATGTACTCCCCTGTCGGGCACAGTAAAATTTTGTAAATAAGTAGAGAGAGAGGAAGACGCTTTATTACTGTTCCTTTTTGTTCAGTTTAGATTGTTCTAGATCCTATTAAAGTATTTTATATTTCCAATATACGGTATCGGGGGTGGGTATAATTATCTATCTATTATTTTTTTATTTATTTAATTGTATTTAAAATTGCATGTTGTTTACTCATTTTAAAAATATTCAGTATTTTTAGTTGACCTAGTCGATTTATTAGTGCTCGGCCAGACTGCAAACGCGGGTGCGGAGCGGGTGCGGTGCGGGTGCGGTGCGGGCGCGGAGCGACGAGCTAAAACATATGAACTTCATTGGAGTGTCCATAGAGCGGCGCGGGCTAGTTGGCGCGAACCGCACGCGAATCGCGCGCGGGCAGCTCGAGCCGTAGCTCGTTCATACAAGTGGTCGCAGTGGGCGCGCGGGCGGCAATTGCGAGAGCCAGGATTACCAACTCCCAAAAATATTTACCCCTCAAGCTAAGTCAAAGTTCCCACAATTACTTGAAAATACCCCTTTTTTTTTCATATTTTTGAGTATGCAGCACAGCGCCCGCTCTGCGCCCGCGTTTGCAATCTAGCCCAGCACTAAAAGTACCCCTAAATATAGAACGCCCTAAAAAATCACATCCCTCTTATTTACCCCTAAATTTGGGGGAAACCCCCTAAGTTGGTAACCCTGGCCGGAGCGGGGATCTCCGATCCCGCGCCGCTCCGGACCGCGCGCGTTGCCGCACCCGCACCGCACACCGCACCGCGCTGCCAGTCTGGCCTAGAGTTGATTTTAGCTTGTAAACCCCGATTTTTAATTAAAGCGATTTGTCAGTAGTCGGATTTTTTAGTTTAAAAGTATCACACACTAATTCTCGTCACGAATTAATTTTGCATTGTAACTAGAAGTTATTAAGGAACCAAATGTATTAACAGAACAAGAAGAAAAAATACAAATGACAGGCAGCTAACTCAAACTCAAAGTTAAGAAAAAAAAATTATGGGACTACCCAAGAAAAGGACGGCCCAGTAATCACAGAGTAATCGGTGTACTACATACTTCCTTACTCATCCAAATCGGATGAATAGTTTAATCATAACCCTTCCTTTTGGCTTCGCCGTAGTCGGGATAAAGAGTCCGTACCCAAAGGGTAAAAAAGGGACCCTATATTACTAAGACTCGACTGTCCGTCTGTCCGTCAGTCCGTCTGTCTGTATCTCATTAACCATGATAGCTAGACAGTTGAAATTTTCCCAGATGATGTATTTCGGTTGCCGCTATAACAACAAAAACAGAATAAAATAAATATTTAAGGGGGTTTCCCATATGATACGTGATTTTTTTGCTGTTTTTTGCTTGACAACCCTCCAAGTTCATAAAGGTCGAGGAACGATTTTTTCAAGGTCAAAGTCATTGCTAGACCTTTATGAACTTGGAGAGTTGTACTTATTGATGATTATAATTCTGTAACTACATACGTCTTACAATCGCGAACAATATTTTAATCAACATACAACCTAGCACTCTAGCACTGGCCTGCAAATTGCAAAAAACGTAAGAATATTTGAATTTCGCGGGCTGGTCGGAGCCTTCACCTTAAAAATCTTACAATAAAAACTTGTGTTCAAAAAAAAACTTGTCAAAAAGTTGGAACTTTTAGCCCCAATATCTCCGTAACTAGACGGTTCCCAGGTATGGTGGGGAACAAAAAAATAATCGCAATAACGGGGAGAACAAGTGCCTTTCGGCTTCGTTAAGAGGTTTTTCACACCCTTTATATTGTCAATTTGACACGTCAGCAATCCTGCCTGATGACCGTAGACCGGTAGACTTTACATCAGACACCTTCAATAACCAAGTTTTGCTACGTACCTATTAATGTTCTTTTATCCATGCTAAAAGAACCTTCTTGAGCTGCATAATCCTGGATCCAAATCTATCACCACACATTTTCAAATCAGCCATTAAATGCTCTGAATTTGATGGTTGCTTTCCTTCGCAAAAACTGCGGGCAGTTTTGAGTCTACCGGCTCGAGAGCCCTAAGTCATTCGACCGTGTAGAACAAGAAAATATTGCAAGTGACTCACCATAGAAAATTGATAAATAACATTGGCTACTAATTATAGAATTCGCTCCTTGCATGATACCATGTAAATACCGATAACCTAACAAATAAAACCTTCAATATAACTAATATATAACAGCCAAGATCGCACAACGATACTCTATTGTTTTTCTTTCTGTCATTCTTCCGTGTCAATTTGAAGATTTTTCATCTGAAGTTTTTCTTTGTCTATGGAGTAAAGGAGTTTTTATTTTTTTCTCTTTGGAGGTCGTGCCCATGGCAGGATCCTGGCTGTGGGCATGCCTGTTAAAGTTCCGTAAATCAGGGTGTTAACGGGCCCCTCACGAATGACGATTCCTCTGTCCGAAAGTTAAAGTATAATATATAACAATTAAAACTTACATTAATGTTAACTTCGGCTTTGTTAAGGGTGTATACCCGTTATAACAGGAAGCGGTTGTCTCAAAACTTCGTAACTTACACGGCAACGTTGGAGGCAGCACAGAGGTCTCTTTGGCTAGCTACATGTTTTGAGGCTCAATGGGCAGGGTAGGTAGTGGAGTACCAATAGTTTGCAACACAGCAGGAAGCGGTTGGTGGGTGTGTTACATATTTTAGAATCTTTTAATCTAATCTAGAACAGGCTGATTTCCCGCAACATATTTCTCCATTGTTTTAAGAGGAGTGGTGATAAAATAAATAAATGAAACAAGTAAAGTGCTTGCCTATTGGGATTCGCACCAACGACCGTAAATCGGGCCATGACTGCTCCTGGTTTTTTACCAATCGGGGCAGGCAGAAACTACAGAACGCCGCCTGCTACGATCCTTAAGCCCGCCGGTTTCATATGCGGACCCAGAAAACTGCTAACATGATGTGACAATGACCACAAATGACTCAGCGGGCAAAAAGAGTAAAAATGAGCTCGCTCTGCTTATTTTTGTTTCAATTCTCGTTTGCGGTGGGAATCAGACGACTAAACTCTTTCTTGGTGGAATCGCAAACCTATTTCATGAAAACGAAGTCTGCTTCGTGAACGTTACCCCAGCAGGAAAGTGTATCCTAGAGTTATATGAGTGGAACGTTTAATTAGTGCCTTATCTGCTGTAAATGTGCCCCCACATAAAAAAATGTGTGCACCCTGTCGTTTTGGAAACAAACGGAAAAAACGATTTCTGCTGGGGTAACGGTTTTCCTGCAGGAAAATTTTAATTCGATCCGATTCGATACATCCGTTCCATCCATCTCGTTTTGATGTGTGCCCCCGCACACATCAAAACCGGATCTATCGTATTTTAAACTTTCTGCTAATTTTGAAAGGTAAAATAAAACTTGTGACTAAAAGTCCTTGTGATCGATCATAATGAATTCGTGAACTTATTTGTACAATAACTTATTTGTATTTTGTAAAAAAAAAACAATATCAATAAGATGAAAAGGGACAACCCTATGGTTTCAATGGAGCGTAGGTAATTATTGCATCAACTAGTTCTGGTTTCGGTATTGTCCATATTTATACTGTGGTACGGACAACAGCTTAGGTATACGTCCAATAAAGAAGGTCATCTTTATGTATGAATCTGTCGCTTTTTAGTAGTCATTCGAATTTGGTCGGATAACCAGCCGTTGTTTACATGTTTTCTTTTTTGTTTATATTTACTTGTCGAGAATCGAACCTCGACATCTTCGGGTGCTGCAGGCAGCGCGCGCGAGCCGCTGAGCCAGGCGGTGCGGTGCGCGGAGCGGGCGGCGCGGGGGACGCAGGCGACGGGCTGCGCGGGCGACGGGCGGCGCGGTACGGCCGGCGTCGCGCACTCGCGCCACACAGAACACTTCTCCTCGGGCCACCGCGTTGTATATATGTCGGTTTCAGTAAATAAATTCAGTTTGTACCAGCCAATTATACAGTCCACTTATTTCTCATCACCATCATCGAGACCTTCACACTGTACTCAACAGTTTTTGGTCCTTCGCGAAACTGAAGAAACAGCAGGAATCGTCGCTTTGTACGGGCGGACTTTGGACCCTCTTTGTTCGAGAAGGCTCGGCGGCACGTCGGCGTCGGTTGACATTCAAATTTGGACGGCGGACAGTTCGAAGAACAAAGGCGAAGAGAAGAAATATTAGTGGTTGGATAAGACGTTGTTGTGAGTTCGTTCCGTTTATCCTATTTTTTCCCGCTTATCTCTTTTACCAAATATTTCTGTTTCCTTCCTTGCCTAGCTTCAAAAATAGCCCAATTGAGCCATAATATTATTATAGTGGTCTAGTTTACACTACGTTTATTCATTCGTCATCATCAATATAATTATAGCACACATATAGCATTGAATCTTCAAGCTTGCTAAATTCACGTTTTCGTTTTATTTAAAATCATCGCCGCTGTTGCATACTTGTTCGCCGCTTTAACAAACTGGTTTGTTATGTACATAGGCATCGGGCGCGAACAACGTGAGAACGGCCAGCTGCTTCTTTTGTTCTATTGTGAAGCTAATTACCGTTTTTTTTTAAATCACAATTCTTGTTATACAAAATTATTAGTGAATTAGTTCACTTTCGCTTGCTTACATTCTTCCTACCTTCAAATTTTCATAATGCCTGATAATCGCAAAACTTTAATAAAGAAACGATCATCTTTGAAGGCTAAGCTTACAACTTTCAATAAATATTTAAATGTCCTTAAAAGCTGCAAAGCGCTTAGCGATATGCAGATCGCTGAATTGGAGTGCCGACTAAGTAAAATTGAAGCGTTAAATAGTGACTTCGACACTTTGCAGGATGAAATCGAGATGCTTTGTGATGAATCGTCCGGCGAGGATGTGGAGTCGCCTTCTGAGCGTGAGCAGTTCGAAAACGAATATTTTGCACTGTTAGCAAGTGCACGCTGTCTACTGGCAGCAAAACGTCGTGATTCTGCAGCGAGCTTCAATGACGCACAATCAGGTGAGGACTTCAAGGCCAGTACTAATGTTAGATTACCTAAAATTGATTTGCCTCATTTCAGCGGGAGCTATCAGCACTGGCTTGAGTTTAGGGATGTATTTGCTTCCGTCATTCATAATAATAAACAGATTGACAATATTACCAAATTTCATTACCTTCGCGCTTCGCTTAAAGGAAGTGCAGCTTTGATTATTAAACATATTACCGTGTCTAGTGATACTTATAATATAGCATGGGATTCATTACTTGAGCGGTACGACAACAATCGTCTGCTTGTTAATAACCACGTACAAGCCTTACTTAACCTTGAACGTATACAGAAGGAATCTTGTAAGTCACTTCGTTATCTGGTTGATATAACAACCAAAAATATAAGGGCGCTTACTACATTGAAGCAGCCTACGCAATATTGGGATACTTTAATTGTTATTATGATGTCTTCCAAACTAGATAAAATAACCTTACGTCATTGGGAAGAACAAAAGAATAAGTTAAATGATCATCCGAATTTAGATATGTTTATAACCTTTTTAAGAAATCGAGCTGACTTATTGGAAAGTTTAGAGGATCATGAGAATCAATCGAATTCTACTCATAAAAATAAAACAAAATTAAATGAAAATAATGACAAGTCATCTACTACAACATGTCTGTTATGTGATCAATCTCATTCTTTATTTAACTGTGAATCTTTTAAAGTTCTTTCAATCGAATCTCGCATAGAAAAGGCTAAACAATTAAAAGTTTGCTTGAATTGCCTACGTCCAGGCCACACGAGTAACAGATGTAACTTGACGGGTTGTAAGTATTGTAAATATAAACAACACGCTGTTACATCTCGAAAAACTCGATTCCGCCTCTAAATCAAATAGTGAAGGTGTTGTACTTACTAGTGGTACTATCACAGATTCTACTGCGTCTCGTATATTTCTATCCACAGCTATCGTGCGAGTAATAGACGAAAATGGTAAGCAACACAACGCGAGAGTACTGCTGGACAACGGGAGTGCAATTAATTTGGTAACTCAAAGCTTCTGTGACCAATTGCAACTGCCGAGGCGCTGCGTGTCAACAGCTGTATCAGGTTTTAATAATCATGTTACTATTGGCACACAGTCTTGCACCGTAACAGTGAAGTCTCTTTGTAGTGATTACAAAATTAATATAAACTGTACTGTTTTCCCCAACATTACACCACCCATTCCAACCTCTTATATAGACGTAAGTAATATACGTTTACCACTAGGGATTACACTAGCTGACCCTACATATAATACACCATCAAACATAGATTTGCTTTTAAATGCAGATATATTCTGGGATATTTTGGGAAGAGAATCTATCGAGTTAGGTATAAATAAACCAATACTACGCGAATCAAAATTAGGCTGGTTGGTTACTAGACATGTAACAGAGCCACAACAATTTTCTAATTTATGTATGTTTTCTCAAATGAGCTCGCTCAATGAGTAAAAATGAGCTCGCTCTGCTTATTTTTGTTTCAATTCTCGTTTGCGGTGGGAATCAGACGACTAAACTCTTTCTTGGTGGAAACGCAAACCTATTTCATGAAAACGAAGTCTGCTTCGTGAACGTTACCCCAGCAGGAAAGTGTATCCTAGAGTTATATGAGTGGAACGTTTAATTAGTGCCTTATCTGCTGTAAATGTGCCCCCACATAAAAAAATGTGTGCACCCTGTCGTTTTGGAAACAAACGGAAAAAACGATTTCTGCTGGGGTAACGGTTTTCCTGCAGGAAAATTTTAATTCGATCCGATTCGATACATCCGTTCCATCCATCTCGTTTTGATGTGTGCCCCCGCACACATCAAAACCGGATCTATCGTATTTTAAACTTTCTGCTAATTTTGAAAGGTAAAATAAAACTTGTGACTAAAAGTCCTTGTGATCGATCATAATGAATTCGTGAACTTATTTGTACAATAACTTATTTGTATTTTGTAAAAAAAAAACAATATCAATAAGATGAAAAGGGACAACCCTATGGTTTCAATGGAGCGTAGGTAATTATTGCATCAACTAGTTCTGGTTTCGGTATTGTCCATATTTATACTGTGGTACGGACAACAGCTTAGGTATACGTCCAATAAAGAAGGTCATCTTTATGTATGAATCTGTCGCTTTTTAGTAGTCATTCGAATTTGGTCGGATAACCAGCCGTTGTTTACATGTTTTCTTTTTTGTTTATATTTACTTAATGCGAAACATTCCAAGCTGAATATTTTCACCATATATTTTTGACTAAAGGCACTAGTTATTGGTTTACACCTACACATCTGGAATTGAGCTGGTTCCTTGTATTTTGCCGTCAAAGTTATGACACCATCGTTTTGACTTCTAGAAAGATTATTCAAAAATGCTGCATGAACAGTTTTGAAACTTTGTATGGTTATTATTAGTGTCAAGGCGAACCGAATACAGTTTTCAGCAAGCCTAGACTTTATCTCATTTAGGCGCTGCGATGTTTTTTCGGGTTTTCATAAAACCGCGATGACTTGAAAATTATAAATATGTATTTTCTTAAATCTAATTGGGGCACTAAGGGGCACACATTAAGAGCTACTGGTGTATGTTTATTCTACAGGGGCACATGCAATGGTTTTAGAGATCAACGATTCTGCAAAACGTTACTCCAGCAGGAAATGCAATATCTCGAAAACCTGAAGGGGCACACGTTTTATTTTTGGGGGCACATTTTGGCACTAATATTAGCTACAAGGCCATGCACAATGTTTCTCTCTCCGATCTTTCGTTTAGAATTTTCCTGCTGGAAAAACGTTACCCCAGCAGGAATCGTTTTTTTCCGTTTGTTTCCAAAACGACACCCCGGCACACATTTTTTATGTGGGGACATTTACAGCAGAAGGCACTAATTAAACATTCCACTCATATAACTCTAGGAGACACTTTCCTGCTGGCTGGGGTAACGTACACGTCCGCTTCGCTGAGCCATTTCCGGCTCATTACTCTTTCGCGGTGGAAACCGGGCTTTACATACTCCTCTCGCGTTTTTTCGTTCACGTTCAAACATCTAGTCATACACGCACGCCTGTTGCAACAAAAAGCGGGAATATCCTCGTATGAAATAAATCACACGTTACGGTCACGTACACGTCACATGTTACGATTATATTGATTCAATCGTCACGTTTATTTCTTGTTCCCTATTCAAGGGAATTCCCTAAAGCAAGTACTTCTTAGAAATGATTTGTAACACAATAATTGACTAGGATCCTTTATCAAACAGACAGACCTCTGAACTCTTAGCAAGAAAATGATTACTTATATCAGTATGCTTAGTAAAATATGAAATGATGCTTTTTTACCCGACTACGGCAAAGCCAATAGGAAGGGTTATGATTTTAGCAGTCACGTCACTGTCATAATTTGCCGCCCTTTTGACCTCGTAAAAATAATTACTATTTGTTTAGCAAGAAATCTGATAATGTGGTCGATTCTGTTGTGCACAAACTAAACTTAATTTAGGCTATTGTTATCTTTTTCTCTCTAATAAAACGAGAAAGAGACGGACGTAATTTAGAGCTGTCAAATTTAGTTGGAACTAATATTTCTATACAAATGAAGGGTGCACGTTAAAACATGTCGACTAATAACACGGTGAAGCGCAAGGCCTATACTAGCTTGACATATCTAACTTAGTTCATAGCTATAGCCGTACTTTTCTCGCACTGCCTTTTAGTAAAAGATAGCAATAGCCTAAATTAAGTTTAGTTTGTGCACAACAGAATCGACACCAATGTCCAGTATCCTGACCAATACTAGTCTCCACTTTTGCTCTTCTTTGACAATCACATTTTGTGCTTCCTTGTCGATCGTTGCACCAATTTGAAGTCTTATCTCTAAAGATTTCCATTTATTGAAGTTATCATTATGTACTGGGGTAGAATTATGTTTGACGTATGTTCTAGCCGTAGGGTATCCGGCAGAGTAGAATAGAACCAACCCATTACACTCACGGGTGTCGTATAAGGCGACTAATGTCTGAGGCAGAACACCTTGCGCCTCCGTAGACCAGAGAATGGGCAGCAGCGTTTTCTGTTAGTCTTTCATCACTGCGATCTCCAATCCGCCTAAAAATAGAAGGAGTCTATTTTCCCTTGTCAACCCCGAATTAGAGCGTGATTTTTCAGTAGTCGGGTTTTTTAGTGGTTTTAAACCACACAAACCATATATAGTCCGTCAGTTAGAGTATTGGAAATTAATGGACACGTATTTTTTGTTTTTGTAAATCAATATAATATTGACAAAGATAAAACGCATCAAAACTCGGGAGTGGGGGCTCGTGACGTTAGAACTAGGTAAAAATTATACCTAGGCGTGACGTATTGAAAATTTTAAAAGCGTTTATTAAATTTTAATTTTAATTTTATCTTCATCAATTTTGGTTTACGTAACAAAAGAAAAAACACAGGTCAAATATTTTTTGTTATATCCAACTGACGGACTAATTCGTTTTTTTTTGTCGTCTCGCCTATTGCGACTGCTGAGCGTATTCGTCCGATTCAATTCCCAGGGCGGCCAAAGTGGTATTAGGTTATTCTATCAAGAATTTCTCAGTCTCGGCCCGAAGATTAGATTTGTACACTCTTCGATGGCAAGTCTCACTCAAGATATTTTTTTAATTCTCAATCTGTAAGTATTTACTGCATTAATTGGCACTAAGTAGGTATATCTCGAAGAATACATTATTACTAAGACGAATCTAAGTCATAGCAAGATTTATCGTAGATAGGGTTTGATTTCGTTGAATTTATTATTTTGTAGTCATTGATATTCTATTTGTTTGTATGTGCGGTAGGCGTTTTTGAATGTTGGAGATAAAATATAGCTATTTAAATCGATGAGATTAAGGATCATGACGACCCGATTGGCGCAGCGGTAGTGAGGCTACCTTAAGGTCCCGGGTTCGAATCCCGGTAGGGGCAAATGTTTGTGTAGGGTGTACTATGCCATGCATGGACGTTTGTTTCCGAGTGATGTATGTTTATGTATTCATATTCATTTTATTTTGCGTACCATAAGTTTAAAAATATGTTACAATGAGCTTACAGCTAAGGACAATTATGGACCCTGTTAAGGCACAGCTATAAACAAGATTAGCAATTAATTTTAAGTAGTTAATAAAAGATATTATTTACAAACAGAGGGTATGTAACACATATAAACACACGATAACAATTTTAGACATAGTAATAACATAAATTGACATCATTGTTTCAATATTAATTATAACTGAGATCAATATTATTGTAATTATTGTTGACATTTAAATATAAATCTTAAGAAACATATATAGTAGATATTTATTTATAGTTATTGATATCAATTTATCTTAAATTATTTCATTAGTTTAAGGCACATGTCATTGTGTAGGCAGGGAGCATAATTAATTATAGTATATTTATTTCAAAGTGTAAAATGGTTAATTCTCAATTAGTTAAAATTATTAATTCATTAGTATTTAAAATGATTGAATTTAATTGTAAAATTTAATAAGCAAACAACACTTATTACATAATACTAATTAGGTAATATTACAATATTTAATTTTAATAAAATAATATTTATCTATGTATTTAGGGTGAGTTCTAGACGACTAACAATGTATGGTGTCTGTTTGTGTTAAATATATTTGTTTGTCAGCTAAGTATTCGTTTATTGTGTAGTATGCTTTTTTAATTAATAATTGTTTGAGTTTATTCGTAAAAGTTGTATCGCTAGTTTCATTTTTTATTGCATCTGGTAGTTTATTAAATATTTTTACGGACATAACGTAGGGACTATTTGAATGTAGTTTCATTCGCGAAGAGGGTAACATTAACATATTTCTGTATCTGACGGATCGGTCACTATGTTTATCACCGCGGGTTGTAAAAAAGTACGCGTATTTTCTAACAAATTTGCATATTTCTAGGATATAGATGGATGGTAAGGTGAGTATTTCATGTTTTATGAAGAAGGGTTGACAGACTGACAAAATGTGGGTTTACTGTAGAGTAAACCCACATTTTGCCAGTTCCCATGCAATAGGGCGGGAACATTTATTGGAACCCAAGATCTGCGGCCACTAGACCACACATTTATATTTATAAGGCTTGAATTCTTCCTGCGCTAACGTCGGTCGCGGGCGTCGGTCGCGCGTATGAGTAGGTATACATTGTGTTCCAATAGCACCATACTGTGACGCTGACGTCAGCGGCGCGTATTCGCTACTGTTTTTCTCCCTGACGTACGCGACCGACCGTGCGCGACCGACGACGTCAGCGTGGCAGGAATTCAGGCCTAAGCCGTATCATATTCTTATTAACTAGACAATTATTACTTCATCCGATTCCCCACTCTATCTTCAACATAAATCAAATAACAAAACAATATGATAACACTATGAACTTTACGCCATTATTAAACGCTCTCTCAATCAACGAAGACGTGTTCTCAACAAGTACCTACAAAGTATCAAAATGAAGTACCTTTTATTACTCTTAGTTGTCTCCATAGTGGGTGTCTGGTCTGACCATTTAATAGTGGGCAATGTCAACAACAAGGTCATATTAGGAAATCATTCTATTGTGGAATATAACGCGATACCTTTTATAAAACGTGTGAAGTATTTTTTCTACACTCAACAGGACAATCGATTGATTCAGGTACGATGTTTTTAATTATTATTTAGTAATCTCACGGCCAAAGAACTGTAATTTGTCGATTCACTCTCCTGCCCGTATTATTCCATACTAGCTGATGCCCGCGGCTTCGCCCGCCCGCAAATGATATACTAAAACCTTCCTCTTGAATCACTCTATCTATTAAGAGCCTATACTACCTCAAATTAGCAACTCTATTTGTGGTGGTTCAAACTTCGTTTGAAATGCTGTTAGAATAAAGTTCTAATCAGCTTGCACTACAAAGTGGTTGTTACGTCAGTCACTGCGGCCGAATAGTGCGAAATTAGTGGTTTTTTGCGATTTACAAAAAATCTATTGATTGGACTAAAAAAATAAATAATATAAGACCTGCTTTATAGTTAGTTCAGTTAGTATAGAAAGTTTAATGATCTAATTTGAAGTATTTTATGATTGCCAGCGGTTTATTGTTCAGTTTAGAGGTAACTTCGGGATTTTTTTCTATCGAGAAAATTTTATGGAATCGTGTTTTCGCCAAATATAGGACTTGACATTAATCCTCAACTTTACCATATATTTATTTCAAAATGAATGCTGCAGTAGGTATTGTAGGCGTAACGGAGGATCATGCTAAACCATTTGAGGTAGTATAGGCCCTTAAAAACACCCGCATCAAAATCCGTTGCGTAGTTTTAAAGATCTAAGCATACATAGGGAAAGATAGACACGGGCGACTTTGTTTTATAATATGTAGTGATAGTGATAATGATAGTGATGATAGTGAAATGATGTCATCACAGCATGTCTTCTTTTTGTATAAGCTTTTATTTAACTAGCCTTGTTATTAGCTGGTCAGTTAGTTAGTATGTAATGGTCAAATCCAGCAACTCAATTTCAAACCAGTTGACCCCAACCGATTGAGCTGAAACTTTGCACACACCTTTGGTTCTAAAAATGTATTATAAATTTTTATGACAGACGGGACTTGATCCTGGAGCTAGAATCGTCTCCTCAAGAGAGAACTCCTCAACGATTAATAGCACGGACACTACACTACTTCTTGTTTTCCTTTTACAAACCTTTTTTTTTAATTTATTCTATACCTACTTTTCCATTAGTAGCCACCCTCTTTCTAACCATATCATCCTTCACACAGTCCGTCCATCGTTTCTTTGGTCTTCCTCTACTCTTAAGTATATCCACATTCATAGTACTCAAAGCTTTATACGCATCTCTCGCATTCCCCGTATCACATGCCCATACCATATGGCAAACGATAACCACAGTAACCCGAAAGTCAGCAAGTCTTGTCGTAGGCTATCATGTTAACCCAGTAACGGGGTTCAGGTCAGATAGGCAGTCGCTTCATGTAAAATACTGGTATTCAGCTGCATGAGGATTTACAGGAAGTCGACCTTAATACAGTTGGGAAAGTGTGTGAGTAGGTACTTAGTATGTACCTACTATCATTGACTCGAATATGCCCTGGTGGTTAAGAGTATGTCATGATCACTCAAATGTCTCGCTGATGGTGGCGCATGTGTCGGATCATTTACTTCTCTTCAAAATGGTTGAGTTGAGTGGTGCTGATCCATGCGTCATGTTCTCGTCGTCGTCTTATGTTGTCTCTTAGCTAGCTCGGGTTAGTTTAATTATTTTATTTTTGATTTAATCTTTTACTCTTAATGTGCACGTCTTTCTACATCGTTCTCAGATAGATATAGTTTAATCTCAAAATGAATGATGCAACGAAAATATTTTGATTTAAAAGAGTGTCCTTGGAGTTTCTTGCCTATCTTTCTCCAAAGAGATCTTTGGAATGTGCAATTACAGTACTTTCACAAGTTATTATGCCTTGTGACTGGGACTGAAGCTACAGACTTTTGTTTTTGACTGTCTAATTGAAGTAAATGCTTTGACTTTGAGCATGAGTTTAAAAGGCTAGGCAGATCTTCTCATACAACGAAGGAACGAGCATGTGTTGGCGATTTTAAACTTTACAATTATTATTGTACATAATAAGTCCCGTGCGACTCGCATCCAGCGGATCCTCGCAACCTTCACAGGTCAAATTCAAATTCAAATTAATTTATTTCGTGAACACAGGGTACATACAGATGTTATAATAAAATAAATTAGATCCGAGCTGTGTCCCGCCAACAGGCATACAAAATATCAAAAGTTTTTTAAACAGATAAACTTTAGCATTAAAAATACAATCACAATAATTATAAATCATATCAAAATTAGATTAAAATGTCAAATTAAATAAAGTAAAAATACAAAATAAAATAACAATGTCACTAATTCAATAATACATCAAGACAAGGCAATACAACAATTCAATAATTCAAGATTAACAAAATCATTTCGTATGTCACTGCATTAAAACTGATTGGATTTGGAAGATAATTAAAATTAAAATTTGTCATTTAAATATTCGTCAACAGAATAATACACCTTGTTATTTAATAGTTTAAATAGATTTCTTTTAAATTCGTTAATGTTCACACTTGAGATAACTTGTCCTGGTAACTTATTATATAGTTTTCGACCCATTGCATAAAAGCTTTTGCCAAAAAATTGTGTTTTTGTTGCTAACACCTGCAGCTTTTTTGAGCGCCGTTTACTTTCTACAAATTTATATAAATTTATGTTGTGTTTTATAAAAATACAGGCTTCATAAATATAGAGTGACGGTAAAGTTAATATTTTTAGCTCATGAAAATGTGGCTTGCATGATTCTTTTTGTTTTATTTTACAAATAGCTCGGATACATTTTTTCTGTGCAATAAATACTTCTTGAACCTTAGGGGCATTACCCCAGAATATGAGGCCATACCGCAGAGCTGAGGCGACATAACCATGATAAGCTGCTAGTAGGGCAGTCTTATTGGCAATTTTACCCAGCATATAAAGAGCATATGAAAATCTACTCAGCTTTCCACAAACACTTTCAATTTGAGTCCTCCATGTCATGTCATTGTCAATATGTAGTCCAAGAAATTTTGTAACACTAGATTCAAGTATTTCATTCCCTTTATAGTTTATTTTAAACTGTGATTTTTCTTTATGTCTAATTTTGAAATTCATAACTTTAGTTTTAGTTAGATTAATTTTGAGGTTATTAGCATTTAACCAGTCGATAATAGGAATAAGGCTATTGTTTACATGCTCTTCTATTTCTTTTGTAGTGCCAGAATTATAAATAACAGTGCTGTCGTCGGCAAATAGTGACATTTGATGTTTGATTATTTGGGGAAAGTCGTTAATATAACAAATAAAAAGTAACGGTCCTAGCACAGAACCCTGCGGTACACCACATGACAGTAATCTAGAGCTAGAGGAGTATACCATCTCAGTTTTGGTCTTTACATTTACTTTACTAATTTGTGTAATTTGACTTCTATTCTCCAAGTAAGATTTTATCAGATTAAGCACGTTACCTCGGATACCATATCTTTCGAGCTTTGTTAATAACATTTTATGGTCTACGTAGTCAAATGCCCTGGACATGTCCATAAACATCGCCATCACTGGTTTTCTGTTATCCATGTTATGATGTATTTTTTCTAAAAAGTTATAAATAGCCATATTAATGGTTCTATTTTTCCTAAAACCCATTTGTTCGTTGCAAAAGATATTATTCGCTTCTAAATAACTGTTAATGCTGTTATAAAAAACTTTCTCAAAAATTTTAGAAAAAATTGGTATCAGTGCAACTGGCCTATAATTGGTAACTTTTGTTTTATCGTCTTTTTTGTGTAATGGCTTTATTATTGAAATCTTTAACTTATCTGGAAAGGTGCCTTTCTGTATACTTTTATTTATAATGTCACTTAATATGGGCGCTATAATAGGAGCGACTGTTTTGACTACTCCGGTGCTAATATCATCATAGCCTGTACTATTTGTATTTTTAAGACTATTTATTATTGTAATTATGTCTCTTGGTACGGTTGGTGACATAAACATGGATTTAAGCGAACCTGCTGTGCTAAAAACATTTGACTTAGAATAGTTAGTATTCGGTTGGACTGAGGATACGAAATAATCATTAAATTGTTGGGCTATCTCTTTGGGTTTTGTTATGTAATTGCCATTTACATTAATCGCATTTATGTTATTTTTAGGAATGTTAGGTTTTATGGATTTAATAACTTTCCAAGTTGCCTTCGACTTGTTGGTGCTTGTTCCAATAAAATAAGTATTCTGAGCTTTCTGTGTTAGTTTGATAACATTTTGATATCTTTTCGAGAAAGTTTTGAATGCCATTTTTGAATCACTGTCTCGTTTCAGTCTATATTTCCACAATAATGATCGTCTAGTTCTGCTACAACGCTTGACTCCGCGTGTGATCCACTTTGCTTTAGTAACTGTACAAATTTTGCGTCTGACAATTGGGAAACAGAGATCATATATTAATTTAAACAGTTCAAAAAAAGAATTAAAACATTTGTTTACGTCATCAGATTCATAAGCTTCGGAGAAACTGAGACTGGCGATATGTTTTCTAAAAAGGTTAATATTTTCCATGCTGTAATCCCGTTTATATACATAATAATATGGTAAAATACACTTTTGTTTTACCGGGAACTTCATAAGTTGGGCTGTGTGGTCAGACACACCTAGCTCCAAGACCTCACTTTTGCAGCCTGATATGTTGTGGAGAAAATTATTTAGGCATGTACCACTACTAGGACGTGTTGGTTCATTTATTTCTAGTTTCAAATTAAATTCCTTCAAAAGTTGCTTAAACAATGTAGAGTTTTTGGTATTTTGAAGAACATCAATATTAAAGTCGCCGCAGATTATTATTTTTTGGTTACTTTTATAACAGAACTGTTGCAATATATTAGCTAAATTCTCAAAGAAAAGGTGTACCTTAGTTGAATTTGGAACTCGGTAAATACACAAAATTATAACATTATCGTCAGTTAGTTCCACTGCACAGCATTCAAACACATTGGGAATGTTTAACTTCTTCACAGATTCTATTTCTTTGAAATTAATGTGGTTATTAACTAATATGCAAGAGCCACCATTTCGCTTTAGTCTAGTGAAGCTTGCAGCTAAAATAAAATTTGGTATATTCAGAAGGTCAAGGTCACCTTGCTTCATATTGTGTTCCGTAAAGCATAAAATATTAACACATGTCCCATTCTTTGAGAGAGTATCCAAATGTTCTGTCATTACATCAGCTTTGGGTAACAGTCCATTAATGTTCTGATGCAATACACATAATGCATTATACACGAAAAAAATTTTGGTCGAGGACATCAGTAGTACATGAATTAAAGGAAAGAGGTGAGTCACAATACAAAAGATCTTTTTTCAACTCTGGCTCGTTCGCAGGTTCCTGAATATTTAAATTACAATCAGTTGAAATATAATCTTTAAGATTTGAAAAAATGTTTGAAACGGCATAATTGTTAATTCGACCAGTCTTTCTTTGAAACATTGAATATTCGCGTAATAAGTCACAATTAGAATCAAATAATGTAACATAATTGTCAATTTGTATGTCCTGATATAATAGATTATTAAACATTTCTATTCTAAAATTATACATTCCGCAATAATAACCATATTTATAAGTAGGTAGACATAATATTACATTTGTATGCTTTATAACTGATAAACTTTCACGTATGGTCGTTATTAGTTCAAAGTAATTATTCGTTTTTAGGAAGTCATCCTCACCAATAAATATTATGCAATTGTCCTTCATTGTAAAGCCAGTTAGTTTAGTGCTAATATTACGTAATAAGCTTTTTATGCCACAATTTGGTGAAAGAAAATGACATGTTTGGTGGCAAGGAAAAGTATTTTCCGCAATTGATAACATTTTATTCGTTCGGTTGCTACTTATAATGCAGAGCTTGCTCTTTTCCTGAATGGTCGATCTTGTTCTTCTTTGTGTCGTTGTTTGTCCCGGTTTATTCTGAGGAGTAACTTGAGTGGTGACTTGAGTGGAGGTGAATAACTCTGGAGTCCTGCATCTTGAGTTGTCTGATTTGTGTGATTTTTGTATGGTCTGTTTGAGAGGTGTGTGAAATAACTGTTTGTTCCGGGATAGCGTGACGGTTGACAGACGGAGAGAATGGAAGTAAAAAACGTGTTGCGCCGACTCCAAGTAACATGGAACAATGCCAGGATGATGTCTGTTAGTTCTGGCTTATCTCCGAAACGGCAGGACCGATTTTGATTTTGACGAGACTTTTACTAGCAGATAGCTGATGTTATACTTATGGAGTAACTAAGGCTATCGAGCGAGTAGATTATGGTTCCTTGCAAAGCTGCAAATTAAACCCTTGAAAGTGTAAAATCCGGATCAAATATTTTTGATACTGATATTATTTACTGTGATATATTATTATAAAAGCATTCTTCCCAGAATGATTTTATAATAATTTCACGCAGACGAAGGTTGGGGGCATCAGCTAGTTTACAATATTAATAGTATTGATGACATTATTGTTCCGTATCTTAACAACTTATGAGAACTGATTAAAAGTAATTCTCTTGATATTGAACTACTTTTAAGAAGCGCGCCCCTGACCTCTGCAATCAGTTGATAACTTTGATTGTTCGTATACGCGAAGAGGTCAAATAAAGATAAAACTAGAACAATAATTAACATAACGTCACGCCTGTTATCCTCGAAGAGTTAGGCAAAGGTTTACCTAATAGTAGGTACACCCACATAAACCCAGTTATGTTCAAGTTCTATGGAATAGGGGGCGAGCTTATTGCTATCAACTGGGTACAGATCCAGACTCCGTGGATGCTACTGAGAAATTTCTTATGGAAAAACCCAAAATCAACGTGCCCGACCTGGGAATCGAACCCAGGACATTACGCTCAGCAGACGCGCTTGTGACTAGCCCAGCAGCTGCACGGGTAGGAAATGGGCTAAGAACCGCTTGCTAAGTTCAATCCGTGGATGGGTGACCATCTATTACATAGGTATGAAGACCTTTCTCTGCCTCGGACAGCCGTTGGTCCCAGCTGTCATTTGTAGATCTTTGATAGTTGCATCAACGGGTGGCCCCAAACTCGAAAGTCTGACAACCAGTCTTACCAAGAGGTATCATTTAAAGGGTGTAAAAGACCTCATCACGAAGCCGTCAACCAAGCATTCTGTACATCAAACTAAGTAACTTTACGCAAAAATTATTGCTGGGAAACGACTTTTTTTTTTGTGGTGAAATATCATGTTTTGTTGTAGAACTCAATGTAACGCACTCAAAACATGGTGATGATGGATGAATTGAATAGTACGGGGTCGTGGAAGTGTTGAAAATAAAAATCTTACATTAAAAACTTGTATTAAAAAAAACTTGTGAAAATGTTGGAACTTTGACCCCCAATATCTCCGTAACTAGAAGGTTCCCAGGTATGTTGTAGAACAAAAAAATGATCTCAATGACGAGGAGAACAAGTGCCTTTCGGCTTCGGTAAGAGGTGTTGTATATTACTCACATCCAGTAAATGTAAAATACTGGTACCTATTCAGTTCATTCCTTGCCCGTGGTACCAGGAATCCGCCCTAACATAATCAAAATCAAAATCAAAATCAAAGCATTTATTTCAAGTAAGCCAGTTACAGGCACTTTTGAATTGTCGAAACAAAGATGAAAATTAAATGTAGCTACAGTCCCAGTCACAAGACATAAAAACTGTGAAAGTACTGTAGTTGCCCATTCCCTAGCGTAGATCTCTATGGAGAAGAACGGGCAAGAAACTCCATGGACACTCTTTTAAATCAGAATATTGTTACAAAATCTTGGTTACATCATTCATGTTGAGATGGTATATTATGTGAGAACAATGTAGCAAGATGTGCACGTTAAAAGTGTCCACAGCAAAAACACACAAACAAAAAAAATACAATTCAAAATAATTCATTCAAATAAGCCATGGCAACTAAGAGATGACCAGTCACAACTGACAGCGCCCGTTCACGGACATGACGCATGGATCAGCACCATTCAACTCAACCATTTTGAAGGGAACTAAATGATCCGACACATGCGCCACCATCAGCGAGACATTTGAGTGAGCATGACATACTCTAAACCGCCAGGGCACATTCAAGTCAAGAAAAGACGTAGGTTTCCAGTAAATGATAGCTTTCTAGTACATAGTACTCACACAATATGGGCTATGCATTTATATAATACTAAGGAGATTGAATCTATACAATGCAAAGATAGTTGTACAATCTTCAGCAGCTCCAACAATACATTTTAATGCTATCAATTTATGCGCCCCTGTCCTTGTGGAGCAGGACCAGCATTGAGCCAAGCATTTTTATCAGCGATATAATCGCTCAACTTGTAATATGCTTGCTTACATAGTGTGCGTTTAATGCATGTTTTAAATTTCGTCTCATTCAGTTCAAGAATACTTTGTGGAATTTTATTATAGCATCTCAAACAGTACCCCATGAAAGATGAGTCTACTTTAGCGAGTCGGAAACCTGGCTGAACTAGTTGGTCCCTATTTCTAGTACTGTAATTATGTCTGTCACCCCTTTTACCAAAAAGGTGCAGATTTTTTCTGACGTACATTATGTTTTCGTAGATGTATTGACAATGTACCGTCATGATGCCAATATCCTTAAACAGTTCCCTTAGAGAATCGCGCTTACGAAGATTATATATGGCCCTGATGGCTCTTTTCTGCAGAATAAATATAGACTCAATATCTGCAGCCCGTCCCCACAGTAAAATGCCATAAGACATTATACTATGAAAGTAACTAAAATAAACCAGTCTAGCGGTATCTACATCAGTATACTGACGGATTTTTCTAATGGCATAGGCTGCTGAACTTAGCCGCCCCGCAAGAGAAGTCAAATGAGAACCCCATTGTAGCCTTGAATCAAGCGTAATCCCCAGGAAAACCGTTTTATCTACGAATTCAAGTTTCTCTTTATTCAATATTATATCACAATCACTACTTTTAACATTCGGTAAAGCAAATCTTATGCATTTGGTTTTTTTTTCATTTAATACCAAATTGTTTGCTGTGAACCAATTTTGGACCTGAAGTAGGGCATTATTCACGTCATCTAGATTTTGGGCCCGCCTATTTATTTTAAAAATTAGGGAAGTAGTATAGTTTGGGAAAGGCCGAAAGTGGGACAACCAATGTTACCCAATCAATGGATTGTAGAGACCTGATAGACAGCCGCTCTGTGTATAAAATACTCGTACTGCTGCATCCGTTTAGACTGGAAGCTTCTGAAAGGCTTATGGGAAAAGCCTAGGCTGACAGCTCAAACTCTTGGGTATCTTAGGTATCTAGGTGATGTAGGTATTTGTCGGCTCAATCAATTAGGCCTAATACTAGATTTCACTAACAGAGGAGCTCGTGGCTAAATGATAACAGCCGATCGGATCAACCGCGTTTCCCTATATTGGTCCGTGGATGGATGACCGCCCATTACATACCGAGTTTCCTCCGTGACTCGGAAAGCACGTTAAGCCGTTGGTCCCGGCTGTCATTTGTAGATCTTTGACAGTCGTTACAGGTAGTCAGTGGCCCGAAACTCTTACCAAAGGGTATCGTTACCCAGTACTAACTGGGTTGTAGAGGTCAGAGAGGCAGTCACTCCATGTAAAATACTAGTATTCAGCTGCATCCAGTTATACTGGAAGCCGACCCCAACATGGTTGAGAAAAGGTTAGTCAGATGACTTGTTTTCGCTAAGACACCTAAATGCCAAATATTAACTACTTACGGCTCTGTTGGAATGACAATGCTATAAGCGTTAATTTCGTAGGAATGTCGTCATCATCATTTCAACTGAAAGCCGTCCACTGCTGGACTTATCTCAGCTAGCCTCCCCCAAGTGTTGCTACATCGACCGGTCCCGTGCGTCTTGCATCCAACGGATCCCTGCAACCTTCACCAGGACTTCGATCTAATGGGTTCTAATGGGAGGCCTTCCAACAGTTCCAACGCAACGTCTTCCGGTTCGCGGTCGCCACTCCAGAACTTTTCGGCCCCATCGGCCATAGTAGTACGTATGTAGGTATGTAGTGTAGTATAATATCGTGTAGCGTGATAATGAGAGCGGGCAAAGTAGCGTAGGTGGCTATCTTCAAGGTTGCATAAATCTTACATTTCCGAACACAATCACAAACAGTGAATAGAGTCACAAAACACACAGCGTTGGTTACGTCAACAACTAGGTATGGCCTAGAATAACGTAAGCTTGGTCAGCCATAATGGTCACTTAACGAAGGACTCCGTGAATTGACGTAAACTCAATAGATGACAATGAGTCGCATTATATTTTACAATATCAATAGGTATAATCATCTAGAATCTAGATCACCTTTTCTGCCTATGCGCGCCTAGGCAGTAAAACCGTACGTCGTATGCCGTGACGGAAGATGGCATGATTCGGTCATAGCGTGATGCCTCCTCTATGTCACGTAACTCGACCTTTATGAACTTGGAGGGTTGTATTGATGATTTTGATGATTATAATTCTGTAATTACATACGTCTTACGATCGCGAACAATATTTTAATCAACATACAATCTAGAACTGGACTGCAAAATGCAAAAAACGTAAGAAAATTTGAATTTCGCTTGGAACAATCGTTCCAAGCGAAATTCAAATTTTCTTACGCGTGTTGATCTACAAATTCCGTTTTCGAAAGTTCCACGCTGCTCCATTAGTGATGTACCTACCTACCTACCTAGTTAGGTCGTATGCAGAATTGATAAAAGAAAGTATAGATCAGATTTGAACACCAGTCTTTAATTAAAAGCTAACTAAAATTATATTTCTACTTCCAGGGCATCCAAGCACTAGACACGCTCCACAGTAAGGCGTCGATCAACATCACAGCAGGGGGAGTGGGCTACTCCTACGTGAACCTCCGCCTCAAGAGCGAGAGGGGCCGAGGACTGGCCTACGATATAGGCATCTACATTCAGGACTACTTTTATCATTAAAACTTAGGAAGAATTTTGGTGGAGTTTTTTTTAATCGCCCCAGGTGACCGTCTGACCTAACTAATGGATGTTAAATTACCCTTAACAAAACCGAAGGCACTTGTTCGCTGCGTCATTGCGATTGCGAGCGCCTTCGCGAGAACCTTCTAGTTCCGGAGACATCGGGGGTCAAAGTTCCAACTTTTTCAGAAGTCTTTTATTTTCTTAAAACTTTACTTTGAATACCTCCACGACCTCCGTACTATTCAATCAATCCATCGGCACAACGTGTTAAGTGCGTTATATTGAGTTCTACCCTAAAACTTGATTTTTCACATCACAAAAAAAAGTGGATGTTCGGAATGTTTAGTTGACGGCTTCTTGAAGGGTTCGTTTAGGTTACACCCTGTATAATCCTACTGTAACGGACTTAGTGAAGTCGACAAAACGAATACCAACGACATCTAGGTACGACTGAAATAAAGAACTAACTAACATTAAAATCCTAAATCGCGTTAACAACAAACAATAAAAAAACCCTCCACAACCAGAACCAGACACAACACTCGACTGGCTGGTCGGAAGATCTTTCCTTTTCCATGATGGATGAAGAACTTTACACCATGTTCTTGTACATACTACTAAACAACCAGTATATAGAGGTTCGTATTCAATTCATAGTTAGTGAAACTCCAAATCCAGTCATGAAGGATCATCCACCCTATGTGGACTCGCGCATGAACGGTTCCGTACCATCGTAGCAAGGAAGCCTTTAATGTTTAATTTATTTTTATTATTTATTGTTATAGCGGCAACAATATACACATTCTGTGAAAATTTCAACTGTCTACCTATTTGGGATCATGAGATACAGCCCACTGACAGACAGACGGAGAGCGGAGGCTTGTAATCGGGTCCCGTTGGTTACCATTCGGGTACGGAACCCTAAAAATGGCTGGTGATAATTTAATCAGTAATATTATCTATAACTTTCCCTCTGCTGGGCCTCAACACAGGCTTCCCCTCTGTAGAGTAGACGTAAACTGCGCCGCAATTCTACACGCGAGACTAATGCGGGTTGATTGATATGAACAAAATGAAACAAATTAGTTTAAAAAAAACATTTATTAAAAACCTAGAAACAGAAGTTGAATAGGTAAGCGTACCTAATGTGCCACCCGGCTAAATGGACCAACAACCTTGTCAAAGCACGTTAAGCGATTGGTTCCGCCGTCATTTGTAGATCTATGACAGTCAATACAGGTAGCAATCAGTGGCCCGAAAGTCTGTCAACCAGTCTTATCAAGGGGTACTGTAATACCCAGTACTAAATGGGTTGTGGAGGTCAGATAGGCGGTCGCTTCATGTAAAATAATGACACTCAGCTGCATCCGGTTAGACTGGAAGCCGACCCGAAGCTAGGCGAATGATGTTCGGTCAATGGGGATGGCAACTGTGGAACTAATGGCGCTAAGCATAGATTGTACCAAGCATCGTCATTGGTTGAAAATCTGTCAGTGTCATTTTAAATTTCAAAATAGATTGTCCTCATTGGACAGATTGGGAGTAAGCTATGGACCCTCCATCTACAATCAGCTTTGACCAGCCTTCCCCATTCTTCGAAAAGCATGTTAAGCCGTTGGTTCCAGTTTGACAGAAGCTCGGAAATTGTGACAACCAGGTGGAATTTGGAAGGTCAGTCACTCGCATGTACGGTCGAACAAGCTATTTGGTATACATTTTACAATGTAATTTGTTGGTTAAACTGTAAAATAACTTGTTCGACCGTACATTAGGGATGATGACTGACTAAAAAAAATATGTTTACATCGTGAATTGAATGTTTACATCATGTTTTTTGTTTTATCAAATTAATAAAAAATCACCAAGATAAAACGTATCAAAGATCATAAGTGGGGTTTGTGACGTCACATTTGAGTAAAAAATGTACTCAAATGTGACGTCACACGAGCCTTAATTTTTCATTTACATGAAAAAAGAAAAATTTGTCTAATATTATTTGGAAATCTATCTGACGGACTAATTAGTTTTTTTTTGTCATGTACCCTATACAGGTATTTAGCTGCATCCGGTTAGACTGGAAGCCGACCCCAATATATTTGGGAAAAGATAAGACAGATGAAGGACTGCAAAACGACGAATTCATTGATCACTTCACTACTCCTGATTCAAAAAATCACAATACTCCTTTTCAAGAACTTTCAAAGCGCCCTCTGTGCTCAACAATAAGTTTTGTCTTCTCAAGTTGTCGATCAACGCCATCTGTCGGTCGCTCCGTGTGTTTAACACTTTGATGTGGGCTTCTAGCCGGGAGATGGCATTCTGGTGAGACGCTGAAAGACTGCGGGAGGATTCGCGGAATTCCTGAAAAAAGATTTTTTTCATGAAATAGGTTACTCGGAAAACACGTTAGGAAGTCCGTTCCGGCTGTCATTTGTAGATCTTTGACAGTCGTTACAGGTAGTCAGTGGCCCAAAAGTCTGACAACCAGTCTTACCAAGGGGTATCGTATTACCCAGTACTAACTGGGTTGTAGAGGTCAGATAGGCAGTCGCTCCATGTAAAATACTTACTGGTATTCAGCTGCATCCGGTTAGACTGGAAGCCGACCTCAACATAGTTGGGAAAAGGCTAGGCAGATGATGATATATTTAGTACAGCTTTATCTCACTCGGTCTTCTCGCAGAACCTCAAACATTCCAACATTATCGTCTTCCATACATCAGCAAACAAGTCCAACCCAGGGTTGGTCTCCACGAGCGAGTTTAGCATCGTAAGCATACGCGGTATAGGGGAAGTGGATCGAGCTATGAAATATGTAATAATTATGGTGAAACAAAACAAAAAAAAAAAGATTTCTCATTGTATACAGGGTGTAAACAGGCTTCTAACGAAGCCAACCAAGCATTATGTACAACAAACTAAGAACTCTACGCAAAAAAATATTGCTGGGAAACGACTTTTTTTTGGGTGAAAACTCACGTTTTACGGTAAAACTCAATGTAACGCACTCAAAACATTGTGCTGATGGTCATTAAATAGTAAACGGAATTTGGAGGTATTTAAAGTAAAGTTATGGCCTTAAAAGCTAAACCTTATGTAAGAAAAAACTTGTGAAAAAGATGGAACTTTTACCTCCAATACCTCCGTAACCAGAAGATTCCGAGGTATGCAGTAGAACAAAAAAAACATCGCAATGACGGGGAGAACTAGTGCCTTTCGGCTTCGTTAAGGATATTTTTACACCTTTTATAATAATCCTGTACATAATTAAGTAGCCCCCAAGAAGTGGGCCGAGGTCTAAAACCCACGTCTGGTTTGGTTACGTGATTTAAGTACTGTTATTCAGCAGCAGGTTTTACACAATTAAATTAAATACGAACTATAATTCACACTCAGTCTGTATTTGGGCAGAGTAATGTCCTTATCACTAGTTCACAATATAATGCCCCTTAAAAATGATTTGCCTCCCTTTTTATACACTTAACCGCCATATTCAAATCAACTGTCAATTATTCAATGACTTATGAAATACTAAATGATTGTTATATAAATCAAATAAATTACTTAAATGAGAAAATAAATACAAAGAATATTATTTAGAAATTAATAAGAATATTTAAAAGTATTTTAGGAATAATTAAGGAAGTACTACGTCATAACCGTCGTGTATCTATTTGGTACTTGTTAACAGTACCTACAGTATTATAAGTGGCACGCTATCACTTTTACAATTTAAACTAACGCCTTTTTCCCATGGAGGTAGGCAGAAACCACAGAACGCCACCTACTACGATCCTACCTCCTTTAATATCGCTTTTAAACGTGTAGTCGTGTACAAATCTAGACTTCAGCCTTCTCAGAATATTGTAACGGAAAAAGCTATTTAACACATTGCCTGTCACCTAAATTGAACCCAGGAGCCCGAAACATAGGACCTTTTCCGACTATTAGTTCCACGAAGGAGTTATTAATTTAGAATTCCTTTAAAACGAGGAAACGAAAAAAAAATTTGGGCGTTACCCACACATTTTATTAGATTCACCTGTAACTATGTAAACAAATCTTAGAAGTTAAATTTGACCCACTTCCCGGTTTCCAATTAAGCTGAAATTTTGCATACTAATAATAATAATAATAATTTCTTTATTGGCATACATGTTTAGTTTGGATGACAATGCATGGTAAGCTATGTGGCGTCATTTTCAATCCAATATTTTTTATGCATTCCCATGTTTTAGGGGGATATCAAATGAAAGGGTTTGCTGGGAGGAGTACGTGAACTAAAATGAAGTCACTTTAAAGCGTATTATAATATTTTATTCCCTAGATATTCCTTTTAAGAGTAGAGAAAGACCAAAGAAACGATGGATGGGTTGTATAAAGAATGATATGGCTAGAAAGGAGGTGTCTGATGCGATGGCGAGTACTAGGGAAGTATGGAAGAAGAAGACATGCTGCGCCGACCGCAAATGAATTGGGATAAGGGCGAGAGAACGTTGCGATAATGATTTTATTCCTTAGCCTTTTCTGTACCACTCCTGGGCAAAGATGTCCCCCTCCACTCCTTCCTGTTCTCAATGTACTTTACAACATTTAAAATATCCGCAGTCGATTATACATAGTATTCCGGATTAAATTTATTTCTCACTAGCTTCTGCCAGCGGTGTCCGCGTGAAGTTTGATAACTGTCCCATTGGATCTTACTACCCGGATAAAAAGTATCTTATGTTTTAATCCAGGTTTTAAGCTGTGTACAAAATTTCATCTAAATCCGTTCAGTAGTTTTTGCGTGAAAGACTAACAAACATCCATACATACATCCATACTCACAAACGCGAAAGTTTGTGAGCATTCAGAATATTAGTAGGATTAGAACATACAATCCGCTTAGAATGAGATACAAAGTGATAAGTGTAAGATAATACAGTACAATACAATTTCCTCCAAAGTATTAAAAGTAATATAGTATAATGTACCTACATACATGCTCCTTAGAGCTATTTTAAACGCGCAGGCGACGCGTGTTTCAGGAACGCGCGTTTTCTGGGCCGTAGAAACCAATTTTTGCGTTTTTATAGATTCAAACGCGCGTAATTCGCATGTGAAGCGCGATCGAAACTCGTTTGAAGCGCGTACAAAGGGTCAAAGCCAGCGTAAGCAGTGTTGTCTCAACCGACGCCATTGTAGTTGTACAACTGACGAGGAGTCTCTGACCAAAAAGCGGAAGCTACGAGCGACTATAGCGCGTCTGTATCGCTGTGTCTGCGCGTATACGCACAGTAGACGCGCGTTTCACGATCGCCCCGTGTGCTTAGGTTACAAGGTTGCGTTCAAATCTCGTTTGAAGCGCGTATACGCGCGTCATCTGCGCGTCGTCTGCGCGTTTAAAATACGCCGTGTGCTCAGGCTTATTTTTGAATGTATTCACGTTATTGCACTCTTTAATATCGTCCGGTAATCCATTGAACAGATGAACTCAAATGATATTGTCTTTCTAGCGTAATTAGTGCGTACACTGATGACTTCAAGTTTGTTTTTATATTTATTTCTATTTACCTTCTCAGTCCGTTTCACAGACTCAATCTGCTGTCTCAAGTTATCGATGGTCTCCTGCTGCGCGGCGCTCTTGGCCTCCACACTCTTGCACTTTATCTTACAACGTTTCAGTTCGCACGTCAGTCTGTCTGTCTCCGCTCTTTGTTCCTTGTGGAGGCGCTCTTTTTCCTGTAAAAGGAGATTAAATTCAAATGTTTATTGCTCAACACAGTACATAATCATACATTTCCAGAAGTCTAGTAAATGTGCAGTCCACTGTGTTGTACCAATTCAATACAATAAATTGCATACAATTTAATAAATTCTAATTCATACCATAAACAGTGTAAAAAATAAAGTAAAGTTATATTAGTACTTCAGTGAATAATTAGGTATAAACCTGGGTATTTTTTTTTGTATTACAAGCTATTTTGATTTAATATATATCTTCCATTTCTATAAAGAAAATGCCGTGAGGAATGTTTTGAGTATGAATGTCGATGGCTATAAGAGTAGAGGAAGACCAAAGAAACGATGGATGGACTGTGTGAAGGATGATATTGTTACGTCGTACCCGTACTTACCTACAGTTACGGTAGTAGGTACCTAATAGTAGGTAGGTAGGTAATAGTAGGTAGGTAGGTAACACTAGTCCCGAATGATGTAGGTACAAATTCGCAAACTACCTACAAAAGAACATCATTGTAATTTCGACCGTACGAAGAGGGCATAAAGTACCTACTTCTTTCCTCTGTACAAGTTGTGGAATTGTCTAGAAGATTCTAGGAAGTCGTGGATATTTCTCGAACGTTCGATCGCCATATAAATAGTCGACGTGTTTGCGGGAGCAGGCAGTCGGATTTTGGCTACACCACGAAGCGAATCGAAGTGAACTAGAAGTGCGATATCCAAGCGAATAGTGATCAGTAGTGTATTTGTGATTGAGTTATAAGTGTTTTGTGATTATTAAAGTTATTTGTTGTTTCTTCGGTAGTCATTAATTTATCCCATACCCAGCTCGTAACAATATGACTAGAAAGGAGGTGCCTAATGAGATGACGAGTAATAGAGAAGTATGGAAGAAGAAGACATGCTGCGCCGACCACTAATGAAATAAGAATAAGAACTGCTTGTGTCCTGAAAAAATCTAATTAGTCCGTCAGTTAGATTATCAAAAAATATTTGACACGTTACGTAAACCAAAATTGACGAAGATACGACGCTTTTTAAATTCTCAATACGTCACGCCGCCCGTGCTATAATTTATAGTGCGTTGTGACGTCACGAGCCCCCACTCCCGAGTTTTGATGCGTTTTATCTTTGTCAATATTCATTGATTTACAAAAACAAAAAATACGTGTCCATTATATTCTAATACTTTAACTGACGGACTAAATAGATTTGCAATTTATTGATGGTGGAAACTAGCCTATTAAAACAATTCATATTAAAAAAAAAAGTATTACAAAAATGTACATTTAGGTGCAGTAGTATTATTAATTCTCAAACAATGGTATAATTAGTGCATAAAAGTAAACTATAACCATAATATATTTAACAGTTGCAGGAAACGATAATGAAATAATGGAATTAAAATTTAATGTTAGTTAGTGACCTGCCCGATCTAGGTTTATTTAAACCTGTGTTTCAGGCCTAAGGGAAGGGAGGCCTAAATGGGATAAGGGGAAGAGAATAATGATGTTGTACTCACGTTAAGTTTTGCCAACAGCACCATATTCTTAGCCTTCACATCAGCCACGCTGGATTTCATACTATTGGTCTTGGAGAGCAGGGTCATTCGCTCACTCTCAAGCTCGGCTAGCTGGCGTAAGTGGCCGTCACATTGGGATGCCTGGAACGAGAACACATAACATCACGCCTGTAATCCCCAAACGGTTAGGCAGAGGTGTACCTAATAATACATTTCACAAGGTACTGCGTCGTCGTGGCTGCTACTGAGAAATTCCTAACTCTTTGCCCGAGCTTGGAATCGAACCCTGGACCTACTTAGCAGTCGCGCTTGCAAACAAGAGACTAATGAGGCAGGCAAGAAATAAAACTGCTAAATTCCTGAAGTAAATCTTCAGTATGTTATTCCAACATAAAATTTGCAAAGCAAAATCAGCCTTTTGCGTTTCCACTGCTGGGACACCGGAGAAGTCCAAAATCTACCACACATGCTCAGTACGGGTTACTAGATTCAACATGTCTCAAGTTTTTGATTTTAGGACATGCCGGTTTGCTCAACATGTTTTCCTTCACTGTTTTTAGGGTTCCGTACCTTAAAAGGAAAAACCGGCAAAGAGCGAATCGGACTCACACACCGAGGGTTCCGTACAAACTTTCTAAAGGACAAAACTTAACTTTGCTTAACTCTTTAAAGTTTTCAATAATAAAATCGCTTTTTTTTGTTATATATTAAACTACATATTTACGGTTTTCAGATTTTTACCTTTACATGTGCTACCTTGCTTTTTGCCAAATTTCGTGGTTTTAGGTCTAGGTGGGTACTTCCGGTTGACCTAGAATTGTCAATTTTGGTTAAAAGCAAGGTTTTACAGCACAAGTAAAGGGAAAAGTCCGAAAAATAAAAAAAAGTTGATAATTAAGATACATTTTGGTACTTACAAGTTTTCGCTAAAATCTAACTGTGTGTAAATCACACACAGTTATGTGTCTTACCTTTTTCTCTAGTGTGCTCTGTAGTCTGTCTATTTGTTCTTGCATCAACTTTACCTTAGAAGCTAGAAACTTGCATACATTCTCTACTGTGGGTCTATCTGAAAATACAGTAAAATGAGTATTGTGATAATTATATCATGATATAAATTAAAAGAAAAGACGGCCAACTGTTTATAGTGGCCGGTTTTTAACCATAATAATCACTATGAAGTGTGAGTCAGACTAGCGCATGAATGGTTCCGTTCCATAATATAAGTGGAGCCCTCTTTAATTTTTAAATATTTGTTGTTATATCAGAAACAGAAATACAATTTCTGTGAAAATTTTAAGTGTCTACCTATTACAGATCATGATACAGACCGCTGGCAGACAGACGGATGGACGGACAGCGGAGGCTTAGTAATAGGGTGCCGTTGGTTACCCTTCAGGTACCGAACCCTGAAAAGGGGTGCCTACCGAGATGACGATTAATAGACATAGTATGCTGTTTCATCGTCATCTGTCTGTCTTTTCCCAAATATGTTGGAGTCGGCTTCCAGTCTCACCGGATGCAGCTAAATACCAGTACACATACACGTTTTACATAGAGCGACTGCCTATCTGACTTCCACAACCCAGTAAGTACTGTACTGAGTAATACAATACCTGTTGGCTTACCAACGGGTATTGTATTACTGATTGTCAGACTTTCTGACCACTGTGTACCTGTAACAACTGTAAAAGTAGGCAGAGGTCTAAAATACACCCACTTTTCAGCGGTTATGCTTAACCCTTCTAAAGGTGGTAGGTTCAATGACCGGGCATAACTTGATACAAGACTATATTACTTAATAGATATCGTAGTTACCTTTCAAAAATGACTGCGGCAAAACATTGTCCTTAACATTAACCGATACAAATGCATATATAAACTCATCTTCTCCAATTCTACCAACCTTCCCATTGGCACAACAGTTACATGTATTCAAACTCTTTGTTTCAACCTCATCAATGTTCGTATTGCCGACATTAGAACTTTGAGTTCCATTTTCAATTTTGCCGCTCAAAGTTGTCCCTGGCGAAGAGTTTGGAGGATTTTTTTTCTTTTTTTGTACTGGTTTCTGGTATTGAGGCACGGGCGGTGGGGTTTTAGGCCTATGGGAATCACAGCTATGTTTTTTTATGGTGTGCGCAGGTGATAGGGATAAGCTTGGTGAGAATTCTGAGAAAAAATCTTGCTTTTGCTGAAATTAAAAATAAGCATGATTAGGGATAATGTTTGACTAAATTGGTAATTAGTGGAAGAGTGGTGTTTGATTGAAATGAAAAAAGTACTACCTATATAACGTGCATGATGGATCATCATTTGAAAACAGATTTGGTAGATTTTTGCTTCTTGTGTTCGTAATTGTCAGGACAAATTTTATAGGTAAGTATATAAAACAAACTTAGGTTAACTGATGCTAGGTGCACTTGTCATTTTCTTCATTAGTAAATTACTGCCATACCAAGCAGGCATGAGTTGCTACTTAGTACCTATATTAAAAGTCTAAGTAAAAGATTCTTGAAAATGGTTTTGATCAGATATTGGTCCATGCAGTTTTTTTGTGTGTTGATGACAGTATGCACTTAAGTTAGTATGTTTGGTGACATGCGCACTTACTTTATAGGACTGTAAATACTTTCAATAATTTTATTGTCACTTTCCACAACCCACTGGGCATTAATATTGAGCAGATATTTCTTCAGGTTCAACTTGAATGTTGATGTTAGGGTGCACATTTTTAGCCTGTTTCAATGGTATTGAACCATATACCATGGTCATAAAGAAACAGTAAGTACTACGTTAAATTGTTTGTAATCAATACCAAAGATTTGAGTGAAAATCTTGTAAAAACCAACCATAGCATGTTCAATTTCTTTCATCAAACTTTCTGTTTTCTTCTCGAGTTGTTTATTGAGTTTCTTGAACTCATCCTCGCGAGCTAACAGGTCTAAAGAGTCCATTTTATTACTTTATTTTTAACATGAACGTTATGAAACACCAACCAAGCGTTGACAGTTACATACGATTAAATTAAAAAGTCTACATTCTTTTTTGTTTCCGGCACATGACAACGTATTTTATTAACGGTCGGGTTATATCATCATCAAATAAACTCGGTTGCTATGGTTACAAGATGCATTGTAATCAAATGAAGGACTGACTATATCCTAAATCTACTCAACACAAGTACTCTTTAAGTCCAACAGCCATGTTTGTAGACGATTTAACAAAGCAAATTATGTGGTTTCCCTTATTTTAAAGAGTAATTTAATTACATAATGAAATAAATGCAATTTTTTGCTTGGTTTTCTGGTGTTAATGAGAATATGCTGCCATCTAGTGATGATGCGTAGATACTATATGAAGAGCTACTCGTGTCAAAAACAGCTGTGCGCGAACCAATCACGAGGTCCTCCGTTTGTCAATATGTTTTCTTTGTTACATACACACACACATACAAATACTTGTTGACACATCGCTTTGTTTCCCATATGATTTGGATTGAGAAAATCCTAAAACTTATCATAAAAAAAACATGACACACATAAAGATATGTCCAAAAAATTACTATTGGTCAAAAAATTGCTCAAAAATATTTCTTGGATTGACGTAAAATCTTATCAAGGTCGTTAGCCTCAGAGCGAGAGGGCGGATGAGCGAAAGAGATGGACAGACAAATTAAAGTGTGCTACACAGATTTTCAATCGATTTACCAATGAGAACGAACCAAACCCAGCTGACACTCCTGACATCTTAGTGTGCTAGTTGTGCCACTGACGCGAGCGAACATTGGACGTTCGCTCTTGCGACTACCGAATTTGCAATAAAAATCTGAATTTTGGACTGCGTTTTCGCGTCCGGACATTGTTTAAACAGTGTAATAATGTATTTTAAGAGAAAAAGAAACGATTACCGGAGTGTTATATTATAGCCCAGGTGTTTAGGAGCGGAGTTTAACGACATAGTTTGCGGCTGAATAAGGTAACTCTATTTTAAAATCCGCTAACATATGTTTGGTTATTTCTTTTTTCCTGTTTCGTGAATACGTATCGTAATCCTGAGTTTTAGAAAGTTTATTGACATGTAGTTTCTTATTATAATGCGATTCAGATAAGGTGTTATCCGTATTACTCCATTTTAAGAAGTGGAAAGTGGTTTTTCAAATCGGTGGTGTAAACTCAACAGAAGTTCTTATAATATTGCGTAAATAAGTTCACGAAAGCAATTTAGTGATTCAATTTATATCTCCATTGTGTTGTTAAGTGATTATAAAAGAAAATAATAATAAAAGTCAGCTGTTCCATTTTGTTGAGCACAAAAGGGCCATTGGTTTCTTTTTTTTTTTAATAAACAAGTTCCGTCGGGGCTCACTCGGGTCGTTTCGGGTCCAGCCAGTGCCCCGTTAGTGATGTGCAGTTATCGATGTTCGCATATCGATGCGGGTTTAGTAAGTTTTTCTTTGTTCTTTATTTTTAGTTGTTTTATATATAAGTGTAGGTAGTAAAATTAGATTATTTTATAAACGCCTAATTGTGTGCTATAAGTAGGTACTTAACGGATGACGTCATTATGAGATTGTTTTGACTGCTAGTGTAACGGGGTTTTTAATACGAAGCTATAATTACTATAGAGCTTTAATGATGCCTTTATCACCTACACATTCTTTGAAAAAAAAAACAATTTGATAAGTAGTTTCTAAATTGTAACGAATTTCTTAAAAAATAAATAATGGCTTGGATATTTAGGTAAGTTCCTACCTAATGACAATTAAGTAGGTACTCTAATTAGGTATAGAGATTAAATTTTCTGTTATTGAAAAGGACATGCTATTAGCAATTTTATACCCGTAAAACAAAGCACCTGATGCTCGACTCGTAACGAAAAATACCACGTTTGATGCATGGATTACAAAATTTCAATAATGACATCAATACAAAGATGATTGCTGCTACCTGTACATAACAATAGTGCGTAAGTTCCTGGCTTATTTCCAGCCAAAGAGGGGGCACACTTCCTGAGACAAGTTTACATTATGTCTAATAAATAATTAATTCTAGTTCTAAATAATTTTGTACGTAACGGAAAACAGTACGGCGTGTTGCCGCATCAAAAAATTCACTTTCACGCTGTGCTTGCGTGTTCAAACACAGCGTTCTATACCTACTTTCTACTTTTTGTGCGTTGTTTAGGAAAAAACTTCATGCCAACATTCAAAAGCGACGCTGAGTTTCCATATTTTATGAGATGTTGTTTCGCAAATGTACTGTTTTTCTTGTGTGAGATTCATCACTATCGTTATCATCGGCAAGCTTGTTCCTCGCCGCTGAGTGAAGGTTTCCTCCTTTTCGTACCATGCTTTCCTGGTTTGCGCGAGTGTCAAACCAGGTCTTATCCGCGATCTTCTAAATGTCATACAACTCATCTGGCTGTTGAATTGATTGTGTGAGACTAGCTTAGCCCGCGGCTTAGCTCGCCTTAATTTAGATGTTGACATTTTTTTTTGTTACAGTGGCGCCATCTAATATCATAAGAATAACAATGTTTTTTTACTCGGGAACAGTACTTTTTTTTAGGATGGGCAAGGTACCTACCCTGATGTCTATTTATGTACCCCTGATAACGTATATTATGCAAAATTTAAGGATGATCAGTTCAGTCATTCAGTAGTTTAGGCGTGAAAAGGTAAAAAACAAACAAACTTACGCCGACCCCTAATAAATTGGGTTAAGGGCAGGAGAATGACGAAGAGAAATAGAAATGATGAATACAAATAGAAAGAGAGTAATACCTAATTGTGTCATGCAGAAAGTGCTGTTTCTCTCAGTCCAATAAGGACTTGATATTGATTTTACCATTCCTTCGGGCCTAAAAGCCTCATATTATTTTCAGTTAATTTAGTCAATAGGGCAAATGTATATTTTTTTTTATTTAGATTCGGAATGGTAAAGCACTATAAAAATAATGACAAAAAGTGAAAACAAGACATAAATCCGCCGTACAACATTAATTTTTGTTTGAATTAAACTTTTGTTTCTATCTTTCTAAATAAACGGAATTTAGTATGGATTTTGTACGTCGATGCAGCAAATGACGTCATTCGCTGTATCGGATCTCTCTGTCTAATCAGCAGTTTCAAATGCTTATAAGTTAGTATTTTTTATAGATATTGAAAAAATAATTTCACTTTGCTATTTCTGATGTTATTACGCTTTGTTTCGAGTGATAAAAAAAAATCATGCATATACCCTATTGTCCTTGTAAATCTCTGATACGATTTCCATTACTAAGTTGAAAATCGTGTTAAATAATATTATTATAATTTTTATCTGATTGCACCAGAAATCGGTATCAACTACATTGTACTGAAATTACTTATCTATGTTTTATGACGTCATAACCTGTATAAGCCAGAAGGCGACGCGGCAGACCTCGTAGGAGATGGTGTGACGAGCTGAACAGAACCAACGACCACTGGTCCACATTAGCCCTGGATCGGAAGATTTGGAGGTCATGGAGAGAGGCCTTTGCCCAGCAGTGAGATGACACAAGCTAACAGTAACCTGATAATACTCATACGGTCGACCAAGCTATTTGGTTTACATTTTAACATGCAAATTACGTTGTAAAATGTAAACCAAAAAACTTGGTCGACCGTACATAGGTACCAGGGAAGCATAAAGATGATGAAGATGATGACAACTAATTGATCCTCCTTACATCCCCATCACCTTATTGTATTATTTCTATGAAGGAGCTCGAGGCTAAATAATAACAGCCGCTTGGGTCGATCTTCAGGTTAAGCCGCGCTTGCCTAGGTTGGTCCGTGGATGGGTGTGGGCACATGTGTGAGTACTTTGTACTGTTCAGCCACCATTTACATTTATTTATATTTCATTGACTTGAATATGCCTTGGTGGCTGAGAGAATGTCATGCTCACTTAAATGTCTCGCTGATGGTGGCGGGTGTGTCCGGTCATTTAGTTCCCTTCAATATGGTTGAGTTGAATGGCGCCGGTACATCATGCGTCATGTTTGTGAACGGGCGCTGTCAGTTGGGACTGGTCATCTCTTAGCTGCCAAGGTTCATTTTAATTACTTTATTCGTAAACTGTTGATCTAATCTTTTACTCTGGACGCTCTTAGTGTGCACGTCTTTCTACATCGTTCTCACATATATGTATAATCTCAAAATTAAAGATGTAACCAAGATTTTGTAACAATATTTTGATTTTAAAAGAGTGTCCATGGAGTTTCTTGCCCGTTCTTCTCCATAGAGATCTACGCTAGGGAATGGGCAACTACAGTACTTTCTCAAGTTATTATGCCTTGTGACTGGGACTGTAGCTTTGATTTTCTTTTTTGTATTTTTGACATTCAAAAGTGCCGTAATGGTCTAATTGAAATAAATGCTTTGAGTTTGAGTTTGGTGACCATTCATAACATACCGTGCCTCAGAAAGCACGTTAAGCCGTTGGTCTCGGTTGTCATTTGTAGATCTTTGAAAGTCGATACAGGCAGTCAGTGGCTCGAAATTCTGACAACCAGTCACCAAGGGATATCGTATTACCCAGTACTAACTGGGATATGGAGGTCAGATAGGTGGTTGCTCCATGTAAAATACTGGTATTCAGCTGTATACGGTTAGACTGGGAGCCGACCCAACATAGTTGGGAAAGGCTAGGTAGCTAATGGGATTATACGTATGGAGATGGACATGTCTCTATTACTTAAGACGACCTTAATAGCCTCTAAACGCGTCTCTCGTTGTAAAATTAAATTAGTATTTAATCGAGCCATGCTATTAACGAGAAAAATAGAAGCACAATTCACTCTTACTGGCTGACCTACTTTTGCGAACTGTAATTGTAGTGAATCACACTTTACCGGAAAAATGTAACGGTGAAATTATCGATGAGTGACATGTTTTGTCGGTATTTACCGGTTTTTTTTTCAAAACATATTTGTTTTTCATACCAACTTTGGGTTTCAATCAGTATTGTTAAATTAAAAACAAAAGGAAACATTTAAATTATGCATATCTTGTTCATTGTAAGCAAATTCAAAACAAACCTTATTTGAATGAATTAAAACACTACTGCCATTGTACTGAAGCGGAGGAATTGAGAACTAAAATCAATTTGGATGCATATCGAAGCATTTTAAAATTGGTTTAACACATACTAAAGCCTTTGCAAGTTAGTATAGCGTTCACCTTGGCTTAGTTTTGCGAAAATATATGGAAGTGGCATACTTAATCTACAAATGGCGTGGCCATTTTCTAAATAACGGCTGTCTGAGCGTTACTTTAACATTCAAAGTTAAAAACTCGTTACGTTTTTATTCAATTCGCCATTTGTAATTGGTTGAATTTCGTGAGGAATTGTGACTCAACTGGGGGAAATGTATTCTTTGTTATTTTAATTACTTGGCGGCTTGAAAATTGGCTTTTTGCGGAGTCCTGACTTGCTACAGTTAATTACATAGTCAATGAAACCTTGTAATCTAATAGCGGTGCTCAGTGCTGGTAGTCAGGGCATTACTCGTGGGTACTTTATTATGAACAGGTAACTCCGTATGTATGTTTATTATTTTTTTCGGATGGGAAATCAGCAAACGACTTCTCCCGCTCTGGGTGGAGCAGGAGGGAGTGTCAGACTTTTACTGACTAAAACCCATCCATGTTCCTTCATCGCCCTTTGTGTTCCGGGGCCACGGTATCTCTTTCGAACTGTCCCGCAACTCCGGCAGGCATCGGTCCTTGCGGACCCCTTCCTTTTGCTGACTCTCTTTGAGAGCGCGCGTGGAACACGAACCCGCCGTCGACACGGCCTGTCGTCATGAGACGGACGGACGGCGAGCTAGCTAGCCCAACGTCCACAGGCCACGCCTACGGTGGCCAGGGGCCACGTGTTGGCCCCCGACGCCCGGGGCGCAACTCGCGGCGGCCGGGACGTGAGGTTTTCTTCCTCTCACGTTCCGCCACCTTCTCTAGCATGACTGCTTCGCTAGATCTTGACCTAGTTTAATACTCAGGATACTTTATTCCGGTGGTAGTACGTTTCCTTGGGATGACTTCCAACCTCACGGGTAAAATCGCTAGTCAATGAGAGATATGAAGCGACTGACTGCCTATCTGACCTCCACCGCGGGTATGGTATTACCCAGTACTAACTGGTAGTACTGGGTAATACCATACCCCTTGGTAAGACTGGTTGTCAGACTTTCGAGCCATTGACTACCTGTAACGACTCTCAAAGATCTACAAATGACAGCCGGGACCAACTGCTTAACGTGCTTTCCGAGGGACGGAGGAAAGTCTGTATGTAATTGGTGGTCACCCACTTGAAGATTGTTCCGAGAAGCTGTTATTTATTTAGCCACAAGTCGGTAATGAAAAATGCCTGAATAAAAGGTTATTTTCTCAAATAGATACTGTTTCCTTTCATCCTAATACCTACCATATCTTTATTATCTAAACAGCCCGTATTCAAGAGAAAACAAGTATTTTCCGTCATAAAACTCCTTTGTGAGTCATCTAATTTCCTTTGTTAGCTACATGCCATTAAATTGAATACAACTGACAATACAGCTTCAGTTGCTTGGGAAAACAGTCTCGTTAGTCTTGTGGTCGCAAGTGCGATTATTGAGCAGGGGTCCTGTGCTCTTTTTAAACCAGGCAAGTGATAATCCAAAGTGATTTATTACAGAAATACCTAGTATCTTAATATTCATAATTTTTATCATCATATTCCGTGCCTTAGAAAGCACGTATTTCGGCTGTCATTCGCAGATCTTTGACATCCGTTATAGGTGGTCAGAACCCAGAAGCCCGAACGACTGAGAACCAATCTTGCAAAGGGGTGTTACCCTATGACTGTGTTTTCGACGTGGTAAGATAGGCAGTCAGTCACTCCGTAAAGAAACTTTATTCGGTTGAACTAGAAGCCGACCCAAACATAGTTTAAAAAGAAAAGGCTGGACAGATGATGAGAACATTTTCATTAATTAGTTAAACTTCGGTGGAACCGCCGAGGCCGGACCAGAGAGAGGTGGCGAGACTATCGGGACGCGTATCACACAAGCAAGACAGCAAGCAAGCTTCTAAAGTTCTAATAATCACATAGATATGACTATAAGAAGACAGCAAGCGGCTCGTGCCACTAAGAAAAACATTTATCTCCATAATTAAAGACGTTATGACAAAACCCGACGATTGGTACTCCAAGGGACCGCAGAAGGGACAAAGATCTTTTGTCCTCAGGCACTACGCCTACGCCTACTAGATTACGTCGTTTATAAATTAACATCTAATTTGCATTGTTGTTTCCATCCTCTTATGGGTACTTAGCTAGTGTCATCTGTTAGTTGAATTGTCAGCTGGTAATTTTCCCACTAATTAAAACCCTTGTCCTATGATGAGAAAACGACTGTTTATCAACATTTAACCATGCTTGCTGTCTGTAGCTGTTTCTGTTGATTTCAGACCATGTTTTGTACTGTCGATCTCGATGCCTTTTTCCCAAAGATTGATTGATGACTTATAAGCGTGGATCCGACAAACACTCGAACTGCCCCAAGGAAATGCTCTGCAAAATTGTCCTTTATTGTTATACTTTATTGTACAGAAAATTATATAGGTAAACAATATTACAGTTTTTGTATAACGCTTATCCCAGAATGGGTTTTTCAATAAATCAGTGGACCTACTTCTGGTTTTCGCAGAATTTTGAAGTTCTTTCGTGTTGGCATGTGGTGTTCTAGAATAGGTAATGTCAGCATGTCAAATGATTTTGATCCGATCCAGCCTATCTATTGCTATCTCTCTCAGCGACGCCCTAAGCCAAGGCTCGTATCCCACAGGGGTCCCTTTGCAAGTAGTCGCTTATTGTTTGCCCTTGCTGGAGGCTTACACTCAAGGCACCCACAGGATAACCCGGGAAAGAAGACTACCATCTCTGTTGAGCTACGAGAAGATGTTTCCAGAAATTTTCCAAAAAAAGTGTAAAAAACTTAACCAGGTTGGTGCCTAGAGGTTTGTAGCAGTGTTACTAACCAAGCTTCACACATAGGTACCTACTGAACTAACACCATCATTACTCGTGCAAGCAACTGATTATATCACAAAACAATTCGTATTCTCTACTCCATTGAATATCTCGGTCTATTCAACTTCATGAACAACAGGCAGATACACTATCTCGGATTCAAGAGGTGCGAATGCACTTTCCTCGCCTTGACTCTCAAAAGACAATCACCCAACTCCGGGTGTATGTGTAGGCTTGTCGAAATAAAATCGATTTACCGATGTCGATATTTTTAGCATTATTTATATCGGTAACATAATATTATAACGATACTATTTTATATGGAGCGACTCTGTATCTGATCTCTACAACGCAGTTACTGGATAATGCAAATCCAATATTAAAAACTGTTTGACAAGTAGGTAAGTTAGGGATACTTTGTAAAATCTAAAATTACTTTGTTATTAAATTCGGCAAAACTACGAATATAATTATTTACAAAATTTTACCGACATATCGATACCTACTAATTATTGAAAAATATCGATATTAAAGAAAACGATGCATTTTTACATTACCGACATCCCTATCAGGTTGAAACCGTGTCTTTCAATAAACAAGTCATTAGTTTCACAACCGTATTACCTATAAGTCTGCGTTCTGCGGTCGTACTGATATCGAATGGACTGTAGGACTGATTGATAAAAGAAAGTTATTAATAGATGATGTTAATTTGCTCTTAGTAGGTATCTAGATTTGTGAAGTAGCTCTTGGTTTGTTTTTCAAAGAAATACCTTTAAGATGGAAGCGCCAGGGCAGCTGGCGGTTTTTTGCAATATGCAGGTCAGTGCCAGGTTGTATGAGGAAACTCGGTATGTAATGGGTGGTCACCCATCCACGGACCAACCTAGGAAAGCGCAGCTTAACCTTAAGATTGACCCGAGAGGCTGTTGTGCATCACCAGAAATTAAATAATAACCTACGACACAGATAAAGAAAAGAGTCTCCTTTTATCACACACGCGAAGCCATCATGCCCAAAGGTAGCACAAGGCATCCAAGACACATTACACTTATACCTATTATGCAAAAGTTGACGTGTCCGTCAATAGCAGACTTAGGTCAAGTATAGACAAAGTTGCGAAACAAAAACAAAGTGGTCTCCTCATCTGACCTCAAAACACGCGTGGCCTGATAAGCCGGTCTACTATCAGCACGGATAAGAAGCCGGATTAAGAATTGTGAAAGAGAAGAAAAGAAAGAAAGAAAAAAAATATTTGCCGCAGGCACATGACGTGCAAAACATAGGTACAAAGCTTATAAGACGTTTAACATATAACAGAACGGAACAGAAACAAGAAAAAAATAAAGTAGTTGAAGAAGTAGAGAAGTTGAAAGGAGAGCGAGTGAGAGTGTTGTATCATCTGCTTGGATCACTTTCCCGGATGTGTTTGGGTCGGCTTCCAGCGAATTGGATGCAGCTGGATACCAGTCTTTTACATGGAGCTACTGTCTATCTAGAGAGAAACGGTGGTCCAGTGGTGGCGGCCCCGACTTACGAATAGTAAGTTGTGGGTTCGACTTCGAACCCAGGCAGGCGCATTACTTTGTATAATTTATTTCATCACCACTGCTCTCAAAAAACAGCGATCAAAAAAATCACGATGTTTTTGTTCGCCGTTTTATTTCGATGTTTTCGAAAACGGCTTGTCCTAGAACCAAAATTGCACTGGGCCCGCGTGGTGGATTATAGCCTATTCCCTCTCATAAAGAGGAGGCCGTGTGTCCCAGCAGTGGGAACATTATAGGCTGATTATGCTTATGACTGTCTATCCCAGTTCAACCGGATCGAAAAACCAATGTCATGGGACAAAAGCCTTTTAAAATGACGTCATACCTTCAAACCCCATCATTCCTAGCACCAAACGTAAACCACCTTGAAACACTTTGCAGCAATAAGCTAATCACCTACATCTTAAAGCTAATTGAGGAAATTGTTAATTACTTTAGATAAGAATGTTTAGTCTGGCACAATCGGTAGTTTATCAATATCAATAACTTGATAGTACTGACACACTTCAGTAAATCAGAATAAAAATTAAAATAAACGGGTGAACAAACTCATTTTTTTTTAATATAAAATGGAGTGATACAACTCTCTTACATCCCGAGAGTCGAGGCTACGCAAAACTACAGTAAATAAACCGTTACCTCAAATCACAAGAAACAACACTGTTGCAAAGTGCACGTTTGTGAAGATTTTCTGTCATTTCCCGAATGAGAGATCAAATAACTGATCAGACAATGCCATTTATATGAAGAAAAAGAAACAAACATAACATGACGTCTTTATCCTCAAAAGTTTAGGCAAAGGTGGACTTAATACCCAACATTAACTCCCATGTAATAGGTAACAAGCCAATCGCTATCAACTGGGAATAAATCCTAAAACGGGCTGTCACTGAGAAATTCCTGTTAGAAAAACCCAATAACACTTTGGTCGACTTGGAAATTGAACCCGAGTCCTCGTGCTTAGCAGCAGTACTTGTCCAGATTTGGGTCTAATTAACTTCTTAAATCGGATGCAAGAAAGCTTGAACAAAATCTGTCTAAATGCCGAGGTCCGCGTCTCCTAAAGGTCGCCCAAGGTTGTTTACTACCTACTTTGTTTACTAACTCCAAAGTTATTTCCTTCATTTGCTCAAAAAATCTCAGCCCTTCACAATGCCTTGAACCTGGTGTCCTTTCGTTTGGCGTAGTGTCACGTAATGCACCATACATGGCACGAACCATATTGCACCCTGCCTTAAACGTCGCAGTGTTTTGTTATTTGTTGCGGACAGGATACCTGGGTCAAGAACCTTGGTATTCAGGCAGTTTTTTCATGAATAAAATGTTTTTGTTTAAAAACTTAATGTTTCAACGAAATACTTGCTGATCATAATTAGAGATCCCTAAAAAATGCTTTTCCAAAAGGAGGTTTTTACATCACATCTATTTCTACTGCCAAGCATTTACCGTATAAATGTTTCAAAATCATAAGACAATTCTATCAGTCATCTCCCCGGATAGTGCGGTATGCGTAGGCATTTGTCACCGTTCGAAAAAAAAAAAGGTTTGTGGATATTGTGAAGTCTCGATTCTAGGCTAAGGTCGGCCACGTCTGCAATTTAGATCCTTTTTATCAAGACAAACAGAAACATCGGACTAACTAAGACATGATTCAACATTGCATCAGTCAGTCCGGATGCAACGTCACAAAACGAAAGAATCCCTCCGACAATACACTCGTTATTTAAAGCACTTTATTTAGCATTCGCGATAATATTGACTTATCTCCAATGACTCATTTCCTTCCTGGATTTGGGAATTTTAGTAACGTTAGTATGAGTCACTGCGATCCAGTATATCTGAACTTCTAAAGTCATCTATCATCATCAATCTGCCTCGTCTTTTCCCAACTATTTTAGGGTCTATTCGGTATAGTCCGGTTAAGCAGACGACAACCTCTCTAGGTTGAACTGCGAGAAGCCATATCGAAAAAGGGCCTATTCGGATATAACTGAATCCCAAATACCAATATTTAACCTGGCACTGCCTCTGAGAAAGTAGAAAAATATATTTAAAGGTTATCAAAACTAGCCTTGAGTTCTTTTAGAGGATTTAGATGGACATATATTTTGTTTGTTCTGCGTTTTTGCGAAGGTTAGTTTGCATTGACATAAGCATCAAACTATGGTTCATCTCCTGTCCTGCTAAATATGTTATTCCACCTTTACTTTGAGGGACCTGTCCTGCCCTGGGACCTGGTCGAAGCATAATTTGACACCGTTCGAAGTTGTTTCGCTGGATTCAGTCTATCGATAGATACCGTAACCTCGCGAGAATTCTTAGTTCCCAAATATGCAAATTCCAATAATTTCTTGCTCCTTGTAATTTATTTATTCAAAGTCACTGATCCATATGGCTCGCCAAATGTCTGCCTATGGGTTAGTGGCCGCTAATGACACTAGTTAACCGACCTATGTGCGCGAAAGTGAGAACCATTGACACAACGAAGAATAAGACGGCTTTTCGAAAAATCATCTATTGCTGGATATAGACCGTCCCCAAGTATCGTTTCGTCACGTCGACAAATTCTTGCGGCCTTCGCCTGCTACGCCAAAAATCGGCTAGTTAAGCCAAATTCGAATTCCTTGTTTTGCAAGCCTAAAAACGATCTAGTATTAAAGAAAACATTTTTTTCTGTTTCTTTTGTCATTCGGAACTCTCATTTTAAAAGCTCACAAAAGTGCATAGGCCGAGCCATTTTATATCAAGATTATCATACAAATGAGATACTTTTCTTTGGAACAAACGGTCCGTGGCAACTGTGTTGTAGGTTCCACTTTGTTTCTTACTTCATGACTTGGAATGAGTGAGACTCATACATAACGGTTTGCAAAATATTGAGGAGTGCAAGAACTCTTTGCATGTATGTTGATAACGGTTTTTGGGACAGAGTAGATCATTCATCACCGGGTCTAGGATTTTAACAGGGAACTAACAGCGTGCTCAGTTGTGACGAATTATGAAGGTATACTTTTAACACTTGCTGAATAGGTAGCATGTAAAGTCATCACCGTCAGCCAATGCTTTCACAAGCCCCTGAAAGAAAAATCATTCAGGACTGGAACTGATCTTTGATTTGGTCTCCTTTCCCGTTGCCTTTCTTGTGAGTTGTTTATCATTGATTCGACCAACTGTATCCTTTCTCAGAATTACACCTGACCCAAGTTACGTCTCACAATCGGTTCTTTACCCTCTGATATACACCACTGGCTTATCCTAGCTCTTTCCATAGTTCTACTTTTCTATCAATGCTAGGTAATTATTGCTTGGTGTGCAGATAAAATTTGTTAACACGTTGAGTCGCTGGTCCCGGCTGTCATATGTAGATCTCTTGATAGTCGTTACAGGTAGTCAGTGGCCCTGTAGGTCTGACAACTAGTCTTACAAAGGGGTACCCAATAAATGTGTTGTTGAGGCCAGGTATGCAGTAGCTCCATGTAAAATACTGGTATTCAGCTGCATTCGGTTAGACTGGAGGCCGATCCTAGCATTTTTGACTGATGTAGAACCTACAATTATTCTTATTATCCTAGCATATTAATACATGTCATGTTAGCGTCGGTCCCACATGATGGTATTATTATGAGCTATCTTTATTTCTCATCTGAGATTTATTATTTATTCGCTCGTCATTAGTTGTTATTATATAAGTACTGTTGATGAATTACGGAATCATTGAGCATGCGTAGAATTTATGAAATCGTGTCTGTTTACATGCTTTCTAATGCAAAATCTAGTGGGTGAATTAATTAGAAGTGTATTGTTTATTCATTGTAGTTATATATCAAGACTTCAGTGTTTGTCGACTTTTTCCCACTGAGTTTTTTTTCATGGATTTTCTTGTCCGTTTTTCTTCATGGACTAAATTTTTTCAGTACAAAAGTGCCTGTAAGTAGTTTATTTGATTTGTATTTCCATTTTCATGTTTATCATCTTTGTTTTTTACTGCCCGCTTGCACTTGCGCTTTACTCACTGCTCGTCAGATCTGTGAACGTCACTCAAACGCCAAAAGATCTTTGTACCATACCTATTTCATCATAGAAATACAATTGTCATAGTAAATGTGTATAATTATACATCAATAATTATTATGATTGAGATGATGTAATAATAATGCAACATTGCTATTGTTTTTATAGTGTGCGAATTGTACGATACATAGTTTATAAATATGAAACACTATGGATCATGCTCATTACTCACACCTACGGATCTATTCGTGTATTAAAATTTAGATTTGTTACAATAAATAATGTTTGAAATAAATTGAACTTAAACCACCATTTTGTTATTACCCAAATCAAACATCGTTTATTAAAATTAGGCTCAGAATCAAAATTTAGAAACGTCAAATTTAAATAATATGACTGTCCTACGAAACGCTCGCCCTTCACCACTTCCTATTTTTTTAGCTGACAGCTATCTTTTAAAGTACAAAAAAAATGATTACATACAATGTATGTAATCTATAAATATGACTATAAAACTAAAAACCGGTACTGACCGCAATCATCGATAATTCACGAGCGCATTTATCGATCGTGGCGCGTCCCTACCGTAATTCGAACTGCACATGGCACAACCCTACGTGGGTCTCTGACCCCGTGCGCAGTTTTTTCAACTCTGCATCGCGAATTTCACTTTGGCAACCTCCTTCGCGATAGGTTTGATATTTTTATTTGTGGATTTTATTCAAATGTGTGTAAAAATAGCATCCTTGTGTGACGAAGCTTAATTGTACGTCCGGCGATGTTTGGATAAAGAAAGAAAGAAAGGCATTTATTAGCCCGCACAGGACAAAACACACACAATAAAATTGTTAAATTATCAGTACTTACAACTAATAAAAATAAAACATGGAGAAAAAAATAAAAAGAAACGAAATTGGTCCTGTACGAGGCCAAAAGGCCCATCTCAGCATGAATAAATGATGTTTATTTTGCAAGTAGGTTTTTACAAACACTTTTATACGTCATTTTTTTAAAACTAGTTGGGGCCTGTGTTTCGTACCTGACTACTCTGAGAAGAAACAGCCGAAACAAACTCTGAGGTCATAGTCTCTTTTGAAGTCCAGACATAATCTTGCTCAATTCACATGAGGACTATGCAGATCAGTGTCTGAGATGGTCTTTTGAAGAAAGAACCACACAGATTTGAGTGGACCTGTCCAGTCATTGCAAGCATTTGTCAGTTATCGTGTAGCTCGACTTATAAATCAAGGAGCTCAACGAAACGACGAACAATACCAAAGAAAGGACATTTGGGTAGGTCGCTTATAGTACTCAAACTGACCTACAGTTGTGGGAAAAAAAAAGATAACAAACAAAAAAAATAAAAATGAAACCCACACGGTCCCCACATTCACATTAATAAAAATCACAAAAATCATATGTCATGTCAATAATAATAAAAAAGTAAAATACGTAAATATTCCTTTCAAATCAGTAGGTAAATGTAACATAAAATAAAATAAAATAAAAAGTAAAAAATAATAAAATACTGAACTAAGTATTCATGTCAAATCATTCAATGTCAGAGTGTATAAAAGAAAGGAATTAATAATAAACAAGCGAAGTCCGAAATTTCGACATTCACAGATCAAATTTCATTGGAGCAGCTTAATCCCAAGCCTTTTTATCTTCGAGATAGTGATTAACATGATAGTAGGCTTTCAGGCATAACTTCCGTTTTATAAACGATTTGAATTTATTTAGGCTTATTGTTTCAATATGGCTCGGAAGTTTATTGTAAAAACGTATACATTGGCATCAATACAGCCTGGTGACAGACAGACGAACAGTGGAGTCTTAGTAATACGGTCTCGTTTTTACCCTTTGGGTACGGAACCCTAAAAAATGTCACAGCGCTGGTATTCTGATAGGGCCCAAAGTGATGCCACGGTCAGATACGGAAAAGATTGAAATAAAAAATAGAAATAAAGTACCTATAAACGAAAAAACAATACATATAGCATAAATACGAAGAAAATAATAATTACATCTACAACCCACGTAACCAAACTGTTTGTCTGGGTAGTCAGTTTAGCTTCCAAAACATAACATCACGCCTTTTGTCCCCGAAGGGTTAGGCCGTTAGGCAGAGGTGTACCTAATGGTGGGCAAGCCTATTGTCATCAATCGGGCGCAAATCCAGACTGAGAAATTCCTGATAGAAAAACCCAATATCACTTTGTCCGACCTGAGCCCCAGGACCTCACATGCTCAGCAGACGCGCGTGCGTCCACTAGACCTACGAGGCAGTCTGGCAGTCTAGTCTTTAGCTACCATCTTGCTGTATGATCAGCCTGTATTGTTCCCACGGCTGGGACACAGGCCTCCTCTTTCTGGGAGGGAGTGGGCGGGGTAATCCAGCACGCGGGCCCAGTGCGGGTTGGTAGATGTCACATGTCTTAGAATGTTTGATTCTAGGACATATCGGTTTCCACACGATGTTTTCATTCATTGTTTGATGATGTTGTCGAGAGCAGGAGCGCCTGAAATAGTCGCTTTTCACCGCAAAATCATATGAATGAATCACGTAAAAAATCTTAAAATTATCACAGACGCAGTTAATATTATGAATTGTCACTTTGCGTAATTCATATTACTTCATAACCTATTAGCACTTCGACTGCGACTTCGTCCGCGAAAATTGTGATAGCTCGGATAATTTGCATGATATCAATATAATTTATGGCCTATGTTACTCGGTAAAGATGTAGCTTTCTCATGGTGAAAGAATTTTTATAATCGGTTGAGTAGTTCTTGAGTTAAATCGTAACAAACAAACAAAAAATAAAATCTTTCCTCTTTATAATATTGGTTTTAGTTAGAGATTCTGCTGTACTGGCCGTTTAAGGCCCCCAGTAGTGTGAAATTAATCTTACAAAATGCCTGCTAAGATTCGAACTTACTTACAACCTACAACTCAAGTCGAGAAAGACCTGTTCAGGTAGAGATTCATAGATGTATCTGCCCTGGAGTGTAAACGTGGTGTTCCACAAACATCAACGTCATCTGCTTGCCTTTTGCTAACTATGTTGGGGTCGGCTTCCAGTCGAACTGGATGCAGCTGAATACCAGTATTTTACATGGAGCGACTGCCTATCTGACCTCCACAACCCAGTTAGTACTAGGTAACGACACCCCTTGGTAAGACTGGTTGTCAGACTTTTTTGGGCCACTGACTACCTGTAACGACTGTCAAAGATCTACAAATGACAGCCGGGAACAACAGCTTAACGTGCTTTCCGAGGCACGGAGGAAACTCGGTATGTAAGGGTGGTCACCCATCCACAGACCAACCTAGGCAAGCGCGGCTTAACCTAAAGATCGACCCGAGCGACTGTTATTTAGCCACGAGCTCCACAAACAATGGAACACTTAATATCGTGTCTTCCGTGCCCTGACCAAAGCATAGCTCATCTGACTGCATTGTCATTGAAGGCATTGTACACGTAACGAACTACTGCATGTCATTAAGCCCGGCATGTGTATTGATTAGCACTAACGTCTATAATATGCATTGGGAACTTAGTTTCTGAGTTCCTAGTATGAATCTCGTATCGAGAATTAACAACCTAGCTTCTGGTTTGTCAATTATTGTAATTAGATTTTAATTTTGATTATTTCTACCACAATTTTGGAGATAAAGGAGCCTGCTATCAGTTGATTTAAACTCTCAATATCTGCATCTCATTACAACTTATGAATCTATATGTAACAGTCAAAACTGTTCATCGGCCAAAACTACCTTTGACTGGTGTCAGTCAAAAATGCGTTTTCTGCATTGAAATAAAAATATGTTGTTTTAGAACGTCTCAGTTGTGATTATCTAGTCCTAGAATAACTTACATGATGTTTTTCAATTTCGAAATAGGTACTGTATGTAAGTATACTTTTTTACTGAATACATATGGAAATATGGATGGAATTTTTCAACTTCATCTGGAGGGAGAGTACTCTAAATACTGGAGATAGCAAATTTTACTCAAACGAAACATTACTTTTAAAAAGAAACAAAATCTGCATTCAAAGCTTTTCGAAAATTCCCTTGCAAACACTTGAAATCGAACCGACTAATATTCGAAAAAGTAACATCCAGGGCCGGCAGTCTCGACAGAGTTAACGACAAAATCGCTAACTTTCGATCGCAAAAATAACAATAAAAACATTCGGTTACAATAATGATACATGCCAGTAACGCAAGTCTCTACATCCAAAATGCGATTCTCGCAAGCATCGTTATTGCAACCCAATTAATTCATTAGTAATTAGCAATCAAAAGTTAGCGATTTTGTCGTTATCTCTTTTGGCCCTGGATGTTACTTTTTCGAATATTAGTCAAGTATATAATCAATAGTTTAGTCAATATTAGTTCGATTTCAAGTGTTTGCAAGCGAATTTTCGAAAATCTTTGAATGAAGATTTTGTTTCTTGCCCTGTACTCATCATATGGATCAATTCTCTCTAACAAACAATGAAAGGAAAACCATGAAATCGTAAACTTATAAACTCAATGGGATAAGATCAAGCACATTTACTCAAAGGTCCATCCGATTACTTATGTTACCTAGTACCGGGAATCCGGGATGGTAATCATAATAATACTGACAACATCTTAGGAGGCTCTCGCTTGGCAGCTGAATCTAGGGATTGATTCAGTGCGCAGTACTTCTGGACACGGCTCGTATTGTTAGGAGGTTCCACTCTCAAGAGCCCTGACCACCGGCAGCTCGGACCCTGTTCCCAGCGCTGGTGGGCTACTGTTTTTTTATATAGTTTTATTAAGAAATATTTAAAAATGTTAAAAATATGTGTTTAAATGAATAAACGATAATAATTATTTATTTATTTGCACAAACATGAGTAGATACAACAACAAATTGTCAGCATGCAAGAGATGATAAAATAAGTTTAAATACAGAACATCACGTTTGCCAACAATGGCATGCATGGTGTCAGTCAGTATAGTTCCAGTGACAGCTATGCAAGAAACACGGAGAAGAAATTATAAGTAAAAGTAAAGTAAAGTTCATAAATTCAGTATTACAATGGTCTATCTTCTGTGGTCTAGTCTAGGCAATACATTGTCCGTCAGTTAGGAAACTTTTTGTTATACATCTCTCTCGACAGCTACATAGATCAATGCAATGAATATTGAGTATAGATAAAAAACTGGCGATGACGCAACTTCGCCATTTTTTACTCAAATGACCGGGCGAACGTCCTAATAGAGATTGGCCAGTGGTTCTTGATACACTGTGTAATGGAAAACTTAAAATTTAATGGACTAGCTGTTGCCCGCGGCTTCGCCCGCTTGAAGTTCGATAACTGTCCCACGGGATCATACTACCGGGATAAAAGTTGTAATTCAGGTTATAAACTATATGTGTGCAAAATTTCATCTAAATCCGTTCAGTAATTTTTGCATGAAAGACTAACAAACATCCATCCATCTATCCTCACAAACTGTCGCATTTATCATCATCATCATTTCAGCCGAAAGACGTCCACTGCTGGACATAGGCTTCCCCCAAGTGTCGCCACATTGACCGGTCCCGTGCGACTCGCATCCAGCGGATCCCCGCAAACTTCACCAGGTCATCGTTCCACATAGTGGGAGGCCTTCCAGAGCAACGCCTTGGCTGATACGTCTTTTCTGCCTATCTCTTGGGAAAATCAAGGCGTGAAATACAAACAGTTCTGTCTTTTGTAGATCTTAAATTGTCATCATAGGTGGCCCGAAAGTCTTGTAAGTCTTACCTAGGGGTATCTGTCGGGGGTTGTGGAGGTCAGAATGTCAGTCGCTCCTTGTAAAATACTGGTATTCAGCTGCACCCGGTTAGACTGGAAGCCGACCCTGACATAGTTGGAAAAAGTCTAGGCAGATGTCTGATCTCTGCACTGTTTTATACCTACAGTGCTGTTTCAGACTAAGCACATGGATCAAATATACTGGTCCGCCTTTGTATGTGTTTTTTGCCACATAACCTTCTGAAAATCATGTTGCTATGGTTTTTTATGAGAAAAAAAAAAACGTGTTTCGGCAAGCGTGACTCTAGTTTATTGTTGTAGGGGTCTTCCTGCTCTAGGCTAAATATTCATGTAGATGTCACCTGATTTTAATGAAAATAGGCATAAGTGTACAATTTATGCTTCTGTACTTAATATTATAAAGCTGAAGGCTTTGTTTGGTTGAACGCGCTAATCTCAGGAACCACGGGTCCGAATTGAAAAACTCTTTGAGTGTTGGATAGACCATTTATCGAGGAAAGCTATACTCTATATAACATCACGCTACGACCAAAGCAAAGCATTTCCTATGGTAGTAAACTCTTCCACTACCTCAATTGCGTTCACACCTAAACACAAACAGACAGAAAATACAAAATCAAAATCAAAATCAAAATCAAAGCATTTATTTCAAGTAAGCCAGTTACAGGCACTTTTGAATTGTCGAAACAAAGATCCGCCTCAGATCAGATGACTTAACTGTTAGTAAACAGCGACGTTCCAGACGTAGAATGTGTGCGTACACGCATATTGACGCCATTTTATTTTAAGTCGGTTGGGTAGTCATTGCATTGTGGATTGTGGACTTGATGACAATTATAAGAGTAGAGGAAGACCAAAGAAACGATGGACGGACTGTGTGAAGGGTGATATGGGTAGAAAGGAGGTGTCTGATGAGATGACGAGTAGTAGGGAAGTATGGAAGAAGAAGGCATGATGCGCCGACCAACTAATGAATTGGAATAAGGGCAAGAGAACCATGATAAGACTTGATAGCAACTGAGAATGACGATACGTTTCCCTATTTCTGCTCTTATATAACTTTTTACCTATATTTTTTGTATTAATTCTTCAGTTCGCTTTTCTCTTACATAATTACTTCACTCGGCGTTGTCGTCAAAATAATGACGTGGTTACATAATATTAATCTGCTTTACCTAATTCACTTATACGAGTATGTTATCTGTCTGGTTTCTCTCGTGTGGCATGTGCCTACAGTCAATAAAACCAAATAAGTAGCCAGGGTCGAAATATATAGTTGAAAGTTTTTTTAGAAACCGATGGATGTTTTCGATTGAAATTAAATTAAATTGATAGAACTATTCAAATTTGTTAATATAATTAAATTTCATCTGAAGACGTGAAATAGTTTCTAAAAAAACTGCAACGATATCTGACAATCATGATTTTTTATTCATTTTGTTGACTGTACATAAGCTTTACGTAAATACTCTGTGCTATTTATGGGGTAGATTGTGGTGATTACCGTTACGTATTTCTGCGTAGACAGCACCATACTCACGCTCGTTTCCAATAGGGTAAACAGAAAGCGGTTCGATTCCACGGTCGGGCAAAGTGTCATAGATTTTTCTTCATTGGTTCAGAAGCAGCCAGGGAGTATCGATTTGTGCTTGGTTGATGGCAATACTCTCGCCCCTATTACATGGGACTTTAAACATAACTTGCGAAATGTGGGTACTATTAAGTACACTTCTACCTAACTCTTCGGAGATTAGAGGTGGGTGTTATGTAGTTGAAAGAAATCCACTCAAACTCAAAGACTACGTCATTTGTGTTACGTTCTAAGGTCGGCGGCGTTTTCCCACAATATTAAATTAGTGTCAACTATTAAGTACTTCCTACACTGTATGGCCCGCTACCATCATCTGGCTAGCCTTTTCCCAACTATGTTGGAGTCGGCTTCCAGTCTAACCGAATGCTGCTGAACACCAGTATTTTACATGGAGCGACTGCCTATCTGACCTCCACAACCCAGTTAGCACTGGGTAATACGATACCTCTTGGCAAGACTGTGTGTCAGAATTTTTGGATCACTGACTACCTGTAACGACTGTCAAAGATCTACACATGACAGCCGGGACCAACGGCTTATTAACGGGGTTTCCGAGGCACGGTGGTAACTCGGTATGTAAGTAATGGGTGGTCAGTTGGGCACCCATCCACAGACCAACCTAGGCAACCTATCGACCTGAGCGGCTGTTATTATTTAGCCACGAGCTACGCTATATACGTATGGCCCGCTACCACCGTAATAAATTCTGACTACCTAATATTTTTGAGGTACTTTTAAATTCAACGAAGTTTTACCCATTGGTAGACCCGAACGTAAGCCGATCTTTTTACCCGACTACGGCGAAGTCAAAAGAAAGGGTTATCACTTTAGCAGTCTTGGTATGTTTGTATTTACGTATGTTCCTCCGTAGCGCCTAAACTATTTATCAGATTTTGATAAATAAGCTGTCAATCGATTCGTTATTACAGCCCGGGTAACATAGACTACATTGTAACCAATTTCAACAATAGGAGAAGTCGGTTTTGTTTTGTAAACGCCGAAATTAATTCGAACGTGATTTTTCAGTAGTCGGGTTTTTCCACACCATTTCTTGTTGTAGCAACTGGTTCGAGTGGGCTGTGAGTGAACAATACTAAGTACCTACTACCTAATTGTAAAAGTGTATAGCACGCATTCTTCATCAGCCCTGCTTTCTCTCAACACCTGAATAACAGTAATGAACAAGGAGTCAAACCCAAACTCAAAGCATTTCTTTCAATTAGACCATTACGGCACTTTTGAATGTCAAAATAAAAAGCTAAGCTACAGACACAAGCCTCCCGTCCGTTACTAAATCTCCAGGAGATTTATGTCATTGTTTAACTACTAATTAGTCGTTTAAAGATTTATTAACTTGAGAAAGTACGTGTAGTTGCACATTCCAAAGCGTAGATCTCTATGGAGAGGAGTGGGCAAGTGAGTGTCCGCCTATCTGACCTCCAGAACTGACACGATAACCCTAGGCAAGACTGGTAGCCTGACTACCCAGTAAAGTCTGTCCAAGACCCCTTACCACTGTTATCCACCTGGTGATCCAAAACTCCTCACAGGACAAGAAACACCAACCTAATAATAGCACCGGCAGCGTATGCGTACGCGCATTAATTCGTACAGGGGATTGGCACGAGGTACGTTGCCCTCGGCGACCTTGCAGCGGTTGGTGACTCCGGCAACCGATCCTGGGTTCCTCACGTCTTGAGTGAGGCAATGACTTGGCTTGAGTTTCCCTGAGTAGTGTCACGCTTGTTATTGGCAAAGGGGATAACAGGGCAGATAGTGTTTTTTTTTATCTCATGATCCGTAATAGGTAAACAGTTGGAATTTTCACAGAATGTGTATTTCTGTTGCCGCTAATAACAACAAATAATAAAAATTAAAGGGAGCTCCCCTACCACGAACATTTCATGGTGCGAGTCCGATTCGCACTCGCATCGGTTTTTTTCTTTTCACTTCTACAGCTGAACGGATTTTGCATAATAGGTAGGGTTTGTATGGTCAGGACATAGAATATATATTTTTTTCTGAATACGTTCCCACTCGATAATTTCCGACCTCCAACGAAGTCGGCAACCGATCTCTTCACTCCGAAACAAAGAAAAGAAACATTTCTTTATTTTAATATCCATTTCCACTTGAAACGTACCGAGTATTTTGTTCATAATATTGAACAGCGTAGGCGGCATACATACGTATATACATACGAGTACGTACATGAAATACATATAGGCATACGTAAGACGTTCAAACCCACAATTACTTTTGATCTAAAAAAGCTGAACAAAAACTGACGCACGACCATGAACTTGGTTTAGGACGAAAGCGGTCGAATTGCGACGTGGGACTAGTAGATAATTTTTACCGGCATACAATTAACGAACCACCAGATTTAGCAAAACGTAACGGCAAAAAAACACTTTTGATTGCCAAAATTAGTAAATGATCACCAAAATTAATCCCCATTTTATCGTGAAATTAGAACCAAATTTTTTTTTTTTTAGTTAATGCCCACCAGAAATTGAACTGTTATGCTCTTGCATCCGAGTCGAGGGAGACCCGGTCGACGGAGCCCCGCTTAGGGGCTCCTACTTCTGAATGGTTTATAAAAAAATTACCACGAAGGGTATGGCGGGGTCTATTCGCTAGCTTCGTTCGCTCATTCGACTCAGCCATACCCTTCTAACCTTAATCTATCCGTGTCGGGGTGCCCCAAGTCAGCCTAGGCAAAACTAGTTTGTCATCAACCACCTCATTAAAATTTGGTGCTCAATTTACTAAATTGGTGATCAATTGATATTTTAGGTGATAAATGTTAGTGGTCACAAAGTTATTTTTGGTGGTCACTATATTGTCCCCCATTTTTATCTAGGTGTTGCCCGCTACCTTCGTCCGCTTGAAATTATTATAAAAATATTGCTTCCCTATTTGAATCGGATTTTGTTAGCAATTTCAAGGGTTTTCATTTTTTTTTTTGCACGGATTCCTAATACTTTTTCTAAATTAGCCTTAGTTACTCTTTAAAACATGAGCTATCTGCTAGTAATAGTCCCGTCAAAATCGGTCAAGCCGTTTCGGAGATAAGGTAAGCGCGGCTTAACCTAAAGAGCGACTCGAGCGGCTATTATTATTTAGCCACGAGCTCCTCCTAATAAACAGTCTACGTAAATAATCGGATAGTTACTTCTGAACCGAACCGAAGTCTTCCAGCGACTTTGCCACGTGATAATATTGGATCATAAGTGTTAAGGTTCCGTACCCGAAGGGTAACCAACGGGTCTCTACTAAGCCTTCGCTGTCCGTCCATCAGTCTGTCTGTCTGTAAGTGGGCTGTATCTCATGATCCGTAGTAGGTAGACATTTGAATTTTTCACAGAATGTGTATTTCTGTTGCCGCTGTAAGAACAAAAAAATAATTAAAGGGGGCTCTTCTACTACGATGGTACGGAACCCTTCACTCGCACTTGGCCGGTTTTTCAGCTTTTCTGTTTACCCAAAAGGTGAGTGAAGTCTTACAAAATCATAATTTAATAAATTATTTTACTTCCACGATGTTTCTGTCCTGAATATTTGATTTTATCTACGGCCTTGCTAAGTTACCACTGCCTCGCGCAACAAACGTGTGTAGTAGCTTGGCTTTGTTTAAAAATGTAGGCGGGGATCCTCCACGGCCATGGTTCGAATGAACCAGGATAAACCATGACAAGCAGTGACAATAATCATCATCACCTTAGGAGGCTCTCATTGAGCGGCTGGGTCAAGGGCTTGGTTCAGAAAGTATAGCACTCCTGGACGTGGCACGCATAGTGAGGCGCTCGTCTCTCTGGAGCCCTGACCATCGGCAGCTCGGACCCAGTTCCCGATACTGGTGGGCTACTATTTTTTTATATTTTCAAATGTATTTAGGGTTCCGTACAAAAAATAAAAAAAAATGGAACCCCTAAAGAATCACTGCGTGCGTCTACCTGTCTGTACGTCTTCTGTCACAGCCAATTTGCTCCGAATCTACTGGACCAAATCAGTTGAAATTTAGTAGGATGGTGTAATCCTATGACCCAAACACAGATCAAAGTACAGTCATTTTCGGGGGACAAATTAGGAAAATTAAAAAAAAGTTTTGCAAACCTTACTGTGTCATATATGAAATGAAAGGACTCGTTAAATGAGGATCTCAAATATATTTTTGTTATTATTGTAAAATTAATAGTTTTTATTTTTCATGAAAGAAGACGAAAATTGACCCTGACATCCGAAACTACTGAGCGTAAAATAAAAAAAATACACAAAATATAGTTCATTGCTTGTAGATAGATTACAGGAAAACCTATAAGAATTCTATCAATTGTACGGAACCCTCTCCACGCGAGTTCAACTCGCGCTTGGCCGGTTTTTTTTTATATTAGAATATAAAAAAAAAAAAAAAAAATGTGTAAAAAGGAATAAAGGAAATCATCAATTAGAATATAGATATTGTTCATAGCTAGGTATGGTACGGTGAAGTGTCCATTCATTAACCTATCTCAGAAACATAATATTTTAAGGATATGTTTTTAGTTTATCATGGTGTTATTTTAGATAAATAGAATATTTACAAGTAGTTGAAGATTGTATGGTGAGTACTTTTTCTTTGGGGGTAGGCAGAAACCACAAATCTCTTATCTCATTGTTCTAAAACTAAGGTCGAACTTTTCAAAGATTCTCAGCCGAGCAGACTTTTTATGACTTCAAAATCATATGAAACTTTGCAGTGTCGACTTTAATTAATTCAACAAAGAGGGAGGGGTTTTTTGGGTTCCGTACCTCAGTCGGCAAAAACGAAACCCTTGTAGGATTACTTTGTTGTCCGTCTGTCAAATTATTTTTCTCAGGAACGCGTGGAGAGATGAAACTGAAACTAATATCACTGAAAAAAATACACTTGAAAGTAAACACATTTAAAAAATATGACCGTTTATTATTATTATTTTGTGTTGAACTAAAATCACGAAATTTGGCATGAAGCAATGTCTTCCAGGTTCCAGCACATGTAAAGAAAAAAATCTGAAAACCGTCAATATGTAGTTTAATGACAAAATACGTACAAGTTTATACGTAACCCTCTTTGCGCGAGTCCAACTCGCACTTGGCCGGTTTTTTTAGTACTAAATTAAGTGTAACTATAAAAGCCAAAGGTCAAAGGACCCCAGTGTCTTTCTATAATTGGGGTCACGCCGGGTCAGGATGCAGTCAAATGAGAAATTGATTGACATTGAGTTAATTAATATGGAAAAACATTATGATTGGAGTCCCCCAAGGAAAGGATATTGCAGAAGTCTTTACGGTTATATTTCGCCAGTTATGATTAAAAGTCCGTGTCATTCCCATGTACTTTGGACCCTATCAGAATATCAGCGCTGTGACGTTTTTTAATGTTACAGCACCATGCTGAGATAGGGCCTTTTGGCGTCGTACAGGACCAATTTCGTTTAAAAAAATGAAATTATTTAATTTATTGATGGTGGAAACTAGCTAGGGGCTCCCCCATATGGCACACTAGCGCCACTTTAGTGAAAAAATCAGAACTCGTTAAATACACAATGAATATAAAATCTGATTGACAAAATCAATGCTCTAGAGTTCTAGATTATTGACGTCTATTTAATTCATTAAAATAGACTTCACTGTAGTTACAGTCAGAAAAATTGCTAAAAACGGTCGTTTTTTTCCATTTTGTATCTGTAACGACAGCGAGCTATGTTTCAATGGGTTATGCAGACGTAAATAATTTAGAAGACCAAATGATTGATTTTGTCAATCAGATTTTATATTACTTGTGTATTTAACGAGTTCTGATTTTTTTACTAAAGTGGCGCTAGTGTGCATGGGGGAGCCCCTTAATTAACCATTTTATTTTTGTGTGTTTTCTTTCTTTCTCTTACGTGATACCATTACTGATAAAATATGTTGAGCAGAGACCCTTTTGGCACATAGTATAGTATTATTATCTTTGTGTTTTAAGGTATATTTTTCATTAAGCTTACTTCCCTTTTCAGTAGTACTAGATGTTACCGGCGACTTTCGTTCGCGTTAAATTATTATAAAAAAATATTACTTCCCTTTTTGAATCGGATTTTGTTACCGTAAGTAAATATTTTCAAGGGTTTTTTTTTCACGGAACCCTAATTCTTTTTCTAAAATAAAAATAGCCTTACTCCTTATAACAGCAGCTATTTGCCAGTAAAAGTTCCGTCAAAATCGGTCCTGCCGTTTCAGAGATTAGCATTAGCATTTTTTTTTCGGGCAGTGTTTTTGGGTTTTTAGTACAAATTTTGTACTGTACAAAGTCGTTCTTACCTTTATAGTTTCAGCCGAAATACGTCTACTGCTGGACATAGGCCTCCCCCAAGTGTCCGCCACATTGACAGGCCCCGTGTGACTCGCATCCAGCGAATCCCAGTAACCTTTACCAGGTTATCGGTCCACTTAGTGGGAGGCCTTCCATCCAACGCAACGTCTTCCGGTTCGCAGGGTTCGCAGTCGTCACTCCACAACTTTTCGGCCCCATCGGCCATCCGTTCTGCGAGCAATGTGCCCTGCCCACTGCCACTTAAGTTTGGCAATTCTTCGGGCTACGTCGGTAACCTTGGTTCTCTTGCGGATGTCTTCATTTCTGATTCGATCGCGCCAAGGAAACTCCGAGCATAGCCCTCTCCATTGCCCTTTGGGTGACTTTAAGCCTTCTGATGAGGCCCATTGTGAACGACCACGTCGCACGCCGTTCGCACCTTTAGTTTCGAGTTAAAATAACCAGTTTTTCTTACATTTAAGGCTCGTAACATGTAGTAACATTGGCTTCTCGTGTATGTACCGTTATCTTTTAACAATGGGAATGCTAATGAAGCTAGTTTTTTGCCGTGTTCCTGTATTTTACCATTTGTTGTTGATTATTTTTACTATTCGTTGATATAAAGGAGGAGCTCGTGGCTAAATAATAACAGCCGCTCGGGTCGATAGTTAGGTTAAGCCGTGCTTGCCTAGGTTGGTCTGTGGATGGGCAACCACCTTTACATACCGAGTTTCCTCCGTGCCTCGAAAAGCACGTTAAGCTGTTGGTCCCTGCTGTCATTTGTAAATCTTTGACAGTCGTTACAGGTAGTCAGTGGCCCAAAAAGTCTGACAACCAGTCTTACCAAGGGGTATCGTATTACCCAGTAATAACTGGGTTGTAGAGGTCAAATAGGCAGTCGCTCCATGTTAAATACTGGTATTCAACTGCATCCGGTTAGACTGGAAGCCGACCCCAACATAATTGGGAAAAGGCTAGGCAGATGAAGATGTTGATATGTTTTCGTAGTATTTGTCAAGTATCTAGTAGGTATAGGGTTTGGTTCCCAGGTCGGGCAAAGTATTATTATAGTCTTTTTAATAGGACCCAGAATTTTTGCACAGTTGATGCCTCGTCGGTCTAGTGGGTCGCAAGCGCGACTGCAGAGCACGAGGACCTAGGTTTGATTCCCAGGTCGGGCAAAAGTGTTATTAAGTTTTCTATCAGGAATTTCATAGTAGCAGCCACGGAGTATGTATTTGTGCCTGGTTGATGGCAATGGGATAGACTCGCCCCCTATTACATGGGACTTAAACATAACAGGCGAAATGTGGGTGTACTATTAGGGACACCTTTACCTAACCCTTTGGGGATTACAGGCGTGATGTTATTTTAAATGTTAATGATACAAGGAGTTTGCGTTTTTATAATAATATGTATGTATTACGAGTAGCATCCGTTTGCCTAAAACAGGTTTTAGATAATATCATTTTCTATTATTTATAAGTATAAACCAAACGATGTGTTTTCTACCGGAAATATATATTTTGGTTTAAGATTGTATTTTAATGAGTTATAGAAGTTACAGTTATAATTACAGTGATACCGGGCAACTACACGTGGCCTACCATGACGTCTTAAAGCAGGATCGTTTTAATCTTGTTCCAGTGTGGGTAAGAGATGGAGCTATAGAGGATGTCTAGCGCCATCTATTTCCCACACTAGAACAAGATTAAAACGATCCTGCTATACGACGTCATGGTAGGCCACGTGTACTTTTACAGATTTTAATGCCTTTTGACTGGGACTGTAGCTACATTTCATTATTGTCTTTGTTTCGACAGTCCAAAAGTGCCTGTAACTGGCCTACTCGAAATAAATGCTTTGATTAAGGTTTTTATACTCTTTTAAGCTTTATAAGTTTTTCTTAAATCATATATATGGCGGTTCCCCGAGCAAAATTAGCAACTCTATTTGTGGTGGTTCAAACTTCGTTTGAAATGCTGTTAGAATAAAGTTCTAATCAGCTTGCACTACAAAGTGATTTTTACGTCAGTCACTGCAGGCCGAATAGTGTGAAATGAGTAGTTTAAATTCTTTTTAAAATAAAATTTACGTCTTTTGGAAAAAATAAAACGATAATTATGTTCATTATTAAATTGTCTATCCATTAGTATAAGTAGCAAATCAAAATAATGGTTACTTTACGAGGAGTAGCATTTTATAAATCATTATTTCTCATTTCTGTGGTTTCGTTGTGAGGGGATTTATTAAACATTAAGCTACTTAAAAAAAAAAAACGACAATTTTGGAGTCAAGAATATGTAGCAATTTAATGTATTTTTTATTAGTTGGTATTTGTTTTGGATAAAGAGGAGTAGGCTCCAAAAAACTGCTCGTTCAAGGTCATTGGCTCGGGGAGGCGCCTTAAAGAAATGTCTTGCTCGTTTTCACTAAGTAACACCCGAAATTATGGGTGTAAAAATACCCTTAACGAAACCAAACGGCAATTTTTGTTCTCCCCGTCATTTTGTTTTGTTCTGGACCATACCTCGGAAACATCTAAAA